>OX104113.1:103079310-104502191 GCA_944474755.1 Limnoperna fortunei | reverse complement strand
ACTAAGTTTCAAACACAATTAAACGGCAATATGGCCACTACAACTGACCACGTTTAGATGTCTTAGAAAGCATAGATCTCTCTATCCTAGTTCTTCTATTTGTATGACTGTACATTAATGTCACTATTACTAGTGTTTTTATCCAGTTAGTTTATCCTTGACATGCCAACCAGATTTGATGAACAGTCTAAATATGCTTTTATAGGAGATTATGCTGGTCAGATATCTGTGCTAAAAATCACTAGTTCTAATTTTGATTTAATAGTGACCTTAAAAGGACACTCTGGTAAGTAACATGTAATATAGTAGTAGTCATCAGGTACTCTGTCACATGAAAAAGTCAACATGTATTGCGTCATATGGAACAGTCAACCGTTACTATGTCATGGAATAGTCACTAGGTCAACTAGCCAAGTTCTTCACAGTAATCTTTGATATTAAATTACTAAAATATTGCTAGCAGTAGCTACATCATCCTTAAATCATGCTGTTTCTTGAGAATTAAAACAATACATGGTACAAGACAATGTGTATGCAAATTACAATTGTGTCATAATGAAAAAGTATGGATTCTTGATGTAAAAATTATTGTTAAATCTTTACCTTTAGCCTCAGAACTGTGTGCTAAATGCAATATAATTACATTTTAGGGAGTGTCAGGAGTTTATCTTGGGATGCACAGAGAAGCTGGTTATTTTCTGGTAGTTTTGATCAGTCTGCCATTGTATGGGATATAGGTGGTAGACAGGGGACAGCTTTTGAACTTCAAGGTCATAGGTAAACAGATCTGTATATCTAAAGCATTCTGTATATCATTTATTTTTATCTGAATATGTTATACTCCCACTCGTAAAAGAGGGGGCTATATTGTATTCACCTTGCCTGTCTGTCTGTCTGTCAATCTGTCTGCCCCAAAACCGCCCGTCCTCCTGTCTGTCTCTCTGTCTGGCTGTCCGTCCATACGTCTGTCCATGCAAACTTTTGTAGCAGATTTCTCAGCTTCTACTAAAGGGATTGATTTCACATTTGATGAACAGCTTTAGCATCATGAGTTGTACAGTGCCTCCCCTTTCCAGCTCAGTCAGTTATCTACTTCCGGTTTTCTGAGCCTTAGTCTGTTTCAAGGGTCAAAAAAGGAAAACAGATTTCTCTGCTTCTACTAAAATAATTGATTTCAAATTTGGCGCACAGCTTGGTCGAGTGAGGGTATACTTAGCACGACTTCAATGTTTAAATTGTTATTTTTCTTATATATTTCAGATATACATGTAACCTTCGTTTGTTTGCCAATTTTATCATCTCATCACTTTGCGTTCGTCGTCGTCTTCGTCGTCGTCATCGGCCGTAAACCTTTTACATTTAGATCTTCTTCTCCACAACCACTTGGCCAATTGGAACCAAACTTGGCAGGAATGTTGATTGGGTGGTTCTTAACAAAGTTTGAGTTTTTGATGCTGATCAAATATGAAAAATGGCTCCCAGGGCCATTAATGCGTTCTGATTGGCTGAAATTCAAAAATCTTCTCCTCATAAACTGCTTGGCAGATTGATTTGAAATATTGCAGAAATATACCTTACATGGTCCTCTACAAAGTTTGAGTTTTTTGTGCCGATCCAAAATCCAAGATGGTGGCCATCACAGGACATAGTTTAACATAGGACCCTATGGGAAAAACATAAAAACAACTTCGTCCCTGAAACTGTTCCACACAATGAAGCCAAATTATGAAGAAATGGTTAATGGATATTTATTATTAATTATTATAACTTATAATTTTAAGTTTTTTGAGCCAATTGCAAATTGAACATGGCTTCCAGGGCAACTAATGGGTTCTGATTGGCTGAAATTTAAAAAATCTTCTTTTTACAAACCGCTTAGCAGATTGATTTGAAATATTGCACAAATGTACCTTAGATGGTCCTCTACAAAATTTGAGTTTTTGTGGCGATCCAAATTCCAAGATGGCCACCATGGTGGAACACAGCTTAACATAGGACCCTATGGGAAAACCATACAAACAGCTTCTTCTCTGAAACCCAGTTCCACAATTTAACCAAATAATGCAGAAGTGAATCTTAGATAGTTATCTTATTATTTTAAGTATGTTTCGAGCCGATAGGAAATTCAACATGGCTGCCAGAGCTGCAAATGCATTCTGACTGGCTGAGATTTTAAAATTCGTTTTCTCACAAACAGCTTGGTAGATTTTAGGATATGTGATATTGTATGGTCCTCTACTAATTTTGAGTTTTTGGTTTCGATCCAAAATACAAGATTGCTGCCACTATGGAACGTCACGTAACATACTAACCTATGAAAAAACATAAAAACTGCTTCTTCTCAGAAACACTCCTACTGCTGATTGTAAATTCAACATGGCAACATTCATAGAAACAGCATCTTCACATAAACTCTTTAGCATTTAATATCAAAATTTGCAAGAAAAGTCTTGTCTTAAAAAGTTTTTTCGTAAGTCAGGTGAGCAATACAGGCTCTTAAAAGCCTCTAGTTATTTGTTTGAATTTTCCACAAATTGAAAATTATTTGATGTTAAAAGTAAATTTTGGTTTCTGATCAGTTTTGTCTAAAGGATTTATTAATTTGGTTACCGTTACTCAAGTTGACATAATATATACATTTATGTGGTTACATTCTCATTTCTGTTAAAATCATCAAAATTTTTCCAATTATGCTTACATTGTAAATTTTGTGTTAAATAATTGATGAAAAATAATATATGTTATTCGGGATCTTCACAGGGGATATGGGTTCATATTCCCTGTCCATGTTTTATATTACCTGAGCCGGAGAGGAGGCAATACAGAATACAGACAGGGAATATGAACCTGTATCCCCTGTGAAGCCCGAATAACAATTTTATCCTGTTGAAGTCTTCTAGTACTAATATTCTAGAGTATATAATTAGATTAGATATTTGTCATGCTTGAAGAAAAAACTAACCCAAGTTTGGACTAAGTTTGGACTGCCACTATTGGAGAACCTACCATTCAACACATTTAATTTCCAATGAAACTTTTTATGGGATTTTAAATTTTATAACCTTGATATTTTTATTACTTTTTATTCCCAGCAAAACTTTTGATGATAAATGTCACTTTCGAAGGGCAATGCAAATTTTAGAAGACTAAGTTATCAGTTATCTCCCTTGTTAATTTCGAGATAAATTGCTGACGTAAAATTTCAATATCCCAGGGTTTTACAGGGAATACGATATGATATCCCCATCTTGATTAACCAATCAATATGTAGGGATTCACTAGATACATTTCTTCAACAGAAAATATATCAATATTATAATAGAAGGACTACAGTAAATCACTTGTTTAATTGTTATCCTCATGACAATAATTTTCTAATTTAGGGACAAAGTTTTAGGTTTAGCTTATGCAGCAGGCTGCAAACAGTTACTAACAGGTTCAGAGGATTGTATAATGGGTATATGGAATATGGATGTGGACAGACAAGAGGTTGGTATACAGATATTATGGTATTATTACGTGATGATTTCTGTATTGGCCAAGTTACATGTATTGGTCTAAGGCTTGCTGTATTGGCCTGAGCAAAGGACAATACAGCTAGCCAAGGACCAATAACTAGGCCAATACAGAAATCCTAATTATCTTTCTTAATTAACTGGGCCTAAAAATCAAGCCAACACAGGTTGAATCAGGCCAATACGGATATTGGACTAGTTTATTGGACTGGTTCAGCAAAAACATATCATATTGGCATTTTTACTGTTATCTAAGTGAATATTATTGTAGTTAATTGTTAATGACCATTATAGCCAGTCAGTAGTTGTTTTATCCTTTATACCAATGGTTTTGTTGTGAACATATACAAGTTAACCTATTTAATAATTGTTGCAGTTGTTGTTCTAAATAGATTCATTAAGTTTAAATGTTGTCATTTATCAGAATAAAAGTTGTCATTTGGGAACAAATGGACTGTTGTCTAAATTGTAATACTGTATTCTGTTTTATAGACACCAGGCTGGGAAGAAAATGACTGTTGTCAAAAGTGTAATGCTCCATTCTTTTGGAATGTCAGAAAAATATGGGAAAATAGAACCATGGGTGTACGACAGGTAAGAACTTAAGGCATTCTGATAAAGTAGTTTTTTAACAGAAATATCAGTTTATATAGGTTTCCTGATAAAAAGCAGTTCTAATATGAATATCTATATCCTATCCCGTATCAACCTGAGAACTCCATATCTGCCTGGGGGCCTTGAGGCAGATGTGGAATAAGGGTTGATACAGGATGTGATGTGATTTTGCGGTATCTTAGTTTCTTTTATCATAAACTTAAAATGACAAGTTTGAAATAAATCCAAATTATGCCCTGTACGGTAAATATGGTTCTCCTTTGAAAATAGTCAGAGAATCTTCTGCTGTCCAATGTCCCCCCCCCCCCCCTTTTTTTAGCTCACCTGACCCAAAGGGTCATGTGAGCTATTGCCATCACTTGGCGTCCGGCGTCGTCGTCGTTAACTTTTCTTCAAAAATCTTCTCCTCCAAAACCACTGAAGGGATTGCTTTGAAACTTTGCACACATCATCAGTAAAATGTCCTCTACCAGTTTGCACAAATCATGGCCTCAGACCAACCAACATGGCCGCCATGGCTAAAAATAGAACAGGAGGGTCAAAATACAGTTTTTTGCTTTAAGTTCAAAAATTATAACAGATACAGGAAAACTGAACAGACCTTCCTTCTTCAGCATCTAAAGCTCTACAAAACACCCGATTGGGTCAAAGTTGTATGATGACTCCTTGTAGGAGTTATTGCCCTTTAATTGTCAAAATTGATGATTTTTGCCATTTTTCCTGAAAATCTTGAAAATTATTAGAACTAGAGAAAAAGTTAGCATTGCTTAATTGTTCTGCTCTATGAGGGCTACAAAAATGACCTAAGGGTCAAGATTGTCTGATTAACCGTTTAAGAGTTATTCCCCTTGAACTTTTTTTTTAATCGGTTTTAATTGATTTTTAAAAATCTTCTCCTCTGAAACAACTGAAAGTACTGCTTTGAAACTTTGTACACATCATCCGTCAAATGTCCTCAACCAAGTTTGCACCAACCATGTATGCAGATTAACCAATATGGCCACCATGGCTAAAAATAGTACAATAAGGGGGGGGGGGGGGTAAAATACAGTTTTTGGCTTATATTTAAAAAAGTGTAACAGATACAGGAAAACTGAACAGACATGCCTTCATCTGCATCAAAAGCTCTACGAAACACTCCATTGGGTTGAAGTTGTATGATGACTCCTCATAGGAGTTAGTGCCCTTTAATTGTCAAAATTGATTATTTTTGACATTTTTGCCTCAAAATCTTGAAAATTATTAGAACTAGAGAAAAAGTTAGCATTGCTTAATTGTTCTGCTCTATGAGGGCTACAAAAATGACTTAAGTGTCAAGATTGTCTGATGAACCTTTTAGGAATTATTCTCCTTGAACATTTTTATAATCAATTTTACTTGATTTTAAAAAATCTTCTCCTCTTTAACCAATGAAAGGACTGCTTACAAACATTGCACACATCATCTTTAGTACGACCTCTACCAAAATTGTGCAAATCATGACACCTGACTACCTACATAGCTACGTTGGCTTAGATAAATAGATAAATGAAAAGGGGGGGGTGGGAGTCGAGAGTGTTTTCGACTCTTAGTTAAAAAAGTATAACAGGTACAGCAAATTTGAAGTGAACCTCCCTTCTCCCTCTAAGCATCAAAAGCTCCTTCTTATAGGAGTTAATTCCCTTAAAAGGTCAAAATTAATGATTTTTGCAGAAGTGTTGGGCATTTCCTTATAGCAAAGAAAAGCTGGATCAAAGGGGTTGTTTGGTTTCAGGTTCAGGTGAGCGATACAGGCTTCTGGGAGCCTCTAGTTTTGCATGAGATGCATGAAAAAAAAGCATTGGATGGCAGGGGATTCTGAGACTACTTTGAAAATATATAGAATATCCATATCTGCCCTGGAGGGAATATGGCATCCATATTACACCCCTTAGGGATATGGTTAAAAAACCTCTGTTAGTATCATATATACAAAAACAAATATCCTCAATAAATATATGATACAGTATTTATATAGAGATGAATATATGTCATAATCCATATCACATTCCATATATCTTTATATCACCCTGAGATACCAATATCAGCCAGAGGAATGCAGGAGTGTATAGTAATACTGTTATAATACATATGAATGTTATGTATTCAGAATCAAGACATTTTTCTTGATTAAGTGTACTTTACAATATTTACAATATTTTGTGGTCACTTTTTTCATCCCTTTAGTTACTATGTGTATTTTATACAGATTTTTAACCCTGTCCAAACATTCATTTCATAATTTGATTTGTTTTCTGAGCATGGTCATGTTCCTGAATGCAGTCTTCTACCTGTAATATGTGATTTGTCACGCATTCTTCTTTTGCTATATTTTACAACTCCTTTGAATAGCCATGAAGGTCTCTACGTATGTCTGCAAACATGAACCTGTCCAAGAGACTTTACACCTAAATGTATTGATAATGACTGAAATTTTAGAATAGGGGTGCAATAAAAGTGACATTGGAGGCTGGGGGTGTGTGCAAAACAGGAAGCATGTCAAAAATGCATGATATGGATGGAACACAATGTACTATATATCACATATTCAAAACTGCTATTGTTAGTACTAAATATATTATAAAAATAAATATTAACTTTGACAGAGCTGTCTAAGAGCAGAAATATTAACTTTAATAAATTCGAGTATTATTCTTTTTAAAGTAAATTGATAAAAGCTAAAATATAATGTGATAAAACTTTCTATATCAGCCATGTTAAGATGGTTTGTAAGTTGTTGTGTGTGCTAACCATGCAAGGTAAAATGGACAAATTTAATTGCTTATTTTGAAGGGAGTGACATTGTGATACCTTGTTCAGGTCATGTGACAAGTCTTATTTTACAATAATTTGAATTATTTCAGCACCATTGTAGGAAGTGTGGTAAGGCGGTATGTAACAAATGTAGTGAGAAAAAGTCCAAATTACCAATATTAGGATTTGAGTATGAAGTCAGAGTCTGTGATGCATGCTTTGATAGCATATCGCCAGAAGAGTAAGTAATACCTCTAATTTATCATTTTTGTCTCGCCTGGAACGATAGTTGCTGGAGGCGAGACTTATGTATGAAAATCTGGCACAGGCAACAGCACTTGGACATTTTGCTTTATATCTTTCTACGCTTAATCCCTAGGTCCACCAAAATTGGTCCAGTGGTAGCTTATGATGAGTACTTGCCAGTTAGTCGTCAGTCACCAGACCTTGACCCAATTTTATGGTCCAGCGACTACATTTAATTTTTTTGTATTAAGACAGTTCCTCTGTAACCATGCAAGGGAGGATGACAATATTTGGTATATAGGTTGCTAATGAATAGTACATGACTGTCTGGTAGGTGTCATCTGACCTTGACCTCAAATTCACAGTCCAACAACTATGTTTAACTTTTTGTATCAAGGCAGTTCCCCTGTAACCATGCATGGTTGGATGACAATACATGTATTTGGTATATAGGTTGCTAATGATTAGTACATGAGTATCTGGTAGATGTCGCTTTACCATGAGGCCAATTTCATGGTCCAGCGACTATGTTAGTTTTTGTATTTGGTCAGTTCATCTGTAACCATGCATGTTAGGATGACAATATTTGGTATATAGATTACTGAAGAATAGTAATGACTTTCTGTTAGGTGTCACATGACCTTGATCTCAATTTCACGGTCCAGCAACTATGATAAAGTTTTTGTATTAGGGCAGTTCCTCAGTAACCATGCATTTTTTTTAAATACTAACAATTTAATGCTATTTACATGATGCGCATGATGTCATTTTATTTTGTTACTGATTTCAGACATTTTTCTGTGTCCACATTTGTTTTTATTCATCCTGTTTACACTAACTACATTTTCTGATTTATTTGCTGTAAATTAAATAATTTTTAGTCTCTTTCAAATAATACATTAAACAGGAAAAAGTAATGTAAACAATTCGTTAAGTGTTCCAGGTTTTACTTAATGTTTTATCAATCTTACACTAAGTTAGAGTAAATCGGACATAATCTGGTAGTGGACACAAACAGTTTGTGAATTTCAATATTATTTGGTAAAGCTAAACATTTAGTTGCATTTCAGATGTATAACTACATTTTAAGTTTTGTGTATTATTAGTTTTTAGTTTGATGTCATCTTTCATTGTTTACATGTATTTTCAGGAAAGCTCCCCTAGCAACCTTTCATGATATGAAACATCCTATAATGTACATGTTTTTAGAAGAAACCAGAAAAAGACTTTTGACAGTTGGAAAGGATAGGGTTGTTAAGGTAGCTGTATACTAATCCTTATTTAGTGAGGGACCCAGAGAAGATTAGTTTGCAGATTATTTAGTTACATAAGTATAATTATAATTACACAGAAGTATTCACATGTGTTTAGTTCACTGTAATAATACAGTTATGGCCTTAAATTGACTTCAGGTAATGTCCATAAATTATTAGATTTTTAAAGAGTTATATATCCTCAATCCTGTATATCTTGGAAAAAAACACTTTTTGATTTAATAATTTTTATATTTCCCTCATTAAATGCCATAATTGTATATTAATACCTGCTGCTTGTTTCCATGGTTTCTATACTATTACAGTCTAACTGTTTTTGCCTTTCAGTGAACTCAATAACTTGGTTGTATCAATATTGGGTCCGGTATTTTCCCCAAATCTAGAATGGATTTCCTCCTATGATGTGTCAATCACAATTGTTTTTATATCACTCCTATCCTGTTTTAGTTCGTACCATATTATTTTTGGTAAATACTATATTTGTATTGCCTCTTAATTGGTGTCTTGTTTATTTAAGGCACACATCTGTCAAACATTTTGTCAGCTATTGATTGGTTTTACAATCTGAAGTGACAAATGATAATCCAAATGTTGTATACATAAATTGAAAGTGTACTCTTTTCATAGCTTTCAGAACATGTTTAATATTTAATTTAAAAAAAATGACTAAAACATCATTTTAATATAACTATTTATGAATACAAATTACTTGAGAACATTTCAAGTCATTTCGTTGGGGACATAATGTAATTGAATAGTGTTATCTGTTAATGGCACAACAGTATGCAATGTTCAGTGTGCTTTGAAGATCTGTAAGTTGACAGGTGCTTTCACGATATATTTTCTATGATTTTCTTTATCCTGCCCAAATTTTATTTGACTTTTCCTTGTTACAGATATAAACAACCTTAAACCAATATGTACAATACTGTTTACCCTTTAATTTTTGTCTCCTGAATATCGGTTGACTAAAACTGTGGATATTTCAGTTTATATCCCACACTTGAAATGAGATATATAGGATCTTACAATGGTACGAGTGGATTATCAGATTTCTCCAATCGAGATAGTTAAATTATGGAATTTTAAGTCAGAGCCTTGGCGAGCACTTAAATTTCCATAATTTAACTATCGAGATTTGAGAAATCCAATAATCCAAGAGTACTTATGTAAGATTCTGTTTCTCTAATTTTAAAAAGTAGTAAATTTGCGAAACGAGGTACAAATTCTCCCAACCCCAATTTTACGTTCATGACTTGAATACGCGGTAAATGGAAGGTGTTTTGTTTACGACCTCAAGAGTTCTTATTGTGACGTTTTTATTTTTAACCAATCAACTGCTGAGAACAACGAATTCACTAGTGACGAGAAATATTTTTTCCACACCGGTCAAGCGGTTGAAATATTACATCAAAATTTGAGAAAAGTGTATATCAATTTCTGCCTAGCGTCAGTCTGTAACTATTTTTCTCATTTTTAGCTCACCTGACCCGAAGGGTCATGTGAGCTATTGCCATCACTTGGCGTCCGTCGTCGTCCGTCGTCGTCCGTCGTCGTCGTCGTCGTTAACTTTTCTTAAAAAATCTTCTCCTCAAAAACTACTGAAGGGATTGCTTTGAAACTTTGCATACATCATCAGTAAAATGCCCTCTACCAAGTTTGCCCAAATCATGGCCTCAGACCAACCAACATGGCCGCCATGGCTAAAAATAGAACAGAGGGGTCAAAATACAGTTTTTTGCTTATAGTTCAAAAAGTATAACAGATACAGGAAAACCGAAGAGACCTTCCTTCTTCAGCATCTAAAGCTCTACAAAACACTCATTTAGGTCAAAGTTGTATGATGACTCCTTGTAGGAGTTATTGCCCTTTAATTGTCAAAATTGATGATTTTTGCCATTTTTGCCTCAAAATCTTGAAAATTATTAGAACTAGAGAAAAGGTTAGCATTGCTTAATTGTTCTGCTCTATGAGGGCTACAAAAATGACTTAAGGTCAAGATTGTCTGATTAACTGGTTTAAGAGTTATTCCCCTTGAACTGTTTTTTTTTATCGGTTTTAATTGATTTTTTAAAATCTTCTCCTCTGAAACAACTGAAAGTACTGCTTTGAAACTTTGTACACATCATCTGTCAAATGTCCTCAACCAAGTTTGCACCAACCATGGCTGCAGATTAACCAACCTGGCCACCATGGCTAAAAATTGGATGGGGGGGGGGGGGTGCGGTAAAATACAGTTTTTGGCTTATATTTAAAAAAGTGTAACAGATACAGGAAAACCGAAGAGACAAGCCTTCATCTGCATCAAAAGCTCTACGAAACACTCCATTGGGTTGAAGTTGTATGATGAATCTTTATAGGAGTTATTGCCCTTTAATTGTCGAAATTGTTGATTTTAGCCATTTTTGCCTCAAAATCTTGAAAATTATTAGAACTAGAGAAAAAGTTAGCATTGCTTAATTGTTCTGCTCTATGAGGGCTACAAAATTGCCTTAGGGTCAAGATTGTCTGATTACACGTTTAAGAGTTATTCCCCTTGAACTGTTTATTTTAATCGGTTTTAATTGATTTTTTAAAATCTTCTCTGAAACCACTGAAAGTACTGCTTTGAAACTTTGTACACATCATCCGTCAAATGTCCTTAACCAAGTTTGCACCAACCATGGCTGCAGATTAACCAACATGGCCGCCATGGCTAAAAATAGAATGGAGGGGGGGGGGGATAAAATACAGTTTTTGGCTTATAGTTCAAAAAGTATAACAGATAAAAGAAAACCGAAGAGACATGCCTTCATCGGCATCAAAAGCTCTACGAAACACTCCATTGGGTTGAAGTTGTATGAGGACTCCTTATAGGAGTTATTGCCCTTTAATTGTCAAAATTGATTATTTTTGACATTTTTGCCTTAAAATCTTAAAAATTATTTGAACTAGAGAAAAAATTAGTATTGCTTAATTGTTCTGCTCTATGAGGGCTACAAAAATGACTTGGGGTCAAGATTGTCTGATGAACCGTTTAGGAATTATTCTCCTTGAACATTTTTTTAATCAATTTTAATTGATTTTAAAAAATCTTCTCCTCTTTAACCCATTAAAGGACTGCTTTGAAACATTGCACACATCATCTTTAGGACGTCCTCTACCAAAATTGTGCAAATCATGACACCTGACTACCTATATAGCTACGTTAGCTTAAAATAGAAAATGGGGGGGGGGGGAGTTTTCGACTGATAGTTAAAAAGTATAACAGGTACAGCAAATTTGAAGTGAACCTCCCTTCTCCCTCTAAGCATCAAAAGCTCCTCCTTATAGGAATTATTGGGCAATTCCTTATAGCAAAGAAAAGCTGGATAGAAAAGGGTTGTTTGGTTTCAGGTTCAGGTGAGCGATACAGGCTCCTGGGAGCCTCTAGTTAACCATTTACCATCACATAATAAATGATCACATACTGAAACTTTTGAAACTGAAATTGTGGGATTTAATTTCAAACCACTCTGAACTTTCTACCAGATGACCTTTGACTTCTAGTAGTTCAACTCTATTATTCAGAACTAATATGTTTAAATTCTGTTTCAGATATGGGATATCAGTCAAGTCCTCCACTGAAGATTGGCACTGTCCAAAAGGTGGAACAGTTTCATTGTTATTTAAGCATGTGGTTTTAAATTGAACATCATATTATTCACCCTTGCCATGTTAAAAGGGCTGCAATCATATTTGTTTCTAGAAATCCTTCATTTTGCTCATTTATAAGAAAAACCAATAACTGCCATTGAGGTTAAAAATAGCCATTAGACAGAGTAGAATGGAATATAAAATGTTGTTACTGTGTGAACAAGTCTTTACTGTTGTAGGAAGGAAAGAAAATATCTTGGGACCAGTGTTATTTATTTTTTTAAGATTTAGACTTGACAAAAATGTTATTGTGCTTTAACTATTTTCTCGAAATGATCAAATGTGATGATACAGTAAGTGTTTAGCTTACCTGACTCACAGGTACATGTAAGCTGTTGTCATCACATCTGTTGATATTGTCTTCAATGTCATCCGTAAACTTTCACTGCTATTCTCTTAAACCACTATGCTAAGTGAAACAAATTTAGTCACAATGTTCAAAAAGGCTTCTGCTGCAGAAGTTTTATTTACAGAAGAATCTGTTCATTGACAGGTAACTCCAAAGTGGATTGAAGCAATATTCCATGTGATTGTTCTTAGCCAAAAGTTTTATGGTCCTTTATAATTTTTGGTTTTTGTATTGTTTGTTGATTCTGTGTATTTGTTTTTGTAAGTGATTAATTTAATTGTAATGTTTGTGTTTGATTTATGTCCTCTCTACATATGAATGTTTATTGAGTCCTCTCTACATATGAATGTTTATTGAGTCCTCTCTACATATGAATGTTTATTGAGTCCTCTCTACATATGAATGTTTATTGAGTCCTCTCTACGTAGGAATGTTTATTGAGTCCTCTCTACATAGGAATGTTTATTGAGTTCTCTCTACATATGAATGTTTATTGAGTCCTCTCTACATAGGAATGTTTATTGAGTTCTCTCTACATATGAATGTTTATTGAGTTCTCTACATATGAATGTTTATTGAGTCCTCTCTACATAGGAATGTTTATTGAGTTCTCTCTACATATGAATGTTTATTGAGTTCTCTCTACATAGGAATGTTTATTGAGTTCTCTTCATATGAATGTTTATTGAGTCCTCTCTACATAGGAATGTTTATTGAGTTCTCTCTACATATGAATGTTTATTGAGTTCTCTCTACATATGAATGTTTATTGAGTCCTCTCTACATATGAATGTTTATTGAGTTCTCTCTACATATGAATGTTTATTGAGTTCTCTTCATATGAATGTTTATTGAGTCCTCTCTACATATGAATGTTTATTGAGTCCTCTCTACATATGAATGTTTATTGAGTCCTCTCTACATATGAATGTTTATTGAGTCCTCTCTACATACGAATGTTTATTGAGTCCTCACTTCATATGAATGTTTATTGAGTTCTCTTCATATGAATGTTTATTGAGTCCTCTACACATTTTATGTTTTTTGTCGTGATCATAAATTTAAACTGGCCACCCTGTCAGAATCATAGGTCCCTTTACAAACAATTTTCTTTACAACTGTCTTCTTCATCGCCTGTATAAATCAGCAGAATGTAACAGACTCTTGAGCACCTGTAGTGTTCACAAATTTACCAAATTGTGTCATTTTCAGCAATCTTTTGAGAAATTCTAATTTTCAAAACAACTGTTTATATCATTTGTGGTACATCGAATAAATATTATATTCACACTAGTGTTTATTACACACACAATGCCACACATTTAAATATGTAACTGTGTAGTAGGACTCTGATCCAGATACTAAATTCATTGTTTTTTGTGTAGATGTATAATGTTAAATGGGAAATATTTTTGTCTATAAACATGACAAAGCATGGGAACATTCCATGTAAAAATGTACTGTAGAATTTGATCATCAAATTCACATAAAAATATTGTGACAACCATTTTTTAGCTCACCTGACCCGAAGGGTCATGTGAGCTATTGCCATCACTTGGCGTCTGTCGTCGTCATCGTCATCCGTCGTCGTCGTCGACTTTTCTTCAAAAATCTTCTCCTCTAAAACCACTGAAGGGATTGCTTTGAAACTTTGCACACATCATCAGTAAAATGTCCTCTACCAAGTTTGCACAAATCATGGCCTCATACCAACCAACATGGCGGCCATGGCTAAAAATAGAACAGGGGGGTCAAAATACAGTTTTTTGCTTATAGTTCAAAAAGTATAACAGATACAGGAAAACCGAAGAGACTATTCTTCTTCAGCATCTAAAGCTTTACAAAACACTCCATTGGGTCAAAGTTGTATGATGACTCCTTGTAGGAGTTATTGTCCTTTAATTGTCAAAATTGATGATTTTTGCCATTTTTGCCTCAAAATCTTGACAATTATTAGAACTAGAGAAAAAGTTAGCATTGCTTAATTGTTCTGCTCTATGAGGGCTACAAAAATGTCTTAAGGGTCAAGATTGTCTGATTAACCGTTTAAGAGTTATTCCCCTTGAACTGTTTTTTTTTAATTGGTTTTAATTGATTTTTTAAAATCTTCTCCTCTGAAACAACTGAAAGTACTGCTTTGAAACTTTGTACACATCATCTGTCAAATGTCCTCAACCAAGTTTGCACCAACCATGGCTTCAGATTAACCAACATGGCCACCATGGCTTAAAACAGGACGGAGGGGGGGGGGGTGTCAAAATACAATTTTTTGCTTATTGTTCAAAAAGTATAACAGATACAGGAAAACCGAATGGACATGCCTTCCTTCTTCAGCATCTAAAGCTCTACAAAACACTTCATTGGGTCAAAGTTGTATGATGACTCCTTGTAGGAGTTCTTGCCCTTTAATTGTCAAAATTGATGATTTTTGCCATTTTTGCCTCAAAATCTTGAAAATTATTAGAACTAGAGAAAAAGTTAGCATTGCTTAATTGTTCTGCTCTATGAGGGCTACAAAAATGACCTAAGGGTCAAGATTGTCTGATTAACCGTTTAAGAGTTATTCCCCTTGAACTTCTTTTTTAATCAGTTTTAATTGATTTTTAAAAATCTTCTCCTCTGAAACAACTGAAAGTACTGCTTTGAAACTTTGTACACATCATCTGTCAAATGTCCTCAACCAAGTTTGCACCAACCATGGCTGCAGATTAACCAACATGGCCACCATGGCTAAAAATAGGACAATAGGGGGGGGGGGTAAAATACAGTTTTTGGCTTATATTTAAAAAAGTGTAACAGATACAGGAAAACTGAAGAGACATGCCTTCATCTGCATCAAAAGCTCTCCGAAACACTCCATTGGGTTGAAGTTGTATGATGACTCCTCATAGGAGTTATTGCCCTTTAATTGTCGAAATTGATTATTTTTGACATTTTTGCCTCAAAATCTTGAAAATTATTAGAACTAGAGAAAAAGTCAGCAATGCTTAATTGTTCTGCTCTATGAGGGCTACAAAAATGTCTTAGGGTCAAGATTGTCTGATTAACCGTTTAAGAGTTATTCCCCTTGAACTGTTTTTTTAATTGGTTTAAATTGATTTTTTAAAATCTTCTCCTCTGAAACAACTGAAAGTACTGCTTTGAAACTTTGTACACATCATCCGTCAAATGTCCTCAACCCAGTTTGCACCAACCATGGCTGCAGATTAACCAACTTGGCCACCATGGCTAAAAATAGGATGGAAAAAGGGGGGGGGGGGGGTAAAATACAGTTTTTGGCTTATAGTTCAAAAAGTGTAACAGATACAGGAAAACTGAAGAGACGTGCCATCATCTGCATCAAAAGCTCTACGAAACACTCCATTGGGTTGAAGTTGTATGATGACTCCTTATAGGAGTTATTGCCCTTTAATTGTCGAAATTGATTATTTTTGACATTTTTGCCTCAAAATCTTGAAAATTATTAGAACTAGAGAAAAAGTTAGCATTACTTAATTGTTCTGCTCTATGAGGGCTACAAAAATGACTATAGGGTTAAGATTGTCTGATGAACTGTTTAGAAATTATTCTCTTTGAACATTTTTTTCATCAATTTTACTTGATTTTAACAAATCTTCTCCTCTTTAAACAATGAAAGTACTGCTTTGAAACATTGCACACATCATCTTTAGGACGTCCTCTACCAAAATTGTGCAAATCACGACACCTACATAGCTACATTGGCTTAAAATAGAAAAAATGAAAAAAGGGGGGGGGGGGGAGTCGAGAAAGTTTTCGACTGATAATTAAAAAAGTATAACAGGTACAGCAAATTTGAAGTGAACCTCCCTTCTCCCTCTAAGCATCAAAAGCTCCTCCTTATGGGAGTTATTTCCCTTAAAAGGTCAAAATTAATGATTTTTGCAGAAGTGTTGGGCAATTCCTTATAGCAAAGACAAGCTGGATAAAAAAGGGTTGTTTGGTTTCAGGTTCAGGTGAGAGATACAGGCTCCTTGGAGCCTCTAGTTTAAAAAAAATATACAAATTTCATTTTTAACATTGCTCATATAAAAATGTCCATCACATCCACAGTAATAGCATATACATATATATCTGATTTTCAAAAGAACTGTTTGTCTAGTCATTGTAGAATTAGAGAAGTATTTTTAGAAGCTTTAACAAAGAATGTGTGATTGCAGAAGTGCTTTGTGTTATGACATTTTAAGATATACATCAAAACTGTCATTAAGGGACAGGTGTTTTGCTCTAGCTAACTGTTGTGTTTAAAATGTGAGCTGCAACTGTTTGTAAAATATCATGTCATCAGTGGCATCACCATGGCAACAAAACAAACCAATTATGTGTTATGTGGTTAATAGATCCAAAGCTAACGAAGCAGATTTAACTGCTAACTTTCTCATTACTCTTATTTGTCTATAAATCTCCCAAGAACTTGTTTATTTATTTTCATTTTTTGAATTTCCAGATTAAAATGTGTCATCTGGACATAGCATATTAATGTGCAAGTCTCATTTTAATTAAGCAAGATACAATCCTCATAAGAACATACTTTGACATTTACTTGTATTGTAAATAGTAAGAATCGTGTACACATTGTACTATTACATGTCATTGTATACATTGACATATTTGGCTGGGCGAATTAAACAGAATTGAATGAATGTTGTTATGAAATGTTATATTTTCTTTTTACTTTTTATTACTTTTCTAAAATAAAATTTTGCATGTTATTTTTTAAACAGTACATTTCTCAATCGGATCACGTAACTTTGATGTTAATTAAGATTGATTACAAAAAAATATTTTTATGTGAAAATCTGGTACACATTTAAATTCGTGTTCTTTTTAATTCAAGTTTTTATGAGAACAAAAATATTTGTGAAAATTTATTTGATAATGTCATAAACACATTCAAAGATCTTTTTTCCCCTTTGTAGATTTAGAAGAAACAATTTCTGTTAATTTACTTGTAACAAGGTTTTTTGGTTAATTTTATCTTGGATGTATAATTATTATTGGTGGATTTCATGGGTAAAGACACACAAAAATTTCAGTACTCAACAGAAGACAGTTTCATGGTTTCTCTGATTGTAAAACCATGAAATTGTGCATCATTGAAAAAGAAAATTGGTATTCACAAAATAAACTAGAAAAAAATGTGAGCAATTCTCACTGATACCAAACCCCCACCCCACTTCCCTTATGTCAATTACAAAGTCCTTGTTTTTGTATGAGAAACCTAAAATAGCATTCTGATCAAAATTTTAAAAATCAGACGGATGTACACCCCATCACTATATACAACTCCCGCTCAAGCTGGGTCTATAATGTATCCACAGTATGGATTACATTAATGAACTGTCCATACAGAAACTGGTTTTAAAGTTATCATTGTCTATTGTTGAAGTTGCAGTTTTTTTAGACATATTTTTGGGGGAAATCTGAAGACAACCAATAAGTGGATAGAAGTTCGCAAGATCAGTATGGTGGGAAGGTAAAGTGTGGTACATGTGTCAAATGGACATAGTCTTCAATTTTTATAACATTTCTCTGTCAAAATGTTTTGTATTATGATAAAAACGATTGAAAACATTTGTCTGTTATTGTAAATTAGGTGTAATTATGCTTCTTAGGAGTTTGCTCACAAACATTTGTATACATGCAGTATTATCAAAATATCACTGAACAACATTTCCCCCCTATACTGTATAAAGGTTAAAATATAAATATAGTAAATGAATATTGTGTATTGTTTAATGATGTAGTACAATTGATTAACCTTTAAGTGATACAATTATATCTTCTAAACAAACCTTGGCTTACAATGAACAGACATTAAAATATTACATTATTGGACCCTTACATCTGTTTAACTATAACACACAATTTCGATTATTCTATTTTGGATTTACTGTTATATATCTTACAACAAAATAGGGCATTAAGTCATGTTTTATACAAACATGCACTTGCACGTTTTACTACTCAGTTGTAAGTTTGCCGAAAGCCAAAACTTGTTACATTGTACTACATACAATGTATCAACCAAACATAATTTCTTGTAGTAAAAAAATCTAACAACTAATAGTAAATATTTGTTAATCATTGTACTTTGATCTAACTGTGATATGTCACTGAATGTGTTAATATTCCTTGTAAATATATATATATATATCTTATCCGTGCAGATGTAATGAAAAAGCAGTTAGAAAAAAAACCAAGAATTTGTATATTAAATGTTTGATGTAGTTCAGTTATTGTTGTAATATGGCCACACTACTCATTGTTGTCTGTTTCTTGTTCCTTTCTGTTTCTGGATACAGTTTAAACACAATACTATATATTTAAACACATTTAAATATTATATTAGGAATTTAACTCGCCACTGTATTGTGAACATATCTTTTCAGAAACCTGTTATTTTTCACATAACATAATCCCGTCGCAATAAACCTAATAAAAAACTTAAATGTTCATATATATTTTTTCTCATTTCATCTATTCTTTAATTAAATTGTTTTGCATTTTTAGATACTGTTTTTAAAAGTTGTTACTAATGTTTTTCCACTCTATTGAATATATAACTATTATTAATGTAGTTTTATCTTTTTGAATCCTTATTACAAATGTTTTAAAGCTATATCAATTTACTAACGGTGGATAAATGCGTTTTATACGCTTTTCGAAGACAGGTCGTATTATTGGAACACCCATGGCGGCGGACAGCGTCCACAGCGATATCTGCTCTCTAACTCGAACAGTTGTTGTCTGATTTTCATGAAACGTGGGAAAATGTTTATAGGCTTAATATTTGGCCAAGTTCGAAAACCAGCCAAACCACTTTAGCCATTTCAGAGTTATTGCCCTTTATACAAAAATGGCAAATTAGCCTTGTCAGCTCTCTAACTCAAACAGGTGTTGTCCGATCTTTATGTAACTTGGGGGAAATTTTTATGGGCATAATATCTATACCAAGTTTTAATAACCAGTTAAATCTCTTCAGCCACTTCAGAGTTATTGCCCTTTATTTATACAAAATATGGCAAATTTTCATTGTCCTCTCTCTAACTCAAACAGATGTTGTCAAATCGTCATGAAACTTGAAGAAAATATTTATGGGCATAATATCTCGAACAAGATTGATAACCAGCTTCAGCCATTTCAGACACTATGGCACTTGTTATTATTGTGTCAACTTTTTAAACAGTGTTTTATTGCTATTGGATCTATTTTTTATTTCAAGCCACATCATTCATGATGCCAGAGGTAGTGGTAAGCTTGGGTCATAAAGATATTCGCCTCAGTCATCAGTCCCACCACAGGTTTACCTTTGTTTGAAGCTTTTGTATGAAGATGACTTTACATCTTCATGAAACACGGTACACAGTTACAACATGATGAGATTTCCTCTGGTAAAATTGTGTAGGTATGCTAGAGAGTGAACGTAGAAAAAAGGTTTTCCAGTACATTATATGCTAAGCGAGACTTATATATCACAGAGACGCACATTTTTGTTTACTCTAAATGGTTTAATATGTTTCTTGAAAGAAAATGTTTTGTAGGGATATAAATATCCTCTTCAACATCGCTCATTGAGCCAAAACTGAATAGAGAAATATGAAATACTTAATCAAATGCACAAAAAATGTTTGCAACACTTGGTTTCTTGTTTTAAAAAAAATATATATTTTGATTCATGATACACTAAGAATAATAAAACGATCATAGTAATGGCATAGAGTATACTGAAACAGTTTCTGCCTATAACTTTGTTTTTGGTTATGTCGTGTGCGAATATTTTCTTTCAAAGATATTTCTTTAAATCGTCTATCCTACAACTACAATTCTGAAAAATAAAAGTCCACGAGAATAATATATTTTGTTTTATTGCGCGGGGCCTCTGTTGCCCACCGTCTACTCTTGAACACCTGGTCATTCAATACTGAGTTTGAGGGGTTGAGTCTCACTGCGGATATACTGTACTAGACTCCAATATTAATTGACAAGGATTGTCAGTTTTCTTACGAAGTTCAGGGTTTTCTCCAGCTGCCTTCCAAAATAAAAACTATACTTTATGAGATAGCTAAAAAATTGCTGATAGTGGCCCTAAAGTTCAAATAAACAAATAAAATCTTAGAAGCTCATTCCCATAAAATCGACATAAAGAAATAAATGGAAGATAATTTATAAAACTAAATTAAACAATTGAGGAAAGAGGTTATTCTTCTCTCAATTTTTCATGTTTTTGTTACTTTGATTGCTTCGCTGAAATATCTACAAAACTTTCACACTTGCTGGATCCGCCAACCTTTCCACAAAACATCTTTAACATGTTTTAATATTGCCACTAGTAAAACCTGTCCCTTAGAAGAATTGTAACACTAGAACTTTTGTGAATCATATAACAGATCTTGTGGACATAAACGGTTATAAAATTTATTTCTTCAGACACGGGTTCCATACCAACAATATTGGAAAGCCAATTTATTATAAATGAATTAAATCGGTGAATATTTCCTCTCTGGCAATAGTATTGAACGTTGAATGACCGCTACAATGTGGTTCAGGGCGGAGAATGACTACTTACGACATGTGTAAGGAAGGTACTGAAACACGAATAAGGACAATTAGATAGAAGTCTTATCTGGAGTCATCACCATGAACTGATTTGCCGCTACGAAGTGTTTATCTTACAGATAACTCAGAACTTGTTTACACTGCCGTAATATCTTATCCTTGTTGACGGGGTTTACGATTCTGACTGACCTTTCCTTGCATATTATGACAGATATGTAGCAGAAACTGCTTACCTTCTCGAAGCACCTGAGTTAAACTCTTGTTTTGTTTTAGAGGGTTATCGTCGTTCTTTTGAAAATTTATCTACACATGAAAACTATATACTCATAAGTCTTTCATGCTAAACATAGAACATGATATTAAATATCCTGTAGTGGAGATTGATACAAACGCTTAGAGGGATAATAACAAAAACATAAAGAAAAGCGTGGTGCTTTTGTTAAAATTAACATTCTTATCGAGTAAATATTCTTCCATAATGATATTATGATAAAGTTATAAATTTCCATTTTTTATAAACTAAAGAAAGAATCACGTTAATAGACACGAATTGACTAAATATGCAAACTATATCCACATGTGTTACTAAAACCAGATTGTTTGTTGACATTTCCAGTAGATCTGTTATTGTTTGCTTACTGAGAACTTTACTGGGTCTGCCCTTTGATAAAGTACATATTTTAATCCCCTTGCTCAACAAAGTTCAAAATACCACATCAATTTGACATTTAATAGCAATGTAATCTACATGTTATTTATTTACATTGAGTATGATTGTGTTCTCTAATGACATTTTACAAAATATGTATGAACTGTTATACACCAAAGTTCGATCATAATTTAATTTTACAACTTGATACAAACGCTTGGACGGGGTTCTTTGAAAGCATATTTTATTCATAATGATATAATGACAAAGTAATTAACTTATATTTCTAATTCAATGTAATGTTGATTGTTTCAGATGCCCATTAAACATCGAAGAGTTAACTAAGTGACACACCTTGATAGACAGTTCAAATATTGAAATAATATCCAAATACGTTAATTATTTGTAAATGAAAAGTATGATTTAAATCCAAACGAGTTATTGACATTTCTGTGGCAACATCGCGAATAACTGTGCTTGTTTTGACGTTTGATAACAGAAAAAGGATATTTTGATCCACATGATAAGCAAAGTTAAAAATAACTTTATTAAGCTTACGGATAGTCATGTGTTAACAAAGGATTTATTTATTTACATATGCATGATTTAACATTTCATATACTAGTAATAAATTAAAATTGTATACCTGATTTTTTCAGATTGTATATCTATACATATAGATTTTGCTAATAAAGGCAAAGTATAGATACTGTATGCTACGAGCTACAGTTGCTAGCTGAAGGTCAAGTCCTTTTGGTATCCTTCCAAGAAAATGAACTGTAAAGCAAATTGGTAAAAATGCTAGAGCGAATGTGATGATGATAACCATACTGTATTTTACTGTCTGCAGTGATTTATTTGTTCGTACACGTAAGATGCTCGTCTCATATCTTCCCTGGGTAGATGAAGGTTTATTCTGTTCTATGTTTGTATTTATCGCTACTGGAAATATCGGTTTGTTGTCTGTGTTTTCTGTGTCCTCACTTATTGTTGGAAATTTCGTTGTTGCAATTTTTCTTTGGTTTATAATAATATATTTTGAACCACTTACGCTTTCAATACTTGGCCTAATGATTTGTATAACTGGACATCTATGATTATTACTCTCATTCTGAACTTCTGAACCGTGTGCCATGGATTGTGCCTCATCATATGTTTGGGTCGAGGAGTCCACTTTTTTAGTTTTGCTGTGCAGTGTAGGACAAACGCTATTTAATCTACATCTACAGAAATCACAAGTACAGTTTGCACTACAATACTAGGTAACACTCTTACTTTCAGTAAAAACTTGATTCTGACTAATGTCTGACATAACGCTATCACTAGATCTGCAATTGAAACTATTGCGAATTGATGATTGCAATCTTGCGTACGATTTGTATTTAGATCTCCTGTTACGAAGACTTTGAATTTTTTTCTTTTCCAATATACGTTTGTGCTTGTCCTCTGTAATGTCACTTTGGGCTCTTTGTCGAAAGTCGTCATCTTGGAATTTTAGATGTATGCTACCCGTATTACTTCTTAACCTCATCTCATCTGGAATTGCAATGTTGTCAAAGCTATTTGTAAAGGTTTCCCTTTTGTAATTCAAAGAATCAAATTTGTTTTTATCTCTACAGGCTGTATCAATTTCTGAAATAGAGTTCTCTAAAATATTTGTCAATTCATCATCCAGAAAGCTATCTGTGCTTTTTCTACCTCTCAGCCTGAAGGTTGTTATTGGAAAATCCCAACTGGAAAAAGTCGATTTATTTAATTTATGAAAACTAGCTAAATTTGTACAGGCACTCTCCTGACAGTTTTGTTTCTTGAGTTTCTTTTGAAATTGGTCTGACCTATGGGAACCAGAATTTGTATCTGATGAATCTGACTGCCATACAGTTTCCCGGCACAACATTGTATGTCTCAGTGAATTTAACGTAATTTCGCTTTCATCATGCACAGATTGTCTGGAAACATTGTTCTCATCAATGACTCTTGAAGGTGGTTTATATGTCACGTTTGCTAAGCAATGATTTGCCTTGATTTTATCGTGAGAAACAAAACGATTGGAGTGCAGCGAAGAACGGCGATCAATTATGTGTGTCATACGTTCCTGAGCATACGGACTACTGGAGTGGTAGTTTCGAGTACTTGCGTGTACTTGCACGTCTTCATCAAGGCCTGAAATTCCAGCAATCAACAGTGTTGGTACGTCTAACACAGTGGAGACCAGGGGATAGAATTTTTGTGGGTCGTGGTGAATTTGATTTCTCTCTCTCCGCAACTGTATACAAATACATAAGAAATATATTCCCGAGGTACTCAAAAGAGCCATGGTGAAAACATAGACATCTACAGTTTCTGCCAAATGCGTCTCATACTGACCAAATGGGATGCAGTCTTTACAAAAAAAGGAAATATACTTACTGTTTTCGTTTTCATTACGAATGATGTAGATGGCAAATGGGAAAACAAGTACCCATGAACAGGTCAAAGCAATCTTTTTTAATGTCAGATTTCCTTTTTTATCACGATTTAAAAGAGAAAAGAGTCTCTCCAATGCTATCATTAATGTTGTTACAAATAAACAGCTTTCGACATGAAGATGTAAAAACTGATGAACATAACATAATGGGGCTGATCTAAAGTGAGAGTCTTTGAACGTAAGACTAATTCTTACTATTTAAATCGGAGCTAGCAATCCACAAACAACGAATGCCAAAATGATGACCTGAATCCGGGATAAATGTTTTCTCCAGTTGTGAGTGACCAGTCTGTGAATGGCAGCAAAACTGAAAACAGTTCCAACAAATAGCGCCGTACATAACAACCATACAGAAATAAGAGACAATGCTATAGTAAAGTCCTGTTCATTTGTTTCATAACAGTTATTTCCGTCGAGAAGCATTACTGTTGTTGCCTTATCGGTCGAACTGGTGTTGTCACTGGTACTATTGAACACAAATATTGACAAATTCCCAGTAGTATTCATTATTGGCTTATTGCTATAAATAGAAAACATACGGGTACTCGTAGTCGCTCTAGGATAATTGCTTTATTTAAAATGTATGGAAACAGAACGGTCAATAAAATCGAAAACCATACGACAGGGACAAAATCCGGATTAAAAAAAATGCTCACGATATAAAGAGAACTCACTACGTACACATTCAAGAGGGATAAAACTGTTACAATGGCCTCGGTGGCCACGTGGTTAAGGTAGTTCGTCTACTATTGATCAAATGGTCTGTCAACACTAAGATTGCTGGGTCGAGTCTTACTGCGTCCAAGGTGCACTCGACTCCAATTTTAATTGACAAAAATTTCAGTTTTCCTACCGAAGGTTGGGGTTATCCCCAGTACCGGCTTCACATCAAAGTTGAAGAATAATTGCGGTTTCTGTTTTTGTTAATTTCAATAAAATATCTTCATTTATTATATGTTATAAAATTAAAACAAATCCGAAAAAATCAAAATTCTTCTTTAAAATTGTAAACGTAAACTTATTTGGTTACGTCCTGACATGTCTGAAATTATGAGCAAATGAAATAATGTTGACACCTAGAATAATATAACATTATAATTTTACATCTATCAATGTATATTATATATAGAATTAAAATGTATTCATATTTACCTCAGCTATGGAAACCCGATATATGTGGAGTAACTGTTTTTGCTTAAGTATATACCCGTTGAGCGTCTTTGTATAGGTCTATGTGGGGCAGCTGTTTTTATTAACGTTGGGACCCGTTGTAGGTCTAAGTCGATCAGCTCTTACTAAAGCAATGACACGTTGATCGTCGTTGTATAGGCCTCTTTTTAGTAACTGTTCCGATTTAAGTAGAGAATCGTCGATCGTCGATGTAAAGCCCTCTGTGTAGTAAGTAGAGACTCGTTGATCGTCGTTGTATAGGCCTCTGTTTAGAAACTGTTCAGATTTAAGTAGAGACTAGTTGATCGTTGTTATATAGGCCTCTGTTAAGTAATTGTTCAGATTTAAGTAGAGACTCGTTGATCGTCGTTCTATAGGTATCTGTGTAGTAACTGTTCTAACTAAAGTATAGACCGTTGTTGTATCGTAGTTGTATGAGATTTTGTGGAGTAATTAATAGAGAACAATTGATCGTCGTTGAACAGGCCTATGTGTTGTAACTGTTCTGACTAAATTATAGACTAAAGAATAAACCCGTTTATCGTAATTTTATAGGAATTTGTAAAGTACTGTTTCAGTGTCGTTTAAATTTTCGTCAAGTCCTAAGTGATAATTGGTAAGTGAAAAAATAAACGATTTTGGTATTTCAAACAACACTACTCTTAACAGTACATGTATTCGTGTGCTGAAGTGACATTTACGCCACTTCAATCGTTTCTAGCTCTGACCTGCATTTTTGATAAGGTGTGAAAGCTATTCAGACATGCTGCAAACCTTTGTGACGAAACTGGCCGTCATTGTAGAAACAAATAGCGGTTGTTCTGCTCACATTTTAGTCGTGTAGGCTTATGGTTTAATCGAATAAAAACCAGGATTGTCTGCAAACAGCAAACTATTATATCTTGAGCTGGAAATAAAACTGATGAAATGGAAATATCAATATCATTATATATTTTCAAAATCACGAAGCATAGAGATAAATGTGTGTTTTTGCATCAGGAGCTATCATGAAAATTTGTAAAATGTAATGCAAAATTGTGCTTCCAAAAATGTTCAGTAACCTATTATAATATCTCCTGTATAACAAACTTAAATTATTCAATCTTAATTTTCTTCATGTTTTTTTGTTTCATTGTTACATTTGTAGATCAAAATTAAAGAGTAAAGTAGATAAATAAAGAAATTTTTGGTTTTAAGTAACACAAATTTTATCGGTAATATGTAAGGGTTTTTATTTTGTATGGTTGATGCTTTTGACCTTGTAACTGTGTTTCTAAAGTTCATGGTTGATATAAGGATAAATAATATGGATTTTGAATTGAAATCTGTATCAGCCCTGGACTTTGAGAAGAGTTATAAAACGTAGAGGTATCAACTATGCAATTGCTAAATTCTCAAATTACCAATTGTAGAAATCATTCACTAATATACTAATATTATAAATAGATGTATCTTATTATTATCCATGATATCAAGGTTAATAGTTCTAACCAGTTCAGGGTTTAAGCATTTGTACTGCTTTGAAATATAAAAGAAGGCAGTAGAAATGTATACAATGACTATATCAATGAATGAATCAATGATATTGTAAATGTGAATACTAACACAATTATTGGTATTTGTTGATGTAGAATAGCATAAAATAACACACTAGGACCATTGTAAAAAGCCACAAGAATTATTCAAGTATCATAATTTATACATACAAACCGAGGGATGACATGGTAGTTTGTGTTTGTTAAGAGGATGCTAGTTAAACTTGATGCCTAATTATTGTGTCCTACTTTTTAGTAGCCAATTATATTTTTAGTTAAGAGGAGCCACGTGTCTTCCACTACTGATAGAAATTTTGTTTCAGGTGTAGAGGTTATAAATCGCTGTCTCACATTGGTTTATTGTTTGTTTGTTTGTTTGCATGGTGTTTTAATGCCACTTTCAGAAATTTTTCAGCTATATCATGGCGTCCAGTTTTTATTGGGAGAGGAAGCCGGAGTACCCGGAGATAACCCCCGCACATTGTTTTAAAGGCTATTAACATCACAATTTGTGTAAAGGTGTTATAATTTGCATATTTGACAAAAATGATCAAGTATTTGTCATCAGAATGTCAGACTACTCATTTGACCAGTATCCAGTTTAAACTGGTACCGAAGCTGTGCTAAAATTTGTTTTCATGTTATATGACCCAGTGCAAGTGTAATAAAATGGTGGCATAATCAATGGAACTATACAACTAATGGATATTATTTAGGTTCCAAATTGCTAGGTGATTTGAAGAAGATTTCAATACAGATCTGTCATACTTATCAATGGTTTACTCTTGCTATTCTGACATATTAGTTTGGACGAGTGGTTAAAGTAGTTCGTCTTATATTGATAACGTGGTCTGTCAACACTGAGATTGCGGGTTTGATTCTCACTGGGGGCAGGGTGTACTCGACTCCAATCTTAATTGACAAGGATTGCCAGTTTTCCACCGCATGTCGGGGGTTTTTTCCGGGTACTCCGGCTTCCTCTAAAAACTTGACGCCGTAATATAGCTGAAAAATTGCTGAAAATGGCGTTAAATATCATTAAAAAAACATATTAGCTATAACGGAATATTTCTTTAAACATTGAATTATAGCATATTTTTCTATTAAAACATTTGAACAATTAAATTAGGTTGCTACAGGTAAAAAAAATAGATAATAAGTGAAATTCAATTTAATATAAAGAGTACCACACAAAACGTAAGCATAAAACACGTCATATACGTCATACAATAAGACGAATTGACATAACAGGTTTGCTATTAAACAAATTTAAAATTAGTCATCAAAACCTACACAGGCCTGAGTCTGAACAGACTTTAAACATGCCTGAACAAGCTTCATTACTTGTATTGTGTCTTCTTTAGTAACCCTCATCTCACATTTTCCTAAAATAAAACGTTTATCATTAATAGGAAACAATCAGATCTGTGTTTATGAAATAAAATTAGTATCTTTATCGGTATTAAAACAATTCTTAAACTTATTTAATGAACAGCCAATTGAAGCATACCCATGACTGGTTAAACAAAGATATGAATTTCACATGTTCATTTTCCAAACAGAAATTTTTGGTATGCACGAATCAAAAGGTGATAAAGTGAGTAAGATAATGTAATCAACTATTGTTTACAGATAATGAACAGCATCCTTTTATACAGGTTGTTAACAGATGATGTCCAGCATTCTGTTTGTACAGGTTGTTTACAGATGATGTCCAGCATTCTGTTTGTACATGTTGTTTACAGATGATGTCCAGCATTCTGTTTGTACAGGTTGTTTACAGATGATGTCCAGCATTCTGTTTGTACAGGTTGTTTACAGATGATGTCCAGCATTCTGTTTGCACAGGTTGCTTACAGATGATGTCCATCATCCTTTTGTACATGTTGTTTACAGATGATGTTCCCAGCATCCTTTTTGTACCGGTTGTTTACAGATGATGTCCAGCATCCTTTTTGTACAGGTTGTTTACAGATGATGTCCAGCATCCTTTTTGTACCGGTTGTTTACAGATGATGTTCCCAGCATCCTTTATGTACAGGTTGTTTACAGATGATGTCCAGCATCCTTTTGTACAGGTTGTTTACAGATGATGTCCAGCATCCTTTTTGTACAGGTTGTTTACAGATGATGTCCAGCATCCTTTATGTACAGGTTGTTTACAGATGATGTCCAGCATCTTTTTTGTACAGGTTGTTTACAGATGATGTCCAGCATCCTTTTTGTACAGGTTGTTTACAGATGATGTCCAGCATCCTTTTAGTACAGGTTGTTTACAGATGATGTCCAGCATCCTTTATGTACAGGTTGTTTACAGATGATGTCCAGCATCCTTTATGTACATGTTGTTTACAGATGATGTCCAGCATTGTTTTGTACAGGTTGTTTACAGATGATGTCCAGCATCCTTTTTGTACCGGTTGTTTACAGATGATGTCCAGCATCCTTTTGTACAGGTTGTTTACAGATGATGTCCAGCATCCTTTATGTACAGGTTGTTTACAGATGATGTCCAGCATCCTTTTGTACAGGTTGTTTACAGATGATGTCCAGCATCCTTTTTGTACAGGTTGTTTACAGATGATGTCCAGCATCCTTTATGTACAGGTTGTTTACAGATGATGTCCAGCATCCTTTTTGTACAGGTTGTTTACAGATGATGTCCAGCATCCTTTATGTACCGGTTGTTTATAGATGATGTCCAGCATCCTTTTGTACAGGTTGTTTACAGATGATGTCCAGCATCCTTTTTGTACAGGTTGTTTACAGATGATGTCCAGCATCCTTTATGTACAGGTTGTTTACAGATGATGTCCAGCATCCTTTTTGTACAGGTTGTTTACAGATGATGTCCAGCATCCTTTTGTACAGGTTGTTTACAGATGATGTTCCCAGCATCCTTTATGTACAGGTTGTTTACAGATGATGTCCAGCATCCTTTTTGTACATGTTGTTTACAGATGATGTCCAGCATCCTTTTTGTACAGGTTGTTTACAGATGATGTCCATCATGCTATTGAACAGGTTGTTTGCAGATGATGTCCAACATCCTTTTTGTACAGGTTGTTTGCAGATGATGTCCAGCATCCTTTTTGTACAGGTTGTTTACAGATGATGTCCATCATGCTATTGAACAGGTTGTTTGCAGATGATGTCCATCATCTTTTGTACAGGTTGTTCACAGATGATGTCCAGCATTCTTTTTGTACGGGTTGTTTACAGATGATATCCAGCATCCTTTTTGTACCGGTTGTTTACAGATGATGTCCATCATCCTTTTGTACAGGTTGTTTACAGACGATTGCCAGCAAGCTGTTTACAGGTTGTTTACATATGAAGACCAGCCTGCTGTTGTACATGTTTTGCTGATCGAGATATGGCCAATTGAAACACAATACGTTAACCATGTTTACAGCTATGTATCTAGAACTGCGCGAAGGTGTATAATTTGTCTGAATAATTTTCTACATTTTTATTTAAAGTAAATTAATGCCAACTTTACCTTCCAACACATCTAAGAAGTGTTCGAGTTCATTGGCATAAGCCTGAGGATATCTGGTAGTAAAGTGTTGATCTATCAGCCCTGATATAGTCATAGTTCCCTTATATTCTTTTACATTACTTGGGGTAGAGTTGTCTACCTTTAGCATACCTCTATCAAAGAGTACCTGCAATTAAACAACCTTTACTAGCAATGTGACATCCAGAACAGTTTGCATTTCTTAGCAAGATGTTAAGAGACAGATAGATTTCAAGCTTTTATGCGTATATAGTTAATTCCTTGTGCCAAGTCACAAAATCGTGGTAATACCTTATTGTTCATGTTCAGACTGGTTGCCATTGTCGTATATCTACAACTCTATTTTTATAAAGTATTTTAAATTAAAGTTTTTTTTAGTTTGGCTGCTTCAAGAAACTTTTAGCTTTGAGGAATATTAGTTGTGTTAAAAGCAACATGGAGCTATCAGAAACTACAAGAATGAAGATTGTTTGTCATCGACCTTCAGAAGGTCAGAAAGTCCTCAATATCATATTTCCTACTTGTTATTAACAAGATTTATTTCCCATTTCCAGAGTTATCTGTTCTATATAGCAGGCACTTATATTACCTAATGTGGGAAAAAGTTGTTTTTCTTTTTAGTGCATCTACATATATTTGTATCCTGGTTTATAGCTAACCTTAAGTCTCTGGTCGTACCCGTAACCAGATTGTATCCTGGTTAATAGCTAACCTCAAGTCTCTGGTCGTACCCGTAACCAGATACTCTGCCATTGTCTATGGTAGATATCACTCCATTCCTGAACTTTATTGTCACTACAACTTGATCCATATCATTACATCTCCCAATATCTGGGTCAAATGCTGTCCCTTGTACAAAAACTGAATGTGGTCTTGACCCTGATAGCCACATTGACATGTCGAGGTCATGTATTGTTGAATCGTTTACAATTCCACCTGCCAAAATACAAATATAAGCCTGTAACAGGGATAAGATCGAAGTATAGTATAAATTTCAGAAATTAGGAAGTTGTCATGGTTATATTTAGCGCATTGGATTATATTCATCTCCACTACTGTACAGTAGCAACAGAAGAAGTCACACTCTTTTGGCCTGAAAAAAATGATTACCACTTTTTCACCCGCAAATTTATAAAAGTTTATTTTGGCTTATTTATGGTGAGTGATGTTTAGCAACTGAATTTTGATGCAATAGACAGGAGAGAAAATCTATCTCATGAAGGTGAACTGAATGCTCAACAGCAGACAATAATGTTATGGGTTTTTGGTACTACCACTAAACGAAAACCTGTAAAATATGTTGAGGGTATCATGAGACGAGAGCATCAGTATGAGTCTGACATATCAAATCACACTTATCATTGCATACAATAGGGAATTGTATATAACATATCTGATCTTATCTGGATTTGGAGTTTTTATCCTTATCAGCAAAGAATTTATTTACTTTCTGAACCTGTGATATAATTTAATTTAAATTCACTTGAGATTCCTTCGGAGTATCATGAGAATGTATGACAGACAATTTTGGTTCATTTACAAGTGTGTCCAAACGGATTTATGGAAAATTTTTGTGACAGATCCTGAGAAATACACTTAAAAATATATCAAACCAGTCTGTATTTCCTTGCATTTCATAAAACAATACCCTGTGAATTTTCTCAGCGTCACATTACACGTAACTATCAATTTTGTAATAACTACAACATTTGAATATAAATGAGTGAATCGAAATAGAGGCCTTGGTGGCAGAATGGTTAAGGTAACTTAGTGATCTACTATTGATCATATGGCCTGTCGACACTGAGATTGCTGGATGAGTCTCAATGAATGCAGGGTATGCTCGATTCTCATCTTAACTGAAAGATTGACAGTTTTCCTACCAAAGGTCGGAGTTTTCTCCTGGTACTCTGGCTTCCTCCGCAAGTAAAAACTGGATGCTACGATATAGCTAAAAACAATTTTCTGAATATTGAATTAAACACCATTCAGACTAATCAAACAAGAAATGGAATAAGTGACTTTTGTTGGATTTTTTATGTGTACATGTTAACATCAATGCCAATCTCACCAGATGTTTTTATGTATGAGATAGGAGGTGCTTTCAAATCCCTGCTTGTAGCTTTTATCAGTCTGATGTTGCCAAGGTCCTTCTCTTGAATTTTCTTATAAACTTGGTAGAAATCTGGATCAAATCGTCTACAATAAAACACTTACAAATTTTGAAAACTGTGTAATGCATATGTGAATTTCACAGTACACTAAAAATGTTTCTGTATTGTGTTTGTAGTTATACAATGTCCACAATGAATTGGAGTGGGGCTGAATCAACAAACCTATGTCTGTGTTGTGGGTGTTGTATGTGTACAGAGTCAGCAATGATTAGGAGGGTGACTGAATCAACAAACGTATGTCTGTGTTGTGGGTGTTGTATGTGTACAGAGTCAGCAATGATTAGGAGGGTGACTGAATCAACAAACGTATGTCTGTGTTGTGGGTGTTGTATGTGTACAGAGTCAGCAATGATTAGGAGGGTGACTGAATCAACAAACGTATGTCTGTGTTGTGTATGTTGTATGTCTACAGAGTCAGCAATGATTAGGAGGGTGACTGAATCAACAAACGTATGTCTGTGTTGTGGGTGTTGTATGTGTACAGAGTCAGCAATGATTAGGAGGGTGACTGAATCAACAAACGTATGTCTGTGTTGTGGGTGTTGTATGTGTACAGAGTCAGCAATGATTAGGAGGGTGACTGAATCAACAAACGATGTCTGTGTTGTGGGTGTTGTATGTGTACAGAGTCAGCAATGATTAGGAGGGTGACTGAATCAACAAACGATGTCTGTGTTGTGGGTGTTGTACAAATCGTCAACAATCAATGGGAAGGTGACTGAATATTTTAAGTATTTCTTGTCTGGCTTCAAACATCAATCAATCTAAATGAATGAAACGTAATACAGGCAAACAAATTTTATAAATTGAAATTATGTCAACAGATATCTTTAAAATAAAAGGGCAAAATATGACTTTACAAAAGAAATTACACAAAATAAAAAGAGTATATCTAACTAACAGACATAAATTAACAATAACATATATAAAGTAAACAAAAAAGTCAATCACATTTACAACAATAATCTAGATATTGTTTATCACACATTATTAGAGACTGAGAGCTGGACAACATTTGAAGTATCACACTGTTAAACTTTCTAGGTGTGATAACAGTGAGCACATGTCAACACATGTTTTTCCTGGCATGTACCATGCTGAAGTAAATAAACTTTTTCAAACCCATAAATTATTGGTAGTTCCAGTCTATTTTTTTAAGTCTAGGTTAATAATGCTTATAGCATCTTAATTACTGTGTGTACCTATTCATACATAAGTGCGCGTATTTATTGACTTTATGAGACATTGTTGTATTATTTATTCCTTTTTTTTATTAATTTCCTTGATAATTGATTTTTTGATATCAGAAAACTGATTTGCTGATATAAAAACACAATTTTCTTATATTGCTGTGTTTTCTATATTAGTAAATAAGAAAAATTAGTGATTGCTACTGTACTACTAGTAAAACAGCATCTCATGTAACTGATTAAATATATGTTTGGAATATGCTTAAATATATATAAATATTATATTTGCCATAAAATTTTCATAACCATCTAAAAATATTGATGTTATTCATTAATTATGTTTTTGTTATTCTAAGTTTAGCCGCCATCAACTTGTACAAACCTATGAAAGGCATTAAACAATGGTTTATTCTTGGCTGCTGCCAAATTATAGCAGTCTTCTGTAGTTTTAAGGTTAACTGTGATTGGCTTCTCACAAAATACCGCCTTTCCTGAAAAAAAACATGCAATATACTATAATTTCAGATATATGAAACTTTCACTTTCTTATTTGGGAAAGGGTGCTCAAAAGTGACCATAATAAAAAATTTTAATGCTCCTTTCATATTATTTTCTGTCAAAAAAAAAACAAAAACACAAGCCCATCTATTCTACCTTCCAGACTAGAAAAACTGGTTCCTTACACAATGAGCAGATATCAGGTGTCATCAGTACTCAGTAGACCCCTTACTTCTGACAGAAAAGAAAACCAAGGTTTTTTATTGTAATTTACAATTACCAATAGTGTTACAGGTGCCTTCTGACATGTAACTTACAATTACCAATAATGTTATTGTTTTTTAATGAAGTTTACATAACCAATAGTGTTACAGGTTTTTTTTAAATGTAATTAACAATAACCTGTAGTGTTACTGGTTCATTTTGACTGTTATTTTCTGTCATTTACAATAACCAATAGCATTTCATGTTCTTTATGACTGTAATTGACAATAACCAATTATGTAACAGGTTCTTTTTGTCTGTAATTGGAACTTCCAATAGTGTTATAGAATCTACTAGACTGTAATTTACAACAAACAATACTCTGATTTTTTCTAACTGTTTTTTCTGCAATAACCAATGGTGTTTGTCGTGTTTGTTTTTTTCTCTGATAAAATTTACAATAACCAATGGTGTTACAGGTTCTTTCTGGCTTCATTTTATCGTCCTATTTAAATGATAAGGCAATTTTGTAAGTAATTTGACTTGTTTTTACATCTTGCTTGAGTCATTGCAGCAGTCAACAGTTAGGCAATGATGACAACTAAAAAAGTGGGCACCTAGCAGTTTAGCAGTTTAGCCACAACAATGTAGTTCCTTTTATATGGTCCGTCCATAAAATAAGGAGCTACATTATTGTAGCTACTAGCAGTCTTAAATACGTTGACAAATATAACTGATGGACAAAAATGTGGAAATCTGTCAAAAAATTGATTTAAAAGTTAAAGAAAGTATAATTCAGAAAACTGACATGGAGTCCTTGTTGCTGAACAACAAGTGATGCAAATTATAACAAAACAGTTATAGACTTTGATTTCGGGAAACATTTAGATCTTTTGATCGATGACCTAGTCAGTGTGTTACATGTTTTTTTTCCATAATTTATTGACATCCCTTAACAGTTATGTTTAACTATTACAATTAAAGTACATGTAATCTCTGACAAACCTGCATGTAATGAATCCTTGATGATTGCTTCGTGTGTACTAGTTGGGGAACATATCAGTACTGCTTTTACACTGAAAGTTTGTAATAAACATCCATTTGTAGCCATGAATTTTTCCTTCTATTTTAAGCAAATAAACAACAGGATTACTTCCCACAAACTCGTATGCTTGACATATATATTTTGTAGTGTTTATCTTTGATGGTAGGATGTAATTACTGTATAATTGTCTGTCCATTTCATTTTTTTCTGTAATATATCATACTGCATGCATCAGAAAAACAATTTCGTCTGTACATCGGATCTGACTGATGTGTTCTACTGGGATTGGGATTTCTTCAACAATTTCATTACGATCTGATTGGTATGTTTCTTCTGGCATTGTGATTTGTTTAACAACAACAGAAGCTAAATAATACATATGTATCTCATAACCTTCACTGCTAAACTATGCTTCCAAAAGATAACCACATATGAATTTTGACATTTCATTCTTAATCAAGTAGACTACTCATAAAAACTCATGATTTTCCAAATATGTTCAAATACTTTTAGTGCTATTTCAGATATTTAAGCTCTTGTTAATGCTTTTGCAGACATTTAAGCTCCTATTAATACTATTGCAGACATTTAAGCTCTTGTTAATGCTTTTGCAGACATTTAAGCTCCTGCTAACACTATTGCAAACATAAGCTCTTGTTAACTAAAACTTAATATAATAAGTATCCAAATGAGTTAGTACTGTACAGTACACAGTTCAGTGTTAAGTACTACCTGGGATCATTGTAGACAGCCTCTAGTTTGTCTGGGGTAGTACACTTAGCAGGTAAACTATGATCTTTTACAAATTTCTTGGCATCTTCTAAGTTGTTTCTAACAATCCAGTTCACTGATGCTCTTGATGATAGCATTATGTTCTTCATATGAGCAAGACCTGAAATACACAGTAACACTTGGCTGACAAGATGTATACCTAACAATGAACAACTGTGGTAAGTGTAAATTTGCTTTAGTTCAAAAGAATGCTTTAATTTGTTCTTATGAAATACGGTTGATTCTTAAAAGCATTTTATTTTCTTATAAAGAACTCAACAAAACATTTGGTTGTAGGTTGTTTTTACATCTTTAGTCATCTTTAGAGGTTGGATATTAATAAAACATTTGACTAACAAAAAGAACAGTACAACATTACAAAACCAAAACCTTTAATGCACACCCATATTTCCAAGCCCAAACAAGGCAAATCCTACTCTACCCATGGCCTCTCTTTTGTTTTACTGAAATATAAATGAAAATAGCTGAAAATATAACCTATTAGATCTTAACACTTACACGTGTAATTTAAAAATACCTTGATCTAGCCAAAGGCATATTAGCACATATTCAAATATCATGCTCGATAATACACTTACTGATTTTGAGTTTTAAGCAAATAATGAGATGACCTCGGGGTCAGTTTATGAAAAACAATATGCATTACACTTAATGCACTCAATGTGGCTGTATACATCAGACATTGTTCAAACATTTTATGAATCTACTTACTGCTAAGAAAAACAAAAAATTCCCAGGTGCAACAATAGTGAATGTATGTATGCGTGTAAATTTGTCGTTGTATAATAATTAGCAAGTCTGTAGTTTGGCTGTAAGTTCTGTGTATGAAATAGCTTTGTTTAAATGTTTACTTTTAAAATCAACCTGGCTTGTTTTATTTACAACACTAGAAAGGATTTTCTTTATCTTATCAGCTGTTGTCCATGGCGTAAAGGGAGATAACAGAAGATAAAATTTAGCGAGAATTTCATAAATAAATTTCTTGACATCCTTGTTTACAGACTAAAAATTACTTTCCAGTGTGTGCTGTTTTCAACCTGATTTGTTTTCTTGTTGACTATAATTAGTTCTTGCTAAAGAGACCTATTAATTAGAAAAAGCAGTGTTTATTACATAAAATGTATATACTAAATCGTCATTATATTGAGTCATTTTAGACTGCTGGTAGCCCAAGTTCCATAAAACCTAGCATTTCATGTTTATTTTCATTGTTTTTATCGGATATTGGTATTTAATGTTTATATTAAAATGCGAGCTCGCATATAAAAATAATAATTCATTTATAAGACCGGTAGAAATAATAAATATAAACGTGAAATGGAAGGTTGTGTGTTATAGAACTACTGGTAGCCCCGCTCTCACTTTAGACTTTGCCGGTAGCCCGCCTCTCACTTTAGACTTTGTTAGTAGCCCAGCGCTTATTTCTTTGCTGGCAGCCCCACCATCCCATCAAATCTTAACAGCTTTGAACTTCAGAGAATTTTGACAACTTAGTCTAAAATGCGTTGAACGGCAGAAACTTTTTAAAACTCAGACTTAAAAGCGTTAGACGAGAGAGAATTTCTTAACGAAGCCTTAAAAGCAATGGACGACAGAGTAGGTTCGCAACTAAAACTCAAAAGCGTTAGGCGGCAGGAGATTTTCACAACTAAGTCTAAACAGCTTTAGGCGGCAGAGGATTTTCACAACTTAGTCTGAACAGCGTTTTGCGGCAGGAGATTTTCACAACTAAGTCTGAACAGCGTTAGGCGGCAGAGGATTTTCGCAACTAAGTATACAATGCGTTGGGCGGCTGAGGATTTTCACAACTAAGTCTAAACAGCGTTAGGCGGCAGAGGATTTTCACAACTTAGTCTGAACAGCGTTAGGCGGCAGAGGATTTTCACAACTTAGTCTGAACAGCGTTAGGCGGCAGAGGATTTTCACAACTTAGTCTGAACAGCGTTAGGCGGCAGAGGATTTTCACAACTTAGTCTGAACAGCGTTAGGCGGCAGAGGATTTTCACAACTAAGTATACAATGTGTTGGGCGCCTGAGGATTTTTACAACTAAGTCTAAACAGTGTTGGACGGCAAAAGATTTTCACATTTCACAACTAAATGTAAACAATGTTGGGCGGCAAAGGATTTTCACAACTAAGTTTAAAAACGTTGAACGGCAATAGATTTTTTATAACAAAGTCTAAAAAAGCGTTAGGCGGCTAGGATTTTCAGAAAATAAATTACATGATCGCAATTGGGTTAATGATAGATAATGACTGATACATCTGGGCATCTTATCGCTCTCTCATCTCCTTCGTGACCTCTTTACCAAACTGAATGTTGTATTGTAGTTTTTCGTTCGTCATTACATGTTCAGTATACAACTATTTTGTATTGGGATATCATTTTACATATAAAGCGTGTGTCCAATCCCATTGCTTATTTGCAAGTAAATGTGTTTGATTGATTGGTTGGAAGGAGTTTTTTACGTCATAAACCGACAACTTGATGCCCTTATAAGTTTGAGACACTTACTGCTGCTTAAATGAGGAATAAGTATAAAGTATTACTTTTCATTATAAAAATTGGTTAAATTATTCTAAAATCTCATGGACTTCAGGACGTGCCCCCTCTGATCCCGACTACAGTCACTTAATGCTGAATCCGCGCATGGTTATTCATAACACATGTAAGAACAACACAAATATAATACTTATAAGGACAGAAAGCATTGATTGTATCACTAAATACGACTACTTCACGTTAGGCCATAAAGTTAGGGCGATACGATGTATTCTGCTTAGTTATGATATTACATAAGGGCAAATCTACTTCACGACAGTACACATGAAAAAGGAAGTGACATTAAATATTGCCGACTTATTCCTAAATTCATATCAAGCAGACTTCATACAAGGACCTACCCCAGAGAAAAAAGTGTGGTAAACCCCAGATGTTAATGACTTTGAGGACCGTTTGAGTTAAAAACAAAACCACAGCCACTGTTAGTTTAATTGTAAACTTCCAATTCATTCGTAGGAACTTTTTAAGGGAATCTTCAATATTAATACATCAATACATCCTTAATAAAAGATTGACGCTAACAAATTTTTAACAGGGATTAGTGACAGTGACTTTAGGTCTCTTCATGAGTTTTACGGTGGGACCTAAATGACCCGTACTGTTAACATTTTGGGTCCGCTTTCGATGGATTTTTGTCTATAATTATATGTCCGGGTTGTAGTACAATATATTAATAATTCAACTGGAAACACACCTGCTTAAAAGGTTAACAACATCATACAAAGCACAGACCTCGCCAACACCGTTGACTTGACAGCAGTGTTGATGGTTGTCATCATGCTATGGGATACTGACTGATAATTTTCCGAACTCTTAAAATTCAATTAACAAGATGTATATAACAGACAAATGGTGATTTTACTTTTCCCAAGTCTTGACAATCAACAACAATGCTTTCGCACCTGCACACATTCGCTGTCTCAATGGAAATACATGGCTAGATGACGAGATGTGGGCTTCTTCAGAACGATCAGATTTGCAGCCAGTCAAGGGAGTTCTACATGTTGTCATGCTTCCTGTATGAGAAGTGGATCAGGAGGTTATTAAAGATTTACAAATTCATATCCTCACCTTGACATTGACCCTGTTCTTGTAAAGTTTTTTTTATCCTTATATTTTTTTACATAATATCCTTACCTTGGCATTGACCATGTTCCTGTAAATGTTCTGTTGTATCCTTATAATTTATTACATTATATCCTAGCTGCAATAATGTAGCTCCCTTTTTTATGGACGGAAAAAGGAGCTACATCATTGAAGCTATAAATATATCCTTACCATGATATTTACCCTGTTCATGTAAATGTTCTGTTGTATCTTAATAATTTATAACATTATATCTTTATCTTTACAATGACCCTGTTCATGTAAATGTTCTGTTGTATCTTAATAATTTATAACATTATATCTTTATCTTTACAATGACACTGTTCATGTAAATGTTCTGTTGTATTCCTATAATTTATTACATTATATCCTTACCTTGACATTGACCCTGTTCCTGTAGACGTTCTGTTGTATCCGTATAATTTATAACATTATATCCTTACCTTGACATTGACCATGTTCCTGTAGACGTTCTGTTGTATCCGTATAATTTATTACATTACACCCTTACCTTGACATTGACCCTGTTCATGTAAATGTTCTGTTGTATTCCTATAATTTATTACATTATATCCTTACCTTGACATTGACCATGTTCCTGTAGACGTTCTGTTGTATCCGTAAAATTTATTACATTATATCCTTACCTTGACTGTAGACGTTCTGTTGTATCCGTAAAATTTATTACATATCCTTACCTTGACTTTGACCATGTTCCTGTAGACGTTCTGTTGTATCCGTATAATTTATTACATTATATCCTTACCTTGACTTTGACCCTGTTCATGTAAATGTTCTGTCTATCATATTTTATTCCACAATAATAATAACGAATTCAAACGTTTCAGAATTAATTTTTAATGGCGTTTAACGCCACTTTCATAAATTTTTCAGCTTCACATGTATCATGGCGTCTAGTTTGTATTTGGGAGACGCGGTTACAGAATTAAATAATTTAACATTAAGCATCAGTCGGGTATGTATCAGAACTTATTCAAGTTTTCAGTTTATGTTATCAAATTATTGGATTTTATAGGATAATTCCTATTCAGTATTAGTCTTATTAAAAGGTTCGTTGGCCATGTACCTGTAGACGTTCTGTTTTATCCGTAAAATATATTACATTATATCCTTACCTTGACATTGACCATGTTCCTGTAGATGTGCTGTTGTATCCTAATAATTTATAACATATCCTTACCTTGACATTCAGAATGTTCCTGTAGATGTTTTGTTGTATCCTAAAAATTTATAACATATCCTTGCCTTGACAATGACCTGTTCATGTAAATGTTCTGTTGTATCCGTATAATTTATTACATTATATCCTTACCTTGACATTGACCCTGTTCATGTAAATGTTCTGTTGTATCCGTATAATTTATTACATTATATCCTTACCTTGACATTGACCCTGTTCATGTAAATGTTCTGTTGTATCCGTATAATATATTTATCAATTATGGACTTTTGACGAGGTCAATACATTATATATGGACCTGTTAGGACTATATTGACCGAGAACGAAGTCCGAGATCAATATATTTCTAACAGGTCCATATATAATGTATTGACATAGTCAAAAGTCCATCATTTATATATTACATATGTAGACATGTTATAGTCTTTTTTAGGGTTGGTGCAAGGGTTGAGTTATTTTTTTCACGATTTTGTTATGTACATATATCCGGATCTAAATTTAGTAACATAGCGTCAATAAAGGTAAAAATAGAAACATAGCGTCAATATACCAAACAAGGCAAGGCTTTGATTTCAAAGTAAAGAAATACACTAAATATCCTTAAAACCACGTGACTAAATAATCCAATGAAAATGTAAGAATCATAAACCATATGTAATATTACATTACATCCTTACCTTGACAATGACCCTGTTAATGTAAATGTTCTGTTGTATCCGTATTATTTATAACCTTTTCTTACCTTGACATTGACCCTGTTCATGTAAATGTTCTGTCTATCATATTTTATACCACAATAATAATAACGAATTCAAACGTTTCAGAATTAATTTGTAATGGCGTTTAACGCCACTGTCATAATTTTTTCAGCTTTACATGTATCATGGCGTCTAGTTTGTATTTGGGAGACGCGGTTACAGAATTAAATAATTTAACATTAAGCATCAGTCGGGTATGTATCAGTTTTCAGTTTATGTTATCAACTTATTGGATTTAAAAGGATAATTCGTATTCAGTATTAGTCTTATTAACCTGTTCGTTGGGTGCAGACGCACTGGTTGTCTTGTCATTTGATATATCTTGTGTAATCATAGTGAAACTTTCAGTATACAGCTTTGGTGCGGGATCTAACAGCGAAAACATCGAACATTCGTTTTTATCGCCATTCTTCGTAACACGTTCGTTTGACATAGGTGAATTTGACGTCTCATTAGTCATCATAGACACCTGCTGATGTTTATCTTGGTGAGTTATCAATTCAAAACTACTGTTATTTAAACTAGTTATGTCAAGTGATGGGGCTGTCGATAATAATAATTCGGGAGTGTTGGAAGTCGCAGGAGTCAATGAAGGCGATATACATGTACATCTGTTAAAAACAATGACGCCTTCTGTTGAGTACGAATTTGAATTGCCAGTTCTGTCTGTAGAAAACGAATTCAAATTTTCAGTGCTGTCTGTTAATGATAATTTTTCAGCATTTAATTCAGTCGTTGAAATTTCATCGAAATTCATGTTCGACAGAGATTCAATACGTTTTATATACTGGCAAATAAATGATTTCTCCTTGAATCTCCCGACCATTGATAAACAAAATGCCATCTGGATGTGTCTTAGCGCAGTCGCAATGTTGCCTTCTAATTCAAACAAACGTGCTTGTGCCACATGGTAAAACATCTTACACCGCGTGTCCATATCTTTCAATGTTTTGTCGAGTACAGCGAGTAAATTTCGTGCTCTATCAGTGCAATAAATAGGTATAATTAAATCCGGAATAATATTAGCCCTGTTTCCAATTCCAAGGAGACAAAATATCATTCTAAGCAAAAACATACGAGTCCACAAAATTCGGATTTCTTCTTCCTCATCTCGTAAGCATTCGATTCCAACTTCGGCCATTTGAACAAGAGATTCTCGAATTTCTGAAGTTGGCGTTTCTTCAAATTGCCAAAGTTTAACGTAAACTTCGCAGTATATCATATTTGCAATCTCTAAGCACGGAGCCAAGAATGCGGAAGAACTTTTGGCCTTTTGAAGAAATTTTTCACTTAAAAGTGTTTACCAATGGCACACGCATTTGCCCGTCTACCGTATAAAATGACGTCAGTTATCATCGTGTTGGTCGTCTGATGGACGATTTTGCGTAGTTCTTTGAACAAATTATGTTCCGAAAGTTCCGTATCAAATGTTATCGCATGAGCATCTATTTCAGCTCCCAGAACAGCGACTACCTTATCCGCCAAAACCTGTCGTTTTTGTACATTGGTTTCAGACAGCATAGATTGTTGTAATTGCACTGCTAAGTATCGTAAGGCACCAAGTGGGTTTTCTTACTCAGCATTCCAAACTTTTCGCTTGAGCATTTTGAAAAATTGCTGAACTTGCTTTCGATTTGATGTATCATACCTCTGTATACGAATAACAGACGACCCTGGTAACAATAACCGTTCTAGAAGCATTTTGGAAATATCGTGATATCCTAGTTCGCCAAAAACATTGATCAAGGTCCTGAGTGAACATGCAGTCCGAATTTTTTGTATTAAGCACTCAAAGAGCTCTAATACTTGGAACTTTTGTGAAAATGTTTTTTGAACGAAATCGTAATAAAAGGTTACATCTATGCAGTTTAGTTTGTATAAATATTCAAGCACCGGAATTGGGTGTATTTTAAAATGTTGTTTAAAAATAACATCTTGCAGAATTTTAATTTCATGATCTGTCATTTGTTCAGGTCTTACAGTAGATTGATTCATATATAAATCTTCCATCTGTAAAAGAAAAATATTTCTGTACATATTCTTTTTGTAGTTATCCAATGTATGTAGCCTTACCAGAAATACGCCGTTAATCGTGTAGTGTCATTTTGTGTGATAAGGAGGACAATGAACAGACAAAACTAAAATGAAGAAAACACGGATTATTGTAAAAGCTAGGTGTCCCGGAAGGGTACGTGTTTCTACATATATAAATGTACCAATTGTTTAAAGTAAAATATGTAAATAGAAAAGTATGTGCGGCGATAGGTTAGTGATTTTACCCGCTGTGGGTAAGCAAAAAAGTTATTATTCTAACAGTGTTGGGCTTAATTTGTAGACTATACTCAGTTAAATGAAATATTTCTAGGTCTGTGATTCATATCTGGAATGACGGTGACGATGGTTAAACATTTATTAATAAGAATTAAATTCGTTTTCACTTTATAGATTCTACGATCGACGTCTTGTTTTATTAAATCGTAACTTGGTGTGTTACCCAGAATATGTTTACTTTGCCTTTATATACGCCACCTTTTATGACAGCAGAATCATGACATTTGAACTTAAATATTCAGATGCTAGAAATAGAAATAGTGTGACATGCGTATTATGCTCATTATGTTTTAAAGTAAAAAAGAATATAGTTTAATTATACTAAAAATTGAGTCTGATGTACGTGTATTTTATATGCTTTGTAATTGCTGTTCGAGATTGTATTAATTATCATTCTCATTTACTTTCTCCTATCGTCGATTTAACTGAAGTTGCATCGGCATAATTTGAGAAGAATTGCTAATGTGAAGAAACCCCTGATAACAATCACAGCCCAAAATTTGCTAGATAGAAAATCGTATTAAAATTAAATCTTACACTTGCTTCCTTGTTATTTTATATTGTGGCCGAGTAGAAGACTTAACGTACAAGTAACCTTAAACTACGCGACTTTAAGAGCCAATCAACAATGACAGTGTAGCGTTTGGACGGTCTTATTCAAAACTTATAGGCTGGGACCATACAGGGAGGGTTCCCAGTGCTCGACCCACAGAGCAACCCGGTGCTGGATATTTGATACCTCTCTTTGGGGGTTGTCAGGTCATAATATGGAAAGCCTGTCATCGGACCGTAGTGGGTAACGTGTTTGTAGAATGCCACTCTCCTTTCACGATAAAGACCTCTTTTGTAGATCACGAAAAAGAGTAGACTCATTGCAGCCGCTACAAAAGGCAAAATTTCACCCCTACCCAATTCTAAATACTTTTCCAGTGGCAGTCAAAATTGGGTTACCCATTTCCCATCAGTTACTCCCATCAGTTACTCCCATCAATTACTCCCATCAGTTACTCCCATCAGTTACTCCCATCAATTACTCCCATCAGTTACTCCCATCAATTACTCCCATCAGTTACTCCCATCAGTTACTCCCATCAATTACTCCCATCAGTTACTCCCATCAGTTACTCCCATCAGTTACTCCCATCAATTACTCCCATCAATTACTCCCATCAGTTACTCCCATCAGTTACTCCCATCAATTACTCCCATCAGTTACTCCCATCAGTTACTCCCATCAATTACTCCCATCAATTACTCCCATCAATTACTCCCATCAATTACTCCCATCAGTTACTCCCATCAATTACTCCCATCAATTACTCCCATCAGTTACTCCCATCAATTACTCCCATCAGTTACTCCCATCAGTTACTACCAACAATTACTCCCATCAGTTACTCCCATCCTACCCCTTTTCCATTGATTTATTGTTTGTTCTCGTCCTGAGTATAGCTGAAATACTGCTCACTGAAAGTAAAACATCTAATCAAATCAATCAATCAATTAATCAATCAATCAATCAATCAAAAGTTATAAGCGCATATCAATTTGTCATTGGTCAAGTTACACACCATGTACGCAAATTTAAAGTAAACTCTTAATTGAGTTTCTTGGGGCCTCGGTGGCCGAGTGGTCAAGGTAGTTCGTCTACTATTGACCACGTGGTCTGTCAACACTGAGATTGCGGGTTCGATTCTCACTGCAGGCAGGGGTGTACTCGATTCCAATCTTAATTGACAAGGATTGCCAGTTTTCCTACCGCAGGTCGGGGGTTTTCTCCGGGTACTCCGGCTACCACCCCCAATAAAAACTGGACGCCATGATATAGCTGAAAAATTGCTGAAAGTGGCGTTAAACACCATCAAACAAACAAACAAAACATAATTGAGTTTCTTTAATTTCCATGTGTTTTCAGTGTTTGAGAATGTTTTGTATAAGCTCTGATGTTTGTATTTAACTCCTCAATGAGTTCTTCACTTTTGTTTTAAGGTTTATAAACCCTTTTGTACTTTCGATTTATGTGGCTACTTACCAATTAAAAACATTGGAAGGAAAACAAGAACAATCACATTACGTATCACCATAACAGTTATTTTATGTCCACCAGCTGTTGTAACCATTTCATAGGAAATGTTACCCATAACACAGAATATGATGAATATATGTACTATTTATATCTCTTAAACACGTGTTTGTGTTGTTTACGTGTTAATATGCATTATGATAACGAGATCGATGTAGACTGTGCTTCTTTAAATAGCTTAATTTAATTTGCACTTATAGCCAACCACGTGTGACAACCACACCCTCTCACCGCCTCTTTTCGTTCTTCCATCATTGGTGTACTTCGGAAAAATAGACGATTGCAGTGGGCAGAGCAATTTTTGTCATTTTATAAAGTTAGCTCCCTACCTGATGAGCTGTTTAAATATAAAACACAAGGCATGTGTTTGTGTGCTATATACACGGGGGGGGGGGGGGTAACTTGGTATATATAGGGTAATACGGATGTGCGGCCCGAATGGGTCACTTTTTAGCTCTCCAAAATATATGAATAGGTAGCTTTTTTCATTGAAAAATATATCATTGGGTTGTTGTAAATTATCTAAATATATTCCATGCCTCAATTCTCATCTTAAGCATGTTAAGCCTATGTAAAGTGATTTTACAAACAAAGTGTTCCATTAAGGTATCCGACCCATAATTGAAGTCACCGTTTAATTTTATTTTTAGACCAAGACATGCAGCTTTATTTAATCAATATATTACTAATTAATGATACAAATTAAATATATTGTTTTACTTTGAGTCAATGTTAACAGTTTTGAGGAAAAAAAGTTAGTTGCTCAAATAGTAGTTCCGATGTTTGCCGAACATTACCGAGGTCTGCTCCATTGACAAACAATGGACATCCGGGACACCAAATATGATGACGTGGTCAATTATGGGTCGGATACCTTAACATCAATTTATCATTTTGGTAGTAAATGTACTATTTTGTCAATTGGGATGTGCAGTCATAAATATATGAATAGGTCTGATTTAATCATTCAATATATGATTAGGTCCTGTTTTATAGTGTCCTAAAATATATGAATAGGGTGGGTTTTCAAATGTCCGTCCGCACACCTGTACCTAGAAGTATCCTTAGTGACCCCCCCCCCCCCCACCCCCCCCCCCCCCCCCCCCCCCCCCCCCCGTGGCTATATATGTGTTTATATAATGAGACGATTTTAATTATCGGATATAATTATATACTAATTTCTAATTGGTTTATAAAATGTGAATTTTTTTTTCATTTTATTTGTTGATTTAGAGTTATTCTGACAGTAACTTACCTTTCAGAATTGAACCATTAAATCAATACATGACGTATAAAAACCTTTGTAAAGATTTTTTGGTCTATTCATGTTAATTGGACCGTAAAATAATAGTATTTATTTGGAAGAAAATCAAATATGTAAATGGTTTGTTATCCTGAATACTACTGAACAAAAAGCAGAAGATCTCGTGGTGTTACAAAATGCATGACTTTGGTACAAAACGTCATTGCAATGATAGTCTATAATTAGATAAGAAACGTTTGACTTGAAGTTTCTCATTGCCTTATATTAGAGTGGGGAATGGAGGGAATTCACTAATGAAAAGTACGATAAATTATAGAGAAAGCTATACAGAAGATCATCGAAATGAAGAAATCTTGATTAATTAGAAAAGGTTTAACATTAACTTAAATTTAATATGTTTATGTCATCCCACCATAGTTTGCGCAAAATACACATAAAGTCGAAAACGATTCTTTCCTTATAAAATATAAAAGGCGAAAGCGAAACGGACGCATCCAGCCATAATATTAAAGCGATAAATTGAAAACATTGTTCTATTCCGAAAGTTATGTTTGCGTCTGAGTCATTTTTGAACAGGAAAACTAATGATTTTACTACCTAAATTTTAAGAATAATCAAAACAATATCGACAACTGAAAGTTTGCGCTGTATTTGACAATGGTATTAATACGTGAATAAATCTTCAAAACTTGTTTTGATTCAGCGACGTGTACAGTTCATACCGTATTGTATACAATTTTGTTAGCAACTCTTTAAGGTGCGTGTGTTTGCAAGTTATAGTATTCAAATATAAAAATTGACAACAGTGGTTCAGGCATAACAGTAGTAAATGTGTACCAGTAACAAGTTACCAGATTGTGTACATTAAGTACAGTACTGAATACTTCATCGTGTTCTGATTCGGTAAATAGTGGTTAGATGTGTACAATTTTTTAGCTGTTTAGATGTGTACAATTTTTTAGCTGTAAGCTCCTCCATCAATTTAGTTTTAAAAAGTGGTAAAATTTTTCTCAGATCATGCAAGATAAAATTTTGGTAATTTTTTAAACAATGTTGTATTTTTACATTCACTGCATTAGAAATTGCATGTAAAAGTGGGAGCGTCTCAAAATGTTCTAACTAGCGAAAAAATGAATTGGTCATGGATATATGGCATATATTTTTTAAATGGTAAATGAAAGTTTATTAATTTCCTAGTCCAGGTAAATGCTGATCATTGTTAGAAAGGTATGCAAATCACAGAAACGTTAGTGTTTTCGACTATAGCCAAAGCATTTACTACTGTGCTACCTTCAGTGGCAGCACTGATTAACACTATCAGTGAACGAGTATTGCGAAGAAAATTTTCTCCAGTTTTCATGTCGGGGTACAACAAGAGACGGTGAAGAAACTGACCAAATGAAGAATAAAATAAACTTTAAGTACAAAATAAAAAATTATCCAAAACTGTCACATAGACGGCATTATATTACTGTTGATATTGTCATCAGAGATGGACCAAGGTTTTTTCTAACGACAGTCCCAAAGTGCTCAATGAGGCAAAAATAGTCTGATTATTTGTTTGAATGGGGTATATAGTGCCACTTTCAGTTAACTGTCAGCTATATCATGGTGTCTAGTTTTTATTTGGAATGAAAACATCCTCCGACATTCGGCAGGGAAACTAGAATTCCTATTCAATTAGGGTTAAATTCGAGCACACTCTGCTCGCAGTAAGACTCGAACTTGCAACCGCAGTGTTGACTTGTCCGTGATTAATAGTAGAATATTTAAGGAGAATATTCTCTCCAGCTGACTTTTTGCATTATGACATAGGCATGGAAATATTATTTTCCTCTACAATAGTTTGGTCTTTTGTGCCTTAACTTCATTGTAACCAGCCAATGAAATGTAAGGCCAGAAAAATAATGAAAATTTGTAGAAGTTATCTTCCTTAGACCACTGAAATTAATAATTCTCTTATTGGTATCAAATGTATTAGAAATAGTTCCTGGCTTTAAATTTTTCTTTTTTCGTTTTTGTTTTCAAGAATTTTTACAGAATAAAATCCTTATTTTAAACATTAATACCGACTAAAAGCTAATATGTTAGTGTTTCCCCCATAAAGTGGCAAATATGTGGCTTCAGGACAGTGTTAAGTCTATGAAACACAATAACAATGCTATCAACATGAACAATGACAGCTAACTAATTCAAATGCTAGTATTTCTGACAAACAAATACATTTTTGGAGTTCAGCGGACAAATCAAATTTTTCATGAACAATGAAGGGCTATAATAATAATTTGCGATAAAGAAGAATTTTAAATGACAATAATTACGAATTTATAAAATAGACATAGATCTTTCAATAAAAATATCAATTTAAATATATATAACTGAGAATGTAGTGATGCATGCTTCTTGTGAGTGCCCTAGAACTCTCGATTTGCTTAATGTTTTATTTGATATCATTATTGAGAACTATGATCTTAATTTGTATTTGGAGCTAAGTAATCTGTCCAAAGAGGAACTTTTCCACGTGTTCATTGGTAAAATGTCTTCGACAGAACTTCCTAAGGAAGATACCAATTCAATCAGATCCCTATATTACACACATGTAGTGAAAGCGTCATCAATCTACAGTCGTTTGACTAGATAGGCTGGCAAACTGGCAAAACAGGCAGCAGGACAGGATGCATAGCCAGTATGCATCCTATTTAATATGAATATTGATAAACATCGTATTATAACTTTCTAATGTATAGATATACATGTATATATTTCACTCCGTTTATTTATTTAAATTTTCTACATAACCTTTCACTTATTGTACTGTTATGTTAAATTGTATCCTTTCATTGTAATCTCTATATGAGGAAATAAAGAAATGAATGAATGAATGAATGAAGTGTTCTGCATTGTTTCGTAACCTTGTTAATCCGTTGCATTGGAATATTTACTTATTATCCATATAAGGCTGTAATGATTTTGCATATTGGTGATAGTGACACCTGGTTTTCAATAACAGGTGACACGTGTATTTAGTCAAAGCTAAATGGTTTAGCGAAAGTTCATTTTATTTACTTTCCTATTTTTAATGATATTGTGTATATATCCCAGTTATTTATTAGTTACATAAATCAATGCGATTTCCTAAATAACAGGATCAAAGACAAGCAACAAAATATTTAGTTGCCTGGTACCAGTTGATTCAGGGTTTCAGCATCATATTCAAATTGTTGTTTTTCTTTAATATATATTTTTTTTAATGTAACAATATACATGTTTACAAATATATAAATTTGGTTATTACAACAATTTTTAATAAATATAAATAAATGTTGAAAGCCTGTTAAATCTCAAGGGGTTATTATATTTGTTTTCTCATATCATCCATAAATAGATATTCATGAAATCTAAATTATTGCTTCTTAAATGCTTGCAGACCAGATGTAAAATGCTGCAGACCAGATGTAATAATAACTTTCGTGTAGAAAGTTGCACGACTATGCCTTCCTTAACATGGGTATTTATATTTAAAAGTGAAAACGACAAATAATAAACCGCTTTAAAATGCTGCACGAGACTGTTTTAATCTTTATCAGTTTATTTGTCTGTTTGTTTGAATGATGTTTAAGCATTTTTTTCAGCTATATCATGGCGTCCAGTATTTATTGGGAAGGAAGCCGGAGTAGAAAACCTCCGACTTGCGGTAGGAAAACTGGCAATCCTTGTCAATTAAGATTGGAGTCGAGTACACCCTGTCCGCAGTGAGACTCGAATCCGCCATCGAAGTGTTGACAGACCAACTACCTTGACCACTCTGCAACCTAGGGCCTCTCTTTATCAGTTGAAAGAAAACAGGAGAAAAACAAAGAAAAGTACGTGTATATCACAAGGTTGTTGCAAGTGTGTCAGAAGCATGATATTACCAAGACTTCTCCTAATAACTGAGAAGAATTGTTGTTACCTCTAAAATAAATGTTAATCTTTTGTAACAAATTGTCCTAAATGACGCAGTTTATAATAATACTTATACATTTGTATTTAGGTTAAATATAGGGATTATATTCCCACCTAAGGTTGTACGGAAATTAATATAAAGGATTTAAGTAGATTATCTTCTCTAATGAATTTACGTTATTCTTTCACTGAAGAATTAAGGGTATTAAAATGTTATACAAATTTGTCTCAATGCTAAGGGAAACCATTATCGATTGATCATTTACGGACAGGTTGAAAAATCTACCTTTGTGGTGAAACAAAGATGGAGGCATTACAAACGTTGGTAAGCTTTTTTATGTTACACTTTCCAATTATTATTTTTTTTAACAAACTTTCTGGTGGTCATTAACAAATTACATTCATTTTAATATCATTATAATTTTTTTTTCATGAGTCGTAGAAACGAACGGTCTCTATAAGCTTTTTTCCGAGGGGTTGACTACAGAAATTGTGTGACTGAAGACACGATAATAAAAATAAACCACTATAATAATTAATTAACGAAACCCGTCCCAATGAAATTTTCGAAATTTTGGTTATAATGTCAAACATTTATTATGACGTTACGTATGACGTTGATGACGTTCAAATGAAGTTATTTTTGAATAATTTAATTTGTAAGCTGAAATCTGATTGGTCAATTCAAACCATATTATAAGAAATAACTTGCGTGACCTATGACCTATTCTAACGCCGTTAAAATTCAAATAGTTACACGACGTCATCGACGCTTTTACCGCAAAAATTGATAAGATTTATAAATTTCTGAACAGATTATACGATATAATATGGTTTGGGTCTGTTTACGCCTAATGTTTACACCATTCGCGGTTTATTAGGCGTAAACAGACCCAAACCATATTATATCCAATAATCTGTTCAGAAATTTGAAGTATTCCTTAACAAAAGGTTGACGTCTATGATAAATGTAAATTTCAACGCTATTTTTGTTTCAAGTATTTCTACAGTTTTAAACATTTAAACATTGGAAAATGTACTAATGATTTATTTATTTATATATTTTTTTTAAATAACAATTTATTCGATTGACTGAATGAAGGTTATTACAAAAATACCGGACACCGATGAAACTGTTAAAAAAAAAGAAAATCCACAAATCAACGTGCGAGAAATCGTTAAACTCCAGAACCAATAACCAAAAATATAGTAACTACAGCAATGGTCCTGACTTGGTACAGGCATTTCAAAAGAAATAGTTGTTTAAACAAGATTTTATGGCATGCCAAACCTCCCGCTTCCATTACTGTAGAATGTGAGTTGGTTAGTTGATTAAAATAGATGTGTCATTTTTTAAGATATCAAAGAAAATTATTTTTAAATACATGTAATTGCCTAGTTACGAATATAGTAATTTACTTTGATGACTTGAGTGCCTTTCTTGTAAGAAACTCACCAACTATCAATTTCAAGGCGGTCCTCACCTTTCGTTTTGTGCCTTTAGTATTTAAAATACTTAATCATTTATATATAAGTGTATGTATGCATTAGCAGATTTTTTTTAATGTGGCCTAGATGTTTGGGTAGGGAATTGATGTTATATCGAAACGTTGACAATGCTGATATAGAGATGCGCTATGACATTTTGGCTAGACATTGAAAATTATTCATTATGTCAGATTAAACAGTAGAAATAAAAAATAAATCCTCTACAAATGTACATTAAAAAAAATGCATTTTCCTAATTTATTTCAAGCAAACGAAGACTTAAATTTGTGAAATGTGTTGCATCTCAATATTTACTGAGTTTGATAAATTTTAACATTGCGTGACATCGAATTTCTTTGATATCTTAAAAAAAATCATGACTACTTTTAATATGCTCCCGGTTTCAAATATTTTAGCTCATGTACTTTTTATATATTAACTCAACTGCAATTTTAAAACAAGAATCAGTATTTTGCGTATGAGATAGAAATATTTGACACTTAGGCCCCAAACTCAAACCAAACGTCACAAGTTGACTGGTGCGACCCACTTATGCATTTAACGGTAATTAGGTCAAGCGGAGTTTAACGAAAACACATTGTGGGTTCTAAATTTGTCAAATTAGAAGTTATATTATGATTTTAAAATATAATATTAATTTTAATTTCAGTCCTCCATATGTATTTTAGCATATTATTTTCGAGTACAAATGGATGCGTGCAATAACGACTTTGTAAATTTGTGAAAAATTGTGAAAGATCGCTTTCTTTGAAGTTGATTCATGTAAGGTATACATTTATTAGGACGTTTTAAATAAAACATTTTCTTAAAAAACTATGTTTTTAGTTTTGCAATTAAATCATGCATTTAAAAGACATCGTTTCCTAATTTGACTTTTGTGTCATTATCTCATGGCTTTTTTTCGATGTCGCCCAGGAAATTAAACAATTTTATCTGACGCTACAATATGATGATGACATCATCATATTTTATGACGCGTTAAACTTCATCAGCACAGCTTTCTTGACATGTCAAAATCATCCCAAAACGATATCTATTTTTTTCGGCGTTTCAAAAAATCAACTGAAAGTAACATCGTCAGAGATGTTACTTGTCTTCGCGCAAAAAACCCATATTTATTTCGAATTTAAATGGCATTCACCGTTTTGACAAAAAAAAAAGAGTTAAAAGTATTATCAATTCCGTACCCAACGTATCTACATTGTAGTGATGAAAAGAAAAATATGGCTTTCTGTTGTCTCAGATTTGAAAATAATTATCTTAAAAAACTAAAAATCGTGACTTTAAGGACAGAATAACCTCCCTTGTTTAACGAACTCGTTGTATCTACAATTTTGTATTTCAGGTATTCACACATTATGATAGTACATTGATGTCTTTTATTAATATGTGAAATTTTGAAAGTTTTAAATGTACATAAAAACAGAAATATTAATTTTACCATAAATGTTATATCGTTTAGGAGATGTTCATAATCAAAGCGGATCATGCCTACATCCCTTCAACATACATGTATTCTGTATATAGTCCTACCAACTTCTTGCAAAGAGTAATTTCTCAATACTGAATTTGATGCTCAGGCAAATTATATAAATTACTTAAAAAAACCCAATTCAATTCCAGCAAAAGAAAATATTAAAACATTAAAGTACATTCTTCTAAAGTTTATAATGTGACTAATACATTCTTCTATTCCCTATTTTAGACAATAAATAGTTGAATATAGAATGGCTTCGTTCGTATCATCCTACTTCATATTGACACCACCTACATCGAACAAACCATCAAATGATGATGACGACGAAAGAGATGATAATCCTAAAAGTGATACAAATGAAAGGAAAGATAAAGGTAACAAAAATAAACAGATAGTATTGACTAGAAATGAGCTAACAAGAAAAAGAATGGACCTAATTCGAGCAAAACTGGAAGAATCTAGGGCTAAATATTTCGAAAAAATCAAAAATCAGGCATTAAATTGTTCAAGACCTATACAGAAGGTATCAGATGCATTTACGTCTGTCACTAGAGATGACAATGACAATACTAAGGAACTGGTTCCTATTTCTAGTAACGGTGAACTTCCGTATGTTTATTTTGTCGTTGCTCCGGAAAAACAAATCAAAACATCGAATGTTAAGTTCAGAAGTAAACAGAGATGCATTGAAGAAGACAAAAGAAAACAACTAGTTACAAGATCTACTGTGTCCTTCACCTCACGAGAGGACTATGGACTTCCAAGTAATAAAACAAGACTGATGTCACTGTCTAGGAATTTTGGAATTCAGCCAGAAATTAGAGAAATTAGAGGGGATTCAGATAAGTCAATTAGGCATATTGTGTTTCCACTTCCTATAAAAATGCCACCAAAAAATCCACCAACGACGCCTGCAACCACAATTTTAACAAATTCCGCGGGACATTATGGAAGTACAGAGTTTGATCACAGTGAATTTAATGCATTTATTGAAAAGCCGGTCAAAATGACAATTTGTGAAGATAACGAAATTATTGAAACACGAGAAAATATGGGAAGAGAAGTCGTACAGCGCCAAAACTCCACAAAATCTGTGTCAACAAGATGTTTGGAACTTCCTTTTATTTCTCTGGATGAGCAACGAAAAGCATTGGGAACTTCTGGCTCATATAAACATAAATCTCTTGATTTCGTACGTAAATCGATTTCTCAAGACTCGACACAGAAAAGAGTTCATTTTGCTGATTCCGTTGATTTGCCATCAATAAGAGGAAGTACTATTGGGATGTCATCTGAATCGTTGATTCCGATTCCACATATTGGAAGAGCACAAACTGTTCCTGATTCAAGTTCTGAAAAATCCAAAAGTATAAGTGATCTCTACCACACTCAGTCACTACCAGACGAACGTCTTCTGCACACATCAGATGGCAAATCAAAAAAGTATACTAAATCTTTAGACTTACCCAAGATTGATATTGTTTCAACAGTGTATGATGAACTAATTATGAAAGCAATACAAGGTTATATAATGACATTGCCACCATATTCGAAGCAGTCTCAAATTGCAAAGCATCTTCTTGAACAACTTTTAAATAAAACGATGACCACAGCGGACTTGGACATGGAACAATTCAGGGCGATTCGAGAAGATATCGCCAGCATGCCAAGAGGCGTGCACAGTAAACGAAAATCACAGAAACCTATGCGCAAAGGCTCTCACGAGAAATCTTACAGCCCGGTAGAACCAAAGTGTTATAGGATGGTATTACCGGGTGCACTTCCCCAAGGACAGAAAAATAAAGTTGTCCAGTCCCAGGGCTCATGAAATTTTTAAAATGTTTTGTAATATAAATTTTTGGTACTTGAAATTGGTACACTTAAGCGGTAGCGCCGGAAAACGATGCCATATGTCAATATTTTGAAACATATTTGGGCTGGTGGCATATGAATATTTGATTCGGAGACGCTTAAGTGTGAAATAATATAGGGACATAGGTCCAATAGAGTACAATCATCCGGTCGTTTATAAATGACTTGCATCGAAGACAAACACAATTCACCAAACCCTTTCATCATTTTATTGTTCACGTGTATGTATTTTAATCATCTGCTCTCACGTCGTTGTACAAGTATACAAGTGCTTTATTGTAATTTTACATTTATTAAATTTTCTGAAATATTTGCTTGTATATTTTGCTTGTCATAGTTTCTCCATGCAGAAAAGTACATTTTTGTAAATCGGGTTAGATTTTGCATGTTAACAAACCGTGTTTTAAGCACTGTTCACATTTTTCTCGTTACTATTTACACTTTATATGCATTTCTGTGTTTAAAATACCATTTAAAGAACGCTTTATTTTCAGTGGGTGTGTGGACTATAATGCTTGATACATAAAAAAGAGAATATAACATTATAACTATTAAATAGTTCCGGTTTGGGGGGTAAGGGCATAATTTTTACAGTAAAAGATTTTGTGTGGTTCTTAGTAATTATTTTTAGTACAGGTAATTTTATACATCATGCATGTTAAAAAAAAAATTTTCGTACATCACTGAATAGGTTTGAAGTAGGTTTTACTACTTTTATTCTTTTATTTACTTTTTGTAGATTTTTTTTAAATAAAGAAAGTTCAGTATTGGACATCCTACCTATTGGCTTGGTTGTATATTTGATAAATAATTTATGAAAGCAATGCAATTTTGTTTGAATTAATAAAAACAGTTCATCCATTAAACTGAAGTCTTTACACGATTAATTTACTCCCACCACCGAGAAATATAAACAATTTGCAAATTGTGCCTGTATTTTCCTGAAATAATTTCAAAAATAGGAAATAACGCTTATTAACAATTTTCATGGGAATGTTTGGTTTTCCACCTGTTTCACCACAAACAATATACATAAGATCTTTACAGGATTTTAAACTGGACATTGATATATGTTGAATTATATGTTTAAAAATTCCTTTGATTCCAGAAAGCTCTTAATGATAGTATCGTTTGAGACAGTATATCCTATTCTGTGGTTACAATAAAACCAGTACGAATTACGGTACGAGTCGGTGCTCACATTTTCGGAACACCAGGTTCGTGCACAATAAACACATGTACGCTGCAGAGGGGACCGTAGTTTTAATTCTGTTCGACATCTACAATGGTTCTCGTGCGGTTGGACGATCTCTTTCATTCGGAATTTAACTGCATTTACTCGTTGTTTTAAAATGTTAAAATTATCTTGTTCGACTTCAAGTTTGCGCAAACGACCTTCAAAAACCTTTGCCCGTATTTCTAGTGATATGTTTGGGCTCTCTTTCGCAAGCTGCCATAATGTTTTAGACTTTGCGCATATTTCTATACATAGATTCAACAGTTTTTGAAGGGAGTATCTGTCTGCTGCTGCAAGACAGTCTAATACAAAATCCTGGGTGAAAGAATCACTTTGAAGTTTTGACATAAATACTTCTTCGCATTTATCCTTAAGTTTCTGAATCTGATATTCATCTGCTAACGGCAAAAGCCTAAATGCCGAGTCAGTCCCAGCTTCCAGTTCGTCATTATATCCGGGATGAATAAAACGAATCATTTCCGAAACATCCTGGCTGGACTTTCCAGGAAGCGCAACCTCTGCCAGTTCCTTTTCTTTGAATTCACCGGAAAACATGCATTTAAAGACTGGCGAGGCAAAAGCAAGTAAACTGCGACTGGTATATAATGGTTTATCCTCCACAATTAAATAAACGTCACACAAAAACTCTTCGGCTGTGAAATCTTTTTCTGGAGATTCTAAATAGTTATCGTTGCTCATATCGAAAAACAAACGTTGTCAACGACAAGAGTTGACATGGTCACAAAGACTAATGGATCGAGTCGTTAGCAACGGTCGTTTATGACGTTTATTGCTATTACACATCCGTTTTCTACACAAGGCTATGTTACAATCGTAAATTTAATAATATTCAATTATGGACTTTGGAAAAGATTTATACGCTTTACGAGGATCTGTATAATGAATGATATTGACCGACGACGTACTCGGAGTCCTTAATTGTTATTTTATAATATGAAGATGCAATTTTTTTGTCCTTACATCCTACTTATTGTTTTAACTATTTATACGGATCTAATTTTTGTATCGGATCTTCAAAGGATCACCCATCACAAGTTATGTTCAAACTAGCCCAGCCGTTTAAGATGAGATCAAAGTTTTAAATGTTTATGAACTGACCTACGATAAGCTATGACATTAGCTCGCCCATTCAGTCAGTTAATGAAAGTCCCTTTTTTCAGAACAGCAACGATATTATCATCGTAGGAAACGGGCGTCCGGTAACGTTCTCGCTTTGCTACCACTTTCCGACCGCTTGTAGATATTTTCTAACATTCATAAATATTTAATGTCCTATTTTGATTGGTCGCTTGTATTTCCGGAGAAGCGTTACAACTAATAAAAAAGACATTACATACGTAGTTTCGATTAATAAATGTTTTATCCAATAAACGCCGTTCCCATTAGCTAATTAAATGAATATTCGTGAAAACGAGAAAATATCTCCAAGTGTGCCCACGGTCGGAATATGGTAGCAAAGCGAGAACGCGACCGGACGTGGGTTTCCGCCGATTATAGATAAAATTGTAACACAAACAATCTAAATACCATTTCAAATGGATCTTGTTATTTTAACTGACTTAAATATAAGTCGAATGCACAGTGGATATTTAATGAGAAAACATCATATATATTGCTTCACTTATTTATCTGTTAGGGTCATTTAGCAGATTAAATTAAGCAGATTTAAAAATTGTCTTTCACCTTCAATAGAACGAAGAGAATGTGTTTCTATTGTTAAATTAGCTTCCCGGATGTGTTGGAGGAAAACAACATTCAAGTTTACACCAGAGGATGAAAATAAAATGGATAACCCACATGGACCTTTAGATAAGCAGTGATGATAATAATCCACATTGACTTTTAGGTACACAGTAATGGCAATACCCACATGGACCATTAGATAAGCAGTGATGACAATAATCCACATTGACTTTAAGTAACGTAGTAATGGCATAACCCACATCGACCTTTAGATAAGCAGTGATGGCAATAACTCAGATGAACCTATGGAGAAGCAGTGATCGATTGATTGGATGTTTGTTTTACGTCTAGCAGTATTTCAGCTATATTCAGTTCAGGACGAGAACAACAATTAATTCAACAAGGATTGGACATAGGGAACACAATTTTGACTGCCACTGTAAAAGTATGGAGTATTGTGTAGCGGTGACAAATTTAGCCTGTTGTAGTGGCTACAAAATCTACCACAAGCGTCGTATTCGTGCATGGAGTTGGCACTCTCCAGACACGCCATCCACTAAGGTATGTGGCCAGGCTTTAACCCACTTGAACCTTTAGATGGCAGTGATGGAAAAAACCCACGTGGACCTTTAGATAAGTAGTCATGGCAATAACCCTTTTGGACCTTTAGATAAGCAGTGATGGCAATAACTCACGTGGACCTTTAGATAAATAGTCATGGCAATAAACCACGTGGACCTTTACATAAGCAGAGATGGCAATAACCCACGTGCACCTTTAGATAAGTAGTCATGGCAATAACCCTTTTGGACCTTTAGATAAATAGTAATGGCAATAACCTACACAGACCTTTAGATAAGTACATTTAGTAATGGCACTAACACACATGGACCTTGAGATAAGCAGTGATGGCAATAACCCACAGGAAGTAGAAGACCAAGGAGCATAAAATCGCTATACACCATATAGTACTAAAGGACAAATCAATATGCTAAATATCACGTTTCTTCATCTTATAGTTGCTTAGAAAACTGAGACTTAAATTTTGCAGGTATGTCAACTATGTGTAAAAATCAAAGTATTCGGTTAACGGGAAATAGAAGACCAAGGAGAAAAAAATCGCTATACACTATATGGTACTATAGGACAAAGTAATATGCAAAATATCGGGCTTCTGCATCATAAAGTTGCTTAGAAAACCGTGGCGAAATTTTTTTAGGAACGGACGGACGGAGAGACAAGGGTAAAACAGTATACCCCCTCTTCTTCGAAGCGGGGGTTTAATTATATCAATAATTTACATAGAATTTTAGACGTGTTGTAATGGCAATAACACACATGGACCTTTAGACATGTTATAATGGCAATAACCCACGTGGACCTTTAGACATGTTGTGATGGCAATAACCCACGTGGACCTTTAGACATGTTGTAATGGCAATAACCCATGTGGACCTTAAGACATGTTGTAATGGCAATAACCCATGTGGACCTTTAGACATGTTGTAGTGGCAATAACCCACGTGGACCTTTAGACATGTTGTAATGGCAATAACCCATGTGGACCTTTAGACATGTTGTAATGGCAATAATCCACGTGGACCTTTAGACATGTTGTAATGGCAATAACCCACGTGGACCTTTAGACATGTTGTAATGGCAATAACCCATGTGAACCTTAAGACATATTGTAATGGCAATAACCCACATGGACCTTAAGACATGTTGTAATGGCAATAACCCATGTGGACCTTTAGACATGTTGCAATGGCAATAACCCACATGGACCTTTAGACATGTTGTAATGGCAAAAACCCATGTGGACCTTTAGACATGTTGTAATGGCAATAACCCATGTGGACCTTAAGACATGTTGTAATGGCAATAACCCATGTGGACCTTTAGACATGTTGTAATGGCAATAACCCATGTGGACCTTTAGACATGTTATAATGGCAATAACCCACGTGGACCTTTAGACATATTGTAATGGCAATAACCCACGTGGACCTTTAGACATGTTGCAATGGCAATAACCCACAAATATCTTTAGACATGTTGCAATGGCAATAACCCACATGGACCTTTAGACATGTTGCAATGGCAATAACCCACATGGACCTTTAGACATGTTGCAATGGCAATAACCCACATGGACCTTTAGACATGTTGCAATGGCAATAACCCACATGGACCTTAAGACATGTTGTAATGGCAATAACCCATGTGGACCTTTAGACATGTTGTAATGGCAATAACCCATGTGGACCTTTAGACATGTTGTAATGGCAATAACCCACGTGGACCTTTAGACATATTGTAATGGCAATAACCATGTGGACCTTTAGACATGTTGTAATGGCAATAACCCACAAATATCTTTAGACATGTTGCAATGGCAATAACCCACATGGACCTTAAGACATGTTGTAATGGCAATAACCCACATGGACCATTAGACATGTTGTAATGGCAATAACCCATGTGGACCTTTAGATATGTTGTAATGGCAATAACCCACAAATATCTTTAGACATGTTGTAATGGCAATAACCCACATGGACCTTTAGACATATTGTAATGGCAATAACCCACATGGACCTTTAGACATGTTGTAATGACAATAACCCACATGGACCTTAAGACATGTTGTAATGGCAATAACCCACATGGACCTTAAGACATGTTGTAATGGCAATAACCCACAAATATCTTTAGACATGTTGCAATGGCAATAACCCACATGGACCTTTAGACATGTTGTAATGGCAATAACCCACGTGGACCTTTAGATAATTTGTAATGGCAATAACCCACGTGGACCTTTAGACATGTTGCAATGGCAATAACCCACAAATATCTTTAGACATGTTGCAATGGCAATAACCCACATGGACCTTTAGACATGTTGCAATGGCAATAACCCACATGGACCTTTAGACATGTTGCAATGGCAATACCCCACATGGACCTTAAGACATGTTGTAATGGCAATAACCCATGTGGACCTTTAGACATGTTGTAATGGCAATAACCCATGTGGACCTTTAGACATGTTGTAATGGCAATAACCCACGTGGACCTTTAGACATATTGTAATGGCAATAACCCATGTGGACCTTTAGACATGTTGTAATGGCAATAACCCACAAATATCTTTAGACATGTTGCAATGGCAATAACCCACATGGACCTTAAGACATGTTGTAATGGCAATAACCCACATGGACCTTTAGACATGTTGTAATGGCAATAACCCATGTGGACCTTTAGACATGTTGTAATGGCAATAACCCACAAATATCTTTAGACATGTTGTAATGGCAATAACCCACATGGACCTTTAGACATATTGTAATGGCAATAACCCACATGGACCTTTAGACATGTTGTAATGGCAATAACCCACATGGACCTTAAGACATGTTGTAATGGCAATAACCCACATGGACCTTAAGACATGTTGTAATGGCAATAACCCACAAATATCTTTAGACATGTTGCAATGGCAATAACCCACATGGACCTTTAGACATGTTGTAATGGCAATAACCCACGTGGACCTTTAGATAATTTGTAATGGCAATAACCCACATGGACCTTTAGACATGTTGTAATGGCAATAACCCACATGGACCTTCAGACGTGTTGTAATGGCAATAACCCACATGGACCTTTAGACGTGTTGTAATGGCAATAACCCACATGGACCTTTAGACATGTTGTAATGGCAATAACACACATGGATCTTTAGACATATTGTAATGGCAATAACCCACATGGACCTTTAGACAGGTTGTAATGGCAATAACCCACATGGACCTTTAGACATGTTATAATGGTAATAACCCACATGGACCTTTAGACGTGTTGTAATGGCAATAACCCACATGGACCTTTAGACGTGTTGTAATGGCAATAACCCACATGGACATTTAGACATGTTGTAATGGCAGTAACCCACAAGGACCTTTAGATGAGCAGTGATGGCAATACCCACATGGATCTTTAGATAAGCAGTGATAGTAATAACCCACATGGACCTTTAGATAAGTGGTTATGACAATAACCCACATGGACATTCAGATAAGCAGTTATGGCAAAACCCACATGGACCTTTAGATAAGTGTTATGACAATAACCCACGTGGACCTTTAGATAAGTTTTTGTTTGTTTGTTTGAATGGTGTTTTAACGCCACTTTCAGCAATTTTTCAGCTATTTCATGGCGTCTTGTTTTTATTGGGAGAGGAAGCCGGACCTTTAGATAAGCAGTAATGGCAATAACACAGATGGATCTTTAGATAAGCAGTGATGGCAATAACCCACGTGGACCATTAGATGAGTGGTTATGACAAAAACCCACAAGGACCTTTAGATGAGTGGTCATGACAATTACCCACACGGACCTTCAGATAAGTGGTTAAGACAATAACCCACATGGACCTTTAGATGAGTCGTTATGACAATAACCCAAGTGGACCTTTAGATAAGCAGTGATGGCAATACCCACATGGACCTTTAGATAAGCAGTGATGGCAAAAACCCATGTGGACCTTTAGATAAGTTGTTATGACAATAACCCACATGGACCTTAAGATAAGCAGTGATGGCAATATCCCACATGGACCTTTAGATAAGCAGTGATGGCAATAACCACGTGGACCTTTAGATAAGCAGTGATGGCAAAAACCCATGTGGACCTTTAGATAAGTTGTTATGAAAATAACCCACATGGACCTTAAGATAAGCAGTGATGGCAATATCCCACATGGACCTTTAGAAAAGCAGTGATGGCAATACCCACATGGACCTTTAGATAAGCAGTGATGGCAAAAACCCACGTGAACCTTTAGAGAAGTTGTTATGACAAAAACCCACATGGACCTTTAGATAAGTTGTTATGACAATAACCCACATGGACCTTAAGATAAGCAGTGATGGCCATAACCCACGTGGACCTTTAGCTAAGTGGTTATGACAATAACCCACGTGGACCTTTAGATCAGCAGTTATGGCAAAAACCCATGTGGACATTTAGATAAGTGGTTATGACAATAACCCACAGGGACCTTTAGATAAGAAGTGATGGCAATATCCCACATCGACCTTTAGATAAGCAGTGATGGCAATTACCCAGATGGACCTTTAGATAAACAGTGATGGCAAAAACCTACGTGGACCTTTAGATAAGCAGTGATGGCAATATCCCACATGGACCTTTAGATAAGCAGTGATGGAAAAAACCTACGTGGACCTTTAGATTAGTGGTTATGACAATAACCCACATGGACCTTTAGATAAGCAGTGATGGAAAAAACCTACGTGGACCCTTAGATTAGTGGTTATGACAATAACCCACATGGACCTTCAGATAAGCAGTAATGGCAATTACCCAGATGGACCTTTAGATAAGCAGTGATGGCAATAACCACGTGGACCTTTAGATAAGTGGTTATGACAATAACCCACATGGACTTTTAGATAAGCAGTGATGGCAATAACCCACATGGACCTTTAGATAAGTGGTTATGACAATAATCTACATGGATCCGTAGATAAGCAGTGATGTTAATACCCACATGGACCTTTAGATAAGTTGTTAAGACAATAACCCACATGGACCTTTAGATAAGTGGTTATGACAATAACCCACATGGACCTTCAGATAAGAAGTGATGGCAATATCCCACATGGTTCTTTAGATAAGCAGTGATGGCAAAAACCTACGTGGACCTTTAGATAAGCAGTGATGGCAATATCCCACATGGACCTTTAGATAAGCAGTGATGGCAATAACCCAGATGGACCTTTAGATGAGTGGTTATGACAAGAACCCACATGGACATTTAGATAAGTGGTTATGACAAAAACCCACATGGAGCTTTAGATAAGTGTTATGACAATAACCCACATGGACCTTCAGATAAGCAGTAGTGGCAATATCCCACATGGACCTTTAGATAAGCAGTGATGGCAAAAACCCACGTGGACCTTTAGATAAGCAGTGATGGCAAAAACCCATGTGGACCTTTAGATCAGCAGTTATGGCAAAAACCCATGTGGACCTTTAGATAAGCAGTGATGGCAATAACCCACGTGGACCTTTAGATCAGCAGTTATGGCAAAAACCCATGTGGACCTTTAGATAAGCAGTGATGGCAATAACCCACGTGGACCTTTAGATCAGCAGTTATGTCAAAAACCCACATGGACTTTTAGATCGTCAGTTATGGCAATAACCCACGTGGACCAATAGATCAGCAGTTATGGCAAACACCCATGTGGACCTTTAGATAAGCAGTGATGGCAATAACCCACGTGGACCTTTAGATCAGCAGTTATGGCAAAAACCCATGTGGACCTTTAGATAAGCAGTGATGGCAATAACCCACGTGGACCTTTAGATCAGCAGTAATGGCAAAAACCCATGTGGACCTTTAGATAAGCAGTGATGGCAATAACCCACGTGGACCTTTAGATAAGCAGTGATGGCAAAAACCCACGTGGACCTTTAGGTAAGCAGTGATGGCAATAACCCACGTGGACCTTTAGATAAGCAGTGATGGCAATAACCCAGATGGACCTTTAGATAAGCAGTGATGGCAATAACCCAGATGGACCTTTAGATGAGTGGTTATGACAAGAACCCACTTTGACATTTAGATAAGTGGTTATGACAAAAACCCACATGGAGCTTTAGATAAGTGTTATGACAATAACCCACATGGACCTTCAGATAAGCAGTAGTGGCAATATCCCACATGGACCTTTAGATAAGCAGTGATGGCAAAAACCCACGTGGACCTTTAGATAAGCAGTGATGGCAAAAACCCATGTAGACCTTTAGATCAGCAGTTATGGCAAAAAGCCATGTGGACCTTTAGATAAGCAGTGATGGCAATAACCCACGTGGACCTTTAGATCGGCAGTAATGGCAAAAACCCATGTGGACCTTTAGATAAGCAGTGATGGCAATAACCCACGTGGACCTTTAGATAAGCAGTGATGGCAAAAACCCACGTGGACCTTTAGATAAGCAGTGATGGCAATAACCCACGTGGACCTTTAGATAAGCAGTGATGGCAATAACCCAGATGGACCTTTAGATGAGTGGTTATGACAAGAACCCACATGGACCTTTAGATAAGTGGTTATGACAAGAACCCACATGGACCTTTAGATAAGTGGTTATGACAAAAACCCACATGGACCTTTAGATAAGTGTTATGACAATATCCCACATGGACCTTCAGATAAGCAGTGATGGCAATACATGTACCCACATGGACCTTTAGATAAGCAGTGATGGCAAAAACCCATATGGACCTTTAGATGAGTGGTTATGACAAAAACCCACATGGACCTTCAGATAAGTAGTGATGGCAATAACAAAGATGGACCTTAAGATTACCCCTTTCTGAATATTTCACAATGCTGCAATAGGAAGTTTAAGTATACTGGTTTCCATAGACATATAAAATAAGTTACGTCAAATGATAGAAAACATTACAGTTAACTCGTGGGATTCATGTCCCAAAGTAATGATAACCAGTCACAACCAAAGTGACTTCATTTGAAATGAGTTTTTTATATACCCTGGAACCTTTAAACAATATATATAGTAAATGTTATATTAATGATTTTATTGATACAAAGCTTACACAAAACACACCAATGGATATCACAGCCTTTAACAAGAGTTAAAAACAATCATCTAAATCTACATGGAAATCAATTTTAACTAAAATTAAACCCTTTTTTCTAAACCACTAAAATTTAAAAAAAACTCAAACAGTCTGAAACATTGACTGCCAACCCAACCAATAATACCCATCACAGTTTACTTCTAATATCACTCACATGTTCATAAAAAATGACTGCTCCCCTTCAAGATAGCCTTAACCATGTGAACTATAACTCATTTATAGAATATATATATAATTTAAATGACATTCAATCAGTTCAAAAGACGTTAAACAACAAACAATCAATCAATCAATCAGTTCAAATAATTATAGTGCTGACATGAGTGTAACTTATTAGCAATGCCATTCAATTCACAACACGGGAGACATTCTTAAAAAAAAAAACTCTGGTGATGACAATTGAGTAACAATAATAGTGAGAGTCACAGTAATAATAATTTGATTCCCCCTAACACATTAAACACATGTATGTAGGAGTTACCTTACCTTGATGCAGATGTTTGTCAATAGTGACAATTGCCTTTAAAATAATAAATTTCAGTTATGAGAATTATTTTGGTAAATTGTTTCTGAATGTCTGTGACACAGTTGATATTTCAATGAAATAAATATTAAAAGTTATTTGTCAATAAAATGGAACATTGTAAATGGAATTAAAAATTGTATTAATTTACCTAATATTGCATTATCTATTGTTGGCAGGGAATGGCCTTCATATTTAACGAACTGTGAATAGGAAACCATAACAAAATACACAATGGCAAACAATCTTTATGTTGTATAATGCATTTAAATTATTATGACTTCCTGATTTCATCTGTTAATAACATGCTGAAATATCAAATTTAACTTCTGGATTTAATTACCATAATTAATGTACACTGTGTAACACAACCCAACAATACTGATACCAGGTATTATAAATATGACAACACAAAATCATAGCTTGTGACTTCATATTGTCCAAACAAAGCAGACTTTACTAGTTAGGACTGTAAAGACAAAAAAGGACACCTAGAAATGACTATATTTTGAAGTTTAAGCATTCTTAATGGAGACAAATCTTGATATATGAGTAGTACATTCTGTCTCAGCAATAATTCTCGTGTGATTCTGCATCATCAGTAAAAAAAGCTTCATAAATATAGCTACACCCAAAAAGGTCCTTACAGAGGGTAATGTTGTAAAAACATTATATGTTTATTTTGATTTTAAAATCATTAACAAGAAGTAAATAATACCAATAAATAGTTATAGCTACAAACAAATGGTGTACACTGCTGTTAGTCAGTTTCCGTGGCAACACTACATTTAACAAACAACAACATTATAATAATTACAGCCCAATTCTGTATATATCCATAGAATTGTAATTTATATTGGTGAATTTGATTTCTATGTTCCTACACAAAAATATGTTTTTAACATATATCTTAGAAAGAGAAAACTATAAATGATAAACAAAAGTAAAATAAAAGTTATTTTTCACAAAATAAAAATTTGTAAACTTTAAAATATTTTTAAAAATTGACAATGAAAACTGTATTTTAAAAAAACTGAAAGTTGTCACCTATTTTTTTAAATAAAATGAGAAACAGGTAGCTACAATATATATTTTATTTATATATCATTAAGATTTTCCAAGTCTTTCTGGAAGCAAGATGTAACAGATCCAAACTGGCTGTTTCTACTAAAATCTGAATCTCCCAAATGTTTAGCTGAATTATTATATAGATGTACAGGTTTTAGAATATAACTCTAAATTTCATAAGCTAATGACACCCAAACGTGTATTTTCTGTATCGTTTTATTAAAATATAATATATAAGTAGTTAGAAAGGTCCAACTCATTAACCAGTAGTACAAGCTGAAAACTACGCCTAATATTAGATACGAATAAAGCACCAAAGCTCTGCATATACTTGTATGTAAAAATCATACAAAGATACAATATCTTAAGAATCTTCAGATAAACAGAGTACTGTACAGTAATATAAGCAGCACTTTAATGGTCCAGGATCCTAAGATTTCCAGATACGATTTTGTTTTCTAACACAGCTCCAGCTGGTATGTCTATCCGGTCTCCATGATTGGCAATGATGATTACTGTCCCCTGTAATAGATAACACTGTAATAGGCATCATATCAGCATAGTTGGATTCTAATGACAAATAAAAAAAGTTCAGACTTGGTATTTATGACCGGTATACCCATGTATGCACAGGGTTCTTGCAAATCTCTAACACCTGATATCTGGATCTCACAATGATAATGATTGAAGGCCTTAACAAAAGAATGCTAGATTTTCATTGAACTTTTCTAAAAATTTGAATTTACATATGGGGTGTATTTTATTTTTATTTTTTAGTTTTGGACAATTTTGAAAGGAAATAATTGCAATGACCAAGTTTTGTATTCAATACATGTATAAAAATCGATTTAAATTAGAACTGATCTAAAAATCAAATATCACAGTAACAAAATCAGACAAGACACAGGTTATTTCCGGAATTAAAAAAAAATGGTGCATGTGTGAATGATAATCAAGGAATTTTCAAACATTTAATCTGAAAAGTAAAATTTCTTTTGGTAGTACCCTAACTTATCAGTGGTGTCTGCACCTATCCACAACAGGAATTTTTTCCTGTAAACAGCCTAAATAAGTCCCAGATATCTAACCTTTAAAGAGACATTTTTTCCAAAGGTAACATCTCCAGACACAGTCAGGTGGTCTAACTCTAACATGTCCGGTATACTGGCAAACCGGAATAGGAAATCTTTAACCTGAAATATTATAATAACTCTGTCTTAGACATATCAAGCTGTTGGTATTTAGACCTGCCAAAAAACCTGACAGTTTGTAATTCTTATTGCCTTCAATAATTTTATCAGCTCAAAACATAAAGTCCAGTTCTCTGTGGAGAAGAATTTATTAATGTGAAGTCAAACAAAAAGGTAGTCTGAGATTTGTTCAGGTCTACTTCTGATAACTTGGTCAAAATGTTTTGAGGTTACAATGTAACAATCGATACTGTGGTAAACAGACATACTATATGATAATTGTAGACATTAGCCAACACATTAAGTTACTTAATTTTACTGACAGTTTTAAATAAGTTTTTTACTTGCTTATGATCCATAAATGCTAAAAACCATTTACAGAATGCATTTATTAACAAGAAAATCTAAACTTTAAATTTAGTGCAATAATTTGCCAATAAAAACTTCAAACAAATATGACTTGTGAAAATTAAATTACAAATGTTAAACTGTTGAAAAATGTGTAAGAGCAACTTAAGAAAAAAAAGCTTTAAGGGGGTTGAGTACTTACCCCAACAATTACAAATAAAAGTCACATACCTTTACAATAATTCTACAATACCTTCCATATATATATTTTTGAATAGGCTTAAGGTTACTGGTTACTAAGGTTACAAAGGTTTTGATTTAGTTTCATTTTCATTATGTTTAATTTATTTTGTGGTATGGTAACCGGTGTAAAATTTATTTTTAGAATTTACTGGACAATTAGACAACATTCATTCTCGATTAGAATATGACATTTTGTCCATGTGAAATGATGTACTATAGCAGAGCCATACCTTAGTAAAATGAGAGCCTAATTTGACTAGAGGTCCCTGAGGGAATGATCTTTTAGGATTCATTTGTAGTGCCCCTGTTTGTAAGCTGTACAAATTACTCATTACAATAAGTAAATCAGATGTTGTCTTCACTGGCAAAAATCTTCGTCTGGGAACATTGATTCCTAAAAACAAATTCAGATTATACAAAAAATGTTCTTTACCACAGTACTGTTAATATCTTTATGACTTTGAGAAATATATCAAATGTGTCTCAAAGTCATTAATATATCAACATGCAATAACAATGATGTTAGTCTGTTTTGTTTTACATATACATATGTACATTTTTTCATTGGTTTATTTCAATTTATGTAATATACTTGGCTTATTCAGGTATTCATGCTGCTAATTTGTGTTCATGAAGGAGTCTGATTAATTCATCAACAAACTGTCTACCTGGTACAAGATTTTTAATTTTATTCTGCAACTAGTGCTTCAACTATACAAATACAACCCTATGAAAAGCTTTATTTGTAAATAATGACGTCAGCTTCTGGTACCCTTGTCCATACTTCTAACAATATTTAGTAATTTGTTCTGGTTTACAGCTTATTGTCAAATACAATATTTGTTTTTGACGTCAGGCTATCACTCGAATACGCGCCGAGTAAAAATCGGATAGAAGTGCACTTTTTTATTATTTTCATAAGTATTAAAGGTATTTTTTGGTTGCAGAATAAAAAACAATATTCGTATTTCGTCAGAAAATATACAGTTTATTTGTGTTCACCGCATAACAGGTAAGAAATGCTTGGCAGAGCCTTGCATTTCTACCTGTTTCTAAGGTCCGTACAAATAAACTGATTATTTTCTGAGTGTACTAATATTGTATATATATCTCTACGTTAAATGTATAGATTGTATCCCTAAATGGTAAATTATCCTCAATCAACACATAATAGTGAAAAATCAGTTTAAAAAATTGTATAATGTACAGAAATAACTGTATAATAATGTAACTAAATAATTTTGAATTTATAATTTTTTTCTGGTAAAAAATGAGTTAACTGTATATATAGAGTTATGTCCCTTATATAATCACTAGATTTGAAACGAAATCTATTTGGCCTTAACTTTTATGGTGAGTATAGCAAATTATGTCTCAAAATTAACTTTTGCACTTTTGCAAGACATTATTGTAAAGAACAGAGCTTTTCACCATCACTACTATTTTTTGATACTTTCGAAACTTTTGACTCAAATTCTGAACAACATTTAAAATTCCTTTTCATGTTAACCGTGTCTTCCTTTTTTTTAATTCATTTTTTAAAATATAAGCTTTAAGGCAGGGTACTAGGACAGTTCCATAGGCTCAACCTTCAGAGCAGACCAGTGTGTCCTGGGTGGCAGATAGGTAATGTCCTATCAATATTCAGAGCAGACCAGTGTGTCCTGGGTGGCAGGTAGGTAATGTCCTATCAACCTTCAGAGCAGACCAGTGTGTCCTGGGTGGCAGATAGGTAATGTCCTATCAATATTCAGAGCAGACCAGTGTGTCCTGGGTGGCAGATAGGTAATGTCCTATCAACATTCAGAGCAGACCAGTGTGTCCTGGGTGGCAGATAGGTAATGTCCTATCAACATTCAGAGCAGACCAGTGTGTCCCAGGTGGCAGATAGGTAATGTCCTATCAACATTCAGAGCAGACCAGTGTGTCCTGGGTGGCAGATAGGTAATGTCCTATCAACCTTCAGAGCAGACCAGTGTGTCCCAGGTGGCAGGTAGGTAATGTCCTATCAACATTCAGAGCAGACCAGTGTGTCCCAGGTGGCAGATAGGTAATGTCCTATCAACATTCAGAGCAGACCAGTGTGTCCCAGGTGGCAGATAGGTAATGTCCTATCAACATTCAGAGCAGACCAGTGTGTCCCAGGTGGCAGATAGGTAATGTCCTATCAACCTTCAGAGCAGACCAGTGTGTCCCAGGTGGCAGATAGGTAATGTCCTATCAACATTCAGAGCAGACCAGTGTGTCCTGGGTGGCAGATAGGTAATGTCCTATCAACCTTCAGAGCAGACCAGTGTGTCCTGGGTGGCAGATAGGTAATGTCCTATCAACATTCAGAGCAGACCAGTGTGTCCCAGGTGGCAGATAGGTAATGTCCTATCAACATTCAGAGCAGACCAGTGTGTCCTGGGTGGCAGATAGGTAATGTCCTATCAACCTTCAGAGCAGACCAGTGTGTCCCAGGTGGCAGGTAGGTAATGTCCTATCAACATTCAGAGCAGACCAGTGTGTCCCAGGTGGCAGATAGGTAATGTCCTATCAACATTCAGAGCAGACCAGTGTGTCCCAGGTGGCAGATAGGTAATGTCCTATCAACATTCAGAGCAGACCAGTGTGTCCCAGGTGGCAGATAGGTAATGTCCTATCAACCTTCAGAGCAGACCAGTGTGTCCCAGGTGGCAGGTAGGTAATGTCCTATCAACATTCAGAGCAGACCAGTGTGTCCCAGGTGGCAGGTAGGTAATGTCCTATCAACATTCAGAGCAGACCAGTGTGTCCTGGGTGGCAGGTAGGTAATGTCCTATCAACATTCAGAGCAGACCAGTGTGTCCCAGGTGGCAGGTAGGTAATGTCCTATCAACATTCAGAGCAGACCAGTGTGTCCTGGGTGGCAGATAGGTAATGTCCTATCAACCTTCAGAGCAGACCAGTGTGTCCCAGGTGGCAGGTAGGTAATGTCCTATCAACATTCAGAGAAGACCAGTGTGTCCTGTGTGGCAGATAGGTAATGTCCTATCAACATTCAGAGAAGACCAGTGTGTCCTGTGTGGCAGATAGGTAATGTCCTATCAACATTCAGAGCAGACCAGTGTGTCCCAGGTGGCAGATAGGTAATGTCCTATCAACATTTTTCAAGGTTTTCAGACTTAGTACAAATGTATGAAATACAGACAGTGGTATCACCCTCAAATAATTAATGTTCAAAGTTTAAAATCTAAAACCCTATTATAGAATGTTACATTCAATGAAGATCTTTATCTCAGTTTTAAATAAATTTTGTTTTTGACCGTATAAAGCCACAAATTCCTGTCCAACTATGTGATCACTTTAGTTATCGAAAACACCTTACGTTTATTTCTTATAGACTATTTACACTAGGTTTAATCAATTGTGAATTGTACAATAAAAATTATACTTAATGCCAACCCCCTTTGGAAAATTTGTTTGCTTGCATTTTTTCATTATTCTATATTTTACCTTTTTATTACGAAAATTCAATAGAAAAATTGTAAATATGATAACCTGTCCATGTTTTATAATATGCCTCTGTTGTTATGTTGTTACAAATCATCCTTGACTTTTGCTACGGGAATTTTACATAATAAGTCAGCCATTTTTGTTTCTAAACAGACCTTACAATGTTTACAAATGTTCATCTGCTTTCGTGACGTTAAATGGTATTCGGACAAACCACGATACTTTTCCCGCCTTGACTGCAGACCACATCACTCGAAGGATTTTGAGCAGACAACAATTGATTGTTCCTAAAGTATACTTCCGTTCTTATTAAGGTTGAATTTAAGTATGGAAAATCACCCTTTCATAATTTAAAAACTGCCATATTTCAAAACACTGAATATCTCGAGGAAATAATTATTGATTTCAAAAAGTACCTTCTTGATCTACAAAAGGAGCATAAGCGGAACCATATGCGGAAAGCAGTTTTCATTATTATCATGCAAAAAACACTCTACACCTTATGTCAACACTTACTATAGAGGGATTGATACAATTTTCAGGATAGCATGACCTTGAGCAATTATTAAATTCAGTATAAAAGAATTGTTTTGTATGTTTATCTAACAAGTTCTCTGAAAAAAATTAAACTTGAAAACCCCTTAAACCACCATACACGACAAGGTATTGCCTGTTATTTGTATATTACTCCTTTGATGATGCTGACGGATATTTTCGTTTCCCTCGTACATGTCAGTTATGTAGAAATGTCAGTCAGTAGATTGTGACATTGCTGTGCTTTTTGTTACAGCACAGTCATCAATTATGTGTTATGTAGGCCATGGTTGTGTAGTTTTAAATGTGAGTTTAACTTAATATGAAGTACTTTAAGTATATAAAAGCTTTATTTAAATGACCAATAAAAAGAATAATAGTTCCTTTGGGTTCTGAGACTGACAATATCATATAAATTAGCTAGAATTCCACTGGTATTCTATGTACTATTGTGAGTCTTATAATCAAAGCAACTATTATAACACCTTGAGTGTAAATATAGGTCAATCTGTCTCAGTTATAATTCTGGTATTCAGTTTCAGTTATTAGCCCTCAGGGTAAATATCAATATTAGCCCTGGAGAACAGTGCAAATATGGATGTTAGCCCTTAAGAACAGGTGAATATCAATATTAGCCCTGGAGACATATTTTCAAATATGTGATAAATAGCTTGTTATATACTAATTTCCATATTGGCCCTTCAGCCCTCAACCATATTAGACCTTGTACTAAAGCCCTAGTGTCTGATATGGAAGTATCGGGGCTGATACCTTCCCCAATATGGAAATAACCATGTAAGTATTCTATATATATTAGGGTTAACTTACCCATGGCACCTTCAAAACTTTTGATAGCAGCTCCTACAGCAGTCTCTAACTGTATAACATTGATACCATTGTCTAAAGTCTTTCAGGAAAGAAAACGAAAAGAACTGTTTTACACATTGTATTATCATTTAATTACTTAATTCATGTTACTTCCTTGTTAAAATTATTTAAAAATATGCAAATATGTAATGAAAAACACAATTACCATATGTGTGGTACATTTAACTAGAGGCTCCTAGGCGCCTGTATCGCTCACCTGAACCTGAAACCAAACAACCCTTTTTTATCCAGCTTTTATTTCCTATGAGGAATAGCCCAACACTTCTGCAAAAGTCTTTAATTTTGACCTTTTAAGGGAAATAACTTGTATAAGGAGGAGCTTAGATGCTTAGAGGGAGAAGGGAGGTTCACTTCAAATTTGCTGTACCTGTTTTACTATTTTAACTATCAGCTGACAACTATCTTGATCCGCCCCCCTTTTCTATTTTAAGACAACGTAACTATGTAGGTAGTCAGCTGTCATGATTTGCACAATTTTTGTAGAGGACATCCTAAAGATGATGTGTGCAATGTTTCAAAGCAGTCCTTTGATTGGTTAAAGAGGAGAAGATTTATTAAAATCAATTAAAATTGATTAAAAAAATGTTCAAGGAGAATAATTCCGAAACGGTTCGTCAGACAATATTTACACTCAGGTCATTTGTGTAGCCCTCATAGAGCAGAACAATTAAGCAATGCTAACTTTTTCTCTAGTTTTCAAGATTTTGAGGCAAAAATGTCAAAAATAATTGACAATTAAAGGGCAATAACTCCTACAAGAAGTAGTCATACAACTTTGACTCAATGGAGTGTTTTGTAGAGCTTTTGATGCCGAAGGAGGAATGTCTCTTTGGTTTTCCTGTATCTTTAATACTTTTTGAACTATAAGCCAAAAACTCTATTTTGACTACCCCACTGTTCTATTTTTAGCCATGGCTGTCATGTTGGTGAATCTGCCGCCATGGTTGGTGCACACTCGGTTGAGGACATCTGAGGGATGATGTGTACAAAGTTTTAAAGCAGTACTTTCAGTGGTTTCAGAGGAGAAGATTTTTAAAAATCAATTAAAACTGATTAAAAAAAACAGTTCAAGGGGAATAACTCTTAAACAGTTAATCAATCTTGACCCAAAGGCCATTTTTTGCAGCTCTCATAGAGCAGAACAATTAAGCATTGCTAACTTTTTCTCTAATAATTTTCAAGATTTTGAGGCAAAAATGGCAAAAATCATCAATTTCGACAATTAAAGGGCAATAACTCCTACAAGAAGTCATACAATTTTGATCCAAGGAAATGTTTTGTAGAGCTTTTCATGCCGAAGAAGGAAGGTCTCTTAGGTTTTCCTGCATCTGTTATACTTTTTGAACTATAAGCCAAAAACTGTATTTTGACCCCCCCCCCCACTGTTCTATTTGTAGCCATGGTGGATATGTTGGTTGGTCTGAGGCCATGAATTGTGCAAACATGGTAGAGGACATCTTACTGACGATGTGTGCAAAGTTTCAAAGCAATCCCTTCAGTGGTTTTGGAGGAGAAGATTTAAAAAAAAAGTTAACAACAACGATGACGACAGACGATGGACGCCAAGTGATGGCAATAGCTCACATGACCCTGCGGGTCAGGTGATCTAATGAAAGCATAAAAATAACGTCAAAGTGCACCGACTCATTTATTTAAGTAAAGAACTCTGACTTGACATGTCTTGTTATATGGGCTTAAATATAATTTTGCCATGCTTCTTATGTCTGCAGTATTTTACCTTTGGATTAACAATAATCTCCATATGCAATGTCTTCTCATCTGTTACTCTCTTGATGGCTTCAAGACTTATCCATAAATTGTTGGTATTAAAAATCCTGAAACCATAAAACTAATTATTATAATGGATAAAGATAAATCACACAGAAAATTCATGTACAGTACTAATGATTGCAAAAGTGTTTAGTTTCAGATAAAACTTTGAGCCTTTGCACCATGTTTTATTTTTAACCATAAAAGTGTACCACATTCTATGATGGTATTGAAAGCTATTTACTCACAAGTTTTTTTTAAATAAACTTTTTAAATAACTAATACTTACTTAAATTTGGACACACTTTTGAATTCGTCAACCTAAAGAACAATTTTATTTGTTTATTAAAAACAAATGTGAAACAAAACATAAAAAATTGACCATTCTGTTGTTTTCTAACCATACTTTTTGTTGGAAAGAAGTTTGTCTAATTCCTTGCTCTGTTATCAATACAAAACTATACAGCTTTTTAAATATTTTACATTTAAAATTGGAATATTTATAACAAATGACATTTATGAAGCATTTAAATGAACTAATAAGTTACTTACATGTTCCTTGGGGACCTGAGCGATCTCCAGTAATCTTAGCTTACCCTCATACTCTACCAATGTACCTCCCTGGAATAGATATATAAACTAGTACAAAATCTATACAACATAACAAAATTAAAATAGTTACCATGGAAACAATTTGAATGTTTACTTAAATGCTGTAGTTTGGAAACATCACTGCCAAGTATTAACAAACAAGGGTAAAGCAGTATACCACCTCCTCTTTGAAACTGAAGTATCAATATATTTTTTCATGATTGTATGTAGTATAAATACAAAAGGTGTTTTCATTCTGTTGAATAATTATTTCTTTTCTACAATGCTAACCTTGACATCTGCCCTAGTTTTATCTGTAACTTCCATAACAAATTCTGGTGGTCGTTCTTGTTCCAATAAAAAGTTTAAAATATCTTGTACATGTTAAAGAAAAATTAATGACTTGTTAGTTCATGACATCATCCAAAGCATTCAAATAAAATATAACTGATTAAGGTAACAGGAATTAAACTTCTAATGACAAAAGGAGTATGAGGAATGGTCAGAGTCATTTTAATTTTATAATTAAAAGTTGAAATAAATTTCAAGGTATTAAATAGATGTGTTAAAACATGAAATGCAGTAACATAAACATAAAAACAAAGTTCTCCATTATGTGAGACCCTACTGACACAAAAATCAGCATTCTTTTGCATTATCTGTGGACCAGGATTATATTAAGGTATTATTTATTTAAGGAAACATAAAATTTAACAGTACATATACTAAGTTGTATGAAGCATAACTGACTGAGGTCGTATGTACTTTAATTCTCATTAAAAGGATACTCAAGTCAACAGTGGCACCAAGATTGTCTACATTGGAGATAAAAATATATTTCTTTCCATTGTTCAGAAACTTTTCTAAAAGTCCAGAGTTAATCAGACTTTGGTAAACATCACCGTGACCAGGAGGGTACCAGCTGGAATAAACAGGAAAAAAAACATGAAAACAACGAGTTAATCAGACTTTGGTAAACATCACCATGACCAGGAGGGTACCAGCTGGAATAAACATAAAAAAAAACATGAAAACAACGAGTTAGTCAGACTTTGTTAAACCTCACCATGACCAGGAGGGTACCAGCTGGAATAAACAGGAAAAAAACATGAAAACAATAGGACTATGTCTAGAGCAGAATTCACATAAATTACTAAACACAATTTACCTGTGGAATTTTTACCTGACAAAAATTTACCTACTCTTCCTAAACTCTTCAGTTTATCTGTTATGTTAAAGATAAAATAAAATCGGTGATCTTTCTAACAAAATCAAATCTGGAAACCAAATTGTTGTAAATTAAGTTTGCTATTGTCCACTCAGTACATTAAATGGTGAGGCTTGAAATAACACTAGAGGCTCTAAAGAGCCTGTATCGCTCACCTGACTTACAAAAAAACTTTTTAAGACAATACTTTTCTTGCAAATTTTGATATTAAATGCTAAAGAGTTTATGGGAAGATGCTGTTTCTATGAATGTTGCCATGTTGAATTTACAATCAGCAGTAGGAGTGTTTCTGAGAAGAAGCAGTTTTTGTTTTTTCATAGGTTAGTATGTTAAGTGATGTTCCATAGTGGCAGCAATCTTGTATTTTGGATCGAAACAAACAACTCATAATTGGTAGAGAACCATACAATATCACATATCCTAAAATCTGCCAAGCTGTTTGTGAGAAAACAAATTTTAATTTTTTCAGCCAGTCAGAACGCATTTGCAGCTCTGGCAGCCATGTTGAATTTCCTATCGGCTCGAAACATACTTAAAATAATAAGATTACTATCACTTCTGCATTATTTGGTTAAATTGTGTGGAACTGAGTTTCAGAGAAGAAGCTGTTTGTATGGTTTTCCCATAGGGTCCTATGTTAAGCTGTGTTCCACCGTGGTGGCCTCTTGGAATTTAGATCGCCACAAAAAACTAAAATTTTGTAGAGGACCATCTAAGGTACATTTGTGCAATATTTCAAATCAATCTGCTAAGCGGTTTGTAAAAAGAAGATTTTTGAAATTTCAGCCAATCAGAACCCATTAGTTGCCCTGGAAGCCATGTTCAATTTGCAATTGGCTCAAAAAACTCAAAATAATAAGATAAATATCCATTAATCATTTCTTCATAATTTGGCTTCATTTGTGTGGAACAGTTTCAGAGAAGACGATGTTTGTATGTTTTTCCCATAGGGTCCTATGTTAAACTATGTCCTGTGATGGCGGCCATCTTGGATTTTTGATCGGCACAAAAAACTCAAACCTTGTAGAGGACCACATAAGGTACATTTCTGCTATATTTTAAATCAATCTGCCAAGCAGTTAATGAGAAGAAGATTTTTGAATTTCAGCCAATCAGAACACATTAACGGCCCTGGAAGCCATGTTGAATTTGCAATTGGCTGGAAAAACCCAAAATAATAAGATAATTATGCAACCTTCATTTCCTTATTAATTTGGCTTCATTGTGTGGAACAGTTTCAGAGAAGAAGTTGTTTATATGTTTTTCCCATAGGGTCCTATGTTAAACTATGTCCTGTGATGGCGGCCATCTTGGATTTTGGATCGGCACAAAAAACTCAAACTTTGTAGAGGACTATCAAAGGTACATTTCTGCAATATTTCAAATCAATCTGCCGAGCAGTTTATGAGAAGAAGATTTTTGAATTTCAGCCAATCAGAACACATTAACGGCCCTGGAAGCCATGTTAAATTTGCAATTGGCTCGAAAAACCCAAAACAATAAGATAATTATGCAACCTTGATTTCCTTACTATTTTGGCTTCATTGTGTCGAACAGTTTCATAGAAGAAGTTGTTTATATGTTTTTCCCATAGGGTCCTATGTTAAACTATGTCCTGCGATGGCGGCCATCTTGGATTTTGGATCGGCACAAAAAACTCAAACTTTGTAAAGGACCATCTAAGGTACATTTCTGCAATATTTCAAATCAATCTGCCAAGCAGTTTATGAGAAGAAGATTTTTGAATTTCAGCCAATCAGAACACATTAATGGCCCTGGAAGCCATGTTGAATTTGCAATTGGCTCGAAAAACCCAAAACAATAAGATAATTATGCAACCTTCATTTCCTTATTAATTTGGCTTCATTGTGTGGAACAGTTTCATAGAAGAAGTTGTTTATATGTTTTTCCTATAGGGTCCTATGTTAAACTATGTCCTGCGATGGCGGCCATCTTGGATTTTGGATCGGCACAAAAAACTCAAACTTTGTAGAGGACCATCTAAGGTACATTTCTGCAATATTTCAAATCAATCTGCCAAGCAGTTTATGAGAAGAAGATTTTTGAATTTCAGCCAATCAGAACGCATTAATGGCCCTGGCAGCCATGTTTCATGTTTGATCAGCACCAAAAACTCAAACTTTGTTAAGAACCACCCAATAAACATTCCTGCCAAGTTTGGTTCCAATTGGCCAAGTGGTTGTGGAGAAGAAGATTAAAATGTAAAAAGTTTACGGCCGACAACGACGAAGACGACGACGACGACGACGACGGACGCAAAGTGATGAGAATAGCTCACACTGACCCTTTGGGTCAGGTGAGCTAAAAACTGAATTGAAGTACTATGAAGGGGATTGATGAAGTCAGTCAACATAACAATCTGCCTGGAATAAATGACACATTCTCAAAAAAATCTTAGCCGAGTTTCATGGTTAATCCCTGTTTTTGCCAATTGAGAATTATGATGTTGCTGTAGTAACTGAGAAAAAAACTGGAACTTATAGTATAACATTTTAAGTCTGGACAAACTCAGGTCAAACGTATAGAGAATTAATTATATCCTTTAGAAGAATTTAACAACTCCTTACCTCTCATCACTTTTTTCAGTAAAACTTCTGGCAATTGGTAGAAGAGATTCTCTGTTGATTCTTGGATATCTGTAGTCAGAATTATTATTGCATTGAAAGCGATAAAATACAGAGTGAAATAAATTCTGGTAAATCACATGTGAGTTAAATCTAGTTCTTTCACTCCATGGAAGTGAAATCACAATGTATGTCCTGAACAATGTCGTCTGTAACATTTACATGCAAGAACATTCAAAATAAAAGTACGTCTAAGTTTTCTGTGACATATTAAACATTAGTTGTTTGTAATTAACAAGATAATCAATGATGCATTGTGAATACTGAAAATATCATTCAGGCCGTAACGTATTTAGACTAAACTTGTGCAGGGAACAAGTTTCAGGCACTTGTTTAATCTTAAGTGTTCTATGGCACTCGTGATCATATTTTCAAAATTAACTCTGTGCAAATAACTTTCCTATAAAGAACACATGTATTGTGAGTAACACAAATGATACGTAGATGAGTAAAATTACTAACTGCAATAAATTGCTTTCTTTAGGAAGGTGCCAATTTTTTGTGATTTTTGTGGGCACACCAAACTAGGAAATTGTTATGTTTAAAAAATCCCGAAGCTAATTCATATTTTTTATATCAACTGAAAAGAAAATTATAAACATGAATTCAAAAGAAAAACATTACAATTTATAATAAAAACTGGACTGCTAAGTGGTTTAAAATTACTTTGCAACTGGGACATCATAAATCAGTCATGCATGACAAGCATATTATAATAATTTGCACACTTGACTTGTTTGAATGTGGTTTAATGCCACTTTCAGCAATTTTTCAAATATATCAGGTCATTTTTTTTAGACTACCCAGTGAAAACAGAATTTCAGCAGAACTGGCCATCATTCTAAGTCAAGGTTGGCATATACAGAACACACTGTCAGGCAAGCACGAACTCGCAACCTCAGTGTTGACATGTTGGTAGTAGATGACAAAATATGGTATAAGATATATGAGTATAAGAGATAACTAGAGTACCAGAGACAGATTAATTTATTCCATTACTTATCTGATGTAACTCTACCTTAGAAATAGTTAGGGCTAATTCTTACACAATATGCTGGGAATCACACTTATAAAGAAAACATACACCAAAGAAAGGTGTGAATTAATATCTACAGTGTTACCTGCTTTGATTAAAGGTGTGAATCTGTAACTGGAGCTTGCCATATCTCTGTAATATACTTTGTGTATCCTCATCAGTGTTGAAGGAGTTCATCAGTACAAGAGGTACGTTAGCTCCATATGTTTTATTTAAGTGCTGAAAAAAGTTGGTTAAAAAAGTATTGTTCCAGGTAATGAAAAAACAATATTATACAAACAAGAAATTCCATTTACTATTGCCATTATCAACAAAGTATATGGAACATGAAAACCTGGCCCATTAATAATAAATCTGGAGACTAAGGTTTGTAGTGGATACCAAAACCTGGCCCATTAATAATAAATCTGGAGACTAAGGTTTGTAGTGGATGCCAAAACAACAAATACAGAACACCATCATCATTCTGTCAAAATTAGTGTTAATGTAAGGATTTATAAAATACAGTTTTCAATATTAATACTGTACAACTTGAGCCATTTTTTTTATCTGGCATGTGATGTCAACTCTGTATACACTTTTGTATTTTACATGTGTAAAATATATAGTACTACAAAGACAATGACAAAATTGTCAAATATTTTGAAAACTGTCAATGTTAAGAAAAACTGTAAAATGTACAGAAAACTCTAATGTTAAAAAAACTGCAAATGTTCAGAAAAACACAATGTTCAAAAAACTAAATTATTCAGAAAACTGACAAATGTTCAGTGGGAAAACACTCTAATGAAACAACAATAATCTCCTATTCCTATACAGTTCATCAGACAATCTTGACCCTAAGTCAACAATTAAGCATGCTAACCTTTCTCTAGTTCTAATAATTTTCAAGATTTTGAGGCAAATATGGCAAAAATCTTCAATTTTGACAATTAAAGGGCAATAACTCCTATAAGGAGTCATCATACAACTTTGACCCAATAGAGTGTTTTGTAGAGCTTTTGATGCTGAAGAAATAAAGTCTCTTCGGTTTTCCTATATCTGTTATACTTTTTGAACTATAAGCCAAAAACTGTATTTTGACACCCCTCCCCTCTTGTTTGATTTTTAGCCATGGTGGCCATGTTGGTTGGTCTGAGGCCCTCTAATAATTTTCAAGATTTTGAGGCAAATATGGCAAAAATCTTCAATTTTGACAATTAAAGGGCAATAACTCCTATAAGGAGTCATCATACAACTTTGACCCAATAGAGTGTTTTGTAGAGCTTTTGATGCTGAAGAAATAAAGTCTCTTCGGTTTTCCTATATCTGTTATACTTTTTGAACTATAAGCCAAAAACTGTATTTTGACACCCCTCCCCTCTTGTTTGATTTTTAGCCATGGTGGCCATGTTGGTTGGTCTGAGGCCATGATTTGTGCACGCTTGCCAGAGGACATTTCACTGATGAAGTGTGCAAAGTTTCAAAGCAATCCCTTCAGTGGTTTTGGAGGAGAAGATTTTTAAAGAAAAGTTAATTAACGACAGATGACAACGACTGACGACGACAGACGCCAAGTGATGGCAATAGCTCACATGACCCTTCGGGTCAGGTGAGCTAAAAAGGGGGAGCAAATGAAAGATTAGATTTTAATTAGATTGGTGTGAAAACTGACAAATCTTAAGAAAACTGACAAATGATATTTTAAGCAAATAAGTCCTTAGAGGACAAAGTCAGCATAGAATAACTGATCCTTTTTGCTGTAGATTTGTTAAATTATGGTGAGTTTATGAAAAATCAAATTGTATCACATAATTCTGTGTTTAGACATCATACAGAAACTCTAGGCATACTCTTTTAATGTTTTAATATATGACATGATTTCTAAATAAGATTTTATTTCAGACACTGCAATGACTGATACTTTGGAGACCTAACTCCCTGCAACTTTCAAATAAAATGACATCAGAGACATGTTTTGTCTAATAAAACCTAACAATGGCACTAACAACCAAAATAATGAATGGTCAAATAATTAAATTATTCAACACCTTTTATTATTATAATTATGAGTTACACCAACTCTAGCTATGGGAGAAGAGAAAACTTCAAAACACTTTTGAATAAGGGTAATCTTTCTATCACACAATCCAAGCTCACCTCTATTTGTTGTACTGTTAAATCCAGGAATGTCAGATCATTCCTAACACTTATGGTACTCTTTGGTCCCTGACAACCCATACTGGTTCCCAGACCTCCGTTTAATTTCAGTACTACCAAGGTGTCTAAAAGTTCTTTCAGTTTGGCAGTCTCTGGTCTAACCAGATCATTATATGGCTTGGCCTACAAAAATGTAAAGCACAACTTAAGACATACTTAAAACAATAGAAGATTTGGATAGCAGTACACTTTTATATGTACAAGTCTATGTGTAACTTTTCAAGCAACTAAAGATTATAAAGTAATAAGGGATTTTGTTACCAACAGGAAACTAAATGCAAAATAATATTAACTTAAACCCTCATTCAGTTATTATAACTTGGGGGAGGGGTAGCTCGTTTGCCGATTTGTAAAGTAGTTAGTTTACTATTGATCATGTGATCTGTGTCAACACCAAGGTTTTGGGTTCGAGTTTCAATGTGGGCAGGGTGTACTCGGCTCCAATCTTAACTGACAAAGGTTGCCTGTTTTCCTTCTGAATTTCTGGGGTTTTCTCGTTACTTAGACTTTCTCCCCCAATAAAAACTGGATGCCAAGATATTGCTGAAAAATTGCTGAAAGCAGCGTTAATTGGAACAAACAGACAAATATTATAACTTACCCATCTATCAATAATACTAACTTAACCCCTTTCTCAATAAAAAATAATGCACCCCTCTATCAATAATAACTTCCATAATAATTACATTTCACCCTTCCCTCAAAAATTATTATTTAACCTCTTCCTCATCAGTTACAGGTATAACTTACCTATACTTCTGGGAGTGTTTCATCTGGTATGTTAGTGACGAATAATTATAATTTTATCCTCCCTTAGAACTAACATACCTTAAGTTATAAACACTTACCCCTCCCTCTGGCAATTGTTTTATTTTATCCCATATAACTGATGGTCCTGTCTCCTGCAGGTAACGACTAAACAACTGTTCAAATCCATCTAGTTCTACTCGTGCTCCCTAAAAAGTGAAAAAAAATCACGTCCAGTAAGACAAACAAGAGTTACAACCAGGATGGTCTTACAGAACTGAGGCATTTGTAACAACCAGGATGGTTTTACAGAAGTGAGGCATTTGTAACAACCAGGAAGGTCTTACAGAAGTGAGGCATTTATAACAACCAGGATGGTCTTACAGAAGTGAGGCATTTATAACAACCAGGATGGTTTTACAGAAGTGAGGCATTTATAACAACCAGGATGGTCTTACAGAAGTAAGGCATTTATAACAACCAGGATGGTCTTACAGAAGTGAGGCATTTGTAACAACCAGGATGGTCTTACAGAAGTGAGGCATTTGTAACAACCAGGATGGTCTTACAGAAGTGAAGCATTTGTAACACAGGATGGTCTTACAGAAGTAAGGCATTTGTAACAACCAGGATGGTCTTACAGAAGTGAGGCATTTGTAACAACCAGGATGGTTTTACAGAAGTGAGGCATTTGTAACAACCAGGATGGTCTTACAGAAGTAAGGCATTTATAACAACCAGGATGGTCTTACAGAAGTGAGGCATTTATAACAACCAGGATGGTCTTACAGAAGTGAGGCATTTGTAACAACCAGGATGGTCTTACAGAAGTGAAGCATTTGTAACAACCAGGATGGTCTTACAGAAGTGAAGCATTTGTAACAACCAGGATGGTCTTACAGAAGTGAAGCATTTGTAACACAGGATGTAAGGCATTTATAACAACCAGGAAGGTCTTACAGAAGTGAGGCATTTATAACAACCAGGATGGTCTTACAGAAGTGAGGCATTTGTAACAACCAGGATGGTCTTACAGAAGTGAAGCATTTGTAACAACCAGGATGGTCTTACAGAAGTGAAGCATTTGTAACACAGGATGTAAGGCATTTATAACAACCAGGAAGGTCTTACAGAAGTGAGGCATTTATAACAACCAGGAAGGTCTTACAGAAGTGAGGCATTTGTAACAACCAGGAAGGTCTTACAGAAGTGAGGCATTTGTAACAACCAGGAAGGTCTTACAGAAGTGAGGCATTTGTAACAACCAGGATGGTCTTACAGAAGTGAGGCATTTGTAACAACCAGGATGGTCTTACAGAAGTGAGGCATTTATAACAACCAGGAAGGTCTTACAGAAGTGAGGCATTTATAACAACCAGGATGGTCTTACAGAAGTGAGGCATTTGTAACAACCAGGATGGTCTTACAGAAGTAAGGCATTTATAACAACCAGGATGGTCTTACAGAAGTGAGGCATTTATAACAACCAGGATGGTCTTACAGAAGTGAGGCATTTGTAACAACCAGGATGGTCTTACAGAAGTGAGGCATTTATAACAACCAGGATGGTCTTACAGAAGTGAAGCATTTGTAACAACCAGGATGGTCTTACAGAAGTGAGGCATTTGTAACAACCAGGATGGTCTTACAGAAGTGAAGCATTTGTAACAACCAGGAAGGTCTTACAGAAGTAAGGCATTTATAACAACCAGGATGGTCTTACAGAAGTGAGGCATTTGTAACAACCAGGATGGTCTTACAGAAGTGAAGCATTTGTAACACAGGATGGTTTTACAGAAGTAAGGCATTTATAACAACCAGGAAGGTCTTACAGAAGTGAGGCATTTGTAACAACCAGGATGGTCTTACAGAAGTGAAGCATTTGTAACACAGGATGGTTTTACAGAAGTAAGGCATTTATAACAACCAGGAAGGTCTTACAGAAGTAAGGCATTTGTAACAACCAGGATGGTCTTACAGAAGTGAAGCATTTGTAACAACCAGGATGGTCTTACAGAAGTAAGGCATTTATAACAACCAGGATGGTCTTACAGAAGTGAGGCATTTATAACAACCAGGATGGTCTTACAGAAGTAAGGCATTTATAACAACCAGGATGGTCTTACAGAAGTAAGGCATTTATAACAACCAGGAAGGTCTTACAGAAGTGAGGCATTTGTAACAACCAGGATGGTCTTACAGAAGTGAGGCATTTATAACAACCAGGATGGTCTTACAGAAGTGAGGCATTTATAACAACCAGGATGGTCTTACAGAAGTGAGGCATTTGTAACAACCAGGATGGTCTTACAGAAGTAAGGCATTTATAACAACCAGGATGGTCTTACAGAAGTGAGGCATTTGTAACAACCAGGATGGTCTTACAGAAGTAAGGCATTTATAACAACCAGGAAGGTCTTACAGAAGTGAGGCATTTGTAACAACCAGGAAGGTCTTACAGAAGTAAGGCATTTGTAACAACCAGGAAGGTCTTACAGAAGTGAGGCATTTATAACAACCAGGATGGTCTTACAGAAGTAAGGCATTTGTAACAACCAGGATGGTCTTACAGAAGTAAGGCATTTGTAACAACCAGGAAGGTCTTACAGAAGTGAGGCATTTGTAACAACCAGGATGGTCTTACAGAAGTGAGGCATTTATAACAACCAGGATGGTCTTACAGAAGTGAAACATTTGTAACACAGGATGGTCTTACAGAAGTGAGGCATTTGTAACAACCAGGATGGTCTTACAGAAGTGAGGCATTTGTAACAACCAGGATGGTCTTACAGAAGTGAGGCATTTATAACAACCAGGATGGCCTTACAGAAGTAAGGCATTTGTAACAACCAGGATGGTCTTACAGAAGTGAAGCATGTATAACAACCAGGATGGTCTTACAGAAGTGAGGCATTTATAACAACCAGGATGGCCTTACAGAAGTGAGGCATTTATAACAACCAGGAAGGTCTTACAGAAGTGAGGCATTTATAACAACCAGGAAGGTCTTACAGAAGTGAGGCATTTGTAACAACCAGGAAGGTCTTACAGAAGTGAGACATTTGTAACAACCAGGAAGGTCTTACAGAAGTGAGACATTTGTAACAACCAGGAAGGTCTTACAGAAGTGAGGCATTTGTAACAACCAGGATGGTCTTACAGAAGTAAGGCATTTGTAACAACCAGAATGGTCTTACAGAAGTAAGGCATTTGTAACAACCAGGATGGTCTTACAGAAGTGAGGCATTTATAACAACCAGGATGGTCTTACAGAAGTGAGGCATTTATAACAACCAGGAAGGTCTTACAGAAGTGAGGCATTTGTAACAACCAGGAAGGTCTTACAGAAGTGAGACATTTGTAACAACCAGGAAGGTCTTACAGAAGTGAGGCATTTGTAACAACCAGGATGGTCTTACAGAAGTAAGGCATTTGTAACAACCAGAATGGTCTTACAGAAGTAAGGCATTTATAACAACCAGGATGGTCTTACAGAAGTAAGGCATTTGTAACAACCAGGATGGCCTTACAGAAGTGAGGCATTTATAACAACCAGGATGGCCTTACAGAAGTGAAGCGTTTGTAACACAGGATGGTCTTACAGAAGTGAGGCATTTGTAACAACCAGGATGGTCTTACAGAAGTGAGACATTTGTAACAACCAGGAAGGTCTTACAGAAGTGAGGCATTTATAACAACCAGGATGGTCTTACAGAAGTGAAACATTTGTAACACAGGATGGTCTTACAGAAGTGAGGCATTTATAACAACCAGGATGGTCTTACAGAAGTGAGGCATTTATAACAACCAGGATGGTCTTACAGAAGTGAGGCATTTATAACAACCAGGATGGTCTTACAGAAGTAAGGCATTTGTAACAACCAGGAAGGTCTTACAGAAGTGAGGCATTTATAACAACCAGGATGGTCTTACAGAAGTGAGGCATTTATAACAACCAGGATGGTCTTACAGAAGTGAAGCATTTGTAACACAGGATGGTCTTACAGAAGTGAGGCATTTGTAACAACCAGGATGGTCTTACAGAAGTAAGGCATTTGTAACAACCAGGAAGGTCTTACAGAAGTGAGGCATTTGTAACAACCAGGAAGGTCTTACAGAAGTGAGGCATTTGTAACAACCAGGATGGTCTTACAGAAGTGAGACATTTGTAACAACCAGGAAGGTCTTACAGAAGTGAGGCATTTGTAACAACCAGGAAGGTCTTACAGAAGTGAGGCATTTGTAACAACCAGGATGGTCTTACAGAAGTGAGACATTTGTAACAACCAGGAAGGTCTTACAGAAGTGAGGCATTTGTAACAACCAGGATGGTCTTACAGAAGTGAGGCATTTGTAACAACCAGGATGGTCTTACAGAAGTGAGGCATTTATAACAACCAGGATGGTCTTACAGAAGTGAGGCATTTATAACAACCAGGATGGTCTTACAGAAGTGAAGCATTTGTAACACAGGATGGTCTTACAGAAGTGAGGCATTTGTAACAACCAGGATGGTCTTACAGAAGTAAGGCATTTGTAACAACCAGGAAGGTCTTACAGAAGTGAGGCATTTGTAACAACCAGGAAGGTCTTACAGAAGTGAGGCATTTGTAACAACCAGGATGGTCTTACAGAAGTGAGACATTTGTAACAACCAGGAAGGTCTTACAGAAGTGAGGCATTTGTAACAACCAGGATGGTCTTACAGAAGTGAGGCATTTGTAACAACCAGGATGGTCTTACAGAAGTGAGGCATTTGTAACAACCAGGATGGTCTTACAGAAGTGAGGCATTTGTAACAACCAGGATGGTCTTACAGAAGTGAAGCATTTGTAACAACCAGGATGGTCTTACAGAAGTGAGGCATTTGTAACAACCAGGATGGTCTTACAGAAGTGAGGCATTTATAACAACCAGGAAGGTCTTACAGAAGTGAGGCATTTGTAACACAGGATGGTTTTACAGAAGTAAGGCATTTGTAACAACCAGGATGGTCTTACAGAAGTGAGGCATTTATAACAACCAGGAAGGTCTTACAGAAGTGAGACATTTGTAACAACCAGGAAGGTCTTACAGAAGTGAGGCATTTGTAACAACCAGGAAGGTCTTACAGAAGTGAGGCATTTGTAACAACCAGGAAGGTCTTACAGAAGTGAGGCATTTGTAACAACCAGGAAGGTCTTACAGAAGTGAGGCATTTGTAACAACCAGGATGGTCTTACAGAAGTGAAGCATTTATAACAACCAGGAAGGTCTTACAGAAGTGAGGCATTTATAACAACCAGGAAGGTCTTACAGAAGTGAGGCATTTGTAACAACCAGGAAGGTCTTACAGAAGTGAGGCATTTGTAACAACCAGGAAGGTCTTACAGAAGTGAGGCATTTGTAACAACCAGGATGGTCTTACAGAAGTGAAGCATTTGTAACAACCAGGAAGGTCTTACAGAAGTGAAGCATTTGTAACAACCAGGAAGGTCTTACAGAAGTGAAGCATTTATAACAACCAGGATGGTCTTACAGAAGTGAAGCATTTGTAACAACCAGGAAGGTCTTACAGAAGTAAGGCATTTGTAACAACCAGGAAGGTCTTACAGAAGTGAAGCATTTGTAACAACCAGGAAGGTCTTACAGAAGTGGGGCATTTGTAACAACCAGGATGGTCTTACAGAAGTAAGGCATTTATAACAACCAGAATGGTCTTACAGAAGTGAGGCATTTGTAACAACCAGGATGGTCTTACAGAAGTGAGGCATTTGTAACAACCAGGATGGTCTTACAGAAGTGAGGCATTTGTAACAACCAGGATGGTCTTACAGAAGTGAGGCATTTGTAACAACCAGGATGGTCTTACAGAAGTGAGGCATTTGTAACAACCAGGATGGTCTTACAGAAGTGAGGCATTTGTAACAACCAGGATGGTCTTACAGAAGTGAGGCATTTGTAACAACCAGGAAGGTCTTACAGAAGTGAGGCATTTATAACAACCAGGATGGTCTTACAGAAGTGAGGCATTTATAACAACCAGGATGGTCTTACAGAAGTGAGGCATTTGTAACAACCAGGATGGTCTTATAGAAGTGAAGCATGTATAACAACCAGGATGGTCTTACAGAAGTGAGGCATTTACAGTAATTTGCTTGCAAACAGAATTTAATTTTAATTTTAAGAACTGATTATAACAATCAGAACAAATATTTTGAAACTAGAGTAAAAACTAGACAAAGTCGATCTAGTGATCGCTGATACCCCCGCTTTTGTGAAAATTTCTAACGTTTTTCGTGGATTGTGACCTTGAAATTGGATGGATTTCCACCAAAATCAATAAGCTTCTTACCAACAAAATATATAAGAATATTTTACAGTTTCATTAAAATCGGATGACAACTTTTTGAGTTATTGTCCGGAAACAACTTTTTGTAAAAATTTCTAACATTTTTCGTGGACTGTGACCGTGAAATTTGACAGATTTCCCCCAAAATCAATAGGCTTCTTACCAACCTGATATATAACAATATCCCAAAGTTTCATTCAAATCGGATGCAAACTTTTTGAGTTATTGTCCGGAAACAACTTTTATGTTAAAATTTCAAACGTTTTTCGTGGACTGTGACCTTGAAATTTGACGGATTACCCCCAAAATCGATAGGCTTCTTACCAACCTGATATATGACAATATCCCAAAGTTTCATTCAAATCGGATGTAAACTTTTTGAGTTATTGTCCGGAAACAACTTTTTTGTTAAAATTTCTAACGTTTTTCGTGGACTGTGACCTTGAAATTTGACGGATTTCCCCCAAAATCGATAGGCTTCTTACCAACCTGATATATAACAATATCCCAAAGTTTCATTCAAATCGGATGTAAACTTTTTGAATTATCATTAGTGATGGAACGATTATCGCCTACAATCAATAAACTGTCGTTTTTCACCCGCCGATCTTACTAATCGATGTTCAAAATAAAAATCGGATGTCGCAGACATCGCCGATCGAAATACGGAAATTCAATTCTGTCCGGTTTTGTTCTGTAATTAACCTGTCCAATCCGTTTCCGGGTATAGTAAAATGGATGACAAGGTCGAAGCGGTCGATCATGACCCAAATAACAACAACTACGAGACTAGACAAATTTATTCATACCCTGGAAAAACCAAATCCAGGGTTTGGGAATATTTTGGATTTTATAAAATGTTAATTGATACACTAAAAAAGATTTTCCGATTATTAATCGATTATGTCTTTTCGATTATTTCCGATAATCGATTATGAAAATTTTCCGATTCCCCAACACTAATTATCATCCGGAAACCAAATGTGGACGGACGGACATGAGGACCACTATATACCCCCGACTCTGTCCTCCCGCTTCATCATTTCTTAAAAAATGCGCGTGTTCTTACTTATGAACTTGAAACTTAATCTAGTGTAGGAAGAGTTGCAGATAAAACATGGGAACCCCCATCCCTCCCCCACCTCAAAGAATAGCAATGTCCATTTTTTTCTGTGGGGAAAACCCCAAATATCATTCCGATCAAAATGTTAAATATCAGGTGCACAATGGCGCTATGTGACTAAGATTCTGTTTAAGTTTCATCAAATTCCATTTAGTGGTGTAGGAGGAGTTGCACATAAGAGATAGGTACACCCTTATGTCAATGATAATGTCCATGTTATTCTATGGGAAACCCCAAATATCATTCCGATCAAAATGTTAAATATCTCCTGCACAATGGCACTATGTGACAAGGATTCTGTGTAAGTTTCATCAAATTCCATTCAGTGGTGTAGGAGGAGTTGCACATAAGAGATGGGTATCCCCTTATGTCAATGACAAAGTCCATGTTTTTCTATGGGAAACCCTAAATATCACTTATCAAAATGTTAAATATCTCCTGCACAATGGCACTATGTGACAAGGATTCTATGTAAGTTTCATCAAATTTCATTCAGTGGTGTAGGAGGAGTTGTAAATAAGAGAAAGTGTAACGGACGGACAAACAGATGGACGGACGCACAGACACCACCATCACTATATACCCAAAGCTTTTCAAGCGGGGGGTATAATAATGCATAATTAAATGCATTCCATAAAGAATTAAACCGGAGACATTTTTCAAATAGCAAAATGACATATAAGCATTAGACAAGACTCAAGGGTAGACAACTGCCTCTACATAAACAGCAATATTTTTGGTGGTTAAATGAGTAGGTATATCTATAATTAAAGTTTATGGTCTTCAACCAGAGGCTCAATGTGACTGACATCAGTTACTTGGAAGACAACTTACTTACTTTTTATGAGATACATATAAGCAGCTTAAGAGTCAACCACATGCAGGGATTAAATCAAAAATATTTTTTTACTCTCCATACATACCCCCCAAAAATGCCTATTCCCCATCTAACATCTAATAGTTTTAAGATACACCAAAACACCAAAAAGCCAATAAAGATATAACTGCTGTAAGTTGTCAAATTACATTTTTACTGATATTGACTTTTTTGTTGATGTCTTGTTGTTTACAGTTTCTGGTTTAAAAACAAAATGCACTTGGGGTCAGGATAATTTTTTTAAGGAATGAAAAGCTAATAAAAGAATTTACATTGTGTATTCATGCAGTTGGTAACCAGTCTGACATGACTCAAGGCAAAATACTGCCCTCAGAAAAATAACAAATTTCTCATTATTTCTCAATAAAGATCTTGTCATTTTTGTTTACTGTATAGTTTTTAAGTTATCAGCAAATGACAGTGAAGAAAGGGGCTATAACTCCTACAAGACCATAAGCAGCACTAACTGATTCTTATAAACCCTTCCTTTTGACCATAACTCTTTATTATTTAGTTTTTAATTGGGGAAAATCAAAAATTAAAACACTCTTTCAGTAATACTAAGCCTGACAATAGGTAAAAAACTGATTTACATAATAAGTGTTTGTTATCATGACATTCAATGATTACAACATACTATAGTGACATCTGCGATTATCTGTTTAAACATAAGCACGAAACATACAGCTGAGAGTAAATCTGATGCATTATTGATAATATACAGATAAGTGTCCTTCTCAAAACAAATTCAAGGTTGCATTGAACTTATATAGAACCTAAGATAAAGTCACTAAATATATGACCTCTGTAGTGTATAGTCACAACTGTGCAGTCAATATCATTTAAATGGTAAAAGTAAGAATGAAAGTTATACATGAACAGATTGATGTTCAAGACAGAGTCAACAAAATGTCTTTATGTGTATTCATACAGATTTACACATTAAAAAATTAGTTATTATAAGTATATAACATAAATAAATATACACACATATTAAGTTTAAATTCAAACTACTTTTATATGAATACTATTAGCTAAGCTCTGACTGATTTATAGTCCATGAGATCAAAAAACTTCATAACTTACATCTTGCTCTACGGTCGGGGCTGTAAGTATTAATTTCTGCAGCTTGTCATGCATTGACATTTGAGCATCCTGACGAGTACGCTCAATGAACTGTACATCGCTTCCAGTTCTCCGATGACCTCGTACAAATGCAGTCTGTAAATACAATAAAATATAGAAATATTTCAAGGAATGTTTTATGCAGCAGATGATCATCAGAAATATATTGATGCACTGTATATAACACTACACTCAATTTGGAAAGTATTACTTTTAAAAAAACTTATCTGAACATAAGTCGTTTGGAAATTTTGTATTATTAAACTGATCATTGCTATTGTTTCTATAAATTTAATGCTAATAATAATATCTTAACAACAATATTTATACATATCTCGTATTTATACATATTATTGATCTCATTTTGTTTACAGATTTCTTCATTAAATAAATATTTTGTACCCTAAGAAAACAGTAGGGATTTTTGTCTGCAAATGTTCTTATACCAAAACCCACTCACGCATATTAACAAAGGGAAATAACTTTTCTACAGAGCTGTTACCACTATCTACATTAGTGTAAAATTTCAACAATATTATACTTAGAGGAGAATAAGACTTATTTACCTTTTACAACTGATTAAATAAATCAATAATCCCACAATAAAATCTCATGAATATAAATGTGTGCTCCTCTTGATTGATTTATAACACTGTTTGTTAAAATATGAATTTATTAACAGACAATGAAAAAAAAAAACACCATTTAATGTAAATACCCCAAATAACTTATGAAAAGCCAGATCTTCCAGCATCTTCAGTCCTCTGCAATTTTAACAATGAATCCCATATGCAAATAATATCAAATGAGAATCACAAACAAATATCTGTCTAATTATAATATATAGATCTGCTTGATTTATACTTGGGTAACACGTGTCATATGAAAAAGATGTTACAACTTACTACATCTTTTTTAATGTGTCAGGTCTGTTACAGATAAAAGGAAATTCATATCCAAAAATATCACTTAAGAATAATAAGTTATAAAAATCAAATTTATTAATTTAAAATGAATTTCATGAAACAAACATAAAACTAGAAGCTTTTAATAGCCTGTATTGTTCACCTGACTTTTTAAGTGACATGACTTTTTTGTCAATTTTGATAATAAATGGTCAAAATTTATGTAAAAATGCTGTTTCTATGAATATTGCCATGTTAAATTTCTAATAAGCAGCAATTTGTAGGACAGTTTCTGAGAAGAAGCCATTTTATGTTTTCTTATAGGTTACTATGTTAGGTGATGTTCCATGGTGGCAGCAATCTTGTATTTTGGAATAAAGAAACCTCAAAATTGGTAGAGGACCATCTGAGGCACATTTGTATAGTATTTAAATCCCTAGTGCCAAGCGTCTTTCAAGAAAATGAATTTTGAAATTTCAGCCAATCAGAATGCATTTACAGCACTGGCAGCCATGCTGAATTTCCTATCGACTCGAAAAACTAAAAAAAAAATAAGATTACTATCCTATAACCAGTGGAGTACACCATTTTTATCATTGCATGTTTTGACTAATTAATGTTATATTACCAGTGGAGCACACCATTTTATCATTGAATGTTTGGACTTATAGGTCGAGTTTTGATGACAACCCGGGCTCGTACCCGAGTTACCCGAGATTCATTTGAACTACTCGTGAAGGTGCCCAAATGAAGTAATCTGACCTTTGACACCAGTCCTTGATTAACTTTGGTCGGACTCAGAGTTAGTAGGCATCCAAAATGGCAACTGTCGGAACGAGAGACGATACGTTAGAATTAATTTTAGGGTTTTTTGCAAAAAAGGGAGTTATGTTGATAATTTTTTGAAAATATTTTGAAGGAATAATAGTGTTAATTGATGAGAAACACATTTAGACAGAATTTCCCTTGTTCAAACATACAATATTTGGCCTTCGATATTTAGGTCGAGTTCGGATGACAATCTGGAATCCTACCCGAGTTACCCGAGATCCATTCGAACTACCCGGGAACAGTGGAATTATGTTTTCAACAAAGCCACAAATTTTGGGCAATTCAACACTGAAATTTATATTTTACAGTCCCATTAAAAGCCCTAAAATTGAATTGTTTTGATAAAGGAAGATATTTACATCGTCCCCTGAGTCATAAATGAAATAACTGAAAGTTATTGTTTATAGTGGCCATATTGAAATCTGTCCCGAGAAACCGTAGTGCGTTCAAATGGAAAGTTGCGCACGCACAAAAAAATGTCATTTGACAACGGTAAACGAGGGCACCTCGGAATTGTCATCCGAACTTGACCATTAATGTTATATTACCAGTGGAGCACACCATATTATCATTTGATTAGCACACCATTTTATGACGGCACGTTTGGACTTGTCAATTTTATATTTGGACTTATCAATTTTATGTTTGGACTTATCAATGTTATAAACTGATTACCAGTGGAGTACATCATTTTATCAATGCATGTTGCCTTATTGGCCTAGATGTTTTTATAACTTCTCTATATACCCAATTCATACAATTCAAGGGCAATAGTCATTATTCCTTTTGTTGTTACCTTTGTGGAATAGTTTATTGTGTTTATTGTAAGTAGTTTTATTTCTTTCAGTGTAAAATGTTCTAAGAAGTGAATTCTACATGGTCAGGTAATTGTTCAAGGTCAGGTAAATTGTGCAAGACCAAGTAAATTGTACAAGGTCAAGCTTTAGTTTTATAAAACTTCTCAAACTGAGATTTTCCTCAGATCTTTGAGTTTTCCTTATTTTAATTTTCTAGCAATCTGCCATCCTCACAAGTCAGGGTTTTTGTGTCCACATGTGTCCACGAACCCCTGACAAACTTAGCTAGGAAATTCCCGGGCTAGAAGATTTTCGTATGACGTCAATCCTTCAAAATATCAACTAATGAAATTGCTTGAAAGAAGCAAGTGTTTGGCAGTAGTCATTCTTACTCATTCTTGAGTGGGAAGAAAACGTAACGCAACTAATAAATAACGCGGTAATAACAAACTATTAACACTACTGTACAAAATACACTGACTTTCACATGGTCTAAGGAACACATCCGTTTGGTTTATTTACAATCGACATCGTGATATCCCCTAACCAAGCCGCGAATGAAAGCGAGCTTTTGATTGGCTACATCAAGGTATGATGTAGCCAATCAAAATAGTGACTATGAGCCCGGGAATTTCCTAGCTATGTTTGTCAGGGGTTTCGTGGACACATGTGGACACAGAAACCCTGACTTGTGAGGATGGCAATCTGCATGGTCAATATTCAAACTGAGTTTAGGCTTAGGAATCCTCAAATTTGAAAAGTTTTATGAAACTGGGCTCATCTGAATTTACAAGGCCAGGTATAGGTGGCTTGCAGGAAAAAAATGTAGGTAATTAATAAAGCCTTGTTTTGGTTATATTTTTATGGCATCATAGTTAAAGCTGTGATTCCTGTCCTCAGAACTGTGAGGTTACATAGCAAGTTGTGGGGACTTATAAGTAACACAATTAAATTCTGATTCTAGGTGAGCAGAATTGTACATAAATAATTAACTGGTACATATTTCATTAGAATATGAGTAAACACACAAATAGAAAAAAAATGTGTTAAGTTAAAGATAGACATACAAGTATTTAAATTACCATTCTGTTGATACTTTATACATTACCAAGTGCATGGAACAGCTACCAAGTGTTACACAAAAATGAAGGCTCCCATAATATACCTCAAAATGAAGGCTCCCACATTATACATCAAAATGAAGGCTCCCACAATATACATCAAAAGGAGGGCTCCCACAATAAACCTCATTTTTAATGTTTTAAAATTAACTGTGAATCTTCTGTATATATGTTATGCAAGAATATCTACTGATTAAACTAGCGAGCAAGATTTAAAGCCAAAACCATTTCACAGATCTTACCTCACTCCATAGTGGCTGTCAAAGGAAACATGTTTATAATTAAAACCAAAGCTGTTTGCAAAGTGTTCCTAACGGTGCAATAAAGGTGTCTTTATGGGAATCAGGTTCCTTGTACATAAATTCTTGTCATACCTGACAACACAGCTGCAATTCCAAGTAATGTAATATAACTATCTATGTAATACTGGTACTATAGTACTTAGGCCTAATTTTACTGCTGTTATAATCCGAAGTTAGTTTTGTGATTTGTCAGATTACAAAAAAAAAAGCCAGGGTACGATTATTCGTTCTAGTTAGTACTATGTAATACTGGTACAAGAGTACTGCAATACAACTATCTATGTAATACTGGGACTAGAGTCTGACTGTAATATAACTATCTATGTAATACTGGTACTAGAGTCTGACTGTAATACAACTATCTATGTAATACTGGTACTAGAGTCTGACTGTAATACAACTATCTATGTAATACTGGTACTAGAGTACTGTGATACAACTATCTATATAATACTGGTACTAGAGTCTGACTGTAATACAACTATCTATGTAATACTGGTACTAGAGTCTGACTGTAATACAACTATCTATGTAATACTGGTACTAGAGTCTGACTGTAATACAACTATCTATGTAATACTGGTACTAGAGTCTGACCGTAATACAACTATCTATGTAGTACTGGTACTAGAGTCTGACTGTAATACAACTATCTATGTAGTATTGGTACAAGAGTCTGACTGTAATACAACAACTATGTAATACTGGTACTAGAGTACTGTAATACAACTATTTATGTAGTACTGGTACTAGAGTCTGACTGTAATACAACTATCTATGTAATACTGGTACTAGAGTCTGACTGTCATACAACTATCTATGTAATACTGGTTCTAGAGTCTGACTGTAATACAACTATCTATGTAATACTGGTACTAGAGTACTGTGATACAACTATCTATGTAATACTGGTACTAGAGTCTGACTGTAATACAACTATCTATGTAATACTGGTACTAGAGTCTGACTGTAATACAACTATCTATGTAATACTGGTACTAGAGTCTGACTGTAATACAACTATCTATGTAATACTGGTACTAGAGTCTGACTGTAATACAACTATCTATGTAGTACTGGTACTAGAGTCTGACTGTAATACAACTATCTATGTAGTACTGGTACTAGAGTCTGACTGTAATACAACTATCTATGTAATACTGGTACTAGAGTACTGTAATACAACTATCTATGTAGTACTGGTACTAGAATCTGACTGTAATACAACTATCTATGTAATACTGGTACTAGAGTCTGACTGTAATACAACTATCTATGTAATACTGGTACTAGAGTACTGTGATACAACTATCTATGTAATACTGGTACTAGAGTCTGACTGTAATACAACTATCTATGTAATACTGGTACTAGAGTCTGACTGTAATACAACTATCTATGTAATACTGGTACTAGAGTCTGACTGTAATACAACTATCTATGTAATACAGGTACTAGAGTCTGACTGTAATACAACTATCTATGTAATACTGGTACTAGAGTCTGACTGTAATACAACTATCTATGTAATACTGGTACTAGAGTCTGACTGTAATACAACTATCTATGTAGTACTGGTACTAGAGTCTGACTGTAATACAACTATCTATGTAGTACTGGTACTAGAGTCTGACTGTAATACAACTATCTATGTAATACTGGTACCAGAGTACTGTAATACAACTATCTATGTAGTACTGGTACTAGAGTCTGACTGTAATACAACTATCTATGTAATACTAGTACTAGAGTCTGACTGTAATACAACTATCTATGAAATACTGGTACTAGAGTCTGACTGTAATACAACTATCTATGTAATACTGGTACTAGAGTACTGTGATACAACTATCTATGTAATACTGGTACTAGAGTCTGACTGTAATACAACTATCTATGTAATACTGGTACTAGAGTCTGACTGTAATACAACTATCTATGTAATACTGGTACTAGAGTATGAATGTAATACAACTATCTATGTAATACTGGTACTAGAGTCTGACTGTAATACAACTATCTATGTAATACTGGTACTAGAGTCTGACTGTAATACAACTATCTATGTAATACTGGTACTAGAGTCTGACTGTAATACAACTATCTATGTAGTACTGGTACTAGAGTCTGACTGTAATACAACTATCTATGTAGTACTGGTACTAGAGTCTGACTGTAATACAACTATCTATGTCATACTGGTACTAGAGTACTGTAATACAACTATCTATGTAGTACTGGTACTAGAGTCTGACTATAATACAACTATCTATGTAATACTGGTACTAGAGTACTGTAATACAACTATCTATGTAGTACTGGTACTAGAGTCTGACTGTAATACAACTATCTATGTAATACTGGTACTAGAGTACTGTAATACAACTATCTATGTAATACTGGTACTAGAGTACTGTGATACAACTATCTATGTAATACTGGTACTAGAGTACTGTAATACAACTATCTATGTAATACTGGTACTAGAGTCTGACTGTAATACAACTATCAATGAAATACTGGTACTAGAGTACTGTAATACAACTATCTATGTAATACTGGTACTAGAGTCTGACTGTGATACAACTATCTATGTAATACTGGTACTAGAGTACTGTAATACAACTATATATGTAATACTGGTACTAGAGTCTGACTGTAATACAACTATCTATGTAATACTGGTACTAGAGTCTGACTGTAATACAACTATCTATGTAATACTGGTACTAGAGTCTGACTGTAATACAACTATCTATGTAATACTGGTACTAGAGTCTGACTGTAATACAACTATCTATGTAATACTGGTACTAGAGTCTGACTGTAATACAACTATCTATGTAATACTGGTACTAGAGTCTGACTGTAATACAACTATCTATGTAATACTGGTAATAGAGTCTGACTGTAATACAACTATCTATGTAATACTGGTACTAGAGTCTGACTGTAATACAACTATATATGTAATACTGGTACTAGAGTCTGACTGTAATACAACTATCTATGTAATACTGGGACTAGAGCACTGTGATACAACTGTCTATGTAATACTGGTACTAGAGTACTGTAATACAACTATCTATGTAATACTGGTACTAGAGTCTGACTGTAATACAACTATCTATGTAATACTGGTACTAGAGTCTGACTGTAATACAACTATCTATGTAGTACTGGTACTAGAGTCTGACTGTAATACAACTATCTATGTAGTACTGGTACTAGAGTCTGACTGTAATACAACTATCTATGTCATACTGGTACTAGAGTACTGTAATACAACTATCTATGTAGTACTGGTACTAGAGTCTGACTGTAATACAACTATCTATGTAATACTGGTACTAGAGTCTGACTGTAATACAACTATCTATGTAATACTGGTACTAGAGTCTGACTGTAATACAACTATCTATGTAATACTGGTACTAGAGTACTGTGATACAACTATCTATGTAATACTGGTACTAGAGTCTGACTGTAATACAACTATCTATGTAATACTGGTACTAGAGTCTGACTGTAATACAACTATCTATGTAATACTGGTACTAGAGTCTGACTGTAATACAACTATCTATGTAATACTGGTACTAGAGTCTGACTGTAATACAACTATCTATGTAATACTGGTACTAGAGTCTGACTGTAATACAACTATCTATGTAGTACTGGTACTAGAGTCTGACTGTGATACAACTATCTATGTAATACTGGTACTAGAGTACTGTAATACAACTATCTATGTAATACTGGTACTAGAGTCTGACTGTAATACAACTATCTATGTAATACTGGTACTAGAGTCTGACTGTAATACAACTATCTATGTAATACTGGTACTAGAGTACTGTAATACAACTATCTATGTAATACTGGTACTAGAGTCTAACTGTAATACAACTATCTATGTAATACTGGTACTAGAGTCTGACTATAATACAACTATCTATGTAATACTGGTACTAGAGTACTGTAATACAACTATCTATGTAGTACTGGTACTAGAGTACTGTTATACAACTATCTATGTAATACTGGTACTAGAGTACTGTAATACAACTATCTATGTAGTACTGGTACTAGAGTCTGACTGTAATACAACTATCTATGTAATACTGGGACTAGAGTACTGTAATACAACTATCTATGTAATACTGGTACTAGAGTCTGACTATAATACAACTATCTATGTAATACTGGTACTAGAGTACTGTAATACAACTATCTATGTAGTACTGGTACTAGAGTCTGACTGTAATACAACTATCTATGTAATACTGGTACTAGAGTACTGTAATACAACTATCTATGTAATACTGGTACTAGAGTACTGTGATACAACTATCTATGTAATACTGGTACTAGAGTACTGTAATACAACTATCTATGTAATACTGGTACTAGAGTCTGACTGTAATACAACTATCAATGAAATACTGGTACTAGAGTACTGTAATACAACTATCTATGTAATACTGGTACTAGAGTCTGACTGTGATACAACTATCTATGTAATACTGGTACTAGAGTACTGTAATACAACTATATATGTAATACTGGTACTAGAGTCTGACTGTAATACAACTATCTATGTAATACTGGTACTAGAGTCTGACTGTAATACAACTATCTATGTAATACTGGTACTAGAGTCTGACTGTAATACAACTATCTATGTAATACTGGTACTAGAGTCTGACTGTAATACAACTATCTATGTAATACTGGTACTAGAGTCTGACTGTAATACAACTATCTATGTAATACTGGTACTAGAGTCTGACTGTAATACAACTATCTATGTAATACTGGTAATAGAGTCTGACTGTAATACAACTATCTATGTAATACTGGTACTAGAGTCTGACTGTAATACAACTATATATGTAATACTGGTACTAGAGTCTGACTGTAATACAACTATCTATGTAATACTGGGACTAGAGCACTGTGATACAACTGTCTATGTAATACTGGTACTAGAGTACTGTAATACAACTATATATGTAATACTGGTACTAGAGTCTGACTGTAATACAACTATCTATGTAATACTGGTACTAGAGTGACTGTAATACAACTATCTATGTAATACTGGTACTAGAGTCTGACTGTAATACAACTATCTATGTAATACTGGTACTAGAGTCTGACTGTAATACAACTATCTATGTAATACTGGTACTAGAGTCTGACTGTAATACAACTATCTATGAAATACTGGTACTAGAGTCTGACTGTAATACAACTATCTATGTAATACTGGTACTAGAGTCTGACTGTAATACAACTATCTATGTAATACTGGTACTAGAGTACTGTAATACAACTATCTATGTAATACTGGTACTAGAGTCTGACTGTAATACAACTATCTATGTAATACTGGTACTAGAGTCTGACTGTAATACAACTATCTATGTAATACTGGTACTAGAGTACTGTAATACAACTATCTATGTAATACTGGTACTAGAGTCTGACTGTAATACAACTATCTATGTAATACTGGTACTAGAGTCTGACTGTAATACAACTATCTATGTAATACTGGTACTAGAGTACTGTGATACAACTATCTATGTAATACTGGTACTAGAGTACTGTAATATAACTATCTATGTAATACTGGTACAAGAGTCTGACTGTAATACAACTATCTACGTAATACTGGTACTAGAGTCTGACTGTAATACAACTATCTATGTAATACTGGTACTAGAGTACTGTGATACAACTATCTATGTAATACTGGTACTAGAGTCTGACTGTAATACAACTATCTATGTAATACTGGTACTAGAGTCTGACTGTAATACAACTATCTATGTAATACTGGTACTAGAGTCTGACTGTAATACAACTATCTATGTAGTACTGGTACTAGAGTACTGTTATACAACTATCTATGTAATACTGGTACTAGAGTACTGTGATACAACTATCTATGTTATACTGGTACTAGAGTCTGACTGTAATACAACTATCTATGTAATACTGGTACTAGAGTCTGACTGTAATACAACTATCTATGTAATACTGGTACTAGAGTCTGACTGTAATACAACTATCTATGTAATACTGGTACTAGAGTCTGACTGTAATACAACTATCTACGTAATACTGGTACTAGAGTCTGACTGTAATACAACTATCTATGTAATACTGGTACTAGAGTCTGACTATAATACAACTATCTATGTAATACTGGTACTAGAGTCTGACTATAATACAACTATCTATGTAATACTGGTACTAGAGTCTGACTGTAATACAACTATCTATGTAATACTGGTACTAGAGTACTGTGTTACAACTATCTATGTAATACTGGTACTAGAGTCTGACTGTAATACAACTATCTATGTAGTACTGGTACTAGAGTACTGTAATACAACTATCTATGTAATACTGGTACTAGAGTCTGACTGTAATACAACTATATATGTAATACTGGTACTAGAGTACTGTAATACAACTATCTATGTAATACTGGTACTAGAGTCTGACTGTAATACAACTATATATGTAATACTGGTACTAGAGTCTGACTGTAATACAACTATCTATGTAATACTGGTACTAGAGTACTGTAATACAACTATCTATGTAATACTGGTACTAGAGTCTGACTGTAATACAACTATCTATGTAATACTGGTACTAGAGTCTGACTGTAATACAACTATCTATGTAATACTGGTACTAGAGTCTGACTGTAATACAACTATCTAATACTGGTACTAGAGTCTGACTGTAATACAACTATCTATGTAGTACTGGTACTAGAGTCTGACTGTAATACAACTATCTATGTAATACTGGTACTAGAGTACTGTGATACAACTATCTATGTGATACTGGTACTAGAGTCTGACTGTAATACAACTATCTATGTAATACTGGTACTAGAGTACTGTAATACAACTATCTATGTAATACTGGTACTAGAGTCTGACTGTAATACAACTATCTATGTAATACTGGTACTAGAGTACTGTAATACAACTATCTATGTAATACTGGTACTAGAGTACTGTAATATAACTATCTATGTAATACTGGTACTAGAGTCTGACTGTAATACAACTATCTATGTAATACTGGTACTAGAGTCTGACTGTGATACAACTATCTACGTAATACTGGTACTAGAGTCTGACTGTAATACAACTATCTATGTAATACTGGTACTAGAGTCTGACCCTGCTACCCATGTTTCACTATAACAGTACATGTACATACTGACAATAATTTGTTAAAGATACAGGGGACAATTCTGACATAGTACCTGTATCACACTAATGGAAGTACCAAAAATAAAATCAAACAGTCACATCTAAGTAAATATTAATCATGTTAATAGAACGATGGAAAACCATGGTAGTTGTAAAACTAAATTGCTTTTACATGCTATTTACAGGTTTCAATTTATTTGTCAATTACAAAAGACACGACACAAGAGTTAAGTGAGTTGAATGAATAAATGTTGTTATGTGACATCTGTTACACAATAAAAACCATCACTGAAAACAAACATAACAAATATCAATAGGATAAACATGTAATAATGTTATCAAGTTGAGACTTAAAATGTTTTTACTATTTAAGGTCAAAATTTATGTCATAGTACAATAAAATATCGGCAATAAACTTAAAGCTGTGACATGTATAACAGTGAATTACAACATGTACTGGTTTAATGATGGCATGTGGTATACATATAGTAAGCATTTACACCCAGAGAAAGTTTCAAAGTAAAAAAAAATCAAGTTTAAATCCTCAGTGACTGCATATAAGTTATCAATCACTCTAGTAACACTGAACACTGCTGAATGTTCCCTCTCATGCCTAATATGTATCATGACCATACACACGGAGCACTCTACTACCGCAGGTCGGTGGTTTCTCCGGAATACTCTGGCTTCCTCCCCCAATAAAAACATGATGCCACGATATAGCTGAAAAATTGCTGAAAGTGGCATTAAACAACCAACTAAGCACTCTAGAAGTTCTTAATACTGATCTCCCAGAATATATATCAATTGTTTGAATTACACCAGAAATGGTAGTCAGCATTTGTTCATTTAAATAACAGTACAGTAATATCTTTAACCGTTAACATTGAACAAGAAGGCCTAATTTCTATGGACTCTATAATATGGTATTAAGTGTATTGTGTATTAAACAAGGAAGTACATCTGTACTGTTCCAATGACAGAACATTCACAATAAAACAAATAAAACAAACTTGTGTAGTTAAATTACTTTGTACACATAGAAATCTTATTTAATTACAAATTTTCATTCTTTGGCAATAAAAATGTCTAGACTCAAACATCCCAAGTGGTAATACATGTACTAGAATCTGTAATATCAGACAGTTGTAATGGAATGGGATAAAAAGATCTTTAAACTTTTTAAACTTGTTTTATTAAACTCTTGGAAAACAAGAACCTTGTGTTTAAATGTTGTACCCAAGGAGAAAAAATCATATATGAAAACAAGTTTATATTGTGTTCTTTACCACAAGACTTTGTGAATAGTGTTTAACGTCAATTTCAGAAATTTCCCATCTTATGGGCATCCAGTTTTTATTGGGGGAAGAAGCCAGAGTATATAGAAAAAACCCCTTACCTTTCGTAGGAAAACAGTATATCCTGGTCAATTTTGATTGGAGTAGAGAACACCTTGCCCCCAGTGATGCATCAACCAGCAAACTCAGTGAGGTCTAACTACCTTAACACTCTTCCACTGAGGCTCCTACCTCATTAATGACTAACTACCTTAACCACTCACCCATTGGGCTCCTACCTCAGTAATGACTACCTTAACCACTCGTCCATTGGGCTCCTACCTCAGTAATGACTACCAAAACCCCTTGCCCCTACCTCAGTGATGTCTAACTACTTTAACCACTGGTCCACTTAGGCCCCTACCTCACTGATGTTTAACTACTTTAACCACTGGTCCACTTAGGCCCCTACCTCAGTGATGTTTAACTACTTTAACCACTGGTCCACTTAGGCCCCTACCTCACTGATGTTTAACTACTTTAACCACTGGTCCACTTAGGCCCCTACCTCAGTGATGTCTAACTACTTTAACCACTGGTCCAATTAGGCCCCTTTTGACCACATGAAAAAATCTTATACAAACACATGTCTATTTTGATCTTTTGTAACGCAAGACGAAATCTTACAGAATCAAAAGATGATATTAGTAGGCCACATGGATTTCTGGACAAGGAGCAATAAATAACTTGGACTATGTGTGGTCGTGTGAAAGAAGTTTGATCACCCATAGGTTGCATGAATATGTATGTACCAAGAGACATAAATAACTTTAACTATGTGTGTAGTCCTGCAGGGGAAGTTTGATCACCCATAGGTGGCATGGATATCTGGACCAAGAGACATAAATAACTATGTGTAGTCCTGCAGGGGAAGTTTGATCACCCATAGGTTGCTGGATATCTGGACCAAGAGCCATAAATAACAGGAACTATGTGTAGTTGCAGGGGAAGTTTGATCACCCATAGGTTGCTTGGATACCTGGACCAAGAGCCATAAATAACAGGAAATTTGTAGTCCTGCAGGGGAAGTTTAATCACTCATACATGTAGGTGCCTTGGATATCTGGACCAAGAGCCATAAATAACAGGAACTATGTGTAATCCTGCAGGGGAAGTTTGATCACCCATAGGTGGCATCTGAACCAAGAGCCACGAATAACTTGAACTATGTGTGGTTCTGCAGGGGAAGTTTAATCACCCATAGGTGCCATAGATATCTGGACCAAGAGCCATTAATAACAGGAGCCATGTGTAGTCCTGCAGAGGAAGTTTGATTTCCCATAGGTGGCATGGATATCTGGACCAAGAGCCATAAATAACTTGAACTACGTGTGGACCTGCAGGGGAAGTTTGATCATCCATAGGTTGCTGGATATCTGGACCAAGCGCCATAAATAACTTGAACTACGTGTGAACCTGCAGGGGAAGTTTGATCACCCATAGGTGGCTTGGATATCTGGACCAAGAGCCTTAAATAACTATGTGTAGTCCTGCAGGGGAAGTTTGATCACCCATAGGTGGCATGGATATCTGGACCAAGAGCCATAAATAACTATGTGTAGTCCTGCAGGGGAAGTTTGATCACCCATAGGTGGCATGGATATCTGGACCAAGAGCCATAAATAACTATGTGTAGTCCTGCAGGGGAAGTTTGATCACCCATAGGTGGCATGGATATCTGGACCAAGAGCCATAAATAACTATGTGTAGTCCTGCAGGGGAAGTTTGATCACCCATAGGTTGCTGGATATCTGGACCAAGAGCCATAAATAACAGGAACTATGTGTAGTTGCAGGGGAAGTTTTATCACCCATAGGTTGCTTGGATACCTGGACCAAGAGCCATAAATAACAGGAAATTTGTAGTCCTGCAGGGGAAGTTTAATCACCCATAGGTGGCATGGATATCTGGACCAAGAGCCATAAATAACTATGTGTAGTCCTGCAGGGGAAGTTTGATCACCCATAGGTGGCATGGATATCTGGACCAAGAGCCATAAATAACTATGTGTAGTCCTGCAGGGGAAGTTTGATCACCCATAGGTTGCTGGATATCTGGACCAAGAGGCATAAATAACAGGAACTATGTGTAGTTGCAGGGGAAGTTTTATCACCCATAGGTGGCATGGATACCTGGACCAAGAGCCATAAATAACAGGAAATTTGTAGTCCTGCAGGGGAAGTTTGATCACCCATAGGTGGCATGGATATCTGGACCAAGAGCCATAAAATAACTATGTGTAGTTGCAGGGGAAGTTTGATCACCCATAGGTGGCATGGATATCTGGACCAAGAGCCTTAAATAACTATGTGTAGTCCTGCAGGGGAAGTTTGATCACCCATAGGTTGCTGGATATCTGGACCAAGAGGCATAAATGCCAGTGGGTGTGGAGGAAGTTTAATCACTGACACAATATTTTATGACCTTCAATCATTAAACAGACTTACACTACAAAGAAAATATAATATAAGTAAATAACATTAAATTCTTACCCATTTGTCATCCATGTTTGACTTCAATATCTACACCTGTATAGTTGTTTTTTAAACTTTGAATTTTTTTGCATTATTAATACATGTGTATTACATAACTGTTGATCCAAAGAAATGCAACGTGGTGATCTAGTCATACACCATATCATTCAATCAATTATTACTCTGTTAACTATTTAAATCCACATGCATATCAATTAGTTGTAAAAAAACAAAACCTACACACTAAATGTTTTACCTGGAAAAGGTTTTAAAATACAACAACTGGTAGTATTTAGGGGGAAATAATTATTGATATTGATTTACAGGTATTTTTACCGATATTAGAAGTTGATAATCACAAAATTATAAAAAGTGTCTTAATCAGGCACCAGAAAGAGCCACATGAAAGTCTTAATCTCTGATAGGAAATGGACCAATTTTGTGTTTAACAAGAATAAATGCTATCCAATAGTTGTGTCCTGATGATTGATAAGTTTGTTGGTTGGCCATCTAGATGTGATTTAATCGATTGGGATTTTCAGAAATCGATTATCTGTGAAAATTATAGATCCTTATTTTTATGAACTTTTAAATAGTTCTTTGATTCTTAAATATCAAAACTCAAGTAAAAACATAAACCAATGCAGTTGCCATCCTATTTCTTCCATAAATTTAGGTTTCCATTTAAAATTAGATTTTAAATTGACTACACTGTATTGTACAAAAAAAGTAAGCTGGGTCTGTAAATTATAAAATATGTGGTCAAGATTAAAAAACATTTTTAATAAGTTTCATTACAGTTTTGCTAAATTGTTTAACAGTGATATATGTCAACTAGGGGAATACAATAGATAATTGTTTAACAGTGATATATGTCAACTAGGGGAATACAATAGATAATTGGTTGATTGCTGTTAATTTATTATAATATATAAGAGATTGATATTTTTACCGATGGTACAACACTATTAATTAATTTAACTATACATGTAGGTAAATTTAATTTATTCAATGGTAACTTGCATTTGTTGAATAAATATAATTTTAATTAGAGTTTTAAAATGGATCAAAAGAATCCAATTGACAAGTGCAGAGTTGCATTACCTAACAATCAACCAGGAGGTGTAGATTTGTTACACATGTAGTTGATGGTACTTCTTTCTAAGTTGTAGACAGGACTTTTTGTTTAGAAAAAAGAACTACATGTACATGTATGACTTGTTTTTAGTGGTCATAAATGCATTTACCTTAAAAGGGTCTGATATGTGTTAAACAAACTGAACTTACAGTCTCTAAGCAATAATATATTAATCAATATCCACATGAATGTGTGGTCATCCGAACTGATTGTACAACTGCACTTGTGATCTGCATGTTCTGAATGTATCCCTAATCATGCTAATAGGAGATGAACATGTCCAATTATAGATACTAAGTAGGAAAGCTGTGGGTTGAAAACTGTGGAAAGAGTTAAATAAACAACATACAGTAACAGGTATCCAAAAGAAAGAAATGTTGCTGAAATTGACTGATTTTCCATCTGGATCATGAACATATAATGTTATAAATATCTGATCATAGTATAAGGTACACATGTTCAATAAACATCCTACATGTACTAACTTTGAAAGCTTGGCTTTGAAACTGTAGCATCAAATAAATGTTTCCCTGGTCTCACATCCCCTAATTGGCCTCTTACCCATCACAGTCCCCATTTGTCCTTGTACCCCTCACAGTCTCCAATTGGCATTTACCCCTCACAGCCCCCCAATTGGCCTTTAACCCCCATACAGACCTTAAATGACCTCTTACCCCTCTTTGCCTGCCAAACATTTTGCACTACTTGTAGTATGGGCAAACATAAAAGTTAACAGTTACATGTATATATACTGCTTTGACCCACAGAAAGATATCGTAATGAATAGAAGAAACAACCATAAACGCCACAACCAACATGTACAATTTTATCAAGGCTGGAATACTTGTGAACAAGGGGACAAAGTCACCCTTTAAGATGTGACAAAATAACAAAAACAAGGGCAAGTTGCTACACGTAGCAAAATGTCCCTTGCCTGCACAGTATCGAATTGCCTTAGAGGTGTGAGAAAATAAAATGGAAAAAAACATTTTGTGATCAATTTAGTTTTGGGACAAACTTATAAGCATGTAATTTTAGAACTGTTTTGACAGGTATTTGGGAAGAGCTAAGCAACTACATGAAAAAACTTCATCAGAATGTGAAACTCTAGTAGGGTGTTTGATAAAATTTTCTTTCAATATTGTTCAATGTTCCTAAAATGGTCAAAGTCCCATAACTCCAATAAAATGTAACAAATCAAAATGGTGGTGGTGCACTTCTACACATCACAACAATTAATTCTATCAAATATCAAAGCAATCCATTTAACAGTTTCAGAGATGCATCCGCAAGATTTACAATTGTATTATATTGCTGAAATGGTCAGTTCCATAACTCCTACAAAATTTGATGAATCAAAATGGTGGTATACTATGCACATCAATACATCATAACAATTAAACCTAAAACATCGAAGCAATCTGTCAAAACGGTTTCAGAGGAGATGCGTCCACAATATCAACCATTGTATTATATTACTGAAATGGTCAAAGTCCCATAACTCCTACAAATTTTGATGAATCAAAATGATGGTAGAGTATGCACATCTACAGATCATAAAAATATATCCTACCAAATATCAAAGCAATCTGTCAATTGGTTTCAGAAGAGATGCATCCAAAAGACCTACCATTGTATTATAGTACTGAAATGGTCAAAGTCCCATAACTCCTATCACTTTTGATGACTCAAAATGATGGCAGAGTATGCACATTTACACATCATAACAATTAATCCAACCAAAAATCGAAGCAATTTGTCAAGCAGTTTCAGTGGAGATGCATCCACAAGGTCTACAATTGTATTATATTGCTGAAATGGTCAGTTTGTTTGTTTGAATGATGTTTTCCTTTCAGCAATTTCTCGGCTATATCATGGCGTCCAGTTTTTATTGGGGGAGGAAGCCGGAGTACCCGGAGAGAACCCCAGACATTCGGTAGGAAAACTGGCAATCCTTGTCAATTAAGATAAGAAGTCGAGTACACCATGCCCGCAGTGAGACTGGAACGCGCTTCCTCAGTGTTGACAGACCACATGATCAATATTAGACGAACTCACTTAACCATTCGGCCACTGAAATGGTCACTTCCATAACTCCTACAAAATTTTACAAATCAAAATGACGGTATTAGTATGCACATCTACCCATTATAACAATTAATCCAACCAAATATCAAAGCAATCCGTCTAGTGGTTTCAGAGGAGTCGTCTCCACAAAAGTGTGACAGACATATGCAGACCTTTAAACGGTCACGATGAGGGAAGGGGAACTAATAATATGTAAGATTTTAGAATATCAAGTACATACTGTGGTGGTCATTTATTGGCCCTAAACCATTGTTTTACAAAGTAAACTAGATATCAGTGAGATGGTACCCATCTCTGTGGGCCTCGCTGACCTTAAGGTCAAGGGTCATCAACCATGGTATGCAACACATCGCCTTGATATTATCTACCTACATTCCAAATATCAAAAGCCTACCTCAAAAGATAAAAAATTACAGTCCTGACACGAATTTGTCATTCAGAAAGCAATAATGTGACCTTAGGTCAAAGTTCAAGGTCAAAGGTCAGCAACCATAGTTACGACACATTGCCTTGATATTATCTACCCACATTACAAATATCAAAAGCCTACCGCAAAAGCTAAAAAAGTTAAAGCTCGGACACAATTTGTTTCGGATGGACGGACGGACAGACTGATCACTATAGGGCGTCCGGGTCCCTAATAAAAAATATCAGACAACAGATAAATGGCCCAAAAATGACAAAAATGAGGTACCCACTTAATTACGAATAAACAATACAGGTACTCCCAAGTGTTCAAGAATTCTTGTTTTACCAAGGAACATGTTTACTATGTTCTAGATTTTTGTTTACTTTAGATACTTTCAGGTACTTTGAAGGTATTCGGTGATTCTTATTTTGACATAGTGCAGGTCAAATATAACACAGCCAAATTTTGCCCTCCTTAATAACAATGGCATTTGACCTGAGTACGGATTGCTATAATTTTTATAAGACCTAAAAATGTTGATTAATCTGTAACAATATGATTTTATTTCTATTTTTAGGATACTATTTAAACAGAGTAACCAAACACATGATTAATAAAATGGCTATATCCTCATGCTATAACCTAAAACCAAAAATAAGACTAGGGACTCTACCATCTAATACAAACATGTAACTAAACTCTGTATAAATAAAGGGAAGTAATTGCTGATTCTTTGTAATTTTTTTTAAATTCCTAGTGTAAACTTATCTACTGCACTGTATTCCCCCCCCCCACACACACACACACACATGGCAACAAATAAAATTTATAGCTCTGAAACATAACAATGTTTTTACCAAAAATAAGTTAATGATAATTGACCATAAGTTTGTTTTTGTAAAGAAAACAATGACCTTGACATTCAACACATCAACACAAATTATGTTGTTTATTTGACAATAATTCATGTCTACCTACATATATTTGTGCATGGCATAAATTATCAAGTCTGTACATCTTTTAGGACAAGACGAAGAATATGAACATTGTACAAAAAAACAATATTTAAAGTGAGACTTAGTCAATCCAGATAGTTTTTATATGTTTTTTACAATGAAAATAGAAGACCCAGTTACCATAATGACAACATTAGTCACAAATACACAGTCTGCTGCATGAACTATGTCAAACATTTAACATTACAGAGAAGAATCAGAATATTTGCCCAATATGCCAAGCTGAATTAATATCACTATTAAAACAGCTGTCATAGACCAAACACTCCTGAGAATAGGTTAATTAAAAAAAAGAATTAAAGGACTGCTGTATTAGTAGCATGTCATGAAGCATTTACTAGATTATGCCGGGTTGCATGTTCTACACACATTTAGTGCCACCATTTTTTAGACACCAACATAAAAAACTTATTTCAGCCATCATTAATGGTTTAAATGGTTTTCCATACCAATTCTGTCTTATGCAAAGCAAATCACAAACCAGTTTCAGTTCCTAACTAGTTTGAAACTGGTTCTCGTCGGCAACTTTAAAGTGTGGCGAACCATTACAAAAGCCAAAACCAGTTTTGACCAAACAAATTTGCCTTTAGTTTATAAGTATTGAATAAGGTGGTAAAATGACACTTTAAACATTCATTCATGATATTGAAATGTATTTTGTTTTATCCAAAAGTGTCTATTTGTCAAGATCTGGTTAATTTATTTCCAGTAATATATGGGATTCATTATTTCATTTATGCATTTTACTCACAGTATGAGGCAACCCAAAAAATTTAAACTGTTTGCTTTGAACAAAGAAATGGTTCTTTACTATAAATCTGTATACTATATACTACTAGTAAGTTTAATTGACTTATTTTCAGATAGCAGTTCATGTTTATCTTCCAACTTGTATATCTGTGGAATTTGTACAATTCCATCTGTCATTTCTTCTTTTTAAATTTACCCTCTAAAATAACCTAAACATTCTTAAAATTTAGTTGTTCCTTACATTTTTTCACAAATCAAAGGAAATAAATGTAACAAAAACTGAAAAAGCACAACAGTAACCAAATTTCTGAATGTAAAAATTGAGAACTTTTGTACTGCTACACTCCTGACATTAAACAATGAATGTAAAAGGTATTATCATCCATCTGAAATATTTATTCAATGCTTCTGTGTACCTTCTACTTAAAAATAAAGATTAAACATAAAATCAGAGAACTTTTAAAGAAAACATATCTACAATTTAAGAACATGTCATTTGTTGCACTCCTGACAGTTGAGGGTGCTCTGTTTTACTTGGTGTCCCTGATCAGATTACCAGTTTTAGGGTATCTTGCTGTGACTGCTCTGATGCAGCAAAGGTATATTGATGATTTTATTTTGGTTTAATCATTGATAGCAAAAGGAAAAAATTTCTACCAAGAACTAAACGCAATGTTGCTTAAATTTGTGTTGCTCTCATGACAGGATAGTTTTTTCAGAACAATATTTTCATACTTTTTAAAATCCAACATACTTTCTTTTGATATCTCAATAAGTTAACACATGAAACGGTGTAATAAAAAAAGAATTATGCACATATTGCTAGATTTGACAATTTTGTGACCTTTTAAAAAATGACATATTTAGGTGTTACAGAAAAGTGTTGCACTCCTGACAATTTTGGTATGTTTTTTTGGCATTACTTTTTTGTTTCCTGATATATCTTCAAGATTTTTTGCAGACATGTTCCCCACAACTAGACATACATTTTTAACTATTTAGAAATAATATATCTATTATTTTGACAAAATGAGAGGACCATAATCTGTTGGGGTCATTTTTTTTAAACAGCTTATATATTAATTTTGTTCTTTCTCAAATATCCTATTGAAAATGTTAAGATATATGAAATTTGTTCCCAGCAATATCACAAAATTACCTCAGTACTTTTTAAAGAATGTATTTCCTTATTTTATTTGTTTTAATCTGGAGTGTCAGGAGTGCAACAAAACCCGACTAAACATAGTACTTTTTGTACAACCTACCATTTTCAAATGATTTAACTTTATCATGAATTTTTTTTCTTAATGGATGACTTATAACTACAATTTAATAATTTTGTTGCCATATGCAAAAATACATACTACTTTTGACTTAATAAAAATTTTAAGAGGCAGATAACAGAAGAATTTTCAAAATCTTGCATAAGAAGTCATTAGTATTTGTTACATTGTTTAAGAAAACAGAAACAAGTTATTGGAAACATAACATTGTTAAACTGAAGAAAAATGTAAAAATGTTAAGAGTGTTTTATATTTCAAAATATGTTCAATAAAATATTATAAAAACTATATTTCTTACCTTTTCGTTAATTTCTTTTTTGATTTATTAACTTCAACGTATGCACATTTGGAAATTATAAACAAAAACTTGATATGCTCATGTTTAAATTTGACATTTTTTTCTCATCTTGGGGTCATATTTTTTTAAACAGCCCATAGTTAGACTTGTAGGCTATGTGCAAGTCTAGACACTTTTATTTTCTCAATAAAACTACACCTTATATTGACCTTTTTGAAATCCCATTGTTGGTTCTGGGGGGGTGGGGGGGGGTGGGGGGGTGTTTAAGATCGACAGTTAATATGTCTTTCCGTCGAGCATAGTAGGAATATTAATTAAAGAAAACATACCGACACATTACAGTTTCCATTGAATTATTTTTGACGGGAGTTAAAATTGTTTCAAAAGACTTACAATTACCCTTATTACAAACGGAAAACTAACATTCATGTGCATAAACATTGTTAAGAACTTAATAATATTTTCAGAATTTAAAAAAAAACAACAAAAAATTATAGAAGAGCAGTATTTTTTGCAAAACAATTGATATGAAATAATAACTAAATAAACTGGTGATGACATTTTTAAATTGACTGAATAATTTTTTTGTATGATATTATTACATTTTTCAAAATTTCATTTACCTGTTTTTAATTTTTGTTAGTTTTCAGGACTTCATATACGATCCAATTTATGTTTATTCTTAACAGTGCTTAATCTAACTTGCAATTTTTAAATAGTTTCACATCAACATTTTTAAATTTTAAAATATATCAAAGTCAATGTCTTTTAATGACTTTTTTTTTATAATATAGAAATGTATTTTCCTTCAATTTGCTATTGCATTTTACCACTGATTTTAACGATTTAGACATTTTTTTTTACAACATTACTTTTTAAATATAATTTTCGTATAAAAATCATAATTTAAATTTACATTTTTGTGGCTAATGTTGGTCTTTTATTGGTCTTTCATTTTTACTTTTTATCAAAGGCACACTTAATATACAGTTACATCACACAAATATCTCTTACGCCACCATGCCTTGCTCTTTGTGAATCTCAGGCATGAGATTGTGCGATATCGAAGTCGTCAACAAAGTGTAGAAGATTGGTAATTATTGATGTACATGTATTTCACAACAAATGTTTGCCCATGGGATACTTCAGATACATGTAAGTAGACAATATACGTTTGTTATAAAAAATTAATTAAATCATGTCATATATTATATAATAATATTTGAATTCTTACATGAGCAGATGAATGTACATGTACATATAATTGACCAATGAAAAAAAGATTAAGTAAAAAAAATGTATTACCCTATGAATTTTCGGTCACTTTTTAGTGTAACAAAATCCAGTCTTGTCAAGAATTTTTGCCTTTAAACTGTTTAAAAGGCTATATATCATTTCAAAGTTTATATTTTCGCTTTTTTTTACAAACGGCTATATAAAATTAAAGTGCTTATTTTTGAAATTACTACAAAAATGCCAGACAATTTTTGTTCAATCTGAAACACTGTATTTGAAATTGAGTTTTGTGACGTCACCAACACATTATAACGTCACTCATCAATGGAATGTAGAGGCACTGTTAGGGGGCTCTGAAGTAACAACATGAACAATGTGCGATGCTCTCATTTTAGGCTGCGCCTACATTCATATTATATTTAATACTTCAAAAGTTATGACCATTTATAGATATATATAGAAAATCCCCGTCCTGTTTTTAGACCAACCAATTTATGACACTATACTACATCAAAAATACTGCAAGATATTTTATTCTTGATCACGTGCACGAATGATTAAAAGCAGTAAATGTGCACAACAACAGACAAAGTGCAGAATAAGAAACTCAATGTCGCGCATAGTAGTAATGAAAAAAATAGTGTAATGCTACTGGCACTGCGTAAATAATTATAGCTATACTTCTACTGTAGTAGTAGTAGTACACGTCAGTGGTTGCAATATCATATTCGATATACGTGGACAATGTAATTAATCTTACAGTAGTAGGTGTTGCAGTCCCTGTATTTGCAGACATTCTGTTTAAACGAACGACGCTAACATCAAATGATAATTTATCCTTGAAAATTGGTTGTTTCTTTTACTTCGATATTCTTGGCGTTTTTCCTGCTATCCGAATTCCGAGTGGAAGTTTATATGTAAATACAGATCGTTTTATCGGATGGTTATGTTTATTTCCCGTGCGAGAAAGATCTTTTATGACAAGTACAAGTATATGTAACAGTGTGTTCTTTCCACCAGTGTATTTCTTCCTTACACTAGTGTAAAACTTCCAATGGAAGTTTTACACTAGTATAAGGAAGAAATACACGCCGGAATAAAAGTACGCTTACACATGCGTACTACGAAAACATGTTAAAATATATAATACATACATTGTTTAACGGATTTTACTCATGGTCATATGTGTTCTTTCCACCAGTGTATTTCTTCCTTACACTAGTGTAAAACTTCCAATGGAAGTTTTACACTAGTATAAGGAAGAAATACACGCCGGAATAAAAGTACGCTTACACATACGTACTACGAAAACATGTTAAAATATATAATACATACATTGTTTAACGGATTTTACTCATGGTCACATGTGCAATTTTAAATACATAATTATTATTTTACAAACAAAAATTAATCGCTACAGACAAAAAATGCAGTTACCAATATTGAGGTCTTATAAAAGCCTAACGGAGATCTCAATTCTGTTTGTGTTTAAAATAAGCACAGTGTTTTTAGTTGCAAACAGAGACATATTATATAAGATATCTACAGCTCCGTTATATCACTTAAATGGTCTGCTTCCACTGTGAAAGCTTTAGTTCATTAATAACAATTGATAAGTTGATATGCAAGTGTAACAGGAGGCCTATCTGCGTTCAAGCAGGTAGTAGGTATATAGCCATGCATAATCGACTGAGCTAACGGAGTACTTCTTTAGCTCACCTTGTTAGAGGGCGGCTGGCAATACTGGAATCCCGGGTTCGATCCCCGGTGGTGACAATTTAATTTTTTTCATGCTCTACCGTTACATCTGGCGCCCAACTAAAAACCCACATGGAGGAATTGTCGGGTTTGGTGAAATAAATATAGTTATATAGGTGTTGATGATTACGAAGCTACGATTAACGTTCTTCGATGGTGCTTAAACTATAAGAAATCTTTTAGACCGTTTTATAAATGTATAAACATGGTTAAATACAGTTTTATTTTGATCGATAGTTAACTCTGGCTTACCAAAAAATAGTAAGTTAAGGTCCATTGCGATATTATTAGGTAACCAAGTGAGATCATTGATTAGTAATTCCCTATAGTCCTTATACAGTGGACATTAAAACAAGTAGTGTTGTGCATTTTCAGTTGCAGAGCCACAACGACAGGAAGAGTCTGTGGAAATATTAGCTTTGCATAGGTAATTATTTAGGAATGACGCAGAGCATCTTAATTGGGTTAAAATTATATTAAGGTTAATTGGTCCAAATGAGAAATATTCCGGGATATTTTTGTTATTAATTGATTGTTTTTTTCATTTTCATTTAAAATTGTCCGAGAGACTTTGAATGTCGAATTGACGGGTCAAGACTGTTCCAATTTTTTATTGTGGCAGGTATAAATGAGTCCTTAGTTAGAGACAATCTGCAGAAAGGCAGAATAATATCTTCGCCATTTCTTAAAGGATATGTTGTCATACTTTGTATATTTGGGGGTATAAGATTGCAAAGATAGTCCGGGGCGTGTTTGTTTATAATATTGTAAAACAATTGTAGATTCCTTCTTTGTCTTCTTACAGCTAATGTCTCCCACCCAATTTCCTGATATATTAATTCTTTTTTTAGTAAATATTGGAAGTCCAGTTACTATTCTTGCACATTCCAACTGTAACGGTTCCAGTCTATTAGCATTGCTAATACCACAATTATCCCAGACTTCAGTTGCATATTCAAAAAAAAAAGGTTTAATAAAAACTAAATATAATTTTTCTAAGGTTTTCTGCTTAAATGATATTTTAATTTACGTAAAACATTTAAATGTTTTGTTACACTAACTATTATAGTTTCTATGTGCTTCTGCCATTTTCCATCATCGCTAAAAGTGACACCGAGATGCTTATGTAGGTTGGTGATAGGAATATTGTTTCCATTAAACTGAAAGTTGCGATTTGATATTACCGTATTGGAAAAATTCATTATTTCCGTTTTCTTGTTGAAAATTATTTTAAGGGGAATAGCAATTCTTTCTGGGCAAATTTGTAACATTCGATGGCTTATGATATCTGGACCGTATGCTTTGTTTGGCTTAGGGGTCGTCCATAATTGTCAACCATTTTCATAAGTGTGCAAACCGCACACTTAAGGGAGGGGGTTAAAAATTTCAACATTTTTGCGTACACTTTTTTATCTTCAGAAATTTTCGTTTCCGTGGAGTTTGGTTTTTATATTAGTTTAATGGTTGATGTACACTTTTGGTGGGGGGTGGGGGGTCTCAAAAAGTGTGCTTTTTGCACACTTGCGAAAATGGTTGACAATTATGGATGACCCCTTAATAGTCTTGCGTGATAATATCAATGATCTCACTAAGTCCTATATGAATATCTGATAAATAGTTTTGTGATATATCTGGAAATTCGGGAAGGTAAGTATTTTTATCCTCTAGATAGGATATAGGTGAAAAGTATTTATTCAAGAGATTGCACTTGTCTTCGTCTTCTAAAACAAATTCTCCAAACTGTTGGGCATTAATTATATTTTGTAAAGGTGGCAGTTGTTTTGTTTCATTGGAAGATTTTATTAACATTTTCATTATTTTCCAATAGGTTTTCGAATTATCTATGTTTTCTAGTATAATATTGTCTAGATTTTGCTCAAACTTTTCTTTTGCTTTTTTTAGTCATTGTGTTACCTTTTTTTAACTTCTATTCATTCTTTAAAATAAAAGAACATATAAAAATCACAATATAAAATCAGAGACATATAGTTACAATTGTAATTGTATGTCTCTGATAAACATGATAAAATGTAATTTCGATATCTTCAAACAGGGACAGTCTATACTAACTAGTATAGACTGTACCTGCTTTAAATAATGGTTTCGGTATTGCACGCCTTACCATGATATATGTCGAATAATTTTTAAAAGATATTCTACATATACATACATATATAAATATTATCATATACATTATGTTGCATATAATAAACTTATAAGCAAAACCTGATACAATGTATAAAGTTAAAAACGCTTCTACGTATAAAACATAACTTCTCGTGGACATTACACAACAAATACTCACCGTCACTAATTCTGTTTGTTATTTTAATTTAGAATTGTCGAACATTATTAAAATATAAAGAAGAATTGCATTGAGTCGTGAAAATATTTATATCAATTCACAGTTTAAACGGTAATTGTATTAAATACTACAGGTTTATTATATTTAATGTACAATACACACCGATAATGAATGGGAGATAACTCTAATTGTATTATTTTATAAGAGTTATAAGAGACTTCAAAAACAAAATATGTATATATATAAAGGGTCTAAAAGAATGCTGCTGAACCAGTACACTTATTTAGTATCGGATCGACAAACATGACGATACAGCATAAACAAAAAATAATATACAAGTCTAGAAGATTATGCAACGATACATATGACGGTGTTTCTTGTCATAAATTTAGACACAGACTGACCAACGAATGGCCTTAGTCATTGAGTGTCAATATAAATAAATAACGTAAACAATTACAACATATTCATCTTAAACTTTCTCATTTTAAATGAACCCAAAACTTTTTTAATAATTGCTTCTCAGTCCGCTAACCGGGGACATGCCGTGTTGTTACTTGGCTTTGCTCAAATATTCCAACAGGATGTAATCAAAATTATCAAGGTGACAAATTCATTACGCCAGACGCGCGTTTCGTCTACATAAGACTCATCAGTGGCGTTTAACTATAAATGTTTAAGATATTCTTCATTGGGAGATGGAATAATATTTTTTTCATTGGGAGATGGAATAATATAAGTCCACTGGGATCGTGTAAATACACAATACAGGCAGTTCAAAATATTATATAAAGGGTCTAAAAGAATGCTGCTGAACCAGTACACTTATTTAGTATCGGATCGACAAACATGACGATACAGCATAAACAAAAAATAATATACAAGTCTAGAAGATTATGCAACGATACATATGACGGTGTTTCTTGTCATAAATTTAGACACAGACTGACCAACGAATGGCCTTAGTCATTGAGTGTCAATATAAATAAATAACGTAAACAATCATAACATATTCATCTTAAACTTTCTCATTTTAAATGAACCCAAAACTTTTTTAATAATTGCTTCTCAGTCCGCTAACCGGGGACATGCCGTGTTGTTACTTGGCTTTGCTCAAATATTCCAACAGGATGTAATCAAAATTATCAAGGTGACAAATTCATTACGTCTACATAAGACTCATCAGTGGCGTTTAACTATAAATGTTTAAGATATTCTTCATTGGGAGATGGAATAATATTTTTTTCATTGGGAGATGGAATATATATATAAGAAATACCGACATTCTGGTCCCAGAAAGAATAGAGCAAAATGAACCACATGAAAAACGTCTCAATATTTATCATAGCTGAATTATAATTAATTTAATTAGTTGATGGTTCCTTACCGTCCAGACTGCTTTTTGAATAATATATAGATTAAACTAGGCAACACAGTATTAAGTGGTCGACTAACAGCTGCACAGCTGAATCATACGTTCCCTTAGACTATTAGTGATAGCCTTATGTACTAGTGCTATGGTTTGGATTGTACTCGGTCACATTTGATATACACACGTTAAGCTACTACTATTTAATGACGTAGGACAATTACCATTTGTTTAATCCACGGGGCCTGTGATGTTAATGATTTTAATAACATAAGAGTTTTTTTTATCTAAAACTAAAATCTGAGAACCATTCTTGACACAATGGTAGGACCATTAAATAAGATATTACAATATGGAACCTCATTTTGTACACCATAGGACAAGACAGGAGACACTTCGTTAAAGATGAATAAAATTTTGCTCTGGTCAATCAAATAGATTGCTCTGAACAAACAAGTCGAATTGTTATCCACACGAACATTTGTTTGTTATAATGTAAGAAGCGATTTTTATAAAATTATTTTGTAATTCAAAAAATGTATGCGTCTTCCTTAATTAGCACATTTACGTTTGAGTCATGTCCAGAACAACGTTTGAGTCATGTCCAGAACAAATACAGTAATCAAGAAATTGAAATAAAACGATCAGTGTAGTAATTTCTTCTTAAGTCTCACTGCTATAGTCGGGAGTTATGAGTCCACACCAGAAATTAAAAACTCAACCCGGGAGAATTAAAACTCAACGTGGTCTCAGAATCCCTGACTCGGGGAATAAAACTTGGTACAGATATTCACAAAGATAATTTGCGATGTATATGACAGAAGAATACTAATATATTTACTCGACTTGTTATCTCTCGTGTAGTTTCTTGTTCAACTTCTGCGACACAAAACCACTCAAGGCTATACATGTAGTTTACAATCATCATAAATGGTCATTAATATCTCACTTTAGCCAGTTTTATTATTTATCACTGACCACGTTAATTTCATGTCAACAGTGTTTTGATGACATGTATTCTGTCGGTGACAGTTATTACCTGCACAAGATACATATAGTCACTATTGCTGGATTTGACTTTTCCTAGACATGACAATAAGTTTAATTAGAGGCAGGTACTGCTTAAAAGTCCGGAGCACTTGGTGCAACCATTGTGTTATTGTGTTACTCACTTTCTGTTTTTGTGTTTATCGCCCGTTTTTTTGTCTTTATTTCGTCTTGTATATTTTTGTCTAAATCCGGATTTATAATCATACCTTGACTTTGTTGTTGTTAGGATGGTTTCCTTGGTATTTTTATACAACCTCAAGTAAGTGCGGCCAACTAAACGAGAATAGTCTACGAAATTGGGGATTTGATCACATGGAAAATAATCAAAAGCAAATGGACACTGTTGGCCGTTTTTGTCTTACGACTACGATGCTTGTATCTAGAAAACATCGGTGTGTTTGTATTTTTGTTTTGTTTTGTTTATGCTTCTATACTGTTTTGTTTATGCCCCTGTGTTGTTTTGTTTATGCTCTTGTACTGTTGTTTATGCCCCTGTACTGTTTTGTTTAAGCTCCTGTACTGTTTTGTTTAAGCTCCTATGCTGTTTTTTAATGCTACTGTATTGTTTTGTTTAAGCTCCTGTACTGTTTTGTTTATGCTCCTGTACTGTTTTGTTTATGCTCATGTAGTGTTTTGTTTAAGCTCCTGTAGTGTTTTGTTTATGTTTCTATACTAGTCTGTTTAATCTCCTGTACTGTTTCGTTTACATGCTTCATTACTGTTTTTATGCTCATGTACTGTTTTGTTTATGTCCCTGTACTGTTTTGTTTATGCTCATGTACTGTTTTGTTTATGCCCGTGTATCGTTTTGTTTAAGCTTCTGTACTGTTTTGTGTATGTTCCTGTACTGTTTTGTTTATGCTCCTGTACTGTTTTGTTTATGCTCATGTACTGTTTTGTTTATGCCCCTGTACTGTTTTGTTTATGCTCCTGTACAGTTTGTTTGCTCATGTACTGTTTTGTTTATCCTCATGTACTGTTTTGTTTAAGCTCCTGGGCTGTTTTGTTATGCTCCTTGTACTGTTTTGTTTAAGCTCATGTACTGTTTTGTTTAAGCTCCTGTACTGTTTTGTTTATGCTCATGTACTGTTTTGTTTATGCCTCTGTACTGTTTTGTTTATGCCCCTGTACTGTTTTTTTATGCTCCTGTACTGTTTTGTTTGCTCATGTACTGTTTTGTTTATGAGCATGTACTGTTTTGTTTAAGCTCCTGTGCTGTTTTGTTATGCTCCTTGTACTGTTTTGTTTAAGCTCCTGTACTGTTTTGTTTAAGCTCCTGTACTGTTTTGTTTATGCTCATGTACTGTTTTGTTTATGCCCCTGTACTGTTTTGTTTATGCTCCTGTACTGTTTTGTTTTCTCATGTACTGTTTTGTTTATGAGCATGTACTGTTTTGTTTATGCCCCTGTACTGTTTTGTTTATGCTCATGTTTTGTTTATGTCCCTGTACTGTTTTGTTTATGCTCATGTACTGTTTTGTTTATTCTCCTGTACTGTTTTGTTTATGCCCCTGTACTGTTTTTTTAAGCTCTTGTACTGTTTTAATTATTGTGATGTATCTTGATTTTATTCTTACTTCCATCCTCACAAGTCAGATTTTCTGTGTCCACATGTAAGGATGTCTTACTTCTTAAAATTTCATACTGTCCCGTTATTGCCCTAATTTAATAACATTAAATTTAAACATTTAGCAACGGACAAAGTATGAAGACTTATACTTATTTACCAATAGATATTGATGTATGGATATGTGTCTCTAGTGATAATAACCTTTAAAGCTCTAACACTAAATTTGAGTAAATATCTGACAAGTTGGGAGACGGTAATAACTGTGTTCAATGCTGACAAACAATCAGCTAAGTCATGTTTCAATAGATAAGGTTTACTGACAAAAAAATCACTAAATACCTTGTTTCCACTGAACCGAGTAAATAAAAACGAAATAATTATTTTTTGCTCTAAAGAAAATTTTACAGAAACACAAACATCTATATACACACCACGTGACACACACGCACGCTTTAAATACAAAGTAATGAAGTAAGTATTACCAGAACAGATGTGTTTGTCACGTGTTTTAGTGAAGAGTATCTTGTTATTATCCGTTTGTCTTGTGTTCGCTTCTTGTTTTATAATACTAATACCATTTTTTCATATTATACATATTAATAGCATATATTATACACCTGGCTCTGGTAACGTGTCTTCTAATTATGTTGTATGTCCAACCATATAACTGTTTTGTAACACGATGCCCTTCTTGCATGGGTTCTTGATTAGTTCTTGATTAGTTAATAAACATTCTTATTCTCTTATTCTCTTCTTATGAAAGAGAAAGGTATACAAGTGAGTAATTTTTCACGGGGGGGGGGGGGGGTAACTAAGGATACTTTTAGGTACAGGTCTGCGGACGGTGATTTGAAAACCAACCCTATTTATATATTTCGGGTGTATAAAATGGGAATGATTAAATCAGACCTATTCATATATTTTATTACAGCACATAACCATTGGCAAAATAGTCCATTCACTACCAAAATGATCAAGTGATGTTAATGGAACACTTTGTTTGTAAAGGCTGTGCTTTACATAGGCTTAGCATGCTTAAGATGAGAATTGAGGCAATGATATATTTAGATAATTTACAACTATACCCAATGATATATTTTTCAATGAAAAAAGCTACCTATTCATATAGTTTGGAGAGGTAAAAAAGTGACCTATTCGGGCCGCACATCCGTATTACCCAATATATACCAAGTTACCCCCCCCCCCCCCCCCCGTGTAATTTTTTTCTCCGGAAAGTTAATAAATGATAAAATGATCGATTTACATAAATTGACGACAGTCGTTGCTCGGAATTCAAACTAGGGAATTCCAAGTACATTTACGATTGATTAATTAATTAAACGTAAACTTTTCAGTGTGTACAGTTCTCACTCTAAGTATTTGTTTTGCTGGTTATTTTATGAACTTGTCTAAATAGGTTGGAATTTTAAAGCCCTCTTTTATTGTAAAGAAGAATACAAGATATAACCAAAAGAAAAATCGGGATATGCGCTACAAATACTTTTGTAAGAAAAGGAAACAATTTATTTCAATAAATAATTGTTCTATATGTACATTGTCACAAATATAAAGTATATTTATACAATCCTCAGACACGGGTATGAAACCTAGACTGTGGAATGTTTTATGGTCTGTTTCGCAGTTATTTAATTAATATTGCAATAGCAACTCGTGACTTTATTATTAACTCAGTTTAACTAAAAATAAAATTTTGTCACTTGCTCCCCGTCCTTTTTTGTTATTGCCGCTGCAGTGTACAGCAGTAACACAAAAGGGGTGAGGGTGAAAGATTAAATATTAATTAGATTGCCATTTCTTTTTTTTTAAACAAATCGTCTCGATGTTTGTTTGATGGTGTTTTCAGCTGTATCATGGCGTCCAGTTTTATTGGGGGAAGGAAGCCGGAGTACAAATCGTCTCGAGAGTATAAGTATATGCAAATGCTCGGAATGTAAATTATTTAAATTTTTAGTCATAAATGATGGAAACATTCGTTATGGAGATTAGTTGGTTTCATTGCGAGGTTTTATAAGTTTGAATGTAACCGAGTACTGCAAACAACATCGTGACAGTTACGGATGTTTTCCAAATGGTGGGGTCGATCACGAGGTCCCCCCTTTTCCATCCCGTGGTGTCGATGTCTAACTTCCGTGACAAATATCAACCCTTTATGTAAACAAATTAAGGTTGTATGGAATACCGATGTACATTTGTGCATAAAAAAGTTAGAGAAATATCTTCAGCTTTGAAGGTAGCAATATTGTTGACGTATATCAAAAAGTTGCAACGAAATATATGTAATGACCTAGAAATTCACAACTATATTTTATACCCAATATTCGAACAGCTTTATTTTCAACAAGAAAGCAGTGAGAATGTAACTTCTCTTCTTCTTCTTCTTCTTCTTTCTGTTTCAGCACTCCATCAATTCTGATGATTACGTGCCGGGCAATGGTGTTAAATTGCCGACGCATGCATGGGTACTACGTATATACAATAAGTGAAATCGAATAATTAGCGAACTTCAAATTAATAAACAAATGAGCTAATCAATTTTTCTTTTACTTTTTTTTTCTTTTATGCTATACATATAGGGATAAAACTATTTACAAAGCTGTGATTTAAGATGTGAAGGTATTGTTGAAGAACAGGTATAACCTGTGAAGCTGTCCAAAGTTGTGCACTGCACTGCTGTGGCAGGCAGGAGATTCCATTGTATAATTGTTCTGAGATAAATGGAGTATTTATAAGAATCTTTGTTGGTATGTCACCTTCAGACTAGAATATTTTGTCTTTTCTCATGATTTGTGGGTAAAAATTTTATTTTGGGTCTTCAAATTTTCTAAAGATTGTATGTTTCCTATTTTGGTAAACTTTAAATTTGTATATTGTATAGTTTTTGAATTGTGTTTATTTAGTAGCCTCTTTAAACCTTAATAAAAAGATCAACACACTTTATGCTGTCCAAATAGCGCTTATTATTTTTTACATTGTTTAACCAGTCATCTATAATTTAGCTACATACTCTAAAACCGGTCTATTGGTTTAAATAGACAGATCACGTACCGTTAAAGTATATAATTAATATCAGCGTGGATCTTTTTGTTAAAAATCTCCCTGGGGAGTATGTTATTCAATGAAAGACATGTTATACTATATACCCAATTCATTGCATTGAAAAAACTTAATAGAATTATAAATTATATTAATAGCATCATTTCAGGTCAAATAACCGTGTTGCCAAAGTCAAAGAGAGGGTTAGTATAACCAGAGAGTGTAATTAAGTATTTATAGGTTATATCGTGTAAATATTCAAAATTAAACACGGATTTATATGTTTATTCGTGTAAACATAAAAATATTTGGTGTTTAATATCGATATAATGAAATAGACTATACTACGAACTTTTCAGAGTTGTAAATGCTAATAATATGTGGCTAATCAAAATGCTTGTAACAAACAATATTTGAAAAACGACCAATCAAATTACAGCCCGCCAAACAATTGCTCGCGTCTGTCAAAGGAAGAAGTTAGAAGAGGACGAGGGAAGGTAAACAAATTCTTGAAATTAACACATATTTACACTTTTGTTAGTTAATACGGTCAGCGGCTAACACCTAATTTTGTCCATGCATTTCGTTCTCACAGACAAAACATTTATGTTAATCAGAAAAATGCGATCGGCCACTGACGCAGGGTTTCGTTCTTTGTTTTGAAATTTGAATGACTGGACGATCATTGGAACTGAAATAATACATTACTTTCTTATTTTGTGTCAGATATTTAAATGTGATGTCGTAAAAATTCATTTACACGTGGATATGTTTACATGCATTTGAAGTCCGTCAGTTCTCGGCATCCAACAAATTTTGTGCTACGGTTCACAAGTTGACCCAAGAGCGAGATAAAAATAGTCATGGAAATTGATGACTTTCGGTTTGTGCATAGTTGTCATTAATAAATTTCAATATTACAAACTTTCGTTACAGTTACGATCAACACAAGACTTGATTTAACGAAATGAGTTGCAAAGCATTCAATGATGTTTATTTTTTTATTCTGTTCTATTATTTATAAATATTTTTCATATATCTATACGTGAGGAAGTATTGTAATTTGTATATTGCACAAGTTATGCTTAAGAGTAATTCAACATTTTGTTTAACAGTAAATACTTGTGCATATGATAATCTTTTCATGTTATTGTGTTTTGAAAACAACATGGTTCCCACGTGCATGTTGGAATTTTTTTTTTCTTTTGGTGGTGGTGGTGGGCGGGGAAGGGGGGGGGGGGACGACTATACTGGTCAGAGAGTAGTTTTCACCATTTAAATGACAATCATTTTTTTCCATTTTGCAAATAAAGTCATTATTCATTCATTGATGGCAAAAGGCATTGTATAGACTTCACTTTCTACCATTCAGACCCAAGAAAGTTACCCTTTTCATTTTTAAAACGACAATTTTAAACATAAATTGTCAAAAATTGGAGTGGGAAGAATTACTTGCCAATCAGAGAACTACTCTGTGACCAGTATGTTTTCTAAAGATAAAAGTAAAAGTTATGTTACTAAAATCATATAAATTTTTTTCAGAACAATTTCACTAGGACAAGAGAAGATGGCATCACCAAGAAAGGTAAAACGATTCATGATTGCTATTAAATAATTATTTAATGTTTGACCAAATCAAATATACATGTACCAAAATGCTTTGGACTATATACCAGAAGTTGAAATGGTTCATTGAATAAATGATTATATAAATCCCCAATAAGTTGATAAGGTTAATCTATATTTATCTGTCACATGATACATGTCTGGTGGAGATTGAACAGACAGTAAATTGTATTGTTCTCACATGGAACTGTAAAAAAGGTAATTGGACACCTGTCCTGACACTATAATGTTTTTGTTTTGTTTATAGTTCATTCTTTTATAGTCTGTTTCTTACTATATTTTAAAAGTGGCAAAGGAAATGAGTTCTTAAGTTAAAAAGGCTAAATTAAAGGACAGTAGAATTGCATTTAATATTTAAAACAAAACAAATGAAATGTTCCTTGTGTATTTTGGTTTTGTCCATGTTGTGTACAACCTTTATTGTTGTCTTGACTTGTAATATTTTGCAATTTTTGTGTGTTGGCAGATTTTAGTGTAATATAAATTACATTTGAATAATAGATGAAACTGTATTGGTTATCTCTTGATGTTTATTATTGCACTGTAACCTTAAGAGACACATGAAACAGTCAAGTTTAAAGCCTTTTTCATTATCAGTAATCCACAGTTAATTCCATGACATTTCTCACTTTATTAAGCTTGGGTTCATTAAGTAATCTAAGACATCATGAACATTCAACAAATCAAACAGACCAATGAATAGACTTTTAAGATAATTATTATGGTTATTTTTTGTATAAAAAAAATAGTTTTGTTGGCATAATTTGTTTTTCTTTTTTTGCAGACACGGTCATCCAAATCACCTTCAAGAAAGCGATCTACAAGTCGCTCTGCAAGAAGCACTAGATCTAAAAGCCGTAGTAGAAGCCGTAGTCGTGGAAGATCTGTTCGATCCAAAAGATCTGTTTCACCAGGAAAAGTATCTCCTGACAAAAAGTCTTCACCACCAAAGTCAACAAAGAAACCAGCTACTCCAGCCGCTGGTAAAGTGAAGAAAGAAGAAAGAGCAGTTACCCCTACAAGGAGATCTACCAGACTAGAGAACAAAGTAATTTAACTAAATAAATGCCAATGTTATCAGAAATTTTCCTCTGTTAGATCAAATAACTGTGTGTACAATCAACACAAATGAATGATCAAGCATTAAATACTATTAAAACAAATGCTCGGTAACATTACATGTATGTCCCAATTATATGATATATTGTGTCATGATTATCTTCATTACAAATTATGATTCATCTTTTTGTATATTGATTTCCAAAACAGGGTACTCTTCTTGCTTAAAAAAATCTTGAAATCTACTTAGAATTCTTAATTGATAAGACATGCCAGCATTTAATTGGATAGCATTTATATTCACAATGGGAACTTGTGGAAAAGTAATTACACATTGGTATTTTAGGTAAAATGCTTGCATCATTTAATGTTAAAGAAACAGGCATTTAGTATTATTTCTCATACAATTTTTGTAGACCTTAGCACCAGAAGAGAGAAAACCAATAGAATTTAAAATGATGGAGGAACCAGAAAAAGTGCGCATTGGAATAACAAAGGACAGAGAGTTTGGTGGAGCGATTGGATCATTCTTCATTACTTTTGGATTACCAGTCACTGTGTTAGGCCTTAATATTTTGTGTTCGCAAGTGAGTATTTTAAGCTGGGTTAGGTCAAAAAAGTTTTTTGGAGCTGCCAACCCTAAATTTTTTTATTAGCAAATCAGCAATAATAATAAATCTGGAAATTTCAAACCCAGTCTGCAACTAATTTCCAGTTACACAAATTTATATAGTTGGTAACCTCTAGTCCCTGTGTATATTACAATGACTTGGTTATAAAAATTGTCCCTTTGGACTACTAACTATCAAAATTCACTTGTATGAATGATAACATCACTTGTCTAAAAATTTGTAGCCATATGGCCATCCATTTGAATTTTGTTGATTTCCCTTCATTCAGCAATGGGAGCAATGAATCAAAAGTGCAGGGGCAGGTGTACCACGGATTTACACTAACAGTCACCCAAGGCGACAAAATATTTTCATGGGCGAGTAAAGTTATCTTTTCGATTGTCCAGGTGGCGATCTGTGATTATTTGGTTGAATACGTTTCCACGAATTTTGCCCTGTCATTCTGAGCAGTAGCATTATGTCTCCTTTCAATCTTATTTCAATATTGGTAAGAAATCTTAAATATTTTTCATTTTATTAAACAGTTTTAATTTATGGGAGTGTATTCTTTTTTATTATAAAAAATATAAAAAAATGTGGGCGCCTAACTTTTTCACTGGGCGCCAAAATTTTTTAAGTTAGGAGACCAGGTGGCAACCATTATAAAAAAGTTAGTGTATATCCCTGTGAACTAAAAAATATACAGGGCTCGAAATATGCGGTAGCCCATGACTCCCTAAAACTTGGAAGGACTCCCTGGGTGTTTACTGTAAGAGCCCGTCTGGCTCCTTAAAAATTTAGCAGGGCTCACCACATTGGGCGAAGTGGGCGACAAAGTCGCCTACGTCTACGGCGCCTCGAAGTCGCTCTGTTGGCTGTTATTTCCCTAAAGTCACCCGATGGTTCACAGTAGATATTTGCATATGATCTGGTCCAAATAATTCACACAGACTTCCAATTTATCAGTAAATGTGTAATTCCAATAAAAACGGCAAACAATATGCGTATTTAACATTTTTTCAAAGGATTTATGTCTTTCAACTGGAGTACGCGCCATTTGTTTATTTTCCGGATGTGACTAATTACCCGAAGTGAACAACGAAGAAAAGTAAAGTACAACGGCCCATAATGAAAAATCGTAATTTTTTTTTTATAAACAAACACTTTCAATAGTTTCAAACTTCAGTTCTTTCAAAGTGTATTGTATTTTATCAATTTTCTTTGATAAATATATTAGCTGCACTTTAAAGAATAAAGATAAAGATAGCCATACCCTGGGCCGTAAGGACCACTGTGCAAGCGCAGTGGGTCAACCGGCTCTGCCGGTTGAATGGGACTCCCTGCATTTTGTAAGGACTCCTTCACTGCTTTATTAGGGAGTCCTTTTGACTCCCATAGTTACTTTTCCTATTTCTACCCCTGAATATATTGCATTTATTTCTTGAAACAAATCGTACTGCAATAATGATATACAGATGTTTCCATCAAATTAGTGTTTTTCACAAAAGATAGAATTGAGTGTACTGCCATGTACAAGTTGAGGATTTGATATTTTTACAACTATTATTGGCAAACTCTGTTCATCCAAGTATTTTTTTTATCATGAGTACGATTTTTACAGACCTTTTCGTTCGCAGCCAGTACTTATGGCTATGCAAACATAGTTTTATTCCAAATTTTATTGCTGTTAAAATCCGATGTTAGTATTAACGGAAGAATTTAGTCCTATTACTGGAACTCGGCTCATAAAATGGGGTACCACCACTAAAATTAAAATTTTGTTAGAGGCACAACTTTTATGGAAAGTACCCCCACCTATAAAATAAAATTGATAAATATATATATATCGATGTACAATAATAAATTTACCCTATCTGAATATTGTGATAGGCCGTTGGTGTTTAACCAAAGGCAAATGTCCTCAATACTCAACTTTTCAATGTTCATTCTGCTAACATGTAGTTGCATTTTCGGTATACTCAGACTTTTTTGAAAAATTTCTTTTTGTCTTTGAGAATGCACATGTAAAATGCTACGTTGATCTTTATTACGTATATCCTAATTCGCCAATGTCGCCAATTGCGATTTTTTTTATTTGGCGACAGAATATTGCGTCTGGCGATTTTTTTTACGCCAAGGTTTTATAGTGTTAAATGATGCATGCACGTTTTAAATTTATCGGTAATCGGCGACTGTATCATTAAAGATCCTTTGCCGGCTTCTATGGTCGTAAATACACATGTATTGTGTAGTATCCAGTGACATGTGTGTTATTTGGAGTTATTAAACGGAAATCTGCAATAAATGAATCAACAAAGTTGTCTGATCAAAAGCAGCTTTACCTGTAAAAATTTGAGTAGACGTGTAATAAAACAATTGATACTATTAATTAATTTATAAAAATAACAAAACAAACATATTTTTGTAGTAATATTTTTTTATAATGTATTACAGGTATAAAAACTGAAGTCGTTGTTGAGTGATTTCCGGACCGGATGTCCGTCTTTATTTCGTAATTAGAAAACTCTTACACATGCGTAGTTCTATTTTCAGTATTTCCGGTTGTATGTTCATTCACGGGAATAGATGTTTCTAATAAATTACTGTAAAATTTTGGTTTTCTGCCAACAATAAATCACTCACACATCTTTTCATAATTAAAATACAATTAGTGTATGGGCTGCTCAAGACCAAACTTTTCAAAAATTGAATAACGAGTCTGGCAAACTTGGATTTTGTCCGACGTTACAGAATGTCACTCATAATGTTAAACAATTTCGCCATGTCATATAGTGATCTAGTGATTTCTAATATGGCGACACTTTTACAAAACTGGCGATGGAAAATTGCAGTTGGCGATTTTTTTGGCGCCAGCTTTTTAGAAGCCAGAGCAGTCCCTGCTAATTTGAGGAAAATCGTGCTAATTTGCATACTGTAACAACCATTCTGTAGTAAGATCCAGTAATTTACATATACGACCTTCCCAAAGGAAACAGTACAAAGGAATTTGCTTAAATTTGTTAACTTTTTTGTGGCAATATGGATCATTCATTTAGTGAAAAGAAAAGATACTTAATTTTTTTTATATTTCAGTAGAGGCCTATATTTTTTACTTGTCACAACGGACAAGTAACTAAAAAGTTTTCCTTGTCTGACAGAACTTGTCCTGGGCAATCAAACATTGTTGTCGAGCCCTGAATAAAAATTGTTTGTCAACGCAAAACTACAAGTGCATAAAGTTGAAAAAAGAAAACAGTCTTATTTATAGAATGTTAAAACAGTTATGAATTTGCAAAGAGAAAAGCATTTTAAGACTTCCTAGAAATGTTTGTAAGTGGTCAAACCCGGGAGAAGACCATTCTTTAAATAAATAAATGCTTTTTAAATATGATAGATGTTTTTAATACAAAGTATGATTACCTGGAAGATTTTATTAAAATACAACATTACTATAATATATCCTTTGAAATTATTAAATTTTAGGACAGTATTTTTATAGTGAAAATTAAAACAAAAACAAGAGTTGTCTCTCTTTGAACAATTGTCTGAAAGTAAAAAACAGTATTAACCCCCCCCCCCCCATACATAAGAACAATTAGAAATTTGGCAGGTTGGTTCAGTATCATAAGTTGTACGCCCTAAGCGACCTTCAGACAACTACTTTCTGTTTGGGACCTCATTTAGCGGGGGTATTTGTGTGCCATTGCGAAATTATTCGATTTTTTTCTGATAGTTACTGTATGTTCATTACTTAATTTTAAAACCTGAATATTTTCAGAACAATTGCAAACTGCAGATGCCAAATATTTCTACAGATTGGAGGACTTATTTAGACATGGAAGCTGCTTTAATTTATGTTGGATGGTTCTTGTTCCAAGCCTTACTTTACATGGTGCCTATTGGCAGAGTTGTAAATGGACAGCCATTAAGGTCTGGAAAGAAACTCAAATACAGGTGTAATGGTAAGTGTATTTTACCTGTTCTTAATTATCTATTTCATATACTCCAATTGTATAAAGAATATGTTCATCTGTTCACAACAGTAAACCTGTTGAAAAAATGTATTCATTTACTTATGGCTTTGTTTCAGGGCTCAACATTTGTATCTACGGTTGACTGATATCACTGTCTGCTAAAAATATAAGCTGCTGATATTTTCTGAAGATGGCTCTTAGAGTGTCTGTAAAATAAATTAGAAAGAGCTGTAATAGTCGTCTGTCCCGTGTAAATTAGAAGGTCACAGGTCCAACTGCCCTGTCTATACACTTTGTGAATTTTGTCAGTTTGTAAGACAATTTTTTTTTTACAGGTTTCTTTGCCTTATTTGTCAGCCTTGTGGGATTTGCTGTTGCTGTTTATCTAAAGTATCCAGTACAGATTGTTCACCAGAAATTCTTACAGCTAATAACCAGTGGCATTATCTTTAGTTTCATTCTCAGTATGTTACTGTATGTCAAGGCTCGTATGGGGCCAAATGCTAATCTTGCTCCAGGAGGCAACTCAGGTAATGACAGTGTTATTATTTGTTATTATTTCGTTTTTAAAGAAATTTTATTTTACTTAGCCATAAAAAAATCAATATTTAACTTCCTTTTAATGAAAATGTCAATGAATGCAGTTAAAAGTTCAGACTAAATTTTGGCCTAGAAACTTTTTAACTTTATATACCTGAGGTTGTTCTGTCTAGACTGCGTATTTGCATATTTCATGCTTAAAATGAGTGAATCACCAAAAGTTTACTTGTTGTAGCAAGTACTTCTTTTTGTATAGTTTTGTCAATTGTCCTTGTTTGAAGTGTGGGTTATAAGTTCTGGTTCTAATTATAAGGGAAACACTGCATGAATTAAAATGACACGCTTTTTGTCTCATTGACAACATAGTGGTTTTACAACTCTAAGATGCAGTCTGCAAGTGCTTGGTCTTGGGTTTCAAGAGTAGGAGCAAGACTGTTCAGAGTATGTAAATAAGCAAAGTAATATTTAAGTAGAGTAGCAAATACAATAACAATAAAAAATAAGCTCTCAGAATCTTTTATAATGTTGGAGGCTGCAGAACAAGTTTAATTTCCAATAGGGATTACACCTTATACATGGGAATGACAACCATCCTCTTTGTTGGAAGAGACATTTATTCCATGCAATTTTTAGTCTCCAAGTTAGACTTGATCGGAGTACTGCCATCAGACTTGATTAAATTGTTTACACATTGTCCTTGTCCTCCACCAGTTTCATCCTTCTGGCAAATAAAAAATATGCATCCGTTTATTTTATTGCTTCAAATCGACTCCTTTTACAATTTGTAATAATATTACCTGTTTTGATATGCCATTGTACAGATGAACCTTAAATTCCTAGATCTAATGGTCCGACGGACAAAACTGACATAATAACGCTTGGACCGGTAAAAAATCGCCTTTCATCGGTCTGACATTTTTTTTATCGAAGTTTAAGTTTCCCTGATGGTTCATTTACAGAAAATACTTATATATCTTGTATTACTGATTCACACAGACTTCCAACTTTTGAGTAAATATGTTAACCCAATAAAAATGGCAAAAATCCTGTGTATTTAACTCATTTTTGAAACGTTTTAGTTTGGCAAATGTATTATGCGCCACTTGTTATTTCCGTAATACGTCTAATTACCAACTGCGAGAAATGAGAAAAATGTAGACTACAACTGCCTTTAATGAAAAATCATAACTGTTTAATAAACAAACACTCTAATATGGGGTTGAAACTCAAAAGTTCGTTTAAAACATATCTTATTTTAATCATTGGCTTTTATAAATATGTACAATATATACAAGTAAGCTGACATTGAAGAAATAAAGATAACTTAGTTATCAATGACCTCGTGATAATTTCTGTAGATGGATGCTCCATGGAGCAGTTGCTTTCAGCTTTCTGAATTATTTCTGGGTATAATAAAATGTTATTCATTCTTTAGACACTTTTGTCCAGGTATACACAGATTATAACAGTTATGAATAGTATGATGTTTACAATAACTTCTATGTATGATATATATGTCTGTATCTAAGGTAGCTAGTTAAATATAAACAATGGCAACATCAGACAAATTTGGTCCGGCAAAAGCTGCCTCGGTCCAGCATTTCTGGGGAAGTTGGTGGACCAAATGTCCACCATTCTTGGAAAGATTTCGTGAAGACTGTATCAAATAAAGCACACTCACGACTGAAACACATTGTTATTTAAAAATAGATAAATTTGGGACCGGTTACAAAAAGAAGTGAAAAAATTTCTGATTTTACAGATCTGGAAAACTCACATTGATTGGGAATTTTCTTGAAGATTTGGGAAATGTTTTAAAAAGGTCAAAAATCTTTTGCAATTATGTTTAATATGACAGTCTTTAGATCATTAGATTTCTGTTGTTATTACACCACTTTAAAAAATTCACCCCATTTTTAGCTCACCCGCACCAAAGTAGTTTTTGTCCTTATTACAATTTTTAATTAAATTTTACATTTTTGTCCTGTAACCTAAAAACTTGATGAAAAGAGTGAAACTGTAAATGGCAAAAAAAAGTCCTATTCACTTCATTGGTCTGAAATTGTCAGATGACTCCTTATAGGAGTTATTGTCCTTTAATGACAATTTTTATATGCATTTGTTCATTTTTGTGCTACAACCTAAACACTGGTAACAGCTAGAGTAAAACTGTAACTAGCAAAAACTTTTACATTTCACTTTATTAGTCTGAAACACTCGGATGACTTCTCATAGGAGTCGGGGAATTTTTAAAAATTTTGTAATTTTATGATAAAATAAATTTCAGTAGGTCATGATCTAGGTTAGGGGTCTTGTGGCAAACCCCCCAACCTGTCTGGAAAGGAATTTCATTTCAGTGTTTTTTAATTGACTGTTTTTAGAATCTTTCAATGAGAGTATTTACTAGTTATTTCAAGAAACTTTTTTTTGCACTTTGTCATAGTACTGAACAGGTCATTGTTGTGCCATCTTTGTCATATTTTAACCATGATCCGTACAGCTGCAGCCATTTAGAATAAAATTTTCTTTTTTCACGTTCATTGACATTGACCTGTGGTGTATCATAGCAGATCACAACACTTTAGCCACGTTCCTCTGGTCCACACATGTCCACGAAACCCTGACAACTTAGCTAAGAAATTCCTGGGCGAGACATTCAAAATATCAGCCAATGAAATTGCTTGGAAGAAAAAAATGTTTGTCTGTATAATATGCATCTTGGAGAAAAACCTAATGCAACTAATATCATAATAATAACAAACTACCAACACTACAAAATACACCGATTTTTACATGGTCTATGCAACACTTCCATTTGTTTATTTGCCATCGACATTGGAATATCCCCTAACCAAGTCTTGTAAGAAAGCGTTTTTGTATTGGCTTCATGCAGGTATGATGTTGTTAAACAAAATAGTGACTTCTACTTCTAGCCTGGGAATTTCCTAAGTTTGTCAGGGTATGTGGACACATATACCCTGTCTTGTGTAGATGACCCTTTGCAGGCATTGGGGAAATCACTCTTCGCTGTGAAAACCATACTTATGAATGCTTCAACCTAAATAACTGTTTGGCCCTACTATATTTGTTGCGATTTTCATTAAAATTGTTCACTTAATAAAAACTTGAATGATTGGAAATAATACACACACAAATTAAATTTAACCCACTGCTACAAATTTTATATATTTAAGACCTCATGAATGTAACTGAGGAGTTGTCAAGCTGGTTACTGATTTCTATGGAAAAAAAGTGTAACCCACTTTGTTATTGTTACCAGTTACTTTCAACTTACGTATGAAATAATTTGGACAAACCAATAGGCATAGACACATTTTTAAAAGATTATTGCGCCTTGCAGATTTTTCTGCGCTTTTTCGATGCATTAAGGTATTTGAATTGCGTATTTACATAGTTTTTGCTCCCAAATATAACCATGGCACAGCCCAAAAGTATCCCTGAGAAGTCATTGCCCTTGAAAGACAATATCTTAATAAAATTGTGTTTTTGTCATGAACTTAAAACTAAAACAGTAAGAGTGAAACTGTATTCACTGTAAATAGGAAAATGATCAGCAGTACAAGTCCTACAATTCACTGTATGGTCTGATATTGTTATATGCTTTTTTTATAAGAGTTATTGCAAAAATGATCAGCAATACATTGTACTAGTTCTACATTTCACTTATTGAGTCTGAAATTGTCAGATGACTCCTTGTAAGAGTTTTTGCCCTTAAATAAAAAAATTAGTGAAATTTGTGGTTTTTGCCATAACAGCTATAGTGAAACTGTCAATTTCAAAAATGATCAGCAAAGCAAGGCATACAAATAATTGCTTACTCTTATTCCAAAATTGTTAGGTGACTCTTTATAGGTGTTATTGCTTTTTTATGACAAATTGGACACCATAATTTGTGTCTTATAAAGTCTACAACACCTAGAGTAAATTATTACTTAATTAACCTAATGTACGAGGCCTACAAGTCATTGAATTTTGGAGTCATTTGTGTTTCAGATGAGCAAGTACAAGCCTAACTTTATAATTTCACTCACAAATTGAGCATATAGAAGATTCAAACCCCCCCCCCCCCCCCCCCTGCTAGGCAGAACACTGTTAATATATGCTACAGCATTGAAAACAGCTTTTCTGAAGCATGTTGACTGATTTTTCTAGCGCACTCACAGGTAGCAGGACTTTTTTTTCACTGACAATTTTTTTTTCATTGTTCACAAACATTTATATCAAAAAATGGTGTAAGAATTACATTGAACAATAGAATTTAGTATTACATTTTTTTATTTTACTTTCAGGAAATATACTGTATGATTTCTTCATTGGCCATGAACTAAATCCAAGAGTAGGAAACTTTGATTTGAAATTTTTCTGTGAGTTGAGGCCTGGTTTGATTGGTTGGCTGATGATAAACTTGGTATTTCTGACAGAAGCTTATCAGAAGAATAATGGGGTGCTTCCTCCTGCCTTGACTATGGTGGTTGTGTTCCAAGCTCTGTATGTGTCAGATGCTCTTTGGTTTGAGGTAAAGATTGAACTGAGTATTTACAGTTTTATTATATCTTCAAAGATTTTGGAGGAATAGAGATGAAACCAAATGTTTTATCTCCAGTTAAATTTGTATGTGCTTTTATTTTCAAGAAATTTTATCCTTATATTTATATTAAAATATTTTAATTTCCATTAAATACTCAACAGCTGAGCAACCTTGTCAATTTCGTATAACCTGATTTGTATTTCAGCACATGACTGACTGTTGACGTCATAATTATATGTATAAATTATGTCGAATATACATGAATTCTTCCTTTAACAAACAAGCGATTAAAGATTGTGAATTGCAAATATTATTTGACTACTTGTTAAATACTGTTTTTGTTATTTCTTTTTCATAATTTTGAATTTAACATATAAGAATTGTTTTCAATTGTTGGTTAGATTATTATATATAGATGACTTTTGGGTGGGTTTACGCTGAACATAAACCGTAAATGGCGTCAACTGACCTAAAGTCATATTATCCAAAAATCTAACTAGAAAGTGAAACCAATCCTTAAAAAGACAAATAAAGTTTACAAATTGTAGGGTTCTTCCCAGAAAAATTCACAAAATAGTATTCGCAAGTAAAAGTCCGAAATTGCAGTCACCACAAAATGAAAATTTTTTGTGGTGGAAATTAAGTGCAAACTCCAATAACAGTACTCAAATTAAATGTAGAAAAACATTAAAACTTGAACTTAATTTGTCTTATTTTATAACCTTTTTGCATTATAAGTGTAAAAAAAAGAAATCAGTCATCATAGGATAATTAATTGGCCGGAGTGAATATCCAAAATATGATCACGAGTGCCGCATAACGCCTCTGATTAAACAAGTGTGCAAGTTCCGCGCACGAGTTTAACCTGATGCTTAATGCGGCACGAGTATTTGGATATTTATGATGCCCAATTGATTATCCTATTTATAATATAGATCAAAATTGTTTTCGTAAAATTTTAATGCTTAATCCTAACTTTATGAACGGCGGATGAATATCTGTATAGTACAAAACCAACTGCCTTTTTTGTCTGGGAAAAAACCCGAGAGTGAAAATAAACGATACTTTTCACATGTGATTTACCGTGATTTCTGTCACTCAGAAAATTCCATATTTCATCTCTATCTATATAATAAGGCTAGTTATTCATGAATCTAGTGGAAATTTGGTCTAGCAAGTGCTGTTGTCCTTATAATGCTTAAACCTGTCTAGGTAAACATAACTTTAGGCATAAATTAATGGAGCGTATCTCCCACAACTTTAATCTGTTGAATAAACAAGAAGTGATGAAATTGCACAGCGACAAAATATAAAGCACCACGCTACTGCTGTGCTAAAAGAGCTTTGTAACATAAAGTATGTATGGCTATATAAATTTTACATGACAACATTTTTAAAAAGTCCTATTTGGACAAGAAGTTATGGAAAAAGCACAAGTTGTAATTAATTGTTTGTTTATATTGCTTATTATACCCACACTCGTAAGAGAGGGGGCTATATTGCAATCATTTTGTCTGTCTCTCAGTCGGTCACACCATAAGTCCATCCAGTGCAAACTATTTTAACTGATTTTTCGGCTTCTAATAAAGGAATTAATTTCAAATTTAGTGCACAACTTAAGCATAATGAGTTGTACTGTGCCTCCCCTTTCTAGGGCAGTCAGTTATCTACTTCCTGTTTTCTGAGCCGAAAAATGGTCGAGTGGGAGTATACTTAGCACGACTTAGTACTGGTCCATGTTATATATTACCGGTAGTTTCATTTAAAGAATTCTCTGGTAAATTAGTATGTATAATCATTTCTTCAATATAAACACATTTTAGGATGCCATTCTTACTACTATGGATATAATACATGATGGATTTGGTTTTATGTTGGTGTTTGGAGATCTTGTATGGGTACCATTCCTGTACTGTCTACAGACCAAATACTTGGCTGAAAATAACTACAACTTGTACTGGTATTGTTTGGCAGCCATTGGCATCCTCAACTGTAAGTTTAAATGGTTTAGAATAACAGACTTTATTTATAAAACTGGAGAGAGAATGACATTAATTCATTCTCTGCAGTTTATTAAAAAACTGTCCTGTCCTCAATTTTTTGAAGGTGCAGATGGTACAATATTTTTGTTGGAACTTTAAATGAAATCAGATGAATAAGTTAATTTCGTCACTCGTACCTTGACAGACATATAATATTATTGATAAAAATTACTTCTATCAAAGTGTGAACAACATATTAATGACCCTAGCCAATTAACGGGAAATTGAACCATTTCACTTATATCCTGGATCACAGCTGGTGTCAGTGTGTTTAAAGGTAAATAATTTGTGCTTCTCATTAACTAGAATACACTAAAGTATTTTGTTAAGAAACATTGTTGTTTTGTTGATGTTTTTTTTTCTTCATAATGTTGGTGCAGGTTTCATTTCGTTTGTTTCTTGATATAGTTTGAAGTTATTGCAAATGTTTCTGATTTCAGTTGTTGGTTACTTCATGTTCAGAGGAAGCAACTCACAGAAAAACGAGTTCAGGAAGAATCCTTACAACCCCGCTTTAGCTCGTACGTATTAATCAAAACAAATAAGAGAGCATTCACTATTGGCTTAGAACATACACATAAAACATGGGTCAAGCTGCCCTAATTATTTTTATACTCCAACAAAATACAGACTTGAAGAAACATTTGGTAAACAAAAAACAAAATTACACCTGCAAAATACAGTAACTTTTTGTATGAAATTATAATTTATAAAAGCAGGGCTCGAAATAAGCGGTAGCCCGGCACGTGACTCCTTAAAACTTGGAAGGACTCCCTAAGTGTTTACTGTAAGAGCCCGTCGGGCTCCTTAAAAATTTAGCAGGGCTCACAACACTGGGCGAAGTGGGCGACAAAATCGCCCTGCGGCTATGGCGCCTCGATCAATCTGTTGGCTGTTATTTCCCTAAAGTCGCCCGATGGTTAGTAGATACTGCATATGATTTGGTCCAGACAGACTTCTAATTTATCAGTAAATGTGTAATTCCAATAAAAAATGGCAAACAATATGCGTATTTAACATTTTTTTCGAAGGATTAACGTCTTTCAACTGGATTAAGCACCATTTGTTTATTTACCGGATGTGACTAATTACCGGAAGTGAACAACGAAGAAAAGTAAAGTACAACGGCCCATAATGAAAAATCATAATTTTTTTGATAAACAAACACTTTCAATTTGTTTCAAAATTAAGTTCTTTCAGTGTATTGAATTTTAACAATTTTCTTCGATTATTATGTGAGCTGCGCTTGAAAGAATTAGATAAAGAATAATTATTAACATTATGATAAGTTCTGTAGATGGGTGTCCCATGAAGCAATTTTGATCAGCACAACTTTGTCCAAGTGGAAGTGGGCTGAATAGTAGAATTATTTCTGGGTTAAGTGTTATGTTATTCTATCTTATCTTCTTTGGAAATTTTGCTCAGATAAACATGGCTGTGTTAGCTGTAGACCAAAATTCTTATTAGCCAATTTGGCTAATCACATCTTTTTTAGCCTAGCCAAATGTCGATGTAATTAGCCAGAAACTTATTCTGACTTCTCCCTGGCAGCCAAACAGGGAAAAGTGAGGCCCTGATAGGTAGACTTCAAGGAGACATTAGGGAGAAGTCAGGGGATCATACAAATAATTAATTTTCGCAGTAGTTACATTAATTTTTTCATTATTTACATCATTTTTTTAATAATTGTGGATTGCCAGGATTATTTCTCTTGTGTTTTTAAACCATAACACACTTAGATTCAGTTTTTTTTTCTTTCTTGTTCATTATTATTCATGGTATCCAATATCAAATAGCACATAACCTTTATCATTATAAAATCTATGAAAAACAGCACCAGATATAGCGATTATTTTTCTATCTATTTTAGTACGTGTAGCCATACAAGGTATTCACAAATAAAAATAGATCAACTAGAAATATTTGTATAGGTGTAGACATGAACATCATTCATGAAGTTCTTGTATACATAATAATATTTCTAACAGTTTGTTATGAACATGTCATGTTTATCTGAGCAAAATTTCCAAAGAAGATAGATAAAATAACATACATAACATTAAACCCTGAAATAATTCTTCTGTTCAGCACACTCCCACTTGGACAAAGTTGTGCTGATCAAAATTGCTTCATGGGACACCCATCTACAGAACTTATCATGATGTCAATAATTACTATACATCTTTCAAGTTCAGCTCATATATTTATCAAAGAAGATTGTTAAAATACAATACACTTTGAAGGAACTGAAGTTTTAATACCAATGGAAAGTGTTTGTTTATCAAAAAAATTACGATTTTTCATTATGGGCCGTTGTACTTTACTTTTCTTCGTTGTTCACTTGCGGTAATTAGTCACATCCGGTAAATAAACAAATGGCGCGTAATCCTGATGAAAGACGTAAATCCTTTGAAAAAATGATAAATACGCATATTGTTTGCCGTTTTTTATTGGAACTACACATTTACAGATAAATTGGAATTCTCGTTGAATTATTTGGACCAGATCATATACAAGAATCTTCTGTGAACCATCGGTACTTGAGGGCCATAAACAATACGACTTCGACTTTCAGGCGCCGTAGGGCTACTTCAGGTACCACTTCGCTCATTGTGGTGAGCCCTGAGATTTATGCAAGAAACTCAATTTTTAAAAGAGTTGCCGTTTCGCCATGTTTCATAATTATAACCAGGTTCGAACAATTAGGAAATATCTGGAAACCAGTTCGACGAGTCTAACATTGAAATCGAACCCCGGTTTGGATCTTACACACGTGGAATCGGCAATTTTCACGTTCAAAATTCCTGATTTGTATCTTTTCCGAACCCGAACTTTTTTACTTTTCAACATTTAGATTTACTTTCACTTTCGCCATTTGGCGAACGGGCATGAAAAATAAATCGCCAGTACGGATTTAAATTCTCATTGGCGAGTTTGGCGACCTATAGCGCTCACTCAGACTTAACTGTTAAGAATATTATGATGTATACAAGAACTTCATGAATGATCAGTGCGAGACCAAAACTGCAAAAAATTCAGACAAAAAATAGCGCAGTGGGTCAACCGGCTCTGCGGGTTGAATGGGACTCCCTGCTATTTTTCAGGACTCCTTGACTTGTTTATTAGGGAGTCCTTTTAACTCCCATAGTTACTTTTCCTATTTCTACCCCTGTAACAGAGTGAAACAAATTGTGAAGGTCAAACCACAAAGCATATATGAAATCTTGATCTTTATACAAAGTAAACAGACCAGAAAGCAAATGACACAGGGTAAAGGAAAAACCTTAAATGATAAAGGATTATATGAAGACAAAAATAATATTAAAGAATGTGTACTTTTTTAATGTATCCAGACTTTTAACAAGAGCTAGTACAGGGAATTTTTTACCACTTGCCACTTTCGTCATTGACGAAATCATTTAAAAATTGACGATAGATTTCTAAATCAATTTCGTCACCCGATTTCCAACAAGTACTAAAATTTTTCGTTACAAATTCATTCTACCAAGTTTAAAACAACATATTTATGACCCCAAAGCCAATTAACAGGAAATTTAATTATTTCACCTCGATAGTTTTAAACAGCAGGTGTCAATCGCCGAATCGATGTTTACAGGTAATCCGATTAACATGATTAAGTGGTGCTCCTGGTCAATATACGCAAACAAAAGTGTCCTAGATCGTACTGATGCACACAGACTTCCACCTTTTGATTAAATATGTAATGCAAGTGAAAATTGCAAAGATTTTGCGTATTTAACTAATTTTTCGTATGTTTTGCTGGTTTCAAATGGATTATGCGCCATTTGTGTACATCCAAGATACGTCTAATTACAGATGGCTACCACTTAGAAAACAAAGAGTACAACGGTCCTTAATGAAAAATTGTAACTGATTGATATACAAACGCTTTTTAATTAAGTTTAAAATAAAAATTCTTTGAAAATTTATCATCAATTTGTTATAATCATTTTTTAAAACAAATTTATACACTGCAATTGAAAGAATATAGTTTTTTATACTATGATATTTTACCAGTACAATGAATGCATGCTTCTGAGCAGATGCTCAAAAGGCTCATCCGCTTAAGTGACTAAAGCCCTCATATTCCTAAAAAAATTCCCTGGCTAGTATTGGCCCAAGAAATAAATCATTCAGTTAGACTAAATATGAAGGACAGAATAACAAGTGGTTTAATAACTGTTTAACTTTATTAGAAGTTATTGTGTATCATTAAAAGTTAACTGAAATCAGAAGTACATGTATTTTGTTGCAGACTTAGAAACCATTCCAACATCAACAGGAAATAGACTTCTTGTATCTGGTTGGTGGGGCCTATGTAGGAAACCAAACTACTTGGGAGACATCATCATGTCCATAGCATGGTCACTACCTTGTGGTAAGATTAGATTTAGGTTTTGAAAATAGTAACATTTTACAAAATATTGAAGCAAACAACTGGTTTTGTACATCATTCTTTTACTCTTTAGGAGAAACAAAAATTATATACGGTAGCTTTGCTTTTCAACTAAGATTGCTGTCATAAATAAAAAAGAAAATTGTCATCTGGAACTAATTCTGTGTCTTTTTTGAACAAAACGTGTAATAATTAACAGTGAAATATCGTGATGACAAGTAGTCTTACATATACAACATTATTTGTATACCCCCGCAACGACATTTCCGGGGGCATTAAGTTTTACTCATGTCAGTACGTACGTCCGTACAAATTTCCGTCAAGCTTTTCTCAGAAACCGTACATGAGAACAATTTGAAATTTGGCAGGGTGGTTCAGTATCATAAGTTGTACATCCTAAGCGACTTTTAGACCTGTCGGACCACTACTTCCTGTTTGGGACTTCATTTAGCGGGGGCACATTCTTCGATTTAAAAAAAAAAATTTATTCTAATGTTTACAACTGTCGCTGGCAACAACATGTTATAGTTTCTAAAAGAAATTACTGTGGTTTCATTTATTTTGGTTTGTATCAATTTTCGTGGTTGGAGGAAAAAAGACATTTCGTGGGATTCTTAAATTCATGGTTCGCGGAATAAAAAAAAAACCATTAAAAATGAAAAATGGGTGAATTGCTTACAAATTTTCAGTATTCATACAGTGTTGGTCTGGACATTTTCTTATACCTCATTTTCTAGATATATTCGCTCTCAGGCGACATTAAAACGAAATGGAACAGCTTAAGAAAAACGATGCAAAACAAAACCTGTTTTTGTTGTGGCGTTTTGCAAAGCCCGCACTATTCATAAATTTATGAAAGGAGTTGCGTTTTATGCTGTATTATGTCGTTTTTAAACAAAATTTATAAGACGGTGCGTTGAGTAAGATGCCCTGAATAAAATCATGCGATACCATATATCCCGTGATAGTGTACATCTAGCTAACTATCTTGAAAACGGCGTAATGACTGTTTTGTTTTCAAAGAAACATGAAGTAATAAAGATTAAACCGATTTTATTTTGTAGCCGTAAAAATAATTAACTTAATTAATAAACATGTCATTTTATTAAAACCAATCTAAGTAAACAGTTCATTGTAAATTCGTCGTGCATTCCCTGGGGCAAAGATTAAGTTTGTTTGTTTGACAATAAACTTGATGATAAAATAGTGGTTTTTTTAGATGGAAATCATTATAAAAGGTGTTAAAGATAGATTACTTTATTGATCTTTTTTTCAATTGAGACAGTTACTTAAATATTTGTGTATACATCAACACTTTACAACGAAAAGGCACAACAGGAAGTACGTTTACTACTGACGGGATTACGCAATTTAAAAATAACGATGTTTATTTTTAACAATTTTATTTCTAGTGTCATAAACACACTACAGTTATTCATAATGCAAAATTGTCATTTCTATTCAAAACATATCAATATAACGATGCATCTTGAACATCAGTCGTCATTATCCATGTAAACAGTTGTCCCTTGGCAGTTTCTTATGTCGGCTTACCGTCATTATAGATTTCTTGAGATCATTATTCGTTGAATTCTTAATTTAGTGGTTTGTCTCCACCCACAAAACGACGAAAATTGGTACCCCACAAATAAAAATGAAACCTCAGTAACAAGTCTATCAAAGCTAAACCATTTTTGTCTCGCCTGCGACGAAAGTCGCTGGAGGCGAGACATATGTATGGGAATCCGGTGGCTGCGGCGGCGTAAACACTTGACATCTTGCTTCATATCTTTGTAAGCCCAAGCCCTAGGTCCATCAAATTTGGTCCAGAGGTAGCTTATGATGAGTACTTGCCAGTCTGTCACCTGACCTTGACCTCAATTTCACGGTCCAGCGACTACGTTAAAGTTTTTGGGTTACGACAGTTCCTCTGTAACCACGCATGGTAGGATGACAATATTTGGTGTATAGGTTGCTGATGACTAGTACATGACTGTCTGGTAGGTGTCACCTGACCTTGACCTAAATTTCACGGTCCAGCGACTACGTTAAAGTTTTTGGGTTACGACAGTTCCTCTGTAACTATGCATGGTAGGATGACAATATTTGGTGTATAGGTTGCTGATGACTAGTACATGACTGTCTGGTAGGTGTCACCTGACCTTGACCTAAATTTCACGGTCCAGCGACTACGTTAAAGTTTTTGGGTTACGACAGTTCCTCTGTAACTACGCATGGTAGGATGACAATATTTGGTGTATAGGTTGCTGATGACTAGTACATGACTGTCTGGTAGGTGTCACCTGACCTTGACCTCAATTTCACGGTCCAGTGACTACGTTAAAGTTTTTGGGTTACGACAGTTCCTCTGTAACTACTCATGGTAGGATGACAATATTTGGTGTATAGGTTGCTGATGACTAGTACATGACTGTCTGGTAGGTGTCACCTGACTTTGACCTCAATTTCTCGGTCCAGCGACTACGTTAAAGTTTTTGGGTTACGACAGTTCCTCTGTAACTATGCATGGTAGGATGACAATATTTGGTGTATAGGTTGCTGATGACTAGAACATGACTGTCTGGTAGGTGTCACCTGACCTTGACCTCAATTTCACGGTCCAGCGACTACGTTAAAGTTTTTGGGTTACGACAGTTCCTCTGTAACTACACATGGTAGGATGACAATATTTGGTGTATAGGTTGCTGATGACTAGTACATGACTGTCTGGTAGGTGTCACCTGACCTTGACCTCAATTTCACGGTCCAGCGACTACGATAAAGTTTTTGGGTTACGACAGTTCCTCTGTAACTACACATGGTAGGAAGACAATATTTGGTGTATAGGTTGCTGATGACTAGTACATGACTGTCTGGTAGGTGTCACCTGACCTTGACCTCAATTTCACGGTCCAGCGACTACGTTAAAGTTTTTGGGTTACGACAGTTCCTCTGTAACTATGCATGGTAGGATGACAATATTTGGTGTATAGGCTGCTGATGACTAGTACATGACTGTCTGGTAGGTGTCACCTGACCTTGACCTAAATTTCACGGTCCAGCGACTACGTTAAAGTTTTTGGGTTACGACAGTTCCTCTGTAACTACGCATGGTAGGATGACAATATTTGGTGTATAGGTTGCTGATGACTAGTACATGACTGTCTGGTAGGTGTCACCTGACCTTGACCTCAATTTCACGGTCCAGTGACTACGTTAAAGTTTTTGGGTTACGACAGTTCCTCTGTAACTACTCATGGTAGGATGACAATATTTGGTGTATAGGTTGCTGATGACTAGTACATGACTGTCTGGTAGGTGTCACCTGACTTTGACCTCAATTTCTCGGTCCAGCGACTACGTTAAAGTTTTTGGGTTACGACAGTTCCTCTGTAACTATGCATGGTAGGATGACAATATTTGGTGTATAGGTTGCTGATGACTAGAACATGACTGTCTGGTAGGTGTCACCTGACCTTGACCTCAATTTCACGGTCCAGCGACTACGTTAAAGTTTTTGGGTTACGACAGTTCCTCTGTAACTACACATGGTAGGATGACAATATTTGGTGTATAGGTTGCTGATGACTAGTACATGACTGTCTGGTAGGTGTCACCTGACCTTGACCTCAATTTCACGGTCCAGCGACTACGTTAAAGTTTTTGGGTTACGACAGTTCCTCTGTAACTACACATGGTAGGAAGACAATATTTGGTGTATAGGTTGCTGATGACTAGTACATGACTGTCTGGTAGGTGTCACCTGACCTTGACCTAAATTTCACGGTCCAGCGACTACGTTAAAGTTTTTGGGTTACGATAGTTCCTCTGAAACTACGCATGGTAGGATGACAATATTTGGTATATAGGTTGCTGATGAATAGTACATGACTGTCTGGTAGGTTCCACCTGACCTTGACCTCAATTTCACGGTCCAGCGACTACGTTAAAGTTTTTGGGTTACGGCTGTTCCCCTGTAACTATGCAGGGTATGGTGACAATATTTTGTATAGAGGCCGCTGCTGATATTTAATGCTATTTACGTAATGCTTATGACGAAATTTATTTTCGTTACTGATGCGGAATGCAGGCGAGACGTTTTTCTGTGTCCACACTTGTTAATCTTTTATAGTTTTTAATATCTTCAGTTGTTTTTATATGTACTTATTCCTTGTTAATTTTTAATACATTTAAAAAGGGTGTTAGTTGTTATTTTTGTAAGAAATTATAATCTGTTTATCTGAAATATTGCTTGCTTGAACACCATTTAATTAACTTTATGATTTTAACATTTGTGAGGTATAACTAATGTGAAAATGACAAGCTTGAGATAGCCAAGTGCTGGTTACACACACACAACACATGTACATGATTTGTATATACATTTCAGGATTCTCTACTCCAGTTGTGTGGTTCTATCCCATTTACTTTACCATTCTTTTGATTCATCGACAACGAAGAGACGAAGAAGTTTGTTCCAAGAAATACAAAGCCAGCTGGGATCGATACTGTGAAAGAGTTCGATATAGAATCTTTCCTAAAATTTATTAATGAATGTTAGTTTTTTTAACTCATTTGTGTGCCATCACATTTATACAAGTTTTAATAATCGTGCCAGACAGAAATCAATAAAATACAATCATAACCTACAAAGATGTTTGACAGCACTGTATGTTTTTACTTAAATGATTTTACACAATGACTATTCTAGGACAAGATTTTTTTATCCCAAGTTGCTTATATTTGTCCTGGTCTTGTAACCTCTATACAATGACAGCCTATTTGTCCATGTACAACGACAGATCTAGACATTTCTCAAAAAAAATTCTTAAAATACATTATACCATTTATAAATTTATAGAAAAAGCATGAAATAGTTCTAGAATCAAACAATGTTTTATATCCATAATCAAAGTCAAACAATTTGTACACTCTTATTTCAGATGACCAATCTATTTTGCCCATTATAGTGACAAATGTGTAGAATGATTTTTTTTTGTAAGTTGCATTTTGTAAAAATTCAAGTACATGAATGACTTTGAATACTCAACTTTGATCTCGTATTGAAATATGACTGCCAAGGAGTGTTTTAAAGTTTTAATTGATATTTTTTAAACTGAAGTGGGTAAAAACTTAAAATGCAGCTTTTATTGAAATTTGTTTCTGTTCTTTAAGTGATATAGTTATTTTTTTTTAAGTTAAGTAACTGGCTGATGAAAATTTGGTCCTGTCATTTTCAGGATATAAATACAGTTTTTTGTTTTATGAAGAAAATTGTTCATTCTATTGTCTTTATTTTTAACTTGAATTATTTAGTGTTTCCATTCTTTTATAATGATCTGTTTGCAGAAAAGTAATTCGTTTTAGTCCTGCACTGTTTCATATATAATATAGTAAAAGTTGTTAGTTTGTATATTTGTACAAAGTGTATATTCCTAGTTGTCAGAATCATGTATATTTTAAAGTTTTATATATTTTTATGTATAAAACTAGCAATAGATAAGAGATGTATATTATGTACATATGTGCTGTAAATGGCAATACCTTAACTTATGTGTAGTCAGTAATTAGTTCAAATTAAATGTTCAAAACTATTTTCATTTTTTGTATTTATAACAAAAAATTTGGAAGAAAATAAAAAAATCAAAATAATGAAATAGAAATACTTAAGTGCTGTAAACTAAGTTGGCTATACGTTTATTTACAGTTTGTTTGTCAGAAGCTTTCATGTTGTTTTCAGTGACACTGTTGTATTTTTCACAAAAAACTGATTAATGATTAAAACAAAGTGAATGTGATTTGTGTTGTATCTAACTGGCCATTCAAAAATACGGATCAAATCAACTGTGTCCACTGTAGATCTTACAGCAGCTTTTAAACATTTGTCCTGAAGTCAACCTGTGATAGTGACCTCACTACCTGTGTTATCCAACTATTCCTTCCCAGCATTTTCCCCATTATTTCACCTCTTTGACAAACAACTGTTTTCCATATTTTTTTACTAAGAAATCCTGGGTAAAATGACCCCTGAAACTTAGAAAGTCATTATAAAAAACAAACCCATATTGACCAAAAAAAGGGATATTGGACTTCTGTCATGTTCTTTAACATAAAACTAAAGCTTCAAGCAATCCGATAACTGTTTTTTTTTTGGATGAAAGTTAAGGTTGCTGTCATTCTTTACAGTCATCAATGTGGCCATTTCATTTTGTCATTCTGATGGAAAATTGTGACCTTTATCATGGTGTCATGTTCATTATGTTACTTGCCTATTAATTTTTTTACAATTGAAATCTCAGTTGAATTACAGTTTTTGCATATAGTGTATTGTTAAAATGTGCTCTGATACCAGTAAAACCAGTACACAAACATACCGCTGGTGTTAAAGGAAAAAATTAACCCATGTTAATGCAGTTGGCACAATCTTTTTAAACAGGAACATGCATGTTTAGGCCAATTTTTGTCTCGCCTGCGACGAAAGTCGCTGGAGGCGAGACATATGTATGGGAATCCGGCGGCGGCGTAAACACTTGACATCTTGCTTCATATCTTTGTAAGCCCAAGCCCTAGGTCCATCAAATTTGGTCCAGAGGTAGCTTATGATGAGTACTTGCCAGTCAGTCACCTGACCTTGACCTCAATTTCACGGTCCAGTGACTACGTTAAAGTTTTTGGGTTACGACAGTTCCTCTGTAACTATGCATGGTAGGATGACAATATTTGGTGTATAGGTTGCTGATGACTAGTACACGACTGTCTGGTAGGTGTCACCTGACCTTGACCTCAATTTCACGGTCCAGCGACTACGTTAAAGTTTTTGGGTTACGACAGTTCCTCTGTAACTATGCATGGTAGGATGACAATATTTGGTGTATAGGTTGCTGATGACTAGTACATGACTGTCTGGTAGGTGTCACCTGACCTTGACCTCAATTTCACGGTCCAGCGACTACGTTAAAGTTTTTGGGTTACGACAGTTCCTCTGTAACTACGCATTGTAGGATGACAATATTTGGTGTATAGGTTGCTGATGACTAGTACATGACTGTCTGGTAGGTGTCACCTGACCTTGACCTCAATTTCACGGTCCAGCGACTACGTTAAAGTTTTTGGGTTACGACAATTCCTCTGTAACTACGCATGGTAGGATGACAATATTTGGTGTATAGGTTGCTGATGACTAGTACATGACTGTCTGGTAGGTGTCACCTGACCTTGACCTCAATTTCACGGTCCAGCGACTACGTTAAAGTTTTGGGGTTACGACAGTTCCTCTGTAACTATGCATGGTAGGATGACAATATTTGGTATATAGGTTGCTGATTAATAGTACATGACTGTCTGGTAGGTTCCACCTGACCTTGACCTCAATTTCACGGTCCAGCAACTACGTTCAAGTTTGTGTATTAGGACAGTTCCTCTGTAACTATGCATAGTATGGTGACAATATTTGGTATACAGGCCGCTGCTCATAATTAATGCTATTAACGTAATGCTTATGACGACATTTATTTTCGTTACTGATGCGGAATTCAGGCGAGACGTTTTTCTGTGTCCACACTTGTTTATTATGACATGAAATAAATGTCTTGACTTTTACTTTACTAAACAAACTACAGATATACATATAACAACATTTATCAGCTGACAACAGCAATAAAATACATGACTGCTGACTGACTCATAAAAATTACCTAGATGTCTTGAGTAAACGTTTAATCTCGCCTGAAGGAATGTAAAGCGAGCTATCACGTCACTTGTGTCCTTTGTCGGAGTCGTCTGTAAACATTTTATCTTCTCGGAAACTACTTGACCAATTGAAATCAATTTTGGTCAGAATGTTCACTTGATGGACCTTTACAAAGTGGGCTTCTCTTAAACCGGTTAACTAATCGAAAAAAAACTGACTACCAATATTATTTTCATTTTCCTCTGTAAAGTTTATGTTTCTGATGCCCGTTGGAATTTCAAAATGGCCAAGACTGAGTCTAACATAGGACCCTACGGGAAAAAAGACCTCTTTTCTACAACCAGTTGAACAATTGCAACAAAACTTGTCACAACTATTCCTTGGATAGTCCAATAAAAAAAATGTGTATGCCAATTGGAAATTCAGACTAAATTTAACAAATGACTATTTTAAAAGGCAATCTTCATCTGAAACTGCAATGCTGACCAAAGCTATGTGTATGTAAATGTTTATCGGATCGTTGTCACAAAAGATTGTTTAACTACATGGCCTCATCAGACCCTCAATTAACATTAGACTTTCTGAAGGAGTTTTTGTATCTTTGTCTCGCATATTGATTAGGATAAAAAGCGAAAAGTTAATTTTTATGCGAAAAAGCTAAACAAGTCGACCTGCTTTAAACATAAAGAGATCGTGCGTTAAATTATTTTATTTTTATTGATACAAGAGGGAAGTCGAACGGACGTATTTGTACTATTCCTTTAACTGGTCCAACCTGCCATTTTATTTGTACTACACGGTCACCAGTAGTTTAGTATGACCCTTCTTTATTTGCGAGATTTTAATTTCTTGTCAACTCTTAAATGTAAGTTGTATTGGTTATTTCCTTCATTTATAATGATGTGCTAAAACTGTGCTAAACATACATAATATGACGTAAATTACAACGCCATGATTATCACGAACACAAACACGTAAAGGGAGACCAGTTAGACAAGAATATTCTTAACCATCTGTGTGACTGTCAATGGCAACTATAAGTACTTTGGAGTCGATCTCGATATGATCTTTGATGGAACCATCATATTGACAGAATATTTAAGAAGGTCAACAGCATGCTCGGCTTCTTGAAAAGTCAGTACGGGACTCATTAGTCTTTCCTTTATCAGCCTTTTTGTTACTGTAGGAATTAGCAGCAGGGAATATCATTATTAGCCGTATTACTCCAGAAGATGGTGTTGTTTTTACCAAATAAATACTGTAAAGTTTTAGCTGGTTATATATTTCAGAATAACTAAAATTCGCACTCTTTGTCTTAAAGGGTATCACTAGCCCAGTACATTAGTAACATTTCGGTGCTGACAGGAATAAGCTTTATTCTTTCTGAGATAGTTATTGTCTAAATTTAATCCCCTGAAAGAGGAACCTATAAAGTTATACTAGTCCCTGCCTTACATTTCAAAATAATTTTAAGGGTTTTCTTTTTTTAAGGGGATGCAGGACACCATCCGCCATTTTTTGTGAAAATTTTAAAATAGATAGAACATTTATGGTAAATTTAATAATAATTTCACTCATTAATAATTTCTTAATTTCAATAAATTTTAAAATACCAATGAAAGTCTTGTACTATTATTATAACTTCTTTTTATTAAAGGTTGAAATAAAAATGTTTCGTTTAAATGAGTTTGGTGTTGTAAAAAAAATGAAAATGAAATTTTAACAAGGGAGGTAATTTTGACCAAAAAATACTATTTTTAAGCACTTTTTGACTAGTTTTTACCCAACTAACAAAATTTTAACTCAGGGACCCCTATTTTTTCCATCACTCAAATGTATACGAATTGTTTGACATTATATAAAAAAATTCAGAAAATTTCATTGGACAGAATTTTTTTAATCTTTTATTTTAGTGCTTTTTTATTCTCTTCTCTGTATAATCTATATGAAAAATTTCAATGCTCAACCCCATGAAAATAAGCTCTGAAACTCCTATTTTTCATTATGACTTTTGATAACTTGTATAAAAAAAACTAACTTTTTGACGAATTTACAGAAAATTCATTGACAAATTATTTTCAGTGAAAGTGTCCTGCATCCCCTTAAGAAAACATACTAGATAGCCTTATCCCGGATTTGGTATAAAGTTTGGGAATTGTCTACAACATCTTAATCATTTGGATTTTAAATATTGTTTGGGTTTGTACGCCACTGATACGCGCGTCTAGCGTAGTTCTGTTAACCTTGGTATCTTCAACGATGCCATTGGTCTGTGAACAATTATAAGGTAAACATTGTACCAAAATCTCCCTACTTTATAAAGCTGTTTTGGAAAAAAATCATCATATGTTCTATATCTTTATTTACGTTAATCAGTATTTTAGTGTATTAATGTTACGTTCCACATATTGACTTCTATTTCATTCAATCAGGAACCTATAAATCAACGGGACTGGAATCTAACGATATCGTATACTTTTCCTCGTCGCGCCAATACTTAATTTGCGAACAAGTGTCGACACGGATATGACCGTATTTACGGCTTTTGTACGATACAATCTGTTCGAGACTCAAGTAAGTTACATGTATATATCAATAAATTGATGCATTTAATAACAAAAATTAAACACACGCATAAAAAAAACAAAGAAAAACAAAACAAAACAAAAGCAGAAAGAAAAAAAACATAAAGAACAAACAAACAAAAAACAAAAACAAAAGTTTTGACTAATTCTAAAATTCGATTTGTTGTACTAGTCCTAGTGAATTAAAATCAAAGCCGCCTTGTATGATTTTATTTGATGTTTATGGTTTCACCAATTAGACAAATTATATGATGACACAGGTATTAGCTACCTAGGGTGTACCCTCAGACAACTTTTGACACCGTTGTTTATTGAACCATTTGTTCACCACACCTGTGATTACATAACAAATGCAACAGGTGTACGCCAAATTAAAAGAGAATGGGTTGTAAAAAATACTTATTCCAATTCTGAAATTTTTTATCATTTGCATTTAAAAGGAGTTTCTTGTAAAATAGAAGCTGAAAATACGTTACAGGATGGAGATGTTCTCGTGGAAAAAAGTGTTCGAAAAAAGGTAAAAAAAGTATGCTTATTAATAGTGTTATCAATTATGACCTATTTCTGTGCATTCTTAAAACATCATTCTTTCAGAATGTGAAAGAAAAAGGAATACTGCTTTCATAATACAGAAGTATATTGGTTGTATTCAAGGGGACCGTTTAAAAATCTGCGTCGACTTTCCAAAAACCTGCAAATATTTCATGCTACCTAATCCAAAAATATACGGGGAATCACGACAAAAAAACTATATGCTGCAACGCGACACAAAAAACCTAATTGGTTGGTTTATACCTTTTAAATGTGTATTATTGCATTATGATAATATATGGTCATAAAATATAAAGTTCGCCAAAATGACATACCAAAATGGCGACCCGTAAAAGTGGCTCACGATTTTCGCTGATTTGAACATTTTTTAATTGATAAAACATGCTCATGGTAATACAATTAGGTAAATAAGACACACAAAATTCTAAAAAATTACAACATATTTACTGTCACAGAAAATTGGCAACAAATTTAACTAAAATGTTGGTATCGTATTACATTCGTCTATGTCACTTCTGCGTTCTCGCTTAATCTCGTTCCGGTCTCGTCGCGACAAAGAAATCGTACTTCCTTAGCTGAAGACTTAGCGAGTGTCCAATCCCGTTAGTTATACTAGTCCCAGATTCAATGCATTGGTCAGTGAACAATTAAAAGGCAAACATTGTATCAAAATCTCCCTACTTTTTAAAGCTGTTTGGGTTAGGAAAAAATTATATGTTCTGTATCTTTATTTTCGTTGAAATATTGATGCAAATTTAACAAAACATATTTTTTGTTAATTTTGAACATTGTTGTTTAGGGAGTCAACTTTTGTTTAATTATTTTTTAAAAAGCACGTGTGAAGTGACGACAGGCATTTAAATCTCTCAAGCACCATTGGGATAATAGGTTAGCGTAAACAATGTCCTTACAAGGTACATGTACATTGTTAAACTATCTTACATATAAATTTAAAAAACCAGATAATTTAATCAATCCATAAAATTTGTAATGCAGCTAAGAAAAGCTAAACTTGTCCCGATATCTACCATGAATTTAGACATTATCGCGATCAGTATAATGTTTTATACTAAGCACCTTTAATTAAAAATGCGTCTATGTGACTCAGAATATTGTAAACAAATCCACGTGGACAAACAAGAATGGACCACAAGAAAACGGTTACATCTCAGGTAATTTGATATTAAGGCTTATTCTCCGTGTTTAGAATGCAACATTTAACACAATTACTAATTTCTAATAATAACTTTTATATAATGTAACTTTCAGGACTCTTATATATAATGGCTAATGCAACTTAGTTCGCTATGTTAAGAGAAAGTTGTAATTTCTTAATCTATTTCTTTCTGTTATTGTCTATGCGTTGTAACAAGGTCAATCTAATTAAAAATTAAATCTTTCACTTGCAAACCGCTTTTTGTTATTGGTCGCTGCGTTGTACACGCGCAGCGCGATCATAGCAAAAAGGGGGGAGCAAGTGAAAGATTTAATTTTAATTAGAATTTAACAAGGTGGGAGCAAATAAAAGATTTATATTAATTAGAGGTTAACCTCTACTAAATAAATACGTTTTTACGAAACTTAACAGATTGGCACCTGTTTCTATCCATCTGACAACTGAAACTAGCTCTATTTGTGACGTCAGTTTGTAAACTTTACAAAACATTCTTATCATGACTTTATTGTTGTGCCGGTCAGATATTTTTTAGCGAAGACACGATATATTGAGAAAATAAGGGTGTCACTTATAGTGAACTTAAGGTAAATTCAATATTCTATAAACTGTTATAATGTCACCTATGTAAATCTATTTAGTATAGGTTAACCTAGATTGGTAATGTCGGAACATGCTGGTTAATAAGTACAGGATTTCAGATTCATAAAGTACCATATAATTTGTAGGGTTCGGTAAAATGAAGTTTTTGGTGGAGTAGAATTTATTACTAAAGACATTTTTGATATATAGCAAAGATACACTTTTTAAATTTAAAATGTGCAGCTAAGGTGATGATGAGTACATGTGTTTTACACGAAGGGGACAGTTCCATTATATAGTTGTTTTAGTTTTCTGAAAACTTGCATCGTTTCATTTTAACATAAGTATGAACTAGTTCGTTTTGTAAATAAACAAATTATTTAAGCTATATAAAAAATATTTCAAACGGAGGGTATATATTTATATACAAATGTGGAAACACACATTCATAATAACTGCTCAATTCTACTATAAATTTACCGTTTTTTGCTTTATTATATTAGTCACAATTTTTAACAACTGTGTAGCCATATGCAGCAGTATTTGTATTAGTTTTGTATTTTCTATTTGTGTGCTGTGTAGGGATTACGCTCCTGTTGGTTGTAGTTTTTATTTGTTGCTTGTGTGAATTGTTATGTCTGTGTTTTCATTGTTACACTACAGCAGGAGTTTACTGGTCACTGTAATACACTCAGCCCCACCATATAAACGTTCCGAAGTGACTGTTGCAAGTCAAATGCTTCTATTTGTCATTTTCTGTTATTTTTATGCCCCCGCGACGACATGTCGGGGGGCATTAAGTTTTACTCATGTCCGTCCGTCCGGCCGTACGTACGTACGTCCGTACCAATTTCCGTCAAGCTTTTCTCAGAAACCGTACATGAGAACAATTTGAAATTTGGCAGGGTGGTTCAGTATCACAAGTTGTACCTCATAAGCAACTTTCAGACCTGTCGGACAACTACTTCCTGTTGCAACTGGGCCGAATGAAAATGTGTTAACATTAGTATGAAAATTTCCGTCAAGCTTTTCTCAGAAACCGTACATGAGAAAAATTTGAAATGTGGCAGGGTGGTTCAGTATCACAAGTTGTACGTCCTAAGCGACTTTCAGACCTGTCGGACAACTACTTCCTGTTTGCGACTGGGCTGAATGAAAATGTGTTAACACGAGTATGAAAATTTCCGTCAAGCTTTTCTCAGAAACCGTACACAAGAAGAATTAGAAATTTGGCATTGTGGTTCAGTATCACAAGTTGTACGTCCTAAGCAACTTTCAGACCTGTCGGACAACTACTTCCTGTTTTCAACTGGGCCAATATGAAAATGTGTTAACACGAGTATGAAAATTTCCGTCAAGCTTTTCTCAGAAACCGTACATTAGAACAATTTGAAATTTGGCAGGGTGGTTCAGTATCACAAGTTGTAGGTCCTAAGCGACTTTCAGACCTGTTGGACAACTACTTCCTGTTTGGGACTTACTTTAGCGGGGGCATCCGTGTCCCATGGACACATTCTTCAATTTTTTTTGTTTATTTGAATAATGCCCACCGAGGCCCCCTCTTTTTTTATTGGTAACTTTATTAACCCCTCGTCAAAGGTGGCCTCTTATGTTATTTGTATTGTTTGACTTTGGGTCAGTCCCCTCTCTATTTATAAGGACCAGGGGAAACCAGCAGTCTTTTGAGCCAGGAAGGTGAACAAACCAGATTATTGGCATGTCCCTTTCTGTAATCCTAACTAAGTATTGTACATAAAAGAATTCCAGTTTTTCTGAATTTAGTAACAGTCTTACTTTCATTTTCATAAAACAATTTATTTTGCAACTGATACTCAACAACATATACTTGAATGTTTGTAAACTAATTTACCAAGTTTGTTTTATAAATAAACTATTATGTGCTTTAAGACGGTTAAGTTGACTCTGGAAGATGTCTATGTTCAGGGCTACGTGACATCAAGTAATGTCTGTAAATGAGAACATAAATTTAAATTAACCCCTTCGCCTTCAATATATATTTATTTATTTATTTGATTGACATTAATGACAAAATTCAACTTTATGTTTCTTGAAACTGATGTGTTTTCCAAACTTTTCTCCACATAACTTGCACTGATATCGGGGTTCTCCAGTGTGCACGTGCATATGGAGCTTCAGGGTCGCTATTTGTGTGAAGGACTTTTCACAAATTTCGCATGAATAAGGCTTCTCTTCTGTATGAATACGTCTGTGCGCGGTGAAAGCCGAGTGGAAGGTAAATCTTCGATCGCAGAACTCAAACTTGTAAGGTTTCTCGCCTTTGTGGACTCGTACATGCCGTACGAGGTGATGTTTTTCAGTAAACTCTTTTGAGCAGATATCACACTTAAAATCGCGAGTATCGGAGGGGAAGTGAATTTTCATGTGTCGCTTTAACTGGTGTGGTTGTCCGAAAGAACGACCACATACGTCACACTGTAGTACGTGGCCTTTGTATAGCGCTGGTTCCCCAGTGTGAATGCGGCAATGTCTCTTGTAGTTAGAGAGATGACTAAATGAATAACCACACACATCACAATAGTAAGGTTTATCTCCAGTATGAATTCTTATGTGCACTTCCATATCTTTTTTACGTGACATTGTCTTCTCGCAAATTCCACACTTATAATTTTTTACATGATGTTTATCTCTCTTTGGCCTATCTTTTTCTTTGTGAGTAGTCATATGGTGAGCAAGTTTGTAAGATTTGCTAAATGTTTTATGACATATATTACACTGCATTAATGGTTCTCCTGAATGTTTGGTCATATGACTTTTTAGATTACTGTGCGTAGAAAATGCTTTATTGCAAATATCGCACTCTAACGGATTTTCAGGTGCACGTTTTTTTATGTGATGAATAAAATCTTTTCGGGGTCTTTCTTTTTTACCATTCACCAACCTTTCTTTAAAGTGCTGATTTTGATATTTTCCTTCATGTGACCTTCGATGTCTTTTCATATTGGAACCGTTTGAAAAAGTCCGAAGACAGACATCACATTCCACTTGTTTTCTTACCGGAATAGTGTTAAAATCTAAATCCGTTTTTCCTGTAGTAAGATTTTCTGACAGACGTTCTGTATCTTTCGTTTTTCCTTCAATTTCAATTACTTGCACAGTTTCCATGGTATCCAGAAGTTCTCGTTTTACCTCGTAAAGTAGCGTTGCACATGCCTCATTCTCCAGTATTTCGTCCTCAATTTCCTCCTCTATTATCTCGTAATATTCGGGATCCTGAATAACGTAATCATCGACGTCTATAATTGCCATTTTGATAATTTATAAAAATCTGAAACAACAGAAAAAGTTGACTAATTTGGAATGAACTGTCAGAAGATTGTGGAAAGTCAGTTATATGTTTACTTTGTTTTCACTTATTAAATATAACACTCATAGAAAACAACAAGCTCAAATTGTCTTCCAGATAGTAGATAACATTCACCTGGTTATTCCCAAAGGCATTGTAACTTGCAACCTGTTATTCTAAGATCTTGTACTTGTAAGGTTCTGATTGATTAATTAATTGGAGTGGACCGTCCACCAATATTTTAGTTATATTCTTGACGTGTCATGACATTTAAGCAACCAACCAGTAAAATTTTAAAACAATTTTTAGTTATCAATACACAAAACGGACATATTTATTACCATATTGTTTTACAAATTGCCTAACAAATTTGTATATATGTGTAATTAGCTACAAAAATGTAGCTCCTTTTTGGGAAGGTTGCGTAGCAAACTTTCCCTTTGCTAACGCTCAGATACATAGAAACTACTACGACCGGCGTGTACTATAGCCTTACGCTCTTAAAATATAGGTCACATTGGAGGAATCTGTCCAGTACATGAATCAGTGCACCACATTTATCTTGAAAAACTTTACTATACATGTCCTTTCCTATTATGTCTCATTTACTGAATAACTGATAACTAATATTACGATTTAAACTAATATTCCATGTTCATCCGCGAGAGACAGGCTGGTTACACTTTTGATTTTGGAAAAGCAAAGCGATATTTGGCAATTCTCGCGATAGCTGTTCACTGAACCGACAAATGTAATACTGACAGTAGCACCTGTGACACCTGTGTATAATATTTGACGACGTTATTATAAAATGATTTAATGATTATTTTGTGTGATCGTGTGGTCGTCGTTTTCAGACTGTTTTGCATTCTAATTCTTTACGTGTTTAATTAAATGAAAATCAACACAAATATGGGTGTTTTGTCGATGTACAGATTTTGCACAGCTGCGCCATCTATAAAAAAAATTTAAGTTTGGGAGAATGGCATGTAGAAGTTTCGTAAATAAAATACAAATAGTTAAATTAAATATAACAATTTCTAACTAATAAAAATATATTGAAAAAGATATTTTGGTGTTTGTGACACAAGAATAATAAATGGATTATTTTACATCGGTGATCGAAAATGCTATTGTAAACATGGCAGTTACCATGTCGCTACATTGTTCCATAGTAAAAGCTGACACAATTTGTTTCCGGTCTTTTTGATTAATTTTATAATTGGTAATTCATGCTGAACCATTATATAATTTTTTTCTCGTTACACGAGTCGCAATGGGTCACCATCCTTCGTAACAATCCACGAGGTTGTTTGTTGACATCGCCAAAAAAACGTACAAATTTTCCGAGTATGTTTACCTCACGAAATTGCCGTCGATTTTTATGCTTTAAGTATCTAATTGAACGAAAGTCAAAACGATATATTTTTCTTCATTTTATATGTTCCTTAAAACGAGGGAAGATGTGATCAAGTCAGTGTGTTTTGGCAGAAGTGTATGGTCGAGCTTATGTTCCTTATGTAGATCCAAAAAGGTGCAAATTGAAATCAGCAATTATTTTTTAACATTTGTTCAGCGTTTTGAAATGCTGTTTTTAATTTGATAGAGAAATTTTCCAAGGTAAATTTTGATTAGGATAGGTGTAACTTAGAGCAAGCGATTATAGTCCATTAAAAACACTTCGGGTAATGTCGCTTACTACTGCTCGACTCCATAGAACGTCCCGAAAGCTGGCGATCTTAACAAGACCCTTGTTGAAAACAAAAAGTGTCCGATTGCATAGCAAGAATCAAGTACATGTAAACAATAAGCATAGTATAGAAAATGTACAGTGGACATTTTTTTTATTGGATTTTCGTAATAAAAAGTTACAATATTGCAATATTTGAATATTAATGTTTAAAAATGCAAGCAGGAAAGCACTCCATCTCCATGTGATTGTGACTTTTAGTATAAGCTATTAACACATTGTTTAAATTTAAAATAAACTAGTTGACATGCATTCTGATTATAAAGATTTGTGTTGCCTCATAAAGTCCTAAAATCTTTTGTTTGTTTGAATCAGGTGGATTTATAAAAATAGATTTACATATGCGCTTTTGGATGATACTAGGTCGATTTAGTTGTAGTGTGTGGGACTTGCTATGACAGAATCGACCTAGTATCATTCGAAAGCGCATGTAAATCGATTTGTACAGATCCCTGTGTTTTAATGGTGTTTCATGCCACTTTCAGCAATTTTTCAACTTTTTGGGCGCCCTGTTTTTATTGGAGGAGGAAGCCAGATTGTATGAGGTTTTTAATAATTGTCAATCAAGATTGAAGTTGAGCACACCCTGGCAGCAGTAAGATTCAAACAAGTGCTGACAGGCATTCGATCAATAGTACATGAATACTACCTTAACCACTTGGCAACTGAAGATTTGAATCTTTTAGAAGCTTATGCCATCACTTACATTTATAGGAAGACATTTTCATATATGTACAGGGGCCTCGGTGGTCGAGTGGTCAAGGGAGTTCGTCTGCTATTGATCACGTGGTCTGTCAACACTGAGATTGCGGGTTCGATTCTCAGTGCAGGCACGGTGTACTCGACTCCAATCTTAATTGACAAGGATTGCCAGTTTTCCTACCCCACGTCAGGGGTTTTCTCCGGGTACTCTAGCTTCCTCCCCCCAATAAAAACTGGACGCCATGATATAGCTAAAAATTGCTGAAAGTGGCATTAAACACCATCAAACAAATAAAACATATATGTACATGTATTCGATTCAAGTTATATGCCAATGTTTTTATGTCCGAAATGGGCAAACAGCAATTTTGTCTTAATTATTAATATATTTATACAAGTTATGATAGAAACATCTTCAATTGTATAGTTGCACTGAATGGATTTTGATGGACTCTTTGTCACATAGTGCCATTGTACACCTGATATTTTATATTTTGATTGAAATGATATTTAGGATTTCCCATAGCAAACACGGACTTTACATTCTTTGACGTAGGGGATACCTATCTCTTATCCACAACTACTTGCACCACTGAGTGGGATTTGATGAAACTTTTGCAGAATCCTATGTCATATGGTGGAATTGTGCACCTGATATTTTACAGTTTGAGCAAAACGTTTTTTGGAGTTTCCATCAGCAAAGCCCTGGACATTGCCATTCAAGACATAGGGGAGCTGGGGTTATCAATTATGAGGATTGCAAAGTTTTTTCTGGTCTAATTTTAATATCTAATATGTTTCTAAATTTACCTGATTTATTTTACATTGGTTTGTTTTATTTCCTGTCAAACATTAGGCAGGAATCTCATTTCATACTTGCAAAGCAACCTTTCCTTCGGTGCAGTCTGCACTTTGATTTATCGATGTCAATATATAAAAGCTACATTATTGCAGTTAATATGTAATTTTAGCTGCGAGGTATATACTTGGTGATGTTCATCGTGAGAAATATGTTTATGTGCTGTCTGCAATCTCGTTTTTTTTAATGTGAATTCTCTTAAACATGTAAAAAGTTTTAAGAGGCCTCTTCTCCAAAACCGGTTCCACAAAAGAAACAAAACTTATCACAAATATTTATAAGATAGTCCTCTTTAAAGTGTATGGTATTGATAGCAATTAGATATTCAAAATGAGAGCTTTGTTCTCTGAAACTCGTTAACTTATGGAAACAAAACTTGAAAGCAATATTGCTTCGATGGTCATATATACAGTTCATGTCATGTTGTTTTTTTTTTTTTTTTTTTTTTTTGCATATCGAAAATTAAAAATGGCGACCAACGAAAGACATAGTTTAACATAGGACTTTAATGCGAAGTTTAAAAGGCCTCTTCTCTGAAACAGCGAAAAACCCAATTGAAACAAAACTTATCACCAGTATTCATGGAATAAGGTTTATGTTTTTCATCCTAGTTGGAAATTGAATTGGCATTTTTTAAAGGTTTCTCCTCTGAACCAGATAACCAAGTAAAACACAAGTTATTATGAATATTTACATATTTATGTGATGTGATAGTCCTCTACAAATTTGTTTATGCCAGTAAGACAGTAACAATGGCCACCATTATCATTTCTGACGAAGTTTAAGAGGACTTTAATTTCAAATCCCATCTTTTCTGAAACTGCAAAGATAATTTAAGCCATTTTGTATTTGAATGTTTATCGGATAGTTCTCTTATGCCGTGTTGGCTAATTTGATAAAACAATCCATGATGGCTGCAATTGTAGGAATTGTAAGAATTAATTTAGAAACTGTGACAGTGCAGTTTTACACTCTTACACTCTTTACAACTATTTCATTATATTTAAAATAAAGTTCAAATTTAAAGTTATTTTATTTTACTTTTGTTTTGGTTATTTGTAATTGTAGTAATTTCACGAAATATTACAAGTTATAACTAGACATACAGGACAGACTTATCATATGTAATATTACAAGTTATAACTAGACATACAGGACAGACTTATCATATGTAATATTACAAGTTATAACTAGACATACAGGACAGACTTATCATATGTAATATTACAAGTTATAACTAGACATACAGGACAGACTTATCATATGTAATATTACAAGTTATAACTATAATCGGGACAAACATACAGGACAGACTTATCATATGTAATATTATATAAAAATTGGTTTTTGTCAGTTTAGATGATATATTCTTTTGGAAATATGTACATGCTGTGACATTAATCTGGTTTTTTTTATTATTTCTATTGTTATCTGAAAGCGGTAATTGTATGTTTTCTGATTTTTTATTGTTATGTAATATTTCATGTATTCTTTATAATGTATCGACTGTCAGAAGTTCAGGCTACAGTAAGAGTCAGCTATTCAACTAAGAACAATTGGCAGTAACAGGAGAAAGTTAAAGAAAACCCATTATGAAAATTTGTATCTTGTCGATTATCGCTTTACCAGTTTGTGTTAGTTCCGCCGGTGGTTTTGGTTTTTAGAAAGGTGACCGATCGTCAGTCACTGACCAGCAACTTGACCAAGTAAGCGACGGGACGTGTTTGCAGTCGATTATTTTATCTGTTTTTAGCTCACCTGGACGTGAGCTTTTGCTATCCCTTGGCGTCCGTCGTCCGTCGTCTGTCGTCCGTCGTAAACTTTTCAAAGTTCTTCTCCTCTGAAAACACTGGGCCAATTTTTTTCAAACTTGGTCACAATTATCCTTAGGGTTCCTAGTTTCAAGTTTGTACCCAGGGTGTTGATCAACAGACAAAGATGGCCGCTGTTACTAAAAATAGAACATGGGTGTCAACACAGGTTTTTGATCATTATCTCAAAAATTATAATAGCTGTAGAGAAAACCGTTACTTCAAATTGATCAGCACATTAAGGTCTACAATAGTTGAAATTAGTGTGAAGTTGTGTATTAGTCTATAACACATTATAGAGTACAACTGTTAATTTCTAAATTTTCCTCAAGGACAAGGCCTACAAACCATTTATTTTTCAGAAATTATCTGATGGCACCTTATAGGAGTTATTGTACTTAACTAACATTTTTGAAGAAATGTTTAGTTTTTGCACAGTAACTTAAAAGCTATAACAACTAGACTGAAACTGTTAATTTCAAAAATTTAAATATAGTTGAAGTCATTTGGGTTCCAGGTGAGCGATTGAAACTATTGATCCACTTTAAACCAGACAGCAAGATTAATTGGATGGTCTCAATAATGATAATGTTAAATAAGGGACTTAGTTTAACATCCGGGAAATGCCATCTTCGTTGCCTATAAAATAAGTCTGTTTTAAGTTATTGCACTTTTACTGCTGGATCACAAAGTTTCTAAGCGTATTACCATAACTTTAAAAGGGTATTTCTCAACTCTGTACATGCTTGATTATACCCATTGACATAAACATTTTGTTACATCTTTTGATTTGAGCATACATCTTTGGATTGGACCATTTGAGGTCTCGCCCTAACTTACCAAAATCGGCCCCTTCAAAAACACCCCCACCGTAGCTAAAAAGCCCAACTTACCATAAGTAAGTAAAAGATCTACCTTTTTTTCTGATAAAATGGTAAAACGACCGTATTTGTATTACTTGATAATCAATAAAGAAAAAATTCGTATGAATCAATCTGAGCAAATTTGCTGTTACGAAAAGAGCCACGGTCTTGTCCGATATAAAGTATTTATATACATTTGAAAGTGGGACAGTTTTGTTTATTACCTTATGAAAATTCGCACAAGGTTAGTCTGTTTTATCCAACCAGTTATAAGAAGTTATTTATTATCCTTTTTGATTTTTTTCAGTATAAAGTTTGAACGGGCAACTCTTACTACATTTTAGATTCTTTTTTAAAGTGAACAATTTAGAATCTTGGTATGCCGGCGGCAAAGTACCACAAGGAGATTCATTATGGCAGTTTGATCGATCATTTGTTTAGATGGTTTTACCATTTTTGACTTGGAATATTTAGCATAAAGTTAAAACTCCTCCGTATTAAAACTTGGGATTCCTTTAAACCACACGGAGTGTGCTCATGAAAGAATACGATGGGAGGCATGATATGAGTTTTTTATGCACATTTCGAAAGCATACGATTCGAGAAATATATCTAGTCATGTTCAAGTTAAACCAGTTAATAAAGATATGGGAAAGAAAATAAGTAGCAAATATAAAAATTATTCATACATGTCTGCTTTACACTCACACTACGACGACAGTCTTAGAACTGCTAAATAAAATCAGGGCAATCTGTACTTATAGTTATTACAGACTGTCCCTGCAATCGACATTTGTGGTGCTGAACCTGGATAGTTGCTTTCATATGTGTGAAATTACTATAAAATAATGCGTATACTGACATCTGCATTATGCACAGTGTAACACAATATCATGCAGCAGTACGAATAAATTATGTATATTTTCTAGAACAAATATAAATTATTACCTGTTCAGATCCTCTACACGTGTAATTCTCCACCACTGTGTTACTAAGAATGAATAAATAATCGTTCTGGCATGTCGTTATCATCGATCACGTGTCAGTTAAAATTTGAGCTGATACATGGAATAGGCGTAATAATTAAACGACACTAATACTAATTTTATCAGCGTGGAGACTGAGCAATCCAACTTAACTTTAATTTACATCCTAACATTGTTAATCAATTACCGTCATCATTCGGTACCAAATCACCGTATACCATGCCGTATACCGAGTGGCATCGATCCAATATTCCTGCACGGCGTTTATTGCTAGAAAGTTATGTATAACAAAGAAACAAGAAATACAGTATCTGTCTGTTAATTATGGTGTTATATAAGACGACTTTTAATGCTACTTATTTCTATATCTTGTTAGATCGAAGAAATTGAAACTCGTATCGCAGAATACGAAAAGAAGCTAGCAGAAATAGAAAAATCCCTTAGACTGGAAGATCTGTCCGACCACAAGAGGTAAGACTGGCCGAGATTTCTGACCCCAAAAGGGCAGCAGACCACAATATTTATAATTGTTTTATTTCAAACAGACTAGTATTGAGTACTGGGTAGACTCATTCGAAAATGGTGGAAAAACATGTCTCCTCATAAAATATTTACCCAGCTTGTGACACCTTTCCTTTCCTGTATATCAATAAATACCAGTTAGCTGTAGTTAGTAATTCATATAATCTGTTGACTTGAAGTGAAGTGAGGGCTTTTTCATTATAATATTTGTGACCAGTCATTCACACGATAGGCCTTGATGGTTGTTGTATTACCTTGTTTGAATCAGACATCCAATCGGATTGAGTGTTTCTAATTAGATTAAAGCACATGACATTTTAGTCCCATCAAAGTCTAAAAAAGCTTTGGACGGCAGAGGATTATCGCACTACATTTTAATGAGTTGTCAGATCTGGCATAAATTTAACCACATGGACTTGTGGTCAGGATAATTATTTAACTTTACAGTGTGTATTAACTCGCTTAATAACCAGTCTTTCTTGTATCATTGCCAAATATTGCCCTCAGAAAAATATTACCTGTGGAATTAACCATTGTTTATAAATGAATCCCTCCTCCAAGACAGAAAACCAAATCACAAAAGTTACCCTAACGCAAAACAAATAACAACAAAACAGGGAATACACATCCGACTATTTGTACGATTTCAGACGGGATCTACAAGAAGAACAGAAGAGAATTCAAAAGGATATTTCAATTCAAGGTATGTATATGTCAGTGTAAAGGACTCCTTAACACACACGGTAAAAGTGTGTGGGTTATCAACGTCTCCTGCAACGGAAACTATTGAAGTTTGAACTTTGCCATTTGTTAGCCTAATTTATACAAGAATGTTCTGTTTTTGTGTAAACAACTATTCCTAATTTATTTTTTTTGACCGACTAGCAAAACATGCTTCCAATTAATTGTAAATCTTTCTTCATTTATTAAGGCACTTGCTTTACAACCTGGCCATTTCAGACATTGTGTGATTTTATAGGCACTACAGATAGGAAATTGAAAAAATGGGAAAAGAAAGATGTACAGGATCTTGGTCTCCACATAGAACAAAAAAATTTATTATTTACATAATCCATGTTGTATGTTTGTTTCTGTTTTGAAGATGGCGAAAGCCGCTTTGTAATAAATTACATCGTCCCTTTTATTAACAAATTTAACATGGATGAAAAAAAGTCTAGAAATAGACAAGTTGTGTTCAGTCATAAGAATATTTCAATCCTCCGCCCGTAAAAGTAAAAATAATCGGTCCTCAGTTATCATTATTATTTATTTGCAGTTTGCAGCAGTTCGCTTATGTATAAAACTGTATGGACTACATATAAATATTTTCTGTTTCAGATGCTACACTTAAACAACTTAGGAAGGAGAACTGGAAGAACATGTGTCTGTCTGTTATGTTTATGGTTTTAATTTATTTAATCTACCATTATATATGGGCCCCATAGTTGTATTAAAGACATTTACCTCAAATATTTTGTTTAATTTTAATTCCAGTGCATCTGTATCATCACTTTACAAATGCACCCATATTAGATAAAATATTTGGTGCTGAGGACTTTATTTACGAAGTCCAGCCAGCACAAACTGGAGAGTAAAATGGGCATTGGGTGTCAAGTGGCATCCAGGTCTCTAGCCAGCACACACTGGGGAGTAATAATGGCATCGGGTGGGGTCAAGGACATACAGGTCTCTAGCCAGCACACACTGGGGAGTAAAAATGGCATTGGATGGGGTCAAGGGCATACAGGTCTCTTGCAAGCACAAACTGGGGAGTAATAATGGCATTTGGTGGGGTCAATGACGTACAGGTCTCAAACCAGCACAAACTGGGGAGTAATAATGGCATTGGATGGGGTCAATGACGTACAGGTCTCTAGCTAGCACATACTGGGGAGTAATAATGGCATTGGGTGTGGTCAAGGGCATACAGGTCTCTAGCTAGCACACACTGGGGAGTAATAATAGCATTGGATGGGGTCAAGGGCATACAGGTCTATAGCCAGCACACACTGGGGAGTAATAATGGCATTGGATGGGGTCAAGGGCATACAGGTCTCTAGCTAGCACATACTGGGGAGTAATAATGGCATTGGGTGGGGTCAAGGGCATACAGGTCTCTAGCTAGCACACACTTGGGAGTAATAATGGCATTGGATGGGGCAAGGGCATACAGGTCTCTAGATAGCACACAATGGGGAGTAATAATGTCATTGGATGGGGTCAAGGGCATACAGGTCTCTAGCCAGCACAAACTGGGGAGTAATAATGGCATTGGATGGGGTCAAGGGCATACAGGTCTCTAGCCAGCACACACTGGGGAGTAATAATGGCATTGGATGGGGTCAAGGGCATACAGGTCTCTAGATAGCTCACAATGGGGAGTAATAATGGCATTGGATGGGGTCAAGGGCATACAGGTCTCTAGCCTGCACAACTGGGGAGTAATAATGGCATTGGATGGGGTCAAGGGCATACAGGTCTCTAGCCAGCACACACTGGGGAATAATAATTGCATTGGATGGGGTCAAGGGCATACAGGTCTCTAGCCAGCACAACTGGGGAGTAATAATGGCATTGGATGGGGTCAAGGGCATACAGGTCTCTAGCCAGCACACACTGGGGAGTAATAATGGCATTGGATGGGGTCAAGGGCATACAGGTCTCTAGCCAGCACGCACTTGGGAGTAATAATGGCATTGGATGGGGTCAAGGGCATACAGGTCTCTAAATAGCACACAATGGGGAGTAATAATGGCATTGGATGGGGTCAAGGGCATACAGGTCTCTAGCCTGCACAACTGGGGAGTAATAATGGCATTGGATGGGGTCAAGGGCATACAGGTCTCTAGCCAGCACACACTGGGGAATAATAATGGCATTGGATGGGGTCAAGGGCATACAGTTCTCTAGCCAGTACAAATGGGGAGTAATAATGGCATTGGATGGGGTCAAGGGCATACATGTCTCTAGCCAGCACAAACTGGGGAGTAATAATGGCATTGGATGGGGTCAAGGGCATACAGGTCTCTAGCCAGCACACACTGGGGAGTAATAATGACATTGGATGGGGTCAAGGGCTTACAGGTCTCTAGCTAGCACACACTGTGGAGTAATAATGGCATTGGATGGGGTCAAGGGCATACAGGTCTCTAGCCAGCACAACTGGGTAGTAATAATGGCATTGGATGGGGTCAAGGGCATACATGTCTCTAGCCAGCACAACTGGGGAGTAATAATGGCATTGGATGGGGTCAAGGGCATACAGGTCTCTAGCCAGCACACACTAAGGAATAATAATGGCATTGGATGGGGTCAAGGGCATACAGGTCTCAAACCAGCACAAACTGGGGAGTAATAATGGCATTGGATGGGGTCAAGGGCTTACAGGTCTCTAGCTAGCACACACTGTGGAGTAATAATGGCATTGGGTGGGGTCAAGGGCATACAGGTCTCTAGCTAGCACACACTGGGGAGTAATAATGGCATTGGATGGGGTCAAGGGCATACATGTCTCTAGCCAGCACAAACTGGGGAGTAATAATGGCATTGGATGGGGTCAAGGGCATACAGGTCTCTAGCCAGCACACACTGGGGAGTAATAATGGCATTGGATGGGGTCAAGGGCATACAGGTCTCTAGCCAGCACACACTTGGGAGTAATAATGGCATTGGATAGGGCAAGGGCATATAGGTCTCTAGATAGCACACAATGGGGAGTAATAATGGCATTGGATGGGGTCAAGGGCATACAGGTCTCTAGCCTGCACAACTGGGGAGTAATAATGGCATTGGATGGGGTCAAGGGCATACAGGTCTCTAGCCAGCACACACTGGGGAATAATAATGGCATTGGATGGGGTCAAGGGCATGCAGTTCTCTAGCCAGTACAAATGGGGAGTAAAAATGGCATTGGATGGGGTCAAGGGCATACATGTCTCTAGCCAGCACAAACTGGGGAGTAATAATGGCATTGGATGGGGTCAAGGGCATACAGGTCTCTAGCCAGCACACACTGGGGAGTAATAATGGCATTGGATGGGGTCAAGGGCTTACAGGTCTCTAGCTAGCACACACTGTGGAGTAATAATGGCATTGGATGGGGTCAAGGACATACAGGTCTCTAGCCAGCACAACTGGGGAGTAATAATGGCATTGGATGGGGTCAAGGGCATACATGTCTCTAGCCAGCACAACTGGGGAGTAATAATGGCATTGGATGGGGTCAAGGGCATACAGGTCTCTAGCCAGCACACACTGGGGAATAATAATGGCATTGGATGGGGTCAAGGGCATACAGGTCTCAAACCAGCACAAACTGGGGAGTAATAATGGCATTGGATGGGGTCAAGGGCTTACAGGTCTCTAGCTAGCACACACTGTGGAGTAATAATGGCATTGGGTGGGGTCAAGGGCATACAGGTCTCTAGCTAGCACACACTGGGGAGTAATAATGGCATTGGATGGGGTCAAGGGCATACATGTCTCTAGCCAGCACAAACTGGGGAGTAATAATGGCATTTGGTGGGGTCAATGACGTACAGGTCTCAAACCAGCACAAACTGGGGAGTAATAATGGCATTGGATGGGGTCAAGGGCATACAGGTCTCTAGCCAGCACAACTGGGGAATAATAATGACATTGGGTGGGGTCAAGGGCATACAGGTCTCTAGCCAGCACACACTGGGGAGTAATAATGGCATTGGATGGGGTCAAGGGCTTACAGGTCTCTAGCTAGCACACACTGTGGAGTAATAATGGCATTGGATGGGGTCAAGGGCATACAGGTCTCTAGCCAGCACTACTGGGGATTAATAATGGCATTGGATGGGGTCAAGGGCATACATGTCTCTAGCCAGCACAACTGGGGAGTAATAATGGCATTGGATGGGGTCAAGGGCATACAGGTCTCTAGCCAGCACACACTGGGGAATAATAATGGCATTGGATGGGGTCAAGGGCATACAGGTCTCAAACCAGCACAAACTGGGGAGTAATAATGGCATTGGATAGGATCAAGGGCTTACAGGTCTCTAGCTAGCACACACTGTGGAGTAATAATGGCATTGGGTGGGGTCAAGGGCATACAGGTCTCTAGCTAGCACACACTGGGGAGTAATAGTGGCATTGGATGGGGTCAAGGGCATACATGTCTCTAGCCAGCACAAACTGGGGAGTAATAATGGCATTTGGTGGGGTCAATGACGTACAGGTCTCAAACCAGCACAAACTGGGGAGTAATAATGGCATTGGATGGGGTCAAGGGCATACAGGTCTCTAGCCAGCACAACTGGGGAATAATAATGGCATTGGGTGGGGTCAAGGGCATACAGGTCTCTAGCCAGCACACACTGGGGAATAATAATGGCATTGGATGGGGTCAAGGGCATACAGGTCTCTAGCCAGCACACACTGGGGAATAATAATGGCATCGGATGGGGTCAAGGGCATACAGGTCTCTAGATAGCACACAATGGGGAGTAATAATGGCATTGGATGGGGTCAATGACGTACAGGTCTCAAACCAGCACAAACTGGGGAGTAATAATGGCATTGGAGGGGGTCAAGGGCTTACAGGTCTCTAGCTAGCACACACTGTGGAGTAATAATGGCATTGGGTGGGGTCAAGGGCATACAGGTCTCTAGCTAGCACACACTGGGGAGTAATAATGGCATTGGATGGGGTCAAGGGCATACATGTCTCTAGCCAGCACAAACTGGGGAGTAATAATGGCATTTGGTGGGGTCAATGACGTACAGGTCTCAAACCAGCACAAACTGGGGAGTAATAATGGCATTGGATGGGGTCAAGGGCATACAGGTCTCTAGCCAGCACAACTGGGGAATAATAATGGCATTGGGTGGGGTCAAGGGCATACAGGTCTCTAGCCAGCACACACTGGGGAGTAATAATGGCATTGGATGGGGTCAAGGGCTTACAGGTCTCTAGCTAGCACACACTGTGGAGTAATAATGGCATTGGATGGGGTCAAGGGCATACAGGTCTCTAGCCAGCACTACTGGGGATTAATAATGGCATTGGATGGGGTCAAGGGCATACATGTCTCTAGCCAGCACAACTGGGGAGTAATAATGGCATTGGATGGGGTCAAGGGCATACAGGTCTCTAGCCAGCACACACTGGGGAATAATAATGGCATTGGATGGGGTCAAGGGCATACAGGTCTCAAACCAGCACAAACTGGGGAGTAATAATGGCATTGGATAGGATCAAGGGCTTACAGGTCTCTAGCTAGCACACACTGTGGAGTAATAATGGCATTGGGTGGGGTCAAGGGCATACAGGTCTCTAGCTAGCACACACTGGGGAGTAATAGTGGCATTGGATGGGGTCAAGGGCATACATGTCTCTAGCCAGCACAAACTGGGGAGTAATAATGGCATTTGGTGGGGTCAATGACGTACAGGTCTCAAACCAGCACAAACTGGGGAGTAATAATGGCATTGGATGGGGTCAAGGGCATACAGGTCTCTAGCCAGCACAACTGGGGAATAATAATGGCATTGGGTGGGGTCAAGGGCATACAGGTCTCTAGCCAGCACACACTGGGGAGTAATAATGGCATTGGATGGGGTCAAGGGCATACAGGTCTCTAGCCAGCACACACTGGGGAATAATAATGGCATTGGATGGGGTCAAGGGCATACAGGTCTCTAGATAGCACACAATGGGGAGTAATAATGGCATTGGATGGGGTCAATGACGTACAGGTCTCAAACCAGCACAAACTGGGGAGTAATAATGGCATTGGAGGGGGTCAAGGGCTTACAGGTCTCTAGCTAGCACACACTGTGGAGTAATAATGGCATTGGGTGGGGTCAAGGGCATACAGGTCTCTAGCTAGCACACACTGGGGAGTAATAATGGCATTGGATGGGGTCCAGGGCATACAGGTCTCTAGCCAGCACAAACTGGGGAGTAATAATGGCATTGGATGGGGTCAAGGGCATACAGGTCTCTAGATAGCACACAATGGGGAGTAATAATGGCATTGGATGGGGTCAAGGGAATACAGGTCTCTAGCCAGCACAACTGGGGAGTAATAATGGCATTGGATGGGGTCAAGGGCATACAGGTCTCTAGCTAGCACATACTGGGGAGTAATAATGGCATTTGGTGGGGTCAATGACGTACAGGTCTCAAACCAGCACAAACTGGGGAGTAATAATGGCATTGGAGGGGGTCAAGGGCTTACAGGTCTCTAGCTAGCACACACTGTGGAGTAATAATGGCATTGGGTGGGGTCAAGGGCATACAGGTCTCTAGCTAGCACACACTGAGGAGTAATAATGGCATTGGATGGGGTCCAGGGCATACAGGTCTCTAGCCAGCACAAACTGGGGAGTAATAATGGCATTGGATGGGGTCAAGGGCATACAGGTCTCTAGATATCTCACAATGGGGAGTAATAATGGCATTGGATGGGGTCAAGGGAATACAGGTCTCTAGCCAGCACAACTGGGGAGTAATAATGGCATTGGATGGGGTCAAGGGCATACAGGTCTCTAGCCAGCAAAACTGGGGAGTAATAATGGCATTGGATGGGGTCAAGGGCATACATGTCTCTAGCTAGCACACACTGGGGAATAATAATGGCATTGGATGGGGTCAAGGGCATACAGGTCTCTAGATAGCACACAATGTGGAGTAATAATGGCATTGGATGGGGTCAAGGACGTACAGGTCTCTAGCCAGCACAACTTTGGAATAATAATGGCATCAGATGGGGTCAAGGGCATACAGGTCTCTAGCCAGCACACACTGGGGAGTAATAATGGCATTGGGTGGGGTCAAGGGCTTACAGGTCTCTAGATAGCACACAATGGGGAGTAATAATGGCATTGGATGGGGTCAAGGGCATACAGGTCTCTACCCAGTACAAACTGGAGAGTAATAATGGCATTGGATGGGGTCAAGGGCATACAGTTCTCTAGCCAGCACAACTGGGGAATAATAATGGCATTGGATGTGGTTAAGGGCACACAGGTCTCTAGCCACTACAAACTGGAGAGTAATAATGGCATTGGATGGGGTCAAGGGCATACAGTTCTCTAGCCAGTACAAACTGGAGAATAATAATGGCATTGGATGGGGTCAAGGGCATACAGGTCTCTAGCCAGCACAACTTTGGAATAATAATGGCATCGGATGGGGTCAAGGGCATACAGGTCTCTAGCCAGCACACACTGGGGAGTAATAATGGCATTGGATGGGGTCAAGGGCATACAGTTCTCTAGCCAGTACAAACTGGAGAGTAATAATGGCATTGGAGGGGGTCAAGGGCATACAGGTCTCTAGCAAGCACAAACTGGGGAATAATAATGGCATCGGATGGGGTCAAGGACATACATGTCTCTAGCCAGCACAACTGGGGAGTAATAATGGCATTGGATGGGGTCAATGGCATACAGGTCTCTAGATAGCACAACTGGGGAATAATAATGGCATTGGATGGGGTCAAGGACATACATGTCTCTAGCCAGCACAACTGGGGAATAATAATGGCATTGGATGGGGTCAAGGGCATACAGGTCTCTAGATAGCACAACTGGGGAATAATAATGGCATTGGATGGGGTCAAGGGCATACATGTCTCTAGCCAGCACAACTGGGGAATAATAATGGCATTGGATAGGGGTCAAGGACATACATGTCTCTAGCCAGCACAACTGGGGAATAATAATGGCATTGGATGGGGTCAAGGGCATACAGGTCTCTAGCCAGCACAACTGGGGAGTAATAATGGCATTGAATGGGGTCAAGAGCATACAGGTCTCTAGCCAGCACTACTGGGGAGTAATAATGGCATTGGATGGGGTCAAGGGGATACAGGTCTCTAACCAGCACAAACTGGGGAGTAATAATGGCATTGGATGGGGTCAAGGACATACATGTCTCTAGCCAGCACAACTGGGGAATAATAATGGCATTGGATGGGGTCAAGGGCATACAGTTCTCTAGCCAGTACAAACCGGGGAGAAATAATGGCATTGGATGGGGTCAAGGACATACATGTCTCTAGCCAGCACAAACTGGGGAGTACATCGTCTATGGAAACTCACTGCCTATGGTTTAACATAATTTATCATTACACTATAACCTTTTTGCTATTGTCTTATTGGTCTAAATCAATACATGTGACATTCCATTCTGCTCAATAAAAAAACGTATTTCATTTGCATGATTTGATTGGCTATCATATTTTCAGCATATTTTTATTTAAAATTTTAAAGATATGATAGCTAATCAAGTTAGAGTGCAATATGGTTTAATAATAAGTAGAATTGGTGTTTTGCTTGTATATCATGTTCAGCAGCAAAATTACTGTAAAATTACCAGTTGGATTCTTCTTGTTATATTAAAATTATTGCGATTTGATAAAGTGTTATTTTATATTTCAATGAAACTTAAGGTAAAGTAAAAATGTTCTAATTTATTGACTCGATATTATGTAATTAAACAATTAATGCACTTGATATTATTCAATTGTTGAATTTTGAAGAGGCCAATACGCTTTATATGGACCTTGTAGAATGATACAAGCGGAGACGAGTATGGGTGCACCCGGTCCCCCCTAAAAATTCTCCGGTGATATAGATGATAAGTTGATAACAGTTTTGTTTTCATTTTATATGTTGAAAAAAAAAATGTAAAAAATGAATTGATCTCAAAGTGTTCCTAAGTTCCTTACAGTAAATGTGTCAATATTTCCATTTATCAAGATACAAGATACAAGATACAAGATGTTTTATTTGCAAATTAATGCGCCCATTTCTGAGCAGAATAATCATATTTCAATAATAATAAATATAATAATGATACGAAAGACACTCTAGTGAAATGGTTAAGCTAATATACATAAAAATAGTACAACAAGTAATGAACTAAAGCGTAAAATCGAAAGAATTTATGAAGACCACGTACCTAGAAATAACATGTAATTAGCATCTGACAAGACAAAATACCCATCTGAACACTAGTTAAAATGACCTATTAGAAGCTATCTCTTCAGAGCTTCCGGGGGGTTTCGCCCTCTGGTCCCCTAACAGGGCACCGCCTTGGACCTGCTGCGTGCCTTAGGCGGCCCCCAAACCCCTCGTCCATTTGTTGCCCCCTCGAACTTAAAATCCTGTATCCGCGTATGGTCAATACTTTTCAACAAGGTCCTTATAAAGCGTATTAACCGACTCCCTAACTGTTATATTGCATATACATGTATTGCATTTCTTGTTTGAATGTTGACTCGTGTTCTGTTATAAATAAATATTATACACTTAATTACTGCTTTAGTGGTCAACAGCAGGAAATAATGGACCCCAAGACCTGGACTTGAGGTGACCTGACCTGAACGAGGCCAACGGCCGATGTCAGGTCAGGTCAGCGAGAGTCCAGGTCGAGGGTCCATTATTTCCTGCTGTTGACCACTAAAGCAGTAATCAATCGTTTTATTATACCGAAACGAACTTCTCCAAAAGTCAACATATGTTATGTGACAAATATTGACAACGGGACAAATGTTGACTTTTGGAGCAGAGTTGGTGGTCATGCAGTGGAAAATGAATTGAAATCACATGTTCAAATATAACCAATAGAAATTGACTATATTGTTATTAATATTCATACGGTATAATAATTATAATAAAAAATATTATTTGCTTCAGCGGAAGGTTTCTCACACGTCGTTTGTTTTTCCCATTCCCGCGGAAGGTTTCTCACACGTCGTTTGTTTTTCCCATTCCCGGAAAGACACAAAAGTACATGAAAATTAACAACTACCAGGCAAACAAACATTTTTTTCGGGTTATAAATTTTTCTTCATGTGATAATCTACAGTATCACCCTCGTTCAAAGGCAGTATATGTTATATTATCCGTCATGCAAACGTTTATTACAGACGACGAATAAAAATACTAGTAAGTCCACGTAACCAAAACCCACCTTACGCATAAATATACAATATTAGTATATTGTGGAATGGTTTGTCTTAGTTTTCTTTGAAGTTGAGTGTAAATAAATTTAGATGATATAAGGGGTGGAGCTTGTATGACATCACAACTGTTCAATAATTATTGTTCCACCCCTTGCATCGTTGGAACATATTATCGTGTGATAATTACAAACTTTAGGGTTATATTAAATTCAATCTTATTTCTTAGCCTCAAAACGAATCTCTGTAACAATTTTACAGAAGCAATTTTGGCTTCAATGGATAAAATTTTCGGACTCCGTTGTTTGTTATAAATTAACATTCTTATGAGATGACAAAATTGCTATTTTTGAATTCAGCATCTAAGCTCCTCGTCCGTAACAGATTTCATGCACCCCAAATAAACATATGAATCGGGTTCCACTTTGCTAGAATTTGATTCACTGTCATTGAAAAATCCAAGTTGAAATCTCCATGTGGAAAATATTGTTGGACCGTTTGACTTTTCTCCCATTTCGGTAAACATAATGTTCATTTTCCATGTTTTCGGCTATTTGTGACAATGTGTCAATACATGAACTATCATGATCTGGCGGTCATACATTACTTGAAGAATCATAAGAATGCTCCCACTGACGAACATGATGAAAAAGTTCCATTTCGTGTTTTTCTGTTATGTCCTTGTAACTTATAAACCATGTGGTAATAAATTCGACGTAGAGAAATTTCATTGGACCATTCCACAAATCATTTACAATACTCGTAATTTATTGTATCTGATTGACATCGAAGGGTCGGTATCTGGTCCTATTGGACTCGATATACGCCCCTTCGCTGTAAATCAGATACAGTAAATGACTCGTACTGTAAATACAACTTGTCAGAAAATATACAGTTTATTTGTACGAGCCTTAAAAAAAACCAGGTAGAAATGCGAGGCTTTGCTGAGCATTTCTCACCTGTTTTGCGGCGAGTACAAATAAACGTTATATTAAGTGAGCTTTAGCAAGTTGATGTACGTCGTCTGCATGTCGTCCGTCAGTTGTCAATTATTAACTTTTTCAAAACTTGTCTCTCTGAAACCACATTAACAATTAGTTTCAAACTTGGCCACTTTCATCCTTAGAGTACCGTGTAGCACATTTTTTCAAAATGTTAGTGAAGGAAAGATGGTTATTGTTACTAAAAGTAGAACACATGGTCAACATACATTTTGGACAGTGACTCAAATATATAATAGCTTAAGGAAAACCCGTTACGTTAAATTTATCAGCACATTAAACTAAGTCCAAAGATGTGTTATAACTTCCTGTAGGATTTATTGTCCTTTAATTAAATTTTCGACAAAATTTTCAGTTTTTACAATATAACCTGAAAACAATAAAAGTACCAATAATTCAAGATAACTAAGGCCATTTCTGCCCGTGGTTACAGCCATTAAAATAGTAAAAATATAACCATGAAATAAATGGTAATTCCAAAGCAAATATCTTTTATGCAACCTAACTGGCTGTTAGTTATAGAAAGAAGTGTAAGTCATAGTAAGTGTTTATATTCTAATATGACGTGCTTTAAAGGCTCTGAGACCACAACTGTCGTAAAAAAAAGATTTATCTATGAGCAACACGCGCTGAGGAGGGCGGGTTTTAAATGGCTGTTCCACTACAAAACTGTAACTCCCGCCGGAAAGCTATTGCGTATGACGTATAAATCTTATAAATAGCGACACGCGCTATCATTATCCGTTGCAATATATTGTGAGTTACATTGACGGAACAGCCAGTTCATGGCGGAAATGATGTTTTCTATACGTACGAAAATATTTAAAATGTACCGTAATTGTCTTATTAGAATAGAAATAATTCACGGATGCTGTGATTTATCATTGTTTTACAACGGGGTGACCATTTATGTCGTATTATTTTATCCCGAGCGACAATAATTTCTTAATTAAACATCAGTAATGTAAAACTTACATTAACATGTTTGATGCCTATTAATCATGTAAAACGTCATAAGTGTTCAATTCACTGGCTATTGAAAAACGACATTAAGTGTTGAACTTCACCAATTATTAACACGTTTAATTCACCACGTCACAGAGATCCTGAAAACAATTTTGTCTACCGTAATATAGGACATATTTGTGCAGCCCGTCGGGAGATTTTACACCAGAAGCCGACAATCCGTTAAACAGCTGAAAAATAGAAAATTAAGTGGAAAAATTACAGACTCGGCGCAGTAGCAGTGATAGCTGGTTTTGCATATCCCATCAATTATAAACGGAAAGGGGAGGGGTAGTTTCCCACTCTCCTCTTGAGCTGTTCTTCTTTTGATATCATGAATTATATTTTTCGCAACAGATCAACATCCGAAACACGTCTGTGTTCTCGACAGTGTTTTGTCTTTTCTCTTACAGATGTACAAGATTCTCCATAAAGAGTCTGTTGAGCAATTTTCACGCGAATTTTTCTTTTTAAGCGTGAATTGTCAGTAATTCTTTTCATCAAGACAGGTGACAGACACGAACAATGTGTTGTTTACACAAATAAATAATAAAAGTATGTGCATAACTTTGAGAAATACCTTTCTAAATGAAAAGAGACATTAAATGCGTAACAAACCTATAAATATAATTCTTAATAATTATCTTAGTCAGTGATGCATTTTTATATACATTAGTCATGTGAACTGTTGTAAACTGTGTGTAGACTTACAATAAGCAGTGTTAGTTTGCATTCGGGCGACAAATTTTACAATCTATCATTTCCGCCCAGAGGTCAGCAGAAGCTTGATAGTTTTTGTTGTTTTTAACGAACTTTGTGGGACTATTTATAATAGCTTATACTATATCCTGGATCAACCAACCAAAATATCGTGATATAAAGTGGTGATACACAATTATGACACATCTTTAACCTTTAGTAATCAACAACACTTCAAGTTATTGTTCTGGACGTGTAAATAATTAAGTTAACCAGTATGGATGAGAATGAAATTTTGGATACGTGGAATTATAAACTCAGTAGCCACTTGATAGTAAACAATATATTTTTGGTTCTTTACATTATTATTGGATTATCCGGAAACACCTTAGTAATATTTATTTACAATTTTAAACTGTCAAAGAAAAAAGATGACCGTTACTTCATTCCAGTTCTGGCAGCAATGGATTTATCTGCCTGTGTGATTGGTGCGTCGTATGCTCTTGCGCTGAATCTACTTCCGGCAAAATTTACAAGTAGCATTTTGTGTAAAGTTTTGTGGTATTTTAGCGAGTCAACGACAATTTCATCGGCATTACTGTTAATAGTTATTGCAGTACAAAGGTATTTAAAAGTTTGTAAACCGTTGTCAACATTTAGCTTACGATGGAAACGAATTGCAATTTTTCTGTGTTTCATCTCGTCTGCCGTCTTTACAATTCCGACCCTTTTCTTTTATGGCGAATTGGAGTTTTCACATCCAGAATACAACATAACAGGGTCCAGATGTGGACAGCTAGACCCCGACGACTCTCTTTTCAGAAGTTTAGTTTTATCATATACCTTGCTAGAATTCATTTGTGCTGTTGTAGGATGTATATCTTTTACGGTCTTGTATGCCCTTATAGGAAAACAAATTTACAAAAAGTTTATAATATTCAAAAGGACTATGACTCTCAGACGCCGCCCTATCGATAAAAAGGCACCTGCTTGTACGTCTAGTAATGATGAAACAACAAACAGAGCGTCAGTTGATAGCATAGATATCGACGTAACAGTGTCTTCTGTTGAAGGCAGTAGAAACAGTATAGTGAATGAAAACCAGTCTCCGGTGCGAAAGAAACGACGTTCGTTTGATTTGCTGCAGGATAACGTCTCTGCAATGAAACACCATTTTCATAAACATCGTTATTCATATATGTTCATGGCAATAACAGTAGTTTTCATCGTTTCCTTTACACCTCGAATATCTTTAATGCTAATAGAATCTGCAGATAAAAACTTTTGGAAGAATCTTGTGGATAAACCCAGAACTATTGCTTTGTGCCTATTTTTCTATCGTTTCTATATATTTAATCATATTATTAATCCTTTTATATATGGCTTTTTTGACACAACGTTTAAACATGAAGTAAAAAAAATATTTTGTAGAAAGAGCAACGTACGGGAGAATGACTCAGAGTTTTAACCTCGCACAAATATTTAAATATCATTTCTTTTGAGTATTTAGTTTTTATTTATGCAGTACAGCAGGATGTGAAATAACTTCGTGGTTATAACTGAAATATTACTTGCTGTGCATTTAGCAACAATTAATCACTCTATATAACATAAATCATGTTCGTTTGTATTGCAACAGGATGACAAATTCCTTATTCTTCTGGCACTCCTGTCCATCTACCTGTTCCCAATGGCAACAAGTTTAATTATCGTATTTTCGCAAGGACCATACTAAGGGGTTCCCAGTGTATGCTTTGACCATACTGGGAGGGTTCCCAGTGCTCGACCCGCAGGGCAGTCCAGCGCGTCACTGGGTGGCAGATAGGGGAAACCCTCTCGTTGAGGGGTTATCAGGTCATAATACAGAAAGCCTGGCCGCCGACAGTAGTTGGTAAAGTAGAATGTGCCACGATCCTTGCACGCCAAAGACCCCTTTTGTAGATTACGAAAAGGATTAAGCTTATTGTAGCCGCTATTAAAGTCTAAATCCTCCGCCTCTACCCAATACTCCATACGTTTCCAGTGGCAGTAAAAAAATGTTGTCTTATCTTATCTTATCTTATCCCCCCTTTTTATCTGTAGATTTAAGACTTATCGCTTGTTAACTCTTTCTCGTCCTGAATATAGCTGTAATATTGCTCGCTTGACGAAAAGCAAACATTCGATCAATCGATCCCATGTGATTGATAGGGAAAGTCCTTCTCGTTTGGGGATTGTCAGGTCTTACTACAGGGAACTTGACCACATACCTTACTGGGTAATATGTTTGGAGAAAGCAACGCTTACGGAAAATTCAGCCTTTTGTCTTTAAAAATGGTCTTTATTTTACACAGAGCGTAGCTCTTTCAAAACACATCACCCACTGAGGTCTGCGGACAGGCTTCAATTATTCTGACCTGACAACTTCTAACGAGAGGGCTTCCCCTATCCGCCACATGGCCTCCAAGAATGATCCTTAACAAAACAATTAATTCTTTTCAAAATATAATAAGGATAACGTATTTATTTTTGGTTTTCTAGGCTGTAGCCAGGTGGGGAGCTCCGTATATTTTGCCCCCCCCCCCCCCTAAAAAAAAAAACAGACTAGAAAAAAAGAGGTCAGATAAGATTACATTCCGTATTGTTATAATTTGAGTAAAATACGAAGAATATGTAGATTATCGGGGCGGGGGTGGGGGTGGGGGATTGGTGGGCTTCCCAAGCGGCCAAGAGATCACTGGTCTTAAAGAGGTACGCCCCAATATGAAATCCTGCCTACGGCCTGTTTATCACACTTTTTAGCTCACCTGACCCAAAGGGTCAGGTGAGCTATTGTTATCACTTTGCGTCCGTCGGCGTCGTCGTCGTCGTCGGCGTCTGTAAACTTTTTACATTTTAATCTTCTTCTCTGAAACCACTTGGCCAATTGAAACCAAACTTGGCCATAATGTGCATTGGATGGACCTTTACAAAGTTTGTGTTTTTTATTTTGATTGGTAAACCAATATGGCCGCCACCTCAAGACTTAGTTTAACATAGGACCCTATGGGAAAAAAGTTAAAAAGGGCTTCTTCTCTGAAACCGTTTAACCAATCAAAACAAAACTTACTAGCAATATTGTTTAGATGGTCCTCTATAAAGTTTGTGTTTTAGATGGGAATTGGAAATTCAAAATGGCCGCCACTGCAGGACTTAGTTTAACATAGAACCCTATGGGAAAAAGTTTTAAAAGGCTTCTTCTCTGAAACCGGTTAATCAATGGAAACAAAAACTTACTAGCAATATTGTTTGGATGGTCCTCTATAAAGTTTGTGTTTTTTATGGCAATTGGAAATTCAAAATGGCTGCCACCGCAGGACTTAATTTAACATAGGACCCTATGGGAAAAAGTTTGAAAGGCTTCTTTTCTGAAACCGGCCAACCAATGGAAACAAAACTTACTAGCAATATTTGTTTGGATGGTCCTCTATAAAGTTAATGTTTTTTATCCCAATCTGAAATTCAAAATGGCCGCCACCGCAGGAGTTAGTTTAACATTGGACCCTATGGGAAAAAGGTTAAAAAGGGCTTCTTCTCTGAAACCGGTTAACCAATCAAAACAAAATTTACTAGCAATATTGTTTGGATGGTCCTTTATAAAGTTTATGATTTTTATGCCAACTGGAAATTCAAAATGGCCGCTACCGCAGGACTTAGTTTAACATAGGACCCTATGGGAAAAAGTTTTTAAAGGCTTCTTCTCTGAAACCGGTTAATCCATGGAAACAAAAACTTACTAGCAATATTGTTTGGATGGTCCTCTATAAAGTTTATGTTTTTTATGGCAATTGGAAATTCAAAATGGCCGCTACCGCAGGACTTAGTTTAACATAAGACCCTATGGGAAAAAGTTTTTAAAGGCTTCTTCTCTGAAACCGGTTAATCAATGGAAACAAAAACTTACTAGCAATATTGTTTGGATGGTCCTTTATAAAGTTTATGTTTTTTATGGCAATTGGAAATTCAAAATGGCCACCTCCCCCGCAGGACTTAGTTTAACATAGGACCCTGTGGGCAAATAAAAAAAACTTCTCTATACAACTGGTTAACCAATGAAACAAAGCTTTCTAGTAATATTGTTTGGATGGTCCTATTTAAAGTTTATTGAAAATTACAGGACTTACTTTAACATCAGGGAAATGCCATCTTCATTGCCTATAAAATCAGATGAGCGATACAGGCTCTTAAGAGCCTCTGGTTTTAGGAAGCTATATCGATTCCGAGCTTTTTTTCCCCGATAAAGCGCAATTATGTTCAGAATCAGAACGTTTGTTGTTTATCTTTACCTAACAGCGGTAAAAGTCTTACTTAGATCTACGGCAACATTATTGTCTTGAATAGCTAGCTGTCAGTTATAGACAATTTGTCAGATATGTAAGCCACTTTTCCATTTTACCCAATAATAGACCCCGGATTGCGTCGGTAAAGCGCAGGCATCGTGTTTACTGTAAATACTGAAACGCATTAAGCAATGACAATCTGAGTACAACGGAACAAAATTATTTACCTTAAAATAGTTAAGTCACCAAATGAGAGGACAATACTACCTCGACAACAACACGATGTTTTAAGTGTTATTTTCGACCACATTGACTATATACTGGTATTATATTGTACATAGATCTAACAATCTTTACCAGTTGGGTATATATTGTACATAGATCTAACAATCTTTACCCGTTCGTTATATACTGGTAATATATTGTACATAGATCTAACAATCTTTACCCGTTGATTATATACTGGTAATATATTGTACATAGATCTAACAATCTTTACCAGTTGGGTATATACCGGTAATATATTGTACATAGATCTAACAATCTTTACCCGTTGATAATATACTGGTAATATATTGTACATAGATCTAACAATCTTTAACCTTTGGTTCTATACTGGTTATATATTGTACATAGATCTAACAATCTATACCCGTTGGTTATATACTGGTAATATATTGTACATAGATCTAACAATCTTTACCAGTTGGCTATATACTGGTTATATATTGTACATAGATCTAACAATCTTTACCAGTTGGCTATATACTGGTTATATATTGTACATAGATCTAACAATCTTTACCAGTTGGTTATATACTGGTAATATATTGTACATACATCTAACAATCTTTACCAGTTGGCTATATATAGCTACAATAATGTAGCTCCTTTTTTTTTTTTGATGGACGGAGCTACAAAGAGGTCCCATTACTCGTAATGGAGCAGCCCGGGAGTGATTCACACCCGGGGGTTTTATGCATATTATAAGCAATTGCACTGTTTCCCTGGTTTGCTACATACTTTTTTTATGTATTTGCAGTTTTACTGATATTTCCACAACACCGTATTCGTTAGTTTTATCACTTTATTCGTAATCGGGGCATTGTTTGACAAAATATGAAATCCGGAAGTGCATAATTTCGATAATATCAGAATCGATTTGGTAAAAAATGTAATTCCGGATGATTTCAGCTGTATGCATTTGCATTATGATTATGTCCCCTTATTACAAATTTTACCGATACGATTCCGAAATTCTACACTCCAAATTTTAATTATGTCAACAATGCCACGCTTACGAAAAAGTGTTAAAATTATTTAATTAGACATTGTAGACATATCAGATGAACGGCGGAGGAAAGAAAACATATTTATTTAATAAAGACAAAGGTTAAATAGCGGAAAATATGTGTAAATCCCAAAAGTGTTTTTGCTCCATTACGAGTAATGGGACCTCTTTGTAGCTCCGTCCATCAAAAAAAAGAAGCTACATTATTGTAGCTAGGCTATATACTGGTAATATATTGTACATAGATCTAACAATCTTAACCAGTTGGCTATATACTGGTTATATATTGTACATAGATCTAACAATCTTTACCCGTTGGTTATATACTGGTAATATATTGTACATAGATCTAACAATCTTTACCAGTTGGTTATATACTGGTAATATATTGTACATAGATCTAACAATCTTTACCCGTTGGTTATATACTGGTAATATATTGTACATAGATCTAACAATCTTTACCCTTTGGTTATATACTGGTTATATATTGTACATAGATCTAACAATCTTTACCCGTTGGTTATATACTGGTAATATATTGTACATAGATCTAACAATCTTTACCCTTTGGCTATATACTGGTTATATATTGTACATAGATCTAACAATCTTTACCCGTTGGTTATATACTGGTAATATATTGTACATAGATCTAACAATCTTTACCAGTTGGTGATATACTGGTTATATATTGTACATAGATCTAACAATCTTTACCAGTTGAGTATATACCGGTTATATATTGTACATAGATCTAACAATCTTTACCCGTTGGCTATATACTGGTTATATATTGTACATAGATCTAACAATCTTTACCAGTTGAGTATATACCGGTTATATATTGTACATAGATCTAACAATCTTTACCCGTTGGTTATATACTGGTAATATATTGTACATAGATCTAACAATCTTTACCAGTTGGTGATATACTGGTAATATATTGTACATAGATCTAATAATCTTTATAAGTTGGGTATATACCGGTTATATATTGTACATAGATCTAACAATCTTTACCCGTTGGCTATATACTGGTTATATATTGTACATAGATCTAACAATCTTTACCCGTTGGCTATATACCGGTTATATATTGTACATAGATCTAACAATCTTTACCCGTTGGCTATATACTGGTAATATATTGTACATAGATCTAACAATCTTTGCCAGTTGGGTATATACTGGTAATATATTGTACATAGATCTAACAATCTTTACCCTTTGGCTATATACTGGTAATATATTGTACATAGATCTAACAATCTTTACCAGTCGGTTATATACTGGTAATATATTGTACATAGATCTAACAATCTATACCCTTTGGCTATATACTGGTAATATATTGTACATAGATCTAACAATCTTTACCCGTTGGCTATATACTGGTGATATATTGTACATAGATCTAACAATCTTTACCAGTTGGGTATATACTGGTAATATATTGTATATAGATCTTACAATCTTTACCCGTTGGCTATATACTGGTAATATATTGTACATAGATCTAACAATCTTTATCAGTTGGCTATATACTGGTAATATATTGTATATAGATCTAACAGTCTATACCCTTTGGTTATATACTGGTAATATATTGTATATAGATCTAACAATCTTTACCCTTTGGTTATATACTGGTAATATATTGTATATAGATCTAACAATCTATACCCTTTGGCTATATACTGGTAATATATTGTACATAGATCTAACAATCTTTACCCGTTGGCTATATACTGGTGATATATTGTACATAGATCTAACAATCTTTACCAGTTGGGTATATACTGGTAATATATTGTATATAGATCTTACAATCTTTACCCGTTGGCTATATACTGGTAATATATTGTACATAGATCTAACAATCTTTATCAGTTGGCTATATACTGGTTATATATTGTACATAGATCTAACCATCTTTACCCGTTGGCTATATACTGGTAATATATTGTACATAGATCTAACAATCTTTACCCTTTGGTTATATACTGGTAATATATTGTACATAGATCTAACAATCTTTACCCGTTGGTTATATACTGGTAATATATTGTACATAGATCTAACAATCTTTACCCTTGGGTTATATACTGGTAATATATTGTACATAGATCTAACAATCTTTACCCTTTGGCTATATACTGGTAATATATTGTATATAGATCTAACAATCTTTACCAGTTGGTTATATACTGGTAATATATTGTACATAGATCTAACAATCTTTACCAGTTGGTTATATACTGGTAATATATTGTACATAGATCTAACAATCTTTACCAGTTGGCTATATACTGGTTATATATTGTACATAGATCTAACAATCTTTACCCTTTGGCTATATACTGGTAATATATTGTACATAGATCTAACAATCTTTACCAGTTGGTTATAAACTGGTAATATATTGTATATAGATCTAACAATCTTTACCCTTTGGCTATATACTGGTAATATATTGTACATAGATCTAACAATCTTTACCCTTTGGCTATATACTGGTAATATATTGTACATAGATCTAACAATCTTTACCAGTTGGTTATATACTGGTTATATATTGTACATAGATCTAACAATCTTTACCAGTTGGCTATATACTGGTTATATATTGTACATAGATCTAACAATCTTTACCAGTTGGCTATATACTGGTAATATATTGTACATAGATCTAACAATCTTAACCCGTTGGTTATATACTGGTTATATATTTTACATAGATCTAACAATCTTTACCCGTTGGCTATATACTGGTAATATATTGTATATAGATCTAACAATCTTTACCCTTTGGCTATATACTGGTAATATATTGTACATAGATCTAACAATCTTTACCCGTTGGTTATATACTGGTAATATATTGTACATAGATCTAACAATCTTTACCCGTTGGTTATATACTGGTAATATATTGTACATAGATCTAACAATCTTTACCCTTTGGCTATATACTGGTAATATATTGTACATAGATCTAACAATCTTTACCCGTTGGTTATATACTGGTAATATATTGTACATAGATCTAACAATCTTTACCAGTTGGCTATATACTGGTTATATATTGTACATAGATCTAACAATCTTTACCCGTTGGTTATATACTGGTAATATATTGTGCATAGATCTAACAATCTTTACCTGTTGTTTATATACTGGTAATATATTGTATATAGATCTTACAATCTTTACCCTTTGGCTATATACTGGTAATATATTGTACATAGATCTAACAATCTTTACCTGTTGGTTATAAAATGGTAATATATTGTACATAGATCTAACAATCTTTACCAGTTGGCTATATACTGGTAATATATTGTACATAGATCTAACAATCTTTACCCGTTGGTTATATACTGGTAATATATTGTACATAGATCTAACAATCTTTACCCTTTGGCTATATACTGGTAATATATTGTACATAGATCTAACAATCTTTACCCGTTGGTTATATACTGGTAATATATTGTACATAGATCTAACAATCTTTACCCGTTGGTTATATACTGGTAATATATTGTACATAGATCTAACAATCTTTACCCTTTGGCTATATACTGGTAATATATTGTACATAGATCTAACAATCTTTACCCGTTGGTTATATACTGGTAATGTATTGTACATAGATCTAACAATCTTTACCCTTTGGCTATATACTGGTAATATATTGTACATAGATCTAACAATCTATACCCTTTGGCTATATACTGGTAATATATTGTACATAGATCTAACAATCTTTACCAGTTGGTTATATACTGGTAATATATTGTACATAGATCTAACAATCTTTACCAGTTGGTTATATACTGGTAATATATTGTACATAGATCTAACAATCTTTACCCTTTGGCTATATACTGGTTATATATTGTATATAGATCTAACAATCTTTACCCGTTGGTTATATACTGGTAATATATTGTACATAGATCTAACAATCTTTACCCTTTGGCTATATACTGGTTATATATTGTATATAGATCTAACAATCTTTACCCGTTGGCTATATACTGGTAATATATTGTACATAGATCTAACAATCTTTATCAGTTGGCTATATACTGGTAATATATTGTATATAGATCTAACCATCTTTACCCGTTGGCTATATACTGGTTATATATTGTACATAGATCTAACAATCTTTACCCGTTGGTTATATACTGGTAATATATTGTATATAGATCTAACAATCTTTACCCTTTGGCTATATACTGGTAATATATTGTACATAGATCTAACAATCTTTACCCGTTGGCTATATACTGGTAATATATTGTACATAGATCTAACAATCTTTACCTGTTGGCTATATACTGGTAATATATTGTACATAGATCTAACAATCCTTACCCGTTGTCTATATACTGGTAATATATTGTATATAGATCTAACAATCTTTACCCTTTGGTTATATACTGGTAATATATTGTACATAGATCTAACAATCTTTACCCTTGGGTTATATACTGGTAATATATTGTACATAGATCTAACAATCTTTACCCTTTGGCTATATACTGGTAATATATTGTATATAGATCTAACAATCTATACCCGTTGGTTATATACTGGTTATATATTGTACATAGATCTAACAATCTTTACCCGTTGGCTATATACTGGTAATATATTGTATATAGATCTAACAATCTTTACCAGTTGGTTATATACTGGTAATATATTGTACATAGATCTAACAATCTTTACCCGTTGGTTATATACTGGTAATATATTGTACATAGATCTAACAATCTTTACCCGTTGGCTATATACTGGTAATATATTGTACATAGATCTAACAATCTTTACCAGTTGGCTATATACTGGTTATATATTGTACATAGATCTAACAATCTTTACCCTTTGGCTATATACTGGTAATATATTGTACATAGATCTAACAATCTTTACCAGTTGGTTATAAACTGGTAATATATTGTATATAGATCTAACAATCTTTACCAGTTGGCTATATACTGGTTATATATTGTACATAGATCTAACAATCTTAACCCGTTGGTTATATACTGGTTATATATTTTACATAGATCTAACAATCTTTACCCGTTGGCTATATACTGGTAATATATTGTATATAGATCTAACAATCTTTACCCTTTGGCTATATACTGGTAATATATTGTACATAGATCTAACAATCTTTACCCGTTGGTTATATACTGGTAATATATTGTACATAGATCTAACAATCTTTACCCGTTGGTTATATACTGGTAATATATTGTACATAGATCTAACAATCTTTATCCTTTGGCTATATACTGGTAATATATTGTACATAGATCTAACAATCTTTACCCGTTGGTTATATACTGGTAATATATTGTACATAGATCTAACAATCTTTACCAGTTGGCTATATACTGGTTATATATTGTACATAGATCTAACATTCTTTATCAGTTGGCTATATACTGGTAATATATTGTACATAGATCTAACAATCTTTACCCGTTGGTTATATACTGGTAATATATTGTACATAGATCTAACAATCTTTACCCTTTGGCTATATACTGGTAATATATTGTACATAGATCTAACAATCTTTACCCGTTGGTTATATACTGGTAATATATTGTACATAGATCTAACAATCTTTACCCGTTGGCTATATACTGGTAATATATTGTACATAGATCTAACAATCTTTACCCGTTGGCTATATACTGGTAATATATTGTACATAGATCTAACAATCTTTACCTGTTGTTTATATACTGGTAATATATTGTACATAGATCTAACAATCTATACCAGTTGTTTATATACTGGTAATATATTGTACATAGATCTAACAATCTATACCAGTTGGCTATATACTGGTAATATATTGTACATAGATCTAACAATCTTTACCCTTTGGCTATATACTGGTAATATATTGTACATAGATCTAACAATCTGTACCTGTTGGTTATAAAATGGTAATATATTGTACATAGATCTAACAATCTTTACCAGTTGGCTATATACTGGTAATATATTGTACATAGATCTAACAATCTTTACCCGTTGGTTATATACTGGTAATATATTGTACATAGATCTAACAATCTTTACCCTTTGGCTATATACTGGTAATATATTGTACATAGATCTAACAATCTTTACCCTTTGGTTATATACTTGTAATGTATTGTACATAGATCTAACAATCTTTACCCTTTGGCTATATACTGGTAATATATTGTACATAGATCTAACAATCTTTACCCGTTGGCTATATACTGGTAATATATTGTACATAGATCTAACAATCTATACCCTTTGGCTATATACTGGTAATATATTGTACATAGATCTACCAATCTATACCCTTTGGTTATATACTGGTAATATATTGTACATAGATCTAACAATCTTTACCCTTTGGCTATATACTGGTAATATATTGTACATAGATCTAACAATCTATACCCTTTGGTTATATACTGGTAATATATTGTACATAGATCTAACAATCTTTACCCGTTGGTTATATACTGGTAATATATTGTACATAGATCTAACAATCTATACCCTTTGGTTATATACTGGTAATATATTGTACATAGATCTAACAATCTTTACCCGTTGGTTATATACTGGTAATATATTGTATATAGATCTAACAATCTTTGCAAGTTGGGTATATACCGGTTATATATTGTATATAGATCTAACAGTCTATACCCTTTGGCTATATACTGGTAATATATTGTATATAGATCTAACAATCTTTACCCTTTGGTTATATACTGGTAATATATTGTACATAGATCTAACAATCTTTACCCGTTGGTTATATACTGGTAATATATTGTATATAGATCTAACCATCTTTACCCGTTGGCTATATACTGGTTATATATTGTACATAGATCTAACAATCTTTACCCGTTGGTTATATACTGGTTATATATTGTACATAGATCTAACATTCTATACCCTTTGGTTATATACTGGTAATATATTGTATATAGATCTAACAATCTATACCCTTTCGCTATATACTGGTAATATATTGTATATAGATCTAACAATCTATACCCTTTGGCTATATACTGGTAATATATTGTATATAGATCTAACAATCCTTACCCGTTGTCTATATACTGGTAATATATTGTACATAGATCTAACAATCTTTACCCGTTGGCTATATACTGGTTATATATTGTACATAGATCTAACAATCTTTACCCGTTGGCTATATACTGGTAATATATTGTATATAGATCTAACAATCTATACCCTTTGGCTATATACTGGTAATATATTGTATATAGATCTAACAATCTATACCCTTTGGCTATATACTGGTAATATATTGTACATAGATCTAACAATCTTTACCCTTTGGCTATATACTGGTAATATATTGTATATAGATCTAACAATCTTTAATCGTTGGCTATATACTGGTAATATATTGTATATAGATCTAACAATCTTTACCCGTTGGCTATATACTGGTAATATATTGTACATAGATCTAACAATCTTTACCCGTTGGTTATATACTGGTAATATATTGTATATAGATCTAACAATCTTTAATCGTTGGCTATATACTGGTAATATATTGTACATAGATCTAACAATCTTTACCCGTTGGTTATATACTGGTAATATATTGTACATAGATCTAACAATCTTTACCCTTTGGCTATATACTGGTAATATATTGTACATAGATCTAACAATCTTTACCCGTTGGTTATATACTGGTAATATATTGTACATAGATCTAACAATCTTTACCCGTTGGCTATATACTGGTAATATATTGTACATAGATCTAACAATCTTTACCCGTTGGTTATATACTGGTAATATATTGTATATAGATCTAACAATCTTTAATCGTTGGCTATATACTGGTAATATATTGTACATAGATCTAACAATCTTTACCCGTTGGTTATATACTGATAATATATTGTACATAGATCTAACAATCTTTACCCTTTGGCTATATACTGGTAATATATTGTATATAGATCTAACAATCTTTACCCGTTGGCTATATACTGGTAATATATTGTACATAGATCTAACAATCTTTACCCGTTGGTTATATACTGGTTATATATTGTACATAGATCTAACAATCTTTACCAGTTGGCTATATACTGGTAATATATTGTATATAGATCTAACAATCTTTACCCGTTGGCTATATACTGGTAATATATTGTACATAGATCTAACAATCTTTACCCGTTGGTTATATACTGGTAATATATTGTACATAGATCTAACAATCCTTACCCGTTGTCTATATACTGGTAATATATTGTATATAGATCTAACAATCTATACCCGTTGGTTATATACTGGTAATATATTGTACATAGATCTAACAATCCTTACCCGTTGTCTATATACTGGTAATATATTGTATATAGATCTAACAATCTTTACCCGTTGGTTATATACTGGTTATATATTGTATATAGATCTAACAATCTTTACCCGTTGGTTATATACTGGTAATATATTGTACATAGATCTAACAATCTTTACCCGTTGGTTATATACTGGTAATATATTGTATATAGATCTAACAATCTTTACCCGTTGGTTATATACTGGTAATATATTGTATATAGATCTAACAATCTTTACCCGTTGGTTATATACTGGTTATATATTGTATATAGATCTAACAATCTTTACCCGTTGGTTATATACTGGTAATATATTGTACATAGATCTAACAATCTTTACCAGTTGGTTATATACCGGTAATATATTGTACATAGATCTAACAATCTTTACCCATCGGATATATACTGGTAATATATTGTATATAGATCTAACCATCTTTACCCGTTGGTTATATACTGGTTATATATTGTACATAGATCTAACAATCTTTACCCGTTGGTTATATACTGGTAATATATTGTATATAGATCTAACAATCTTTACCCGTTGGTTATATACTGGTAATATATTGTACATAGATCTAACAATCTATACCCGTTGGTTATATACTGGTAATATATTGTATATAGATCTAACAATCTTTACCCGTTGGTTATATACTGGTTATATATTGTACATAGATCTAACAATCTTTACCCTTTGGCTATATACTGGTAATATATTGTACATAGATCTAACAATCTTTACCCGTTGGTTATAAACTGGTAATATATTGTACATAGATCTAACAATCTTTACCCGTTGGTTATATACTGGTAATATATTGTATATAGATCTAACAATCTTTACCAGTTGGTTATATACCGGTAATATATTGTACATAGATCTAACAATCTTTACCCATCGGATATATACTGGTAATATATTGTACATAGATCTAACAATCTATACCTCTGGTTAGATACGTCCTTCTATGGGTACATTACATTAGTAAGATTTCAAAAGCATACAAATATTGTATTGTTTCTAAATTTTGATCCTAACCATGTGTACAACAGATTGATGGGATTGTTTTGGGGTTTTCATCAACCAATGAAGAAAAAGAGTTTATCTTTATTCTCAGAAGCTTCCGAAGTAGAGAGTATTTCGGGTTTCCGGCGGTATGTAAATATGTAAGCGATAAATTAGTCCGTGCAGACCAATATTCCTAGGAAAATCTTTGGTTCCTTATTTTCCTAGTTATAAAAGTCAATGTCTAGTAAATCTAGTCCAGGGACCAATTTTCCTAGGAAATCTAGTCCTGTGTTCAATTTTCATAGTAAATTTAGTCCTATCATAAATTTTTCTAGTAAAATACTCATAATGTAGACTACTTTTACTATTTAGGAATAATAGTCTGGTACTGAAAATACTATGAATAATAAACTGCGTATAGAAGAATTTATCAATTATCATATAAAATTATTTCTGTTCACTATAAACATCAATTAACAGACTTTAATTTTCTTATAAAACTGAATTCTATTCACTGTAAACACATCTCACTTGTTTAAGTAACATTGCAAAATATCAATTCACAAACATGATTTTTTTTATGAACACTTTTTTTCCTTCAAAGTAATATATATAAATTGTTGTAATGAAAGAAGATTCAATCAAAATTGGTCGTTGATCTATATAACTAATAGAATCTGTGAAATGGAAATATTTTACTAGCAAAAATAGTCCGCGGGACTTAATTTACAGCCGGACTAATTTTACTGTTAAAGCCTAGAAATATTTGAACAGTAAAAATAGTCCTGGGGACTCATTTTACTACTGGACTTATTTTACACGGTTATTATTAAAATTTGAATTGATTTGATAGGCCCATTCGTAGAAAGTGACAAACCTATACATAGTAATCGTTACAAGTAACAAGAAAACTATTTTATGCAAGCATTCCTATTTTCTACTTTAAATTTATCTCATATTTTCAAATGATAATTACAGTATCTGTAACACATTTCTGTTTTCAATATATTTAATTTACTTCACATGCTGCAAAATTATAATCACTTTATGAAGATTGGTGTCTTGTTTATATCACATTTAATACCAATAATCAAATTAAAAGACATCATCAATTAATTTTATTTATGTTAAGAAACCAAAATCAATAAATCAGTTAATTAACTTGATTGTCAAGTCAAGTAACCAATTTTCCTAGGAAAAAAGTACCGGACTTATTTTACTAAGGTAGAACTATTCTACCTAGGAAAATAAGTCCGAAGACCTATTTAACTAGGAAATTGAGTAACATGGACTTATTTTACTAGTCACAAAAGTATGGGGGACTAATTTTACTACCGGACTTATTTAACTGTTACAAATACAACCAAAGAGTATATTTGATTTAATAATTACAATATATTTCGAAGTTTGAAGCCCCCAAACACATTGTTGTTTAAACTTCAAATATGTTCTAGTTTCGTTTTATTAACAATAATACATGAATGCAATACAGGACTGAGCTATAATTGTTAAAACTAAAATCTATAATAAGGGACTGTTCAATATTTATCAGATTGCTGGGCCGGTGCAATTGTATACTGGGCACATAGTTTTTTTGCATCCTTTAACAGCTGGGCATAAACATTTTTTAGAATTGTACATGTGCTGGGCGCGAACTTTTTTTTTACATTAAATTGTTTAAATAAAAAGAATGAAATCAATAAAATACCTTTAGAAATATGGCTAGGTGAAAAGGTAACAATATACTTACAGTAGGTATAATGCTTTATTTTATAGTTGCATACAATATAATGTAGAACCTTTATAGCTAAAATAGGTTAAATATCATGCTGGGCAATTAGTTTTTTCTGCTTTGGTAGTTTACTGGGGCTTTAGTTTTGTTTGCTGATGGATCTGCTGGGTAGATAGATATTTCCTACAGGGGAAAAAAATTGCACCGGCCCAGTACTTCAATAAATGTTGAACGGTCCCTAATAATGAAATAAAAAAACAGAAACCAACCAGACATTAAGGAGTTATCTATAAAGAATAGCTTAGTTATTATGTGACCTTATATTTTATGTTTATTATTTGTTGTTTATCGATTACAGTCAACTGGTAAAATAGACAAACACACTAAGTGTTTACATCCGGGAGACTTCTTAACCTCACTTTTGGTTGTAAACTTGTGCTAAAATCCGGTACATGACGTAGAAATGTGACACATTTTTTAAAACAATTATTAAAAGTGAAAATCAATGATGAAAAGATTTCCTTTGTATTGCACACTGTTTTGAAATAATTTAACATACAATATAATACATCACACTGACTTACAAGAATCTTCTAGTGTAAAAAACCGAGTTCTGAAAATAATGCCAATTAATAAGGTTGTCTCGGTTCTGGTAAGTCATCCACTATTTATAACGTTTCTGTCAATACTTCTTGAGCATACTAATAGACGTTTACCGTTTGGACCATTAAGTTCATTTTCAAGCAATGAATAGGTTAATATATGCCTATCAATTTAAGCGAAAACCGGACAATTCTATTAGCTTTGTAAATGAATCTGTGCAAATTTCATCTTGCAATTAGTGACCTAATTGGCTTCATAACCAAGATAAAACGGACTTCACTCCAGTGTTGAAAGACAGAAAACAATTAAGTTGAGAAGGCCAGGCGCATAAATAGATCATTAAGCGAAAAAGACTGATATTAAAACTTAACGAGTTTACTCCCTTGAAGCTTTATTTCAATTTATCGTAATTTTTTGTACCGATGGTTGCGGTTGGTAAAAGCACGTGGTAAAAGCAAGTTACATATCGATAAAACCCCTGGATGTTGATGATCTAAATTCGTTGTTTTTTTTTATATTTCCGACGTTTTTGGGAAAACAGCAAGGGAAGAAGAGAAACTTGTAGAAAACCTGCTCGAAAGCAACCGTTATGTTGAATGAATATGATTGGTTGGGTTATAAAAGGTAATCAGATTAGAAAGAGCAATTAAAGAACATGCAAAATGAATTGGAAAACAAATCGCGTTTATCTCCCTTTGACAAATAACGGAATTGAAGCGCGATCTTGAGTTTTTTTGACAGGATTAATCAGATGTAATGCCAAACGACAATAGTAAATGTAAAGTACATGAATTAATCACAGAAAAAATCTTTTTATTCGCACTATCGTGAAGTAATTTTCTTAAAATTGTATACGGTATCAATAATCTTAGAAATATGATTATCTTTTTTTTGTAAATTTTACAGACCTTTACAAATTACAAAGAGAATTCCACAGTAACACAATACAATGATTGAATAATACCATCGTAACCTTCCACCTGCGACTGTTATATATCGCCTTTCAAAAATTACAGCTAGCAGGAATTTTTTGCTTTAATACCATTAACGATGACTTGTTTATGAAAGAATAAATAATGATATAATGAACTGTGAGTTTGTTTGGGAGAAATGTAGAACATTTTTCTCTCTTTTTTTTATTGAAGTTTGATGTTATTTTCAGAAACATCATCTTTATAACGCTGTTAAATTTTACGTGGAGGCGGAATGGCCAATTCTTTATCTATTTACAAGATATGTTTAAAATGATAAAACATAAAGAGTGCAATTTCAAGGAAATTGTGAATAGACATGAAAAACAACACCAAGCACCTTGGGACGCGACGCAGCTCTCTGGGTCGAGCACTAAGAACTCGCACAGTATATATCAAATGCTTCATATCATAATTTTAGTGATCCTTTAGGTTTCCCTTATTTTAAAACCCAATTTTAGTCTTTATCAAGGGCCTTTGTTCAGTAGATGTTACCTAGTTCGGGCATCGGTTGCCGAGAGGTTAAGGTATTTAGTCTACTGTTGATCATATTGTCTGTCAACACTGAGGTTGCGGGTTCGAGTCTCGCTGCGGACACGGTTCGCGCTCGACTCCAATCTTAACTGACGAAGGTTGCCAGTTTTCCTACTGAAGGTCGGGGTTTTTTCCGGGTACTACGGCTTCCTCCTCCAATAAAAACTGGACGCCACGATATAGCTAGAAAATGCTGAAAGTAGCGTTAAACATCACCAAACAAACAAACAAACAAACATACAGTTGACAGTAAATCGACATTAATTCCAGAAGTCGAGTTTTAACTTTTACCCTTTCCTGGGCTTACGCACTTATTAGTTTTCTTAGAGAAAGCTTCATCTACATCATTTTTAGACTTGCACCTGAAATATGACACCAACGGCCATTTTACATCCCCCGTTCACACATAGACGCCGCTTCTACTACGATCAAAGCGTGGCCGAAAACGTAACCGATCGTGAAAAATCGCAAGAGACACGTAGTGCAGTCTTAATAAGCGCAATATGATCGCGATAGGGTCTTCATGATTTGAGAGATCTACGCTCTCCACACGCTTATTTTTAACATGCTCAAAACAAGCGTAGCGGATCGTGGCCAACACAAGAATCGGTGTACAGTCGTAAAGAGCGTAGTAGAAGCGCCGTAATCGTACAAGCAGCGCGAAAACATCGCGGAGAGATCTTCATGGTCGCATTACGCTACTGCAACGCTCCCACTACGTTCCCATTACGTAATATGATCGGCATCAGCGTAGCGATATCGTCGTACAATCATCCAGGTATGCGTATCCTCGAAGTATGATCTTGAATTTCGTAGCGGCGTCGTAACGTAAACGTAAAATTATTTATTATATAGAGATGAAATATCGAATTTTCCGAGTGACAGAAATCTCGGTAAATAACATGTGAAAATTATCGTTTATTTTCACTCTCGGGTTTTTTCCCGCCAAAATTTTGTACTATACAGATATTCATCCGCCGTTCTAACAATTTAGGATTAAGCATTAAAATTTTACGAAAACAATTTTGATCTATATAATAAATAGGATAATCAATTGGGCATTGTGAATATCCAAAATATGATCACTCGTGCCGCATAAAGCATCAGATTAAACTCGTGCTTCCGCGTACTCGATTAATCAGATGCGTTATGCGGCACTCGTGATCATATTTTGGATATTCACAATGCCCAATTAATTATCCTAAAAAGACCAATGTTACAAGAAAAAACGACTCGTCCGCGTCTTTAATAAATTATAAATACCACTTCCTTGTCGAAAAATATTCTGTCTCGTTTGAAATTAAGGTTACAGATAGTTTTCCCAGGTTTTGAATTCAGTGTACAATGAGTGATACGATGATTATTGGATTCACCTATTGCTGACTAGTGGTATAGGTTACCCAGCTGACTAGTGGTATAGGTTACCCAGCTGACTAGTGGTATAGGGTACGCAGCTGACTAGTGGTATAGGGTGCCCAGCTGACTAGTGGTATAGGTTACCCAGCTGACTAGTGGTATAGGTTACCCAGCTGACTAGTGGTATAGGGTACCCAGCTGACTAGTGGTATAGGGTACGCAGCTGACTAGTGGTATAGGGTGCCCAGCTGACTAGTGGTATAGGTTACCCAGCTGACTAGTGGTATAGGTTACCCAGCTGACTAGTGGTATAGGTTACCCAGCTGACTAGTGGTATAGGTTACCCAGCTGACTAGTGGTATAGGGTACCCAGCTGACTAGTGGTATAGGGTACCCAGCTGACTAGTGGTATAGGGTACCCAGCTGACTAGTGGTATAGGGTACCCAGCTGACTAGTGGTATAGGGTACCCAGCTGACTAGTGGTATAGGGTACCCAGCTGACTATTGATATAGGGTACCCAGCTGACTAGTGGTATAGGGTACTCAGCTGACTAGTGGTATAGGGTACCCAGCTGACTAGTGGTATAGGGTACCCAGCTGACTAGTGGTATAGGGTACCCAGCTGACTAGTGGTATAGGTTACCCAGCTGACTAGTGGTATAGGTTACCCAGCTGACTAGTGGTATAGGGTACCCAGCTGACTAGTGGTATAGGGTACCCAGCTGACTAGTGGTATAGGGTACCCAGCTGACTAGTGGTATAGGGTACCCAGCTGACTAGTGGTATAGGGTACTCAGCTGACTATTGATATAGGGTACCCAGCTGACTAGTGGTATAGGGTACCCAGCTGACTAGTGGTATAGGGTACCCAGCTGACTAGTGGTATAGGGTACCCAGCTGACGAGTGGTATAGGGTACCCAGCTGACTAGTGGTATAGGTTACCCAGCTGATTAGTGGTATAGGTTACCCAGCTGACTAGTGGTATAGGGTACCCAGCTGACTAGTGGTATAGGGTACCCAGCTGACTAGTGGTATAGGTTACCCAGCTGACTAGTGGTATAGGGTACCCAGCTGACTAGTGGTATAGGGTACCCAGCTGACTAGTGGTATAGGGTACCCAGCTGACTATTGATATAGGGTACCCAGCTGACTAGTGGTATAGGGTACCCAGCTGACTAGTGGTATAGGGTACCCAGCTGACTAGTGGTATAGGGTACCCAGCTGACTAGTGGTATAGGGTACCCAGCTGACTAGTGGTATAGGGTACCCAGCTGACTAGTGGTATAGGTTACCCAGCTGACTAGTGGTATAGGGTACCCAGCTGACTAGTGGTATAGGGTACCCAGCTGACTAGTGGTATAGGGTACCCAGCTGACTAGTGGTATAGGGTACCCAGCTGACTAGTGGTATAGGTTACCCAGCTGACTAGTGGTATAGGTTACCCAGCTGACTAGTGGTATAGGGTACCCAGCTGACTAGTGGTATAGGGTACCCAGCTGACTAGTGGTATAGGGTACCCAGCTGACTAGTGGTATAGGGTACCCAGCTGACTAGTGGTATAGGTTACCCAGCTGACTAGTGGTATAGGGTACTCAGCTGACTATTGATATAGGGTACCCAGCTGACTAGTGGTATAGGGTACCCAGCTGACTAGTGGTATAGGGTACCCAGCTGACTAGTGGTATAGGGTACCCAGCTGACTTGTGGTATAGGGTACCCAGCTGACTAGTGGTATAGGGTACCCAGCTGACTAGTGGTATAGGGTACCCAGCTGACTAGTGGTATAGGTTACCCAGCTGACTAGTGGTATAGGGTACCCAGCTGACTAGTGGTATAGGGTACCCAGCTGACTAGTGGTATAGGGTACCCAGCTGACTAGTGGTATAGGTTACCCAGCTGACTAGTGGTATAGGGTACTCAGCTGACTATTGATATAGGGTACCCAGCTGACTAGTGGTATAGGGTACCCAGCTGACTAGTGGTATAGGGTACCCAGCTGACTAGTGGTATAGGGTACCCAGCTGACTAGTGGTATAGGGTACCCAGCTGACTAGTGGTATAGGGTACCCAGCTGACTATTGATATAGGGTACCCAGCTGACTAGTGGTATAGGGTACTCAGCTGACTAGTGGTATAGGGTACCCAGCTGACTAGTGGTATAGGGTACCCAGCTGACTAGTGGTATAGGGTACCCAGCTGACTAGTGGTATAGGTTACCCAGCTGACTAGTGGTATAGGTTACCCAGCTGACTAGTGGTATAGGGTACCCAGCTGACTAGTGGTATAGGGTACCCAGCTGACTAGTGGTATAGGGTACCCAGCTGACTAGTGGTATAGGGTACCCAGCTGACTAGTGGTATAGGGTACTCAGCTGACTAGTGGTATAGGTTACCCAGCTGACTAGTGGTATAGGTTACCCAGCTGACTAGTGGTATAGGGTACCCAGCTGACTAGTGGTATAGGGTACCCAGCTGACTAGTGGTATAGGGTACCCAGCTGACTAGTGGTATAGGGTACCCAGCTGACTAGTGGTATAGGTTACCCAGCTGACTAGTGGTATAGGGTACTCAGCTGACTATTGATATAGGGTACCCAGCTGACTAGTGGTATAGGGTACCCAGCTGACTAGTGGTATAGGGTACCCAGCTGACTAGTGGTATAGGGTACCCAGCTGACTAGTGGTATAGGGTACCCAGCTGACTAGTGGTATAGGGTACCCAGCTGACTAGTGGTATAGGGTACCCAGCTGACTAGTGGTATAGGGTACCCAGCTGACTAGTGGTATAGGGTACCCAGCTGACTAGTGGTATAGGGTACCCAGCTGACTAGTGGTATAGGGTACCCAGCTGACTAGTGGTATAGGGTACCCAGCTGACTAGTGGTATAGGGTACCCAGCTGACATGTGGTATAGGGTACCCAGCTGACTAGTGGTATAGGGTACCCAGCTGACTAGTGGTATAGGGTACCCAGCTGACTAGTGGTATAGGGTACCCAGCTGACTAGTGGTATAGGGTACCCAGCTGACTAGTGGTATAGGGTACCCAGCTGACTAGTGGTATAGGGTACCCAGCTGACATGTGGTATAGGGTACGCAGCTGACTAGTGGTATAGGGTACGCAGCTGACTAGTGGTATAGGGTGCCCAGCTGACTAGTGGTATAGGGTACCCAGCTGACTAGTGGTATAGGGTACCCAGCTGACTAGTGGTATAGGGTACCCAGCTGACTATTGATATAGGGTACCCAGCTGACTAGTGGTATAGGGAACTCAGGTGACTAGTGGTATAGGGTACCCAGCTGACTAGTGGTATAGGGTACGCAGCTGACTAGTGGTATAGGGTACCCAGCTGACTAGTGGTATAGGGTACTCAGCTGACTATTGATATAGGGTACCCAGCTGACTAGTGGTATAGGGAACTCAGGTGACTAATGGTATAGGGAACTCAGGTGACTAATGGTATAGGGTACCCAGCTGACTAGTGGTATAGGGTACGCAGCTGACCCAGCTGACTAGTGGTATAGGGTACCCATCTTGCTGACTAGTGGTATAGGGTACCTAACCAGTTTCATCAACAACCCAACTCGCGAGAAGCTGGATGCGGGAGGTTTAGCATGTCATAAAACATTGTTTAACCCATCATTTTTTTTGAAATGCCTGTACCAAGTCAGGACCATTGCTGTAGTTGCTACGTATTTTATTATTGGTTCTATAATTTGCCAGTTTCTTGGACTTTGATATGTGGATCGTCTGTTTTGTCAGTTTCTTTGGTGTTCGGTATTTTGGTATTACCTTCATTTAGAAAATGAAAAAAGAAATAACACTAATTCCAAAAAGACATGTATACAAATCACTCGATATGACATTATATTTTAATGGAAATAAATATATATAAAACAAACATAGTAGATTTAAGATAACCGATATATTTCAACGGGAAGTTAAAGTGATCATGTTTGTCGTAAAGTTTAGTTTGTAGTTTCCTGAGGAAATTGTTTATCAAAGAGATATCGTATATGAATGTGAAATTAAACTCTAGGCCATTGTCTTTTCCTTGTACAAAAACAGGTCGGCACAGGAGGAAAGTAGCACAAGTAGTACCTACTGGAATGTCAAGGATTGAAAACACGCCGATACCAACATGACAAATATGCTTTAAAAACACTGGGCAGATTTCGTCTTCAGTGTATTTATTAATTCATTAAAACGCATAGAGTACAGTGTAGAATAAGTGTATAGGACTAATACAAGGTTACAGCATAAATGATCAAATGTTTGACATCTTTATTTCCAATAACTATATAACTTTAACACATATCTAAAACTTTTTTGTTATATCATATAATCTAACTTTACTTGCTATTACTGATTGCTGACGTCATATCTGTATCTTGTAAACACAACACGGTCGTGCAAGTTTGCTTTTTAATGAAAAAGGTGGTGCCTCAAGAGAGTCATCTTCGGTTTAGAAGAGCATTATGGCAGTGTTACAAATACAATGAACAACTTATATATAAATATGTATGGTTGATGCTGAACAGTTGGCAATTTTTTTGTAATATGTACATCCAAACGTATTTTGATGCGAATTACAAAAAGATACTCAGCAATAATACAAAGGGAGCTCTGTGGTTATTTCATGTAAATATTAAAGCATTAAATAATGGAATATTCAAAACGTACATTATTGAGACGTCACTGCTACTTTGACTGCAATTATAGCGTGCTGCTGAAACTTACTGGCTCTTTGGTTTATCAACGATATCGTCAATGTTTGTAAATATTGTACAGATGGTAAATACCCGACATTCTCCTGGCCATTGATATTGCTCTGAATTAGACAAATGAATGAGTATAATGTCTAACGCAATCTACAAAATCTAAATAACTTCTTTGTCTCTTCTCTGAAATGCCTATCAAAAAATCCATACACAAACGGATTAACAATATTATTAATGACATTCATTTCGCGGATAATAGAGAAGACTGTGAGCTCTATGTTGGATCTATTGCTCCAAAACTCGGTATCACGTATTCCACAGAATAGTAGAATAAACTGAGGCAAGTACGAAATCATGAAGGCTAGCGCTATTATCATAAACATGTACGAATAGTTATGAGATGATAACATACGTTTTCTTTCTTTTTTCTCTCTTTCCTTCGGCGACAAATATTCATCTCTTTTGTCCAGTTTACTAGTTGACTTATCTGTCATTGAAGTTGACGACTCGTCCGCAGAAGGAGTAAAATCTTCAGAATCAACAACGTGAAGTGGAATGTTTTTATTTCGTGTACTTGTCGCCTGTCTGACTTTTGTTAATTTAACCTGCTCTTGTCGTTGTCTTTCATATTTCAACTGGATGTAAATTGTCCGACCGATTAAAGTGTTAAAAATGATCATTCCAAACATAATCACCAATGCTAATATTGTTATACAAACTACGAACGTGATAAATCCAGCACCTAGATTTCCTTCTAACCTGGCATCACATGTGTACCCAGTAATGTTTAATTCCTTGTTTTCCACAGGTATTTCGTCGTTCCAAATATTTAATGGCATAGATAAAGCTATTGATAACAACAGAGTTAGCACTAAAGCAGCTTTTTTCCATCTTAGTGTCATCTGCTTTCCGAATGGCCGACATACTTTTAAATACCTTTGACCAGAAATTGTCAATAAAAGGAACATTGATGAAAATGATGTAACGTTTGTTGGAAACCATAATACTTTGCAAAGTGTGCTGCCTCTAAAGTTGACCGGAAGTAAGTTCATAGCCAGTTCGAATGATGATCTCGTTGTGCAGGCAAGCAGATCTGCAACAGCTAAATGAGGAATGAAAAAGCGATCATCTCTTCTCTTCTTCATTTTGTAACTGTACACAGTAATCACGATGGCATTTCCAACAATTCCTAATATTAGATAGATAACAAGAAGGATGTCATTCACGATATAAATTTTGGCCCGTTGGGCATTCCATTCCCAAAGCTTTTCTTCGTCTGTTCTATTCATTGTAAACGAGTTGTTCCAACTGCAATTGAACGTTGATGTTATGACTATTCTGTATTAAATGACCAGGGATAAGACTAAATTACATAAATGCGTACTAAACAGTTTCCGGAGCGTCAGTCATTGGGATCATCCGGAATAGGCCTTTCAAACATAAATGTAATTTAATGAAATTGATCTTCCCTGATTTATCCGGTAGTTTTAAACTCAGAAGTTACCAAATATTTTTCTTGTTTTTCTATAAGAATTAGACTTAAAAAAAGAAAACAACGTAGTACTTTACAGCAGTTTCGTCTCGCTTTCTATCTGAATTTTTAATATTATTCAAAAAGTATGTTTTCCCGATACCCCATAAAAGTCGTATGGATTATCATTGGTATTTTTGATAAGACTGTTGTGGAACTCAAATTATGTGCCAAACAGTATCCAGCTGCAAAGTACATCATAACTGTCTGAAAGTTTTGCATTTTATTGTGGGGGGGGGGTTCCATATAGTTCACAAAAAAACTGGTCAGCCCTAAAATGTTTCTTTTTACATAATTGATAAATTGATATATAAAATTTATTTGTTTGAGCCTTTGAAACAGGTAGGTAGAAATGCGAGAGACTCGAGGATTTCTAACCTGTTTCACGGCGAGTACAGATAAACTTAAATATATTTTCTGACAATATACAAATGTTGCTTTTATCCTGCAAACCTAAAATATAATTTACACAAATAAAAAAGTTGAAAAAATTGCACTTCTAGCCGATTTCTGACATGATATTTTCGGCGCGTATTCTAGATAAAGCTGACGTCACAAACAAATATCGTAACCGACAACTTAGTCTGGTTCCCGGTCTATCATATTTCGGATATTTGTATATTCCGAAGGCTAGTCTCGATCACCCAGACGCATATATAATAGCGTCTGGGATCACCTTGTTGTAATTTCGCTACCAATAGGTGGAGACAAAACAATGATTCTATTTTTAGGGCCCTATTTTTAAACCAGGAAAACCATGCATACTTATAATATGACGTCACATTCAGATTCACTCTTGATTGTGCACAACAATAATATTTGTTTAATTAATTGATAAAGTTATATTTTATAAAAATATTCAAATGTAAACTTTGGCACAATTTTTTATACACTTCTTGATATGAACGGAAGTAATTTTTAAGATAATAAAAATATCATCCAATCAAAAATTACGCCCAGTTTTGGGCGTAATGGTAACGAGTTCAATATAGAAATGAATCCAGACGCACAAATGTAATTAAGCGTCTGGATGATCGAGACTATCCGAAGGCATACTGAATATTATGTCGGGAAACAATCTATGCCGAACAAAGCAAAAATGTCTTCGGCTACCTTTATTGTAAGGCATATATAATGATGTCATGATAAAAATAAAAGTTACACAACAATTTAACACTCAAAGTATTTGAAGGTTTGCAAGAGTAGAAATAAAAAACAGAGAAATTTGAATTTGTTCTATGTACAAAATTATCACCGGTTAGTAAGCATATTATAGCATTTAAAGCACCCATTACAAGAACAGTCTGTATATGTATACGTTCCTCAGACTAGAGTCTTCAAATTTTTTTCTACCGAAGGCCGGGTTTTCACCGGGTACTCCGCCTTCCTATCCCAATGTAACTAGAAGCTATGAAACAACTGAAATTAATTTTGAAAGTGGCGTAAAGTACCATTCAACAAACGTATTAAAATACTCGCCTTTAAAACTGATCTACTCCTACATGTAACCGTTCCTCAACAAAACATTCTGTTAAAAACAAATTCTCAAACTTCCTTAAAAATAAATATGCCCTTATGTCTTGTTGATAATTTATAAAGTTGAACATCTGATAACAGGGATCGGATATATTTTTAATATTTATTGTGTCAAGACACTAAAGGGGACCAATCAAATTTAGAACATATACTTACAAACAAAATTGTCCTGTTTATCTTTGTATATATTAAAAACTACTAACTGGACTTTAATGAATGAAAGTTTTTCTGAAAGATGAATATAGTGGAAAAATTTTGAGTCCTAATTTGCTCTGTTCTAATGGTGTTTATTATGTTTTATGTCACATTCACTACATGATCTATATACCAAGATTTTCTTAAAAGAAAGTGATATTTTTAAAGTGGGGTTTCCCCCGGAAGCTGGTTTTCTCTTGGAAGATTTTCAAGAGGTCATGAAATTTTGAGAGAACATAGGCCTGTCACGTACGATTCTGGATATATATGATGTCGGTCAAGTTCCACTTAAGGTAAAAGAGCTGCGCTTATTAAAAAAATAACAAATTTAGTAGAAAATCTTAAAGAATTGGATTAGTGTTTTTTCCATTTATTGAGTGATAACTTCATTTATCGCTATTTTGCAGTATTTTCCTTTGCTCTTTGTGTGCGATATTATTCCATCTCACTCTACTAGCGTGAGATAGGCCCATCTCAGCTCGCTGTCAAGACGTCGTTAAGTAAACACTGTGACGTCACAATGTAACAAAACAGCGATAAACAGATTATTTACGTTTTATGAAACTCGATGCATTTTCTCGTCATCTCATATCAAGGGCTGTCGCCCTTCGATGAGATATGGACGAGAAAACGCATCTCGTTTCAAAAAACGTAAATAATCTATACTTCTCTAATTTTGACGTAACTATTTTAACCGCTTGACCGGTGTGGAAAATGTAGTTCTCGTCAATAGTGAATTTGTTGTTCTCAGCAGTTGATAAGCAGTTGATTGGTTAAAAATAATAACGTCACAATAAGAACTAATGACATCATAAACAAAAAACCTTCCATTTACCGCGTATTCAAGTCATTAACGTAAAATTGAGGTTGGGAGAACTTGTACTTCGTTCCGCAAATTTACTACTTTTTAAAATTAGAGAAACAGAATCTTACATTAGTACTTTCAGGTTATCGGATTTCTCAAATTTCGATAGTTAAATTATGGAAATTTAAGTCCTCGCCAAGGCTCGGACTTAAAATTCCATAATTTAACTGTCTCGATTGGAGAAATCCGATAATCCACTCGTACTAATGTAAGATCCTATATGTACATATCAGATATTATTTCCGGATCGACATCGCTCTTCATATTATGTAATATTTCCTCGTTCTAAATAAGAACTTTTGGAAGAATAATCTACAGATAAAACTTCTCTGCCCAATTAACATTTGCTATACCAACAGCAATATATCAATCGTTGTTGAGGTCTCAGTGATCTATACGTCGTGAAGATGTATAGTACTGTACTGCGCAGTCGTGAAGATGTACAGTAATGTACTGCGAAGTCGTGCAGATGTACAGTAAGTGCACTGGAAATCATTTTAGCAAAAGAAAAACCTATCTAATATACAAGAATAGTGTTATTGTTCTTATGTGCAAATAATAATAGTGTAGTAGTTTAGTTTATAACAATTTTTATTTGCTCAAAGAACAAATAGGGATAAGACACAAGTTTTACCAACTTACGCGAGGTCTTCTCCCATACAATACAATATTAAACAAAATACATGTACATAAGAGAACGCATTATAGATAAACACATATGTATGAATATATACAACAGTATGGTATAAAGAAAATATTGTTTTTTTCCCGTATTGTTGTTGTCGACCCAACTTCGGTGTATCTTGCCAAAGTACTAGTATTTATGATTTATGATACGAGAAAACGTTTAGAGCTTTTTATAAATTTAAATACCTCATTAAAAATTGCCGTATTAGTTTCTTCGGATAGGCTCTCGTCTCCGCATGTCAGCAGACGTACATCAGTTTGTATTGGTAACTTTAATTTCCCTAAGCTTTGCAGAAGAGTTATTCTAATCGCAGTATATTTTGGACATTCCATAAAAAGTGGTTAATATTTTCGACAGGAGCACCGCAGCTGCATTCAGAACTCGTTACTATATTTACTTTAAAGAGATCCGCGTTTAGGTATAAGGCTGAGCATCGAAGTTGAGAAAGAATGATATTAAGTTTACGGGGTCCGTATGAATAATATGAGGGAGCTGTATCATAGGGATTTGGTAATTGTCGTCTCAGTTCTGATTTAAATTTGGATGCAGATTTTGATTCGCGGATATGCATTTAATTTGTTCCATTAGCGAACTGTTGATGGAACAAAGGATTCGGCAGTAATCGTTAAACGGCAAAAGGGCACTATTATATCCGTACCGTGTCGTAATGGATAAGTAGTAGTACTCTGAATAGTGGGCGGTATGAGATTTTGAAGATAATTTGGTGCATTTCCGTTTTTTATTTTGTATGGAAGATTAAGCTTTCTTCGATTCCTCCTGTTGCTTAGTGGCTCTAAGCCAGCTTCATAGTAAAGAAAATCGGTATTGGTAAAACTTGGTAATCCAGTTATATTTCTGGCTGCTTCGATTTGCAATCGTTCTAGTCGAGTCGCATTTGTAATTCCACAATTATCCCAAACCTTACAACCATATTCGAAAAGTGGTCTAATATAAACGGTGTAAAGATTAAACATATTATTTCCACTTAGTCTGTATTTTAGCTTTCTCAACACATTTAGATGTTAAGTTACGTTTTTAATCGTATCATTAATATGGGAAGACCATTTGGCATCTTGCGATAGTGTTATTCCAAGATGCTTATGGCTTTCCTTAATAGGTATGACCTTATCATTTAGAGAAAACATCAATTTATTTCCCTTTCTATGTAGGAAAAAAATCATAATTTCTGTCTTCTCAGGATTAAATTCCATAAGCCATCTTCGCGACCAATCGTCTAAAATTTTTAAATCAGAATTTATAATACTTTTTATATTATGTTGATTATCTCCAGAATAACTAAGAGATGTATCATCAGCAAACATACGCGATAGAGACACCAGATTATCGCCTATATCATTGATATAATTCAAAAATAATAATGAGCGTAGAACAGAACCCTGAGGTCCGCCGGCTTTAATATTTGAAAGCAATGAAGAAAGCGATTTGCATATCACTTTCTGTTTTCTATTAGATAAATAATCCTAAACCTATCATGAAGCTTTCCTTTAATTCCATATGCATTTAATTTTAGTAATAGACTTTTATGCCACACCCTATCGAAAGCTTTCGAAAAATCGAAAAAAAACAAACAACAACTTTCTCGCTTTTCCAGAGAATTAAGAACAGTGTTGTATATCGCAATAAGCTGGCGAACAGTTGACCGTTTAGGTAGAAAGCTGATTGGTACTCGTATAGGAGACTGTTGTCTGATTAAATGATTGAACACATGTTTATATACAACTCTTTCCATTAGCTTACCAATGCAACTGATCAAGGGGCCTCGGTGGACAAGTGGTTAAGGTAGTTCGTCTACTATTGATCACGTGGTCTGTCAACACTGAGATTGCGGGTTCGATTCTCACTGCAGGCAGGGTGTACTCGACTCCAATCTTAATTGACAAGGATTGCCGCAGGTCGGAGGTTCTCTCCGGGTACTCCGGCTTCCTCCCCCAATAAAAACTGGACGCCACGATATAGCTGAATAATTGCTGAAAGTGGTGTTAAAACACCATTCAAACAAACAAACAAAAACAACTGATCAATTAAATAGGTCGATAATTTTGAGGGAAGGGATTTATCTCCCTTTTTAAAAATCGGTATAACATCACTGTTTTTCCACGCAGACGGAAATTTCCCTTTTTTGAGGGATTCATTAAATAAAATAACAAGTGGTTTAGTTATGTATTGTTTGGTTAACGTAAGCATTTGTTTGGATCAAGTATATCAATTATGTCGGTAATTTCGCTTTCTGTGATCTGAATACTTTCCAAACGATTTTGAGTTTTGTTACAAAATTCCGGTATTTCCATTCCATCGTCATTTAGTGACGAAACTGAACAAAAATAGTTGTTTAGTAAGTTACACTTTCTAAATCATCATATACAATTTCACTATCTTCGGACATGATGTTAATGAGAGGGGGATGGAATAGGACCCTTTGTTATTTTTTACCAACATTTTCATAATTTTCAACTATATTTTTGACTTACTTATATTTTCAGTTATGTAATTATCAATATTTCTGTCAAAGTTTTCTTTCGCAATTTTTTTCAAGTAATTAACTCTGTTTCTTTGTTTTTTGTAGTCAATCACGTCTTGTTCGTGATTGTGTTTCAAAACTTTTTTACGGAGTCGTCCTCGTTTACGAATTTCCGTTCGAATAGTGTTGTTAAACCATGGTTTATCGTACGTGCGTACTGTTATGTTTTTTGTCGCTATTGCTGTTCTGACTATATTTAAAAAGCAATGTTCAAATTCTATGCACATCTCGTCAATATTAATTTTTGACAATAATAGATTTTCCCAATTTATTTCAGACATTCGATTATTAAGAATATCAATATCTATGTTTTCATATAACCAAACCTCGCGAACGAAAAAATTAGATACCGAAATTGGGGCATCGAGAAATGCAATTGCCGCGTCGAGGTCGCTTATTTCTCTAGGTACACTCAACACGTCCGAATATTGTTCGTGTAATACTTATTATAATAAGGTCCAGCAGAGTTACGGTCGCATTTGTGACTCTTGTTGGTTTGTTTATAATATTTTTTAGGTCAAACAGATTTATGCCCTCTACTAGCTTGTTATTTGTCTCGCATAGTATGTTTGAATAAAGATCGCCTGCAATCACGATTTTGTCATATATTAGATGGGTTAACTTGATTGCATATTGCAATCGTAGCCAGTAGTCCGGAGAAGTTGCGGGTGGTCGATATGTGTTACATAAGAGAAAGGACTGACCTCGAGTACGAACTTCAACCCATAAAGTTTCGTCGAAGTCATTTTTGAGTTCAGTTTTCTTATATAAATTTATATCATCTTTGGAATATATTAAAAGACCACCCCCGTTAATTGATCTGTCTTTCCGTACGAATAATTCGAGTCAAAACGCCCCATTGTCAAAACGCCCCCTACCAAAACGCCCCCACCATAAACGCTCCACATTAAAAAATGCAAATTAAAAAGAAAAAACAGTTAAATTGAATAATTTTATTGAGGATAAGAATATACACTTACAAAGAATGTAAGTTCAAATTATTATGTGCAAGCTTCACCGAATGTGTTAATAGTCCGTAGGAGAATATACGTGTATAGCATATACAGTACATACATACATAGTAGGAAAACAGTCACATATAGCAGAATACAATATATATACATTTATGATAGTAAGAAAAATATTAACAGATAGCAGAATACAAATATATACATTAATAGTATGAAAACATTCACATATAGCAGAGGAAAAAATATATACATTCATGATAGTAAGAAAAGACCGTAAGAAAATATTTACATAATGCAGAATACAAATGTATACATCAATAAGAAAATAACAAAATGTTTTAATTGTCTGCAGGGGAATTTATCCTTGCAATATGGGTTAGTCTACTTGTGGACAGTTGGTGAGTTCTGTACATTTCCCACAAAGAAAATATTTCTGCCTGAGCTTTCTCTGCAGAGGTCTCGGTACAATATCGGAATCAGTTCATAAAACTTCATTTAACCTATCAAAAAATGTTTTACAGATATTCCCAAACTCCCAAGCTATAATAACATTTCTTTTATTTTAAGAATCTACTCTGTTATTGTCTTATTTGTATTCCAGTATGGCTTGAGTAAAACACAATCTGTTATGCATACATTATATTTTAAAGATGCATACCGTTGTGTTAATCATCATCAAAGCAATGACCTACCTGATTAAGTAGCGTTTGTTTTGTAGGTGAGCAATCAGTGTTCTTCATAAGGAAACACGGAACAGTAATACAAACAATGCCTATTTGAGGTTACATAATACAAGCAGGAATGCTTGTTAAAATTACATTAAGAAGATGTTTCATTTATCTCAGAATCTGATATTTACTATTATAATGTATATTCACAAATTTATATATATTGAATTTGTCTTAGCGGAAAACGGGGGCGGTTTGGAAAATGGGGGCGTTTTGGTTGGGGGCGTTGACAATGGGGCGTTTTGACCTGCACCCTTCCGTGCTATACTCTCATTGAAGCAGTCAAGAAAAATATCCTAATTTTGGATTTGATCACATAAGTGAGTTATCGTTATAACCAATATGTCGAATTCGTCAAAAGTGTTTTGAAGGAATGACAGTTTATTTCGTATACTGCGAGTATTAAAATTACAAATGCATATAAAAGCAGGTTCTGGTCCCGGTTTTTGTTCAATGTTTCCCTCCAATAAAATAAAATATATTACAAACAGAAGGGAAAAAAACATTTATATGCGGATTGATCGCTTGTAGAAACGTCAGCGTCGCGACCAAACATGTGAATCGGAAGTTATTTAATAGAATTTCAATATTTGAGTATTGGTGTCCATCTCGACAGAAAATTCTATGGTTGCTTGCAATTTTCCTCGTTTGGCTGTAATATAGACCTATTGCCGCCCTGTATTCTTGGACTGTTATGTTTTTTGTCGCTATTGCTGTTCTGACTATATTTAAAAAGCAATGTTCAAATTCTATGCACATCTCGTCAATATTATTTTTTGACAATAATAGATTTTCCCAATTTATTTCAGACATTCGATTATTAAGAATATCAATATCTATGTTTTCATATAACCAAACCTCGCGAACGAAAAAATTAGATACCGAAATTGGGGCATCGAGAAATGCAATTGCCGCGTCGTGGTCGCTTATTTCTCTAGGTACACTCAACACGTCCGAATATTGTTCGTGTAATACTTATTATAATAAGGTCCAGCAGAGTTACGGTCGCATTTGTGACTCTTGTTGGTTTGTTTATAATATTTTTTAGGTCAAACAGATTTATGCCCTCTACTAGCTTGTTATTTGTCTCGCATAGTATGTTTGAATAAAGATCGCCTGCAATCACGATTTTGTCATATATTAGATGGGTTAACTTGATTGCATATTGCAATCGTAGCCAGTAGTCCGGAGAAGTTGCGGGTGGTCGATATGTGTTACATAAGAGAAAGGACTGACCTCGAGTACGAACTTCAACCCATAAAGTTTCGTCGAAGTCATTTTTGAGTTCAGTTTTCTTATATAAATTTATATCATCTTTGGAATATATTAAAAGACCACCCCCGTTAATTGATCTGTCTTTCCGTACGAATAATTCGAGTCAAAACGCCCCATTGTCAAAACGCCCCCTACCAAAACGCCCCCACCATAAACGCTCCACATTAAAAAATGCAAATTAAAAAGAAAAAACAGTTAAATTGAATAATTTTATTGAGGAAAAGAATATACACTTACAAAGAATGTAAGTTCAAATTATTATGTGCAAGCTTCACCGAATGTGTTAATAGTCCGTAGGAGAATATACGTGTATAGCATATACAGTACATACATACATAGTAGGAAAACAGTCACATATAGCAGAATACAATATATATACATTTATGATAGTAAGAAAAATATTAACAGATAGCAGAATACAAATATATACATTAATAGTATGAAAACATTCACATATAGCAGAGGAAAAAATATATACATTCATGATAGTAAGAAAAGACCGTAAGAAAATATTTACATAATGCAGAATACAAATGTATACATCAATAAGAAAATAACAAAATGTTTTAATTGTCTGCAGGGGAATTTATCCTTGCAATATGGGTTAGTCTACTTGTGGACAGTTGGTGAGTTCTGTACATTTCCCACAAAGAAAATATTTCTGCCTGAGCTTTCTCTGCAGAGGTCTCGGTACAATATCGGAATCAGTTCATAAAACTTCATTTAACCTATCAAAAAATGTTTTACAGATATTCCCAAACTCCCAAGCTATAATAACATTTCTTTTATTTTAAGAATCTACTCTGTTATTGTCTTATTTGTATTCCAGTATGGCTTGAGTAAAACACAATCTGTTATGCATACATTATATTTTAAAGATGCATACCGTTGTGTTAATCATCATCAAAGCAATGACCTACCTGATTAAGTAGCGTTTGTTTTGTAGGTGAGCAATCAGTGTTCTTCATAAGGAAACACGGAACAGTAATACAAACAATGCCTATTTGAGGTTACATAATACAAGCAGGAATGCTTGTTAAAATTACATTAAGAAGATGTTTCATTTATCTCAGAATCTGATATTTACTATTATAATGTATATTCACAAATTTATATATATTGAATTTGTCTTAGCGGAAAACGGGGGCGGTTTGGAAAATGGGGGCGTTTTGGTTGGGGGCGTTGACAATGGGGCGTTTTGACCTGCACCCTTCCGTGCTATACTCTCATTGAAGCAGTCAAGAAAAATATCCTAATTTTGGATTTGATCACATAAGTGAGTTATCGTTATAACCAATATGTCGAATTCGTCAAAAGTGTTTTGAAGGAATGACAGTTTATTTCGTATACTGCGAGTATTAAAATTACAAATGCATATAAAAGCAGGTTCTGGTCCCGGTTTTTGTTCAATGTTTCCCTCCAATAAAATAAAATATATTACAAACAGAAGGGAAAAAAACATTTATATGCGGATTGATCGCTTGTAGAAACGTCAGCGTCGCGACCAAACATGTGAATCGGAAGTTATTTAATAGAATTTCAATATTTGAGTATTGGTGTCCATCTCGACAGAAAATTCTATGGTTGCTTGCAATTTTCCTCGTTTGGCTGTAATATAGACCTATTGCCGCCCTGTATTCTTGGACTGTTATGTTTTTTGTCGCTATTGCTGTTCTGACTATATTTAAAAAGCAATGTTCAAATTCTATGCACATCTCGTCAATATTATTTTTTGACAATAATAGATTTTCCCAATTTATTTCAGACATTCGATTATTAAGAATATCAATATCTATGTTTTCATATAACCAAACCTCGCGAACGAAAAAATTAGATACCGAAATTGGGGCATCGAGAAATGCAATTGCCGCGTCGTGGTCGCTTATTTCTCTAGGTACACTCAACACGTCCGAATATTGTTCGTGTAATACTTATTATAATAAGGTCCAGCAGAGTTACGGTCGCATTTGTGACTCTTGTTGGTTTGTTTATAATATTTTTTAGGTCAAACAGATTTATGCCCTCTACTAGCTTGTTATTTGTCTCGCATAGTATGTTTGAATAAAGATCGCCTGCAATCACGATTTTGTCATATATTAGATGGGTTAACTTGATTGCATATTGCAATCGTAGCCAGTAGTCCGGAGAAGTTGCGGGTGGTCGATATGTGTTACATAAGAGAAAGGACTGACCTCGAGTACGAACTTCAACCCATAAAGTTTCGTCGAAGTCATTTTTGAGTTCAGTTTTCTTATATAAATTTATATCATCTTTGGAATATATTAAAAGACCACCCCCGTTAATTGATCTGTCTTTCCGTACGAATAATTCGAGTCAAAACGCCCCATTGTCAAAACGCCCCCTACCAAAACGCCCCCACCATAAACGCTCCACATTAAAAAATGCAAATTAAAAAGAAAAAACAGTTAAATTGAATAATTTTATTGAGGATAAGAATATACACTTACAAAGAATGTAAGTTCAAATTATTATGTGCAAGCTTCACCGAATGTGTTAATAGTCCGTAGGAGAATATACGTGTATAGCATATACAGTACATACATACATAGTAGGAAAACAGTCACATATAGCAGAATACAATATATATACATTTATGATAGTAAGAAAAATATTAACAGATAGCAGAATACAAATATATACATTAATAGTATGAAAACATTCACATATAGCAGAGGAAAAAATATATACATTCATGATAGTAAGAAAAGACCGTAAGAAAATATTTACATAATGCAGAATACAAATGTATACATCAATAAGAAAATAACAAAATGTTTTAATTGTCTGCAGGGGAATTTATCCTTGCAATATGGGTTAGTCTACTTGTGGACAGTTGGTGAGTTCTGTACATTTCCCACAAAGAAAATATTTCTGCCTGAGCTTTCTCTGCAGAGGTCTCGGTACAATATCGGAATCAGTTCATAAAACTTCATTTAACCTATCAAAAAATGTTTTACAGATATTCCCAAACTCCCAAGCTATAATAACATTTCTTTTATTTTAAGAATCTACTCTGTTATTGTCTTATTTGTATTCCAGTATGGCTTGAGTAAAACACAATCTGTTATGCATACATTATATTTTAAAGATGCATACCGTTGTGTTAATCATCATCAAAGCAATGACCTACCTGATTAAGTAGCGTTTGTTTTGTAGGTGAGCAATCAGTGTTCTTCATAAGGAAACACGGAACAGTAATACAAACAATGCCTATTTGAGGTTACATAATACAAGCAGGAATGCTTGTTAAAATTACATTAAGAAGATGTTTCATTTATCTCAGAATCTGATATTTACTATTATAATGTATATTCACAAATTTATATATATTGAATTTGTCTTAGCGGAAAACGGGGGCGGTTTGGAAAATGGGGGCGTTTTGGTTGGGGGCGTTGACAATGGGGCGTTTTGACCTGCACCCTTCCGTGCTATACTCTCATTGAAGCAGTCAAGAAAAATATCCTAATTTTGGATTTGATCACATAAGTGAGTTATCGTTATAACCAATATGTCGAATTCGTCAAAAGTGTTTTGAAGGAATGACAGTTTATTTCGTATACTGCGAGTATTAAAATTACAAATGCATATAAAAGCAGGTTCTGGTCCCGGTTTTTGTTCAATGTTTCCCTCCAATAAAATAAAATATATTACAAACAGAAGGGAAAAAAACATTTATATGCGGATTGATCGCTTGTAGAAACGTCAGCGTCGCGACCAAACATGTGAATCGGAAGTTATTTGATAGAATTTCAATATTTGAGTATTGGTGTCCATCTCGACAGAAAATTCTATGGTTGCTTGCAATTTTCCTCGTTTGGCTGTAATATAGACCTATTGCCGCCCTGTATTCTTGGACTGTACTACCCATTATTAAACATTAGGCTCACTCATAGACAGCAATATGCCCTAAGGGTCATATTTGGGAAGACAAACACCGAGTTGGGTCCACAAATAATATCAAATACAATTGGTAAAGTTAATAAATTGACACATACAAAGTTGAAAACATATATACATATACGCAAATACAAGCACTGTAAGAATTGAAAGAACCTGCTAGTCATGGACGGAAAAAATCAACCATTGAAAATTATGGGAATATATAGAATTTAAACCAAAAATCTTTCCTAGAAGGGATTATCAATATCATCACTCGATCTTTCAGTTTTTTTTTAAATACCAGCAAGAAAATTCGTAAACCGTACTCTATATACACTTTACAAATACCAAAAAGTGTATTCATAAATTATACTTACATACAACATTTGTTTACCCTTTTATATGGATAAGCTTAGTAATAATATATAAAGTATGGAATGTTTGTATGACAATTTTTTTTTTTAATTCACGAAATTCAAACTTGATTTCATATACAATTATAGAAACATGATCACACTCGCAAGCTTTTCAAAAACGACTTTCTAATATTAAAAAAAATATAAACCGTTTACCAAAATAAGAACATAATAACGGACTCAGGTTAGGGTTTTAGTCAAACGCACCTGTATTTTAATGAATGAAATAATGTCCTTGACCTTGCTATTAATATACTACCAATAAAAAAGCACGGATTCGGGTTAAGCTTTCAATCAAACGCACCTGTTTTAATGAATGAAACGATGTCATTGACCTTGTAATTTTACCGCCATAGATCATCGCGTTAATGTTAACGTATATTAATTCGTTATTGACATGTATGCACAATACTTCGCAACAGTGTAGTATACATAGGGAACATTAAAATTGCATTTGGTGTGTAGAAATAAAGTTAGACAATTTTTTTTTAAATGTGCATTTCTAATCATATTACAAAATTCCCAGTTATTTCTTATGTTGGAGAAAAGAGAGATATTTGAGAAAATACTTAATAATCAACATGTTTCTGTCTCACAGACAACCAGGGATTTTCCTACCTTTTTTCAAATGGGGCCTGGGCCTTTGGTAATTGGGAAAATTACGACGTAAATTCCACAATTGGGAAAAGTCTTAAATATGAATAAAGTAAAAACATTGCTTTTCAACATCAATGTTTTTAACGAAAATGTTTCTTGTATGTCAATTAGTCATGAATGACAAGATGGAATCTATAAGTGTGACCTGAAAACTGACAAATTCAAATCAGTTTTCATAAATATTTTGGAAAAGTTATAAAAATTTACATATGTAGCTAACTGTGCTGACATCATACTCAAAGAGAAAAAAATACATGAATCTTGGTGGAATTAAATAGAAACTGAGTTGCAAACATCAGATTTTACTTTCACTCTCGTTTGTTCTGGGGTCTTAATAAATGACTGGATAAGAACTAAATCAGATATACAAAACTCTAAAAATGTGCATTGCGTTGGCATTTTAGTTTACCCTGATTTGTATGCTAATCGGCATTCAACTGAACCTTCGCTCACGACCCTTGTCATAAATCATTTATGACAAGGGTAGGTAGTGAAGGTTCGGTTGAATGCAGATAATGGATGGGTCTAGAGGTGCAAGAAAACTCATTATTTTCTATTCACAAAGGCTCTGGCCAATATTTAATTTCGTAAAAACAAAATTTCCTAGTTTTGATACAAAACGTCATCGTTCCACTTCGGTAGTATTTCGCGTTGTGTAATGCCATTTTTGAACGTCAATGCAGGGTCACGCTTCATTCCAAATGTATTCCTCCGACTTATTCTGTTTCTAGACAAAGCTATTTGAACCAAAAAACAGCCCATATTACTGGACATTTTAAAAGTAAGGTAATTTGTCTTATTTGCGGCATACAATTATCTTTCATATTATTGAACAAAGTTCCGCGACTTACCAAATCTCAGGTTTTTTTATATCATACCGGAATATTCGTTTGGTATAAAACAAGCAAGCTCTAATATAAAACTGGTTGCCGTTATGACTAAAGATACCGGGAACAGTAATTATAAACCAATGTTCATGAAGTAATCAGATTTTGATTTAGTTTGTAATATTTCGGCTTAGCGTGATTGAATTTATTTTTAGAAACCGGATTACAAAACCTCCTGAATTGGGAATTTTCACTTTCATAATTGGGAAAAAATATGGTTTTTTGCCGTTTGGAATGGGGCCGAATATCGGCCCCAAAATAAAGGCAGGAAAATCCCTGACAACACCAGCATAAAAGTGACAAGTATATATCTGATTGTATTATACAGTTGTTTATTGTTAGTGTCAACTATGTTGATGGGTAATAGTTCGTGTGGATCGTTTTTTGTACATTTTCTCAAACTTTCGTCTGCATTTGTATTATGAACTCTTCTCTTGTTTTGGCACCTATATAATACCTGAAATTTTCAATCGATCGTCTCTCAGTATATCACAATAAATGTATCTGGAAACATCCTGATTTTGATACAGGAGATGCCCAGACATATGCAATATACTTATCTTTATAACAGCTATCCTCCTCTGAGGATATGCATATGAACTTAAGTATCCTCATGTACGTCAAAATAACTGTGGTTGCTGCTCTGGATGCACTAGAGAAATCTGTTGGGAATGCTTCAGTATGTTGTAGTTGCTGTTATCATTAAAACGCTTAAAAAATATATTAATGTATTTTTGCCCGAAAACAACCCAATAAAATAATTAGTAACATTAGGCGAACAAAAGCAAATATTACAATAATTTAATTATACTTTATGAAAGTATTTGTTGACAGAAGTAAGAGCTGAAAACGTCAGATTTTGTTTTCACGCAAATATTAACACACACAGCAATTAAATAAACAGAGAAGTCACTAACATCATTGTTGAATGAAACTATGTTGTAAATATCTGAAATACTTAATTGTCATCGTTTATCATTTAAAATTAAATAAATTTCAACATAGGTGATCAATAGCAGACGATTAAATCCCTAACCACTTGGCCACAAGCGTTTACAGAGGAGACCAGCGGTGTACGATTAACTCCCTAACCAAGAGGCCACATACGCCCATACAGGTGATCAATAGCGGACAATTAACTCTCTAACCACTAAGCCACAGACGCCCATACAGGTGACCAATGGTGGACGATGAACTCCCGAACCACTAGGCCACAGATGCCCACCCAAGTGGTCAATGGTGGACGATTAACTACTAGGCCACGGACGCCTATATAGGTGATCAATGGTGGACGATTAACTCCCTAGCCACTAGGCAAAAGACTCCTACACAGGTAATCAATGGTGGACGATTAACTCACTAACCACTAGGCCACAGAAGCCTACACAAGTGATCAATGGTGACCGATTTACTACCTAACCACTAGGCCACACAAAGGCGTAGAATAGTATTTGATATTGGTACGGCGGAATGCTAATCAGAATCAGGGGGTTGGGGGCCGCTCAAGGCCCCCGGAAGCTCTGGAGGTAAATGGTGCAAAATCCTGCTTTCAGGCGAATTCCCAGCACTTAATCTCAGGTATTAAAAGATGGGTTTTGTGAGCAATATTTTATTTTTTTTATTTCTGAAAATTATTGGTACGGCATGCCGTACCTGCAAATTAAAAGTTATTGGTACGGCGGAAGCCCTACCTGCCGTACCGGCTCATACTGTACGCCTACGCCACAGACGCCCACACAGGTGATCAATGGTGGACGATTAACTACCTAACCACTAGGCCACAGATTCCTATACAGATGATCAATGGTGAACAATTAACTCCCTAACCACAAGGCAACATACTCCTATAAAGGTGACCAATATTTGATGATTAACTCCCTAATCTAAGACGCCTACACAGGTGACCAGTGGTGGACGATAAAAGTAAAGTAAAGTAATTTTTATTTAAAGTCAGCATATATATATACATAACAACAAAAGAACATGAGCTCTGAGGAGCTCTTTAACCGACTATAAGCAGACAATACATACATGAATGTACATACACATAAGACAATATAAACAAGTGCTGATTGTGATTGCAAGCAAGTCACAAAAAAATCCCCTCCCGTGCCCACTTTTGTCACAATTCGGACAACTTTTCAATTTTCGCACTTTGGCGGCCATTTTGAATATGGCGGCCATCTTGGACTTTGGCAGCCATCTTGGATTTGTTCGACATGTTGTTCGTAATATCAATATTGACCTAAATGCCAATTTTTGTTGAAATCAGACAACTTTTCAATATTCGCACTTTGGCAGCCATTTTGAATATGACAGCCATCTTGGATTTGTTCGAAAGTGTCGCCATGTTGTTCGTAATATCAATATTGACCTAAATGCCAATTTTCGTTGAAATCGGACAACTTTTCAATTTTCGCACTTTGGCGGCCATTTTGAATATGGCGGCCATCTTGGACTTTGGCGGCCATCTTGGATTTGTTCAAACATGTCACCATGTTGTTCGTAATATCAATATTCACCTAAATGCCAATTTTCGTTGAAATCGGACAACTTTTCAATTTTCGCACTTTGGAGGCCATTTTGAATATGGCGGCCATCTTGGACTTTGGCGGCCATCTTTGATTTGTTCGAACATGTCACCATGTTGTTCGTAATATCAATATTGACCTAAATGCCAATTTTCGTTGAAATCGGACAACTTTTCAATTTTCGCACTTTGGCGGCCATTTTGAATATGGTGGCCATCTTGGATTTTTCGGAAAATGGTCCCATATTGTCCGGGACCTTAATATTGACCTATAAACCTATTTTGGTTCATATCCATATTGTTTGTGATTTTTTATGATTAATTTTGTATTTTTTTCAAATTCAAAATGGCCGCCAATCCAAGATGGCCGCCATTTTCAAAATTTCGAAATCGGAAACAACATTTCCTAGTGGTGACCTATCTTTCTGGTAAGTTTCATTGACCTATGTCTTTTCGTCTTCGAGAAATCCTACGGACAAAGTTAGGTCCGGAAGAAGAAGAAGAATAATAATAATAACAAGTGCTGATTGTGATTGCAAGCAAGTCACAAAAAAATCCCCTCCCGTGCCCACTTTTGTCACAATTCGGACAACTTTTCAATTTTCGCACTTTGGCGGCCATTTTGAATATGGCGGCCATCTTGGACTTTGGCAGCCATCTTGGATTTGTTCGACATGTTGTTCGTAATATCAATATTGACCTAAATGCCAATTTTTGTTGAAATCAGACAACTTTTCAATATTCGCACTTTGGCAGCCATTTTGAATATGACAGCCATCTTGGATTTGTTCGAAAGTGTCGCCATGTTGTTCGTAATATCAATATTGACCTAAATGCCAATTTTCGTTGAAATCGGACAACTTTTCAATTTTCGCACTTTGGCGGCAATTTTGAATATGGCGGCCATCTTGGACTTTGGCGGCCATCTTGGATTTGTTCAAACATGTCACCATGTTGTTCGTAATATCAATATTCACCTAAATGCCAATTTTCGTTGAAATCGGACAACTTTTCAATTTTCGCACTTTGGAGGCCATTTTGAATATGGCGGCCATCTTGGACTTTGGCGGCCATCTTTGATTTGTTCGAACATGTCACCATGTTGTTCGTAATATCAATATTGACCTAAATGCCAATTTTCGTTGAAATCGGACAACTTTTCAATTTTCGCACTTTGGCGGCCATTTTGAATATGGTGGCCATCTTGGATTTTTCGGAAAATGGTCCCATATTGTCCGGGACCTTAATATTGACCTATAAACCTATTTTGGTTCATATCCATATTGTTTGTGATTTTTTATGATTAATTTTGTATTTTTTTCAAATTCAAAATGGCCGCCAATCCAAGATGGCCGCCATTTTCAAAATTTCGAAATCGGAAACAACATTTCCTAGTGGTGACCTATCTTTCTGGTAAGTTTCATTGACCTATGTCTTTTCGTCTTCGAGAAATCCTACGGACAAAGTTAGGTCCAGAAGAAGAAGAAGAAGAAGAAGAAGAAGAAGAAGAAGAAGAAGAAGAAGAAGAAGAAGAAGAAGAAGAAGAAGAATAATAATAATAATAAGAAACGGTGCAAAAACAATAAATCCCCGACACTTCGTGGTCGGGGATTTAACAATACATACATAATGCACATGCAGATAAAACAATATAGACATGCATAAAAACATTCAATGATCAAAGCACAAACAATTGCACATACCAAAGCAAAGCTCAAGTAAAGCACGATCAATAAACTGCCACAGAGCGTAAAATACAAAGCACTAGACAGGAACATTAAATGTCAACTAAAGCACATATTATAATTAATGCATAAGCGAATATATGGCATAAAAAGCACTAAACTGCATGTTAATACCCAGAATATATTTACCACTAATTATAGCAGGTTTAGCAATATAACATGACAGTATTACATATGAAAGTTAACAGGAACAAACAACAGCTGTTAATGTAATTTTTGAAATACCCAAATGAGGTAATCTGTCTGACCTCGTTTGGAAAGGAATTCCAAATTGTTGCTGCCTCATACCTGAATGACCTTTTACCATATGAGGTTGTCCGGGGTTGAGGAATCTCTGCTTTATTTACATACCTAAAATTATACGAGTTGTTTTTTATTACTATCAGATCTTGTAAATAATAAGGCTTATTTTATTGATAATTTTGAAAGACTCCAAGGCAATTGTGCGCATTCTTCTAGTTTTTAAAGCTGGAAGTTTAGATCTTTCCAAAAGAGAGTCATACGAACTGCTAAAATCTTGATAAATAAAGCGAAGCGCACATTCCTGAATTTTCTCAATTTTTGCTGAATTTTGCTCACTACAAAAATGCCAGGCTAAAGGGCAATACTGACTGAAATTTGACATGATAAATGAGTAATAGATGGTAAGTTTCCCAAGCCGACTTAAGTTTTTTCCAATTATCTTTCTAACCATTAGGCCACAGACTCCTACACAGGCGATTAAAGGTGACCGATTTACTCCCAAACCACAAGGCCACAGCCAATATTGGACGATTATTTTTGTTTATACAACTATACTAAAATGCTTAGTTAGATTTAATGAATGACAAACTTCGTCATTATCATTGGTGTTAATATTTCCTGTATTTCGTGACCGTAAAACCGGAACTGCGATCTACGTCAGCGATGTTGGGTGTTATAGCATCAGACATTATAGTAACACTGTAGTTTCCTCAGATATAAACAAAGACGATGACCTGAAGGATATTCAATATTAAGTTAACTATTTTCGTGATACAGGTATTATTTGTGTCGGGTTTCAATTCTGATTCGTGGTTAAGTTCTATGTCGTTTTTTACTTTCTGTAGTTTTAATACTGATACCAACACATGAGTTTTAAAAAATATCAAATTTGTGTACTTTACAGACACATTTCTTTTATCAACATAAATGTTGTAAACAAGTCTGTCGAGTTCTACAGCAAATAACATATACAGATAAAATAAATATAACGTTGTAAAAAAAATGTACAAATATCTACCATAAATCGTGCTTAGATAGTACTACGGTAATGGGATGACGCAGTAACAAAATGAGAGATTTCCTTAGAGGCTTACATAATATCTTAGAGGCGTGTTTGTAATTGGATACTGTGTATACTACACTGCATTTAATTGGATGTTTTATATATTACCATAAGGGACCTCGGTGGCCGTGGGTTAGGTAGTTCACCTACTATTGATCGCGAGCCCGTCAAAACTGAGGTTTGATGGGATAAAACTGCGGGTAGCGTGTACTCGACTCCAATCGATTGAGAGTTTTCCTGCCAAATAGAGAGGGGTTTTCTCTATGTCCTACCCTCCCCCTTCAATAAAAAAACCCCACAAAACTTGACGCCATGATAAAGCAGGAGAAATTTCTGATAATGGCGATAAACATCATTAAAACAAATATATTTTACATTGTATATTATTGGATGCTTTAAAGATTACATATTAATAAATAATGTACATGTTTGTTTGAATTGGTTTTAAGGCTACTCTTAACAATTGTTCAGCTAGTGTGATTATCAAGCGCACCTTGCCCTCAGGCCACTCTTAACAATTGTTCAGCTAGTGTGATTATCAAGCGCACCTTGCCCTCAGAGAGAATCAACATTGTCACCAAATTTTGGATTATTCAACGTAAGCACGTCATTCTAAACAGCGGAACGTGAAATTGAAAGAGAGCGTTAATAGTTTGTTTGCTTTTAAGGAGCCCATTGTATAAAATCCTCCATATACGTACATAGTAACCTTGACAGTAGTATAGAACTACACGTTCTGGCAGAGGAGGAGGTAATTTGAGTGAGTGTGAGGGTAATTAAAACCCCTATTGGGTAATATGAGATCGGATTTAAACCCATTAAAGGTAACATGATATCCTCCTGAAGGATTCAAAAACCCCCGTAGGGTAATTCGATACCAAAAACGTGTATTTTAAAGGGAAACTTCGCGAAAAAATGAAACTTTGATATATTATTCTTCAAATAAAAAGAAATATAATTGCCTTTTGATGTTTTATTGTATTCTTTACCGTTACGCTTTTAGAGTGGATTAAAGGTGGTAAAATTTTGTGTATGGGGTCCGCCATATTGACAGTATTTTATCATGTGACTGCGTTTGTGACGTGATAAATGAAATTATCCAGTAAATATGATAAATAATCCAGTTTAAAAATTTGTTTTTCTGCCTTTGCTCTTTGAAGCATATATAAACTGTGGCGATGACTAATGACCAGCTGACAACATAAGATTACCAAATACTTCTTAATGTTTTAATGATCTTTGTATTAATAAAAGTATTTTTAGACACAAATTCTAACCCTTCTTTATTAAATCTGATAGAATTTGCCTAAATAATTGTAATAAAAGATGTATTTATATGATTATTTTTATATATGAAATAAAATTCCGTAGATAATTTTGCACGTCTTGAAACGGCAGTTGTACCTGGACGTGAAAATGTTACTGGTAAATCATTACTCGTTTATGAAGGGTAATTAACAGAATTAGCAGGTAAACAAACAGGATGTTTATTGCAATTACTAGATGATTTGACGCCGACTTTGAAGTATGAACTATGAATATTCGGACTGTTTCAAAAGCTAACCAGATCGAAGGTTAATCATGTAATTCGAAATTAGAACGGCACGCCCCCCCCCTCCTGCCAAGGATAGGTATGATTGAATACACCGAAGTGTCAGAACACAGGATGTATACAAGATTTCGAATACCTTTAGATGTCAAGTCAGAGGAAACGTAAAACTTACACGTTGACTCAAATTTACACATGTGAAAATTGATGCGCGAAAACAGAGTATTCAAAAATATTTCATTTAATGACAGTTATTTTTTAAATATTCAACTTCGCAAATATTTTGTATAAAAAAGTTTCGTTCAATAACAAGTTACATACTCCGATTAAGTTGAAAATAATAATACGAATAATTTTCAATTTAATTAATATTTATGGACAAATTCAAACTAATATTCGAGGAAAAATGAAAAATGAGGTCACCTTACACAAGTCGGTGGTTTTTTTGTGTGTTTTTTTCTTTTTTTGCTTAGATCAGGAATACGAAACGTAATATTTCCAAAACCTTGTCTTATAGCACAACCTTCTGTTATTGACCGTTTCGCGTTATTATCATACGACGACCTTTAAGGTACTTGGATGTCTAGTATCGCTATCCTAGTGACGGGATAGTGACAAGATGGCGGACCTCCATAAGTGCATTTTTTACACGGTAAATTCAATGCAGAAACTTAACCATTGAAAATATAATAAAACATCAAGAGACAAAGGTGTTTCTTTTTAGTTGAAGAATAACATATTAAATTTTCATTTTTTCGCGAAGTTTCCCTTTAAGTATCTACTATTTTGTCTGTTACCAGTATACCAGTCTTTTTGATCTTTATACCAGTAATGTGTTGAGAATTTTCAACGAACAGGAGTTACTGTTAAAATATAAACCAAGATGTAAATGGTCTCACTAACTCGTCTTAATTCTCTAGAGAGTATGAACGTTCATTCCGATCTAGCTTCTAGTATGGAATCAGTGTACCGGAGTATAGTGGTCATATAAAAATTATTAAATGGAAAGGTTGTATAATTTTACTGCGATTAGCAAGGTCCACCATTGGAGTTACAACCAACATTTACATGAACACACGGGAAAAGGTGATTTCATACAAATACAAACAAACTATTCAATAATGGAATTGAATTCAATTCGATGTTCTTATATCAAGTCGTTTAAGTTTCCCAAATAAATATTATTTCACAGTTTTCAAAACTCCACTGGAAGTAACTATCGACATTCGTCATGTCATAAAGGATAAACTTACAATAAAAGGAATATCACTAACAACACGTCAATGAGAGTACTTGTTATCCTTTCAACAACAGATTAAACAATCCATACATTTTGCACAGTTGCAGGAATAAATGTTTGTAAACTTCAGTTCTTATTTGTTTTGCCTTTTTAGTTTTGATAAACTTATCTAATCTTATCATATGAAATACACAACATTCACGATAGAACAAAAGTTGATCAAGGAACATAATATCATTGGTCTTCCTTTACTTTTCTCTCTCTTTTTAAATGATTTACAAAGCTATCTTGAAAATTCAAATATTACAGGTCTTAATTGCATAAACAGAGACATAGAGATAGAGTTAGAACAATATTTTAAGATATTCATCTTATTGTATGCCGATGATACAGTCTTACTAGCAGACAATAGTCAAGATTTACAACTTTTGTTAAACCATTTTTCAGATTATTGTAAAAAATGGAAACTTAAGATAAATACTAGTAAAACAAAAGTTTTAATATTTTCTAAGGGAAGATTGCCAAATGTAAAGTTCTTCATTGAAAATAAAGAGATTGAAATTGTTAAAAATTATAAGTATCTAGGTATATATTTTGCAAGAAGTGGTTCTTTTTTTAGCACTAGGCAATACTTGGAAAAACAAGCTTTAAACGCAATGTATAGTGTTATAAAGAAATGTAGATTGAATAATTTATCTATAAAATGTCAACTAGAAATGTTTGATAAAATTGTAGTACCAATACTCACATATGGATCCGAAATATGGGGTTTTGAAAATATTGACGTCTTAGAACGAGTCCATTTAAAATTTTGTAAACACGTGTTAAGACTTAAGAATTCAACACCAAACTTTTGTGCATACGGAGAACTGGGTCGATATCCTTTATCAGTTAAAATAAAATTAAAGATGATCAAATATTGGTGTCGTCTTATCCACGGTAAAGAAAATAAGTTATCTTCAGTACTTTATAAGCTTTTATACATTAATTTTAACAATTATGGTTTTACTAGTAAATGGATGACCTTTTTGAAAAATATATTTGATCATTCCGGAATGTCAAACATTTGGCAAGACCAAAATGCTGATATTGAAAACTGGCTAATTAATAGCATCGAATTAAGATTAAAAGACCAATTTTTACAAGAATGGTCTTCGTGTATAAATAATTCCTCAAAAGGCTTATGTTATAGAATTTTTAAAAGTGAACTAAAATTTGAACCTTATTTATCGTTGCTGAACTACAGTTTTGCAATAACGTTTTCCAAGTTTATGTCAGGAAACCATAGACTCCCAGTAGAAACTGGGAGATGGCAGAATGTTTCTAGAAGCGAAAGATATTGTCACCTATGTGGTTCTCTCGACGTAGGCGATGAATATCACTATATAATGATTTGTAGCTTTTTTAAATTAGAGAGAAAAAAATATCTACCTCAATACTGTAACACTTCAGGCAATAATGTTTTAAAATACAATAAGTTATTTTCCTCGAAAAATGTAATGTAATTAGAGAAATTGTGTAGATTTATTAAAGTTATAAATGTGAAAGTCTACCCTCCTGGTTAATGTATTAACATATGTAATTAACACATGTGCACTTAATTTATATTATATTATTTATATTGTTATTATTTATTTGTATATTATCTTCTCTGTAACTATGTATTATGGTTTATGAGAAATAAACTTCACTACAATTGCTATGAAAAATGTATAATAGACAAACCCAATATCACAAAAGGCAAGCTACAGAAAGATATATCTCAAGTCTACATTTATTAAGTAATTATCTTTTTAATAACATACTATTCTAGAACAAAACAAATGATCCATATAAACTGTATAAAAGTACAACGGTGACCCATTATTAAGATTTTTTGTAATAAATATTAAATTACAAAACCTTAGATTTAAAGACTCCAAAAAGTGTGCTGCTTTCCTTTCATACCTTTTTAAAGATATCAATTTCCTAATAAATTTCCGCCACTCTCTTTTTCACTTTTCTGACCTATGATTAACATTAAATAGTTGCTTTGCTTTCCCCTCTTTTCACCATTCTGACTTATGAATAACATTAAAAGTTTGCGCCACATTCTCGTTTCACCTTTCTGACCTATCAGTTACAACTAATATAAGCATTATAAATTTCAAATCTGTCTTTTTATCAAGATAAATGTACAATTAACTATACAAAGTAAATCATTGTTGCGTAATACAGATGGCAATCATTTAAATCTCACGAGTCACTTGATTCAATTGACCACTTGTTAAAATGTTGATGTTCTATACCATTAAAACTGTCAATTTGTTTAAGTCCTTTATATTTCGCCATTAAAACTGTTGTTATAATAGTTTTATATTTAAATAATACTTTCATATAAAAAGAAATAACTAAATATCAATAAGGTTCATTCAACCTATGCCAACATTTCTAATTTTGGTTTAAAAAGGTAAGAAAAAAATGTTGGCATACATTGAATTGTTGTATAAACATGTTAATCCCTTCTATAAACTATTCGTTAATAAGTGTTACAGGTGTATACATGTAAAATCCATTGTAAGGGTTTTGTTCTATTTTATTTAATAATAATAATAATATTATTATTATTTATTTATTTATTTTAATATTTTTTGTTATGTAAATTTTGCTAGCTTAAATAAAGATTAGATAACAAAACAGTATATTTATACATAATTTTATTAAAATTCATAAATTACAAGATACAATATAAATTGAAATATCAGTAGCCTAACCAAGGTGCAACAAAAAGGAGGTGCCAGCATCAGCAAATTCTTCTAATGTAACTTGTCCATTGTGTACTCGCGGCTACAAGGTAGATAAGGTTTTCCTGAGTCGAGAATTTGAGTGTCCTGTCTACATCACCGTCGTCAGCCATTAGGAATGGGTGGTCCCTCTCTATGGTCCCTCTATGTTGATGTCTGACTTGAGTAGTGCTGGAATCAACGCAGATCTTTGATTTACAGCTGACCTCTGGACTCGAATGTTGGTAGTTGTTCAATCATTCTATGGGAGTCATTCCACTCTGTATTTCTAAGTTTTATAACTTCTTGTTCGTAGATAGTGGGAACTGGAGTAGTCTCTTCTCTGCAGCTTTGGCGAATAGTCTGGTTCCCTAGTCTGTTTGTAACAAACTGAATGTTTTAATTGTGCATTGGACATACTTTGGACAACTGATAAAATTCTTTAGAATCAGAAGTATTTATTAAATTTGTATAATTGAATTTTTTAGTGAAAAGTTTTCACTTTGTTTTAATCACAATTTAATAATAATTGAGGATTCTCAATAATTTTGCCTGTGATTTACCTACAATTAATAGTTTAATTACTATCAAAACATCTATTGTATTCTGCATGTTGACATTCCTTGAATAGAAATTTTTAAAATGTTGGCATAGGTTAAAGACACCATCAATAAAATGATAAAAGTTAATAAAAACAATTTTAATATAAACATAACATTGTAAAAAGCACCAATGGAATAATGCTGGATTTCTTAATTCACTTGTAAAAAATTTACATAATATACATTCTTCACAAGTGAAAACTGATCAGAAATCACAGGAATAAAAGACCATCACAAAATGTTATACCATATTAAAAGATAAATACTATCAATCAAAGACCATCACACACTATTATGCACCAATAAACATGGACAAAACTATTCATTAAAAGAAAACATATTTCACAAATATTCATGAGATCATCAAAATGAATTGTAGCAAACTATGAAATAAGGACTCATAATGGTCCTTACTATCCATCCAAGTTTAATAATGATTTATTGATACATTCTCCATTTTACCCGTTTCGCGGTAAATAACCAGACAATACTGTATAAAACATTTAAAGATGAAAAAAGGTAATATATATAAAAAACACCAATCTCCCTTTTCAAAAACACATACTAATACAACAGGTGACAGCAAATGATTATTTGGTCTTTAATGTTGATAATTGTATGTTGACGATTGTGTGCTAACTTTGTGTTTGTCCTTAATACGGGCTCTGACGTGAATTTATCTGATTTCAAATTTAAAACTTGTATTTGAGTTTTTTTATAGACCTTGTGTCAATGATTGGGGTATTTAAAATTTCGACATACTTCATTTATCAACAAAGGTCACATCACTGTAAATTTTACCTGACAATGGGATTAAGCTCATAGGCTTGTAAAAAAGGTAATCCTGCATGACAAACAAAACTCTTATTATTATTATTTGGCAATAAAGCATCAATATTTTAAAACACGTAGCATTAGGCTTAATATTTTGTTTAGTATTATAGTAAATAACATAAAAGCAAACAAACCCCTTTTTTAATCATCGAAATATTCCAAATTATATACAACTTAATTTCAATTAAAATTACTTAAATTAAATGGGATGATCAAGCTAAATAAAGCTAAATAAATATAAAAGTTACAAATAATGATTACAAAATCTACAAAAAATAATGAACAAAACTTTACAAACATTTGGCATCCCATTTACTTGAGCACCATTTATAATTTTATGTTTAAGAAAAAGAAACTCGAATAATGAACGATAGGTTCAATAACGAGTGCATATATTTTGTTCAGATGTCAACTGATAAAACGTGCCCACATATGGTAAACAATCTAGACATTGTAAAACGGTTTATTAAGTAATAAATTTGACAAACAATTAAAATAGAAAATCATTAAAAAAAATAAAACCGATTGTCATGGTCATTCCATTTGATAAAACCAGTTACAACAGTTTTATAACACATTCATATAAATAAAGGTGAAGAAAGAATGGACAATTAGTGTATTCTGAAATGTATGACTATTTAACTATGAAGAATGTTTTATAAAATCATCTAGACTAAAGAGGAGCTGTTTAAATGACAAAAATATTTTAAGTATATATTTAACTATATTAAGGAATATGAATTATTTTTGTACGAGAACGCCTTGACTGCAATTATACACACTTTGTTCTCTATAATTATACACTACATAAGAACAAATTCAAGTTAAATTTACACGAACAAAAACTATAAATTCAATTTGATTGAAACACTTATGAAACCTATGTGATTGTATCGCTTATGTCCCTTAACAATGCTAAATTTGGTGACTACATTCAATTTACCCGAGCGAGCTTGAAATTAAAGACATCACCAATACACTAAGGTCAGCCTCTTACTTAGACCTACATCTAAATATAGACTAAGGAAAACTACAAACTAGACTCTATGACAAACGTGATGACTTCAACTTTCCAATTTTCAATTTCATCGACAGCAACATTCCAGCAGCTTCAGCGTACAACTTATACGTTATTTTGATCCTGCGAATGGTATTCCGATTTTCTAGACCGATCACTGCTGTTGACTACTAAACTACTCAAACAAGGGTTTGTTGTACTTAGGCTGATGTTATCTCTCCAGAAGTTCTATAGTTGTCACCATGACTTAAATTAAACGTTATGTTAAATCAAAGTCTCAAATACAATCTTGCTTTTTTGCCGAGTCATAGGTAGTGTTTCTTATTCCTGGATTTGACTTTTCCCTAAATATGACGATGAGTAAATCGACGGTTGTCTAATTAGAAGCAGGCACTGCTTACTCGTCCATAGCACGTGAGTGCACCCATGGTTTTTATTGGGTTCGGGTTACTCTCTTCTGTTTTTTGTGTTGCGTTTGTCTATATCCGGATTTGTAACTGTCTTGACATTTGGCTCTTGTTGTTCGGTCGGTGTTCCTTGCTATTTTTCTTACAGACAAAAATCTGCTGTAAAAGTTGTTAATGTCTAAGCGAAATCTACCAAATTTTAGGTTCATAAGACAGATATATTGCATGCAAAGTAGATTTTATGCATTGAATTTATTTAAAGTTAAAAACGAAGTATAATTAACAAGAAAGCTGTAGCTTTTGAACTTGTTCGATCAAACCTAAAGAAGGTCATTTATTTTAATTAATGTACCATAGAAAATATCACACTTCGCTACCGGGAATTTTTACAACTTAATAAAATAAAATAATAAAAAAATACATGAATAAAACCATCAGTACTATATATGTTGAGGAGATCTGAACACCGTATTACCAAAATTAAAAAATACAAGAATTTAACCCGACATAATAATATTCTCAAGAGGTTTGATTGCTATAATAAAAAGGTATAAAAAAGAATTTATTCGTGTATATAAAACTGACTATAGTATCGTCAACATGAAGGTGACAGTTGTGTCCTATAATTCTTGAATCTTTTAAGCAACTTTTTTTTACGTTATAATTTGCGTTTCTTTTATTTCTGCCTTTGGTTCTACATCTGCCCAGTCAAACACCTTGCGAGAGGTAGAACTTCGAAAACCAAGAGAAGGTACGCCCTTGCTTTACATATGGTAGCTGTATTGCACAGTTTATCCAATCTCAAAAAAACACCACTGATTTTCATATTGAATCAAGACAAGTGTTTTAGATAAACATCTTGATTGGAGTGAAGATTATGTCATTCCAAATCTTTCCTGTTTTTGTAAAATTATGTAGGACCGAAAGCATATTCTACCAAAAAGCTCGGTCAAAACTTTCACGGTTGCAATTTCTGAAATGGCCTCAAATTATATGTTTAGTAAAAACTTAGCCAACAAGGGTGCCTATTGAAATGAGGAAAAACTTTGGTTATCAAAAAGTGTCATGGGTGAACGGAAATGTATCAAATATTACACACAAAAGCCAGCAGATGTTCCATTACTTATTTGAAGCAAGAGGAATTGATACTTATGAAGCTCTACTAGATCAATTGAAGCCACAGAAGCTTGGGGTAAGTCCATATCATTGTGGATAATACATCCAATTAATAACGCGATGTTCCTTCTTCTTATTGTTGATTAAGTAATTTAGTGCTTTGATTTTTTATTCTTATTGTTGAATGATCATGACCAAAGAACCAGTAAAATTATGTCTCCATCTAATATGCTTTTGACAACTCAACACATCATTCTTGGTCAACGTTAAGAACAAGGACCGATCTCCCCAGCGGAAGACCACCTACCGAACGTTAAGAAACAACAAACGAGAGCACCATATTAAGGACACATCAGATGCTAATAGGTCCGCTTAATATTGTGTAGAATATCACAATTTCCTTAATCGAACTATTCGTCTAACTCAAAAACTGCAAACTCGTGTTTTTGTTGCTATAAGGTTGTTGTCTTCATTAATTAAATTGTATGGTAGGCCTCATGAAAAATACGCGATTCTGTCTCTCAAATGAGGACAGATGTAGGTTTGTCGTAGATTTTTTGAAGTATTTTCCTTTATCGGACTTGACTTACCCTGTACTGACTGCCAACGGCACGACTGGTGTGTTGCAACAGGCAGGAGCTGCTTTCTCTTGCCGGAAAACCGAGTTCTCTCTTATTTTCATGAGAGTTTATATCAGCGGCGTTTGTTTAGTTTTTGTTTTGTGTTTGTTGTTGTGTGTCCCATGGATGTTTAGTAGTGTTTTGGACTGCAAGATTTAATTGCCACGTTGGTAATTCTTCGCTTACTTCTATACAATGTATTATTTTTAAAGTTTATATTACATTAACACTTCAGTAGCTCTAATACGGAAAGACTCGAACACCACCTATGTCTCGAAATGTTTTTAAAGTCCCGTCATTTTTTTCTTTTTTGCATTTGTAAAAAACACCTCAGGTTCTCGAAAACTCGAACATTTAACAGTAACATAGTAACATAGCCGGATTTGATGTAACGTTTTGGAATTTTGGTGATAAAAGCTCTACAACATCTTAATCATTTGGATTTTTACATATTGTTTGGGTTTGAGCGCCACTGATGAGTCTTGATTAGACGAAACGCGCGTCTGGCGAAGAAACAAATTTTGTTAACCTTGGTATCCTTGACGACATTTTATTATAGTAAATTCACGTAAATCACAACCAATAACTCGAACTTAAATAAGCGTCGTCATGAAACAATAAACTAAGGGTACAAAGGAATTAGTGTAATTACAAAAAATAAGGGATAAGTTTTAACAGGCAAATACAATTGTTTTTTATAATTAAATAATATTAGCACACGTATTATATAAGCAAATCAAAAACAATCCAATTAGAAATCAACTTCGGCTTTTGTTGACAATTGCACTTTAATGATATTAAAAGACAATTATTCTAGAGAAGAATAATTTTGAGAACAATGTGTTGCCCATAAATACTGTGGAAATTATTTACTTAATTTAATTGTGATGGAAGATAAAAACGTGTAAAACAAAACTGGGTTCCGAGGTGGATCTATCAACGAAAATAAGTAAATGTAATGACCGATGCAGAAAATACTGAATGCACACACTATTATAACTAAAACAACTCTATTTATAACACAATTCATAAAATAAACAAATACCTACAGCAAAGAGAAATTTAGTCCCAACAACAAAACATAAAGCATACAGTGTGACGAGAAAGCATTAAAACAAACAGATAAATTTCCGACTTAAAAATATATGAAAAACACACATAAATGAAAACATACTTGAGCGCTTATTAACAGGTTTAACCATGCTACATACTTTATGCGACTATCCTAAGCCCATAGCCTGTATTGCAGGGTTTTTTTCGTCGTCTCTGTGATTTTATAATTTCGTTTATTGGTTAATTGTAAATGAGACGGCTGTTCTATTATTTGATTTGCTTCATATTCTGTCATCTCAAACCTTTCACGACTTATTGTATGGTGTGGATTTTCCTCGTTTTTTCCTCATACATTTGTTGAATACATCATGTTTACAGTTAAAACTCTATATTGATAAACGAGGATATAGCACTAAATCTTGAATGTTTGTTAATTAAGACAGTCAAGACTGAAAAAAACACCGAATAAACTATAACATTTGACGACTTTAAGTGTAGGGGCACACACATATTTCTTCAAACGTCAATTGTATCAGCATATTAAATCAATATTTCTGTTCAGTATCATGCTCTGCCAACAGTTAATGTTAAATTGTATACGATTAACTCTTCGAAAAAAAACAAATAGTGTTTTAAATTGAAGGAATTATTTAAAAAGTGTGTTGTAAACGATGTAAACTTTGAGAACTTTTAAAGAAAAACGAAGAAATATTTTGAAATTATGCTGATAATAATTTGATAATAATAATAAAAGTTTTATTTGTCATGCAGGATTACCTTTTTTACAAGACTATGAACTTAATCCCATCGTCAGGTAAAATTTACAGTGATGTGACCTTTGTTGATAAATGAAGTGTGTCGAAATTTTAAATACCCCAATCATTGACACAAGGTCTATAAAAAAAAACTCAAATACAAGTTTGAAATTGGAAATCAACAGATAAATTCACGTCAGAGCCCGTATTAAGGACAAACACAAAGTTAGCACACAATCGTCAACATACAATTATCAACATTAAAGACCAAATAATCATCTGCTGTCACCTGTTGTATTAGTATGTGTTTTTGAAAAGGGAGATTGATGATTGATATTTTTTTTATATATATTACCTTTTTCATTTTTAAATGTTTTTATACAGTATTGTCTGGTTAGTTACCGCAAAACGGGTAAAATGGAGAATGTATCAATAAATCATTATTAAACCATTATGAGTCCTTATTTCATAGTTTGCTACAATACATTTTGATGATCTCAGGAATATTTGTGAAATATGTTTTCTTTTGTTTTCTTTTAATGAATAGTTTTGTCCATGTTTATTGGGGCATAATAGTGTGTGATGGTCTTTGATTGATAGTATTTGTCTTTTAATTTGGTATTACATTTTGTGATGGTCTTTTATTCCTGTGATTTCTGATTAGTTTTCACTTGTGAAGAATGTATATTATGTAAATATAGTGAGTTAAGAAATCCAGCATTATTCTAATGGTGCTTTTTACAACGTTATGATTATATTAAAATTGTTTTTATTAACTTTTATCATTTTATTGATATTGTAGTTATTTCTTTTTATATGAAAATATTATTTTAATATAAAACTATTATAACAACAGTTTTAATTGCGAAATATTAAGGACTTAAAACAAATTGACAGTTTTAATGGTATAGAACATCATCATTTTAACAAGTGGTCAATTGAATCAAGTGACTCTTGAGATTTAAATGATTGCCATCTGTATTACGCAACAGTGATTTACTTTGTATAGTTAATTGTACATTTATCTTGATAAAAAGACACACTTGAAATTTATAATGCTTATATTAGTTGTAACTGATAGGTCAGAAAGGTGAAACGAGAATGTGGCGCAAACTTCTAATGTTATTCATAAGTCAGAATGGTGAAAAGAGGGAAAAGCAAAGCAACTATTTAATGTTAATCAGAGGTCAGAAAAGTAAAAAAGAGAGTGGCGGAAATTTATTTAGGTAATTGATATCTTTAAAAAGGTATAAAAGGAAAGCAGCACACTTTTTGGAGTCTTTAAATCTAAGGTTTTGTAATTTAATATTTATTACAAAAAATCTAAATACTGGGTCACCGTTTTACCTTTATACAGTTTATATGGATCATTTGTTTTGTTCTAGAATAGTATGTTATTAAAAAGATAATTACTTAATAAATGTAGACTTGAGATATATCTTTCTGTAGCTTGTCTTTTTGTGATATTGGGTTTGTCTATTATACATTTTTCATAGCAAGACCAATGATATTATGTTCCTTGATCAACTTTTGTTCTATCGTGAATGTTGTGTATTTCATATGATAAGATTAGATAAGTTTATCAAAAATAAAAAGGCAAAACAAATAAGAACTGAAGTTTACAAACATTTATTCCTGCAACTGTGCAAAATGTATGGATTGTTTAATGTGTTGTTGTAAGGATAACAAGTACTGTCATTGACGTGTTGTTAGTGAGATTCCTTTTATTGTAGTTTTATCCTTTATGACATGGCGAATGTCGATAGTTACTTCCAGTGGAGTTTTGAAAACTGTGAAATAATATTTATTTGGGAAACATAAACGACTTGATATAAGAACATCGACTTGAATTCAATTCCATTATTGAATAGTTTGTGTGTATTTGTATGAAATCACCTTTTCCCGTGTGTTCATGTAAATGTTGGTTGTAACTCCAATGGTGGACCTTGCTAATCGCAGTAAAATTATACAACCTTTCCATTTAATAATTTTTATATGACCACTATACTACGGTACACTGATTCCGTACTAGAAGCTTGATCGGAAAAACGTTCATACTCTCTAGAGAATTAAGACGAGTTAGTGAGACCATTTATATTTTAACAGTAGCTCCTGTTAGTTGAAAAGCTCAACACATTACTGGTATAAAGATAAAAAAGACTGGTATACTGGTAACAGACAAAATAGTAGATACTTAAAATACTAGTTTTTGGTATCGAATTACCCTACGGGGTTTTTAAATCCTTGAGGAGGATATCCGGTTACCTTTAATGGGTTTAAATCCGATCTCATATTACCCAATATGGGTTTCAATTAACCTCACACTTACTCAAATTACCTCCTCCTCTGCCAGAACGTGTAGTTCTATACTACTCGTGACGTCAGATGGACTTGAACCGATTGTAATGCCGACGGTACGTTGGAAAAAAACACGTCCACTTAACTAGAAAATAAGAAAGTCGAGCATTCTTAATCAGAATGGTTCATTACCAAATAACATTTTATAAAAAAATTAAAGGGTTTATTTTACGAAAGTTTTAATTATATTAATTTATCAGTTTGTTCAGGGGGCAAGCGTGCAAATTTGTTAGGAACTTTCCAATATTACACAAGACCTTCTTCAGTTGATGTCACGTGATCAGCAGATCAAGACTTTTGAGAGAGGAGAAAAGCTTTTATCAAAGAGAAATTTATCCCTACTCCAACCCAACTGTTTCCATTATATCATATAATACTACCTGCTGGATGTGTGTTATACGTCTATACTTGATTTTATTTGTATCATTGAAAACATGACATCTTATCTCTTCTTTATTTTGTACTGAGCTTTATTAATAGTAGGTCATTTGAAGTAAATGTTAATTATGTTATGTAATACTGTTGGATTGTTGGATGTATCTATTTTATATGTTTATACTTGTTTCAATTTGCGTCATTAATAAATGACATTTATTTGGAACTTTTTTTTCTGCTCCTTTGCAAAAAACCTAGTTTAGTTGCTGGATCACTTAGTGTACGTCGTCAAACTTGATGGTATATAATATGATTTGCGGACCTAAATCCAGAAATTTATATCTAGGTTTGTTACTCGTTTTTTTAAAGGAAAAATGAATCAGTTTTTTTTTCTTGTAAACCGTTTTATTGACATGTAATGCATGTTTTGACGTTTACACAAACTTGTTTATTCGTCTGGCTAAAATGGGAAGTAATTTATTGTCTTTGGTGATTAAATTAATTTTAAAAAGTAACTTGAATTCAGCTGTCATTCGCTGGGTGCTTTTTACATCCTAGAGATTATCTAAGGATTAACTGAAAGAAGATTTTGATACATGTAACAGTAAAAACCAATTACTGTCAACAAGGATGTAAGTTGTTAACTTAACTACTTTTGTTAAAATATTACTGGCATATAGCGGGACTATTTTCAATTGCTAAACATCATGGACAGTGTCGAAAAACGTGAAGATGCATTAGATCAGTGGAACTCAAGTCTGGTGAAATATCTGATTGGGAACGACATTCTGTTATGGTTATATATGTGCGTGGGAATCACGGGAAATGTTGTTGTAATTTTGGTCTATATATTCAAGATGAAAATAAAACGAGATGACAGATTCTTCATTCCATCTCTTGCTGTGACAGATATCATTGTCTGTATTCTGAGTGGATCTTTTTCTTTAACGTGGAATATGCTACCCGTTAAATTTGAAAGTGAAATCGCGTGTCAGACATTATGGTTTTGCACCCAAGCAGTTACCATAACGTCAGGATGTATATTATTGATCATTGCATTTCATAGGTATCTAAAAGTCTGTAGGCCTTACGTCAGCTTTCCACAAAAATGGAAATATGTTTCTGTAATGCTGTCAGTTGTTTTAAGTTCCGCATATTCTGTTCCAGTATTTGTATATTATGGAAAGGTGGAGATATTTAACGCCAACTTGAACATTACAGGATACTGGTGTGGACAAAAACATAAAGACGTACCATATATCATCGTTTACGATATAAGTGTAGCAGTTATCGCTGTTCTAGCAATCATAACATTAATTATCGTTTATATTTTGATTGGTAAACAGATATATAAAAAATTTCTTACCTTTAAAAAATCAATTAAACAGGAAAAAAATGAGCAATCACAATCAAATTCTGTAAATATGGACATGTTACCGTCTGGCAAACAAGACAAAGATAACACACAATCACCTAAGCAGACATCAAACAGTATAGATTATCTCGTGGAATGTGAGACATATCGTCGGAAAGTAAAAAGAGGTTCCGAAGACATATTAGAACAAGGGCGATTTCTCACTATTGGACAACATTTCAGAACTCATAGATATTCTTATATGTTCATGACAATCACTGCGTTATTTATCATAGCATATGTTCCGAGAATAACTTTGATGTTGATAGAAACTTTTTACCCAGAGTTTTGGGAGAGACCTAGCGAAGAGATATCAGGTTATCTTATTTTATACCGACTGTATATTCTGAATCACGCAGTCAATCCGTTCATCTACGCATTCTTTGATACGAGATTTCGGAAGGAAGTGTCAGAAATATTACGCTGTTGCTGTTCTAAAAATGAAACAACAAGGCTATAAGGCTTTAATTATTGTATTTAAAATGTCTGCTTTCATTCTAAATCACACTGGGAATCGGGATTATTTAGTACGTGTATATAAATATTATATTTAAAACATTCTTTAATTTTAATTGTTTATTTAACGCCTATTTCAATCGATTTTTCTGCTAGTATTTCATAGAGTCAAATTTTTATTCGAGGAAAAGGTGCAATGCCAACCCCGACCTTGACAGTTTTTCTTAATTAAGATTTGATTCAAACAAACCTTGCTGGTGGTTACCTCAGCGTTGATCAATAGTGATGACAAACTACATAAACCGCCCGGCCCATTGATAATATTAACTGACCCACCCGACCACAGAGGACCCTTATTGTCACCGAGTTGAGCAGCCAACTATGTGTGTATATTCATTATTCATTAAATTTAAGTAGCCAATGGGAACGATGTTTATTGGAGAAAACTATTTTGATTAGTTCAAATGCTTCGCCGGAAGTACGAGCGACCAATCAAAATAGGACATTGAATATTCATGAAAACCAGAAAATAATTACAAGTGTTCCCACGGTCGGTAAGTGGTAGCAAAGCGAGAACGCGACCGGACGTGGGTTTCCGAATATGGTTCAATTTATGATGTATTTAACATTATAAAGCCTCAAAATGTTGTCTACTACGTCATCACAGTACTCATCGAAAACAAATATCGTTTATTTCAAACACACTATTAACACTATATTCAATCAATGGTGCATTGTACAATAAAATGTAGAATCATCGATATAAACTTGGCTAAAACATGACCCTGTTTAATGATTTAATTCAGTATAAAAGAATTATTCTGTTAGTTTATCTACCAATGCACCAGTTCATTGACAAAACAACCATCGACAAACCCCTAGCCCACCATATATGTAATAAAAAATACCAAACACCAAGTAAACTGTAAGGTTTTCTATAAATAATATGATGACGTAGTACAAAATAACTGGAGGAGAAAATACGTCATTTATTCAAACGTAAGAGAAAGATCCGCATTGAATTTGATTTATTAATCACTTTATAATAAGATAGTTTATTATACACTTCAGATTATTTTCCATTTGAGTAGGAGACATTTGTTCTCTTATCTCATACGTTTGTATTAAGTCTGCCAAACATGGAAGACCGAAAAAGATACATGTATATAAATATATATATGTGTAGTCTTGTAGGTGTCACACAACCTTAACTTCAATTTCACGGTCCATGTTTATATACCAGTATACCTCTATTCACCATGTTTATATACCAGTATACCTCTATTCACCATGTTTATATACCAGTATACCTCTATTCACTATGTTTATATACCAGTATACCTCTATTCACCATGTTTATATACCAGTATACCTCTATTCACCATGTTTATATACCAGTATACCTCTATTCACCATGTTTATATACCAGTATACCTCTATTCACCATGTTTATATACCAGTATACCTCTATTCACCATGTTTTTTAATGTTTTGGTTTGTGTTTATTTGTTTATTTTCTCTTGTGTTTGTAACCTGTATTGTTACATATGTTAATCTATGTTAGTAACAATTCTGCTCATGCGTCACACTTTGCCCGAGCCGTGTTTGAAATAAATCTTGAAGTTGGAATCTTATTGAATAAAAATTATTGAATATTGAATAAACAAATTATAACATAAAAATTAGCGTCAAAAGGACCAGTGCGCGATACAAGCCCAACGACAAGTGCAGTACTAATTATTTAGAAAATTCTCTAATTTAAAACAATGTAGTAAATGTTATATACTATCATCAAACTCTAAACTTCTCTAGGCTGACTTAGAGTTAGATGCTACTAAGTATCTTTAAAACGTAATACACTACTTAAAACGTCCGACATCTTTTGTTTGATCTCTTTGTCTGTGTACACTGTATATGTTTTCAAAAAGGTCTAAAAATGGAGTTATCTGTTGATCTGACAACTTATCTACAGGTAACAAATGTACAGTAGCTGCCCACAAGGAATGATTTGTATACATCTTACACTCATATTCCTTAGTACAATATTTCCAATATGGCACAGAATCATACCAACAATTAGCTTATTGCAATATTTACTTTTACACATTTTCTGGGACCATACTGTGAATATTCCAACTGCTGGACAGTGCAAGCCCTTGCACGATTAATACCCCTATTGAAGATCGAGAAAAAGAGTAAGCTATTTGTAGACACCATGAAAGGCGAAATTCTCCGTCCCTACCCAATGCTCCATACCTTTTCAGTGGTGGTCAAAGTGTTTGTTCCCTCTGGTCCATCCATATTCCTAATTTTGTTAATGTGTTTGTTAACTTGTTCCCGGTCGACTATAGCTGAACTATTGCTCGTTTAACGTTAAACTAACATTTAATTAATATATCTATTACTTCAAATGTAGTAAAAACTTTCTTACATGATACTTGTGGTCCAGAAAAAAAAACAAAATAGGTAATTCAAATTTAATGTAAGTATGAACGTTAAGGTAGAACCTTAAACAAAGGATGAAGTATTGTTTTGGTTTTGTAATTTATAAAAAAAAATTAATGAATTTTTTATTGAAAAGATACTGCTACAATAAATGTTGTTGTAAACACGTATTGCCTTTTCATGGTTTGTATGAGGTTGACTTATCAGGCCATCATAAACCCTCGTAAAAATTGCAACAAGACATCTCTGTATAACTGAATGTCAAGAGAGTTTTAATTGAGTTACCTTTAATTTTGAAACATATGTCCTTCACCTTTCTGCTGATTTTCAGTCGTCACATCTTTATCAATACAAATAATCGTTTCTTTTTACAATGTGTAGTCGGAGCAAAGTCACATAAATTCAGTTTTTCATCAAAAGATATAACTATCTCCATAACACCTTTCTGATGTTGAAATTTGCAATTAAATGGACAAATGCTACATAAGCTGTTATGCTATCTGTTGCATCAATTGGTTGGTGATGTGTATCCTCGTCTTTTGTGACTGCCTTTAATAGCTTCTCAGACTTCTCGAATTTAGCCCACTTGTTTAATGCAAGTATATATAACGGCACACTTTTTTCTCATGGTTGTCAAGGAAGATGGTTTTTAAACTTTTCCATGTTGATGTCGTGCCTCCGAATAGAAAGTTTAATCAAGGTCTTCAGGAGAATATGAATTAAAATAGGAGGAAATGTTTTCTCCTTAAAATGTTCCCTAAACAATTTAGGTTTAAGAAGCGATAATAAACCACAAACAATTGGTTAATCATTTTATTGAAGTTTTGCAATACATTTTTCTGAGCCGTATGGAACCTTCCCTTTCCCTAATATGGCTTTTTCCTTCACATCACGTTTCGTTTCGACGGATGTCTGACTATTGACAGGCAGTGCTTATTCGTTTTGAGCACCTGGTTGCATCCATGTTTCTTACTTTGTTCAAATTACTAATTTTGGGCTTTTGTTGTTTTTAATTTTTTCTGTGTCTCGTGTCTATTTGTCTCAATCTTGATTTTGTTACTGCTTCTTGTTGACAGAAAAATTATACCCAGGCACAAATAAGCCGTCTTTAAAGTCTTCTGCTTCTGCGTCTTTTTTCGTGTTTACTTTTTGACAGAAGCACGACATCACCACTTGCCGAATTCAGCTTATATAACAAGATTTAGTTTTGTTTTATTGTTTAGTTCTACTTGGCTTTTTGGTTTCTTCTTTTAAAACGATTGTTTTCTAAATAAAAACTCGTCATCAAATTTATATAAAGTGTTTGACATAAATTCATTCAAGTTAAATGTCATTGGGACCAGTGCAGTCATTTAATCAACAAACAAAGTGAACTTTTTACAAAAGCGTATGATCAGTTATGGATTTTGGTTTGTCATATACTATATTGGTTAATCCACCTGAGATTTCTATTGCACAATAATATGGCTATTAACACCAACCACGCATTACAGACGACTTTAGTTTAAAGAAAATGGTGTCAAGTATTTTCAGCATAGTTCAAGATACAATCCAAATACACTTATGGATATAGAAGCGTGGTTGTGCAGCACAAAGCTAATGTCCATCGGCAGAGGAGACTTATTGCGAGGTGCAGAGTTGGAATTCTATAAACTTGAAAAAGATCAAGTGTAGTTGACCACATTTATGTTGAAATATATTGTTTTTTGCCATGGGGCAATCGCCATGTTTTTATTTATTCTCCCTTTTTCCAGTTAAGAAGTAATTTTGTTTAACTTGTAAACTTGTTGTTTTAACGATAATTGCTGCAAGACGTTAGCAAATATTCAGATAATTAATCAACATGGACATCGAATGTTATCTTGTTGTGCTGAGTATACCTTTTATTATACCATGACCGATTTCGAATGTCTATAAATTATAGTCTGAAGTGTTATAATGTGTAATGCAGTTTCCATTTTGCGCTGGATCGATTGATTCCCAAAGCACATGCCATTACACTTTTAGCTACCATTCTATGATAACGATATACACTTCATATGACTCATGACATAATCTTTGTAAACATATCTTCAAAGATAGTATTCTTATATTATCAAATGCTTAAACTACTATATTCAATGAAAAATCTTTCTGTATCTTTCATCATCATTATCATCTTATTTTAAATGGTCACTTACAACACCAAAAACTTCGTTTCACCTCCGTTCGAAATGTGCTGTCATAAAATCCGTAAATGAAAGGGTTTATTATGTGATTGATAATTGCCGTTTCTCTAAGTAATGACAAAAGTATAGTTTTCATATCATGCTCGTCAAATAAAAACTCGCCAGCGTGAATTGTCCAGTAAAGAATGACAAACTGTGGAACATAAGATACACAAAAAGCCACAGCGATAGCCATGAACATGTATGAAAACTTATGTGAGAGTATTAAGCAGCGTGTAATTGTTGGTTTATCCAGTTGTGTTAGTTGGTATTGATTGCGACAACTTGTAGAATGTCTAAGGCTGCGTTCACGCGTTTGTTTGTAGATGGTGCGACCGATCAGTATATACAACACAAGCATGCCAAGCATGATCAGTGAAGCTATTGCTGTAGCGAAGTATACAAAGACATAGAAGTGAACGCCCATATCATCTTCAACTAAAATATCGCATGTATATCCAGTAATGTTAAACTTACGATTTGTTACTTTAATTTCCGAGTTATATGAATTCAAGACGGCCGCCATTGCTATTGATAAAACGAAGGTACCACACAAAGAAACTCTTTTCCATGTTAACGTCATTTGACTGCCAAGAGGTCGACATACCTTTAAGTATCGATGAAATGCTATCACTAGTAACAGAATCATAGATGCAAAGGCAAATATATCAATGATAATCCACACTATCTTACAATAATGTGTGCCATGAAGTCTGACCGGAAATATTTTTCTTGTAAGTTCAAATGACGACCGTAAGGTAGCGGTGAACAAATCAAGCACAGCTAGCCAAGGAATAAAATATCTGTCTTCTTTGTTGGCGGTCAGTTTAAAAGTGTAAATTACTATCACTAATAAATTCCCCGATATTCCAACTATTAAATAAATAACTAGGATGATATCGTTGACTATATATAGATTTAATATTTGTGAATTCCATTCTTTAAGTCTTTTATATTTCTCTTCTTCTGATAAAACCATTACACAATCAAGAAACGGTATTGCTTATTCTTGACACAATTTATATGGATACACTTGTTTAAAACAGTGTATTTGCTTTTATACCAGATATTGATGTTATATGCAAGCCTTGTATGTGGGACTGATTACTCATAAATCACAGATAAGATAAAGGCTATAAAAAAGTTAGGCTATAAACCATGAACTGACTCGATTATGTGATAAAATATTCAGTGCAAATTTGTTTTCGTAACTACATATTATGTTTTGTTACAAATATGTTACTCCCCTAGGACGTTCACAGATTTGTCATTTATTCCTATTCTAAATAGAAAAAACTAATGGCATATATTGAATGTGAAGCTAAAACCTCGACGATTACAACACAAGCTAAAAACAATACTAGGAAAATCCACATGGCTAAACCTATAACTACATATTATGTTTCGTGACAAATATGTAACTCTCACGAGACGTTTACAGAATTTTCACTTATTCCAATCCAAAATTTAAAAAAACCTCAAACCTCGACGATAACAACACACGTTGAAACCCTACAAGGAAAGTTCACATGGCTCAACCTATAGGTCTCCTAGTTGGCGTATAACAGAGGCCTTCTGGTTAAGAGAGCGTTATCAAATTATAACACAAAAAACCAGACCGCGGACCATATTGAGTAACGTTCCTTAAACAATAAAGACAACTTGTATAGGTTTCGAAAATGAGTAGGATAACTGTAATCAAAACAAAAGGCAATATTAACTTTCAACGCAATACTCTATACTGTTCCAGTTGCAGATAAAAGTTTGTTTCTTGTTGGTTCATCTATTACCATATCGATTTATTGTTTGTAAAGTTGTTCTCGTCTTAAGTATAGCGACCCCCCGCCAGACGTTATGCAAACAGTCCGTCAATTGCAGCAAAATTAAATTTCCGAAATAATTTATGGAATGAATGTATCATAATAGGAATTAAAAATTCTTAACAATTCAATTTCCTAATAATTATAATTAAAAAAACTATTGATTAGCTAAAGTAAACTTTTTATATGTTCTTTTAACGTCGAAAAATATTAATGTTAAAAACTGTAATTGTCATAAGTGTTATCACGAACAAAGATAATAAAAAGCGAGCAATAATGTGATTGCTTATAATTTGAACATGATCATTTTAAAGTACAAAGCAACGTTGAGTGTGCACAGTACAGTTGTATTTAAGACCAAAAGTTATTTTCTGTTGATGGCAATTCACTGCTGCTGTTGACTATTTAGCTCGTCAAACAAGGGTTTGTTGTAACAAGGTTGATGTTATCCCTTCAAACGTTCTATGGTCGTCACCATGACTTAGTTGATCGTTATTGGAAATCAATCTCTTAAATACGATGGGACATTTTCGTGGATTCACAAGTAGTCTTTTCTATTCCCGGTTTCCCAGACATGTTTTTTCGGTTTTGCGTTGTATATGTTAGTTAATAGCCGAATTTATACGTGTCCCTTGACTTTGGGCTATTTCTTTGGGTCTGTTTCCTTTGATATTTTTCTTAACTTGAATGGGAACATTTTCTGCATTTACTTAGTTTCCTTGCTATTTTTCTACGTACTTTTAGTCATTGATTTCGATTGGTTTAGCAAGCATGCTTTAATCTAATATTTTGCAACTTGCGAAATAAAATGCGAAAGTGTTAAAAATAAAATGTTCAGCATATCAAGTGGTTTTTACTGAATTACTAGCCAAATAACTTTACTTTATAATAGAGGATGTCCCTTTACGAAGCACTCATCGATTTAGTTACTTTTTACATATGATTTATCCAACCCTGTATCGGACGACTCACCATATGTTTACTGCCAAAGTAAGCTTGCTTTGGGCTTTGTGTTGTTCTGTATTTATTGTTGAGTGTCCCATAGGTTTTTGTAATAGTGTTTTGGACACCGAGATGTTTCCTCAACTTTGTTATTTCTTCGCTTATTAATTAATAAAGTGTTAACTTTTATAAGAGTCCAGCTTTACATCCGGGTATTTAAATATTGTTATCATTGGTCATACAGGTAGGTGTTAATGATGTCATACAGGTAGGTGTTAATGATGTCAGTCTTGGAAGAGTTGGTGTGTGGTCATACAGGTAGGTGTTAATGATGTCAGTCTTGGAAGAGTTGGTGTGTGGTCATACAGGTAGGTGTTAATGATGTCAGTCTTGGAAGAGTTGGTGTGTGGTCATACAGGTAGGTGTTAATGATGTCAGTCTTGGAAGAGTTGGTGTGTGGTCATACAGGTAGGTGTTAATGATGTCAGTCTTGGAAGAGTTGGTGTGTGGTCATACAGGTAGGTGTTAATGATGACAGTCTTGGAAGAGTTGGTGTGTGGTCATACAGGTAGGTGTTAATGATGTCAGTCTTGGAAGAGTTGGTGTGTGGTCATACAGGTAGGTGTTAATGATGTCAGTCTTGGAAGAGTTGGTGTGTGGTCATACAGGTAGGTGTTAATGATGTCAGTCTTGGAAGAGTTGGTGTGTGGTCATACAGGTAGGTGTTAATGTCAGTCTTGGAAGAGTTGGTGTGAGATAAATTACTTGTCAGTCTGAGGAACACAAAGGAGGCATTGGCGGACATTGACTGCTTTCAGCATTCTGTAGTTAGACAAGATTCAGTCAATTCGTTTTGATAACGCCGACCGTAAAATATTTCAATGTGTTTGCTTTGATGCTTTTATGTAAAAACAATTTAAATATGCCCTAAAAAGAAACAACGTTACATCAAAATTTTGTTCCAAAACAGTTTTTCGAAAATTTTACGTTTTTTAGCAGGAAAACATGATCATGCCAAAATTCAATTTGATTTATTAATTTTATTCCAAATATTGATAGTAGGTGATGATCACCATTGGCTTCTTAGGGTCAGCATGTGTAACGCTGCAAGAGGTAGACTACAGAAGCATTAAAGTAATTAATGCTGGCGACTAATGGACAATAAAGGCACCTAACTGTGTAATGGATATGCATTAAATTTTTTTCTCAACCATGCTACAATATACTGCATTTTGAACTTTATAATTATAATATACATCAAATTTCGGTGCTAAGTGATTGATTGATTGATTGATGGTGTTTAACGCCCGAGCAGCAATATTTCAGCTATATTCAGGCGATGAACATGAAATGGATGATAAAATGAACATGAAATGATGATGAATGAAAATGGGATGGGACACAAGGAAAAATAGGGGTAACGGATTCCAGACTGCCACTGGCAAATGGGAGGATGGATAGGGTCGGGCAATCCAGCCTCCTGTAGCGGGATCGAAATCCCCACTCATAGCGAACACCACAGCAGCGCTCCCTAACGTGCGAGGAACGTGGCATTTTTCCCAACACGGTGCACTAATATGGTTTGCGGTCAGGTTTTCCGTATTATGGCCTGACAACCCCAGCTTGCCAGGGGTACCCCATTCAACCACCTGGGGCACACATCCGGTCAGGGTACTGGGCGCTATTTAGTCGCCTTTTACGACAAGCTAGCGCGACTGCGGTCTATTCTTTTAGCCACCCGGATCCCGCACGGGGCCGGTGCTAAGTGAAGAGACTGTATTGTTATGTTTTAAAACACCATGGGAGATACGTTTACAAGTATTTACACATTAGTGGCATAATAATGTTTAAAATAAGTTAATCATATGTTTGTCGTAACAATTATATTAATGTCAGTTATATAAATTATTAATATTTACACTCTCCTAGAAAATGCGCGGTAGTTGTCGTGTTTTACGTTTTGGAGACATTAACAGTGTGTTTGCGTATACATTTAAAACACAGTCATGACTGTCTCTAATAACTTAATCAAACATATTATACAACTTAGGTCTTGTCCCTAGGATTTTGTGTACATCTCTGTACATTCCATAAGCTGTTTCCACTTAAGAATACTTGGTAACTGTTGTGTAAAAAATTAAGGATGCAACAACAAATTATCAAGAACTCATATTTTTTATTCAAAATAGACAAAAATAATATTTCTGATAATGAAAAATCCGAAACCAAACAAATGACATATTCTACAGAGTTTGTCATAGTTTATGCAATGTTATGATTTGAGAGTTTGTTTATGTTTCCTTTTATAAGTTTTCAATTGATTAATCCAGCTGAATGGAAATTAAAGAAATTAACAGTCTTTAGAAATTGTTATATTTTTATACGTTATTCTGAAATACAGAAATAACAAAATAACTAAACGAAGATTTTTTCATCAACATAAAAGAACAGAAAAATGGAAAGTGTCATTTCATTGATTGTTTAACGTTTAAATTGTCTTTCCTAGGTTTCAAAATTTCCCCCTCAATAGAGACATTTGTTACCAAAAGGCATTACAATAAATTCATCAAGGTTCATACACTAAGGTTTCATTTGATTTAAAGATTAAATTAGTCTACGAAAAACTCCTTCGCACTCCTTCTACAAGAAATAGAATATGCTTCTACATTAATATTCGACAAGATAAACTCTAGAATGACATTAGTTACTTTTTTTAAATGTAGTGTTCATATGCAACCTAATGTCAATAAATGTGATCGAAGGTACCAATGTAGTACAATTTACGTTACCTTTTAACAAGATTTCAGCGGTACTACAACCAAACGTAATGGAAGTCCAAATAATATTAGTATCAGAGGCAGTCTAAATTTTTTGTCGTAGAGTGTCAAATTATGTCAAATTATGTTTGGTAAACGTTTTCTTGTTCTTTATATAGCTTAAATACTGCATGCTATGGTCAGGCAACATTCATTCATTGTAATTATAGAGGATGCGTAAACGTACAGGGAAACATATGCGTAATAAACTAATATAATGGAAGATTGAAGTAGATTTTGTGTTAAAATACTGTCGCATTTATAAATCAGTTGCGTTATTAACTTTACAGCCATTATTTGAATCATGTTGACACAGTATTTATTTTGGCATGTCCTTTTTTTTGATTTCATATGTTACGCAGCGCATATGCAATAAATAGCTTTTCATTTGTTTAGGTTGAAATAATATTCTTTAATATATACGTCTGACGTAATGTAACACAAATTACTGAAATAGAACTTAGTTAGAACTAATTACAGCCGAAAAATATTACTAACTTTGATCGCGACCAGCCATTTTACGAAATATAACTTTAGGAATTATCTCTTTGGAAAGGAGTGTAATTCAAATATATGATACAAGCGAGATAACTGTGATATAACAATAAACATGTGTACATGTACATTGTTTAAAAACATTCAATGCTAGTTGTGCTGGTGAATAATACAAGCAAATCACTCTATAACCCGTGGATTAGACAAAGACTTTAACATTCAGACAAACAAAGGCAACAAACAAACACAATTCAAAACAAAGAAAACGCGAATTCCAACAAAATCATTGAGTGAAAACAGGTAATCCAGACTGGCAAGCGCCAATCAGTGAAAACTGGTGTTCAGACTGGCAAGCGTTCAGTGAGTGAAAACAGGCGCTCAAGACGGACAAGCGTTCAATCAGTGAAAACTGGTGCTCCAGACTGGCAAGCGTTCAATCAGTGGTAACAGGCGCTCCAGACTGGCAAGCGTTCAATCAGTGAAAACAGGCGCTCCAGACTGACAAGCGTTCAATGAGTGAAAACAAGCGTTTCAGAATGACAGGTGTTTCCCGCATCATTCTATCTGTAGAAATTCGGCATTTTTGGGGCATAACAGACAAAAGTAATTAAGATAAAATAAGGTAGTGATAAACTGGTAACAATTATCTATCAACATGCACATGCCGTTGACTGGAAAATTGCTTCTGGTTACATCTCAGTTTAGCTTCCCAAAAATTTGGTCTGACTTTTAGCAATACAGGGGAATTGGTAGACGTTCTAGATTAATAAATAGATATATTATTACCCCATACCTGACAATATTGCTGCTTCACAAGTTTAATACATAACAATCATTGTGATAAATTGCAGTTTGCAACCTACGTAGCTGCACTGTGCAACGCAATGTGGTGTATATGAGATGCATTTTCGTTGGGGCTTGTCAGGTTATAATACATAAAACATGGCCGTGGGCTATAGTGGGTGTCGTGTTTTGAGGGTGTAACTACCTCAACTGTTCATACAAAACATATGGCCGTGAGGTATAGTGGGTATCATCGTGAGCTATAATGGGTGTCTCTGTGAGCTATAGTGGGTGTCTCTGTGAGCTATAATGGGTATCACCGTGAGCTATAATGGGTGTCTCTGTGAGCTATAATGGGTGTCTCTGTGAGCTATTGTGGGTGTCGTGTTTTCAGAGTGCTAACTTACGTGTTCATACATTTTATAGTAATTAAAATTTAACCTTGAATATCGCATCTATTTCACAAATTGATATGTTGTTTGTTAACTTGCTCTGCTGTTATTAAATGCAGACAACTATATCACTGGATTTCATTCCACGTTGGCTGGCTACAAGAACCATCATAGGATAGATCACAGAACTGTCAAGCTCGTCGCACGGGTTGTGGATGGAATAGGAACACGGTTGGCAGGTCGTAATAAGGAAAACCTGGTATGGTGTCAGCAATTAAATTTTGATTATTTTGTATTGTCAGTACAACTTAATATCGATTTTTGGTATTATTATCAGTACAACCTTAAAATGACGGTTTGAACATTGGGAAAAACAGAGGTAAAAATCTACTAAGGTTCGCAGTGACGTTTTCTGAATACTATTACTTGACAACCCGAATTACAGAGTCTTCCCTATTCTACATACGGACCAGCTGGACAGCTCTTTGGGTCAAGCACTGGGAGTCCACCCAATATGGTTACAGCACTTAAAATATGTATAAAAAGGTTTTTGATCTAATAAATAGTGATGGTTTGTATGAAACGTCAGTATGATTAAATATTGACGGCTTTGTGTTATTGTCAGTACTTTGGTATTATTAACTAAGTTTTTAATCCAAGGCTTCACATATAAGACTTGGGTAAAATACAATACACCTAGACAAGGACCATTTATATAGGGCTGACCATATCCTGTTCGGTAAATTTTAAAAATGCGTGTTGCATGGAACATAAAACACAAGTACATGTGTTTTTGCAGCATAATCAAAACTAAAAACAAATGTTTGATGAAATTACCTGTACCTTAAAGTGATCTGTTAGATAATTTAATACAAAGTTTAGCCTTTTGAGTGATTATTTACTTGCTTCTTATGTACGCTGTATATTTCCCAACCACAAACACACAAATAGAATTAATGGCATTCTTTTTGCAATTGCCCCAACCGTCCCATTTTGGCTACAAATAGGTTAACACAATTTTTAGATTAAAATCAATGCTCTAACAACATCTACTGCTTAAAAGATAACCAGAGACTTGAGATCAATAATGACTCCAACAAAAGTCTTTAATTGTTACACATTGTTTAATTCTTACAATTCTCAGTGTCAACATTACTGATTACTGTCATTGAAACCTTAAACAACCGTAAGCTTCGGTTTGTAATGTGGTTAGAATTTAATTTTACACAACCGTTCTATACTGATTAACAGTTAGTAGTAACTCAGTATTTCATGGAAACTATTACACTGTTTGCTACATGGAAACAACCATTACACTTTACCAGGAAAGTTAACAATTTAATATTGTATTGTCAAATAACAGACGTCATGTTATTAATTTTGTTGGCTTCTTTGTCACGGCAATATTCTAACTCAACATGTACATAAAATACAAGTTTTTTCTATATATTTATATAATACATCTTTAATTTTCAGTGTAAGATAAATTTTAAAAGTGTAAAAATACTTATATTTATCGATATCAATTTAGTGATGGGACCATCCTGTGAGTGTTCACTGTGCTCGACCCACAGAGATGCCTAGCGCGTCTGCATGTGACGTATAAGGATGCTCTCTCGTTGGAGGGTCAAGTCATAATACGGCAAGTCTGAAAACTTGGCACAGTTTCTTAATATGTTTGGAGAGTGTCATGCTCCATTTTGTAAAGAGTTGGCTCGTTGTAACCGCTTCAACAAAGATAAATTTTCCGAACATACCCATACCTCATACTTTTTTCAGTGGCATGCAAAATCTTGACTCTTTGATGCATGATAAATGATATGTTGTTTATAACTTGATCTCGTCCTAAAAATAGCTTTAATACTGTAAAGCATATATCAATCAATCAATAAATTTAGAATGATGTTTATTTTTTGTTAATAGAAGTTTTTTTTAAGTGCACAGCCATGCGGGCAAAGTTTTTGCTTGTGTTATTAAAACAACATATGTAATACAAGAGAATATACACCTATCTAGTGTGGAGAAGACTTTTTGTCATTACTTTAAATAAGACCAAACTGAAGGCTCACAATGCTCCACTAACAAAGCTGCCCAGCGCATACCCAGTGGGCGGATAAAGAATGTCTTGTCATTGGATTGACGAGGAAGGCTAAAATTACATCATTACCAATACCCCATTCCAGTGCCACTCAAATTTGTTTTTACCCAACTTTCTAGAATTGATTAATTGTTTGTTTACTTGTTCTCGTCCTGATTATAACTGAAATACTGCTCGCTGAACGTAAAGCAAACATCCAATCAATCACTCATGATTTGGTACCTAATCTACACCGTTATTTTGTTACGTCAACAAAGACGGCCATAAACGCTGTTGGTTTAGCTGTTCATAAAGGATTGTTTTCAGTTGTTGGCTGGATTATTAGACACAAACGACTTTATGCACAGGGTAAACCGATTAGCGGTTTATTAGCGTAATCCCACCCAACGTCGATTATATCCAATAATCTAACCATCTATTGAAAGCAATGTTTATATCTTAAATTCAATATTATAAAATGAAATAACAAGAATATTTAACAAGTAATCAACCAATAGGTGTTGTCGCTATTTTTGAGGAAGTAAACACTCAACGTCATCAATATAGCCAACGTCATTTATCAGTTAGATTATACGAAGTTCACCACATTACTCAGCTAATGAGTATTTAAAAGATATTGAAATATAATAAAATTTCATAGAAGATAACATCGTTATAAAATTAACAACACTCGTCCAATCATCGCATCAATGGCGCTCAAACTCCCAAAAATATGTACGTTTCAAATATTTATGATGTTGTAGAGCCTGTATCGTCAAAATTCCAAAACCTTAAACCAAATATTTCTAAACCCATCTACACTTGTGAAGAATTTAAAACAAATGAATGACAAACTATTAATTGGCATTTAATTGTTTCTGTTTTATGTGTTTTTTTCGAATTTGTCCTCGTTTCAATATATTTATACTTATATAAAGATATTTATTTAATTATTTTTTTCTTAATGTTTGGTAAATATCTGTCAAATCTGTATATTGGTAGTGTTTTAAATTAAATTAATCAACTTTATATGAAAAGTATGCTCTTCTATGCAGTATTGTTTTCCTTAACAGTCTTTATTCCATGCACTTTAGTTTCTCGTTATGTAACATTAAGTTAAACAAATAACACGAATTTGAACAGGAATTGATTTTTGATCACAATGTGACTATACCATGTCTTATTGTAGGCGTTTAATATTGTTATTAAATTGCAAAATTGAGGGATTTATTTACAAATAAAAATAGATATAAGTTTAGAATTTTCTATTAATATGTATGTGTCACAGAACCAATACAATGTTAAGCCTCATAATCAATTTACAATTGTTGATACATATTGATTTATAGTGATAACGACATCTAACATTGTTTTTTTACTTTGTTTACAAAAATCATATAAAAAATTATTATCAAATGTAAATGTATAAGAAATATTTATTTGTATATAAAATACATTAAAACATTACAATATTTCCAACATATAGAACAAATGATATACTTAAAATATTTTACACAGAAAGGGTATGTTGTTTACATGTGATTATCTTGATCTAGTCATTACAAAACATGTTATGTGTAACATTTTTTGCATCGAAATATTATTTGAAAATAATGCATTTTTTTAAACATGGCTCATTAATAAGACTCCATTTACTCAGTTGTAATGAATTGATTTCGGTAATCAGAGGCGTAACACCAGACCAAAAATTAATTTTTACAAAGTCTAATTTTTACAATGCATATTTGAGCGTTTGTTTACTTTGAATAATGCTGTAAGAACACATTGTCACTTAATGAAAAAAAAGTTAAAACTCTTACTTACACTTCACTTGTGCGCCCGGTTATTGACTACTCCTCCCCAGTTTGGGACCCATACAAAAATAATCAGATATCTCAGGTTGAGCTAATTCAAAGAAAGGATGCAAGATATGTACTGAATAATTATAAAGAAAGATCACCAGGGGCAGTCAAAGACATGTCAAATACTTTAAAATGGGAAAGTTTGGAAAGTAGGCGCAAAAAATCAAGATTAACTTTACTATTCAAAATTAACTGGGGGTTAGTAGAGGTTCCAGACATGTTAACTAGATCTGACAGGCGTGCTCGTGGGGAACATCAATTTAGGCAATTAACAACAAACAAGGATGTATATAAATACTCTTTTTTCCCCAGAACAATAACAGATTGGAATGCTCTACTTGAATCCATAGGTATGATATCATCACAGGAATCCTTCAAAAGTGGTCTATCCACTCTAACATTTGAAGAATCTCCTGTGACATACAGACAATAAATTTACCACTGTACAACTGTATATATGTTTTTATTATATGTTATCTAAATAAAAAAATAGTAAAATTTATAAAAATAATTGAAAAATAATAACATTTTATGCTCATACTTTAAATGTAAGTTTTACTTTTGACTTTTAAGTCCACTTTTTTGTACTTGCGCACAAGTTCCGGGATGGTTTACACTCCTTTAGAAGTCTACTCCCGTATATGGAAGAAGAAATGACGTTACGCATGAAATTGGTGACACCCAAGAAAATGCATTCTACTAACCACAAAAACAGGTCACCTTTTCATTGTTGTACACTAAAAACCTATAAATCATATATCAAAATAAAGAAAAATATACACCGATTCATTATATAATGTTGTATTATATCTAAATTATAAGTGTAAAACAGTAGAATCGACTAATATTTAAAAATAACGCCATTTTTCATGCGTCCCGCGTTACAAAATATTGTCGGATCTAATGGAAATTGTTCCGTAAATTTGTGTTTTTTTCACCAAAAGTCACCATTTTCAGGCAGTGCAACGTCCGATGCCGTTGCATTGTGACGTCAAAATATTTAAACAAAACGGGTACAAACAACATAGCTATCGAAGTGAGAACAGAACCGCTCAAAGTGTCCCGTAGGACGAGGAACGTTGTATTTCATTTTTCGGCCTTTTGTACTAAGATCAGTTTACCGGTAAGTCAATCAATATTAGTATCAATATATAGTACAATTACTTGGCTTTTTCGCCATATTTTGTTTTTCTGTGGTTTTCACAACAGTTTATTTTGGACGCATATTTTTTTATGTCCAAGTATGTGTCACAAATACATTTTAAGAACTTCTTCTGATACGATTCCGTCAAACAAATACAGAAATTGTTTATTTGATTGTGAAAAATTTTTTGTCTGATAACTAAAAATAAAAATACAAATTGATTTGCGCATTTTGACACTCTAGTTTTAAAAATGCGTCAAGGTTTGCGAAAATGTCATACAAAGACGCAAGTCCAAACTTATGTCACAAAGTCACAAACGACCGTTCCAAACGTTCAAGACGTTGCGTTTCAAGTTATAGACGAAAATAAAATTAGAGAATAGTCTGTTTGATTTAGTTGTATAGTGCTAACTTGCATTTTCATTGTTAGGAATATTAATATTGTTCGAACAATTGTAGAACATATTCTTTTTATTCCCCGCCTGCGAAAGTAGAGGGACAAATAGTGTTCGGGTCTGTTCGTCCGTTCGTCCGTCCGTCCATCCCAAATATAAAGGCGGGGCACTGTGTCTGTTTGACACATTTTTTTGTTTTTTTTTTAATATTTTAGAACTTGTATCTTTAATTTATTTTTTTTTTTTTTTGCAGTACTGTTACATGAAATGTCTAGAGAAAAACTACACTTGTTGAAACAACAAAAGCTTCTGAAACGTCGAGAACAAAGGCTAAAATCGTATTACAAAAATAGAACTCTGAAGGATAGAGAATATTCTGTTTCAAGTGATGCAGTGCGCCAAAGGCTTCATCGGGAGAAAGTAAAGAAAGAACAAGAGCGACGAGAAAAAGAAGCAGAGAGGAAACGTAAATATAGAAAAAGAAAACGCGAAAACGATGCCGATAACCACCGTAGGAATGATGATTTTAGTATGGAAAATACTTTTGAAAATAGAACAGAAAAGCACCGGGCTTTAAAGAAATTAAAATTGGCTCTACCCGCAAGTCCATCAAAACGAGTGACTACTATGTTCGCGTATCTGCAAAATTCTAACTCACCGACTGTCAGAAAACTACAATCTTCTGAACTTATTTCATCGCCAGAGGAAATAGAAGAACACAAAACAGCAAAAGCACTGACGGAAGATATAAAAACAGTCATAGATAATTGTAAAAACAAAAGATCGGGCGATTCTTTAAAAACTATGAACCTTATAATATCATCAGTAAGCGGTGAAAAGATCAGAGACAATAAATGTAGAAAAAAACTCGCAAGAAAACTAGGATTACCTGTCAGAAGAGTAAGTCGCGGTCATGCTATAAGGACAAGTATACTTAAATCTGAAAAATCGTGCTGGATTTACACCACTAGGAAAACCAGATCTGATGCCCTTAAACCAGAGACAAAGAAAATCATGTACGAGTTCTGGCTTAAACCTGGAATATCTAGACCCACTGGCAACAAAGCAGACATAAAAAGAGTCCGCATCGGTCCCAAAACGTATTCAAGCCATATGACTCACATTCTGGAGAAAACGCAGACTGATGTTTATTTAGACTTTATCAGAGACAATCCATCTATTCAAGTCTCACAAAGAATGTTTGAAAAATGTAAACCATATTTCGTTCGCTCAGTTCGACAAAAAGATAGACAAACGTGCTGTTGTAAATATCATGTTGAATTTAAAACCGTGTTCAAATCTTGCATGGAATTCCGGAGAAAACTTTTAAGAGAAAATGATTTTTCGACACAATCAAATCGTCTTCCTGTATATGATTCCATTTCGGATATTGTCAGTGATACGTTATGTGAAAAAGATGATGGTTTCCATAACTTAGAATGTCTTAAGAGAAACTGTTCGAATTGTGGGGTCGAGAAGTTAAAATTTATGCCAGAAGAAGTAAATGTATCGGATGATGCGCAATTGATCAAATGGGAAAAATTTGAAAATGTTACCGTAAATGTGAAAGGCAACAAGACAATAAAGAAACTTATGCTTGTTAAAAAAGAAACTAAAGTCGGTGAGCTTTTTGCATATTTAAGGAAACTACTTGAAACGTTTCCATTGCATCAACATAGAGCTACATGGCAAAACGAACAATTTCAGAATCTTGTTAGAAATCTCCCAGAAAGGCAGTGTGTTCTAGTACACGACTTTAGTGAAAACTATAGGTGTTCTGAGCGTACCGAGATACAAAGTGCCTATTTTCAAAAAACTGAAGTTTCGGTCCATGTTACTATCATACATAGACATGCACTATTAGAATACGATGGCATTGATAGCTCGGAAGACTTCCCGGAAATAATCACAGAACAGTTTTTTGTTATTAGTCCGGATTTAGTTCACGATCAATATTTTGTTCATCAAGTTCGAAACTATATAGCGGAATATCTACAGTCCATTTCATATTCAGTAAATGAGATACACGAGTTTACTGACGGATGCGCAGCCCAGTATAAGAGCAGGCATTGTTTTGGAGACATTAGTACTGCATTTGATGACTTTAGTTCCCAACATTTTACACGAAATTTCTTCGAAACTTCACATGCAAAAGGTAATCATAATTAATTATTAATTTAGAATTAATTAATTTTCTTCGTATGTGTTGGTTTGAACTAACATTTTTAACGAAAGCAATGAACTTAAAGAAAGAGTTGTATCGCATTTTTGTAGTTATTTATTATTCATTTATTTTCTGTATATTTGAACACGTATTTCATACTAGTATATTATTGTTTTGGTTTTATGGTTTGAATTAAAATCAAAAACATACTGCCCTAAGATAAAGGTGTATATTGTAGATTATCACAAGAGAGAAAAAATATGCACCCGAGACGTGGTCGAGGGTGCTAAATTTTTTCGAGGATAATCTTCATAATACCCCAATCAAAAAGGGCGGAATGATTTTTATTATGCTTGGATTTTTTTTTTTATAAATAATAAAATTGATAAATCTTTTACCAATATATTGGTTGTTAAATTAATTCTTGACAATAAATGCTGCTTCTGAGCTTATCCGGAACAATTCGGTGACAGTCGCGAATTCCGGATCAGGTGTTAATTTTTGCATTTTGAACACCCATTGCGAAAACACATGCTGATGATTGAGGGCTAATAAAAATCAACTGAATTAACATAGCCTTGTAGCCATTAAAACTACCGTGCATTTTTGCATGAAGTATAATAAAGAACTTTTATATAGCTTCTGTATATTATACTTTTCCATACTAATACCCTTATTGTGTTTTAATTGCAGGGCCACAAGATGCTGCCGGGGGGATTATAAAAAGACAGGCCGATAATGCAATCTTACGAGGACAGGCTCAAATTAGATCAGCAAAAGATCTTTATGATTTTGCTAGCGCAAACCTTACGGAACCTAGATCATTCTGCAAAAGAAGAATATTTAAATATGCAGAAACAATACCGCGAAACGATAACTTGTCTTTTAAGCCGGTCCCAAGTATTCGATCAGTTCACCAAGTAAGGTCAGGCCGACAGACAAACAGAGGTTTAATAACAATGAGTGAACTGTCTTGTTATTGCTTGAACTGCAATTATCATATGTATGACCAGTGCTGCAACGTAAAAAAAACCGGTGGTTATACGGAATGGAAAATGAGTGAAGAGAACATTAACGAACAACACGAAGACGAAGAAAATGAACAAAATTCTTTGCAAGAATTAGTATCGGCTGGCCAAGTGGTTGCGCTGTTCACCGACGATGCAAATGAGGAATACTATTTACTAAGAGTAGAAAAAGGTTTGGAAATTCTACAAGTTGATACGACAGATAGTTGGGGCGCTTCATTCTCTGCAGGAACACAAGTTTTTCGTGGATTATACTATGAAAAGTCAAACACACAATTTAAATACCGCTTACTTAAAAGAAAAGCGATCGTGCCCGCTGCTTCAATTATTTACATTTGTTCTGAATTAGCTTCAAACAATGTAATAAGCATCACAGAGGAAATGCATCTTAATGTTTTAGAATGTTTAAATGAAATTAATTTTTAAAACTTGTGTATCATTCTTTTTTCTTTTTTTTATAAATGAAGCAAATCCCATTCCCCTCTAAAAAAAATGCACACACACACACACACACTGAAAAAATAAACAACTTTAAAATTTCACGATTATGAATCGAAGATGACTCATCAAAGGCGCTCAAATTCCGAAAATGGTTTCTAAAAGAAAAGAAAAAAAAACTTCCACGAATTTAAATTAGAGACCAAGACTCGCCAAAAGCGCTATAAATTAAAAAAAATGTTAGAATACAAAAAAAGCAATAAATTAAAAAAAAAACAAACAAACAAAAACACAAAAACAAAAACAACAAAACAATAAAAAAAAATCCCGAACACACATCAAGCGACAAAAACGTCGTCGCAAACTGGCATTTTGACGACAATTTTCTGTAACGTTAGGTATCACCAATTTCATGCGTAACGTCATAATGAACCTAAAGTCATTTAACACCGGTTAACCACAATTATATTTATCATTGCATTCGGTGAGACGTGTATCGCTTTTCAAATTAACTGCAGGTTCCTTTTGGAATGTACTCAGTTTAATCTATTTATCATCATTTATTTTACTCTTATAGAATCGCAAATAATACTTATGATTGACAACATATAAGTTTTTTAGATTCTTTACGAAATTTACGATCGAAAAATCCATAAATAAATGGATTGACGACGTTATTTATAACATTCATCTCTCTACTGAAGGCAACAAGTGCTAACTGTGTATCAGAAATTTTTCCAAAGAATTTAGGATCGTAAAAAGTAATTGCGAGGATAATTAGTCTAGGAAAATACGAAATAATGAAGGCAACACCAATTAGCATAAACATGAACGAGTACCGGTGAGCAAATGCCATCTTCTTAAGGTATTTTGGTTTTTCATCTGGACTACTTGTCTGTAAGTCATTGTTCGTGTGTGTCCTTGTAGTTTCTGGCAATTTTATTAACGATTTCATGTCCGGTTCCGGTATGTCCTCATTTGTATCAGGTGTTATATTTATCAAGACTAAAGGCGAAAAAGAGTTAACATGTTGATAAGGTTCTTTTTTCATATTTCGTTTATGTTTTGCTTTAATTTGAAAACATATGGTGCGTCCAATAAGAATATTACAAACCGTAAGAGCGATCATAATCCCCAACGAACTTAACAATACAATGACTGTGTATGTTAAGAATCCAACTCCATAGTATCTCTCCAGGTCGATGTCACAAACGAAACCGGTGATGTTTTTGTCCAGATTAAATACTTTTATTTCTTCATTGTAAAATATTAATGGTATTGAAAATGCAATGGCAGTACTAACGCATGCGCCCAGGGCAAATCTTTTTCTCATCAATGTCATTTGCGGACCAAACGGACGGCATATTTTTAAATATCTTTGTATGGCTATCACTAACAGCAACAAAATTGACGATATCGCAAAGAAGTTTGTAGGAAACCATACAGACTTACATAATGCACTTCCTTGGAAATTTACCGGATTAAAATTCATTGCCAGCTCAAGAGAGGATCGGAAAATGCATGCAAATAAATCCATCACAGCAAGAAAAGGGATGAAATATCGATCATCTTTCTTCTTTGTCATTCGAAAATTATAAATAATAATCACAAGAACATTCCCGATAATTCCCAAGAACAGATACAAAAAGAGAAACACGTTGTTCACAACATAATTGTTCGTGAGTTTGTTGTTCCAGTCTGTCAACATGTCACCTTCTGTTGTGTTCATTGCCAAGAGAATAATTAGTACAAATTACAGGATTTGAAATGAAGTTCTATATTAGAAATTATAACTGATTTTATCTTCTGCCGTGTTTGACACCAGATCCAATTCGTAATCAAGTTGATAAAAAATCGGATATTGGCGGTTGTCAAGAAAACGTTACAACTAAAACACAAATCCAAAAATAACCAACAACTTTATGTCACTTTATAAATCCATTTAGATTCTACTTGATAATATCGGAGACAATTTCATGAAGGTAAATTCCATCTTCATTAAACTTGCCAGATAATAACTCTGATGAAATGGACGAAGTGTATATTTACGGAACTTATGAGCATATTAGTATCCCACAAGGCAATATGTCTTGGCGATTAATTGTCTTTATTTGTTTGCAAACACATCGTTAATACTTACTTTAAAATGTTCATAAATGTCACGAACTAAGGGTACAGAACTACTTGTAAAATATGTCCTTCTAACCAAACATAGCAATAATTCTGTTTATTTGTCTGAAATGGGAGTAGGGCAATTAATTTATCATCAGAAACGAAACTAACATATATTTTTATCCAACGAATTACTTTTTTGCACTTTAACATTTTATCTTTAAATTAATTGTTTATAAAATAGTACGAACTAAAATAAATGTTGATTCTATCGAGAAAAATTAAATGAATAAAGTCGAAGAAGTCTTAACCGTTCCTATTCTGGGATTTAAATTTTTTATTTCAAATAAACAGGTATTTGGTTGCAGCAAACTATTTAATTAGTTGACAGTATACATGAAGTTTTTTTCCTTTTTTGATCCAGTCAGTTAATTGATTGAAATCGGATATGTATTTCTCACATTTAATTAATGTGTCTCGTATGTAGATTTTAAAAAATTGCAATAGTGGTTAGGTTCACGCTACTGAACTAAATTGTCAATCAAATTTCCTTAATTATTCTAAAGGTAGACCGGTAGTAAATATGTAGCAGAAGCATATTGTCTTCACTACATTCAGCAACAATAGTGAAAAGTGTTGTGTTCTGATTGGGTCATAGTAAGAACATGTACAAAGTTTCTCTTTATATTATGGTGTCAATTAGGTTTTAAAAAGTGGTAGAATTTTTGTCAGATTTTGCAACATTTAATTGTTATTTGTTTAACTTTATTTGTTAGTGTTGTAAGTTTAAATTCACAGCATTGGAATTGAAAAATAGAAGTGGGGTTGGGTCATCTATTGTAAAAAGATGAATTGGTAAAGGATATAAGTGCATTTTTTGAATGAATGTTATACTATATCAAAGGTCATGTAATTGCTGATAAAATTAATAAGGTACGTAAATCACTAAAAAGTTAGTTTTGTCGACTTTGTGAAAATCATTCTTTATATAAATTGAGTTAAACATTTTAATTCCAAAATCACTTGTACTCCCAACATTAAAGAAATTCAGGACCTATGACAAAAAAAATTCTTTACAACCCACAAAGATTTCAACTTATTGCCGACTCGAATTTTGGAAAACTCCATAACTAACATTTTTTCTCTGTTCGGTAATATCTATCAAGTAAACTAATAAAATTGAATCAAAATATCTGTGGTCATGGTGGTTGCTTCCTGAAATAATTCAATTGTTTGAATGGCGTTTACAACGATTACATAGTGTTTTTAGCCATATAACAGCGTCTAATTTGTTTTAAGAACTAGTTAAGAAGCCTCGACTTTCGGCAGGAAAACTGGCAATCCATGTACATTAAAGTAAGAGTCTGTACACCTTGTCCAAAGGCTGCCCCAAACTAAAATTACTATATTAGCCACTGACCAATAGTGGACTGCAAATTACCTTGACCACTTAGCTTCGAGGGCTCACAATACTAACTGGACAGTAACTAGATAAACTAGTGTTGACAAAAACTTTGTATACTAAGTTTACCGCACGTAATGTGTGTCATAATTTATCTCTGTGTGTGATATCAGTCTGAACCAGGAAACTTCCAGTATTTTCCAGTGTGCAGGTTAAATGAGAATATACCAAGGCGTAATGTAAAGTTTAGTATGAAAAGTATATTAAACATGAATACGTTTTAATTATAATAATAAACTACAACAAACATTTACTGTAATCACCTGATGCTTGATTTGCGTCTGTAATTGTAGTCAAATTACTCTTGTATTTTTACGATATTAAATTTCAAAGACATCTGTGTGTGATTTTTAATGATCAGAGAGGCATGATCGAACTACAAATTCTATTAAAAAATCCTAGGTGATTATTTTTAATTGATACATTCAATTAAACACTGGGCGGAGAATTGTGAAACCTTTATAGATTTAGTTATTTTAATCATCTGGCAACACTAGTTTAAAATCGTCAATACATTGTTGGTGAAGATGTTTTCTTGGTTGTTGATTTTACATTAGTAAACATATATTTGCTTTTGTATGTTGTAGTACGATCGACGTAGATCTCTCCGGGGAATCATTCAGTGACGTTATAATGTAAATAGAAACAATCACTAACTCACCTTTAACGAATTATATGCTATCCTTCATTGATGTTTGTAATTGATCTGCAATGCAAGAAAATTTGGAAATATATTATACTGAAAACTGTACAATTTAAGCAGTTTAGTGCAATTTATTGGTTGAACAAATTATTTAAACTCCTCATTTTAAAAAATAAAAGTTTTCTTCATTGGTTATAAATTTAACATCATATGACTATTGTGTTTTTCCAATATTGATTAAAACATAAATAAAAGTAAAAAATCCTGGTGTTGTAGGAAAAACCCTGACGTTGTATAAAAAACCCTGACGTTTTAGCTAAAATCCTGACATTGTAGCAAAACCCCGGGTGTTGTAGCAAAACCACAGGCTTTCTAACAAAAAATCTGGTGTTGTAGCAAAAACCCTGGCGTTAGCAAAAATCTTGTTTGTGTAGCGAAAACCTGGATTGGTAACAAAAACATGGAGTTATAGTAAAAACCCAGGCGATATAGAAAAAACCCAAGCTTTGTAGAAAAACACTATTGTTTTAGCAAAAAATCCTGGCGTTGTAGCAAAAACTGTGATGTCTATTGTGTTTTATTTTACTGTCTGTAAATCTTATATTACAAGCACGCTTACATCAATTGTGTTACTCTTAGTAATTATTTGTCGTCTGTTTTGTCAAAAACGAGAAAGAACACTTACAATTGAAGGGAGGGATACTTAGAGTACGTGGTCCGTTGTTTTCATATTGTTGACTGTCAAATTGGTAATGTTCTGGACATCAGAAATCATGTTAAATACTAATTCTGAAATCACCCATAAACGTTTCTGTAATTAACAAAATGTACTAAGTCAATAATCTAACCACTCAAATGCATTGATTACTTCAACCATAAAGCAGTATAAAGATAGCAGATCTACATTCAGACAGTCTAACCATAAGGGCGGAGTCTCTTTAGTTTTCGTTTATTTGGATTTTTTCTATTACTTAATTTTATTTTCATTTAATATTGGACGGTTCCCTGTGCTCGACAAACAGAGATATTGTAGCCGCTATATAAGTGCTCAATTTCCCGTCCTTACACTATACTTTTCTTGTAGAAGAAAAATGCGTTCCTTCCGTTATGTCCGTTGAATTATTTTTTATGCACTTTTCTCGTCATATATATTGCTAAAATATTGTTCGCTAGACATTAAGCAGACGTCAATTAATCAATCAATCAAAACCGAAACTTAATATTGAGTTTAATACTATATCAATGATGCGCCAGAAATTATCTATTTGTTTTGGTATCTCACTTTACAGATTAATTTAGTTAAAATTATTTTAAAATGTTTTAGAAGATTCTTTTAAGTCTGTTTAAATAATACAAAAAAAAACTTACCATGCAGTTTGAGCTTTGTAAATCATTCTATCCTAGACAGTTTATAACTGAAATTTTCTGTCGAAACCAGTTAATAGTATACTTCGATAAATTGAAAACTATTACAAAACGTCATCATACATGTACGACACGCTGTCGATATCTGTAAAGCCTCCATATAAATGATTAACGATTAACCTCATTGGCTATACGGGAATTTGAGATCGTACATTAAAAGGGTATTTTTTTAAATTAACCACATAGTATTGATTTCCAATTTATTTATTTTCTATTATATTTAATGTTCAACATTATGTAGAAAAAAACTCCTTAGGAAAATTTACAATAAAAATGTTCTTTTCAAAGAATGATTTAAATTATAAAATAAAAGCTGGTTATTGTTAAAGAGCTATCATTAAGTTCTAAAATTTGAAGCAATATTGGTCAAATATGAAACTGGGCAATTAATATTTACGCGGCTCAATGTTTGTATTATTGTACAAAATAGTATTTGTAAAGTGCACGTTTCACTTCCGCGTTTCGGATTATTAAATTTACGTTTATTACGTTTTTGGAAAATCTTTTCAGAATAAAAAGAACCCGTTAATCGGTTTACATATTCGATTTACATTAATTAAATTTCTCTTCAACCATTAACGATTGAACTATAGTATTTGTCATTTATGGAAGCCCTCGTCAAGTCATTCGTCTTGGTGATGAAATTATTTAGTTTCTCTTTTGCAAATATAAAAATCTAATCAAACAGATATTCATCTTGAATTAAGTTTCACCATGAACACACCAACAATTAAAAATAGAAAGTAAACTCTGAATCCACGATCTCATTTTTAATAATAAATCGTGAATATCGCCAATAATTTGACAGTATTGATATTATGTAGGAATGTAATAACATATTTTAAAGACGATTTCAAACCATTATTAATATGGTAGACACAACTCAAGATATGTTAAAATGATTATGTCTAGGGTAACTTTTTACTGCCCCTGTAACAGACTGGATATAATGCCCTTAATTAAAATCAATAATTACTCAGAGATATGTTCCGTTCCTGCTCTCCAAATTAAGAATTTGTGTATGTTTATTCTTCTGTCGAACTGATTAGAAGCCTAAATATTATGATATGTAATAGTATCGTTGATATATTGGATGTCCAATTAACACTTACAAAAGAGTACAATATGCCTCTTTTTGCGACTGAAAAAGCTTTTATTACATTTTAGCATGAATGGAAGAGCTTGAACAAATAATGTCAATAGCAGTTTCTATTACTAGTATTAGCTCAGGTTTTATACTTGTACAGGGATGAGATCTATTTGATATAAATTTACAAATAACGTTAAATTGTATGTGTATTTATTTTTTTTTAAACAAACGAAACAAAAGAAAAAAACAACAACATAAACAAAACAACACATCACAAAAGAAACGAAATAAAAAAACGTAGAGCTATGATTAAACAGTATTAAACCCTAAACTACTTTGTTGTATCCATTTAATAGTCATGAAGTAATTATACAAATGGAACTTAATTGACTTCAATTTCGCCTTTGCATTCCAATATTTACATTTTACTCAAATTGCAATCTGAACATTGGCGTGTTTACTATTGGGATTTATTACAAATGTGAAACTATTTTTAAGTATAATTTACGGCTTCTCAATTATTTATTGTTTGCTTATTATTTGTATAATTCAATGTTCGAATTCTAAGCCACGAAACCATATTTGTACAAAACATAATATGGCTTGCTTAGTTTGGCAGATTAATGATTCGTCAGGTCAAATTCTTAGTCATTATTAATAAGCGGTGAACTACACTGCCTTTGTAATTAACCGGCTTTTTCGAGAAGAATAACGAAATGTTTAAACTGCAAATAGGGACTGGCAAACTGGAATACGATAGAGTGTCATCATATGAAGAACATTAACACTAAATCTTTTTTTACTGATTTGTTAATATTGACAGTTGAGTCACCCTTTTCACACGCTATATTGTATTACGTGTTTGAGTCGTGCATCTATTTTCAACTTTTCATACTTTCTGTCGTTCGTTATCTACTTTGGTTGATTTTTATTCTCAATGAGTAGGCCTAATGGATGAATACTAGGAGTCTCTATTAGTAGTGCTCGAAACACAAAGCTACACAGTCTTCCTTTTTTGAGGGATTTGTCATTTTATCGTATACAGTAAACCTGACTGCAGACCAAACTGTATTTGGCTACTTTTATGGTACAGCAAATCTACGCAAAAATTCTTCGTATGGCAATATATCGAGCAATCATTACATTTGCTGCAATAAAAGTAGCCTCGTCTTTTTGTTTGTAACTGAATAAAGTCTGGTCTCCTTGTCATTAATTATAACGATAATTAACATTCTCTTATTGTTCACAAAATATTGTCAAATACGATATTAGCTTGTGAATTTTAATTATCACTAAAATTTAAATTTCAAGTAGCACATCGGATATGTCTGCACTTTTTCATGTTTTATTGTGGATAAAATTATTTTAGCATTGCAGGATACAAACCAAAGCTTATTTGTGCTCGCCGCTCGACAGGTGTATATTGCACGGCATCACCTCATTTCGAATGGTTTCACAGGCTCGTACAAATAAGAAAAAAAACAGAGAAAACCGACCGAACAACAAAAGCAAAAGTCAAAGGACAGTTACACATCCGGATATAGACAGACCAAAAACACAAAGAGAGTAACCCGAACAGAATAAAAACCACGGGTGCACTCAGGTGCTCCGGACGAGTAAGCAGTGCCTGCTGCTAATTAGACACGGGGCCTCGGTGGCCGAGTGGTTAAGGTAGTTCGTTTACTATTGATCACGTGGTCTGTTAACACTGAGTTTTCGGGTTCGATTCTCACTGCAGGCAGGGTGTACTCGACTTTAATCTTAATTGACAAGGATTGCCAGTTTTCCTACCGCAGGTCGGGGATTTTCTCCGGGTACTCCGGCTTCTCCCCCAATGAAAACTGGACGCCACGACATAGCTGAAAAATTGCTGAAAGTGGCGTTAAACACCATTCAAACAAACAAAAAATCTAATTAGACACCCGTCGAGTTACTCATTGTCATGTCTAGGGAAAAGTTAAATCCAGGAATAGGACACGCTACCTATGACTCAGCAAAAATGTCAGATCGTATTTGGGACACTAATTTCCCATTACGATCAATCAAGTCATGGTGACGACCATAGAACGTATAAGTTGTGAAATGAACACACCATACGCTGATGCTGCTATAATGTTGCTATCAATGAACGGGAATTTGACAATTGGAAAGTTTAAGTCATCACGTTTGTCGCCGAGTCTAGTTTGTAGTTTTCTAGACTATTTCTAGAAGTAGGTCTAAGTAAGAGGCTGACCTAAGTGTATTGATGGTGTCTTTAATTTCAAGCTTGCTATGGTAGATGTCCTTGTAAATAGTCACCAAATTTAGCATTTTTGAGGGACAAAACATCAATATAGCGGAATGTGAAATTAAAGGTGCGGTCCAGTGTCTTTCGTTTTTCTTAAGTAGGCCTTTTAAGACCTCAGCCTCATAAAAGTACAAAAACAGGTCGGCGAGGAGGGGAGCACTATTAGTACCATTTGAATACCAACACTCTGTTGACATGTCCTTCAAACATGAGGAATATGTTGTCAACCAGAAAATCTAACATATGACAGATTTGGTCTTCAGTATATTTAGTATTAGATTTAGTCATTGATGACGAAGTAAGTTCTGTCATTACTAATGTTTAGGTATTTATATCGTCTCTTTCCGTTTCTCCTGAAACAGCAGCGTTTTATAAGATCTTTAAGCCTGGTTTTAAGCTGCATATGAGGGATGGCCGTATAGAGTGTCGAAAAATCAAATGTTTTAATGCTGTTACAATGGGAAAAAGACCAGAAAAGGTCAATTGTTGTCAACATTTGGAAAAAGTCAGTTATTATCAACATTTGAGAATGGTCAATTGGTATCAAAGTTCGGAATGATAAATTATTATCAACATTTGGGAATGGTCAATTGGTGTAAATATTTGGATATAGTCACTTGTTATCTGCTAGGGAATATACATTTATTATCGACCCTTAGGAATGGTCCATTGTTAACACCTAAAAATGATCAATTGTTACCAACATTTCGGAATGGTTAGTTTGAAAGTTGTAATCAATATTTGGAAATAATCAGTTGTTATCAACGCTCAATAATGCTCAGTTGTTGTCAACATATGAGGAATAGTATCAACATTTGGATGTGTTTAATGTGGAGTCGTTTGTTGTGTTTTTATGACTTTTTTAGTAGTTTTTAGTAGTGATAATTAACACCCTAATTTTAACGAGTTCATCCGTTGATTATTAGTTAAGAAAAATATTTGCTTCTTAAGATGGAAGAAAAAATAGCAAGGAAATTGCTGTAAAAGGTGTATAACCACACACAAACATACACAACAAATGTAAAACTGGACGCGAGGATAGTGAAAAATTGCTTTAAGAGGTGTGAAACCACACACAAACATACACAACAAATGTGTTTATCATGAAATTATATAAGTAAATAGCCAACAATATTTAATTTTTTAACCTTATTTGCAGAAGCATTATCTTACAATCCTAACTATAGAGGTAGTAATACTTATGGTTTGAAGACAATGATACACAACAAATGTAAACCTGGACGCCAGAATAGTGAAAAACTGCTGTACAAGGTGTGAAACCACCCACAAACATACACAACAAATGTAAACCTGGACGCCAGAATAGTGAAAAATTGCTGCAAGAGGTGTGAAACCACCAACAAAAATACACAACAATTGTTAACCTGGACGCCAGATTAGTGGCAATCCTTGTCAATTAAGATTGGAGTCGAGTACAACCTACCTGCAGTGAGAATCGAACTCGCAATCTCAGTGTTGACAGACCACGTGATCAATAGTAGAGGAACTACATTGACCACTCGGCCACCGAGGCCCCCGCCAGATTAGTGAAAAATTGCTTTAAGAGGTGTGAAACCACACACAAACATACAAAACAAATGTTTTTATCATGAAATTATATAAGTAAATAGCCAACAATATTTAATTTTTTTACCTTATTTGCAGAAGCATTATCTTACAATCCTGACTTTAGAGATAGTAATACGTATGGGTTGAAGACAATGATACACAACAAATGTAAACCTGGACGCCAGAATAGTGAAAAACTGCTGTACAAGGTGTGAAACCACCCACAAACATACACAACAAATGTAAACATGGACGCAAGATTAGTGAAAAATTGCTGCAAGAGGTGTGAAACCACCGACAAACATACACAACAATTGTAAAACAAGACGCCAGGATAGTGAAAAATTGCTGTAGTAGGTGTGAAACTACACACAAACATACACAACAAATGTAGACCTGGACGCCAGATTAGTGAAAAATTGATGTAAGAGGTGTGAAATCACCCACAAACATACACAACAATTGTAGACCTGGACGCCAGATTAGTGAAAAATTGATGTAAGAGGTGTGAAACCACACACAAAAATACACAACAAATGTAAAACTTGACGCCAGAATAGTGAAAAATTGCTGTACGAAGTGTGAAACCACACACAAACATACACAACAAATGTAAAACTTGACGCAAGATTAGTGAAAAATTGCTGTAAGAGGTGTGAAACCACACACAAAAATACACAACAAATGTAAAACTTGACGCCAGAATAGTGAAAAATTGCTGTACGAAGTGTGAAACCACACACAAACATACACAACAAATGTAAAACTTGACGCCAGAATAGTGAAAAATTGCTGTACGAAGTGTGAAACCACACACAAACATACACAACAAATGTAAAACTTGACGCCAGAATAGTGAAAAATTGCTGTAAGAAGCGTGTAACCACACACAAACATACACAACAAATGTAAAACTGGACGCCAGAATAGTTAAAAATTGTTGTTAGAGGTGTGAAACCACACACAAAAATACACAACAAATGTAAAACTTGACGCCAGAATAGTTAAAAATTGTTGTAAGAGGTGTGAAACCACACACAAAAATACACAACAAATGTAAAACTTGACGCCAGAATAGTTAAAAATTGTTGTAAGAGGTGTGAAACCACACAAAAACATACACAACAAATGTGTTTATCATGAAATTATATAAGTAAATAGCCAACAATATTTAATTTTTTAACCTTATTTGCAGAAGTTTTATCTTACAATCCTGACTATGGAGGTAGTAATACGTGTGGGTTGAAGACAATGATACAGTTGCTTCGACAGCTCTCTTTTGGATGTATTAGTGCAGAAGCGCAAAATAATTATCTTGAAATGTAATGTCTTCTTTCATTTTCAAAATTAAAAACATATACATTTTAGAAATTATTCTAATTTACGAATCTCTAAAAGATTTCGAAAATCATGTCTTGTGGGACCCTGAAAACACAGGAAACTATCAGGAGGCCACAAGTGCCTTTAATGATGTTATAAATACATGTATCGTTTCTTTAAACTGACTTAACAATTATTTATTTGTAAGCATATTTCTAGTTTTGTATTAAATTTTGACAATTTGCTGTTTTAAAACGTAAATAAATAAATAAATAAATAAATAAATAAAAATATGTATTAATTAATCAATCAACTCAGTATTTGACATATTTATTTATGCAACACCCAAGCTATAGTTAAGCCATTGGTTTTAAAAAGTCAGGTTTACCACTAGTATTCGTTGTTCTATGATGGCTGCTATCATGTAGACATCTTTATACAGACTGTACGACACAGTTAACCCCACACTTCCAATGACATCCTACATATATATTTTTGAGCATATGGTTTTTGTTAGTTTACTTGTATTTTACACAGAGATAATCTGATAACATAAAAAGCCAGTAACACATATACGTCATAAATCGAGCAATTACGAATGCTATTGAAAGGGCTGCAACTGTTATCATAGTCGTACTAACATGCGCACTCAAAGACGTGGGTCAATATTAATAACATTGAGCTGGCAGGAAGGATCTTCATTGATAATACTTATGAAAATAATCCATTAATGGCATTTGTGTACTAATATCGTATCGTTGATGGCATAACAAATGTTAAAACAAAGCTCGATTGGAAGTGATAAATATTTAATATATTGATATTGAAGATACGCACCTAAATGTATGATACATGTAACAATGACAATAATTGGGAGAATCTTTCATTTTATATACAACTGGTTAATATTGTATTATGAGAAAAGTATTACTGTTTATTTCTGTTACTGGCTTAACCATACTATTGTATTGGGAAACATGATTTTCGAGAAATCTGCACGACAATAATAAACGGAAACTGAACAAACCACAATAAGAAAAAACCTTTAAAAATGTATCAAACGATAGAAAGAGACAAGAAACATAAACGTTTTCTTTCATTAATGGGTGTGGAGGAGGTAAATAATTAACATGCTGCAAACTGTATCGAATCAAATCGCTACTTTGATGTATTAATTATGGATGTTATTAAACAATATGGTATTATCAAACAGAGACTTTGCAATTAGAGCTCCATCTCCTGTCTGCACGTGAATGACAGCGGACGCAAAGAAAGAAGATGATCATTAATGGCTTTAAAAATCATAGAGCTAACAATAAACCTATTAAATATCCCCAATGAAAAGCTATTTCAGAAGTTGAAGACCACAGTGATAGTCAACAAAGCAAATATAATTCTACCCATTCTAAATAATAAAAAATACAACCCTTTCTATGTATATCTAGGAGTTGTTTTTTTTTGCGATGTGTCGTATATATTAACTCGGAAACAAGTTAGATGACATTTAAAAATTTCAAAACAGCACCTCTTTTATTTTAAATTTCATAAGCAAATATGTACTTACATGCATCAAGTAATATTACTTACTGTTTGCTATTTTATTAATTTCATTATCTTTTAAAATGGGAACTTTAGTAAAATATTTTAATTAGAACTGTATTAACATTAACACAAATTGTCGATTCAATGCTAATTAAATGTGAATTGAAATCTGTAATACGTATGCTATTCCAAAAATAAGGTGGATAAACTGGGTATTTGAGGTCCAAACGGGAATTTGACAATTGGAAAGTTTAAGTCATCACGTTTGTCGCCGAGTCTAGTTTGTAGTTTTCTAGACTATTTCTAGAAGTAGGTCTAAGTAAGAGGCTGACCTAAGTGTATTGATGGTGTCTTTAATTTCAAGCTTGCTATGGTAGATGTCCTTGTAAATAGTCACCAAATTTAGCATTTTTGAGGGACAAAACATCAATATAGCGGAATGTGAAATTAAAGGTGCGGTCCAGTGTCTTTCGTTTTTCTTAAGTAGGCCTTTTAAGACCTCAGCCTCATAAAAGTACAAAAACTGGTCGGCGAGGAGGGGAGCACTATTAGTACCATTTGAATACCAACAGTCTGTTGACATGTCCTTCAAACATGAGGAATATGTTGTCAACCAGAAAATCTAACATATGACAGATTTGGTCTTCAGTATATTTAGTATTAGATTTAGTCATTGATGACGAAGTAAGTTCTGTCATTACTAATGTTTAGGTATTTATATCGTCTCTTTCCGTTTCTCCTGAAACAGCAGCGTTTTATAAGATCTTTAAGCCTGGTTTTAAGCTGCATATGAGGGATGGCCGTATAGAGTGTCGAAAAATCAAATGTTTTAATGCTGTTACAATGGGAAAAAGACGAGAAAAGGTCAATTGTTGTCAACATTTGGAAAAAGTCAGTTATTATCAACATTTGAGAATGGTCAATTGGTATCAAAGTTCGGAATGATAAATTATTATCAACATTTGGGAATGGTCAATTGGTGTAAATATTTGGATATAGTCACTTGTTATCTGCTAGGGAATATACATTTATTATCGACCCTTAGGAATGGTCCATTGTTAACACCTAAAAATGATCAATTGTTACCAACATTTCGGAATGGTTAGTTTGAAAGTTGTTATCAATATTTGGAAATAATCAGTTGTTATCAACGCTCAATAATGCTCAGTTGTTGTCAACATATGAGGAATAGTATCAACATTTGGATGTGTTTAATGTGGAGTCGTTTGTTGTGTTTTTATGACTTTTTTAGTAGTTTTTAGTAGTGATAATTAACACCCTAATTTTAACGAGTTCATCCGTTGATTATTAGTTAAGAAAAATATTTGCTTCTTAAGATGGAAGAAAAAATAGCAAGGAAATTGCTGTAAAAGGTGTATAACCACACACAAACATACACAACAAATGTAAAACTGGACGCCAGGATAGTGAAAAATTGCTTTAAGAGGTGTGAAACCACACACAAACATACACAACAAATGTGTTTATCATGAAATTATATAAGTAAATAGCCAACAATATTTAATTTTTTAACCTTATTTGCAGAAGCATTATCTTACAATCCTAACTATAGAGGTAGTAATACTTATGGGTTGAAGACAATGATACACAACAAATGTAAACCTGGACGCCAGAATAGTGAAAAATTGCTGCAAGAGGTGTGAAACCACCCACAAACATACACAACAATTGTAAAACAAGACGCCAGGATAATGAAAAATTGCTGTAGTAGGTGTGAAACTACACACAAACATACACAACAAATGTAAAACTTGACGCCAGAATAGTGAAAAATTGATGCAAGAGGTGTGAAATCACCCACAAAAATACACAACAATTGTTAACCTGGACGCCAGATTAGTGGCAATCCTTGTCAATTAAGATTGGAGTCGAGTACAACCTGCCTGCAGTGAGAATCGAACTCGCAATCGCAGTGTTGACAGACCACGTGATCAATAGTAGAGGAACTACATTGACCACTCGGCCACCGAGGCCCCCTCCAGATTAGTGAAAAATTGCTTTAAGAGGTGTGAAACCACACACAAACATACAAAACAAATGTTTTTATCATGAAATTATATAAGTAAATAGCCAACAATATTTAATTTTTTTACCTTATTTGCAGAAGCATTATCTTACAATCCTGACTTTAGAGATAGTAATACGTATGGGTTGAAGACAATGATACACAACAAATGTAAACCTGGACGCCAGAATAGTGAAAAATTGCTGTAAGAGGTGTGAAACCACACACAAACATACACAACAAATGTAAAACTGGACGCCAGAATAGTGAAAAATTGCTGTACGAAGTGTGAAACCACACACAAACATACACAACAAATGTAAACCTGGACGCCAGAATAGTGAAAAATTGCTGTAGTAGGTGTGAAACCACCGACAAACATACACAACAATTGTAAAACAAGACGCCAGGATAGTGAAAAATTGCTGTAGTAGGTGTGAAACTACACACAAACATACACAACAAATGTAGACCTGGACGCCAGATTAGTGAAAAATTGCTGTAAGAGGTGTGAAACCACCCACAAACATACACAACAAATGTAAAACTTGACGCAAGATTAGTGAAAAATTGCTGTAAGAGGTGTGAAACCACACACAAAAATACACAACAAATGTAAAACTTGACGCCAGAATAGTGCAAAATTGCTGTACGAAGTGTGAAACCACACACAAACATACACAACAAATGTAAAACTTGACGCCAGAATAGTGAAAAATTGCTGTACGAAGTGTGAAACCACACACAAACATACACAACAAATGTAAAACTTGACGCCAGAATAGTGAAAAATTGCTGTAAGAAGCGTGTAACCACACACAAACATACACAACAAATGTAAAACTGGACGCCAGAATAGTTAAAAATTGTTGTTAGAGGTGTGAAACCACACACAAAAATACACAACAAATGTAAAACTTGACGCCAGAATAGTTAAAAATTGTTGTAAGAGGTGTGAAACCACACACAAAAATACACAACAAATGTAAAACTTGACGCCAGAATAGTTAAAAATTGTTGTTAGAGGTGTGAAACCACACACAAACATACACAACAAATGTGTTTATCATGAAATTATATAAGTAAATAGCCAACAATATTTAATTTTTTAACCTTATTTGCAGAAGTTTTATCTTACAATCCTGACTATGGAGGTAGTAATACGTGTGGGTTGAAGACAATGATACAGTTGCTTCGACAGCTCTCTTTTGGATGTATTAGTGCAGAAGCGCAAAATAATTATCTTGAAATGTAATGTCTTCTTTCATTTTCAAAATTAAAAACATATACATTTTAGAAATTATTCTAATTTACGAATCTCTAAAAGATTTCGAAAATCATGTCTTGTGGGACCCTGAAAACACAGGAAAGGATCAGGAGGCCACAAGTGCCTTTAATGATGTTATAAATACATGTGTCGTTTCTTTAAACTGACTTAACAATTATTTATTTGTAAGCATATTTCTAGTTTTGTATTAAATTTTGACAATTTGCTGTTTTAAAACGTAAATAAATAAATAAATAAATAAATAAAAATATGTATTAATTAATCAATCAACTCAGTATTTGACATATTTATTTATGCAACACCCAAGCTATAGTTAAGCCATTGGTTTTAAAAAGTCAGGTTTACCACTAGTATTCGTTGTTCTATGATGGCTGCTATCATGTAGACATCTTTATACAGACTGTACGACACAGTTAACCCCACACTTCCAATGACATCCTACATATATATTTTTGGGCATATGGTTTTTGTTAGTTTACTTGTATTTTACACAGAGATAATCTGATAACATAAAAAGCCAGTAACACATATACGTCATAAATCGAGCAATTACGAATGCTATCGAAAGGGCTGCAACAGTTATCATAGTCGTACTAACATGCGCACTCAAAGACGTGGGTCAATATTAATAACATTGAGCTGGCAGGAAGGATCTTCATTGCTAATACTTATGAAAATAATCCATTAATGGCATTTGTGTACTAATATCGTATCGTTGATGGCATAACAAATGTTAAAACAAAGCTCGATTGGAAGTGATAAATATTTAATATATTGATATTGAAGATACGCACCTAAATGTATGATACATGTAGCAATGACAATAATTGGGAGAATCTTTCATTTTATATACAACTGGTTAATATTGTATTATGAGAAAAGTATTACTGTTTATTTCTGTTACTGGCTTAACCATACTATTGTATTGGGAAACATGATTTTCGAGAAATCTGCACGACAATAATAAACGGAAACTGAACAAACCACAATAAGAAAAAACCTTTAAAAATGTATCAAACGATAGAAAGAGACAAGAAACATAAACGTTTTCTTTCATTAATGGGTGTGGAGGAGGTAAATAATTAACATGCTGCAAACTGTATCGAATCAAATCGCTACTTTGATGTATTAATTATGGATGTTATTAAACAATATGGTATTATCAAACAGAGACTTTGCAATTAGAGCTCCATCTCCTGTCTGCACGTGAATGACAGCGGACGCAAAGAAAGAAGATGATCATTAATGGCTTTAAAAATCATAGAGCTAACAATAAACCTATTAAATATCCCCAATGAAAAGCTATTTCAGAAGTTGAAGACCACAGTGATAGTCAACAAAGCAAATATAATTCTACCCATTCTAAATAATAAAAAATACAACCCTTTCTATGTATATCTAGGAGTTGTTTTTTTTTGCGATGTGTCGTATATATTAACTCGGAAACAAGTTAGATGACATTTAAAAATTTCAAAACAGCACCTCTTTTATTTTAAATTTCATAAGCAAATATGTACTTACATGCATCAAGTAATATTACTTACTGTTTGCTATTTTATTAATTTCATTATCTTTTAAAATGGGAACTTTAGTAAAATATTTTAATTAGAACTGTATTAACATTAACACAAATTGTCGATTCAATGCTAATTAAATGTGAATTGAAATCTGTAATACGTATGCTATTCCAAAAATAAGGTGGATAAACTGGGTATTTGAGGTCCAAATAAAAAATTGTAACCATTTATTTTTGATAAATGTTTACTACCACATACCTGGCTAGTTGGTACTATAAAACCTATCTCCAAGAATAAGGGTGACTCGAAAGATCCCAAAAATTACAGACCAATTACGATATTAAGTTGGCTTGAAAAATTATTTACATCCGTTCTAAACGCGGGGCTTGTAAAATTTTCAGATGAATTTAATATTATCAAGAAAAAATCAATGCGGATTTAGACAAGAGTTGTTAATATCAAATATTTTATATAGACTGTTAAAACATTTATATTTTACTAATAAAGATCTATAGTTCAGTTGGATTAAAAATATTGAAAATATATTGAATGAATGTGGTTTTACATATGGGAAACCGAGCACTTTGTAAATATAAAACAACTTACTGCTACAGTCAGGCAGCGCTTGCATGACCAGTTTTTGCAACATTGGAACTCATTGCTACAAACTCATCAAAATAATTAAACTATAGAATATATAAAACCGATCTTATATTCGAAGAATACTTAAACATATTACCTATAAAAGAAGCTTTATTCTTTTGCAGATTTAGAAATAAAAACCATCATTTACCCATAGAAACTGGTAGATGGAATAACATTGGCAGAACCGAACGATTGTGTAACATCTGTAGTTCTAGTCAAATTGGCGATGAATATCATTACATATTTGAATGTGAAAAATTAATAACCAAAGAAATAATCTAATTCCAAAATATTATACTAAGCTTCATAACACTTCAGTTTTCATACCTCATGAATAGCAAAAGAAAACCAATTCTGTTAAAACTTTGCAAATTTATAAAGTGTATATTCGATACAGTTTGTATTCCTGTCTAATTGCCTTATATTTTAATCACTTATTTATTTATGTACGTATTTATTTTTTTTTATCTGTTTGTGTGCCTTAATTTTTTTTATTACTATGTTAATAATGTATATATTGTACTTCAAAGTTCACAATTCGAAAATATACTGACTGCGTCTGAAAAAGTTACTTACTTACATTTACTAATAATTTAACACTTATAATTTGACATAACACAAAAGCCTGTTTTGCGCTTGTGAGTAATTATGGTCTGACAAATGTAATAAATTATTTAGAATTTGGTAGATGTCCTTTTTTTATTTCAGAATGTATAAATATATCGAAATATCACGTCTGCAAGCTTTTTATTGAAATAGTGTTTTACAGACCTAACACAAAACCGATTGATAAAATCGCTACGCTTGCAGTCTACCAGTTGCTAAGTAATTTGGAGTTTGATGACCTCTGGTATAACATCTTGCTAGAAATAATAGCTTTGTACAATCAATCAGAACTGCTGACCAAACAGGCTATATTAGGAGCAAAAACAACCGAGCAATTGTTGTTATTATAAGTATTGTGTTTCAAATGTTAATTTACAATTTTGCCATGGTAACGTCAGGAATATGAAAATATATCATATGGAATTTCGTTTGTCATCGGATAATTTAATTATCTAAACTGGTCGTTAGGATAATTACATGCAGATCAGATAGATCTGTACTGTTTATGCAAAGACCGAAATAAAACCGAGATTGATATGAAAGGTCTAATATATTGAATGTAAAATTCCATAAGAATAGTCTTGGGTGGGTCGCTCTTAAAAACTCGACATTAAAAAATTCTTTTATAAATACCTCTGAAAAAATCGTCGATAACTTTAATACATGTAAATAATGTACGTGTTCAACAATCATCTCAGCTCACATAATTACTTTTGAGCTAATTGTTATTTAATTATATAAACGATATGCTGGGACCATAATTAGAGGGTTCACAGTGCTTTACCCACAGAACTCCCCAGCACGTCCTCAAGTGGCGGATTGGTGGTGCCTCGTTGGGTGTTCATAATACAGACAGCCTGTCCGCTTACCACATTGGGTAACGTGCTTGCACGATGAAGACCTCCTTTGTAGATGTCGAAAAGAGAGACTCGTTGTATTTGTTACAAAAGGTTAAATTTTCCGCCCCTACCCATATATTACATTTTTCTTGTAGCATTCAAAATGTTTGTCCGATTGCCTATCTTTTTCAAATTGATTTATTAGGGCTAGCCACTTTATGGCGGACGCCTTATAGTGATTCGTCTGTCAGTCCGTCCGTGCGTGCATCCGTTCTTTTGAGATTTGGTATGTGGGCAGATAATATTAAGGAGGTGTGTCGCATACCATGGCTGATGTCATTTGACATTGACCTCAGGTTCGGCCGGGCCCACATAGATGGGTACCACCTCACTGATATCTAGTTGTTTGTTAATTTCTTCTCATACTAAAAAGGTTCGTTGGACGCAAAGCAAACATAAAATGGATGAATATAATAGAAATGTTTATTTTTGGAATTTTAAAGTAACGATATTATAAAAATAATAATTACTCGCATTGTTCCTCTCTTTCTAAATTGTTATAAAATAAGAAAAGTGTAAAATAATAACAATTTACTGGATAATTTTGACATCATTAAAAACGGGATTTAATAGTGACACTTTTTTTCCTCAAGGAGTGGCATAGATGAAATGTGGATATTGACCAATTCAAAAGACCTGATAGACATCTTAATATCTGGATCACTTTCCCACTCACGTCCATCCCTCGTATGTTGCTCAAAACCAGTGTTAAAGATCTTATTAAACGTTGCTTTGTCAAAAAAAAACTGAAAGAGACGATGTAAATACCTGGTAATAAGCCTTGACAAAACTTACTTTGCTATTAAAGACTCTAAATCTAATACTTAATATACTGACGACCAAATTTGTCATATGTTAGATTTTCCGATTGGCAACGTATTCGTCATGTTTGGAGAACATGATTTCAGCAGACTGTTGTTATTCCAATAGGTATTAATTGTGCTCATCTCCTCGACGACCTAGAACTCCTGCTGAAAAGAAAAAAGACACTGACACAGACCTTTAATTTAACATTCCGCTACATTGATGATGTTTTGCCCCTCAACAATGCTTAATTTAGTGACTATTTGCATTCTAGTTACCCTATCGAGCTTAAAATTAAAGACACCGTAAATACACTCAGATCAGCCTATTACTTGTCATACTTCTATAAATAGACACAGGAAAACTACAAACTAGACTAAACGACAACGTGATGACTTTTCCAATTGTCACTTTTTCGTTCATCGACAGCATCTTTCTTGCAGCTTCAGCGTATGGTGTGCACATTTCACAACTTATACCTTATTCTAGATCCTGCCATTGGTATTCCGATTTCCTAGACCGATCACTGCTGATGACTATTCAACTACTCCAACAAGGGTTTGTTGTACCTAGGTTGATGTTAGAGTCGTCACAAAAACTTTATTGATCGTTTTGGTAAATCAATGTCTATGGGGGCATATATCTGCCCCTACTTGTCACATAACTAATTCTACATAATTTTCGAAATATGTCTACTTGTCACATATTAAGGTCAACTTTTAACATAATAAAGTGCTAATATTTTAAAGAAAAGAAAGATGTTTTTGAGTTTTTGCGATTTTCATGCCATACACAAGCTGACATAATTATCTGACATGTGAACTAAATTACCTGACAAGTCTACCTGTCAGATAGTTATGTCAACTTGTGTATGGCATGTAAAGGGCAAAAATACAAAATACGGTTAATTTTTCTTAAAAATATTATAACTTTATTATCTGACAATTTTACCTTAATATGAGACAAGTAGACTAAATTAAGTGACAAGTCGACTAATTTCCTAAAATATGTTTTTTGACTTAATTATGTGACAAGTAGGGGCAGATATATGCCACCATACAAAATATCTAACAAAAAATAAACAAACAATATTTGCATGTTTTGTTGACCTAATTGCGAGCACAGCAAAGCTGCCCGCGAAAAGCGTTGAGGTCTACGGCAATTATGTGTCATGTGATCAAAATGAAATCACGTGATCAAAATCTGCTTAATTCTGATTTTGATTTTTTCGACCGGAAGTTGATATCGTCAAAAAAACTGGAACAAACTGAATGAAGAAAAGTACTAAAAATAATTTTAAGAAAGACTTGAAAATAAAGTTGACATCGAAAAAAATAAATGCTTTAAATAATTATTTAAAGTTAACACCAAAAATTTAAAACTAATATTTTGCAATCTCTAAATCGATCTTTAAAAACCGACAATCAAATTACATTTCATGTGACGTCACCGTTACAAAGAAAGACATCAAATGACCACTGGAATTTAGAGGCACTTTTAGGGTGTTCGGAAGTTACGTCAATTATGAAATGCACATTAAATATTGATAATAAAGGACTATATTGTCTGTGCTCGCATTTTGGCAATGCCTACTCCATATTAAAAGCATTTTACTCGCTATAGTATAGTGGACTCTTATATAAAATAAAGACACAACATAAAGGCAATAAATTTGATAATATAATTAAAGATATGTATACAAGCAATAAATCAACAACTAAGATTAAAAACCATTATTCAAATTTGTTGACATAGTCAGAGGAGTTAAACAAGCAGTCTTAACTAATTTATAAATTATAGTCATGATATATTTGATCAATCATTTGATTCCTTGATACTAGAAAATAAAAAGATATCAAGTTTAAACTTTGCTGATGATTAAGATTATTAAACTCGACTACAGGGTTACAAAATTTTTTAAATAAACATGAGAAATATTGCTTTGACAGGAAATCAACAGCCAATATTAAAAAGACAAAAACGTTGATATTTCAAAATTTTTTTTATACAACTCCTCCTTTATATTATAGAAATCAGGCTCTTGCTGACACTATACAGTATAACTTCTTGGGAACAATCATTGAATTTAAAGGAAGCTTCAAAAGATCTATAGAAAATTTTAGGTTTAAAAGAAAACAGCTTTGCAACATAGCAGCAAAAACAGAACTTGGAAGACTGCCAATAGAATCTTTTATAAAAGCTCAAACCATTTAAGTAGATTTAATTCCGTAAAAATAAACCATTTATAAAGAGAAGCATATTACGTAAATAAAGGTATACATGTCGAGGGAATATATTTACTTGGTATACTATGGTGCAAAAGTTGTTTGCAGTTCTAGACCTTGATAGATCATAATACGAAGATTTTAATCTCCAATATTTAAAACTAACAAATAAGTTAAAGAAAACAATAAAAAATTTAATTTCTGATTATATAAATAAGATAAAAACTAAATTAAATAATTTAAATAATGAATCTAAACTTTACTTATTAAGTAAACTGAAAACAGACATAAAAATTGAATACTATTTAGCAAATGAGAATAGTTTTATATATAGGCAAATGATAACAAACCTAAGAGTAATTGACCATACCTTAAATAGAGAACAAAGGAGGTATCATAATAATCCCAGTTGTCAACAGATCTGCTCTAAATCCCGGATTGTTGAAGATGAAAAACATTTTCTTTAACATTGTCGAATTAACACTCTTCTATTTTGTTTCCAAAATTCAAATATAGACAATAGCTTTGCAAACTTAAATACTGATGAAAAAGAAAAATATTTCTTCTGTAAATTCCCGATTTCTGGTACAGATGACTCAGTACAGATGAGCTCACGCGCACACATCTGTACTTGATGCGTCATCCAATCAAAACGCAAGAAACAAGAACGTTGTCAAGGAAGCATAACAACGTTCTTCTATGACGTTCATTAATTTCGGCGTTCTGATTGGACGTCACAGACAATGGAGTCTAAAACAATGGAAAATCAAAAGGTTATAGCGATGTTATAGTTGTTGGTTTACGGAAGAAATAGGTACTTTCATACGTTTTTAGGAAAAGTCCGTGTGAACTTAATTATTAATTGTTCTGATTTTGGAAGGTGATTAATAGGTTCTTTCATACGTTTTTTGGGAAAGTCCGTGTGAACTTTCACTCGTGATAGAAATTTTTATGTCTTTTGGCTCGTTTCATTGCGCTCCACTCGCGAAAAGACATACAATTTCTATCACTCGTGAAAGATCAACCGGTCTTTCCCAAAAACGTATGAAAGAACCTATTAATCATATTTCCAAAATCAGAACAATTAACTTATGTTAAGGACTTTATAAAACGATCATTTTAAATGCGAAAATATTATAAACATCGGTTAAAATGTACTAGTTATATTAAAAATAATAAATATTTTACTTTGAGTATGTTTGTGTTCTAATGTTTGTGTTAATAATGTTATAATGTTGCCTTGACCCATATGGGTGTAATTGGCAATAAAGAATTGAAGTGAATTAATTGTAACTGTCAATTGAATTTTGACTCTTGTTGTTTGGTCGGTTTTCTTTGCTATTTTGTTACAATTGAAATACCGTAACGTTATTATAAGAAAACCAAAATGGCGGAATACCCTGAAATATTTCCATGAGGATTACGATTGGTCATTTTATCTCATAAATTTTCAAATGTTGCATCAGATCATTCTCAATATTCCAAGACAATCATGCCAATTACAATTTCAATAAGAAACACGGACGTGAAGCTGAACGACACAAAAACCGCCACACGTATAGCCATCTTGATACATTATTATGATAACATAAACACGCGATAAATAAACGTAACAAAATGAGCACTAGACAAATATTTTAAATTGACATAAATTGTTTTATTCCGCTAAATGGACATATATTATATTAAGCCCCTATCAAATCCTATACAGAATTACTGGATACTTTATTATTTATGGAAAATGATATTGGAAAAGTAATGCTGTATTAAACGTTATTACTTGTTTAAATGTCAATAAAAAATTCATAGCCATATCAAAGAGATAATGTAAAAATTAACTCAAATGATAATACAATTGGTATACGACATATTATAGGATTGAACGCTTATTTTTGGTAATTCATCTATGTATGAACGAGGTCGACTCACTCATAAACAAATAAACGGCCAAACGCTGTTTATGATAAGTATGTGAGTGATTGGACCTAGTTAAAACATTGATGTATTACCAAAAATATGCGTTTAATCCTTATAATTATTCCAAAGTTGTTTTTAAATATTTACTATCTGTTCCCAACATAAAATTCCATTATAAATATGTGACGCATAGGAATATACACAACGAACTGAAGACAAGACGTGGTCGGTTTAGAGGGAATAACTTGCATTGACAACAGATATTTTTTACTATTTTCCTAGAAAATAATTACTGAAAACAAACGAAAAAAGAACAAACAATATTTTTCTGATTTCCGTATACTAATGTTCCTCATTGTACCGCGATTTATATGTAACATGATGTATGACGTCATGTCTTTAAAAAAGCAACGTAAACCTTACGTGACGTTCTTTCTTTGATACGAACAAGAAAAACAAACGTTGTCATTGTTAGATGGATTTATTAGTGAAAATGAAAGGAGCAGTGCTGAAACATGGAGGTTGTAGCAAGCCGTGCATCTTGCTCATTTCGTTTATTTGTTGTGACCGAGGAAATAGAAGGTAGTTTTAACGTTACGACATTGTGTGTATTGAAATGATTAATTTAATTGAAAATGACTGGAAACACAAATTTAAGTATTTAAATTTAAAATAAATTATCGTTTATATATTCCTTCACAATTGCATTTCGTCCACACTCAAATTCTGCTATTTCCCTTCATTTAGCACTATGAAGAATAAATCCAAATCAAAGTGTACTGTTAAAATATTTTCTTTTTTCTTCAACTACCGCTTCAATTATACAAATACGACCCTAGTCTACGAATAAAGCAAATCTTTATTTGTAAATAATGACGTCACTACTGGCACCCTTGTCCTTACTTCTAACGATATTTAATATTTTGTTCTGGTTTACGGCATGTTGTCGAATACAATATTTGTTTGTGACGTCAGGCTATCACTCGATTATGCGCCAAAAATTTCAAATAAAAAATCGGCTAGAAGTGCACTTTTTTCATGTTTTCCATTAGTATTAAATGTATTTTTGGTTGCAGAATAAAAACAATATTCGTACATTGTCAGAAAGTATAAAGTTTATTTGTATTCGCTGCAAAACAGGTAAGAAATGATTAGCAGAGCCTCGCATTTCCACCTGTTTCTAAGGCTCGTACAAATAAACTATATTATCCGACAATGTACTAATATTGTATATGTATGTATTTCTCTAAACAAATGATTCCGTAGTAATAATAATATACAGCTGCTTCAACTAAATATTTTTCCGTTTAAGCGATACATTGCTCAATATATTTTTTATCGCCAAAATTCGAGTGCAGTAGTTTAATTTATTGTCTGAGACGTACACAATACATGGCCGCCATATTTGTTTACGTCTAGCAACAAAAAAGTAGTTCCCCAACAGTCGTTCATCAAATTATGAACGGATCTGGGAATTACTGGTTTAAGGCCTTTGACCAATCAAACATGACTAGAAATGTAAACGAATGTAAGATAAGAATTAGTATATCACTACCGGTCCAGGGAATATGATTGTATTTCAATATTATATATCTATACAATACTGGTATTGCCAGTGTTGTGGTTATTGTCAATGCTTATATCAGTGAATAACCAGCAATTCTAACCACCATATCATATTATTCTACGAACTTACTCGGAGGGTTCTTAATACTTGACCCTCAAATTTGCCCATAGCGTCCCTATTTGATGGATAGGGGAGGCTCTCTTGTAGTAGCGTACTGAAAGTCCGACCGTGCACCGTAGTTGGTCACCTATTCGAAAAGTGTTACGCTCCTTGCACGAGCCCCGTTTAAAAATTTCAAAAAGGAGTAGGTTTAGTGTCTTATCCGCCCATACTCCACTCTGATACCTTTTCAGTTGCAGTCAAAATTTGGCTCACGTCGATGTATCCCATTTCCCGTTTATTTAATTCTTGTAAAAATGTTCTCCTCCTGAATATAGCTGGAATATTGTTTGCTGATTAAGCAAAAGTCAATCAATATTACTTTTATACCCAAATCCCACAACGGTGACAGCGCCGTTGAAAGGTCGCTAACCACCGCTAGCCATAATGGGCGACGTTCGGTGAATTCCACTCCAAATAACTATTTTGAAGATGTCGATTTTCAGCCCTTACCAAATACTTTTCCATGCAGCGGCAGTCATAATTTTAACAATTTTAGATGTTTATTTTGATTAACATTTTGTTCATACGAAATTCAACTTATTTGTTGCGAAGTTTAATTCGACACCAATAACAACATAGTAAAATGGACACCACAATCAGTGAATACGTATATACTATAAGTAGAACTCAACATATGAGCCTGGCTAATAAAGACTGGATTCTGCTAGTTGTAGGCAGTGTTTTAAGTGTCGATTGAACATATTTTAAGATACAATTTCAGTAAATTATTTAGATACCATGTTTCCTCTTTCAGTGTATAGTTACAAACCTTTCTGATTACTAGTCATTTTTAAGTATAATGTATAGTCACATTAATATTGATGGTCTGGAGTTACCACAGATGTGTCAATACAATATTAAAGTATTTAAATATGTTGTATAAAATATTAAACTGTAACAAAATACTACCAAAACGTTATTGTGTATCAGCATTGGGAATATGCAATAAATATTAATCTCGCAACAATTGCATTTGCTAGACAATATACGAACAATGTAAAACATATTGCTGTTGAAGTTTTTTTCGTATGAAACAAGAATTCAGATTTCTTTGCAATATGCAACCAAATTAAAACTCCTTATCCTTGTAATCCTGCTCATAATATTTTTTAAACATTTTATAACAATATTTTCGAAAACCATACTCACAAACTTCGACCTTTTGACCGAAAAATTAGACCTCATTTTAAAAAGAAATCATTTCATATTTATATTCCTGAACAACAAAGTTTATTAATTGTGTTGTCGTACCGTTGTTGCATATTTTGTCGTGCCGACAATATAGTAGTCAAAGTCTACGTATTAAAATAAACTATATCATTGTTCGTGAAGACATATACAGTCGTAGAAAAGTGTGTAACGAAACCCGACAATAAAATATAAGTTTTAGTGGGATCAAATCATCAAAGCGAAATATAACAAGTTAATTACTCGGGAAGAACAACCTGGCAATAAAATGGACAAACAGATTGATGGCGTAAGACAAATGATTACCAAAGCTGAAAAAAAATCGATTACTATCAAGCATATTCAAACAAAATGCCCAAATATGCTTTAGTTGAATTACTTTCTTGTATGCATAAATTTGAATTTACATGTTTTGTACTATTTGATTTTAAATTCATTTTATCCTGTTTTATAAGTAGAAAAAAACCAAAGAAAACCTCCCAAACAACAACGACAATTATAAATTAGGATAAAGACAATTTATATTCCTAGATATGACAATGAGTAACTCGACGGGTGTCTAATTAGAGGCAAGTACTGTTTGCTCGTCGGGAGCACATGAGTGCACCCATGGCTTTTTATTGGATTCGGTTTACTCACTGTTCGTGTTTTGTGGTTTTTGACTGATAGATAATTTGTGTTTTCTGTCATCCTTATTTGACTTTCTTTTTGAGTATGTAACATTATTCTCTTTTTGTAGTATCAAGTGTACTAGGCGGCTTATTGTTATCCTTTGATTCTTGAATGTGGGTTTTATTATCATTCTGCATGTTTTGGTATAGTGTGATTAATTCTATTTTTAGTATTGCTTGTTTAATTTATACTGTCTGTAGATCCATTATTCATTGTCCTATAGTTGGTTAGTGATTTCTATTGTAAGCTTGTTTTCTTAATGACGTTTGAGGATTATTTTGCTGAACGTGGATTACTCGTAAACTATTTTTTTTTAAAATTGTATCATTTTCTGTCTCGACTGATGCGTCTGTGTATTATCGTGAATGTCATTATTGCAGTCAATAAAACCGTATTCATGAAATTTTTTCTCGCTAGATTCTCAAATGAGTTATGATATCAGTGATCACATTTATCACAGCCTATACCTGCTACTACACACTTATTGAGAGGTTCATAAATAAAATTTTACTTTCAATCAGTTTTTCTATTGAGAGGTTATTTTTATATCAGTTGAAAGTATATAGTCTTGTTGTAACTTTACCAGGTTTGAGGTCTTTAGTGAATAACATTTTTACCTCTTTACTTTCCATACTATAGGTTGTTTTTAAATATCTAAACAGCTAGACCGAATGCATAAGAAGATGACAGATTTATTAGTCTACACAACTGAACAGAAATGTGTTAGTACAGCGTAAACATCCCACATTAAGCTTAATTTTAAGATTCGACCGCGCCTAGCTATTTTCTTTACGATTGTTATTAAAATCCACTGAATTTGCTTAGCTGTCTCATGGAATTTTAATCGAATGTTTTATTAACCGTGCACTCGTCAGTTGTATATAAGGGTGGATACCGTCTGAACAATTTATCATTTTTCCTTGCTTCTACAACATCCTTCACCATGTATGTCTATTGTTATCTATAAGAAGTTATGTTAAGGTTTAAAGGTGAATATCTGTAATATCGCTTTATTTAACTCTAAAATATGTTAATAATAATTTTTTACTTCTTGATTAATGAAAATATTGTTTATTAAATATTTTTATGTCGATGAAATTTTTTCCATGAAATGATGGAATTTAACATACAATTTCTTGGCTTCTTTGAGATGTGTTTCTAAGTATCAAGATGATTTGTTTATATTTGGGGGTAAGATGTTTCATGATCCAATCAAAGGTTGTTCAATAAAAAGTGCACGAAGCTCCATGTAATTTCTTTCTGGGTGGATTTGAGCTTTTTATTTAAGTCTACTATCCCTACAACTGTTAATGTGAACTCTCTTGCTGTTGTTGGGTTAGGATGTTGCCTTTTTATATCTCTTTTCAGCTTGGCTAGGGACATAATAGAACTATTTGCCAAGATATTCTCTAATTATTCTGATATGTAAAAACTAAAAACGTTGTGGACCAAAAGGTAAGGAGGTCCCTTAAATCTTGTGTTATGAATATTTTGTGGCAAAGTGGTTGGGATCTTAAAGTTAATAATAAACTAAATAAAGCCTCTACTGCTCAAAAGTAACTTTATATGTCATAGTGATGGCCGAGGCCACGTTGTTCTAATGATGTGACGTCTTCGTTATATCATGACGACACATAATTATATTTTGAATAATGTTTCTGAGATTCACGTAGTCAATGATGTTCATCAGTAATGACATGACAATAATTTTATTTTAAATAATGAGCCAAAACCAAGCGTGTGCCACGCAAGTATTTAAAATACTATAAAGCATGTCTTGGTGGGTTGTGTTCATTTGGCCCATTTGGTACGTTTTTATTTAGTTGATTCATATTATAACGCATCTACAATTGACTCAAACAACACACGTTTTTTATGTATATAATACTTGTTGTATAAGATTACCCGTTGAAAATGTAAAAACGAATACAAGGTTCTGTAACGTTTGTTAATCGTTCTGAATGTAGATGAAATATTACTTTCTGGACTTTAAGGAACAGTAAATCGATCATTAACATAAATTATTGCCTTGATAACTTCAGGTAGTAATGTAATATAACAATTATAGGTAAGCGTTGACTATTTATTGTTCGCTTCGCTTTCCGTGTCCAAAGCGTTTGAAAACTTCCTTTCTTTCGTTTGTAGCATTAAACATTGAAAAACTAAGAAAAACAATATAATCTGAAAATATCCATTTCATTTGTACTCGCTACGAGACCGAACGCAGAAAGCTCGACGGCCTCTCTTTTTCATGTTTCTTTTGTTTGTGCACATAAATTATATATTTTATTTTAAGCATCAAATAACATCTTAATGTCTTAATAACTATGATCAACTATTGTAATGAGACCATATTAGGAGGGTTGCGTTGACCCTATGAGCTGTCTAGTGAGTACTAGTCTGGGTCTGGCGAATAAAGATATCCTCTCGTTTGGGGGTTTTAGGTCATAATACGGAAATCTCGAACCGCGAAATGAAGCTGAAATACTGCGCTTGATGTTAAGCAAACATTTAGTTAATCTGCCAATACATCTTTTAATTCCCTACATACCGAATTTGTTTTGATGCGACGTATAATCAACGCAAAATGGCATCCGCCAGTATTAGCCTTTTGTGAACGTGTGCATTATGTGTCAATATGCATTATATTCTCTGTTTTGTACCAACGTCAGATAATTTGTGACTCACTTTTGGTCAATTACTATATTTGTATTATTCCTAAGAAAACGGTTTATAATGTTATTTTCTTAAATATGATATCAGTATTTATTGTTTTGTGTCAGTTTTAAATACAACTAGCCGTTTTAATGCGAAAGTCTTTAATGACGAGAAAGAAAATAATCATAAATTATTGCCCAGATATAGATGAATTAACCCTAATAATTAATACAGTCGTCATGTTCTGATTACTTCGATTACTGTATTGGTTACACTTCACCCTAGAAGATATGACTGACTTTTTTCAGTTACTCTTACTTTTAGAAAACTTGATGAAACATTAGTACTTAACGTTATACTGTCTATTTTCTGCTTTATTTACAGCATAATAGTAAGGACTATATTTGCATAATAAGGGAAAATCTTTGACGGCGAAGGATTGGTCGTCAGGTCATAGTATCGAAAGCCTTGTCGCAGACCAATGTGTTTTTTGGAGAATTTTTGGAAAGGCATAGGCTTACTGTTGCCGACACAAAAGGCTAAATTCTTGTTCTTCTTTTTCCCGTAAGGAGTTAACTCAGTGTTGAGTGTAAATACGTCCCCATCCAGTAAAATCTGTTCCTGTTGGTCTCTACCTTTCCCCGTTGATTTATTGTTCTTTGTCTTGTTTTCGTAATGAAATATTGCTAGCGTGACGGTCGACAAACATTCAGTCAATCAATCAAACAGGATTATAATGTAGGTCGGTGGATTTGTGTAAATAGGATTAGTGGTAAAATTTTAGTGTGCTGGTTGTTGGATGGAAACCGCATTCAGACGAAAAGCTAGTTACAGGATTAAAAACAAATTAGACGCAATTGTTTTACTGGTAATATATAAAACATTAAACCAGGAGTAATAAAGAAGTGATGTAACATGGTGTATGGGCGTTTACAATGTTCTCAAAGGTATAATATGTTTTAAAAAGGAATACATACAAAGAAAATTGATTACACAAAAAATAAAAAAGCAAACATATTGTAATAAATGTGTCGTGTTAAAGCTATTACAACAAAAGCATTTTTGTAATGTTTAATATGTTAATTGTGTATTTAAAGCAGGAAGATATTACACAAAGCATGGGTTACTTTTGACAAAACAGAAAAATAATCGAAAAAACGTAATGTTCATTATGAAATGATTTTATCTGCTGATTGAACCAACATCTAATTCTTTATCAGGCGTAGACAATTAAAACACGGATGTTATTAACCATAACTGATATTGACCTAGTTTTAAGTCTTTTAGTTGTCCAAGAATGCGGAGAAGCTATCAGTAATGAACAATTATTCACGTTCGTAGTATATCAGACACATAGGTTGTAGTTTTTTGTTACGGTTTTTCGTCGGCATTTGTTTAACGACTGACAAAAATTTGGAACGTTTTAACAATTAAAAACTTTACAGTTAGGGTTATAACGAATACTTCCGTTTCGTTAAAGTTTAGTATAATTGTAATATATCGTGCACATATAATTTTCACAGAACGGCATCAGTGGAACTTGGACGCTGATGCTTAAATTGTAACAAGTGTATATGAAATAAAGGATAAGTTGTTCAAAAATAAATATATTGTGCACATTACTATATATATAAATATATCATGCAAAATTTTTATAAAGAAATATAACAGTACATGTTTCTGTAATGAAACAGACATCTCGATCTGAGAAAATTATTTTGTATTTCAATTTGTGCGATTCTTTAATAGAAATTGTTACACATAAATATTTTGCAGTTCCCCTGAAACGCTGATAGTGTTATCTTTACAGCTACATGTACCATACGGTGGTATCGTTACAGCTACCCCGAAACCCTGTGTGTGTTATTTTTAGAGCTACCATGACAATGAACCCTTAGGTTGGTATATTTACAGCAACACTGACAGTGGTACCGTTACAGCTCCACCGGAACGCTGAAGGTAGTATCTTTACAGATCCGCTGGAACACTGATGGTAGTATCGCTACAGCTCCACAGGAACACTGACGGTGGTATCTTTACTGTTCCTCTGGAACACTGACGATGGTATCGTTACAGCTCCGCCGGGAACGCTAGAGGTGGTATCTTTACATTTCTACTTAACATCGTTTGTTATTTATAATATATGGAAACGTGTAAACTTGACAGTAATACATACATTTATTCAAAATCAGTAAAACCTGTTCTACAAACCACATGTATTTATTAATGTACAAGTCGCTTTAAGGGCTCTCTGTAGTGGATTTCAGTTTAACTGAATCTGTATTAATAAAAACCATGCTTTATGGGAGCTTTATTTGTTTTTCTGTTATTGTTCTTTTAAAACACATTTCGCCGACGTACAAATGGACTTTTGATTCTAGCGAGATCATAAATGTTACCTAACTTTGAGGAAACAACGAATAAATGAATAATTGTTTGTGCCACGCTGTAACAATCACATGGAAGACTTAATGTTGTAATCATTGCTCAATAAAAGCAGCTGCAGCTCTCGATAATATCTGCATAATGTTGCTGACGCCATACTATGAATGTTGAATTTTAACATAATGTAACGTTTTAAACTGTATAAATTTTTAACTAAACAGTATTAATTTACCTGAACTTATACCTGAACAATAAATGTTGAATTTTGTTTTGGTTAATTCAAAAAATTTACTCTTTATTCTTACATCAATCGCTTTCGAGTTTTAAATTATGACAATTTGTTTTATATTACATAGAATACTTTTACACTTATCAGCGAAACCATACTGATATGATTTCCAAGACTTTCATACAGCCGCCGACCGCGTCCCAAGCAGAGACCGTCTCGTTGAAAAGTTGTCGGACAAAATACGGGAATCTTGGAGCGGGCCATAGTGTGATGAGTGAACAATAAAGTACCATTTTGTAGATTCGCAAAAACAGTAGGTTCATTGAAGCCGCTATAAAATGCTAAATTTTGCGTCCTTTCCCAATTCTCCATACATTTACTGTGACAGTCAAATTCAATGAAATCGGTTCAACCCTTTTCTCATTTATTTATTTATTGTTTGTTAAATTGTTCTCGTCCTAAATATTCTTCGCTAGACTTCCACCTATATTATGTTTCTGTCATTATAATGCATGTTTTAAACTGTAGAGGAAGGGCTAGTATAATGCTTTTAAAACTCGTATCAAATTTTATCTTGCTTTGACATCATGTAAATAAAGTGCTAAACATTATATATTTAAGAAAATCAGAAAATACCAAGAATTGCTATAAATACTGTAGAATATTATAATCTATAGTAGTGTAGTCTTTTAAAATGACCCAACTAATCTTGTCAACGTGAACGTAAAAAACGAGAGACGTCGGAATCACGTTAGTCTAATACCCATCACATTTTTTGACAGCCTCAGAAACCATTCAAAGTTCGATGCATTAGTAATACATGAGCTACTTAAATTGTTATATGTCGCTTTGGTATCTGCACACGAACCAAGTAAACAGCACTAACAACTCGACACATAACTGAAAGAATTGTATGTATTATGCTTTGCATTGTTATGGTTACTTGTTAATATTGTGAACCTATATAAAACACAACACATGGTATTTGCCTTTGGTCAAATTTTAATTAAATGAATCAGTTAACAATAAACCTTTGATACTATAATATCAAACGAAAACAATGCTTGATATTACATCGTGAAGTAATAAATAAATAATAACGACCAGCCCTCGAGGGCAATAGAAGTAGAATATAGCTTTTTCCTTGATGTGTCACCAATAATTATGTTTTACGTGAAATTTTAAATATCGTCACTTTATATAAGTTGACGCAATGTACTATTTGAATAATATTACATTTTGAAATCGGTCACACGGACCTAACACGTGATCTTTCAATTTTCTATAAAAGATCGAAACCAGCGCATCATAGCAACCTCAATAACATTACACTGTAGCGCAGTAATATATCGACACGAAAACGGACATTACTTGAATTTTGTCATGAATTTCCCCCCAATTTATTTATTAAAATGTAATTATAAGAATCTAATGCATTCTTTTGAAGTTTCATTGACGTATGAAAAGGTTGACCGTGCGCACATTTTCATCTTGAAGTGATAACGTGCTTTACTAAAATCTTAAAAAGAATGCATTCAATTCTTACATGAAACTAGTGATAAACTATCAGAGTCATAACATGTAGACATTATTTCTATTCTAGTATTTTTCTTTTTCTTGAACATAACGATGTGTAACTTGACAAGTGTCTAATCTTCAAAAGACATTGCGTACTGCCTGGCGTCTTTTTAATGCAAATGATAAAGAAAAACAAGGGTACCACATTATTATAAATGTTAATATCATATGTTCCTATGTACCAACCAACATAATACGATGTAGTGTAAATTGATGTAAAAATGAAAACATGTTTTCTTATACGGACTTCATGTAATGTATATGGTGGAGCATCTATCAAAATGATTTTTATGCCCCCGTCACGACATGTTGGGGGCATTAAGTTTTCCTGTCCGTCCGTCCGTCTAACCGTTCATACGTACGTACGTGCGTCCGTACGAATTTCTGCCAAGCTTTTCTCAGAAACCGTATATGACAACAATTTGAAATTTGGCAGGGTGGTTCAGTATCACAATTTGTACGTCCTAAGCAACTTTCAGACCTGTCGAATAACTACTTACTGTTTGGGACTTCATTTAGCGGGGGCTTCTGTGTCCCATAGACACATTCTTCGATTTTTTGTTAAATGTTAAAATTGACAGGTGTAAAGGATTTGCCATTTTTTTAACCGTATGTTTGTAAGTCAATTGATAAAACTGTCTTGATTTCATATATTCTCTTTTCATTACTAGAAATTACTAGAACTTGTAAAACGATAAGTTGAAGATACTGACGTTACGCATGAAATTGGTGATACCTAACGTTACAGAAAATTGTCGTCAAAATGCCAGTTTGCGACGACGTTTTTGTCGCTTGATGTGTGTTCGGGATTTTTTTTTATTGTTTTGTTGTTTTTGTTTTTGTGTTTTTGTTTGTTTGTTTGTTTTTTTTTTAATTTATTGCTTTTTTTGTATTCTAACATTTTTTTTAATTTATAGCGCTTTTGGCGAGTCTTGGTCTCTAATTTAAATTCGTGGAAGTTTTTTTTCTTTTCTTTTAGAAACCATTTTCGGAATTTGAGCGCCTTTGATGAGTCATCTTCGATTCATAATCGTGAAATTTTAAAGTTGTTTATTTTTTCAGTGTGTGTGTGTGTGTGCATTTTTTTTTAGAGGGGAATGGGATTTGCTTCATTTATAAAAAAAAGAAAAAAGAATGATACACAAGTTTTAAAAATTAATTTCATTTAAACATTCTAAAACATTAAGATGCATTTCCTCTGTGATGCTTATTACATTGTTTGAAGCTAATTCAGAACAAATGTAAATAAAAGCAGCGGGCACGATCGCTTTTCTTTTAAGTAAGCGGTATTTAAATTGTGTGTTTGACTTTTCATAGTATAATCCACGAAAAACTTGTGTTCCTGCAGAGAATGAAGCGCCCCAACTATCTGTCGTATCAACTTGTAGAATTTCCAAACCTTTTTCTACTCTTAGTAAATAGTATTCCTCATTTGCATCGTCGGTGAACAGCGCAACCACTTGGCCAGCCGATACTAATTCTTGCAAAGAATTTTGTTCATTTTCTTCGTCTTCGTGTTGTTCGTTAATGTTCTCTTCACTCATTTTCCATTCCGTATAACCACCGGTTTTTTTTACGTTGCAGCACTGGTCATACATATGATAATTGCAGTTCAAGCAATAACAAGACAGTTCACTCATTGTTATTAAACCTCTGTTTGTCTGTCGGCCTGACCTTACTTGGTGAACTGATCGAATACTTGGGACCGGCTTAAAAGACAAGTTATCGTTTCGCGGTATTGTTTCTGCATATTTAAATATTCTTCTTTTGCAGAATGATCTAGGTTCCGTAAGGTTTGCGCTAGCAAAATCATAAAGATCTTTTGCTGATCTAATTTGAGCCTGTCCTCGTAAGATTGCATTATCGGCCTGTCTTTTTATAATCCCCCCGGCAGCATCTTGTGGCCCTGCAATTAAAACACAATAAGGGTATTAGTATGGAAAAGTATAATATACAGAAGCTATATAAAAGTTCTTTATTATACTTCATGCAAAAATGCACGGTAGTTTTAATGGCTACAAGGCTATGTTAATTCAGTTGATTTTTATTAGCCCTCAATCATCAGCATGTCTTTTCGCAATGAGTGTTCAAAATGCAAAAATTAACACCTGATCCGGAATTCGCGACTGTCACCGAATTGTTCCGGATAAGCTCAGAAGCAGCATTTATTGTCAAGAATTAATTTAACAACCAATATATTGGTAAAAGATTTATCAATTTTATTATTTATAAAAAAAAATCCAAGCATAATAAAAATCATTCCGCCCTTTTTGATTGGGGTATTATGAAGATTATCCTCGAAAAAATTTAGCACCCTCGACCACGTCTCGGGTGCATATTTTTTCTCTCTTGTGATAATCTACAATATACACCTTTATCTTAGGGCAGTATGTTTTTGATTTTAATTCAAACCATAAAACCAAAACAATAATATACTAGTATGAAATACGTGTTCAAATATACAGAAAATAAATGAATAATAAATAACTACAAAAATGCGATACAACTCTTTCTTTAAGTTCATTGCTTTCGTTTAAAAATGTTAGTTCAAACCAACACATACGAAGAAAATTAATTAATTCTAAATTAATAATTAATTATGATTACCTTTTGCATGTGAAGTTTCGAAGAAATTTCGTGTAAAATGTTGGGAACTAAAGTCATCAAATGCAGTACTAATGTCTCCAAAACAATGCCTGCTCTTATACTGGGCTGCGCATCCGTCAGTAAACTCGTGTATCTCATTTACTGAATATGAAATGGACTGTAGATATTCCGCTATATAGTTTCGAACTTGATGAACAAAATATTGATCGTGAACTAAATCCGGACTAATAACAAAAAATTATTGTGATTATTTCCGGGAAGTCTTCCGAGCTATCAATGCCATCGTATTCTAATAGTGCATGTCTATGTATGATAGTAACATGGACCGAAACTTCAGTTTTTTGAAAATAGGCACTTTGTATCTCGGTACGCTCAGAACACCTATAGTTTTCACTAAAGTCGTGTACTAGAACACACTGCCTTTCTGGGAGATTTCTAACAAGATTCTGAAATTGTTCGTTTTGCCATGTAGCTCTATGTTGATGCAATGGAAACGTTTCAAGTAGTTTCCTTAAATATGCAAAAAGCTCACCGACTTTAGTTTCTTTTTTAACAAGCATAAGTTTCTTTATTGTCTTGTTGCCTTTCACATTTACGGTAACATTTTCAAATTTTTCCCATTTGATCAATTGCGCATCATCCGATACATTTACTTCTTCTGGCATAAATTTTAACTTCTCGACCCCACAATTCGAACAGTTTCTCTTAAGACATTCTAAGTTATGGAAACCATCATCTTTTTCACATAACGTATCACTGACAATATCCGAAATGGAATCATATACAGGAAGACGATTTGATTGTGTCGAAAAATCATTTTCTCTTAAAAGTTTTCTCCGGAATTCCATGCAAGATTTGAACACGGTTTTAAATTCAACATGATATTTACAACAGCACGTTTGTCTATCTTTTTGTCGAACTGAGCGAACGAAATATGGTTTACATTTTTCAAACATTCTTTGTGAGACTTGAATAGATGGATTGTCTCTGATAAAGTCTAAATAAACATCAGTCTGCGTTTTCTCCAGAATGTGAGTCATATGGCTTGAATACGTTTTGGGACCGATGCGGACTCTTTTTATGTCTGCTTTGTTGCCAGTGGGTCTAGATATTCCAGGTTTAAGCCAGAACTCGTACATGATTTTCTTTGTCTCTGGTTTAAGGGCATCAGATCTGGTTTTCCTAGTGGTGTAAATCCAGCACGATTTTTCAGATTTAAGTATACTTGTCCTTATAGCATGACCGCGACTTACTCTTCTGACAGGTAATCCTAGTTTTCTTGCGAGTTTTTTTCTACATTTATTGTCTCTGATCTTTTCACCGCTTACTGATGATATTATAAGGTTCATAGTTTTTAAAGAATCGCCGGATCTTTTGTTTTTACAATTATCTATGACTGTTTTTATATCTTCCGTCAGTGCTTTTGCTGTTTTGTGTTCTTCTATTTCCTCTGGCGATGAAATAAGTTCAGAAGATTGTAGTTTTCTGACAGTCGGTGAGTTATAATTTTGCAGATACGCGAACATAGTAGTCACTCGTTTTGATGGACTTGCGGGTAGAGCCAATTTTAATTTCTTTAAAGCCCGGTGCTTTTCTGTTCTATTTTCAAAAGTATTTTCCATACTAAAATCATCATTCCTACGGTGGTTATCGGCATCGTTTTCGCGTTTTCTTTTTCTATATTTACGTTTCCTCTCTGCTTCTTTTTCTCGTCGCTCTTGTTCTTTCTTTACTTTCTCCCGATGAAGCCTTTGGCGCACTGCATCACTTGAAACAGAATATTCTCTATCCTTCAGAGTTCTATTTTTGTAATACGATTTTAGCCTTTGTTCTCGACGTTTCAGAAGCTTTTGTTGTTTCAACAAGTGTAGTTTTTCTCTAGACATTTCATGTAACAGTACTGCAAAAAAAAATAAATAAATAAAAGATACAAGTTCTAAAATATTAAAAAAAAACAAAAAAATGTGTCAAACAGACACAGTGCCCCGCCTTTATATTTGGGATGGACGGACGGACGAACGGACGAACAGACCCGAACACTATTTGTCCCTCTACTTTCGCAGGCGGGGAATAAAAAGAATATGTTCTACAATTGTTCGAACAATATTAATATTCCTAACAATGAAAATGCAAGTTAGCACTATACAACTAAATCAAACAGACTATTCTCTAATTTTATTTTCGTCTATAACTTGAAACGCAACGTCTTGAACGTTTGGAACGGTCGTTTGTGACTTTGTGACATAAGTTTGGACTTGCGTTTTGTATGACATTTTCGCAAACCTTGACGCATTTTTAAAACTAGAGTGTCAAAATGCGCAAATCAATTTGTATTTTTATTTTTAGTTATCAGACAAAAAATTTTTCACAATCAAATAAACAATTTCTGTATTTGTTTGACGGAATCGTATCAGAAGAAGTTCTTAAAATGTATTTGTGACACATACTTGGACATAAAAAAATATGCGTCCAAAATAAACTGTTGTGAAAACCAAAGAAAAACAAAATATGGCGAAAAAGCCAAGTAATTGTACTATATATTGATACTAATATTGATTGACTTACCGGTAAACTGATCTTAGTACAAAAGGCCGAAAAATGAAATACAACGTTCCTCGTCCTACGGGACACTTTGAGCGGTTCTGTTGTCACTTCGATAGCTATGTTGTTTGTACCCGTTTTGTTTAAATATTTTGACGTCACAATGCAACGGCATCGGACGTTGCACTGCCTGAAAATGGTGACTTTTGGTGAAAAAAACACAAATTTACGGAACAATTTCCATTAGATCCGACAATATTTTGTAACGCGGGACGCATGAAAAATGGCGTTATTTTTAAATATTAGTCGATTCTACTGTTTTACACTTATAATTTAGATATAATACAACATTATATAATGAATCGGTGTATATTTTTCTTTATTTTGATATATGATTTATAGGTTTTTAGTGTACAACAATGAAAAGGTGACCTGTTTTTGTGGTTAGTAGAATGCATTTTCTTGGGTGTCACCAATTTCATGCGTAACGTCACTGTAGCTAGTCAGTTGTACCCTAGTAAGTATATTTCGGAACATATTATTATCTTTTATTGGGCTCTGTCATATTTAAAAAAACATATCATCCAGTCCGTATTTGCTTATGTGACACGAATATTAACAAATCTAACCTGTTCTTCTAATCTAACTGCCTAATTTGATGAATGGTATAAACAGACACAAACGAGGTAAAGATTATATAACCTGTTCAGAAATTTGAAATATTACTTATAATTTAATTTTAATTGTAATTGTTAAAACAACGATGAAGTATTTTGACTATTTGAATTTTAACGGCGTAGGAATAGGTCATGGGACGTGCGCAAGTTACATCGTATGAAAAACAACAAGGAAACCGACCGAACAACAAGAGCCGAAAGTCAATGGACAATGACAAATCCGGATATAGACAATCATATACAAAGCAAAAACACACACACACACACAAAACACAAAAACAGAAAGTCAGTGATCCGAACACAATAAAACTGGTTACACTCAGTGCTCCTTACAAGCAGTACTTACCTAATTAGACACCCTTCTTGTTACCCGTTGTCATGTCTAGATAAAAAAAATCAAGGAATAGAAAAGACTATCTTTGACTCACCGAAAATGTCCGACCTTATTTGAAAGATTGATTTTCCATAACGATCGATAGTGTTAACCGCAGAACTTCTTAAGAGAAAATATGAACCTTGGTACAACAAACCCTTGTTTTAGTAGTTAAGTAGTCAGCGGTCTTGAAATTAGAATACCGATCGCAGTATCTAGCAAAGAAAAACCGAGTGAACAACAAGAGCCAAAAGCTAAGGAGCAGTTACCAATACGGATATAGACAAACGCAACACAAATACCAAAAACATAAAAAACAGACCAAAAGTAACCGGAATCAAATAAAAACCAAGGGTGCACTCAGGTGCTCCGGACGAGTAAGCAGTGCCTGTCTCTAATTAGACACCCCTTGAGTTACTCATTTTCATATCTAGGGAAAATTCGAATCCAGGAATTGGAAACATTTCTAATGACTCAGCGAAAATGTCAGATCGTATTTGAGACACTGATTTCCCATAACGATTAATCAAGTCTTGATGACGACCATAAAACTTCAGAAGAGAGAACATCAACCTAAGTACAACAAACCCTTGTTTAAGTAGTTTAGCAGTCAACAGCAGTGATATATAGAAAATCTGAATACCGTTCGCACGATTAGGAATAATGTATCAGTCTGAAATGTACACACCAACTGCTGGAGCGACTGGAATGTTGCTGTCGATAAATGGGAAGTTGACAGTTGGAAAGTTGAAGTCATCACGTTTGTCGTAGAGTCCAGTTTGTAGTTTTCCTGAGTCTTTTTCTAGAAGTAGGTCTAAGTAAGAGGCTGACCTTAGTGTAATAGTGGTGTCTTTAATTTCACGCTCGCTAGGGTAAATTGAATGTAAATAGTCACCAAATTTAGCATTGTTGAGGGACAAACCATCATCAACATAGCGGACGTGAAATGAAAAGGTCTGGGCCAGTGTCTTTTCTTTTTTCTTCAGCAGACCTTCTTAGAACACAGCCTCAAAAAAGTACAAAAACAGATCTGCGAGAAGAGGAGCACGATTCGTACTCATTGGAACATCAACAGTCTGTTGAAAAACATGTCCTCCATACATGACAAATATTTTGTAAATCAGAAAATCTAACATAATACAGATTTGGTCAGTATATTTAGTATTAGATTTAGAGTCATTGATGACGAAGTAATTTCTGTCATGACTAATTACCAGGTATTTATATAGTCTCTTTCCGTTTTCTTGAAAACACAGCGTTTTATAAGATCTTTACGCCTGGTTGTAAGCTGCATGTGAGTGATGGTCGTATAGGGTGTCGAAAACTCAAATGTTTTAATGCTGTTACAATGGGAAAGAGATCCAAACCTCAAGATGTCTATCAGGTGTTTAGATTTTTTTAATATCCACATTTCATTTTATTCCACTCCTGCAGTAGAAAGAGTCACTGTATTTTTGAAGTTTCGTTTTGACTGTTGTTAAAATAATTGTCAAGAATTGCGATAGTGTTCTGGTAGTGCACTTTGACGATCTTGCTGACAAACGCTGTTTATATGGTTTTTTGTGAAGTTTTGGTATCCAAATAAGGGGAGATCACAATCTTCGACTTTGATTTTGATATCAAAGGATGCTAATACCGATTTGTGAATATCAATAATCTCCTCTTTTGAAAGCACAGTGAATGTGTAAGTAGGATTGCCAAGTCAACTGTTCATGCCTAACTCATTAATTGAACACTCTATATGTTTTTGCCGAAAAAAATAATGTTGTTAGGGGCCTTATATTCTAGCACAACAGCATATTTGTCATGAATGTCGGACAAAGTTTTAAGAGCATCAAGATTTCTGAAGATTGATTATGCTTAAGTACATATAGACCTTCTTAAACGACTTATTCTTATTCGAATCAATGACCTTAAGGCTTTACCCAATGAAGACATGGTATCAACCTCCTGGTCCTCTTGCTTTGCCCATTTTCTGGCATATTACTCTATTGAATCCATCAATTATTTAAAGTTATAATTCCATTTGATGGATTTATGTTCTCGGTATTTTGGTCCTCTGGACAAAATATTGCGGAGTCTTTCATTGTCAACAATTTTAAGTTCTCCAGTCATCACGTGACCTAGAGGACTATATATGAATGGGGAATCGTGGTAAGAGCAGTCGGGGGATTCGGCTTTGAATTCATTGATCAAAAGATCATGCAATACACGTTTGTAATTGAACATTCTGGGTGCAATGGGGATAGAATAGGTATAAGATATAAAAACGAAAGGATTTATTTTGAATAGTGGTGGAATTTTGGAAGTAACAGACTTGTGGTGCAAGATATTACCAAGATTAATAGCATCTATGCCTTTGTTAGCAAAAAGTAAAGAAAGAAAAGAACGAGGCTCTTCTTCATCTTTGTTTGTGTTAACTGGTTTGAACAATCTGTGTTTTCCAATGTCTAAAATAATAGCTACTTATCTATACAGAGTGGACGAAGTTTCTGTTACATATGACTGGAGACATTCCATGTAATGCAGTGTTTTAAGTGGGACAGAGTACAATTTTATGCGAATATTATGAAGTCGTAAAGGGTTTTGAAAAAACGGTAGTAGGCCATTTATAGAAATATCCTTTAACACAGGTGATGTATAGGGACAAAAGATGTAATGAGTTATAGTTGGTGTTTTATTACACAGATAACATTGTTTCAGAGCCTGACAGTCTTTTCTTTGGAAAGTAGTTTGTAATTCATTTGTGTACGTTAGTGTTGTTTTACTGGTAATCTGTAGATAGTAGATCACATTAATTATTGTTCCTTGCCTGCAGTTTCATTTTTTTAAACAGGTTAACAGAAAAAATAGTTTATAGCTCCCTCATTGTCAGAATATAGTAGAAGGGAGATATGTTAAGCGGAATTCAAAACCATGAACACATTCTGCTTGCTTTGAATTCAGAAATAAAAGAAGGTTAACAGTTTATATATACTGGTATGCAAACTGTTAGTTTAAAACACGTCTACAATACACGACACATGTATTAAGTTAACAAAAAAGCATTAAAAATCTTCATAAGACTGATTAAATACTGGTTTCTGCACATGCGTATATTCATTAGGTTCAATACATGAGCTACGCCACTTGAAAATTTTGCCACTACAACATACTATTGGCAAAAATATCTGGTATCTTTTTTGCATTTTCTATCTTTTTCAATAAAAATGCAAACCTTTTTGTGAACAGTTCAATATAAATCTAATTTTATGTTACTATTCTGTAACAGACTTTCTTATTTAATTATATTGATCTGCATCTTATAATATCTTATGAAATATTAGCAAATGTGCTGATAATAGACACAAGACATAAAGGTTTTTAAATTTTCAAAGACATTTATGTTCATAAAAGCTTTAATTTATGCAAATTCCTTCATGATTGATATCTGGTACATTGTAAATTTCCATTAAAGAGGACATCCTTTGAATTGGATACGTGAAGAATATTTATTTAGACAGACACAAGATTAATAATGATTATATTTAGGGTAATCATGATTATATTGCATGTATATTGAATAGCCTTCATTCAACGTTTGTATAACAGCTAGTTATCGTGAAAATCTAAATATGGCAAATATTTCTACAATCAAATAGAGAAATAAAACCAGTTTTCATTTGTGAAAGAAAACAACCTGATAATTATGTCTTTATTCCAGTCATTAATATGAACTCAATTAGGCATAAACCAATTAACGTTCATATTTTAATCGAATTTCGTATAAGTTGATCAAGTACATCGTCTATTTATCATCAAAGGATTAAAATTAGAGCAGGCATCGCATGTCTGATCGTAATTTGTTCCAAATTTCTGGCTACGACTCGTATTAATTTATCTCGTTTGAAAGTTAATAACTACAGTTATATTGATTGCAGAATTCCATGGTAGAATAGGATCTGTTAGATTTAACTTGTATCTTCCCGTAATGTTAAAGTGCAAGTCAGACAATATTCAAAGATTTTTCACGATTACAGAACAATATCTTTACCATAAAAGAAGAATAACAAAAAGTTCAATAGTTTGCCAGAACTACAGATAAAGTGCTGGTTTATAGTTACACAGAGCAGTCTATTGCGTCTCCAGGGGCACGTGCGAGCCCGTTTGGTGGTTAAAACAAGCGTACTAGACCCTTTATGATAAAAAAAAACGATAAAGAAAAATTAGAAACCCGACGTGTACAAGTCCACAGAGCAGTCTATTGCGTCTCCAGGGGCACGTGTGAGCCCGTTTGGTGGTTAAAACAAGCGTACTAGACCCTTTATAATCAAAAAACGATAAAGTTAAATGAGAATAGAAAGCCTATCCCTGCAAATGATTGAACCAACTTACGAAAGTGGTAGGACACCTGGCTAATGAATGTTAAGCGACGTTACAAAAAATAAAGATAACTTTAAGGAAAGATATTATCTATACGATAGAAAATATATTTTATTGGGTTCGCGTTACTCACTTTTGTTTTGTTTTTTTTTGTTTCATTTTATATATGTTTCTTTATAACAGGATTTGGAATTGACTTTTGACTGTCGGCTTTTCTTGTCCGGTCGTCTTCCTTGCTATTTTTCTGAAACATCAATGGGTCAAACGATATAACGTATTAGTAGATCAACAACTGATCTTCAACCAAGCAACATCCTAATATAAATACACAAATCTTTATGTCTATGTACACATCTTTTTATAACTTTTTTAGCTTTTATAAGACCACGTGTACAATATGCAGATGCAATATGTTACCATTTGTTTTTAATACAACACGACGTTCATATTAAACTCAAAGGTATAGATATGTGGTGGAGGCTAATCAAGCTTTACACAAAATGGTTTATTTTAATTAAAGATTTTTGTGTTGCTGTCGAAGACTTATAATATTATAACTAGCATGTAAAGGGAGACAATTACAACTGTGAGTGAGTGCCTTCTTCCCTTGACCAGAATGTAATAAGAACATTTGAGAGTTTTTGGATATTTTTGGTGGGTTTATTGGCGTAAACCGACCCAAAGTCGTCTTAATCCAATAATCTAACAGGCAGTTGAAAACAATCCTTAAATGTATGCGAAGTACATTTTAAGAGTTTTGCACAATAATAAACAGAAATCCCTGTAGTCGTCTATATAAAACACAGTCATGATCTGGTTTGTTTTCACTTCATTGTTTGCCTGTTCTTATGCCACTTCATAATTGAATTCACGTTTTGTCTGTTTTAATGAAATGAATTTTCAAAAGGTTTTTATTCAGTAATTATTGAGCATTAAATATTTATAAACATCTTTTGATGATTAATATATACTTTTCTGTGTAGAGCTGTTATTCAGTCGTTTTTTGTTTACATTAAACACGTTGTAAGTGATTACGTATTAACATAACTTCACTTCACTTATGAACGGTGCCTTTTTTCGTCGTTTAATCCGATACGATGAGTTGAGGTAAGTTAATGCCAAACCGAAGTAATACTTTGATAAATGACACAATTTCACGAAAAAAGATTTAATGAATTATTTATTTCCCCACTGATCCTGACAATGTTGTAAACGAAACGCAAGTATGCATACGGTTGTTAAATTCTAAATTAGTTGCGAACAAAAGTCAGTTTAACAACCTGTTTTGTACATTAACTAATTTTACAATACTCATTGATGTTAAGAATTATAAATAGGTGGAGGTCAAAAGTTTAAACATTATATTGTTATGTTTCAGGCTGAGCATAAAGAAAAAATCAAAATGAATTATTTGATCTGTTTTATTTTATTGGTGTTTTTGTATTCGTATTAGGTGGTTAATGTTGTATGTCTCAAAAGCTTTCAAGTTCTTTGTATGTTTTGAATATTTTGTTAGTTTATTTTCTCTATTTATACCACGTAAAAAGTTTTATTACACTAAGAAAAATCACTATTTTAACTATTTAACAAAACAAATTGATCTTATAGTTTTATTATTGTATAAACATTTTTAAACTTGCTGTTTGGGCACATTCTTTACAAGATTTTGCACAAAAAACTTTTACATTACTTTATTATTAATTGCTTATATATGTCCGATGTTTTTTACGAATTTATGACAAAAAGACAATTTGTTACAATAGGAACACTGTTATATATGCAGCTTGGTTTACTATTTGAGCATAGTTTTGGTTCGCTTTAACGTAACCTGTAATCTCTCATAAACGCTATTTATGTAAATAAATTTACCAATTCTGTATCGGGTTGGTCTTTTAGTACTCATAACTTTACTGAATTAGAAACTCGGAAATGAATCTTATAAACTGTCATAGTAAAGTACATATACTAGTGAGTCAAAATAATGTAATGGTCGAAAATTCCATTGAGAATATTTTTGTCAGGCTAATTTTAACATGCAAAACTTATGTTGCTGCCTTAATCTATAGCTAATATTTTTACCTCCAGGCAAATGGGTAATTGGTATTCCAACACCTGAGCTGTTCAGAACGGCTTTAGGTAGGATAGGGGATGCTTCTCGTTGAAGACGTGTTTCATGTTATCATACCAAAAGTCTGCCTTCTGATCATAGTGGGCAACAGGTTTGGGAGTTGCGCAACTTGCAGAAAAAGAACCATTTTCTATTTTTCCGAATTGTTTTTCTAGAAACATAGTGGGAGGGTTCCCAGTGCTCGACCTACAGATCAGCCTAGCGAGTCCCCGGATGTCGGATAACGTTTTGGGGGTGGTCGGAAAGCCTGGCTGAGAACTGTAGTGTGTGACGTGTTTAAAGAGTAGCACGCTCCTTGCTAGATAAAGATATCCTTTTGCAGATTTCGAAAAAGAAAAGGCTCATTGTAGCCGCTACCCAATACTTCATACCTTGCCATTGGCAGTCAAAGTTGTGTCCTCTATGTCCCATTCCACCCTCTTATCCGTTGATCCATTGTTTGTTTATTGTTCCCGTTCTGATTATAGCTCAAATACTAAAGCAAACATCCAATAAATCAGTCAATCAAAGTTTATTGACATAGCAGTTACCCTCAACCTATAAAAACGTTATTTCGCTTAGTATAGTCCTGTAAAAAAATCGTGTTTTCCAATTTCTCTTGATTTCCAAAGTTTGTTTATCTACAATAGCATTTTGGCCTAAAGCAATAAATTCCTTAAAACATTTTACACCTCCGTAATTACTGAACCTATTTTACATAAATCTTACTTTTTTAATTGAATCATTTAAATCGCGTAAATAATATTTTGTTAAGTATACCACAAGATATAAAATTATAGAATGGTTACTAGTAACGGTTCGTCTCAACCCACACAGTTGTTTAGAGCGTCTACAGGGTGGCGGATAATGTCTATTAAGGAAATGTTAAGTTATAGGATATAATAGGAAAGCCCGGTCGATGGAGTATAGTTGGTTATGTGTGTTGCGAGACTTTAGACAACTTTTTAAAGTTAAAACAACAGTAAGGATAATTGTAGTCAGTAGAAACTAAATTCTCCGTCTCTACTCAACATTCATATGTTTAAAGTGGTCAAATTTTGTGTCATTTGGTAGTGTTCCGTCCTAATCAAAATATTTCTTGTTGAATTGTTTTCGTCATGAATAGCGGAAATACTGCTCGCTTGATACAAGCAACCATTTTAATGAATATGTTAATCAGTTAACAGTAGATCATATGAGATAGTAAATGCTCTGAATGCAGACGGACATTTGAGAAAGCAATGTCCATACCTGTTTTTGTAACAGAACTAAAACAAGATCAAAATAATAAACATTTAGTGAAGCAGACGATACCAAGCTGATGATACGAAAAACTTAAAAGAAAACGATTAAATTGTAGTTTGGAACAAACATAGAAAATTAAATACGTACAACTGAACTTAAATAAAATCGACTGCATTAAAAATGTTCCAAAACCCCAATATTATTCTGAAGTTATTACCATTCAGTCTTCTCAATCTTATGATATATACGAAATCTAGTATTTGAATCATTTTACTTGTGTTATACACTCTGTTATCTACAACTGTAGATGTCGTTACAACAAAACATTATAATCTAATTGCAAGTATGACTTTAAACATTTACCCTGTTAAATAAACCAGTATACCAATATCTTTATTACTAGCATTCTAACATTGAATTATTAGTCCCGAAATATTTTTATGGTCTCCTTAAAATACTGTTCAGCAGTTAGTAATGCGTGACTATTTTAATACAAACTGTTAAAGTTTATTATCACAGAGGCATTAATATCGTCTTACCAAGAATACAAATGGTTTTGCCACGATTCAGAGTATGAGAACAATATAAAGTAAGCTTACTGAAATAAACTAAACATTCGATTTATTTTTTCATCTAAAACGCTCTTAGTACACCCGAAGCTTGGGTAGACAATTCAGGCATAAATATTCTCCAATCATTTATTTAACATTTAACTAACGTATGATTGGTTTAAACTAAACACAAGTGCTTCTGATAATTTATTATCCTGAGCTGCGTTTTGACATGATGGTTTGTAGAATTGTGTTTCTGCGTCACACTATTGTTTCAAAGAAGTATATCTAATTGTTTGGCTCTGGAAACCTGTAAATAAAAACAAAATGCAAGCAGTGCCTGATCGATCTTCTTAACGGCTTTATTTTAAGAAAGTTCTTATTCACACATTGCCCGTTCCCATGCATGTCATCTAAACAAATAAAGTTATTAAATGCTTATTGTCATTTTTATGAGATTGGACTTTGCTCTGTTAAGTATATAATACATATGTCTGCTTCCATTTGTTTATACATGAAAAAGGTTGCAGCCTTGCTTCATTCAATTGCACACATTTATTTCTTAATTAGATATTTCTATAAAATACTAGGTATAGGAGACACAATCGCATATTTTACTGAATCAAAATCTCGACTCTTCTTGCTTAAAACCTTCACATTTCGGATCGCCTGGTTTTTATTGTTGTGGCGGCTTTTGTATTGTTAGTGTTGTTGGTTTATTGTTTTGGTCTGGTTTTGTTTGGTTTTTTTATTTCTTGTTGGTCTTTTCTGATTTTTATATCGTTTAACTTGTTGCTTGATTGTCCTATGAATTAGTCTTAACCATGGGTACATTTATTTTTCTTTTAGTCCATGTAAATCAATAGATTACAAATTGTTATTTGTTTTTACTAAATTATTCTCCACAAAATACAAAATAACAAATACTATGGGAATGCAATTTATATTTTTGCAAGTGGATTTCAATGCTCAAAATCGAAATTATTTTTAAAATTTCCACTAGCTTTTGTTTATTTTGTCTTACCCTCATAAGATATTATTAACGTTATCTAGTTGACAGATAAATGCATTAATTTGTCAACAGTTTTGTATTTGTTAGGCGTAGCTTAACTACTTATACGAAACTTTACCGTCTCAATCAGGGGCCTCGGTGGCCGAGTGGTCAAGGTAGTTCGTCTACTATTGATCACGTGGTCTGTCAACACTGAGATTGCGGGTTCGATTCTCACTGCAGGCAGGGTGTACTCGACTCCAATCTTAATTGACAAGTATTGCCAGTTTTCCTACCGCAGGTCGGGGGTTTTCTCCGGGTACTCCGGCTTCCTCCCCCAATAAAAACTGGACGCCATGATATAGCTGAAAAATTGCTGAAAGTGGCGTTAAACACCATCAAACAAACAAACAAACCGTCTCAATCCGACGCCTGTCAAAATTAAAAACTGCTACCGCGTTTGGTAAAGTTTATGGTCCTTTTGTAAATCTTTTATTACACTTTTTGAAATCAACAATTATTTTCTACAGCTAAAGGGCGTTGTGAAATGGGCTGAATTTTCATTTTGGTAGATCGAATTTCCATAGGAAGTCAGCCATTTTTGTTTCTAAAGGGGTCTTATGTTGTTTACAAACGTTCGTCTGCTTTCGTAACGTACAATGGTATTCGGACAAACCGCTAGACTTTTCCCGCCTCAACTGCAGACGACATTACCCGAAGGATTTCGAATAGACAACAATGGAATTTTCCTAACGTACACATCCGTTCAAAACAAGGTCAAAATTTAGTATGGAAAATCGATGTCTCAAATTAAAATTCAGCCGCATTTCAGAACGCCGTTTAGCTGTGGAAAATAATTGTTGATTTCTAAAAGTGTAATAAAATATTTACAAAAGGACCATAAACTTTACCAAACGCGGTAGCAGTTTTTAATTTTGACAGGCGTCGGATTGAGACGGTTTGTTTGTTTGTTTGATGGTGTTTAACGCCACTTTCAGCAATTTTTCAGCTATATCATGTCCCGTCGGATTGACACGGTAAAGTTTAGTATAGATTGAGTGACGGTTGACTGTAACCCAAGCATTCATTGACAAGAGTTATTTTAATATTATAAGTTACCTAAACAGTTCAAGACAGCGTAACTTTTAAACAAGCAGACAGTTTTATATTATGACTTTGATGTGTTTCATATTCAACTGCATGTGGTTACAGCTATAAATGCGCAAAAATTTCTAGAATTTCTACAAAAACTAAAGTTTACCGTAAAAAGATCCAATTGTTAACAAAAAGTGCAATAAATGTTAACCGTTATCAACGAACTCTCGAGAAATGATTGGTTAAGGGATTGCTTGATGTCCAGTGAGTCAGCTTTATTCAGAACGAGAACAAGTTAACAAACAGACAGCCAACTGTAGAAATGGGATGGACAAAGAAAATTTGACTGTCAGAATAGAAGCATGAAGAAGGTTATATAGATAAATCAATTATAGTGACAACAATACTCATAATCCTAAAGTGGTCTTTAAGTACAATAAACTTTGCATGGTCAAATCACTTCACCAACTATCCCCCGTAGCTTTCTCTATTATCACCTGAAAACCACCAACCAAAGGGGTTTACCTATCCGACAGCTAGGGACTTGCTGGCAGTTTTGTAGGCCGAGCCCTTAAAATCATTTTAATACGTTTTAACCCATAATCTTGTCAAGTGATGCTTAACTAGAAAGAAGACAATAAATTGAATCTTTGTTGCGGAAAAATGGAAACTAAATGTACAAAAACCTATCCAGTGTATCTAGTACCAATTATATAGCATGATTTAGTTTAAACTTCATAAACATCCTGACAATTATATACTTCTAAAGTGAAATACATGAACCATTATTGTATTTTAACATGACAGAATTAACTCAACATTCCCTACAATCATACAAGGCTGCAGGAATAGTGTTCTGAAAACAACTCTATGCAAGGAATTTTTGCGTATTATAAGACTTTGGTGTTATAGACAGTATAAGTTAACGTAGAAAGGAATCACACAGAAATGTGACAAAAACAAAACAAACAAATAAACAAAATGCACAGTAGTAATGATAAACAATAAACAGTTCGGTTTAAATTTGATACAAATAAATGAAGGTAATAACAAAGTAGCTAACACAGAGGAAAGTGTCAAATGACACGATCCACAAATCAAAAGCCGAGAAACCGGCAAACTCCAGAACCAACAACAAAATATATATAAAAAAACTTCCAAAATAACAAAATACGGTACAATATAAATTTCACTTACGGTATGGTATGCTACAGATTGTATTAAGAGCCAGATGAACATGTATGTTGGTCTTAGGTTTAAGAGACAGGTGGAAGACGGAGCACCCGGTCAAAACTGGCAATGATTGTCAGTTAAGGTGGGAGTGAGGCACACCCTACCCGCGGAAAGGCGTAAACCCGCAATCTCAGTGTTGACAGACACGTTATCCATAATAGATGCTGAATGGAGATAAGTTTGTAATTATTGTCTTATCCAGTTATGTATTAAATATGAACCATAAATACGTCTCACTTACTGAACTTAACTAGACTACTATTTAAATATATGGGTGCGTACTCATTAAGTAGGTTCGTTTTTGAATATTTTTCTATATAACGTTTTTCAATTTATATATAAGCAAGTTTTCCTACCGAAGGTGGGTTTCTCCTGGTACTCCGGCGTTCTCCCCCAATAAAAACTAGACGTCATAATATAGATGAAATATTGCTGAAAGAGTGACATTAAATACCATTCAAACAAACACACAAATCAATATATCATTATGTTTATTATTATTATTTATTTATTTATTTTGGGCTGAAAACCATTACAGTAATATCCGGTTAATTATATGCCATAATTATTACAGGCACATACAACCATTGTATGTGAATGTTTTCTGTTGTTAAATCGTAGTTATCGTTTTGAGTAATAATAATTTTTTAAACGTTGTATGACATTCCATTACGAACTTGAATAAACATGCCATTTTTTTATTATATTTTACGCCATTAAATTGAAACCATTGAAGTTGATTTATCTACTATTGCTATGTTGTACAGCAGTCAGAGTAAACTATCGTGTTTATTTTACAGCAATTAGCGTAAAAACGTGTGTTTGTTGTATTCAAAACAGATTGCGCTTTAGTAATTCCGCTCTTTGAATTGGATACCAGCTAATACCTCACCAGGGCACTAATATTTTAGTTAAAAATACATTTTAACCTTATTTTATGAGAACATTAATTGGGTATGCCTATACTTCAGACTTGTACAGTGGTAAAATTTATATCTTGTGAACTTTATCTTGGTTTAGTATATATATAGTGACAGCGGTTTTAAAGTTGAAGAAACCGGGGGTGGGTATTTAATATACAACATGTCAGAGACAGACAAAACCTTACATATAATTACAATCAAAATAACTCTATTTGTCAATCTTTTTTCACTATGTACATCGACACAGCATACTAAACATATAACACTAGAGAGTCCTTTGAATCTATCAAACAAAATATTAAAACATCGATTATGGGAAAGATATTTTGATTGATATTTTAAGGTAAATGATTGTTTAATGTCTTATCATTGCTGTTTTAATAACATACTATATAGAAAAATGATTTTTACTGGTAAATTAATTACACCATGTACTTTAATGCAATACATGGGGCCTCGGTGGCCGAGTGGTTAAGGTAGTCCGTCTACTATTGCTCATGCTGTCTCTCAACAATGCGGTTGCGGTTCGAGTCTCACTGTGGCCAGGGTGTACTCGACTCAGATCTTAATTGACAAAGATTGCCAGTTTTCCCACCGAAGGTCGAGGTTTTCTCCGGTTACTCCGGCTTCTTTCTAAAACTGGATGTAATAATATAGCTGAAACATTGCTGAAAGCGGCAAATACAATATAAATAAATACATTTAAGTATGCGAAATGAAATATTGAAACGAATGTAAATGTATCTTAGAATACAGGGTCGGTAGAGTAGAAGTGCGCAGTGTTAATTTTAGCTCATATTTAAACACACTTAATTGCATGTTTCAACGCCAGGAATGTGTTGAATACAAGTTTTATACATTTAAAGATTGTTTGCCGTTTTTGTTTGTTACATGGTGGTCCTTGATGGTACAATAAGCTGCAAGTTACGATACTTAGACACACGGCATGACACTTAGGCCTTACCATCCGAACGAAACTGTATAGTTGAGCCTATACCATCCACAGACGACCAGCATGACTGTTTCCATTCAATCCAAAGACCAACAGTATTATTAAGCCCATAACATCCCTAGACAAACGGTAACACTGCGTCCGTACAATGTCAAGACAAATGGTATTAGCTGACCTATACCATCCAAAGACAAATTGTATAATTGAATTAAATTCAACCAGTGTATAATACAATTTTGCTATTATCTGCAGCAATAAAAAATTGTAATTATTCGTGATCGCGTATTAAGTTATTACCAATTAGCGAAAAAGAACTCAAATTTAGCAACCAAAGATGACATTAAATGGACATCATGAAAAATAAAATACAACATCGGATCATATACTTTATCTTAGAATGTCAAAGTTGACAAGCAAAAAGAACTGTTCAAGTTATTCTCGATGCCAACAGAGGTAAAAACGATTAATTGTTTGGGCTTCATTGTGAACTTTAACATATAATTGCAGCTGCGATTTTGACAACTAAGGAAAACATGAATACTCTCAGATAGAAGTTAATTCAATTAGATTCTGATTAAAGAAAACGTGACATTTCCAAAGAAATAACATGTCGAAACTAAATAAACCACTTCAGAATCTAGTAAAGATGGTTTTACCATTAAATTTAGTAATCATGGATAGTTCTTGATAACCTTCAATCCTGCTACTCGAATAACCCGTTAACCCGATGGAAAAGAAAGACACAACAAGCGGGTGATACCATTATGTAATTGTCGGCATGTTCTACTATCTTATAAAAAAATTTCTAAGTATTATAGTATGATTTATAAAGCTTTACAAAACTATCATTATCATTCCCTCATTATAAGACTTTGAAGATTTGTATTGACACTTGTTAGTGTTAAAGAATAATTTTTTTGTGTCTCGTGGATTTTTATGAAAGTTTCTTAAATATTTTTTGTGTATTTCTTGTTGATATCAGTTTATAACAATATAATAAACAATTAGTTATGCGTCGAGTATTGTGGTCGGGTTTTCCAACAAATAGTGATCTGTATTCCCTAACATGTCTCTGTATTCATACAAGGCACATTTTAGTAAGTCTTTTACGGCACACACAACAAAACAAAATGATTGACCTTTTTCGTTACCTTGTGGACTGCATTTTATTCCTATGCGAGATTTAAAATACGAACAATCAGTTTTTTTCGTATGCTTCTTATTTAGGAAAAAGTCTTGTCCAGAAATATTAAAGACTACCTATGACTAGCAAAAGTGTTTAATTGTATTTCCCATAACGATCAATTACGTCATGGTGACTACTATAGAACGTCTGAAGGAATAACATCAACCCAGGTACAACAAACCTTTTTAGTAGCTTAGTAATAAACAGCAGTAAACGGTTAGTAAACAGCAGTGAACGGCATAAAAAACCGGAACACTCATTGCAGGATCTAGCATCAAATCACCTCACCATACGCTGGAGCTGCTGGAATATATTGATATCGATGAAGTTAAAAGTTGGAAATTTAAGTCATTAAGTTTCTCATAGTCTATATATATTAAGTTTCTCATAGAGCTCGGTTTTACTGCTATTAAAATAGTGGTCAGGAATTTTGAAAGAGGCTTGGTGGCTCGCTTAGACGATCTTGCTATGAAACGATGTTTGTTTGGATTGTTCTGAAGATTTGGTATCTAATACAAGGAGGGGAAATCGCATTCTTACATTATGATCTAAAGAAGAATGCCAACACCAATTTATGATTTTCAATAATCTCCTTTTTTGAAGAGTAGTGGATGTGCAAGTATTATTGCCAAGAAAACTCTCCATGCCTAATTATGTCTCACCTTCGAATGTAGGAATATTGGCTTAAACGTAATTAACTTCTCCTTCTTTTTATTCTTGATGACCTTGACCTTACGATCAAAATTATTTTTTATAAGTAAAGCTTGTCCGGCCTGTAACCTTTTTAAACCTAGGATAAGATATCGTACATATGGATGTATCACTACGAAACAGTGTATCGTACCATCAAGTTTTGTATGACCTTGACCTCTAACCACAAGGTCAATCAATGTTAATTTTATATTGAAAGCTTGTCTGCCTTATTATCTTTTGTCTTTTTACCTAGTCTTTAGATATTTTGTTTGTGGGCAGTGGCATAGGTCGAGTGCATACTAGGGTGCTTGACCTGGAATGACCTTTGATGTCAACCTTCAAGGTCAAATTTAATATTTTACCTAGTATGCACATATTTGTTAATCTCAATCTCTTATTTTGTCAACACAATTAAAGACCACCTTCAATAGTAGCACAACCGTAATTAGGTACCAGCATTCAAAACATGCCAAGACTAACAACGTAAAAGAACGGACTTTTAAACCAGTTTTAAAACTGAACCATATCTGAAACTATGTATGACAAGAAATCAACGCTCGTGTATATTCAGGATGCGAAATTGTACTTTTCCGCTAGAAATTGAAATAAGAAATATCACCATAGAACGTAAACTCTTTAAGATATGTGATACGAACTCCATCGAGGATGAATTGCTTTTCCTTGTGCAATGTACAAACTATAATGCCAGACGTGGCACACCTTTTAGATGACATTCGAAACCACAACATCAATTGTCTTTCCTGCAATGACAAACTCTTTTTAACCATAAACTCTCCAAACTAGTTGCAAATTACATGAAAGATTGCTATTACATAAGATCTCATTCTACTTCTTGCTTTTAATTTCTAATAATATTCTTGACATGTCATAAACATTGTTTAAATCTTTTTTATAATATCCTTTAATTTAAATTAGTGTTTTTGCAAATTTGATTGCTTATTGCTTAAGTGCAGAATAAGTCTATATGGCTGGCTGGTGATATTGTAGTGTATATAATTGTGAAATATTTATATTCCGGTTGCACTATAATAAATGAGTTTTCTTCTTCTATCTGATAAGTATGAAGGTCCTGGTGTTTTGCATACCAGAGTAGTTGAATTTGAGTGACCTTGACCTTAACCTTCGATGTCAAATTCCAATTTGTTTTTGTTTTTTATCCAAGCTTTAGACATTTGATATGTATGTAGGTCCTCATAGAGCAATGTGTTGCATTACAGAGTAGTTGACCTTGGATCGCCTTTGACCTTTACCGTCCAGGTAGAATTGTGTTGTTTACCTGGGTCTTAGATATTTGATATGCAGGTAGATCACCATTAGGTTACGTGTTGCATAACAGAGTGGTTGACCTGGGATGATCTTTGAACTTAACCTTAAGGGTCATACTTGCATTTTATTTGCCTTTGACCTATGCTTTATATATTTGATATGCAGGTAGGTCATCATATGATAGTATGTTTTGTAAAAAATTAAATTAAAACTTTTTATACTGAATACTTTTTAAAGTAAATATCTCCTATTATGGACAATCTTAAACATTTCTGTAGAATTTTGTCATTCCTTATTATGTGCAGTTTACATGGTGTATTAGGGATACATATTTTGTGTAATCTAAAACCCATAAATGCTTTAAATTTTTGAAATCCATAATAAATTGCATGTGTCTAATACTAATAGTGTGTTCATATTCGACCCCAATGTGCAGGGTCTAAATGAAGGTGTGACATTCGTTTTAGATAATTAAAAATGTTCTAGTTCATTTATTAAACAATCTATATAATGTATCTTGCAGATAAATATACTGCTGTTTGTGGCCTAATCGGCTCTCACAACAACATATTTGTCATGAATGTAGTTTTATCAGCATCAAGATTTCCGAAGGCAGATGATGCTTCATTGCTCAGAGACAAGGTATCATCCTCCCTGTCTTCTGGTTTTGTCTATTTTCTATAAGTCACCTATTTAATCCATCAATAATTTAAAGTTGAAATTCCAGTTGAGGGATTGAGGTTTATTGTATTTCAGTTCATCAGACAAAACATTACAAATGCTTTCATTGTCAACAATGTTCATATCTCCAGTAATCAAGTGACCCGTCGGACTGAATATAAATTGTTGCAAGGAGGTTTGGCTTTTAAGTAATTGATCAATGGATTCTGCAATTCACGTTTGTAATTAAAGATTCTGAATGCAATAGTGTAGAATAAGTATAGGGTATAATTGGAGCGGATTTGTTTTTATGTATGCTTAAATTCTGGAATTAACAGACTTGTGATGTAAGATATTACCAATATTGATAGCAATAGTAATAGTAATATTCAAACTATAACAATAATACAGCATAGGCGTAGCAGTCGGTTCACAGGCAGGTGTACCAATAACTTTTGCAGGTACGGCATGCCGTACCAATAATTTTCAGAAATAAAAAAAATATTGCCCACGTAACCCATCTTTGAAGACCTGAGATTAAGTCCTAGGAAATCGCCAGAATGCAGGATTTTGTACCATTTATCCCAGAGCTTCCCGGGGCCTTTAGCGGCCCCAAACTGGCCCCCCCTCCCCCATTTAATCCATCTCTGCGAGGTGGGTAGGATCGCTACGCGATCCTGATTAGCATTAGGCCGTGCCAATATCAAATATGATGCTACGCCTTTGTACAGGTCTTGCTTATTGAATACATGTATAGCAGCGTACAAGATATTTCTGCGACAGCAATTCCTACAGTTGCCATATGAATCATTTCTGGCCGCTTGAAGACTTATAAAACCTGACTTTCTCATAGGCAGTTGTTTGTTTGTACTTAAATTTTATCCATCAATCGCAATCTTGAACAGAATATCTGTCACGCAGATCTAAAACCATAGCGACATATACGAAGTAGCACTAATGCAGCCCGAAATGCTCACCCGAAACACCTGATATCGCCACTGTGTTCAGAGGGATTTAGGTAGTTTATTGTATTTTTTCAATGTTTGTTGTTTGTTTTGTTTGTAGGTTTTCTGTAAGCCAAGGATTTGTTATTTCGAATTTCTTATTTAATTTACTTACATGCTAATTGTTAATCTTGAGATGATATAAGGCGATATACAATTATCACGATTTGTGAAACCTATTTCTCTTATGAAGTAACTAAAAATGTAATTGTTGTGGCAAATTTTGTAGAGCGGAAAATGGACATCATTCGAAACACGGAGTATGTAATTCCAGGCTAGAACAGTATAACATTTTTAGAGTAACATTAAAAACGAAAACATAAATAGCATGAAAACATTTTTCAAATTCAAAATACCATAATAAACATCATTGTTCAAATATAACATTAAAAATTTGTTCAGACGCGGAAATTCATCAAGAACGTACTTTCACTCCATAGAAGTGACGTCACATTGTATTTTTCTCTTCTTAGTATCAATTCGTTGCCCATTGTATACGATATTTTCCACGTCGCACGTTGACAGCGTTGAAATTTGACGTTCGGGTATTCTCTAGACTATCCATTTTGTATCATATATAAGTTCAAGCAGACCGAACGTATTATGGCGTCATTCTTTTTATGACGTTCAATGTTTACATTTCTCAGCTGAGTTTGCATTAAGATTTAATAATTTTAACGTATAGTTGAATGTAATTTATTAAATTTTATCAAGAAAAGGTATTCCCAGCTTTAAAAAATGATTGACATGTGCATATGATATTTAATGGCGTCATATTATAAACCAATTAAAATGCTAATATCGGAGGTCCTGACCTGGTGTTATATTTGAAGTGAAGCTTGCGACAATGAAAAATATTGCACCAGGAGACCAGGTTAACTAATAACCTTACATACTTCAATGTATGGGAAACAGGCCAAGGTAACACTTAGCGTTATAGCTATATATCAAATATAAACCATCATTAAAAGTAAACTGGCTACTTACAAAGAGCTATACATAGATTATCGAATAACATATGCAGAGTTGACTAAGGGGCCTCTGTGGCAAAGTCTACTATAAGGCAACACTGAAATTGTGGGTTCGATTCTCACTGCGGACAATCTTAATTGACAAGGATTGTCAGTTTTAGGTCAGGGTTTCCTCCGGGTACTCCGGCCTCCTCCTCATATATAAACTGGACGCCATGATATAGCTGAAAAATTGCGGAAAGTGGCCTTAAAACAACATTCAAACAAACAATAGCAAACATATCTGACTGTGTAAAACTGGTGGACCCAGAATTTTTTTTAAAAGATACGCCACTAGAATAAAATGGTTTTCTTTTTCTTAATACTTACAAAACATACAGTCTTTAATTTACATAATCTTGCTCTGGTATATTCTCCATCATTGTATTGATCTCTGACGTGACGTCGGTGATGTTATCAATAGTTCGCTTGTAATGTTAAAATAATCACTAGTAACTGCTAACAATTTTTGAAGTATGATGACCATATGCTTAAAGCAAGATGGATTTACTAAGGATTAAGTGAATCCAGACAAAAGTCGTACAGCCATGTGTTTCATATTGATATTGTAGAACAGATCATAGAAATTTTTTTTTGTCAATTAAATGCAATGAAAACAGTTTACTTATATTCAGCTATCATTAGAAACATGATGAATTTTTCTTCAAACAATTTATGTCTTTGTGCCCCTGCCTGCTTATCAGTGATAAATATCATCTGTAGTGGTATTGCGTTCCTGTAGCCATTGATACTTGTATTTCATGTATAAATCTATTCTTTTCATTATATTTACTGACTAATTATAAATATACTACATTCAGTCCTATTTATACCATTAACACAGTTAACAAGAATGGACGCTACTTTAAAATTGGGTTACAGCAAAATATTGTATACGAATGAAGGAATAGTTAATTATTGATGAAACCTATACAGCTCATTAAGCAGGTTATATCAGAACAAGTGGTGACACCTGAATTCACTACTCGGGAGCATATACAGTTTATAAACTATTAAGAGTATTGTTATATTCTTGGAAATTCCAACACAGGACAGTTCTACAAATACGCAACTATTGGTCTTTTTTAAGTCACTGGCGTGGGGAGAGGTTTGGTGCATGTTAATAATGCATCCCTAATGTTTGTAATAATTAAACAGAGACGATTATATAGAGTAACATATGTAAATAGTCATAAAATAACAATGTAGTAACAGACAACAGTATTTACAATGTTGTTAGTAACGTAATATATGAATTGTAGAATTACAATGCATACCAATAAACACCGAATTATATCAAACCTATTGAAAAACCACGGAGGACAATAAGATATTTCATGAAGTAACACGCAGCTCCTTTATTATAAATTTCAAAACACTAAGCTCGTTCATACTCGACTACACAATAACTTTTTTGTTTCCTTCCGAAAAGCGTAATCAAAGAATCCATAAATAAAGGGATTCACTATATTGTTAACAACATTCATTTCTCTTATAATTGATAAAATTGTTAATTGCGTTTGTGAAATCTTTCCAAAAAATTTTGGATCGTCCAAAGTTATGAACATCAGAATAAGACGAGGAGAATATGATATGATAAATGCAAGACCTATTGCCATAAACATGAATGAGTAACGATGTGAAAACGACATTTGTTTCTTTTGAGGATCACTGTCACTGCTAGACTGCGATTGTGGTGCACTAAATGTTTGAACATACGTCGTCGTCTGCATCATTTGCGGAAAACTGGTTTCTGTCTCCGATATACAATCGCTTACTTCCGGTCCGCCATTGTTCAATACAGCAGAGCTGACTTTGAACCTAACAACATTCTTATTATATATTCTATCTTTCTTCGCTTTTAGTTGTTTGTAAATTGTTCTTCCTATACAAATATTTAAAAATGTCAAGGCCACCATAATGGCTAGAGAGCAAACGGATGCAAAAATTATATAAAATAAGAAACCATCACCATAATGAGTTTTTACGTCCGTGTCACAAACAAAACCAGTGACATTGGTTTCGGTATTAACAACTTTTATTTCATCGTTATATACAATCAAAGGTGCTGATACACTAACAGACACTATGATGCTAATAAGCAAAGCTATACGTTTTCCTAACAATGTCATCTGTGATCCGAACGGACGGCATACTTTCAAATACCTTTGTATAGCTATAACTAACAACAAGAATATGGAGGCAATTGCTGTCACGTTTGTGGGAAACCACAAAAATTTACACGATGCACTTCCTCTAAAATTGACTGGATTTAGATTCATCGCTAGTTCCAGTGACGATCTAAATGCACAGGCACAGAGATCTACCACAGCAAGAAAAGGAATAAAATATCTGTCGTCTTTTTTCTTTGTCATTCGGAATGTATATATAATAATAACCAGCGCATTTCCGGTTATTCCAAGCAGAAGGTACAATCCCAGGATAACATCGTTTACAATGTAATATTGCCTTAAATCACTATTCCATTCAGCTAATTTGTCGTCGTATTCTGTGATATTCATTGTAGATGTTAATATAGGTTAATAATTGTCAAAATGTTATGGTAAGAAGAATTCCAATCATCACAATAAAATACTAAATAAACAATATCCACATTTTAACATTGCCATATTTGTATAAACTTTTCACGCTAACAGATGTCGTTCATGTCCAAAAAGTGTGGCTATTGCTTTAGTTTTGATAAAAGTACAAGCCATATTATAATGTGAACTTCACTTGGACAATATCGTCACAAAGTCTCCTCAAAGTCTCTTATTTAAAAAAAAAGGTTAATCACTTCCGTTATCCTCTGACACTTACTATCACAAATGTCAGAAGTAGACTTCAATATTGTGTGTTCTCTGCGATACCAAATCAATTTACTTCAACTATAACATCCGCTTACAGTGGTATCTAGAATGATAAAAATTGCAGTTATCGTTCTATAGCGCTTAATAAAGTTAAATACGGGACATTGCTTCGCTAATCAACGATTCCGTTATAATTGACCATAGAAATGTATAAGCCCTATTGAATTGCAATTATTTTCAAATCCATTAGCAAATGACTACAAAACTAAACACGAGAAATTGTTATTAGTTGTCTCTGTTCTAAAAATAACTTTCAAGGAAATGTGAATTCAACCACATAGCTGCACAGTACAATAAAAGTATGAAAATGTTAGCAATGTTCAACAGAGTGTTTTAGAATGTTTAGCACATAAATAAACTTAACAATGTGCAAATTATTGTTCTTGGCACAAAAATGTTATATTACCGATAACTTTGTAAACTTTCAAACCACGCTAATCATGCTTTGGAATAAATAGCACAACAAAAATATCTAATGCAAACAGAAATGAAAACTCGACAGAAGCGTCGTAAAAATATGACAGAAAAGATCAATAAAAGAAGGCATTCTGTAACCACCCTTGAAAGAACAAATTTCCGTGATAAATTATTTTCAATCGAATATCATTGAGAGAACACACTAAATAAATTTGTTATTTACAATAGTTGAGATCTTAAACAACTCTGAGGATTATTTAATGAGCGGCAAAATTGACAAATTTGATTATTTCCGACCAAATTGTTTTAACAACTTTATTTTTAATCAAAGACTGTTGATCAGTATAAACCAACAAATGCAAAATACTGTTGAATTTCCCGTTTTTCAAAACTACAAAAGAAATTTAACATGAAATTAAAAAATAGATTTAATAAATTTTGACCTCAATATTGAAATATACTATAGTTAGTCACTATAACGCAAACTAAATCGTTCAGCGTCAACAACTATTTCTAAGGATTTAATTAAAATCTTCGTTTTTAATTATATTTTAAATTTGACATTCAAATATTTTATAAGGTTGGAGTTTTTAATTGTTTTAATAATCATTGAAAATATCAATTCAACTTTATATTAAAAAATTTCAAATACTTGAATATTATTTGTAAATAAAAGATTCATCTCTATACATTCTATAATTTCACAGTTTATTGTTTATGTCTGATTTTCCACCATATGTTTTCGAATAATATACAGCAGGTGTTCAGACTTTCATAACATTTAATATATTGATTTGAAAACTTTTGCCTTTCAGCGAACACACATTATATCATATATTTAGAACGCTGTGTGCTGTTGGATGAAGAAGTTTACACTGTTTATTGAATTTTCATTATTTTGCCGGTATTTTATAAACTAACAATTGTGGAAAAGCCTTGTCTGGATTTCATAAAAAAGACTAATTAAAATATACGCAGTTGTTCTTTTGAAATGTCTAAAACAGTGAGTAACTCGAACTCAACAATTACTTTTGGCGAGTTTTTTTAAATTTTAATCTTGTTTGTTTTTGTTAAATCCTGTCCAGTTGTACATGATATACCTTTCTCGTATAATATTAAAATAAACACCATGTATATTAGAGGAAGCTTTGTAAAGATATTTATTTTATTGTATTTTAATGACATGTTACTTTCATTATATAATTTGACAAAACATGTAATGCACGAATACAGGAAAATAGTATCCTTTGTTTCAATTAAGACGCCTCTACACAAGATCTAAAAAAAATATCAAATGATAACGAACACTTAATCTTGCTTAACGGAAACACGAAACTAGGTGTTTTATTTCTACTTAAAATAGTAAATGCATAACATTTGTCAAAACAGATATCACATGTTCGAGTTTGAATATGATTTGAATATAATAAATACAATATTTTTTTTCGCATAGTCGAGTTTGTTTATTAATGTTAGGAACAAAGTTTTTAACAAATTTTTTAGCCTAAATACCGTTTAGTATTAAAACAAATGTATGCCTTATTATGTGCTCTACAATCACCCTAACTGAGCTGTCCATATTCCATTAGCCGGATTAAGCATTCCCTCTAGTTGGAAGCTCGACAGGTCAAAAATGACATCTGTAGACATACTGTTTAGGACAATATACTGTTTGTTCATTAAACTGTGTAATAAAAGGAAGCTCTATAGTGTGAAATATGCAGAATAGTGGGAATATGGCAGGGATGAATACTTGATGTAGACTAAAGGAAAGTTCAGAATTGGAAAACTGAAATCATCGCTTTTAGCATAGATTTTATTTGCAACTTTCCTTAATTGTGTGTTCAAAATTCAAACTCAAATTTGGAAGCTCAACGAATACATTTGCTGGCGTATTTAATTTTCATTTCGTCATTCAAATATAAGATGTGAACAATTCAAAAGTTCCCAAATCTACAATTATCGTGTATTTTGACATCATCATTATGTATAAGTTAATTGAAATTAAGTCTCAGCTAGATTTGTCTCCCTTATGTAATAGGCCTTGAACAAAAAATCTGCTTAGTATGGATACAAAAGCCAAATCTGAGGATAAAAATTTACTATAAAAATGTTGATTCTCAGTTGCATTATGCGCCAACTAAATATATTATCTATTCATTTACAATTCCAGCTAACTGTGATTTTTCTGGGACGAATGTTGCATTGTTACATTTGACATACATATAAGGTTTCTGGGACGAATGTTGCATTTGACATAACTGTAATGTTTCTTGAACGAAGGTTGAATTGTTACGTTTGACATAAGTGTGAGGTTTCTGAAACTAAGGTTGCATTGTTACATTTGACGTACATGTAATGTTTCTGGAACTAAGGTTGTATTTGACTAAAGTGTGATGTTACTATCGCGGCAATTCACACCAAACTTTCTGAAATCTTTTGAACATATTATGAACATTGTCATTTAACGTAAGCATTCAGATACCAGGAATAAAGGCACTCGTCATCGAGTGTCGGTAGGAGCTTTTACGGGACAGCGGGAAAGGTTGATTTAATCGCCGGAAATTCGGGATTTAACAAAAAAAACTGCGGGAATTCGGGATTTTTACATAGCGGGATTCGGGATTACAGTGGCGGATCCGTAGGGGCGTACGCCCCCCTTTTAAAAAAGGAAAGGAAAAAAGAGAACAGGGAGGGTAACAACCAGCGACAAAGGCAAAAAATGTAATCCCCGCTCGTCCTCGCCATAAATTAATGCATTAACGGTACTAATTCGTTTATTATGTACCAGGGTACTGAACACTATAAAAACCTTGTTCGTGGTTTTCTTTTCCGATGTCCCCTTTTTTTTGTCCCCCCCCCCCCCCCCCGTTTTCGAAAATCCTGTATCCGCCCCATGGGGATTGATCGTTTTATTTCAATGGGAATACGGGATTTCTACTTGGCGGGATACGGGAAATTATTTCATTTTATCGGGAAATCCGGAAACTCATGTATCTACAACCCTTCACTTTGGTAAGTCTTCGGTTAAGTCTAAAATCAATAACAGATCATGACGAACATAAAAAAAATGCATGCGCATGTATGTATTACATGATCTTAATTAATTATCCTAAATGCGATATACATGATATAAAGTCACAATACGTTGCAATGTACAGGATCATCTTTGTTTATCTACAGATCTGAGGAAAGTCGTCTGATTTTTGAACGGGAAAACGGGATTGATCCCTTATTGCACCGGGAAAACGGGATTGATCCCTTATTTCACCGGGAAAACGGGATTGATCCCTTATTTCACCGGGAAAACGGGATTTTGTATTTATCTTTACGGGAGTACGGGATGAGACCCCTTTTACCCCCCCTCGTCATCAAATAGATTTATTCGCCAGCGATACCTTATATGTTAAGCTCACTCGATTTCAAGAAAAATATTTTTAAATGATTCATGTAATTACACTGTGAATGTAGTGTAGCTTTTTAAGTTTTCCGTGAAATTTTCAACAAGCCTAATATACTTTGCACTGACCATTCGCTTTCTTCTTTCGTCATGAAAACGTACATGACACAAGGAACGTTCAATTATGGGAACGCGGGCAAGCTAAACGCTATTTACAGATCAAATATTAACTTGTTCCATCTGAAAAAAATAATACTTACATTCCGTAAACCGTATTTACAAAGACTAGATCATAAACAATTTAATGGGATTTCTTCCTATAATGACTGAAGAACAAAAAACGATATTTGTTAGCATTTTCTCTTACACCATCAGGTATCCATTATCCTAATGTAACACGAGCCAATATGGTCTCACACATGGACAACATATAACTTAGATTAACATGAGGTTATCAAATATTGCGTCAATAAATGGATTAATGGATTACGTTTCCACGATTTAATGTCCGTAGCTATTTATCTTACTACAGCGAACACTAAATTAATGTAATAAGCGCCAATGTTTCTGCTATATATAGATGTCTATTCTGAAAATGTATCTCTACAGCAGAGATGATGGGAAGACTTGATGACGTCATCAGACAAGTATGTCCTGGCGAAAACCGTGGTAAATTTAAACCAATCTGACTTCCTCTGTAAGACTTTGTTATACTGGAAGTATAAGCACCCAGATACCAACGTTTTTCTAGTGATTAGCGCCTAATTAGAACACATGGTGACTAAAACTATAGACATGTTAAACAAGCGTATCCTCGTTTTACATAGTTGAAGTTATGATTACTATATTTCATGAATTCACGATTTTGCTCAAAGTCAAAAGGTGTCGACATATTCTGAATGTTTTGGTTGAGTTTATTGGCATTCTCTTGCATTGTCGCTGTACATGTATTACTGTGCGCTGTGGTGTTTTATCCGATAACGTAGACCTGTCATCATATAAGATTTATAATGACTTTGTGGTCAGTTGTTGACAATGATCCTCTAGAGGAGTAATGTGACAACATGTAATAGAACAATCAGATAATTATTATTTATACGTACATTTTTAGCAATTTTGTAATAAACTTGAATTTTAGATAATATAATTCCGAGATCTGCATTTTTGATTTTACTTTTAAGTTGAATGTTGTTGAACGCCACCGTCGGCTACTTTTAGATATTTAATGGCGTCAAGTTTTTATTGGGGGAAGAAGCAAGAATGTCCGGAGAAATTCCCCGACCTTTGGTAGGAAACTGGCGATCCTTGTCAATTAAGATTGGAGTCGAGCGCACCCTCCCCTTTTGTGACCTGAATAAACAGTTTCCGTCCATGACAAACATCTGCATATGACGGTGTATAATGTTTATCTTCGTTCATTGTAAATATATTAGCTTCTGAACACCGGATGTATTTGATGCAGTTTGTTTCAGTGAAGAGTTAACAGAGTATTAACCGGAAGCTTCCATCGTTACAGTACTAAGAATCCAATAATATATAAATAACATAACTCGATGTGTACATATAACACATGCATCCATTATAGGAGACTTGTGACATGAGATAACAGTTGAAATGGGTCAATAACAGGTTAATCTAATATTAAAATGGTTCATTACTTCGAACTCTTGGTCATTTACTTAGATATTCCAAATACGATATATCTGAAGTACGATAATAAAGTTTTGGGCATCTTACTACTGTTTATTTAAATAATTCACATATTTTTTCTATAAACTAATAAATCTTCTAAGCTTTTCTTATCTCCTCTGTAATGAGTATGGATTTATAGTAAATAAATATATGATGTTTGTGATATTTGAAGCAAATTGTTAATAAACAATTTTAGTTATGAAATAATTGTATGTCTTAGGCCTTTATTGATATCGTGGTCTTTTCATGTCACGTTTCTCTTAATTAATTTTAAAAGATGTAAATTCATTTTGCTAAATGGCTTTAAGCATTTTTATTCAATATTATTCTGCATTTCGTAATCAACTTAATATCGATACAAATGTGTCTTCTGTTCAAGTATGTACGGCACAGGAAGTATGAATACGCATACGCGGAACGACCGGAAGAAAAAACTAAAAATGATGATGTAGGGTCGACTGAAGCCGACAATAAAACTCACTAATTGGTAAAAAAGGAAACATTTTCTCCGTAACAAGATTTCTTTACATTTAAAGTTTCCGTTTTTCTCTGAGTCCGTTTTAGAAATCAGGGTTTGCCTTCATTAATAATCCATTAATGAAACATTCAAAGTTAAAGTTGTAATATTTTTGGGTAACTTTCAGCCTACAATAAATTACTAGTAATTAAAAACAAACATACGTAACTTAATTTAATGCAAAAGATATAATAAAACACAATTCTTTCTTTTTATATTTTTTTTTTATTCTCTATTTATTCTTTAAATCAACCTTTCGTCAAAATAGCGCAATGGTTTAATACAATGAATCAGAATCAGAATCACCAATTTACATTTTTCTCACGGTCATGTGATGTAAAGTTGTCAATTAACGTCCAATTATCTTTAACAAAATGTATTATCATATAGTAACGCCACAGACTTGTCGTTTGACTGTACTGATCTTGTGCAGCACCATTTAACTTAATATTTACTGCGGACGATTTGTCAGTTTCTTAAAATGCATCAAATTACACTAGCATGTTGGAAAGCAACATTTATTTAACTTTTTAATGCTGTGTGTGTGCAATTATTATTAAAGGAATATTTTAAATTTCTAAAATGGTTTGGGTCTGTCTATAAACCGAATGAATGGTGTAAACAACACATGGCAGGTCATATAGATTATAACATGTTCAGAAATTTAGAATATTCCTTTTAATTTAATTTTAACTATAAATCGTAAATGGTAAAAGCGTCGATGACGTCATGGAACTATTTAAATTTTAACGGTGTAAGAATAGGTTATAGGTCACGCACTTTACATCGTATAATATTGGTTGCAGCATACAAAGCAAATTAAATTATTTTTTATTGGACGCGACACGTAGAACAAGTTTTGCTATTTATAATGGTAATTAACGTAGCACCATTGTAAACAAAACTTAAGTTGCTCTGACAATATTATCTGAATGATTTAAATCGAAGTTAGAATTGCATGTTTTGTTTACTGTGACAATATCTGGAGGGTTCCAAATACTCTACTCACAAAGATAGTCAGTTCTTTCCCAGCGTAGCAATTTTTCCCGCCCTGCATGCAGCTGAAATACCTGATATTATCAGTGGCGATTCATGTCAAAATTGAGATGGTTTCATCTAGATGAATTTCAAAAGCATAGGTTTAGAAAGCATTTAGATGCGAATTAAAGCATCTAGATGTGTGTTAAAAGTATCTAGATGAACCTAATGTCCATGTAGATGTATTCATCTGCATCTAGATGAAACTCTACAGAAAACCATCTAGATATTTTTCAAAAGTATCTAGGTGCCTTTTTAAAATCATCTAGACGACACAAAAAAATCATGTATCTAGATGATAAGGTAGTTATCTAGATGCCTTTAACACGCATCGATATGCTTTACAATACCATCTAGATGCTTTTGAAATTCATCTAGATGGAAAAACCATCTATATAGATGAAACCATCTTAATTTTGACATGAATCGCCACTGTAAAATACTGCTAGCTTGATGTAGGCAACCATTCAATGGTCAAATTCAATTAAGCTTCTGTACGTTTTTTATCCTTTACATATTATCTAACATTAAGTATGTATCAAAATCTTAAAAACTAACGATTGATACAACCCGTGTGATACAAACCTTGTATATCATCTATATAGGTGATACAAGATGTACTTATGTCGGAACTTCTTGACGTCACAATGAATTGTATAACCAATAATTCGTAGAATGATTCTCATTCACTGAATGAAATATGACGTCATAATAGGTGTGACATTAGGGACAATATTTTATAAACAAATACTTCGTTGAATGTTAAATTTTAAATATAAAACATATTTATACTTCCTAATTTTGAAATAAACTTATTACATACATTTAAGTTTAAGTACAACTACCTGTATCACGTCTCGACAGTTGCATACGTTCCGAATCACAACTCGACGATGCGCGTCTCGTAGTGATACACATGTACTATTAGTTATATACGTTCATATCCGTAGATATGGAGATTTTAACACCTGAAGTGCTCCAAGTATGCCCTGAGGCGAAGCCAAGGGTATACAGGGGTGCCGACGTTGTTAAAATCTCCATATCTTCGGATATGAACGTGTACAAGCCGGGGATAAACAACTGTCTCGACGTGATACAGATAGTTGTACCTACACATAATGTATTAATGTGTATTTATCTGTATCTATTTTCAAATTGTATATAGAAAAAGAAATACAAAAGCAAATATCACTTGAGAATTTCAGGCAGTTTGCGTTTTCAAGTAACAGTTGGATTCAATTGAAGTATTGACATGCAGCTGTCATATACTGATAGCGATAACCGTTAAGAATCAATACAGAAATGTGTTTCTGTCGCAGATGCGAGCTATACGGTTACATGCGAGTGAAAAAAAGGTTAATTGATCTACATTAAACAAACCCAGAAAAAGAACACTAAAATGAATTTAAAATTAGACTTAAACTACAAAAAGTTCAAACAGAATTTTTGCAATTTTCGAAACGCCTATTTATCACAGTAATGTGAAATCACCAAGATCACAGTATGACGTAGCAGTCAATTCTTACGGAGCTTTCTATTCTTTTTCCTGTACAGTTTATTAGAAAATATGACTTTCTATACTCTGAAACAGTTAAGTTTTTATTTGAAATATGCATTCTTATATGAAAACTTTTCTTTATCACGGCGGGTAATCGTTATAAAATACTAGTGTTAGTTTTGGGGGAATTTCGCTCACATCGCCGGTTTGTCAAAAAAAGATATTGTTGCAATTTATTTTGCGAAATTCCTTACTTCGCTGTGTCAAAACGCTACTTTTTTATCCTTCTCTTTCATAACCAGAAATAATCGGAGTTAAGCGATCTCTATTTTGAAGTATTTTCAGTCTTTGCAAAGAACAAATTCGTTTCGTACGTTTCAGTTCATGCATTTGATTTGCTTGTCATTGACGGTTCGCTCATTAATTGTTACTAATGACATCAGATTGTAAACAAATTCTTAACTTTTAAAAATAAAATCTTTCACATTTTCAGTTCTGCTTCAATAAGATCTGTTTAGTTGAATAATTAAAGGATAATCTATTCCTGGCACTAAAGTTATGTGGTTAACCTTATCACATTTAGACCGATTTTCGGTCAATATCAATACACTTAAATCCGATTTCCGACGATAGGCGGAAAGAGCCGATGTAATCCGATTGTTGGTGGTGCCTGAACGCGATGAACGGTCGTATACATGTAAATTTTGAAGAAAATGTATTGACATATTTTTTTAGTGTATGCAGCTCGAGCCTTTTAAATATAAATTTTTATTTCATGTTTTAAAATTTTTCACAGACTTAATTACACTTTCGGTGGTGATCTATATGACCTGCAGCATATTTTAATTTAATATATATGTTACAATCGATTAAGCATAATGACTTGTACCAAATATTTGTTAGTGTTTGAGTGGAGTTTAAAGTCACTTCAGCCATTTTCAGGCGATGTATGCCATGGGGCCATGAAGTCTAGTTTTTATTAAGCAGGAAACCCCCGACATTCAGCAAGAAATCTGGTAATTGTTGTCAATTAAGGTTGCAGTCAAGCCTACCCTGCCGATCTCGAACTTGTGGTTATTAATAGTACAGTTAACGTTGCCATTGCCTGTATGTGCCCCAGTGGCTGACCGGTCAAAAAATTCAGCCGCTGAGGCCCCTGTAGCTAATGACAACTGTGCAGTCTAATGTATCAATTATACATATTGCATGTTCTTAGGTAACATTTATTAAACCTGTTGTAGTGGTACAATAAAAATATTCATATGAAACATAACATAACCAGTCACGTGATTATATGTTTTTCAGCCATCTTAATGTTAAATTTTTTAAATATATAAAACTTAAAACAAAACAACTATTATCATTTAATAGTGACTTACCTTATAAAAAATAGTTCCTATAGTATATCACTCTCAGGATTTCTCTAAACCTGTATCTTACAATCGTAATGCAATGAAGCACTAGCTTCATTTCTTGTAACTAAATTATTGATAAGACAGAAAGGGCTTACCTGACTATTATCTAGTCTAGTACCATATTGATCTATAGAAATATTATATTTGTGAAATTATCAGAAAAATCTATTGAAATTTAGTTCTAATGATATCATTTAAATATCAGCTTGTTCCATTCCATATAATATAAGACTGAAGATTTAGTAAGCTGTCTAATACAAGAAACGAACGTAAAACCTGTTCTATCTTCTCCGTCAAAAAGCTCGCTAATAGTGTATACTGTTTGTGTTATTGCATAATATTAGATTAAGTTATGGGTTATATTTCGTTGATTAAAAAGTAAAGGCTATATAGAAATTGAGCACTTTTATCCTGTATAAAATATTACAAAGATATTGTTACTCGGTTGCACTTTATAAGTCTATTATGCATATATCCTGGTACCTACTTTAGTAACCAAACTGTTTTCTAAATTTGGAATAAGTAATGGCAAGTCTATTTACGTATGACATTCTTTAATAATAGTGCCCGTTCTTAAATTCAAAATTCTGAGTAACTGTAAAAATGCTGTTTAACCTGCATTTATTGGTTTTCTCTGATCTCATATTAAATTTATTAATAATTAATATCAATACAATAAATTTTCCTATGAATATATATTACAATATCACTACAGCTCTCGTGATAGTTGTAATCTAATGATTTCTATGGTAAATACATGTACATAGTACACTTGTACTAATAGTGGATCTGTTTTTGTTTGGAATTAAAGAATACTCGTTCCTATAACTATGTACTGCCCTAAATTCAGAAGCTCTAGATTTAGATGCCCAAGTCTGGCATCGTGTAAAATTACCACAAAATTTAGCAATCCTGGAAGCAAAATTCATACCCCATTCGTTCGTTACTCTGTAACATTACGCTTAATACGAAACAGTTCATATTCGCTCCACTCTACACTCTGTAACACTACGCACAATATAAAACATCATATTCGTTCCATTCCACACTCCGTATCACTACGCTCAAAATAAAGCAGAGTTTATTTTCGCTCTATTCCACATTCCGGAACACTATACCCTCAATATAAAGCAGATTTCATATCTGTTCCATTCCACACTCCGTAACACTACGCTCAATATAAAGCAAAGTTTATATGCGCTCCATTCCACAATCCGTAACACTACGCTCAATATAAAGTAGAGTTCATATTCGCTCCATTACACACTTGGTAACACTACGCTCAATATAAAGAAGAGTTCATATCCGCTCAATTCCACACTCTGTAACACTACGCTAAATATAAAGCAGAGTTCATATCCGCTCTATTCCACACTCCACAACACTACATTCAATATAAAGCAGAGTTCATATCGCTCCATTCCACACTCCGGAACACTACATTTAATATAAAGCAGAGTTCATGTTCGCTCCATTCCACACTCCTTAACACTACGCTCAATATAAAGAAGAGTTCATATTCGCTCCATTCCACACTCCTTAACACTACGCTCAATATAAAGAAGAGTTCATGTTCGCTCCATTCCACACTCCTTAACACTACGCTCAATATAAAGAAGAGTTCATATTCGCTCCATTTCACACTCTGAAACACTACGCTCAATATAAAGAAGAGTTCATATTCGCTCCATTTCACACTCTGTAACACTACGCTCAATATAAAGCAGAGTTCATGTTCGCTCCATTTCACACTCTGTAACACTACGCTCAATATAAAGAAGAGTTCATATTCGCCCCATTTCACACTCTGTAACACTACGCTCAATATAAAGAAGAGTTCATGTTTGCTCCATTCCACACTCCTTAACACTACGCTCAATACAAGCAGAGTTCATATTCGCTCCATTTCACACTCCGGAACACTACATTCAATATAAAGCAGAGTTCATATCCGCTCCATTACACACTCCGTATCACTACGCTCAATATAAACCTAAGTTCATATTCGCTCCATTCCACACTCCGTATCACTACGCTCAGTATAAAGCAGAGTTTATTTTCGCTCCATTCCACATTCCGAAACACTATACCCTCAATATAAAGCAGATTTCATATCTGTTCCATTCCACACTCCGTAACACTACGCTCAATATAAAGCAAAGTTTATATGCGCTCCATTCCACAATCCGTAACACTACGCTCAATATAAAGTAGAGTTCATATTCGCTCCATTACACACTTGGTAACACTACGCTCAATATAAAGAAGAGTTCATATCCGCTCAATTCCACATTCTGTAACACTACGCTAAATATAAAGCAGAGTTCATATCCGCTCTATTCCACACTCCACAACACTACATTCAATATAAAGCAGAGTTCATATCGCTCCATTCCACACTCCGGAACACTACATTTAATATAAAGCAGAGTTCATGTTCGCTCCATTCCACACTCCTTAACACTACGCTCAATATAAAGAAGAGTTCATATTCGCTCCATTCCACACTCCTTAACACTACATTCAATATAAAGAAGAGTTCATATTCGCTCCATTCCACACTCCTTAACACTACGCTCAATATAAAGAAGAGTTCATTTTCGCTCCATTCCACACTCCTTAACACTACGCTCAATATAAAGAAAAATTCATATTCGCTCCATTCCACACTCCTTAACACTACGCTCAATATAAAGAAGAGTTCATATTCGCTCCATTCCACACTCCTTAACACTACCCTCAATACAAAGCAGAGTTCATATTCGCTCTATTTCACACTCCGGAACACTGCATTCAATATAAAGCAGAGTTCATATCCCCTCCATTCCACACTCTGTAACACTACGCTAAATAAAAAGCAGAGTTCATGTTCGCTCCATTCCACCCTCCTTAACACTACACTCAATATAAAGCAGAGTTCATATTCGCTCCATTCCACAATCCGGAACACTACATTCAATATAAAGCAGAGTTCATGTTCGCTCCATTCCACACTCCGTAACACTACGCTCAATATAAAACAGAGTTCATATTCGCTCCATTCCACCCTCCTTAACACTACGCTCAATATAAAGCAGAGTTCATATCCGCTCCATTCCACACTCCGTAACACTATGTTCAATATAAAGCAGAGTTCATATTCGCTCCATTCCACACTCCTTAACACTACGCTCAATATAAAGCAGAGTTCATATCCGCTCCATTCCACACTCCGGAACACTACATTCAATATAAAGCAGAGTTCATGTTCGCTCCATTCCACACCCCGTAACACTACGCTCAATATAAAACAGAGTTCATATTCGCTCCATTCCACGCTCCTTAACACTACGCGCAATATAAAGCAGAGTTCATATCCGTTCCTTTCCACACTCTGTAACACTACGCTAAATATAAAGCAGAGTTCATATTCGCTCTATTCCACACTCCCGAACACTACATTCAATAAATAAAAGCAGATTCCATGTTCGCTCCATTCCACACTCCTTAACACTACGCTCAGTATAAAGCAGAGTTCATAGCCGTTCCTTTCCACACTCTGTAACACTACGATAAATATACAGAGTTCATATTCGCTCTATTCCACACTCCCGAACACTACATTCAATAAATAAAAGCAGAGTTCATATTCGCTCCATTCCACCCTCCTTAACACTACGCGCAATATAAAGCAGAGTTCATATCCGCTCCATTCCACACTCCGGAACACTACGCTAAATATAAAGCAGAGTTCATATCCGTTCCTTTCCACACTCTGTAACACTACGCTAAATATAAAACAGAGTTCATATTCGCTCTATTCCACACTCCCGAACACTACATTCAATAAATAAAAGCAGAGTCCATGTTCGCTCCATTCCACACTCCGTAACACTACATTCAATATAAAGCAGAGTTCATGTTCGCTCCATTCCACATTCCGGAACACTACATTCAATATAAAGCAGTCCATATCCGCTCCATTCCACAATCCGTATCCCTGCACTCTATGACCATTGCTAAATCTGATTTGATCTTCTGTTCTATGTTTTTTTGTAATTAGCAGACGATCTACTTTACCTTAAAAGCAACAAGCGTTATTTTTTATGTTCAAAGTCGTGAAATAATTTTTAAAATATTTATATCAAAAAGAATAAATAATCTTAAATATCATATCTTCATTAAAATCTTTCAATTTGATTATTTCCCCTTTAATCACGTACAAGAGGGAATAAAATGTGTAGCAGAAGTCCGGTACGAACTAAAACGCATTAAAACGAGAGGCTTGCTACGCTCCAAGGCAGCACCTCTGTATGGGGTATAATTTTTTACAATAAAATGCCTCACAACGAATGCCGCCTGTATTAGGAGAGGATCGTATTAATCCTATAGAGCACACTAAATATAACTTTTATTTTATGTCTTTCATTATATAATTGTTTTGAATGAAAATGTGTCTTCAACAGCGTAACTTTTGTAATTACGTGGAAAAGTAAGTTAAGAAATGTTTAAAGCAAGTTCACTATTACTTTGAATCGAACAATTCGTTTAGAACAATACTTCTGATCATTTCACTGAATTGAATTTAAACTGGCAATTAAGAAACTAAGAAACTGCTCGCGCAAGCGTTTCTAGTAATGTTATTAGTTTTTTGTGCCCTGTAATCTAATTGCTCAATTTAATGTATTGCTGGAGGTATAAGAAATGGGTTCAACAATCAATTATTTTGAATTTAACTCTAGCGGACTTTCTAATTTGTTTCATGATCCGAGCCGTGTTTTTAAAAAGCACATGATGCATATCAGATGGCATATCGGAGAAATGTTGAAGGTTCAAACTGAAATTAATTTAAAAGTAGACGATAAAACAAATTTAACATCGGTAAAATTGAGTAAATTGTTAAAAAAAAAAACAAACAAAAAATGACACACAAAATTCATACAAAAATGTTCGCATTCATGCAGCGTTTATATTCACATAATATATTCAATTATGGAACCCCGATTCAGCCTTTGATATAATACTTTGTATGAATACACTTAGATATTGTATGGATATACTATATTATTAATTGGATATAACTGCAACTTTCCGATTGTCTATATCTCGTTCATCGATTCCAGCAGCTCCAGCGTATGATGTGTACATTTAACAACTTATACGTCAATCTAGATCCTGCTATCAGTATTCCGATTTTCTAGACTGCTGACTGCTGTTGACTACTAAACTACTGAAACAAGGGTTTGTTGTACCTACATTGATTTTATCCGTTCGGAAGTTCTATGATCGTCATCATGGCTTAATTGATCGTTATGTGAAATCAATTTCTCAAATACCATCGGACATTTTCGTTGAGTAAAGGTATTCTTACTATTATCTATTTGTATTCACTTTTGTTGCTAACGATGGATAAAGGAGAAAATATTTCTAAGTACACTTAGTTACCATAAATGAACAGAAATTTGCTACAAGAATGTCAATCATTTAACTTGAGTGAAAAAACAAGATGATAGCTAAGTTTCGACTGCAAAAATGCTTGGGCAATATCAAAGTTTCATGTAATAATAAATTTTGTTGGTATTCTATTTACGGAAGTTAATAATAGAGGGAGACCATTTTTTATCCTGGTACTGTATAATTCAGTGATAGTTCTATCGAAGAGCGTAGGTTTGAAAAATCGGAAACCAGAATAAAAGGCAATTTTGTTTATACGATTCCGGAGTTTGCCGCATTTGTAAGATTCAATATATAAATGTTATGTCAATAATTTAATTGAATAACTTAAATATTAGTTTTAATTCAAGTATATTTGTGATTTAATATATGACAAAAGATTACATGTGCGCAAATTTAGAAAATCGGCAATTCAAATTAGCCACAACAGCAGGACTTAACTTTACATAGAACCTTATGGGGGAAAAGTTAAAATGCCTTCTGTTTAGAAATTGCAATTCTTTCTAAGCGAATGTTCATTAGATAGTCCTTAGAAATTGTGTGTTTTTAGTTCGATTGAAAATCTGAGATGTCTGCTACACAAGCTTTTATATTATATAAAAACAACTTGACTGTGATTATTTATTCTTCTGGTCCTCTACACGTACAATTTTTTAATCCAATCTAAAAATTTAGATTATTTTCTCTAATTGCCATATTGTGGAGATGATATGTATTTTGCATTTAAATAAGCAAACGCAAACAGATAGAAAAACACATATTGAAGGTTCGAAACGTTTCACCCTCTAAGAAAAACACATATTGAAGGTTCGAAACGTTTCACCCTCTAAGAAAAACACACTATTGGGTCTAAAGTACATGTATATGCTGTTAATGTATAATTTGAACAAAATATTAACTTAGAGCTTTGACACATTACAATATAATTGCAAAGAACATAAAAATGACCTCTGTAACGTAGGTATAAACATGCTTTAAGATGCACCCCGTATTTTTTTTCAAATCATTTTGACAAACGCGTGCAGAATGCAGAACAAATCGGCGGCGAACTGATGATTTGCATCAAAAGTTTTCTTGTCTATTCCTGGATTACACTTTTTCCTAGACCTGTAGACAAAACAATACTCGACAGGTGTACTATAGCAGGCAGGTACTGGTTACTGGTCAACTGGTCAAGAGCATCTATGGTTTTTATTGGGTTCTAATTACTCATTGTCTGGTTGGTTTTTTGGGGGGAGGGGGTTTGTTTGTTTGGATCTTTGTTTGTGCGTGTTTAAATTAATCTATTTATTTAAACTAAACTGGCAAGAGAATGAGACAAGAATACACACAAAAAACCATAGAATGAGACAAGAATATACACAAAAAAACCATAGAATGAGACAAGAATACACACACAAAAAAACATGTAATGAGACAAGAATGCACACAAAAAAACCATAGAATGAGACAAGAATACACACAAAAAACCATAAAATGAGACAATAATACACACACAAAAACCATAGAATGAGACAAGAATACACACAAAAAAACATAAAATGGGACAAGAATACACACAAAAAAAAACAAGCTACGGTAATGAGGTCCAGCTGAAATTATTTAAAATGAATTACAAGGCAACCTAGCTACTGTCAATAAATACATAAATTGTGAACAAAGAATTAAAAAAAAAATAATATAAAAAAATCAGCAAAAAAATCAAACCTGAAAATAATATTGCACTGACCACAGCGATGTACAATGTACACCGTACATAAATTAACGACCACAAACTGTGATGTACAATGTACACCGTACATAAATTAACGACCACAAACTGTGATGTACAATGTACACCGTACATAAATTAACGACCACAAACTGTGATGTACAATCGTATATATGTTCGCTCATCCGCGAACCTAAATTAACGACCAACTTTGATGTACAATGTACACCTGTTCGGTCATCCGGGTACCTTAAATAACGACCACAAACTGGCATCTCGGAGATTATGTGATATACACTTAACATGCAGACACCTATTCTGTTGGGGCCTCGGTGGCAGCGTGGTTAAAGTATTGATCACGTGGTCTTTCAACACTGAGGATGCGGGTTCAAGTTTCATCGCGGGCAGGGTGCACTCGATTCGAATCGTAATTGACAATGATTGCCATTTATTTTCAGAAGAACGCGGGTTTTCATCGGGTACACAGGCTTACTTCGCCAATAAAACTGGACGCCACGATATAGCTAAACAATCGCTGGAGTGGCGTTAAACACCATTCAACAATTAAAACAAATCAACTCCTATTTGGTCATTCTGGTACATGGAATAATAAAACTATGTGTTATACATTAAGGTATACGGACAACAATTGACTACGTGATCATATTGGGTGTCCCCGATGTCCATTGTTTTTAAATTAAGCAGACCTCGGTAATTTTCGGCAAACATCGGAATACTATTAAAGCAACTAATTTTTTTGCTCAAAACTGTTAAAATGTGTGACTTAGTCTTGTCTGGATATCATAACATATGCCTTATGATTTTTTAATATAAGACAAAAAAGAAGCAATAACCAATATTTATGAGTTAAGATTTGATCAGGTGCAATATTACATTCAAATATATTACTGTCTAGAATCGCTTTTCATTTTTTAAAATTTATGCACTGCCAAAACATGGTTTTCATTCCTTGCAAGAGTCAAAGTGTCGGAGCCATACAAAATATTTTGAATGTTGAATTCTACACCTAGTTCAAGAAAGACATTCTGCAGAACTGCCCTGTGAATATAGAGAGGGCAAGACACAAAATACTGGTGTCTGTCTTTAGTCGCATCTCTACAGTGTGAACATCTTGGGAAGTCAGTCAAGTGATGGCAGCAAAGATCATAATATAAATTACTTGCATCATTTCTTAACTGACAAATATGCAGGTGTCTGTCTTCTCTGATTATTTAATTTTCTCTTAAATATCAACAGCTATATATTAGATTTTAATGATACAGGTAGTGTATTCCAGAGGCGCAAATTATTTGGTATGAAACTTTTATTATAGATAACTGTGTTACAAAATGGAAGACGAAAATTATCAGAAGAAATAGAATGCCTCAGATTATAATTATGGGAATTTACGGAATATGGTTGTACTTAATCAAGTACCTTGGTGCATGCCCATTTCTGTCTTGAACATGAGAACTAGTTTATGTTTCTCACGTCTCTAACAGAGGGGTTCCCAAACAAGCCCTTTTAAAAATTTGTTTGTAGATGGTTCCACCAATGACCAGTAATATTTCTACCAGATTCAACTTGTACACTTTCAAGTAAATTTGACTCGTATTGTGTACAGTTATCCCAGATGATTTCTTAAATGGGTCGTGAAAATATCAATTGATTAGGACACGTGATACTTCAACATTCTTAGTATATTAAGATTACTGCAGGCTATTTCATAAACCTTTTCCATTTACAGTTACTCTGGAGATCAAGACCCAAGTGCGAATGAAGATTAACATCCTTCACTTGGTTATCCACACCCCCAATTTAAACTGGAATTATTCAGAGTTTCTTCTTGAGAAAAGTAAAGACTGTCTTGATAACTTAAATTTAATAGCACAATTTTGGGACCAATCATAAATATGACTAAGGTCAGTTAATTCACCAGCCTGATCATAGTTATGATCTTCTATAATAGCAAATAAGGATGTGCCATCTGCAAATAAACGAATGTGACAGTCAAGCCCCTCAGTAATAATGTTAATATAAATCAAGAATAAGAATGGACCTCATACATATCCCTTGGGAACCCCTGCATCAATATTTTCCCAACTAGTGGAAAATCCATCCAAGACAACCATTTGTTGGCGATTGTCTTAGTAGTAAGTGATCGAGTAAATACAAATCTGTTAAAGTTTAAATAAAAATTCCCCTATGACAAACCCTATCAAAAGCTTTAGATATACAAAAAATGAAAAAAATGGTACATCCCTCCCAATATCTAGATTGATGATTATAGTGTTGTAAATGTCAAGCAACTGGTTGACAGTTGATTTTTTTGCATAAATCCTGAATGGTGTTCTGATATAAGACATAGTTGTACATTTGTTTGACTTTTATCTTATCCATCATCTTACAAATAACATAAGTAAGGGAGATAAGACGGTAGTTGGAAACATCAGATGCTGAGCCTTTATTCTTGTAGACAGGATTTCTTCCGTAAACCAACAGCTATAACCTATAGACTCTCCATTGTTTCAGACTCCATTGTCTCTGACGTCCAATCAGAACGCCGGAGACAAGAACGTCAAACAAGAACGTTGTTATGCTTCCATGACAACGTTCTTATTTCTGGCGTTTTTATTGGATGACGCAGCAAGTACAGATGTGTGCGCGTGAGCTCATCTGTACTGGGTCATCTGTACCAGAATTCGGCCATTTACGGAAGAATGGTTTAACAAATATGTAGGGTTCATCACAGAAACAAATTCTAGAGTGGCGGAACCATACTCGTCAGTCATGTCGATTCCCTGATACCAACTGAACGCATCGTGACATTTATTTTTTTAACCAGCAACTTATATGGTAAATGTTCAACATATTATTCAATACATTTATGTTTCCATATTTTTTCATAGATTACTTAATTGAAGGCTTAGAAAAGCTTACAACACCTGCCCTACACCTTATCATAGTCCCTTTATCCCTTTGGTTGATGAAATAAAGTTTTGTGTAATTTTGTATTGGATATAATGGGTTATTATCTTCAACGTGCTGAAAACCCTCTATCCTTGACACATTTAATGTTTTCTGAAGAAGTATTTATTTTTATGCCCATAATGAATTGACGTTTTAAAAGAAAATTTTGGTACTTCCATAAAAAATTGTGCAACTAGAGATATGTAATTTTTTATGTCTATTATATGTTTTCAGTTCTTGCCACACTATTTCAACATCAAACGAATCCCTGTTCGCGTCGGTTTAAGTTATCGTATGCGTACGGAGTTCCGTCTCCGATGCGGTATTTAATATTCTCACAAATGTTACCTTTTTCTTCATCTCAGGTAGCAGTTACTCGGACAGAACAATAAACAATAGACGTGCCAGGGCTGATGGTCACCCTTTATAGTCCAAAATTAAGCGATTGTAATACACTCGTGGTTAATATTATGTCAGTGGTTTTATGACTTATTCGGTCATCCGGGTACCTGGAATAAACGACCACAAACTGACCTCTGTTATTATGTGAAATACAATTAAAATGCAGACACCTATTCGGTCAATTTTATCATACAATTACAGATTAATCAGGATGGAATTAATTAGATACATAAATAATTATATAGTGTATCAACATCAGAGATAATTTAAATTGCATGCGGTATTTAACACAGAACAATTACCAAGAGGAAAGTATGTTTTACAAATATTCTGTCTAAGACAAATGTTACACTTTCTAGTAATATAGTCACGCACAAATGCTTTGAATGGCAATTGTCCGTGAGGACATCTTTTTAGCGATAGAACGTCATATGTTTTTAACGTTCTAGACTTGGTAATAAATCTCATCACTATTATCCAGTAAAAATATGTTATGGCAAACTATGTTATCTTTACACATATTTTTCTCAATATTAAATTTGCAAACAAACTTTTATTCAATAATTAAAAAAGGTAGAATACAACAACCTTACATTAACACGAAAATTACCAACACAAATATTCAGAAGACTTAGTATAACTATAAAAGGTTTTAAGCAATGGTTGAAGTTACCTATATATAGTGTTCTATATGGGATTATTTTAAGTTAAAATGCTTGGAAGTGATTGTTTTTTGTTTGTTTTTGTTTGTTTAGTTTATTTTTTTTTTATAAATTACGTTAACATTGTTGATATTAATTTTCCTATCGTAGTATTGACTACAATGAAACTCGGTCATATCTTAGGTTGATTGGTTACCAATCATAATCCTCATGGCCATAGCAACTGTCGTTTCAAGTGATGAATTGCTCATCAATGGTAGTGTGAAATATCATATTATTATTTGCAGTACCGATGTGGTAAATATAAAGTCTCACGGGACTGTCATAAATCTTCTATATTAATATCATGTGTAATATGTTAACTTGAAGAAAAGACATATAATCAACAGGACGCCATGAGGGTCATTTAATAATGTTGGGTTGTTTACATTCTATTTTATAGCCTAGACCCATTGAATTTTTCAAATAAATATTGTTTGGCGGAACAAAGCAAATCAACTCGGTCAAACCAAGTTTAAACTAATGTTGAAAATCCAATATTACCCAATAAACTACTAACAACTGTATCCAGTGAGGACCAGCTACCTACGTAATGATGTTACTTCTCTACTGATTAAAAATAAACGTACAGAGTACTGCATGACATTAACACTGCATTTATAAAGGGGTGTTAATTGTGTATTTATGGTAAACCAAAAAACTAACTAATTAATAAATCATTCACGGAAAAGAACAAATAATAAAAATAAAGACAAATACTAGGGGATAAATTACAATTTTTTAACAGTCATTTGAAAATGTGACGTGGTAGTGATGAACCAGCTGATGCCCTTTTCCGCAATACCTTATCAGACAAATGACTGTTAAGGTATAACAGTAGTAAATGTGTACCAGTAACAGGTTACCAGTTTATGTACACGACATTGATTACAACAGTTAATATCTACGTTGTGTTCTGATTGGTCAATAATGGTGACGTGTATAAATTTTTTTATCTGTATTAAGTTTTAAAAAATAGTACAGTAGTTCCACATTCACTGCATTAGAAGTTCCATGTAAAAATGGAAGCGTCTCAAAATGTTCTAACTAGTGAAAAAATGTGTTGTGTTTTGTTCTGATGGCGTTTTACGCCGCTTTCAGCAAATTTTTCAGCTTTATATCATGGCGTCCAGTTTATTGGAAAAGGGGGGAGGAGTCCCACTGAAAATGACAGGAAAGTGTTCTTCTGCTCTTCTCTTATTTCATTTTTACTTTGTTCCTGTATGGACATCTGTATTTCTCGCAATTAATTGGGCATATTCGTGTTCATAAAATTAGATTGCCATAAAAATATTAAGTGAAAATAAGGTAAAATTTAAACCGTACTTTTCAGTTTGAAGAGCACTCGCTTTCATGAAGACGTCCACAGTAAACAAACAACGCGGAGTAATTTAAATCAACAAAAATACATTGCTCACGATTTAAATCAGGACCCCGACTTTTTTTAATGAAATAAAATTTTAATAGAAGAATTGAATGCATTATTTTGAAGTTTTGAAGTTTCATTGACGTAAGAAAGCTGTGGCCGAGCACATTTTCATCATGAAGCGCTACCGTCTTCATTAAAAATGTGCTTTGGTAAACTCTTTCATACGTAAATAAAACTTCCAAAAATTTATTTTAATTTAAAATATGACCTGTCTACCTGTTGTAGAATCTTGGTTAAATAGGTTTTCTTGAAAACTTGGTATAAACACATACAAAATACAACAGACAAACAGAAACAGTAAACGGAAAAAACTAATCATACGATCGAAGATAGTTATAGTGGTCATAAAAGGATAAGGACAGACAAAACCATTAAACAAAGGACAGACAAAACCATTAAACAAAGGTCAGACAAAACCATTAAACAAAGGTCAGACAAAACCATTAAACAAAGGTCAGACAAAACCATTAAACAAAGGCTAGACAAAACCATGAAACAAAACTCTAACAAAACAGACTCGTAACACGTAACGATTTGTTGGTTTCAAGTTATTAGTGTGATCTATATGTTTTAATTTATGAGTGTTTGTTTTTAACACCACTTTCAGCTACACCGTTACGTTTTATTAGGAAGGAAGCCGCAGTACCCGGAGAAAACCCCGACCATCCGTAGGAAAACTAACAATCCTTGTCAATTAAGTTAGAGTCGAGTACACCCTGCCTGCAGTGAAACTCGGACGTTGACAGTCCACATGATCATTAGTAGATGACTAACTACATCAATTACTCGGCCATTTAATTTATGTATAAACAAATATGTGTCTATAGATTTCCTAAACTATGAATTAAATTCTTTGGTGTGGGTCTTTTTAAATTGAATTGTATCTATTCTGTCAAAAAACAAGATGTTGTATGACAAGAATCACTCTTGATGGAGTGTGACTCAATGGTTTGTCTCCCCTCGATTAAATTAAGCTAGGACAATTCTCAGAAAAATCATGTGTTGGGCTTCCCTCCAACAGGAGTGATGACTGTATAGTATTAATCAATCTTACATTAGGTCACCTTTGATCATATATAAACTTGCATTGAAATATTGAAATAATGATTGCTGATTCCCAGAAGTGACCATACCGGATGTATTTCAACTGGCATGCGCAAAGTGACAATGCGTACCTTGTTTCTTAGCGAACATTTTTCCTGACGCATAGTAAGGCGAAAATAGTCGAGGATGATCCAATTAGGTCACAGCCTAATAGCTAATCATGAACTTATTTAGAAAAATTAATTACTATACAAAGTATAGAAAAAATGCTCTATACATCACAAAGAAACTTAATCATTTACCCGATACATTAAGATAACAAATGGAATAATACCGTATTAGAAAGAAGAAAGACAGAAAATATCTGTTAATATTGATTTCATTGTATCAAAGCCTTTTGCTGTGAAAATAATCGTGGGATTTCCGATGCTCGACCCACACAGCTGCCAAGCCCGTCCGCATATGGCAGATAGATGGGACCCTGTTGTGTCAAGACGTATAAAGCCTGCCCTCGGACAGTAGTGGGTAACGTAGTCCTAGCGACCTATTTTTAAATAAAACAGCAGTCTGATTGTAGCTGCTAAAAAAGGCTTAATTCTCCTTCCCTATACCTAATGCCTTAAACTTTTCTAGTTGTTGTCAACAGTTTTTGACTATTGGTGTATATTATGTTAACTTGTTCTCTTCATGAAAATAGTCGAAATATAGTTAGCCGGACCTCATGCACGAATTCAATCGATGGAAGTCTTTTGTAGTATTATTGAGAGGAGTTATTGGTAAGAAATGCCTTAAGACATTTTTAAATCAGTTGTTCTTATTTTAAATTTGCTCTTCATTTTTTTACTTCTTTTTCAAGTATGAGACTTGGTTTTGGTTTACTAGAATCTCGCGTCCCTAGAACATTGCTGAGTCTCAACACAATACAAAACAATCATGATATCAAACAGATATACGTGATAATTAAAATGTTATTATGTAATGTACCTTATGTTTAAACCTTCATCCTTCGGGAAATATCTTCGCCGCCCAACGCAGATATATCCTATTTACAGACAATAACAGTTATTTAAGACTACCAAGGTCATACAATTACTACGCCAGAAGCACGGCTTCTTTTATAAAGATTTATCAGTGGTGATGGAAGTTAATATAGTGAGAATTGAACAGTAATGGTTTAGTAATAAAACTATTATAATCCGACCTAGAATATAGTACGTAGGACGATAAAACCCTTCCTATACTAACCCAAATTAGTGGGGTTTTTTACATATGATGTAATATACCCATGTTGAGAATATTGTCTACAAGTATAATAGTACACAGAACTTGTATGTAAAGAAAACTGAAGACTGATATGTTAAATTGACAAATATTGCCAGTTTTTCTGGATTGGACGATATAGGTGAAAAACTGGCTGAAAGTGGCGTCAAACATCATTTAAACAAACACAACAAAGATATCTGTTGCTTTTTAAATACTACAGATAATACAGATTTCATAATATCTTATTAGGAAGATTTTCTGTAAATTCAAACAAATTCAGACAAATGTCTTTGGCGTTCAGCAACGAGTGATATATGATCAGATTTTGCCTTTTATCGTTGATGTATTGTTCCGAGATAATGGTTTCTTGTCAATTTTTCTGTCATAATTACTTTTACAGCTGCGTGACACGCCGCCATAATTCATACTTCTTATTAAAATAATTCGAAGCTGGATGTTCTATTGTTGTTGTTGGAAACCACATCCTAGAAGAATGGATTCATATGTCTCCAATGTGCCTTACAGATGTTCACTTGACACAATAGACATCACCCAAAACTGTTCCGTTTGATTTCATGCCAGATTGTGACTTTTCTTTATATGCCTGATTTTGCCTTACCTGTACATACCAGATTATGACATACCTTTACTTGCCAGATCGTTGCTTATCATTACATGCCGGATAGTGGCTAACTTTTAGATCGCAGATTGGGGCTTATCTTTAGGTGCCATATTGTTGTTTTAGAAATAGATTATTGCGAATTATTTAGAACATGGTCAGACCTTATATTTGTCAATATTTTATATCGAGCGATAGCTTAACTTAACACGGTACATGTCAGATTGTTGCTTACCTTTACACGACTTACCTTTAGATGCCAGACTGTGGCTTACCTTTACACGGTACATGTTAAATTTGAATCTTACCTTTATACGGTACATGCCATATTGTGACTTACCTTTACCATCTACATGACAGATTGTGGCTTACCTTTACACGGTATATGCCAGATTGTGGCTTAAGCTTACACGGCACATGCCAGATTGTGGCTTACCTTTGCACGGTACATGTCAGATTGTGGCTTACATTTGCACGGTTTATGTCAGATTGTGGCTTACCTTTGCACGGTTTATGTCAGATTGTGGCTTACTCTTTATTTGGCCTTATATTTGTCAATATTTTATACCGAAATATAACGAGGTATCAAATGAAGACAAATATAAGGTCTGATCCCTGTCCTTATTCGCACAGAGCCCCATTGAAATAATCTAGATCGATTCTTATATGTCTTACATGTTTTAAAATTTGGAAGAGCCTTTAAAATGATGGTAATATAATGATAACGGTAATATTGTTTATTGTAACTAATAAGATATATCACAAACAGTATGTTAAAGCAAATAAAATTGACATAAACATATATGCTCGTCATTTTATTGAATATACGTACCTTTTAAAGAAGAAAAAAATACTGAGAAATCTTTTAAAAAGTTGCATTGTTGCAGATTGAAATTTTAATTCAGCGTGTATGACGTAGGAATTCTTATTTTGAATTCATGGCGAGCTCTAGGCGTATTAGAACCTTAATGTGTTCTCAAAACGTATGAAGGAAGCCATATTAAAATTACCATTTCATACCAGATCGTGGCTTATCTTTACACGGTACATGTCAGATTGTGGCTTACCTTTACACGGCACATGTCAGATTGTGGCTTACCTTTACACGGTACATGTCAGATTGTGGCTTACTTTTACACGGCACATGTCAGATCGTGACTTACCTTTTCACGGCTTACCTTTAGATGCCTGCAGATTGTGGCTTACCTTTACACGGTACATGTCAGATTGTGGCTTACCTTTACACGGCACATGTCAGATTGTGGCTTACCTTTACACGGTACATGTCAGATTGTGGCTTACCTTTACACGGCACATGTCAGATCGTGACTTACCTTTTCACGGCTTACCTTTAGATGCCTGCAGATTGTGGCTTATCTTTACACGGTACATGTCAGATCGTGGCTAACCTTTACACGGTACATGCCAGATTGTGACTTACTTTTACACGGTACATGTCAGATTGTGGCTTACCTTTACACGGCACATGTCAGATCGTGACTTACCTTTTACACGGTACATGTCAGATTGTGGCTTACCTTTACACGGCACATGTCAGATCGTGACTTACCTTTTCACGGCTTACCTTTAGATGTCAGATTGTGGCTTAACTATCGATGCCATATTGTGGCTTACCTTTAGATGCCAGATTGTGGTTTACCTTTACACGGTACATGTCAGATTGTGGCTTACCTTTAAATGGTACATGCCAGATTGTGGCTTACGTTTACATGGCACATGTCAGGTTGTGGCTTACTCTACTGGTTTTTCTCCTTTAACTTTTATATTTAAACATTTGGTTGTATTTAAAAAGTTTATATTAAACAAGAAAGTGGAGGGCGATATAACTACAGTCTATGATCTTCACAACGAAAGTATTTTGTATTCTGTTTGTTTCGGATATGACTGCTTGTTTTTTATGCCAACTCAATTGCAATAAAAATATATTTTGTTGTAATTAAACGCCATAGACTACAAATATTTGAAAATCACATTATATTGTCATTTTTAAAGTTTTATATAATATTCCATGAATTCAGCTATATCAAGACAATCTATACCTGATATAAGATTCAGGTTTCTACTTTTGACTTCAATAACTCGCCAGCTGAAATGACTGTGGCTAAAATCAGTCATAACTTTTCAAGAGAATACATAACTATATGTTTATGCTTCTTCATTCTCGTAACGTTGACGTCCTGGCCCCTTGGGACATTAGAACCCTCCACATTTAAATCGGTTTCTGTTTTGTATGAAACTAAAATAGATCAACTTGATTTGTTCATAAATATTTATTTGTTTCCATGAAATTAATGTGTTAACGTTGATAAGCTACTCCCATGTGGAGTCATTGTGAGACAACGATATTTATATATATGTAAAGGTAATACGACTATTCGACTTTTCTTTCAAGAAGGAGAAGACGAAATGGAGACAAATTGTATTCGTTCATTGAGATGTGATCGAAGGGAATAACATGATGGTTAGTTTATTAAAGAAAAAATGGAGTGTTTAGTTACACTGTAATTGACGTCAATACGGTAAATGTATAGCAGGATAACGAGATCTGGAATAGTACTGACACTACTAAGGATTGAACATCCTCTGTGTGTGGGTTACAGATTATTTGTTTAAGACATGTACAGTTTGAATAAAGATCTATTAAACAGAAATATCGGCATTTAATTAGTATCACCTTGATTTCCGTAGTATATATGAATAGCCCACGTGCACAATAAAAACATCGCCAAGGGGCGCTGGTCTAATTTAGTACATTGTTCGTCTTTCGAATACAGATGCCAAAACACTCCAACTCGAAAATCATAAAACAAAAACACAAAACAGAAAAAAGAAACAAAATGAAAATTAAACGCGCGTATACAGTGGATAAGTACCTATCTTTGATATATTCAAATACGGTTTATACTTCTCATATCTTTTTTCTATGAAAATTTTATGACAACAAAAATTCTTTTAAGGCTATTAATTAATTTGTCTACAAAGTTCTTTCAACTGTGAATAGTACCTTTAATGTTCTATTTACTTCGGAATAGAACTGTGATTATATTTCCAGCATTTTTTACGTATTTGGAAATAAAGGTGTTACAAAGTTTTTTTTATCTTATCCATTCGGAAGTTCTATGGCCGACGCCATGACTTAGTTGATTGTAGAGGGAAATCAATCTCTCAAATACGATTGAACATTTTCGCTGAGTCTTTCCTATTACTGGATTTGACTTGAGTAACATGTAACTCGACGATGTTTAATTAGTGACAAGAACTACTTACCCGTCCGAAGCACCTGAGTCCATCCATGGTTTGTATCGGTTCGGCTAACTTTTTGTTTTTGTGTTTTTGGTGTTTGATTTGCGTTGTATATGTTTGTCTATATCCGCATTTGTAATTGTCCTTGGACTTTTGGCTCTAGCAGTTTGAACAGTATCCTTTGTTATTTTTCTATTGAAGGTTGTTTGGTATTTCATGGGGTTTCCATATTTGAAGATAAAATCGTGATCTATTGAAATTGATGTGAATTTTGCTGATTTGATTTTGCACGGTTTTCTTTACAACGAAATTCATGATACTTTACTTTACGTTGACTTTTGCATACCTTCATAACTTTATTATTTGTTTACAAATTTGCTAATAATAAATATAGTTCCTTGATAAATCGATTTTATTTCCGTTCGCTGCCGTGTCCGACAATAGTCTGTGTTTCAAGAAAAAACATCGCTTTATTACTCAGTGCTGTTTAGTAGCTGCATCAAATTAAAATGTTGAAATAAAGTCAGGGTTGTAGTGTTTCGCACTTAAGTTTTTTTGGCATTTCATATTTTTCTTTTTTCTACTTGGTGTATAAAATCAGATATTTTTATATGCGTGTTAACAGTAAATAAAACAAGTAAATTTTATTTTAAACGAAATATAAAAAATCGAATTTATTGTCTGTCTCTTTTACAAAACACTTTTCAATCGGCTTATTTGGAATGTATATGGCGATTTATATTTGCATCGTTTTGCTTCACAAAAACAGATATAACACATTTAACGTTTTTTGTTTTGTTTGTTTTTTTTTTGTTGGTTTCAGTGGACGTTAACCCAACATTCAGCGATTTTTCAGCTACATCTTGGGGTCCAGTTTTTACTAAGGAAGGTAGCGAGTCTTACTGCTGAACTCAGTCGAGGTTTTGATGTAGACATAGACTTAAATTCAGATTTTTTATGTATATGTATGCTCAAATTATTTTTTTTAAGCCTTTTCAAATGCAATTTCTACATAATTTTGAAGTTCTTTGGATCAATTATTTCCAATTTGGTTATAGGGTTGACATTTCAAACAAGAATAACTATACAATTTCACAACAAGCGGCAAATCATTTCTAAAGTTCTAGCGAAGAGGTTGTAGATCAACGAACTAAAATTGTGTCGAAGTCTTATTTGAAGTATCTTTATTTTCCCTGCTTATGTATAAAACCATGTTTAGGTTTAGAGTTTTTTCAGTTTTATAAGGTCTCTGTTTAATTGTGAAGTCGTAAAAACGTAGATCTCTTTTAAAGTGTGAAATCCTAGAAATATTTCGTAAATCAATGTATAGTCTATTCCACATATTAAGTTTGAAGGTAAAAATTAGTAATACATTTTTTTCAGTCTATACTGTATAATGTTTAAGAAATAATTCACGGAGTCTGTGGTTTGTAATTTTCATCCTGTGGTAAAACAATGATAAACCACAGCCTCCGTGAATTATTTCTATTCTAATAAGACAGTTATAGTACATTTATAATATTTTCGTACCTATAGAAAACATCATTTCCGCCATAAACTGGCTGTTCCGTCAATGTAACACACAATATATTGCAACGGATAATTATAGCGCGTGTCGCTATTTATAAGATTTTACGTCATATGCAATAGCTTTCCGGTGGGAGTTACAGTTTTGTAATTGGAACAACCAATTTAAAACACGCCCTTCTCAGAGCGTGTTGCTCATGGATAAATAATTTTGTACCACAGTTGTGGTCTCAAAGCGTTTAAAGCACGTCACATAAGAATAAGTTATATTTTTGAATTTATCTAAATATTTGGAGGTAAAATATCCGTCAGGTAGGAGTAGCCCGAAAATTAACAGCAAACAAATCAATTGTCTTTTTCTTCTGTTTATATTAATATTTCATAGATCCATGTATATAAATATTGTGTAAGATGGGAGACGGTTTTCTAACTGTATTTTATAGTTGTTTTGCTGAAACTTTGATCCAACGATATTTTAGCAGTTTTAATGTTTTTGGAGATCTAAATAACTCAGGAAACAATTATAGTTTGGTTAGAGATCTATATGATCATCAGCACACTATTACCGTTAGCAGGACAATTCTACATCTCCAACCACGGTATTACCGTTACCAGGGTAATTCTACATCTCCAACCACACTATTACCGTTACCAGGACAATTCTACATCTCCAACTACGGTATTACCGTTACCAGGGTAATTCTACATCTCCAAACACACTATTACCGTTACCAGGACAATTCTACATCTCCAACAACACTATTACCGTTACCAGGACAATTCTACATCTCCAACCACATTATTACCGTTACCAGGGTCATTCTAGATCTCCAAACACACTATTACCGTTACCAGGACAATTCTACATCTCCAACCACGGTATTACCGTGGTTGGACAATTCTTAATCTCCAAACACACTATTACCGTTACCAGGACAATTCTACATCTCCAACCACAGTATTACCGTTACCAGGGTCATTCTAGATCTCCAACCACACTATTACCGTTACCAGGGTAATTCTAGATCTTCAAACACACTATTACCGTTACCAGGACAATTCTACATCTCAAACCACAGTATTACCGTTACCAGGACAATTCTACATCTCCAACCACGGTATTACCGTTACCAGGACAATTCTTCATCTCCAACCACAGTATTACCGTTACCAGGGTCATTCTAGATCTCCAAACACACTATTACCGTTACCAGGACAATTCTACATCTCCAACCATGGTATTACCGTTACCAGGACAACTCTACATCTCCAAACACACTACTACCGTTACCAGGACAATTCTACATCTGCAAACACACTATTAACGTTCCCAGGACAATTCTACATCTCAAACCACAGTATTACCGTTACCAGGGTAATTCTACATCTCCAACCACACTTTTACAATTACCAGGGTAATTCTAGATCTCCAACCACGGTATTACCGTTACCAGGACAATTCTACGTCTCCAACCACACAATTACCGTTACCAGGACAATTCTACATCTCAAACCACAGTATTAACGTTACCAGGACAATTCTACATCTCCAACCACGGTATTACCGTTACCAGGACAATTCTACATCTCCAAACACACTATTACCGTTACCAGGACAATTCTTCATCTCCAACCACAGTATTACCGTTACCAGGGTCATTCTAGATCTCCAACCACACTATTACCGTTACCAGGGTAATTCTAGATCTTCAAACACACTATTACCGTTACCAGGACAATTCTACATCTCCAACCACGGTATTACCGTTACCAGGACAACTCTACATCTCCAAACACACTACTACCGTTACCAGGACAATTCTACATCTGCAAACACACTATTAACGTTCCCAGGACAATTCTACATCTCAAACCACAGTATTACCGTTACCAGGGTAATTCTACATCTCCAACCACACTTTTACAATTACCAGGGTAATTCTAGATCTCCAACCACGGTATTACCGTTACCAGGACAATTCTACGTCTCCAACCACACAATTACCGTTACCAGGACAATTCTACATCTCAAACCACAGTATTAACGTTACCAGGACAATTCTACATCTCCAACCACGGTATTACCGTTACCAGGACAATTCTACATCTCCAAACACACTATTACCGTTACCAGGACAATTCTACATCTCCAACCACAGTATTACCGTTACCAGGGTCATTCTAGATCTCCAACCACACTATTACCGTTACCAGGGTAATTCTAGATCTTCAAACACACTATTACCGTTACCAGGACAATTCTACATCTCAAACCACAGTATTACCGTTACCAGGACAATTCTACATCTCCAACCACGGTATTACCGTTACCAGGACAATTCTACATCTCCAAACACACTATTACCGTTACCAGGACAATTCTTCATCTCCAACCACAGTATTACCGTTACCAGGGTCATTCTAGATCTCCAAACACACTATTACCGTTACCAGGACAATTCTACATCTCCAACCACGGTATTACCGTTACCAGGACAACTCTACATCTCCAAACACACTACTACCGTTACCAGGACAATTCTACATCTCCAACCACAGTATTACCGTTACCAGGGTCATTCTAGATCTCCAACCACACCTTTACCGTTACCAGGGTAATTCTAGATCTTCAAACACACTATTACCGTTACCAGGACAATTCTACATCTGCAAACACACTATTAACGTTACCAGGACAATTCTACATCTCAAACCACAGTATTACCGTTACCAGGGTAATTCTACATCTCCAACCACACTTTTACAATTACCAGGGTAATTCTAGATCTCCAACCACGGTATTACCGTTACCAGGACAATTCTACATCTCCAACCACACAATTACCGTTACCAGGACAATTCTACATCTCCAACCACACAATTACCGTTACCAGGACAATTCTACATCTCCAACCACACAATTACCGTTACCAGGACAATTCTAAATCTCCAACCACACAATTACCATTACCAGGACAATTCTAAATCTCCAACCACACAATTACCGTTACCAGGACAATTCTAAATCTCCAACCACACAATTACCGTAATATTTTTTCTCGTCTTCATATTGTGAAAATATTTACCTATTATGTATGTTTTATGTTGTTCTGATTTAATTTATTTGATGTATCTATCGGAGAAGACAATTCTAAGTTGTTAAACTTGTGTCTGATCCATTTGTTGCTTTTTTAGAACAATAAAATATGTTTAAATTAATTACCGTTTCCAGGATAATTCTACATCTCCAACCACACTTTTACCGCTACAAGGGTAATTATAGATCTCCAAACACACTGTTACCATTACCTGTGTAATTCTACATCTCCAACCACACTTTTACCGTTACCAAGGTCATTCTAGATCTCCAAACACACTGTTACCATTACCAGTGTAATTCTAGATCTCCAACCACACTATTGCCGTTACCAAGGTCATTCTAGATCTCCAAACACACTGTTACCGTTACCAGGACAATTCTACATCTCCAATAACACCATTACCGTTACCAGGACAATTCTACATCTCCAACCACACTATTACCGTTACCAGGACAATTCTACATCACCAACAACACTAATACCATTACCAGGCTCACTCTAGATCTCCAACCACACTATTACCGTTACCAGGACATTTTTACATCTCCAACCACAGTATTACCATTACCAGGGTAATTATAGATCTCCAATCACACTATTACTGTTACCAGAACAATTCTACATCTCCAACCACACTATTACCGTTACCATGACAATTCTACATCTCCAACCACACTATTACCGTTACCAGGACAATTCTACATCTCCAACCACACTATTACCGTTACCAGGACAATTCTACATCTCCAACAACACTATTACCGTTACCAGGACAATTCTACATCTCCAACCACATTAATACCGTTACCAGGGTCATTCTAGATCTACAATCACACTATTACCGTTACTAGGACAATTCTACATCTCCAACCACAGTATTACCGTTACCAGGGTCATTCTAGATCTCCAAGCACACTTTTACCGTTACCAGGACAATTCTACATCTCCAACCACGGTATTACCGTTACCAGGACAATTCTACATCTCCAAACACACTATTACCGTTACCAGGACAATTCTTCATCTCCAACCACAGTATTACCGTTACTAGGGTCATTCTAGATCTCCAACCACACTATTACCGTTACCAGGGTAATTCTAGATCTTCAAACACACTATTACCGTTACCAGGACAATTCTACATCTCCAACCACGGTATTACCGTTACCAGGACAACTCTACATCTCCAAACACACTACTACCGTTACCAGGACAATTCTACATCTGCAAACACACTATTAACGTTCCCAGGACAATTCTACATCTCAAACCACAGTATTACCGTTACCAGGGTAATTCTACATCTCCAACCACACTTTTACAATTACCAGGGTAATTCTAGATCTCCAACCACTGTATTACCGTTACCAGGACAATTCTACGTCTCCAACCACACAATTACCGTTACCAGGACAATTCTACATCTCAAACCACAGTATTAACGTTACCAGGACAATTCTACATCTCCAACCACGGTATTACCGTTACCAGGACAATTCTACATCTCCAAACACACTATTACCGTTACCAGGACAATTCTTCATCTCCAACCACAGTATTACCGTTACCAGGGTCATTCTAGATCTCCAACCACACTATTACCGTTACCAGGGTAATTCTAGATCTTCAAACACACTATTACCGTTACCAGGACAATTCTACATCTCAAACCACAGTATTACCGTTACCAGGACAATTCTACATCTCCAACCACGGTATTACCGTTACCAGGACAATTCTACATCTCCAAACACACTAGTACCGTTACCAGGACAATTCTTCATCTCCAACCACAGTATTACCGTTACCAGGGTCATTCTAGATCTCCAAACACACTATTACCGTTACCAGGACAATTCTACATCTCCAACCACGGTATTACCGTTACCAGGACAACTCTACATCTCCAAACACACTACTACCGTTACCAGGACAATTCTACATCTCCAACCACAGTATTACCTTTACCAGGGTCATTCTAGATCTCCAACCACACCTTTACCGTTACCAGGGTAATTCTAGATCTTCAAACACACTATTACCGTTACCAGGACAATTCTACATCTGCAAACACACTATTAACGTTACCAGGACAATTCTACATCTCAAACCACAGTATTACCGTTACCAGGGTAATTCTACATCTCCAACCACACTTTTACAATTACCAGGGTAATTCTAGATCTCCAACCACGGTATTACCGTTACCAGGACAATTCTACATCTCCAACCACACAATTACCGTTACCAGGACAATTCTACATCTCCAAACACACAATTACCGTTACCAGGACAATTCTACATCTCCAACCACACAATTACCGTTACCAGGACAATTCTAAATCTCCAACCACACAATTACCATTACCAGGACAATTCTAAATCTCCAACCACACAATTACCGTTACCAGGAAAATTCTAAATCTCCAACCACACAATTACCGTAATATTTTTTCTCGTCTTCATATTGTGAAAATATTTACCTATTATGTATGTTTTATGTTGTTCTGATTTAATTTATTTGATGTATCTATCGGAGAAGACAATTCTAAGTTGTTAAACTTGTGTCTGATCCATTTGTTGCTTTTTTAGAACAATAAAATATGTTTAAATTAATTACCGTTTCCAGGATAATTCTACATCTCCAACCACACTTTTACCGCTACAAGGGTAATTATAGATCTCCAAACACACTGTTACCATTACCTGTGTAATTCTACATCTCCAACCACACTTTTACCGTTACCAAGGTCATTCTAGATCTCCAAACACACTGTTACCATTACCAGTGTAATTCTAGATCTCCAACCACACTATTGCCGTTACCAAGGTCATTCTAGATCTCCAAACACACTGTTACCGTTACCAGGACAATTCTACATCTCCAATAACACCATTACCGTTACCAGGACAATTGTACATCTCCAACCACACTATTACCGTTACCAGGACAATTCTACATCACCAACAACACTAATACCATTACCAGGCTCACTCTAGATCTCCAACCACACTATTACCGTTACCAGGACATTTTTACATCTCCAACCACAGTATTACCATTACCAGGGTAATTATAGATCTCCAATCACACTATTACTGTTACCAGAACAATTCTACATCTCCAACCACACTATTACCGTTACCATGACAATTCTACATCTCCAACCACACTATTACCGTTACCAGGACAATTCTACATCTCCAACAACACTATTACCGTTACCAGGACAATTCTACATCTCCAACAACACTATTACCGTTACCAGGACAATTCTACATCTCCAACCACACTAATACCGTTACCAGGGTCATTCTAGATCTACAATCACACTATTACCGTTACTAGGACAATTCTACATCTCCAACCACAGTATTACCGTTACCAGGGTCATTCTAGATCTCCAAGCACACTTTTACCGTTACCAGGACAATTCTACATCTCCAACCACACCATTACCGTTACTAGGACAATTCTACATCTCCAACCACAGTATTACCATTTCCAGGGTAATTTTACATCTCCAAGCACACTTTTACTGTTACCAGGAAAATTCTACATCTCCAACCACAGTATTACCGTTACTAGGACATTTCTACATCTCCAACCACAGTATTACCGTTACCAGGGTCATTCTAGATCTCCAAGCACACTATTACCGTTACTAGGACAATTCTACATCTCCAACCACAGTATTACCGTTACCAGGGTCATTCTAGATCTCCAAGCACACTTTTACCGTTACCAGGACAATTCTACATCTCCAACCACACTATTACCGTTACTAGGACAATTCTACATCTCCAACCACAGTATTCCCATTACCAGGGTAATTTTACATCTCCAAGCACACTTTTACTGTTACCAGGACAATTCTACATCTCCAACCACAGTATTACCGTTACTAGGACATTTCTACATCTCCAACCACAGTATTACCGTTACCAGGGTCATTCTAGATCTCCAAGCACACTATTACCGTTACTAGGACAATTCTACATCTCCAACCACAGTATTACCATTGCCAGGGTAATTCTACATCTCCAAGAACACTTTTACCGTTACCAGGACAATTCTACATCTCCAACCACGATATTACCGTTACCAGGACAATTCTACATCTCCAACCACACTATTACCGTTACTAGGACAATTCTACATCTCCAACCACACTATTACCGTTACCAGGACAATTCTACATCTCCAACCACACAATTACCGTTACCAGGACAATTCTAAATCTCCAACCACACAATTACCGTTACCAGGACAATTCTAAATCTCCAACCACACAATTACCGTTACCAGGACAATTCTAAATCTCCAACCACACAATTACCGTAATATTTTTTCTCGTCTTCATATTGTGAAAATATTTACCTATTATGTATGTTTTATGTTGTTCTGATTTAATTTATTTGATGTAGCTATCGGAGAAGACAATTCTAAGTTGTTAAACTTGTGTCTGATCCATTTGTTGCTTTTTTAGAACAATAAAATATGTTTAAATTAATTACCGTTTCCAGGACAATTCTACATCTCCAACCACACTTTTACCGCTACCAGGGTAATTATAGATCTCCAAACACACTGTTACCATTACCTGTGTAATTCTACATCTCCAACCACACATTTACCGTTACCAAGGTCATTCTAGATCTCCAAACACACTGTTACCATTACCAGTGTAATTCTAGATCTCCGATCTCCAACCACACTATTGCCGTTACCAAGGTCATTCTAGATCTCCAAACACACTGTTACCGTTACCAGGACAATTCTACATCTCCAATAACACCATTACCGTTACCAGGACAATTCTACATCTCCAACCACACTATTACCGTTACCAGGACAATTCTACATCACCAACAACACTAATACCATTACCAGGCTCACTCTAGATCTCCAACCACACTATTACCGTTACCAGGACATTTTTACATCTCCAACCACAGTATTACCGTTACCAGGGTAATTATAGATCTTCAATCACACTATTACTGTTACCAGAACAATTCTACATCTCCAACCACACTATTACCGTTACCATGACAATTCTACATCTCCAACCACACTATTACCGTTACCAGGACAATTCTACATCTCCAACCACACTATTACCGTTACCAGGACAATTCTACATCTCCAACAACACTATTACCGTTACCAGGACAATTCTACATCTCCAACCACACTAATACCGTTACCAGGGTCATTCTAGATCTCCAATCACACTATTATCGTTACTAGGACAATTCTACATCTTCAACCACAGTATTACCGTTACCAGGGTAATTTTACATCTCCAAGCACACTTTTACCGTTACCAGGACAATTCTACATCTCCAACCACAGTATTACCGTTACCAGGACATTTCTACATCTCCAACCACAGTATTACCGTTACCAGGGTCATTCTAGATCTCCAAGCACACTTTTACCGTTACCAGGACAATTCTACATCTCCAACCACACTATTACAGTTACTAGGACAATTCTACATCTCCAACCACAGTATTACCATTACCAGGGTAATTCTACATCTCCAAGCACACTTTTACCGTTACCAGGACAATTCTACATCTCCAACCACGGTATTACCGTTACCAGGACAATTCTACATCTCCAACCACACAATTACCGTTACCAGGACAATTCTAAATCTCCAACCACACAATTACCGTTACCAGGACAATTCTAAATCTCCAACCACACAATTACCGTAATATTTTTTCTCGTCTTAATATTGTGAAAATATTTACCTATTATGTATGTTTTATGTTGTTCTGATTTAATTTATTTGATGTATCTATCGGAGAAGACAATTCTAAGTTGTTAAACTTGTGTCTGATCCATTTGTTGCTTTTTTAGAACAATAAAATATGTTTAAATTAATTACCGTTTCCAGGACAATTCTACATCTCCAACCACACTTTTACCGCTACCAGGGTAATTATAGATCTCCAAACACACTGTTACCATTACCTGTGTAATTCTACATCTCCAACCACACTTTTATCGTTACCAAGGTCATTCTAGATCTCCAAACACACTGTTACCATTACCAGTGTAATTCTAGATCTCCGATCTCCAACCACACTATTGCCGTTACCAAGGTCATTCTAGATCTCCAAACACACTGTTACCGTTACCAGGACAATTCTACATCTCCAATAACACCATTACCGTTACCAGGACAATTCTACATCTCCAACCACACTATTACCGTTACCAGGACAATTCTACATCACCAACAACACTAATACCATTACCAGGCTCACTCTAGATCTCCAACCACACTATTACCGTTACCAGGACATTTTTACATCTCCAACCACAGTATTACCGTTACCAGGGTAATTATAGATCTTCAATCACACTATTACTGTTACCAGAACAATTCTACATCTCCAACCACACTATTACCGTTACCATGACAATTCTAGATCTCCAACCACACTATTACCGTCACCAGGACAATTCTACATCTCCAACCACACTATTACCGTTACCAGGACAATTCTACATCTCCAACAACACTATTGCCGTTACCAGGACAATTCTACATCTCCAACCACACTAATACCGTTACCAGGGTCATTCTAGATCTCCAATCACACTATTACCGTTACTAGGACAATTCTACATCTCCAACCACAGTATTACCGTTACCAGGGTAATTTTACATCTCCAAGCACACTTTTACCGTTACCAGGACAATTCTACATCTCCAACCACAGTATTACCGTTACCAGGACATTTCTACATCTCCAACCACAGTATTACCGTTACCAGGGTCATTCTAGATCTCCAAGCACACTTTTACCGTTACCAGGACAATTCTACATCTCCAACCACACTATTACAGTTACTAGGACAATTCTACATCTCCAACCACAGTATTACCATTACCAGTGTAATTCTACATCTCCAAGCACACTTTTACCGTTACCAGGACAATTCTACATCTCCAACCACGGCATTACCGTTACCAGGACAATTCTACATCTCCAACCACACAATTACCGTTACCAGGACAATTCTAAATCTCCAACCACACAATTACCGTTACCAGGACAATTCTAAATCTCCAACCACACAATTACCGTAATATTTTTTCTCGTCTTCATATTGTGAAAATATTTACCTATTATGTATGTTTTATGTTGTTCTGATTTAATTTATTTGATGTATCTATCGGAGAAGACAATTCTAAGTTGTTAAACTTGTGTCTGATCCATTTGTTGCTTTTTTAGAACAATAAAATATGTTTAAATTAATTACCGTTTCCAGGACAATTCTACATCTCCAACCACACTTTTACCGCTACCAGGGTAATTATAGATCTCCAAACACACTGTTACCATTACCTGTGTAATTCTACATCTCCAACCACACTTTTACCGTTACCAAGGTCATTCTAGATCTCCAAACACACTGTTACCATTACCAGTGTAATTCTAGATCTCCAACCACACTATTGCCGTTACCAAGGTCATTCTAGATCTCCAAACACACTGTTACCGTTACCAGGACAATTCTACATCTCCAATAACACCATTACCGTTACCAGGACAATTGTACATCTCCAACCACACTATTACCGTTACCAGGACAATTCTACATCACCAACAACACTAATACCATTACCAGGCTCACTCTAGATCTCCAACCACACTATTACCGTTACCAGGACATTTTTACATCTCCAACCACAGTATTACCGTTCCCAGGGTAATTATAGATCTTCAATCACACTATTACTGTTACCAGAACAATTCTACATCTCCAACCACACTATTACCGTTACCATGACAATTCTACATCTCCAACCACACTATTACCGTTACCAGGACAATTCTACATCTCCAACCACACTATTACCGTTACCAGGACAATTCTACATCTCCAACAACACTATTGCCGTTACCAGGACAATTCTACATCTCCAACCACACTAATACCGTTACCAGGGTCATTCTAGATCTCCAATCACACTATTACCGTTACTAGGACAATTCTACATCTCCAACCACAGTATTACCGTTACCAGGGTAATTTTACATCTCCAAGCACACTTTTACCGTTACCAGGACAATTCTACATCTCCAACCACAGTATTACCGTTACCAGGACATTTCTACATCTCCAACCACAGTATTACCGTTACCAGGGTCATTCTAGATCTCCAAGCACACTTTTACCGTTACCAGGACAATTCTACATCTCCAACCACACTATTACAGTTACTAGGACAATTCTACATCTCCAACCACAGTATTACCATTACCAGGGTAATTCTACATCTCCAAGCACACTTTTACCGTTACCAGGACAATTCTACATCTCCAACCACGGTATTACCGTTACCAGGACAATTCTACATCTCCAACCACACAATTACCGTTACCAGGACAATTCTAAATCTCCAACCACACAATTACCGTTACCAGGACAATTCTAAATCTCCAACCACACAATTACCGTAATATTTTTTCTCGTCTTCATATTGTGAAAATATTTACCTATTATGTATGTTTTATGTTGTTCTGATTTAATTTATTTGATGTATCTATCGGAGAAGACAATTCTAAGTTGTTAAACTTGTGTCTGATCCATTTGTTGCTTTTTTAGAACAATAAAATATGTTTAAATTAATTACCGTTTCCAGGACAATTCTACATCTCCAACCACACTTTTACCGCTACCAGGGTAATTATAGATCTCCAAACACACTGTTACCATTACCTGTGTAATTCTACATCTCCAACCACACTTTTACCGTTACCAAGGTCATTCTAGATCTCCAAACACACTGTTACCATTACCAGTGTAATTCTAGATCTCCAACCACACTATTGCCGTTACCAAGGTCATTCTAGATCTCCAAACACACTGTTACCGTTACCAGGACAATTCTACATCTCCAATAACACCATTACCGTTACCAGGACAATTCTACATCTCCAACCACACTATTACCGTTACCAGGACAATTCTACATTACCAACAACACTAATACCATTACCAGGCTCACTCTAGATCTCCAACCACACTATTACCGTTACCAGGACATTTTTACATCTCCAACCACAGTATTACCGTTACCAGGGTAATTATAGATCTCCAATCACACTATTACTGTTACCAGAACAATTCTACATCTCCAACCACACTATTACCGTTACCATGACAATTCTACATCTCCAACCACACTATTACCGTTACCAGGACAATTCTACATCTCCAACCACACTATTACCGTTACCAGGACAATTCTACATCTCCAACAACACTATTACCGTTACCAGGACAATTCTACATCTCCAACCACACTAATACCGTTACCAGGGTCATTCTAGATTTCCAATCACACTATTACCGTTACTAGGACAATTCTACATCTCCAACCACAGTATTACCGTTACCAGGGTCATTCTAGATCTCCAATCACACTATTACTGTTACCAGAACAATTCTACATCTCCAACCACACTATTACCGTTACCATGACAATTCTACATCTCCAACCACACTATTACCGTTACCAGGACAATTCTACATCTCCAACCACACTATTACCGTTACCAGGACAATTCTACATCTCCAACAACACTATTACCGTTACCAGGACAATTCTACATCTCCAACCACACTAATACCGTTACCAGGGTCATTCTAGATCTCCAATCACACTATTACCGTTACTAGGACAATTCTACATCTCCAACCACAGTATTACCGTTACCAGGGTAATTTTACATCTCCAAGCACACTTTTACCGTTACCAGGACAATTCTACATCTCCAACCACAGTATTACCGTTACCAGGAAATTTCTACATCTCCAACCACAGTATTACCGTTACCAGGGTCATGCTAGATCTCCTAGCACACTTTTACCGTTACCAGGACAATTCTACATCTCCAACCACACTATTACAGTTACTAGGACAATTCTACATCTCCAACCACAGTATTACCATTACCAGGGTAATTCTACATCTCCAAGCACACTTTTACCGTTACCAGGACAATTCTACATCTCCAACCACGGTATTACCGTTACCATGACAATTCTACATCTCCAACCACACAATTACCGTTACCAGGACAATTCTAAATCTCCAACCACACAATTACCGTTACCAGGACAATTCTAAATCTCCAACCACACAATTACCGTAATATTTTTTCTCGTCTTCATATTGTGAAAATATTTACCTATTATGTATGTTTTATGTTGTTCTGATTTAATTTATTTGATGTATCTATCGGAGAAGACAATTCTAAGTTGTTAAACTTGTGTCTGATCCATTTGTTGCTTTTTTAGAACAATAAAATATGTTTAAATTAATTACCGTTTCCAGGACAATTCTACATCTCCAACCACACTTTTACCGCTACCAGGGTAATTATAGATCTCCAAACACACTGTTACCATTACCTGTGTAATTCTACATCTCCAACCACACTGTTACCGTTACCAGGACAATTCTACATCTCCAATAACACCATTACCGTTACCAGGACAATTCTACATCTCCAACCACACTATTACCGTTACCAGGACAATTCTACATCACCAACAACACTTATACCATTACCAGGCTCACTCTAGATCTCCAACCACACTATTACCGTTACCAGGACATTTTTACATCTCCAACCACAGTATTACCGTTACCGGGGTAATTATAGATCTCCAATCACACTATTACTGTTACCGGAACAATTCTACATCTCCAACCACACTTTTACCGTTACCATGACAATTCTACATCTCCAACCACACTATTACCGTTACCAGGACAATTCTACATCTCCAACCACACTATTACCGTTACCAGGACAATTCTACATCTCCAACAACACTATTACCGTTACCAGGACAATTCTGCATCTCCAACCACACTAATACCGTTACCAGGGTCATTCTAGATTTCCAATCACACTATTACCGTTACTAGGACAATTCTACATCTCCAACCACAGTATTACCGTTACCAGGGTCATTCTAGATCTCCAAGCACACTTTTACCGTTACCAGGACAATTCTACATCTCCAACCTAACTATTACCGTTACTAGGACAATTCTACATCTCCAACTGCAGTATTACCGTTACCAGGGTAATTTTACATCTCCAAGCACACTTTTACCGATACCAGGACAATTCTACATCTCCAACCACACTATTGCCGTTACCAGGACAATTCTACATCTCCAACCACGGTATTACCGTTACCAGGACAATTCTACATCTCCAACCACACTATTACCGTTACCAGGACAATTCTACATCTCCAACCACACTATTACCGTTACCAGGACAATTCTACATCTCCAACCACACTATTACCGTTACCAGGACAATTCTACATCTCCAACAACACTATATACGTTACCAAGACAATTCTACATCTCCAACCACGCTAATACCGTTACCAGGGTCATTCTAGATCTCCAATCACACTATTACCGTTACTAGGACAATTCTACATCGCCAACCACAGTATTACCGTTACCAGGGTCATTCTAGATCTCCAAGCACACTTTTACCATTACCATGACAATTCTACATCTCCAACCACACTATTACCGTTACTAGGACAATTCTACATCTCCAACCACAGTATTACCGTTACCAGGGTAATTCTACATCTCCAAGCACACTTTTACCGTTACCAGGACAATTCTACATCTCCAACCACACTATTACCGTTACTAGGACAATTCTACATCTCCAACCACAGTATTATCGTTACCAGGGTAATTGTACATCTCCAAGCACACTTTTACCGTTACCAGGACAATTCTACATCTCCAACCACAGTATTACCGTTACCAGGGTAATTCTAGATCTCCTACCACACTATTACCGTTACCAGGGTCATTCTAGATCTCCTACCACACTATTACCGTTACCAGGGTCATTCTAGATCCCCTACCACACTATTACCGTTACCAGGGTAATTCTAGATCTCCTACCACACTATTACCGTTACCAGGGTAATTCTAGATATACATCGACCAGGTAAGATATAAATATATGAGCTAATATTTAGCTTATTTACTCCCGTTATGTGATATAGACCTGGATATCGACCTTCCTGCTTACTTAACGTTAAACATCACCAATCCTCTTCAAGGTAATTAAGCGCGACAAATAATAAAATATTTCTTCCATATTAGTACGTCAGGTTGTAATGTGGATTACTTTCTGCGGCATTTTTCTACCCACAAATGTCAATAAAACCATAATCTATTTCTAGATGTCAGTAAAACATATTCAAGATATTGACTGATTTAGACTATCACGCAATACAACTCTTATACAGTAACTAATGTATCAAGATAAACTTTCTAAAATTGACCTAATGGATCATGATGCTCCTGTCTTCTATAAAGCACTGCAGACCACTTAGCAAATTGAAATTTTAAAGGCAATCCTAAAGTAGAATTTAATAGAGTTATCAGTTTTCGGCAACTTCCTTATAAGAGACATTAATGCATAAACAATGTTTAAATGACAAACTAAACTATCAGATGCCCTAAAGCGCAGTCTATCATTCTGACAAGATTAATGAGATGACTTTGTCAGCCAATATAAAACAAGATGAAAAAGTAAATATTTAGTAAATAATTAAACTGTTTTCGGTTCCTTCCTTGTTTTAATAGTTCGTTCGAAATGTGGTGTATGTATTTTTTTTTGTATTTATTTATTTATATATTTATTTATTTATTTATTTATTTATTTTATTTATTAATAAATTTATTTATTTATTGTATATATATATATATATATATATATATATATAAGAAAGTTCAAGATCAATAAAATCAGATCAGATCACATCACCACCGGATGCTGATGAACCAATATCCAAATTTTATCGTTTATTATAGATTGATATTGACACTGAGGAAGGCCATCAGTTGGTCGAAAATTTTGTCATATTTATTAATATAACTATTTTATAGTAGAAACATCTTTATATTTGTATCGTTGCATAATTCTCTAGACTTATATTCTTATATTCATCAGCATTCGTATTATTTATATTCATCAGCATTCGTATTATTATTATTATTATTCGTATTATCTTATATTCATCAGCATTCGTATTATTTCGATTGTGATTCCCGCCAATCTATGTTCAAATTATGACGTTGGCTATTGTAACGTTGCAAATAACATAACTTCATCACTATGCAATAAAATTCCGCTGAGGAAGGCCGTGAGGCCGAAACGTTCGGAAAATTTAACAGAGTTTTTATATATATATAAATATATAAGTCTAGAGATATATATATAGTCTAAAGGAAGCTACCAACCAATACACTTACTAAGTATCGGATCGCCAACATGACGATGCAGCATAAACGAAAAAATAATATATAAGTCTAGAGAATTATGCAACGATACAATATAAAGATGTTTCTACTATAAAATAGTTATATTAATAAATATGACAAAATTTTCGACCAACTGATGGCCTTCTTCAGTGTCAATATCAATCTATAATTAACGATAAAATTTGGATATAGGTACATCAGCATCCGGTGGTGATGTGGTCGGATCTGATTTTATATTTTGAATGATATTTATTGTTTTTTGTTCATTCCATTGGGGTGTGCAGAGCAGAGCTCTTTGATCCAGAATCTCTCTCGAGCCTCCCGTTCAGAGTCTCGCCACTTGCAGTTCTGCTCGATAATTAGGATTTTTATTCGATCAAAATCCTTTGGAGTGTGGTCGGGCAGTCTGAAGTGTTGGCTTACGACAGAAACTGTTTCTTAGTTAAGTCACTTCTGTGACCATTCAGTCGTTTGTGGAATGGCTGTTTGGACTCGCCGACATATTGTAAGCCACAGATGGGGCACTCAAGAATGTAAATGACATTCGAGCTTTTGCAGTTAACAGTAGTGAATATTTTGTACTGTTTACCTGTGACTTTGCTGTTAAATGTGGACAAGGGTTCCATATGTTTGCAACATTTGCAGCGTTTGTCACCACAAGACTGACTTCTGCCAGCGGCAGTGCTGTGCTTTGCAATCTCTGCTCGTACCAATAAGTTGCGGAGACTGTTGGGTTGTTTAAACGCAACCATGGGGGGCTCTGGAAAGATTCTTGACAATCTGGGATTTTTTTCAATAGTTTTCCAATGTTCACGAATGGTGCTAATTGTGTTTTTCAAACAAGGGTGGTAAGTTAGTACGCAGGGAACTCTATTGCATTTCGTTTTTTCTTTATATTGAAGAAGGGTACTCCTCGATGTCTGCTGTGCTTTTTGAAAATTCTTTTTGATGTTATTATTCCTGTACCCTCTTCTTCTAAGGTGTCCTTTTAATTTACCTAGTCTCCTTTTAAACGAATCATCGGTGGAACAGATTCGTTGGAGTCTAAGAGCTTGACTATAAGGAATGCTCTTTGTCACATGAGGAGGATGACAGCTACTAGGTAAAAGGTATTGGTTGGTGTCTGTTGGTTTGGAATACAGGTCAGTGGACAACTCACCATTTGCGGACAAGGAGCTGGAAGTATCGAGGAAAGATATACTAGATTTTGAGATTTCATAAGTAAATTTGATAGTGGGATGGATGTTATTGGCACGTGTGATAATGTTTTGTAATCCCTCATCAGTATGTATCCACTTCATATCAACATCATCAATAAACCTGTACCAAGATAGTGGTTTTTCAATAGACGATTGGAGAAGTTCTTTTTCTAATTTACCCATAAATATGTTGGCATATGATGGAGCCATTTTAGTTCCCATAGCTGTTCCATTTATTTGCAAGAAATGGTCTCCATTGAAAGTGAAGTTGTTCTTTTTTAGCACCAATGTCAGCATTGCGACTAAACATTCAGTCGGAGGATCTTTGACTGAACGACTTTCCCAGACCTCTCTGCATGCTTCTGTGCCATCAGCATGAGGAATGTTAGTATAGAGAGAGGTGACATCCATAGTGACCAGAGTGGTACCCGGTGGAAGAGGATTCAGGGCTGCCATCTTTTGTAAATAGTCGGTGGTGTCCTTCACAAATGATGGGAGTATTTCAACATGTGGTCGAAGATGGTAACCCACAAATTCAGATATTTTTTCTGTCGGGTGGCCGTTAGCTGATACGATAGGTCTACCGGGGTTGTTAGGTTTGTGTATTTTAGGTAACAGGTAGAATCTGCCGGCTTTTGGATTGTCTGGTGTAAGGTATTCGAGAGTTTTATCATCAATATAGCCTAGAGTGTTCATTTTGGTTAATTCCTTAGTTATTTCATCACTGAATTTCTCTGTGGGGTCCTCTTCTAATTTCATATAAAACCGGTCATCATTCAGTTGACGTTCAGCCTCTCGAATATAGGCAGATTTGTCCATAACCACAACCGCACTGCCCTTGTCTGCTGGTTTGATGACTATTTCTACATTTGATTTTAAGTTTTTTAAGGCAGTTCGTTCGTCAGGAGAGAGATTGTCAAATTTGTTTGTATAAGATTCAACTGTGCTTATTATTTCTGTTTTAACGTTGTCTATAAATGACTAAAGTAGTGTTCTTACTAGGTTTGGGGACCCATTCACTTTTTGTGACAAATCTATATTTGGTATCTCCTTCTATGTCACTACTGGAGTTCACCTCATAATCTTCCTCTTTCTTCGAAGCAAAATATTCTTTAATTCTTAAGCTTCTGGCAAAATAATCCAATTCCTGGGATAGTTTAGTGCTGTTGATAGGACCAGGAACTGGACAGAAATTTAAACCCTTTGCTAGTAGAGATGTTTCACTCTCTGTAAGATGGTGACTAGAGAGGTTAACAACAGTGTTGGAATCGTTGTTAGTTGAAAGGCATTTCCGTTTGAAGTGTCTATTGCGTCTCTTTATCTGCGATGATAATGTGGTATTCTGTTGGTTAGGAATACCGTCGCGATTAAATTTCCGCCGTTGACGTTTACAGAGGGTGCAATTTTGGATGGTGGTGATGTCATTTAGACGCTTAAGAATGTTTTCATATTCACTTATCTGTAATTTTTTCTTACATATTATCATGAGATTTTCAAGATCTGACGATAGTTTAATTAGATGTTCTTCGCAGTGATTTTTCATAAGGGTCAGCAGGCGTTTTGAACAGTGAAACAGAGTCTGATCCCATTTTCTATAAAAGGTGTTAGAATCACTGCCAGGTGTTTGAGGTAAGAGTTTGATTTGTAAACCCTTAGGTATAACACCTCGTTCTATATAGTTATTGATATTAGATAGGTGATGTTGAGTTTTCACTTGTTTTTGTTTAAGTACTCGCAGATGTTTAAAGTATTCTTCATATGACATTATAAAAGATGACCGTAATGTTCTTCATATGACATTATAAAAGATGGAATAATGTAAGTCCACTGGGATCGTGTAAATACACAATACAGGTAGTACAAAATATAATATATAGTCTAAAGGAAGCTACCAACCAATACACTTACTAAGTATCGGATCGCCAACATGACGATGCAGCATAAACGAAAAAGTAATATATAAGTCTTGAGAATTATGCAACGATACAAATATAAAGATGTTTCTACTATAAAATAGTTCTATTAATAAATATGGCAAAATTTTCGACCAACTGATGGCCTTCTTCAGTGTCAATATCAATCTATAATAAACGATAAAATTTGGATATAGGTACATCAGCATCCGGTGGTGATGTGGTCGGATCTGATTTTATTGATCTTGAACTTTCTCGAATCACATCTATCAGTCATTACATAAGGGAGTACTGTACAATTGTATAAACCATCTTATCTTTAACGTCTTGATATTCATGAATTTATTATTTATATTTTGAATGATATTTATTGTTTTTTGTTTATTCCATTGGGGTGTACAGAGCAGAGCTCTTTGATCCAGAATCTCTCTCGAGCCTCCTGTTCAGAGTCTCGCCACTTGCAGTTCTGCTCGATAATTAGGATTTTTATTCGATCAAAATCCTTTGGAGTGTGGTCGGGCAGTCTGAAGTGTTGGCTTACGGGCAGAAACTGATTCTTAGTTAAGTCACTTCTGTGACCATTCAGTCGTTTGTGGAATGGCTGTTTGGACTCGCCGACATATTGTAAGCCACAGATGGGGCACTCAAGAATGTAAATGACATTCGAGCTTTTGCAGATAGTAGTGAATATTGTACTGTTTACCTGTGACTTTGCTGTTAAATGTGGACAAGGGTTCCATATGTTTGAAATCTCAAAGTCTAGTATATCTTTCCTCGATACTTCCAGCTCCTTGTCCGCAAATGGTGAGTTGTCCACTGACCTGTATTCCAAACCAACAGACACCAACCAATACCTTTTACCTAGTAGCTGTCATCCTCCTCATGTGACAAAGAGCATTCCTTATAGTCAAGCTCTTAGACTCCGACGAATCTGTTCCACGGATGATTCGTTTAAAAGGAGACTAGGTAAATTAAAAGGACACCTTAGAAGAAGAGGGTACAGGAATAATAACATCAAAAAGAATTTTCAAAAAGCACAGCAGACATCGAGGAGTACCCTTCTTCAATATAAAGAAAAAACGAAATGCAATAGAGTTCCCTGCGTACTAACTTACCACCCTTGTTTGAAAAACACAATTAGCACCATTCGTGAACATTGGAAAACGATTGAAAAAAATCCCAGATTGTCAAGAATCTTTCCAGAGCCCCCCATGGTTGCGTTTAAACAACCCAACAGTCTCCGCAACTTATTGGTACGAGCAGAGATTGCAAAGCCCAGCACTGCCGCTGGCAGAAGTCAGTCTTGTGGTGACAAACGCTGCAAATGTTGCAACCATATGGAACCCTTGTCCACATTTAACAGCAAAGTCACAGGTAAACAGTACAAAATATTCACTACTGTTAACTGCAAAAGCTCGAATGTCATTTACATTCTTGAGTGCCCCATCTGTGGCTTACAATATGTCGGCGAGTCCAAACAGCCATTCCACAAACGACTGAATGGTCACAGAAGTGACTTAACTAAGAAACAGTTTCTGCCCGTAAGCCAACACTTCAGACTGCCCGACCACACTCCAAAGGATTTTGATCGAATAAAAATCCTAATTATCGAGCAGAACTGCAAGTGGCGAGACTCTGAACGGGAGGCTCGAGAGAGATTCTGGATCAAAGAGCTCTGCTCTGTACACCCCAATGGAATAAACAAAAAACAATAAATATCATTCAAAATATAAATAATAAATTCATGAATATCAAGACGTTAAAGATAAGATGGTTTATACAATTGTACAGTACTCCCTTATGTAATGACTGATAGATGTGATTCGAGAAAGTTCAAGATCAATAAAATCAGATCCGACCACATCACCACCGGATGCTGATGTACCTATATCCAAATTTTATCGTTTATTATAGATTGATATTGACACTGAAGAAGGCCATCAGTTGGTCGAAAATTTTGTCATATTTATTAATATAACTATTTTACAGTAGAAACATCTTTATATTTGTATCGTTGCATAATTCTCTAGACGTATATATTATTTTTTCGTTTATGCTGCATCTTCATGTTGGCGATCCGATACTTAGTAAGTGTATTGGTTGGTAGCTTCCTTTAGACTATATATGAAATGTAGAAATCAAATGTAGAAATTCAGTATATTTTGTACTACCTGTATTGTGTATTTACACGATCCCAGTGGACTTACATTATTCCATCTTTTATAATGTCATATGAAGAACATTACGGTCATCTTTTATAATGTCATATGAAGAATACTTTAAACATCTGCGAGTACTTAAACAGAAACAAGTGAAAACTCAACATCACCTATCTAATATCAATAACTATATAGAACGAGGTGTTATACCTAAGGGTTTACAGATCAAACTCTTACCTCAAACACCTGGCAGTGATTCTAACACCTTTTATAGAAAATGGGATCAGACTCTGTTTCACTGTTCAAAACGCCTGCTGACCCTTATGAAAAATCACTGCGAAGAACATCTAATTAAACTATTGTCAGATCTTGAAAATCTCATGATAATATGTAAGAAAAAATTACAGATAAGTGAATATGAAAACATTCTTAAGCGTCTTAATGACATCACCACCATCCAAAATTGCACCCTCTCTAAACGTCAACGGCGGAAATTTAATCGCGACGGTATTCCTAACCAACAGAATACCACATTACCATCGCAGATAAAGAGACGCAATAGACACTTCAAACGGAAATCCCTTTCAACTAACAACGATTCCAACACTGTTGTTAACCTCTCTAGTCACCATCTTATAGAGAGTGAAACATCTCTACTAGCAAAGGGTTTAAATTTCTGTCCAGTTCCTGGTCCTATCAACAGCACTAAACTATCCCAGGAATTGGATTATTTTGCCAGAAGCTTAAGAATTAAAGAATATTTTGCTTCGAAGAAAGAGGAAGATTATGAGGTGAACTCCAGTAGTGACATAGAAGGAGATACCAAATATAGATTTGTCACAAAAAGTGAATGGGTCCCCAAACCTAGTAAGAACACTACTTTAGAGTCATTTATAGACAACGTTAAAACAGAAATAATAAGCACAGTTGAATCTTATACAAACAAATTTGACAATCTCTCTCCTGACGAACGAACTGCCTTAAAAAACTTAAAATCAAATGTAGAAATAGTCATCAAACCAGCAGACAAGGGCAGTGCGGTTGTGGTTATGGACAAATCTGCCTATATTCGAGAGGCTGAACGTCAACTGAATGATGACCGGTTTTATATGAAATTAGAAGAGGACCCCACAGAGAAATTCAGTGATAAAATAACTAAGGAATTAACCAAAATGAACACTCTAGGCTATACTGATGATAAAACTCTCGAATACCTTACACCAGACAATCCAAAAGCCGGCAGATTCTACCTGTTACCTAAAATACACAAACCTATCAACCCCGGTAGACCTATCGTATCAGCTAACGGCCACCCGACAGAAAAAATATCTGAATTTGTGGGTTACCATCTTCGACCACATGTTGAAATACTCCCATCATTTGTGAAGGACACCACCGACTATTTACAAAAGATGGCAGCCCTGAATCCTCTTCCACCGGGTACCACTCTGGTCACTATGGATGTCACCTCTCCCTATACTAACATTCCTCATGCTGATGGCATAGAAGCATGCAGAGAGGTCTGGGAAAGTCGTTCAGTCAAAGATCCTCCGACTGAATGTTTAGTCGCAATGCTGACATTGGTGCTAAAAAAGAACAACTTCACTTTCAATGGAGACCATTTCTTGCAAATAAATGGAACAGCTATGGGAACTAAAATGGCTCCATCATATGCCAACATATTTATGGGTAAATTAGAAAAAGAACTTCTCCAATCGTCTATTGAAAAACCACTATCTTGGTACAGGTTTATTGATGATGTTGATATGAAAAGGATACATACTGATGAGGGATTACAAAACTTTATCACACGTGCCAATAACATCCATCCCACTATCAAATTTACTTATGAAATCTCAAAATCTAGTATATCTTTCCTCGATACTTCCAGCTCCTTATCCGCAAATGGTGAGTTGTCCACTGACCTGTATTCCAAACCAACAGACACCAACCAATACCTTTTACCTAGTAGCTGTCATCCTCCTCATGTGACAAAGAGCATTCCTTATAGTCAAGCTCTTAGACTCCGACGAATCTGTTCCACCGACGATTCGTTTAAAAGGAGACTAGGGAAATTAAAAGGACACCTTAGAAGAAGGGGGTACAGGAATAATAACATCAAAAAGAATTTTCAAAAAGCACAGCAGACATCGAGGAGTACCCTTCTTCAATATAAAGAAAAAACGAAATGCAATAGAGTTCCCTGCGTACTAACTTACCACCCTTGTTCGAAAAACACAATTAGCACCATTCGTGAACATTGGAAATCGATTGAAAAAAATCCCAGATTGTCAAGAATCTTTCCAGAGCCCCCCATGGTTGCGTTTAAACAACCCAACAGTCTCCGCAACTTATTGGTACGAGCAGAGATTGCAAAGCCCAGCACTGCCGCTGGCAGAAGTCAGTCTTGTGGTGACAAACGCTGCAAATGTTGCAAACATATGGAACTCTCGTCTACATTTAACAGCAAAGTCACAGGTAAACAGTACAAAATATTTACTACTGTTAACTGCAAAAGCTCGAATGTCATTTACATTCTTGAGTGCCCCATCTGTGGCTTACAATATGTCGGCGAGTCCAAACAGCCTTTCCACAAACGACTGAATGGTCACAGAAGTGACCTTACTAAGAAACAGTTTCTGCCCGTAAGCCAACACTTCAGACTGCCCGACCACACTCCAAAGGATTTTGATCACATAAAAATCCTAATTATCGAGCAGAACTGCAAGTGACGTGACTCTGAACGGGAGGCTCGAGAGAAATTCTGGATCAAAGAGCTCTGCTCTGTACACCCAAATGGAATAAACAAAAAACAATAAATATCATTCAAAATATAAACAATAAATTCATGAATATCAAGAAGTTAAAGATAAGATGGTTTATATAACTGTACAGTACTCCCTTATGTAATGACTGATAGATGTGATTCGAGAAAGTTCAAGATCAATGAAATCAGATCCGATCACATCACTACCGGATGCTGTTGTACCAGTATCCAAATTTTATCGTTTATCATAGATTGATATTGACACTGAAGAAGGCCATCAGTTGGTCGAAAATTTTGTCATATTTATTAATTGAATCATTTTTTTAGAATAACATCTTTAAATTTGTATCGTTGCATAATTCTCTAGACTTATATATATATATATATATATATATATATATATATATACAAAGTCATCTCATTAATCTTGTCAGAATGATAGACTGCGCTGCCAATAAAAAGGGGATGAACATATGGACTGCCAATAAAAAGGGGATGAACATATGGACTGCCAATAAAAAGGGGATGAACATATGGACTGCCAATAAAGAGGTGATGAATATATGAGCTGCCAATACAAAGGGGATGAACATATAGACTGCCAATAAAAAGGGGATGAACATATGGACTGCCAATAAAAAGGGGATGAACATATGGACTGCCAATAAAAAGGGGATGAACATATGGACTGCCAATAAAGAGGGGATGAATATATGGGCTGCAAATAAAAGGAGAAGAACATATGGGCTGCCAATAAAAGGAGATGAATATATGGGCTGCCAATAAAAGGAGATGAATACATGTATATGGGCTGCCAATAAAAAGGGGATGAACATATGGGCTGCCCGAATAAAAAGGGGATGAACATATGGGCTGCCAATAAAATGAGATGAACATATGAGCTGCATATAAGATGAGATGAATATATGGGCTGCCAATAAAAGGAGATGAACATATGGGCTGCCAATAAAAGGAGATGAACATATGGGCTGCCAATAAAAGGAGTTAAGGAGATGAATATATGGGCTGCCAATAAAAAGGGGATGAACATATGGACTGCCAATAAAAGGAGATGAACATATGGGCTGCCAATAAAAGGAGATGAATATATGGGCTGCCAATAAAAGGAGATGAATATATGGGCTGCCAATAAAAAGGGGATGAACATATGGGCTGCCAATAAAAGGAGATGAATATATGGGCTGCCAATAAAAAGGGGATGAACATATGGGCTGCCAATAAAAAGGGGATGAACATATGGGCTGCCAATAAAAGGAGATGAATATATGGGCTGCCAATAAAAAGGGGATGAACATATGGGCTGCCAATAAAAGGAGATGAATATATGGGCTGCCAATAAAAAGGGTATGAACATATGGGCTGCCAATAAAAAGAGGATGAACATATGGGCTGCCAATAAAAAGGGGATGGACATAAGGGCTGCCAATAAAAGGAGATGAATATATGGGCTGCCAATAAAAAGGGGATGAACATATAGGCTGCCAATAAAAGGAGATGGACATATGGGTTTATGGGCTTCCAATGAAAGGGGATGGACATATGAGCTACCAATGAAAGGAGATGGACATATGAACTTATGTGCTTCCAAAGAAAGGGGATGGACATATGAGCTACCAATGAAAGGAGATGGACATATGAACTTATGGGCTTCCAAAGAAAGGGGATGGACATATGAGCTGCCAATGAAAGAGGATGAACATACGCTAATGAAAGTGATGGACATATGATAAGGACTACATACGAAAGGGATGGATATATGGACTGCCCAGGAAAGGGGTAGACATATGAGTTGCCAACGAAAGGGATGGACATATGGGCTACCAATGAAAGAGATGGATATATGAGGGGGTTGTCATATAGGCTGCCTATGAAACATTAGGCTGACAAATAAAAGGGGTGGATATATGGGTTACCAACGAAAGGGATAAACGTATAGTCGCTAACGAAAGGTGGATGGACTTATGGGCTGCAAATGAAAGGGGATGGACATATGGCGTGCCAATAAAAAATAATGGACATATGGGTTGCCAGCGAAAGTGTATGGAGTATTGGGTAGGGATATAAATTTGCCTTTTTGTATCAGCTGCAATGTGTCCATTCTTGTACGAAATCTTCAAAGGGAATCTTATCGCGCAAAGAAAATGGCACTGCCCAAACACGTTACTCAACAAGTCTGCGGTCAGGAAAATCTTGCATTGTCTGAAAATAATATATTGTATTCAGATGTAATGTGCTGAGATACTTATGAAACATGATTATGCACTTTGCAAGTTGTCATTGTATTTTGCGACTGATAGAGTATAGATATGACAGAATTATAACAGTACCATAGTACCTTGTCACTTCTTGATATTGCTGATTTTAATTTCATAAGTTGCAATTGACCATTGGATCATAAAAATGATGACTGTTTGTTATGATTGACCACGGTTGCCATGGTAACTGAGGCGGTCATTTTTTATCATTTCTCATACTGCGAAATAGCCTATATTCAATTCCCAATTTGTTATTCAAAAATCAATGCATATTCAATATAATGTTTTATTTGCTTAATTCAATACCTCATTGACAATATTCAAAACAGTTTTAAGACTAAAGATAAATGTGTAGTCAGAACGAGGCTATCCAATATGTCAAGAAATCATGCATTTTTTCTGGAATTTTTCTACTAAAAAATTACCATTTTTGCCACTTTACTGACTCCATTTTCAGAAAATGAACCAATCACAAATACTCATCATGAATATAATTACATAAATTGATGATTAATATTCAAAACTTATAAAAATCTCAATGGGGTAACAAAAGATGTCTATAGAAAACACTGTCAAAGATGGTTACCATGGTAACTTGTGAAAAAAGCCATTTTTGTATTGTTCAATATTTCCATGAAACTACTGTTTCTCTTAGGAATAAATTAAATCAACTTAATTATTATTTTTAACAGACATACTATAAACTTAAAATGACATTGAAATCTTTTCATGGTACAGTGTCTCAAGGTCAAGGTCAACTAAAAATTGAACTTTCAAATATGAAAATCTGGAAGCAAAATCAATTTTAAGTGACCTTGAGAACAACACAAGTGACCTTGAAAGTTTTCTAAGGTCATACTATGTTGAAAAGATCCTTTTAGGTACATATGATGACAACAATTGTTATCTTGGCTCATATTAGAAGTATGATCATAGATGTATTTAAATATCGAAAAATTGCCGTTTTTGTTTTATTACCATGGTAACCAACTTAAACAGTGTTTTGTAAAGACATTTTTTCTTACCCCATTGAGATTTTTAAAATTTTTGAATATTAATCATCAATCTATGTAATTATATTCATGATGATTATTTGTGATTGGTGCATTTTCTGAAAATGGAGTCAGAAAAGTGTCAAAAATGGTAATATTTTTTACCAAAAATTATAGAGAATAATGCACTATTTCTTTACATGTTCAATAGTCTCAGTCTGATCACACATATACTTAAAGTGTTGTAACTGTTTTGAATATTGTCAATGAGATATTGAATTAAGTAAATAAAGAAATTCTATTGAATATGAATCGATTTTCCCCTGAAAAATTGGGATTTTAATATTGCCCTTTTCACTGTATTTTAATCGGCCCAAAATGGCCGACACCGTTACCATGGCAACCGAAGTCAAATCATAAGAAACAATAATTATTTTGTGGTCCAATGGTCAATTTCAACTTATAAAATGAAAATCAGCTAAATCTGAGACATGTCATGTCTCACCCTATATGGAAATCCTTTGATCCTTATGGAGAATTGGTGTTTAAGTTTTCTTAAACGTCGTTTCTGTTGATTTTAACGCAAACGTGTCGGGACAAAACAAAAACGTGAACATTATCAATCAATCTAATTAAAATTAAATCTTTCACTTGCTCTCCCCTTTTTGCTACGGTCGCGCGACCAATAACAAAAAGGGGGGGGAGCAAGTGAAAGATTTAATTTTAATTAGATTGCTTATAAATTATCTTTCGGAAAAAAAATAACTAAGACAACAAGTATTTTCCATTTAACACATATTCTAGCAGTGTTTATATATTTCTTTACGTTTCTTAAATTAATACACATTCAGTAAAAAATCAAACTGCCCTTAAACTCTGATGTAATGGTAGATTATCATAAGGAGAAAAATATCACCTTCCTCGACTTAATAATTAGAATACTACTTCAACAAAATATGCCGAGAAATGATGGCAATTAGGTTAGGAAACCTCTCCGTGTTTTATAAATACATATATATTACAGTATACTGAATTGTTTTTCTATACAAACAATAATAACAAGTACTTTATTATAAAGTCTTTTAACTATTCTTTAAAAATTCCAAACTTTTCAGGTTTTTATTTCACCACAGTGTTCACAGAAATTATGTTTCAGTGTAATAAAATAATACTTTATCAAAAGCAAATTAAAAAAATATATAATAACATTCTGCTTCCACAATCATAGGGCGACCTTGATAATCCAATTTATTGCCCTGAAACTGCTTGCGAATTGTCATGTTGTCAAGATTGTAATCCCAATGTCACTTTTTACGCAGTTTAAATTATGAGATCAAAAAACAATTAACAGAAGAATTCCTTCTTCGTGATTTCACATGAAAGTATTAAATTATATCAGAATATTCAAGGTTCGATATCGCTATCAATGGTCTTTCATTGTATACAGTATTCATGGTACATTTTACGTCCGAGACATTATAACCTGTTTGGACACATTCTCTACCCCCAAAAAACTATTGTGGCAGCAATATAAAAAGAATTTTATTTTCAATTGGTATTTTTTAAAGAAAACGTATTGAGGAATTAAATCATGAAACTCAAACGTTTTAAAATGTGGTTCAAGTTTTAACATTAAAAACAACGTTTGGCTTTATTTATTAAAATAATTTGTAAGTAAATGATAACATTTTTGCATATTTTTATAGTCGTGCGGAGTTCGGGAAATCACAATATTATATGTTATAATAAGTTCCAATAAAATGGAATTGAACGTTTAAATATATTTATATGTTTTTCACGATGTGTGAAATGTACGTCGTTTGTACATACGTTTACACAGTAATTCATTATTTGCACTTCACTGAGAGATCCATTCTAAAAATCTATAACCGTCTGCACGAGTTACTCCAACAAAGCAATTTTTGAGGTTTAAATTTCGAAGTATCATTATGTCCCCCTTAAATATGGGATTTTTCATATCTTGATTCGAAATGAAGAACGACGAGGCGGTCGTTCTATAAAAGAACTGACAGATTCAATTATTTGTATTTTTAGTGGAATCATTCAACTAAAGTTAATTTCTACAAAAGAAAGCTTCGTGGCACTTAAAAACATGGTCACCATGACAATCGATATGTCATCTTTCAAGCCAATGCAGTAAACATGACATGAAATTGTAGAATTTTGATTTATTAGACAATTGTGAATAATTCAACTAAACCACAAATACTCCAAAGCTATCTTGAATGTTTTGTTTGGCAACCTAAATAACTTAAAACACACCACAATTCTGACGTCATCTGTCATTGTCATCAATTCAATTAAGCATCCGCATGCAAGCTGACATCAATCATCCTCTAAAGTCGAGGGTTCTCTGATTCCACGTTACATCTTTGATGGAGCAACGCCGCGGGACTCAAGACTTGAGAGGATGAAATCAATGTATCAATGTATATGTGTGTGTTTATTTAAATAAGTAAAATGTTTTATATAAAAACGTTCAAAAACGTAATACGTACCATTATAAATGAATGAATCATGGAAGTCACGTGTTAATATTGCAGCGTCAATCATTACAATTCTGAGAATTACTGTTATATTTATACAGGGCATCAGTTTGTCAGAGACTTATTCTGCATTTTGCGTGTGTGTGTCTGATGATATGGTAATATTGTAAAGGACGCATTTTAAACCATGGTTATATATATATCTATGTAACAGGGGTTATTTTATGTGTTGTACAGTTATGCTACATTGACGTTCATGGTGAACCGCGTCACGATATCCTTGCTGACATTTACATAATAGTAAACATTCGAGGGCATCTACATAGTGGCGCACAACACCAATGATATCCTTTTTGACATGTCCATAATGGCGAACCACGTCAATGACATCCTTGCTGACATCTACATAAAGGCGAACCACGTCAATTACATCCTTGCTGACATCTACATAATGGCGAACCACGTCAATGACATCCTTGCTGACATCTACATAAAGGCGAACCACGTCATTGATATCATTGTTTACATCTATATAATGGCGAACAACGTCAATGATATCCTTACTAACATCTACATAATGGCGAACCACGTCAAAGACATCATTGCTGACATCTACATAATGGCGACCACGTCAATGATATCCTTGCTGACATCTACATAATCGGGAACCACGTCAATAATATCCTTGTTGACTTCTTCATAATGGGGAACCACGTCAATGATATCCTTGCTGACATCTGCATAATGGGGAACCACGTCAATGATATCATTGTTGACATCTATATAATCGGGGACCACGTCAATGATATCCCTTCTGGCATCTTCGTAATGGCGAACCACGTCAATGATATCCTTGCTGTAATCTACACAATCGGGAACCACGTCAATGATATCTTTGCTGTCATCTACATAATGGTGAACCACGTCAATAATATCCTGGCTGACATCTACATAATGGGGAACCACGTCAATAATATCCTTGCTGACATCTACATAATGGCGAACAACGTCAGTGATATCCTTGGACATCTACATAATGGGGAATCACGTCAATAATATCCCTACTAGCATCTACATAATGGCGAACTACGTCAATAATATCTTTGCTGACATCTAATAATGGGGAACCTCATCAATGATATCATTACTGATATCTACATAAAGGCGAACCAAGTCAATGATATCCTTGCTGTGATCTACATAAGGGCGAACAACGTCAATTATATCCTTACTGGCATCTACATAATCGGGAATCACGTCAATGATATCCTTACTGATATCGACATAGTGGCGAACTTCGTCACGATATCCTTGCTGATATCTACATAATTGGGAACCACGTCAATAATATCCTTACTGATATCTACATAGTTGCGAACAACGTCAATGATATCCTTGTTTACATCTATATAATGGCGAACCACGTCAATAATATTCTTGCTGACATCTATGTAATATCGAACCATGTCATGATATCATTGTTGACATTTACATAATGGCGAACCACGTCAGTAATATCCTTGCTGACATCTACATAATGGCGAACCACGTCACGATATCCTTGCTGACATCTACATAATGGCGAACCACGTCACGATATCCTTGCTGACATCTACATTATAGCGAGCCACATCTTGATATCCTTGCTGATATCTATATAATGGCGAGCCATGTCATGATATCATTGTTGACATTTACATAATGGCGAACAACGTCAATAATATCCTTGCTGACATCTACATAATGGCGAACCACGTCAATGATATCCTTGCTGATTCTACATAACAGTAAAATCTTCAATGATATCCTTAAAAACATCTGCATAGAGGCGACCACACCAATGATATCCTTTTTGGTATCCATAATGGCGAACCACGTCAATGATATCCTTATTGACGTCTACATAATTGGGAACCATATCAATGATATCCTTACTGGCATCTCCATAATTGGGAACCACGTCAATAATATCATTGCTGATATCTATATAATGGCGAACCACGTCAATGATATCCTTGCTGTCATCTACATAATGGCGAACCACGTCAATAATATCCTTGCTGACATCTTCATAGAGGCGAACCACACTAATGATATCCTTTTTTGGTATCCATAATGGCGAACCACATCAATAATTTCTTTATTGATATCTACATAATGGCGAACCACGTCAATAATATTATTGCTGACATCACCATAATGGCGAATAAAATCACGATATCCTTGCTGACATCTACATTATAGTTAACCTTTAATTATATCTACATATCTACATAATGGCGAACCACACAAATGATATCCTTTTTGACACGAATATTAATGTTATCTTTACTGATATTAACATCCTTGCGAACCATATCAATGTCATTCTTATTGACATCTACATAATGGCGAACCACAACGGATATCTTCACTTACATCTCCACATGAACCATATAATATACAACTATGGCAGCTAAGTGCATGCGAAATCGTGATTTGGGGAAAACTTAAAGAGATATCCTATAGACTAATATTGTTTTTCTATCAAACATTATATCGCATGCACTTAGCTGCCATAAATCTTTTATAAATTTTCATTGTAGGAGCTTCGGTGGCCGCGTGGTTGAGGTAATAAATCTTCTATTGATTACGTGCTCTGAGTGGTGGGTGCACTGCGGCCAGGGTGTACTGAACCCCAATCATAATTGACAAGTATTCCTACCGCAGTTCGGAGGTTTTCTCCTGGCACTCTTGATTTCCTCCCACAATAAAACTGGAAGATAAATTATTGAAATGTGGTATTAAACACGAATAAATAAATTTGGCGGGAATGCTGACTTTTGATTGGCTAGAAAATATTTTCTATCAGAGGATGGAAAAAAATGTATCGTCATGGAGACACGCACCCTTTTGCGTCATATATTACTCTGCAGGAAACTAACAGTTTTTGTGTTGATCTCTTTTTTTCAAAAATGCCCACTTACAAAAATAAAATTGTTAAGGTTATTATACAGTTATTTATACATGTATTGATTTGGACACGGGTCGGTGACTATTTCCTTCATGATGGGGCTTATTAAAGACAATGGATATCGTTATTTATTTATGTATTTTTGTAATAAAGAAAGATGGTCACCGCACCTGACAATCTCTACAAAGTGTTCATTCTTTTAATAAAATGCCATATATATGGTGCTATTTCACCTATTGGACTGTCCGCACGTTACTTAGTATGCAGTTTTGTAAATGTTCAAGTATCTTCACTTTGTCTGTTCGTCTGGATTTTTTAGACGATGATGAGAAATTATAAGAGTAGAGTGCGTAAATACTTTATGTTCGTTTGAAAGGATTGAATAAGAACATAAGCGATAAAACTTCGTCACATAACCTATTCTTACGCTGTTCAAATTCAAATAGATAGGGCCATTGCTATTTTTACTGTAAAAATTGTCAAGATTTATAGTTGAAATTAAATAAAAAGTAATATTTAACATTTCTGAAAAGGTTATACACTATGACATGGTTTGGTTCTGCTTGTACCATTCATAAACGGCTTGCGGTTTATTACACGTAAGCAGACACACAAACCACATCATATCACATAATCTGTTCAGAAATGTTAAGTATTTTAGTTTGAACATATTTTATTTGTTCAAATTGCAAATAGGATAAGACACAAGTTTGACAAACTTATGAAGTCTTCTCCAAATGTACAATATGTTGCAAACGAACATTTATGGAGCATGCATATAATTTAATACAAATCATATTGTATGTGTAAGATATATATTATAAGATCTGTACAATAAATGAGATAAATGGAATGTACCAGAAAAAATAGCAAAGATAAGAATGATTAGAGAATAAGGAGGTGTGATGAATTGTGTGCTTCAAAAACCCTGTGTATAAGGTATAAATCAACGTGGAATCTTTCTGACCCTTTGATATACTCAAATACATGTTTAAATACTTGTTTGTTCTGCTCAGTGGACAATAACGAGTTACAAGATGTTAAAAGTTCTAGATTTATTGGACAATAATTGGGCAGCCAGGAAAGGTTCTCAAATAATCTCTCTCTAATGTTGGTATATTTAGAACATGCAAAGAAATAATGATACGAAACTTCAAGGTTAGATCCACAATGACAAGATGGATCAGAAATACTATTCTCTAATTTTGACGTAATATTTCAACCGCTTGACCGGTGTGGAAAATATAGTTCTCGTAACTAGTTAATTTTTCGTTCTCAGAAGTTGATTGGTTTAAAATAATAACGTCATTATAAGAACTCATGACGTCATAAACCAAACACCCTCCATTTACCGTATTCAAGTCATGAACGTAAAATTGGGGTAGGGAGAATTTGTACTTCATTTCGCAAATTTACTCCTTTTTTAAAATTAGAGAAACAGAATCTTACATTAGTACTCTTGGATTATCGGATTTCTCCATTCTCGATATTTAAATTATGGAAATTTAAGTCCTCACCAAGGCTCGGACTTAAAATTCCATAATTTAACAATCTCTTTTGGAGAATTCCGATAATCCACTCGTACCAGTGTAAGATCCTATATTTAACTCTGTAAAGATCATAGTTTAAAAATGAAGCTAAGCATCTTACCTGGGTTAGGAAACTATTGAATATACGCTGTCCATATTCATAATGCTTCGGAACTTTTATACATGGGTCCATGTTTTTTAGTTCGGATTTGAATTTAAAGATAGAATCAACATTACGGATCGACATATCCAAACTGTTTCAATGTCGAATGGTATGAATGATTTGTTAGTCAAGGACAGTCTACAAAAGGGAGTCATAATGTTATTACCGGTACGCAAGGGATACACCGAAGTGCTTTGTATTGTTGGCGGTATTAGATTACACAGATATGCTGGTGCAGAGCTATGTTGTATATTATTAAATATTTGTAGCTTTCTACGTTTCCTACGCTCGGCTAAAGGCTCCCACCCAGTTTCAGTATAAATATTAGTTGTATTAGTAAAACTTGGTAGGCCTGTGACAATTCCAGCAGTCTCTAGCTGCAGTTGCCCGAGTTTATTACAGTAAACCACACCAACGTTGTCCCAAATTTCACAGGCGTACTCGAAAAAGTGTTATGATTATGTTTGTATTTTAGCTTCTTTAGTACATTTGGGTGCCTTGAAACACTACATATAATATTTTCAATATGTGTGTTCCACTTAGCATCACTGCTAAAAGTGACTCCTAGATGTTTATAAAAAGTAGTATCTGGAATATCTATTTTATTGAACGAAAACCTCATTTCTGGATGTAATACGTTTGAAAATAACATAATTTCTGTTTTTTTCAGGGTTAAACTTTTGACCAATCGTTCAGCTCTCTAAGATCGTGATCAATCACATATTGTATCTGTAAAACGTCCCGACTAGACTAGCTAAACGACGTGTCGTCAGCAAAAAGTCTGCAGAGAGAGACAAGATTTTCGGATATATCATTAATATAAATAATAAATAATAGTTTAAAGTATTAGTTAAACAATAAGGAGGAATAATTGTTTTTATACAACGATCCCATAATTCTTTATTTTAAATCAAATATTTAAAATGACTTATTTGAGTTACACATAATTATGCTTCAGAAAGTTTAACGAAACAAAACTGTCAACAAGATACCTTTAGTAAGGTTTAGGAAATGAAGACGCATTGATTCTCCACTAAAGATTAATGGGCTTTTACATAAGTTTCTGAGAAAGACCGGGTGATCATGCACGATAGAAAGTTTATGTCGTTTTGCAAGCGGATCGGAAATAGATAAACAACATCTATCGCGCGTGGAAATCACACAGCCGTTATCAAAAGTGCACAAAAGAACCTATATTTCATACATTAACAAACGGGTCATCTGTAGACGCAATGTGCGCGTGTATTAGCTCAACTTTACCAGAAATCAGCCATTTACGGAAGAAAAATTTGTCACGAATTAATCACATATATAGTGAAAGTAAAAATGTTCGACTATTCACAGTTTTCACAACTGATTTATTGTTTGTTGAATTCGTTCTTATTTCGAATATAGCAAAACTGCTCGCTGGACATTATTTAATTATTAAAGCAATCCATTGTAATAAATATATTTGTTTACATGCAAAAATATCATATTTACAATAATTTTTACTAAATTTTAATTTTCATTTAATAGCTATACAACGAACGATAACTGCTGTTATGCTAAAAACTAGTGATAATAATAATAGAGTTGGTATGTAATACGCTTTTCATTTGCATTTACATTTGTACTAGTGTAAAAAACGTTTGATGAAACGCTTCAACTGGAATCAATTGTAAATAATTTTATTCGTGCTGTAATTTATTTAAATTAAGTGCTTTGATTGGATAAAAACACTTAAAAGGCGTCTTCTCAGATAATTTATATATCGATATTTCCTCTGAGCGGACTATTTTCAGTATCCAATGTAAACAAGATGGCGTCCTCCTAGCGTATCCAGGGAGAGGGGGCCATGTTTTCTCTGCCCCAATGATTTCCAATTAAATCGATCGAGATTTCAAATAAAATATAATGTAAATACAATTTAGTGTTTCATTTTGTTTTTATCCTATCAATATTTTACAGAACGGCGATTCCCTTTGTACTATGTTTTGCATATCCCTACGCTTTCCGGCCTATAGGTACGTTTTGAGGTCAAGATGGATTTCTGTAAATGTTTTTGCTTTTTAAAAATCGCAACGATTATTTCACAGAATTATAAGGATTAAACACTGTGTTTTAGGAAATTATCAATGTGTAAACTCCGGCGAGTCCCTCACAAACTTGACATAAAGTCCTTCGGACTTTATTTAGTTTGTGAGTGGGTAGCCAGAGTTTACACATTGATAATTTCCTAAAACCCAGTGTTTAATACTATAATATATGGCACTGTTTTAAACAAATAAATTCAAGATTACACTTTCTTGCTTCTACATATTACAATTGTCTTTTTATAAGTATTGAAATAATAATATTTAAGTAGATACGACATATTATTTATGGTTTTCACCCTTCAAACCCAAAACATAACAGCATACAACGTTCAAACCCTTTTTCTACACCACATTTAACCACTGGGAGGGTCAGTCTTTTGAAGAGTACTACTGTTACGTACAATCACTGGGAGGGTCGGCCGATTAAACATTACTACTTTTACGCACAACCACTGGTACAGTCAGCCGATTAAACAGTACTACTTTTACGCTCAACACCTGGGAGGGTCATCCGTTTAAACACTACTACTTTTACGCATAACCACTGGGAGGGTCACTTGTTTAAACAGTACTACTTTTACGCACAACCACTGATAGGGTCACTTGTTTAAACAGTACTACTTTTACGTACAACCACTGGGAGGGTCAGCCGTTTAAACAGTACTACTTTTAGGTACAACCACTGATAGGGTCACTTGTTTAAACAGTACTACTTTTACGTACAAACACTGGGTAGGGTCAGCCGTTTAAACAGTACTACTTTTACGCATAACCACTGAGAGGGTCACCCGTTTAAACAGTACTACTTTTAAGTACAAACACTGGGAGAGTAGTCCGTTTAAACAGTACTACTTTTACGCATAACCACTGAGAGGGTCACCCGTTTAAACAGTACTACTTTTACGTACAACCACTGAGAGGGTCACCCGTTTAAACAGTACTACTTTTACGTACAACCACTGGGAGGGTCAGCCGTTTAAACAGTACTACTTTTACGTACAACCACTGGGAGAGTAGTCCGTTTAAACAGTACTACTTTTACGTACAAACACTGGGAGGGTCAGCCGTTTAAACAGTACTACTTTTACGCATAACCACTGAGAGGGTCACCCGTTTAAACAGTACTACTTTTAAGTACAACCACTGGGAGGGTCAGCCGTTTAAACAGTACTACTTTTAAGTACAACCACTGGGAGGGTCAGCCGTTTAAACAGTACTACTTTTAGGTACAACCACTGGGAGAGTAGTCCGTTTAAACAGTACTACTTTTAAGTACAACCACTGGGAGGGTCACCCGTTTAAACAGTACTACTTTTACGTACAACCACTGGGAGAGTAGTCCGTTTAAACAGTACTACTTTTACGTACAAACACTGGGAGAGTCATCCGTTTAAACAGTACTACTTTTACGTACAACCACTGGGAGGGTCACCCGTTTAAACAGTACTACTTTTACGTACAACCACTGGGAGAGTAGTCCGTTTAAACAGTACTACTTTTACGTACAACCACTGGGAGAGTAGTCCGTTTAAACAGTACTAATTTTACGTACAACCACTGGGAGGGTCAGCCGTTTAAACAGTACTACTTTTACGTACAACAACTGGGAGAGTAGTCCGTTTAAACAGTACTACTTTTACGTACAACCACTGGGAGAGTAGTCCGTTTAAACAGTACTACTTTTAAGTACAACCACTGGGAGAGTAGTCCGTTTAAACAGTACTACTTTTAAGTACAACCACTGAGAGGGTCACCCGTTTAAACAGTACTACTTTTACGTACAAACACTTGGAGGGTCACCCGGAAAGCTTGTGCTAAAATAAATATATTATCTATACGTTTTTATTATTTATATACTGTGTCTGAGAGTTTGACAAAAATCCATTTTCTCTTCTCTCTAAAATGTACAACCAGCTAGGTAACTGTCGGTGATACTACCACAATATTTCTCGTACGCTTTCCTAAAAAAATTAGTAGTTTGTTAAGATTTCTTAAGCACACATCTCCAATAACAAAACACATGTAAAAAATTAAAGTAAAAATCAATCAAATTACTGACAAAGAATGTATTTGTTCTATGTTACCGTCTAAATACAGAATTGTAACTCAGTTACGTTTTGTCATTACTAGCAGTGAAGAAAGTGTGTGGAGATTTTTACAAAACTCTAAATCATACATAACTGCATCAAAAAAAAAACCAGTAAGTGAACAGGACAACAAACTATAATGTGGAAAAAATCGACTTTTTAAGAGTTTATCACAAAAACTAGACTTGACTGACTTAACTTACGATTCTCTGGTAAAGCTTCCACCGTGTGCACGCAACAGTTTTTGATAACAAATTATGTTATCTGAGATATCATCGTTTTTGTGATCTGAAAATCATTGAAACATCAAGTATTTAACTTTCATATTTATGTTAGTTAAACAGCAACCATATTATATAAACGAGATTTTTTCGACAATTGGTATCTATACAGTAAAACTTAGTAAAGGCGCGGACGAGTCATTTTTTCTTGTAACCTTGGTTTATAACTTTATCCCGAAGAAATATGCAACTTTGCAAAATCAATATACTTGCCGCAAGCTCTTGCATGATCAATTAAGAAATATAGACTCCGTATGCAGGAGAAGCTGGAATCTTGCTGCATAGGTGAGTAAAAGTTATAATTTTAAAATTGAAATCGTCTCGTTTTGTGCTAAGATGGTCGTTGGTGTCATATTTGAGGTGTATATGAATAATAATATTTTAAACGTACCGAATGAATAGATTTTTATATAGACAGCAAGAATTGTCATTCAAAAGAAATCGCTTTAGATTATTTATTAAATCTTTCATTTTTTTTTTTCAAAATAGATGCACCTTCCACTTACCTGAGCAGGGATGTATGAGCCATTTTTAGTGGTTCGTCCATTCTGTGGATCACAATTATAGTAATCATTGATCTGAAATATGCCATGATTTTGTGATCCTTTTATATGAGGTGGCCCATTTGTATTTGTTCCCACCGCACTTGTACTGAATCTTGATTCATATTCTGCCGTACAAACCCCTAAAATAAAATAAAACAGATTTAATTTTTTACTGTAAAATCTCAACGGTTCGAGTATTTTAGACGGCTTATACACGTTTCGTGTCAAACGTATGATAGGTATATAAACAGATCAGCTCGGACTTACCTCTACTCAGATATTTTAATTTACCTTTTGCGTTTGTCATGATGAATTGATTTCCATCCTGAATGTTAACCTGATTTATTGTTTTATTTGTAACTTACAATGTTTAATTTGACTCCTTGTGATTCTTCGAGTCGCCAGTTCTTTCGCCAAGGAGCACTTGGTAAATGTCTTGGTGCTTACTGAAACATATTCCAAATAAAATATTTTTAAAACTTTCCCTAGAATACTGTTAAAACGGTTAAAAGAAAATAAATATAGTGAAATGTGACTATAAAAAACGTAATTGGTTACGTGGACTAAATAGTTGCTTTACGTCAGCAAACAGCATCGAGCTATAAGCAATCTCTTTCACACTTGCTTCCCCATTGTCGCGGCGTGTACGATCTCATAACATCCCACGCCTAGACAATGACAAACAGGCACATGGGCAGGAGTGAAAGATTTAATTTTGGCACTGAGTTATTTTCGATTTAAAAAATGTAAAATGTCAAACAGAAAAGTAGGAATAAAAGAAATTTGGCTTTTGTGACTCGTCTGTTTTCGTTGTTGTTTATAAGATATAGATCCTGATATGTAGCAGTGAAGTGTCTTTATTCTCAAGCTGTATGTTATAAATTAGATCTGATTACTCACAAAACGGTGTTGTATTTAATGATACCAATAAGGTAAATAGCGAAAGCTGTTAATAAACGATTATGCCAATTTTGTTGTTTTTCTGTTCTCGAATAAATTCGCCTTGTATAAATACACAAACAAGTCAGCGAGAAGGGATGCACAGATTGGCCAATATGTTGACCACACAAACAAGTAGGTGAGTATACGGAGAGCACAATTCGTTCAATGTGTTTACAACACATACAAGTCGGCGAGTAGTGTAGCACAGTTTGCCCCACATGTTTACCACAAAACCAAGTCGGCTAGTAGGGGAGCACATTTTGTCGCATTTATTTACCAACTACGCGATACATGTTCAAATATCTTCCTTTTAAATATTTTTTGTAAGTACTTGTTTTAGAATCGGAGTAAGATTTAAGTATGATTTATTTATGAAGCTTAATACGACGATTTGTGTAACAGAAATGATTTTGAACCAGTTTTTGAGGAAAAACAGTGTGCGAAGTGCAGACAGCAAAGGAAAATAAACATACGATTCAAAGAATAAATGCAGGAATACTTACCTGCCTGTTTTTAACGAAACATAACGTATCCAAAGACAGAAATAACAAACAATTTTTATTTTTATTGTCGGCAAAATATTTCTGTCAAAATTAATACACTAAGCTGAAGTAAATTCCTGTAATAAATCATAGGTGTTGACCCAACCCATTTTTCTATTACATAGCAAAATCAAAGCCTACGCATAATACAACCACATGTATTAGAAAGTTTGGTCGCTTTCAAACTATTTGTAGATATAAGGGAAAACCTTATATATTACCTACTTCAACAGTAGCTAGCAGAAACAGGACCAAACAAGTTGTCATTTTCTCCTGTGTTTCTGTTGTTTAGGAAATATGCTGAAACAATAAACAAAATTAATACTCTTTTTTAATTACCATTTTCGGAATGATGTAACGCTTGAAAACCCGTTAATCTTAATATGAATGACAGAAGAAGCACATTACGTGTTTGGGACATGTCCTTAAACAAGTGGTCACCTCACTGAAACAAGTACACTAACACTAAGAGAAATAACAGACATCAAGAGCCATAAGTCAAGGGACGATTACGATTCGGATTTAGACAGACATATCCAACACGAAGCAAAAAAACCGAAAGCGAGTGACCCTATAAAAATATTGGTTAACTAAGGTACTCCGTACATCGCATCAAGATAACGACAGACATCTTGTTGCGAAGGTTAAGGTGTGTCGCGATTTTTTATTCAACGTATGGTTTGTTTGTTCATTTAGCCACCAAAAGGCTAGATTTCTCTGATCGTGCATTAGTTGGACGAGCAAGACGGAAGAATCATAAAGCGAGCGCATGCCCCGAGATTAATCATCTCACCAATGCATTTTTGAATACGGCATGTGCGAGCATCCATCAAAACTGGCGGTGGATAATAAAATCCGGATAAGATACTCTTGTTGACAGAAAGTTTGGTTTAGGAAACTCACGGGGGGGGGGGGGGTAACTTGGTATATATAGGGTAATACGGATGTGCGGCCCGAATAGGTCACTTTTTTAGCTCTCCAAAATATATGAATAGGTAGCTTTTTTCATTGAAAAATATATCATTGGGTAGTTGTAAATTATCTAAATATATTCCATGCCTCAATTCTCATCTTAAGCATGTTGAGCCTATGTAAACCACAGTGATTTTACAAACAAAGTGTTCCATTAACATCAGTTTATCAATTTTGTAGTAAACGTACTATTTTGTCAATGGGGATGTGCAGTAATAAATATATGAATAGGTCTGATTTAATCATTCAATATATGATTAGGTCCTGTTTTATAGTGTCCGAAAATATATGAATAGGGTGGGTTTTCCAATGTCCGTCCGCACACCTGTACCTAAAAGTATCCTTAGTGACCCCCCCCCCCCCCCCCCCGTGAGAAACTCGTTTATAAATTTAATGACATATGTAATTTAATCCTTTTGATGATTAAATAATTGCCCGTAAGATGGCAAAAATAGTTAATCTTAATAAACAGTTTCATTTTCCGATAGTATATAATGAAAAGATTACTTTTAAAGACCGTTTTAAAGTATTGTGATATCCTGTTGGAGGTCGGGAAGGTATTCAGCGGCTTCCTCCTCCAATAAAGATTGGACTTCATTATAAAGTTAGAAAATTGCTAAAAGTGGCCTTAAACCCTTTCAAACAAGCACACAAATGAATGTACGTGATTATTGCAGTATTTTTATCATTGAGGTGTCTGTCTTATTTTCATTTAACTTTTTTATATAGGAAAGTGCAGATATATGTTTTATCTCATTTAGAGTTCATAATAATTTGCCAGGACTTCTGCATGTTAAAAAAAATCCCTCAGAGAAAGCTTGTTATAAGTGTTTACATTGTCACTACCTGTAGACACACTTGCCTAATTGATGCAGTCAAAATGTTGTGTATTTAGAGTGTTCTTAAAACTCGACCGACAAAGCTGCTCATTGCGTCTCCAGATGGCAGTCTTGATTGTTATAACACGAGATGTCTTTATTTTCAGTACTTAGTCAGATATCCGTGCTTTCCCATGTACAGTCTAAATTGTCTACCCATTCATGAGGGTTTTGTTAACTTACTTTCATGTACCGAAATATTGTTTGCTGGAGGTTGTTTATTTGATAAAGTACAATAATTCAATTATTTGTCCATTGTCCAACGTTAAACGAAAAATCCTTCCGACAAATTACTAAACTAAAATCGGATTACTGCGGCAGTCAAATTTGGCCTCATCCAACGTTTGTTGCCTCCAATTGTATTGTTATCATTGTCTTGAGGTCAGAATACTAAAATAAATGTTGCATTAAAAATCAATCAATCGATTGATCGATCGTCGTTTATTCGTTCGTTCGTTCGTTCATTTATTTGTTTATTCAACAGGTTGTTTTGTATATAGATTCATGCAAACAACTCAATATTCCAAAGTAAGAAGGTTATTGCACATTAAACAAATCTAATGACATTAAACTTACCTGCAATAAAATTAGTATTAATGTATATGAAAATGGTTTCTTCTATTTTATATCAAGATAATACCAGGATGTTTACGTGGTTAGCATTTTTCATAGACCACAATTGCCTATCACTGCCATCGTATCACGTGTTTTATAATGACAGCATGACACGGCCATCCTTATGTTTGTTTATATTGAACATAAATAAAAGTCTAATGTTGCTAGCGTTCAACCATGGGTAATGTTGGTTTTTTAAAATTTTATCAGTTTTGGAAAGTTCTCATATTAACATGGTGCTTGATTGACCAAATAGAGAATTAGCTATAAACCAATAGATAACATTATGAACAAACTTCGTGTCTGGCTTACAATTTTGTCTTTGATGACATAATACTTCTTTTAGACCAGGACATATTGGGAATACCAATCTCATATAAATCCGGTATCCAGCATACACTATATGTATTTGGCATGTTTCCATCTATGGTAGCTGTGAAATGTGTTTACCTCCATGAATTTCCTTTAAAAAGTTGAAATCAGAGTAGACGATTGGAAAGTTGAAGTTATCACGTTTGATAAAGAGCTTCAAACTAGGTTTTTCCGGAGTGTTGTTCGAGAAGTAAATTTAAATACGAAGCGAACGTATTAGTGTCTTTGATGTTCTTAATTTTTTTTTTGTTGATCAGTAAGACGTAGGAAGTCACCCAATAATGAGTAAATCTATCCGAATTTATGTTTCGGTAACATGTCAATATGTTGGAATTTATATATTGTGGCACTGAGACATATAATTAATGAGTTAAGACACACAATTTATAACTAATTAAAGCTTATTAAACTGGTAAATATTACATGTAAATATCAACATCTTTCATATGCACCTAACTCCCCATCCTTAACTGGATTTTGTTTTAAATAATTATCAAATGTTGGAGAAACGTGAATACATCACTATGGTGGACTGACCACATTTCGAATTTTTTTCTACAATAATTTGAATTCATTATATTAAGCGATCTTTATATTATTGAATTTTATCATTTTAATGAAGTAATGAAACCGATTATTTCATAAATGCTCACAACGTATAAAATAGCGGACCAGTTAAATATTTTCTAATTAAAATGCTTCTGCAAATCAATAAAATTACAGAATTTGTAATGCACAACCAGCTTACATGTATTAATCTAACAACACTTTAAATTAAGATAATCACAACCTACCGAATTGAATAGTATGCGTGGATCTCTCAAAACTATTTTCTATTTACTTGGAATCAGGAATATTACATGTTCTGACATTAGAATGACCAGACAACATATGTTACTAATACTAAAGTATCGGTTTTTTGTTTAAAGTTACAAATCAATAAGATATCCCTTAGTTTGGGGACTATTAAAGGTTACTTTTGTCACAACACTTTTTTTTCTTATCTTTTGTGGCAATTTGTCGTATTTAGAACAAAACCATATTAATGATAATAATCAGATGACAATAATATAATAGTCTTGTATAAATAGAAGGAACTTTATTTTAGAACTTTAGTTCGTTCCCTATACCTTATATATTAAGACTACAGTTTAATGTACATTATGCATGTCTCTATTTTGTAGTTCCTAAAACATGAACATATTATACACTGTATATTGGAACAATATTTGGCATGTTTCCAAGGGGTTTGTTGTTGAAGTTTGACTACGTTACACAAATCTTGAATTATCTCGAAAGTTCATGATTATTTGTTTTGGCAACATTGGATGCATGTAATCAAAACGACATTTATTAAGTCAACATACAATATATATAGTTCGTTTAACAAAAATACATTAAGCATTTGTTATTAATGCAAATTAAATTGATTGATTGATTGTTTGTTTGCTCAACTTATAGCTAGTAATATTACAAATAAATTCAAGACGAGATCATGATAACAAACAGGAAAGGCAGTACCTTGGGTAAGATAATTTGACTATCACATGACAAGTACAGTACTTGCACCCGTAAACGCAACACTTTGACTGATTGATAACTGATCGCTGACGGATTTTGGAACGCTGACGGATCGCTGACTGATTGATGATGACGACATCCGTCCAAAATTATGAATCCGTCATTACCTTGGTAACCGTCAGCGATCAGTGCGATCAGTCCAATCAGTGCGATCCAGAATCCGTCATTTAATTATATGCATAAATCGGTTAGTTTATTGACGGATTCGTATTTTAAGATAAAACGGATTCTGCGTCATTTGTATATAATATATGCATTTATTATACCTTTTTTATAATAAAATAAAAACATGCGTTTAAAAGAATTGTAAATACAATGTCTCGTTCTAAATGAATAAATAAACATATTTAAAGAAATTTTTTTTTCTTTATATTATATAATTAAGCACATTTCTTTAAAGCAGGACATATGTGGGAACCGAGTCCTGTAAACCTTCAAAAAACTTCTATTTAAGGCACATCAGTAACGAAGAGGTAAATGTTTTTTTTCGTAATCCATTATTGATTCTCTTTTTTTATTCCCGCGACTCGTGATTTTTTGCGACCTGTTACATGTATATTTTTTGTCATATATTAAGCCGACCCGACTCCCCCAATTAGTAACAGATTTATTTCACATTTAGGAAAGAACGTGGCCTCTTTTTGACATCATTATTAGTTACTTAAATGTATGCCTGCGTGTTTTTATTTTGTCTACAACATTTTAAATACAATTATAAAACTGTTGTGTATAACAATTGTTCAACTGTTAAACAATCATTGTCAATCAAAACGCATTGTTTACTAAACAAAAGTTGTATTGTAAAATATACAGCGATTCTTGTCGCAAGTTTTATTGGACAGGCAATAAAATTTGTTTAAAAAAGTATACATACAATTACGCTGGATTGTTCCATTTGTTTCATGGCGTCCATTTTTTATTGGGGGTGGGGTGGGAGAAAGCCGGAGTACAGGTAAAACACCGACAGTCTTTTGTCAATTAAAGTGGAGTCGGGGGCACCCTATCTGCAGTCGTTCGAAAATTCCCAACCTGTTGACAGGCATGTGACAACTAGTAGATGACTAACCAATCAGCCACCTAGGCCCCAATAATGCCGGGGAGAATTGTCTGCGAATACTGAGGTTAAGCGTAAAAATGTGTTACAGATAGACACATGTTTCAGTACGAAATAGTAATTTTTTTAACAAAACGTTATAAATTGTTTAGGTCTTAACATTGTCATTACAGTGTCATATCGATGAAACAGAACCATTTCAAAACTTGCCTCTAAAAGAGTGTAATTCAATTTAAACAATAACTTATTGTATTGAGTGATTGTTTGCTTTTCTTTCAGCGAGAGTATTTCAGCTCTATTCATGACGAGAATAAGTTAAATATAAATCAATTAGATTTGTTTGCTTGTTTAAATATTGTTTAATCCACTTTCAGCAATTTTTCAGCTATATCATGGCGTCCAGTTTTTATTTGAGAAGGAAACCGGAGTACCCGGATAAAACACCCGTCCTCCAGTAGGAAAACTGACTCCTTTCAATTAAGTAGAGTGCACCCTGCCAGCAGTGAGATTCGAACACGAAACCTCAGTGTTGACAGACCACGTGATCAATAGTTGATGAACTGACATCACCACTCGGCTCCTTCAATCAATTAGATAAAGATGGACAAAAGGGCAATTTTGAAAAATATGGGGCATGGCTTGGGGAGTAAGATTTACTTTTTTTCGTACAAGGAGCGTGACACTCTCTAAACATGTCACTATGGTTCGCGGCAATTTTAATATGACCTGAACCACCCCCACCCCCCCACCCCAATATATATATATATTATATATATATATATATATATATATACTTCTACAAATTAAGCCCAACACTGTTTAAATTAGATTTTTAACACTGTCAAATTTTTGTTTACCCTCAGCGGGATTCGAACTCACACCGTTGTGACACTGTGGCACCAAATCGCCTGCACTATGTCCAGCGGTCTAGACCCCTCGGCCAAATCCGCTATATTAAAATATAGCTTCATTAACCGGGGTGAATCGTAGACATAGACATATTACATGTGTACTAGCCACGGGAGAACATCCCATGTCCGCCAGCTGAGGATGCGCTGGGCAGCTCTGTTAAACCTATCAACCAATTTCAAGTACTTCCTTTTTTAAAGGAAACCATTTATACTTATATATCATTAATTGTGGAATGACTTTAAAAGAAATCGTAAAATAAACAATTGCGACGGCTAAAATGCGAAAGCAGAATTGATTTTCGTATCACGCTTACATATTCGCATTTTTAACTCATAAGCTTCGATATACAAACGCTGTTAGTGGTTTAATCTTTATTTGAGATTTAATTCTGTGTAAATTCATGTGACGTAATGAGACAGTGAATAAAATATATAAATAGATGTTTTCGCTTTTGTCGTAAATCGTATTCAGTATTATGCACCGGAATTCTTAGGAATTGTGGCACAGTAGTTTATTCTTTATTTGTTTGTTTGTTTGAATGGTGTTTTTATTAGGGGAGGAAGCCGGATTACCCGGAGAAAACCCCGGACCTGCGGTAGGAAAATCCTTGTCAATTAAGATTGGAGTCGAATACACCCTGCCTGCAGTGAGAATCGAACCCAAAATCTCTGTGTTGACAGACCACGTGATCAATAGTAGAATAACTACCTTGATCACTCGGCCAACGAGGCCCCTTATTCTTTATTTGAGATTTAATTTTCTGTAAATTCATGTGACACAGTGAGATATATAGTGAATAAAATATATAAATAGATGTTTTCGCTTTTGTCGTGAATCTTATTCAGTATTATACAGCGGAATTTTTACGAACAGTGGCACATAAGTTTATTCTTTATTTAATTCTGTGTAAATTCATGTGACACTATGGGGTAGTTAATAAAATATATAAATAGATGTTTTCGCTTTTGTCGTAAATCTTATTCAGTATTATACACCGGAATTCATAGGAACTGTGCAAAGAAAAAAAACTGATCAAACCACGACAAATGATCTTTTTAAGCGTTTACAATAAAAAAAAAACCACGACCTCGGAGGTTAAGGTAGCAGTAACCTATTATTGATCACCAAGTTGTATGTTTGATCCTTACAGCGAGATGGTGTGCTCGACACATGCCTATAAATTTTCAAAGAGCACCAGTTTTCCTGTCGAAACTTTGCTGTTTCGTTGGGTACTCCAGCTCTTCCCAATAAACACTCGACGTCATATTATATAAACTAATATAATTTTTAAAAAATAGTGTTAAACAACCTTCAAACATACATATAATGCTAACGCGAAAAGGCGAAGTGGAAAAATGTTACGATTTCGCCTTCACGTTTTTCGTGTTTCTCGCTTTTTCCGCTTTGCATGCGAGGTCAAATAGTTTTTGAATTTATTGTGTGTGTGGTTTTTTTTTCATTTCTTTTTTTAATTATTTTTTAATAAAATGACACTATGTGATGTTTATATGCCGTGAAAGATGCATTAGTGATAGATTTTTTTGTAAGAAATATTGGTAAGGGACGGCGAATGTAGCCTTTTGTAGCAGCTACTATCCTGATCTTTTTTCGAAGACTACAAAAGGGTTTTTTTTAATGCAAGACGCTTGACAATCTCCAAACAAGTCACCCAATATGGTATGACCTGACACTGAACGGTATGACTCTGAACGAGAGAGATCCCAACCGCAGATGGGCTGTGCAGATCAGGACTGTGGTTCTAGCAATGGAAATAATCCTAGTATGGTATCAGTAACAAATCATATAAAACAAGCCACCTTATTATCTTACTTTAATAGTTTATACTGTATCGGATAAACATGCAGTCTTAATCTTGTTTACCGACATAGAGGCAAAAGATAAGCAGACGATTGTTGGTATGATAGCGATCGACATGATGGAGAGTCGGGCTACTCCAATTGCGTAAAACACCACATTTTATCTTTCTGAAAATCTTCATGCCGAAACGATTAATGATTGTATCCTTCAACCTGACGTTCTGATAATTATCCAGAATCGGAAGACGACATTGCAACAAGATAACAACGGGTGTGTCAAAATTATAATATATAGGTTTCTCCGCTCGATTAGCCACCATACAGTCCCCAATTGTGAATTAATATGACAAGCATACGGAAGACTCAGAAATCGCATAAATTAATCATCTTACTTACGTTTCCAAGAGGTGAATAACGTCTCTAAAGAACAATACACTAACAAATAGCTCCATGATACGATGTATGCAACCGTTGAAGAGGTAATTTTTTAAGATAACTTTGACGTATTGTTCATTGAGGTTTTCAGCAGGTACTCACAATAAAAATGAAGTGACATGATATATTGCATTAAGCCCCATTTTAAATATACAAATGTAGTTTTACTTTCATAAAAGAGTCCATCTTATTAACTTTTTTTAAATATTTTTATTATTATGTAAGAAAAAAATGAAAATGTTGGAAACTGCAGATTTGCTATGACATTCAGAATTCATAACTGTTCGTGGATGGTGTCGATATAGGACATTACGATTCATGCTTTAGAAATGATATTTCTCACCAGAAAAACCATGAATGTATCGGGTTCATATTCAACTATAGTTTGTGTAATCCATGAGAACCGTGTTAGAAGAGTGCTATCATTTCTGCATATTAAAAATCTCTGATAGAAAGCTTGCAATAAAGGGTTAAATTTGAACTTACGCCAACAATAAATAAGACAAGGAATTATGATCAAAAAGAAAATCGAAAACAATTAACAAAAGAGCTTAAAATAAGGAAAACACACACTACTATAAAAACAAAAGCAAAACAAGATTATTTTGAACTGTAAAAGTTTTCTACCTTATATCATAAAGTAGTCTTTTATGCATAGGAATAAGAAAAAAATCAAGGCACGAACAAACAGTCTGTAGTTGACGTATGGTAGCGACAAATTTTGTGATAAACGCTCGATACTGCTTTTAAGAAGTTATGGTGTATTGACCATTTTCTGGCTTATCCTGAATGATACGACGGGTGTCAAGCATAAAGTAGGAGTACCCTATACTGCCGGAGAACCTAAGCTAACCCTTGAATTCAAAAAGGTTCGTTTTACTCAATGTTTTTTGTGTGATGTGTCTTTTTGTTTTGTTGTTGTCCAATTTTTTCTTTACCCTTTTTTGTGTCTGGTCTTAACCTTTCGTTTTGTGGATACTCCTGGTTTTTAAAGCGGTCTGGTGCGAGAGAATTGCCATTGCTTTTTATCTTTTGCTTAATAGCATTGAGCAAAAGTTAATTTTTCAACAGATGGACAAAATGAAAAATCCAAATAAAAAAACTAAATTAATTGGTTTTTTTTCGTTGAATTTAAATTATTTTTGGGTTTCAATAATAAATATTTTGTGCGATTAATGTGAGTTAATTATCGAACACCAGGTACATTGAAACAAAAACATAATCCAAGAAATGCAACATACAAGGAAACTGCTCTATGTTTTATGATTGCATCGCTAACCTTGGATCAAAGTATACAGTGACATCTGTAAATAAATTTGATACTTCAAAGTGTCTTACAGATGATAGGTGATTTGTGTGCGCAGGAGTAACTCTTTGTGGTACTTTTTATCTTGTTCACGACATGTACAAGACATTGACTAGTTCTTTAAATATATAGCGTCATTTTTGAAGCGACACTTTGACAGATTTTTGTGACAGTTTCGAGGGGGATTCGTCCAGTTATGTTATATTGTTCTGTAGCATAACACTAATTGTTATTTTCCTTATGTTTTCGATGGCTTTTACATTTGTTTTCTTTTTATTTTGTTTCTCTGCTACATATTATACATGATACAATGCACGTTAAACTTTTAAACTCGCATTTAAAGTATTTATATTTTCTGATACTGTTACAACATTTTGATTCCTGTCGATGGACAGCTGGTTATTTTGGGATATTTTGTTAACAACCCAGCATGGGCCATTTAAAAAACACAATGTGTTATTTCAATACGCACAGCAATACATTTTACTCATAATCACTCAAATAAAAAAGAAAATTCAAACCAAAGCATGATAATTTACATTTTATTTATTTAGACATCTTTATGGCTGAATCAAACTTAAAAACTGCAACCACTGAGGTAACTGTCTGTAATTCTGCCACAATAATCCCTGTATGCATATCTGTTAATAAACATAAAATATAATATATTTACTTAAAAATGTTAATCCCACTTTCCAAAGTTTGGTTTGTAAATTGTGTTCAAGTTCAAAGTTTAAAACCACATATAAATAGAGTTGACAAATGCATATGGTAAATTTCCTCAAAATATGAAAAGATTATATGCATGTCATTATAAGTAACTTTTGTTGTACTATATAAAAAAGATTTTACGACAGGAATCAACTTTCAGAAAAATATCAAAAATAAACTACAAAATTTCTGTTTGTGTCGATTACAATGTGTAAACAATAAATATTCAATACATTTGAATAATAACTTACGATACACGAGAAAAGCTTCCTCTGTGTTCACGCAAAAGTTGCTTCACACATTTGACGTCATCAGAGATATCGTCGTTTCTATAATCTGAATAAAAACGAGAAGCTGTCTTATATTATTCTACCCTTAAGAAGTTTGACGGCTGACATCCTAAGGTTGTCGATAGATAAAGTGTCCCATAGTTATTCTGGACGATACATAAATGATTGTGTGGTATATATTCCAAAAATTTTACTTTGATGGATACAATTGTGCACATTAATGCTTTTACCTAAATTCTTATCATATTCATTCACGAATCACATAAAAATACTTGGTACTATTATTTTCAAAGGTGTGTCACTATTTTGCATTGCCAGCTGATTTTTGTAATCAAAATCACATTAATATGTATGAAGTACACATGTAACTAGTAACACGGCAATCTTTTTATGATATATTAAAGCTTGGGACACAAATGCAATTAATCAAATTTGTATTTTATCCACTGAAACAATACTGAGATGGCTCCAAGTGCTCAACCCAAAGAGCTTATAAGCGCGTCTCAACATGGCGATAAGATTTGTCAGGTCTACGGAAAGCCTCATAGCGGACCGTAGTGAGTAACGTGTTTGAATAAATTTACACTTCTGTACGATAAATACCAGTTTTGTAGATTTAAAAAAAGGAGTTGGCTATTTGTAGCCGTTGCAAAGGGCTAAATTCTTCGCATCTACACGATGTACCATCATTTTGTCCGTTGATTTATTGATAGGCTCTTCATGTTCTAAATATTTTGCTAAAATGATGTTAACTGGACAATCAATAAGTGTTGAATTCAGATTAAAGGCATTAATTTTTTGTGTCAACTGTTGAGAGTTTGTTGCCAAACACGCATTGTTAGATTTATGTGTAGTTTATTTAAGGCTTTCAGTTACTTTAGGTTATTTGATCCTCTTAAAATAAGAACACACGTGATAAGACAGTGCACATAAATTTAGAGCTTGTACGACAGCCGTAAAAGGAGAAGCATTTCTACCAACCTGAGCAGGGATGTCCGCAGCCGTTTTTAGTTCTTCGTCCATTCTGCGGATCACAATTCCAATAATCGTTGATCTGGAAGATGCCGTGATCTTGAGATCCATCTTTATTTGTTCCCCATGCATATGTTTTAAATGACGACTCGTACTGCGCCATGCAGACCCCTGTAATAGGTTTGACTGTCTGTTAATAATTAAAGTTAAAAAGCTATTTTGATTTAGTGTACATATTACTAAAGCGCCGTTAAAACTGAGCTACATATTAAATAGTGATCATTCAAAAGAAGTACGAGTTCGCTATCTGATGATACTAAAACATGAACTTAATCTTCCAGTTAACATCTGAAATCGACTTTTATTAACGATTTGTAATGTTTGATTAAATCATCCCTGAAGATACACGCAATAGGATCGCCTATTAAAATTGTAAAACCCAATAATACTAAAATTTTTTTTTGTCTAAAACGATAGCTGTGTTAGCTTTTGAAAGGCTTTGAGCTATTAACAGTATTCAACTCTACTCGACTAGTATCTTTTATTTACCATTTCAATGGTTTAAGTACTTAAGCCAAGTTGCATGGCTTTCAAAAGGTAAACCCAAACGCAATCAACGTAATTCGCAATATTGTTATTTTATTTTAGTCTTTATCGTAATTATCGTAATTACTAAAACTAATTTTTGCAACTTACAGTGTTTAATTTGACTCCTTTCAATGCCTATGTTTGCTAATTCACTTGCCAATGAGCACTTGGTAAATTTCTTAGCATTAACTAAAAGCATTGAAAATAAAATCACATTTTGTTAAATAAATGAACTAACTCTTTAGTTTCAACGTTTAACACAAATCATACAATAATTGATTATAAGAAATAACACTGGTCGACTTATCATGAAGGAATTGAGATCCTAATTTTAACAAAAAATAACTAAAACCTAACAGCGTTTTAACTGGTCCGAAAATTATTATAGGGAAGCAATAGCATTAGATACAGTTTATTAATTTGAACATAAATATGAAGTGTTATCTTAATTAAAAAACAGAATTCCCCAAATTAAACAATGTTCCATATTTTTGTTCCAAGTTCTACTAATAAATATACTATTCTAAATCATTTGCAGGTAAAAACAAATTTCTTACCTACTACTGTCAGTAGCAATAAAAAAGCAAAAGTAGTTTGCATTTCTGTTCTTCCAACTATTATAAAAGAGTAATAAAATTAAATTAATATTATCATTCTGCTTCTGTCTTCGGAATTTTATTATAGCGATTAACTAATAAATCCTTATACAAAACATCTTATATTGATATAGTCAATCAAATTGAAGTACAGAAGTTATAATATTGAACGAGCTAATAAATCTAACACTTGAATGATATTAAGCTTACCTCAAACTACCAGGGCTTAATAGTATGCTTTGGATCTCTCAAGCCTTTTTTTCTATTTACTTGGAATCGGGATTTTTACCTGTTCTGACATTTAAGTTACAAGGACAACAGATGTTACTAATGGCAGTTTAATATCGGCTTTTAAAAAATTTAAAAAAAAAATCAATTCAATAATGTTATCCCTAAAATTGGGGAGTATTATAGATTTCTTCAGACACAAAACTAACTTTTCTTACCTTTTGTGACAATTTGTGGTATGGAACATTAATGATAATAATCAAAGGACAATAAAAGACTCACTCGTATAAGTAGAACACACTTTACTTTAGATCTGCAGTTCCCTAGGCCTCATATATACATGGTAATGTACATTATGCGGGTCTCTGTTTTGTAGTTTCCTAAAACATGTATATATTATACACTGTATCATAGACACAATATTTTGCATGTTTCCAACAGGTTTGTTCGTGAATTGGAACTACATAAACAAATCTTAAATAATTTCGAAAGCATGTGATTATTTCTTTTGGTAACATTGGATAGACGTAATCAAAAAAACATTTTATTGTAGGAATATACAATTTATATATTTTGTTTAATAAAAATACATGAACCATGTATTAGTTTTGCAAATTAAATGCATTGAATGTTTGCTTAACGTCTAGCGAGCAACAATATTGCAGATAAATTTAAGACGGGAACATGTTTACTTTTTAGTTAATTGACACGTTTCGTTTTAAGTCTTCTGACCTTGTTTATTTGCAGAGTAGCCCCTTTTTACACTGTATCAGACAAAAATGCAGACGTTATCATCTCTACCGACTTAGAGGCTGTTGTTTCGATAGCAACTATTTGAAGTAGGATACGTGCGGTTCGGTACTTCCCATGACGAAAAAAGTTCATGTTATCCTTGAACACAATTATCCAGAATCAAAACCCGTCATTGCAACAAGACAAAGACAGGCCACATGATGCGATCGTTTGTCAAAATAAGGTTTCTCTTCTTGATTAGCCACCATACAGTCCAAGTCAAAAGTCGTGAATTAATTGGACAAACATACCGAAGAATCAAAAAGCGCATATATTAGTCATCGCACTTAAGTGTTCCAAGAGGTGAATAACATCTACAGAGAACAATACGCTTACTTACTTGGATAGGATATTTATAGACCCGTGGCCTGCTATCCAATACTTTTCAGTGATTATTCTAAATAAAATTTGTTTAAATCATACACTTAAAATGGCTAAATTATACGATTTATTCTAGCAGCCACCGTAGCTGGCACTGTAGACACACGTGATACTGTAATTTTTAAGTGTACTACCAAAACACTATCGCAACTCCTGACCACTATTTTAACAACAGTAAAAACGGGACTTCCAAAATACAGTGGCACTTTCTAGTTCAGGAGATTAATAAATGAAATTTGGATATTTAAAACTCAAAAGACCTGATAGACACCTTGAGGTCTGGATCTCTTTCCCATCATTAAAACATTTCATTTTTTTTTTACACTCTATAAGACCATCCCTCATAGGCAGCTAAAAACCAAGCTTAAAGATCTAATAAAACGCTGCTTTTTCAAGAAAAATGGAAAGAGACGATATAAATACATGGCAATAAGTCATGACAGAACTTATTTCGTCATCGATGACCCTAAATCTAATACTAAATATACTGAAGACCAAATTTGTCACATGTTACATTTTCTGATTGACAACATATTCGTCATGTTTGGAGGAGATTTGTGCTCCTCTCCTCGCCGACATGTTTTTGTACTATTATGAGGCTGAGTTCCTAGAGGGCCTACTGTCGAAGAAAGAAAAGACACTGACCCAGACCTTAAATTTAACATCCCACTATATTGATGATGTTTTATACCTCAACAACGCTAAATTTAGTGACTATTTACATTCAATTTACCCAATTTTAAAGACACCATCAATGAACTAAGGTCAGCATCTTACTAAGAACTACTTCTAGAAATAGACTCAGAAAAACTACAAAAGAGATTCTACGACAAACGTGATGACTTCAACTTTCCAATTTTAAACTTCCAGTTCATCGACAGCAACATTCCAGCAGCTCCAGCGTATGGTGTGTACATTTCATAACTTATACGTTTTTCTAGATCCTGCGATCAGTATTCCGATTTTCTAGACCGATCACTGCTGTTGACTGCTCAAATACTCAAACAAGGGTTTGTTGTACCTAGGTTGATGTTATCTCTCCAGAAGTTCTATGGTCGTCATCATGACTTAATTGATCGTTATGGGAAATCAGAGTCCCAAATACGATCCGACATTTTCGCTGGGTCGTAGGTAGTGTTTCCTATTCCTGGATTTGACTTTTCCCTAGACATGACAATGAGTAACTCGACGGTGTCTAATTAGAGCAGGTTCTGCTTTCTCGTCCAGAGCACCTTAGTGCACCCATGGTTTTTATTGGGTTCGGGTTACTCTCTGTCTATTTTTTGTGTTGCGTGTTTATATATCCGGATTTGTAACTGTCCCTTGACTTTTAGTTCTTGTTATTTGGTCGGTTTTCTATGCTATTTTTTTAATAAAATTTTTATCGGACACTGGTGTTGAATGATGTATGTTATGTAATGTAGATGTGTGTTACTGATTAATAGATGACAGATCACATTGAAAAGCCCAAATTATAATGACTTCAGTTTTAAGGGGTTTTACAAAAATACACAAACAAAATTTTTTCAAATATCTTTTAACTTGTATATTCATGAGGCGGCCTTGGACCTTTTCTTTCCTAAAACATAGATACTCTCTCAAATGTATTCTGCCCACAAGTCTTGCATGCCTCCGTGCGTGGAAAGTTTGTGTATACCGATTGTTCTATTTCCACACTTTTTTACATTTGAAGAACCGCTTCTTGGTCTTTATGGTTTACATATTGTGATTTTGTTGTTTACATTCATCCTGTACTCTAAATGCAGTATAATAACACTGTTTACATGTAAATACTGTAGCTTGGACATCAATTGTAGCAGCCATTCTGTCTTCTAGTCTTCATGTCTTTTCTTGTTCCATAAAAATATCTTTCTTCTTCATCTTGAACTAGAGCACTTGTATGCTTAGACCTCGCGTTCATTTGCTCTTTAAATTCAAATTTTCATTTTTTTAAGAGTCGCGCAACTACTGCATATTACACATTTTTCATAGAAAGTTAGTAATAAGTGTTTACGTTGTTACTTGCTGCAGTTAAATATGTTAACCTCTGCTATTGTCCTGCGGTGGTTCCCATAGAGCTGCTCACCGCGTCTCTGGATGGCCGATAGACAATCTCTAGGTGGCTATAATACGGAAAAAACCTGGTCGCGACCTACAGTATATGAAGTATTTACTTTCCAAATTTGATGCTCATTGGTCCATACTATTTTCACGATCCTTTATTGTTTGTTGACATGCTTTCGTCTTGAATTACTTCAAGTAATTTACATCGTGGTTGAAGTTTATTGTGTTCTTGAGCTAATATAAAAAATGTACCCCAATTGTTTCAGTTTGGCAATCAAAAATTGCGTTCCCGATCTATTCTTCAACGTTCATGTATTGTTTGTTTAATGGTAGTTTCTAGGAAATGTATTCTTTGTGATATTATTTAGATCAAGGGTTCCTGTAGAATAAATTGTTATCATGTGTTTGCACATCTTGTCTTGCTGAAAATGAATAGAAAAAACTTATTATTACAAATTTCTACCCCCAAGTTTTCAAAATTTGACTTCTACCTCCAATACATTTCATATTATATTCTCAATATACAAATCAAAGATTGCATTTCTTTAAAAAAAATATGTCAACATTTATTATTGACTAATCATGTTTAATCTGACCGTTGATTCATTCTTTTGGTTTTAAAATAACCGCAGCTTAGCTTTTAACGTTATATTGCATACAAAACTTGACATCATCAAACCATCAGCAATACGATATTAATTTAGTAGATTATTTCTAGCCCTGATACAAACATTCAGGGATGTTTACTAATTATTTAATGCACTTTGAGCTATATATTCCCTTATCTTCAAGATTTATTATCACTTAGTACAACAGTAATGTTAATACAGATACTTAAACGATGTGTACTGGTTTGAAGAAATAATGGTAAAGGTAATTATTTTTGTTCCGTATATGGTTTGATTTGATCTTTCTAACAAAACAATATCTTTTGAAACTGTACTCGCACATTCATATGCAATATCAAGTTATACGATGATATATGTTCAATATATAGCATTGGCGGACAATATCACATTTATTTGTAATAGCTTTAGAAAATCGAACCTATAATATTTGAACATGGTAGATATTTATGACTATGTAATTGAATTTTTCTGTCTTGTGTTCGTATGTACGGGCTGCAAAGGTCTTTAGAAATAAGGGTCGCTCGTATTTGTTCTGTATTGTAAAGGTATAGATTTTTTATTGTGTTGATGTGATAGCCTTCTGCATGTCTGTGTTATTAGAGTGTGTACGGCTAACGGCATCTCCATAACTGTTCAACCGCACAACATAATATTTTATATACTATTGCAAACTTGTAGTTCATGTTCTCGTATTTGTCAATTTGCTTTTTGTTAATTTCTTTTGATTTTTTGTTTAATGGCTGATTTGTGAGTGTTATGTTTTGTATATCTCCTCTTTTTTTTCTACTAAAGAACTTAAATGAAATTTATGCTACAGCGAAGAACAAGTTTGAAGTATGCTATATTTTCTGATCGACAACGTGGTACAAACTGTGCCCCACTCCTTGCTGTATTCTTATGAAACGGAATTTCATTGACGTTAAATTAAAGACAAGAAGATAGCAGAAGCTATCTTCTTTCAATTAACAGCCCTCAATTTGCTGAGTGGCTTCCGTTAATATATCCCTCAGATTTAGGAATTTAAAAAACCATTGAAGCAGCTTCATCTACATCATTTTAGACGTACACCTCTTATTTCACACCAACGGTCATCTTAGCACAATAATTTACAAAAAATAAGACGATTTTAATTTCAAAATTATAAATTTTCCTCATCTATGCATCAATATTCCCGCTTCTCCTGCATACGGTGTCTATATTTCTCAATTGATAAAGTATGCAAGAGCTTGCAGCGAGTATACAGATTTTTGGAAACGTCACCTATATCTTCGGGATAAACTCAAAAACCAAGGTTAGAAGAAAAAAGTACTCGTCCGCGTCTTTAATAAGTTTTAATATAGATACCAATTCCTTGTCGAAAAATATTCTCGATTGAAAATGTGGTTGCAGATAGCTTTCAAACTTTGTATTTAGTTTACAGTCAGCGTGCTACAATGATTGTTTGATACACTTACAAGTGACTATACTAAATGTTACACCCTGCTGCGCTAGGTGTTTTGCTTGCATTTTTTTATTATACCATATTGTACCTTTGTAGTGTTAAAATCCAATTTAAAACATTTCTACACGGTAACACGTCCATATTTTATATTATGCCTTTGTTGTTGACAAGTTCCAAATCGTCCTTGACTTTTGCTAAGGGAATTTTACATAGGAAGTCAGCCATTTGAGTTTCCACCGTGACCTCGCGTTGTTTTCAAAAAGATCGTCTGCTTTCGTAACGTTCAGTGGTATTCGGACAAACCGCGAGGATTTTTCCGCCTTAACTGGAGACGATATTAGCCGAAGGATTTCGAACAGACGACAATGGACTCTTTCAAACATACACTTCCGTTGTAATTTAGGTTAAACTTTACTATAGAAAATTGCTCTATAACATTGAAAAATTCGCCGCATTTCCAAACGCTAAATAACTGTGGAAAATAAAGTGATGAATTCAATTTACACATTTTGTGATCCACAAAATGAGCGTAAGCTGGACCATACGCGGTAAGTAGTTTTCATTTGTCACGCAAAAACAATAACCAGAATACGTCAACATTTAGTATAGTGGTATATGATACCCATCTATTTTAATCAATTAACCAACTCACATTCTACAGTTATGGAAGCGGGAGGCATAAAACCTGGTTTAACCCACCATTTCTTTTGAAATGCCTGTACCAAGTATGGACCATTGCTGTAAATTGCTTTATGTTGGTTATTGGTTCTGGAGTTTGTCAGTTTGTCGGACTTTGATATGTTAAATGTTTTTTTGACAGTTTCATCGGTGTTCGGTATTTTATTTCCTTCCTTTATATACAGATTTATTATGTTGCATGCAGTTGATTTTGCTTGTTTGTTTGATGGTGTTTAAAGCCACTTTCAGCAATTTCTCAGCTATATCATGGCGTCCAGTTTTTATTGGGGGAGGAAGCCGGAGCACCTGGAGAAAACCCCTATGTGATTTAAACGTAACAGTTCACATCCACTATTTGTTTCTTTCAGCATATACCAGCTGTCGTTGTATTTATTTGCTCATTTGAATTTCTAATAGCCAGCATTTCAAACGAAGACTATTTGGAAGATGACGTTTGGCGATTATACTCCGATATGTATGTTAACTTACAGTTGTCTTTGTCTCCTAAAATCACAGAAGTGTAATAATTATAATGATTGTTTCTGCAACATGAAAATGATCTGTGTCTACGTTTTATTTATTATTTTATTATTTAAAGCTGTTATCAATTGTTTCCTAAACGTTTTTCTTGTTAAAAATATTTATAGCCGAAAAATAACCCTCCACTAACCTATTATATACGTAATCGTAGTTATTTTCATTGTGGAGACTTACATATTTTGGTATGTTTTATTACAGCTTTCCTGACGACAAATTTGCACCACCTATTGGCAATGGACATATTGCCACTAATGTTCTAAGTGATACTATCTATATGAACGGGTTTTACAATGGCTACAGGGAAGACAGTCACAGGGCAAGAATACAGTCTACTTGTTCTATTAATATTAGATTTAAGGATGGGAAAGAATCCAGGTTTTATATCCTTGATATTGCCAAAGGTAAGCATAACATACATTGTTCTGTCGATGTACATTCTAATGACATTTTCTACGCTTTTGCATTTTAAAAGCATCATTTTTATATCCTTATAAGATTCTAACAAATAAAACAAAGTCGAAGTTATAGACTGACAACTGTGGCTAAGCACCTCTTTTCTTAAATATGTCTGATGCTGTCTCAAAGCTTTGTTCGTTGACAGGTGCTGATTTTCCAGATCTCTTTAGCTTTGCCAGTAAATGAAAGAACAAGGACGAATACTTGTCGTTCTGGGCCGTCGTCTGGTCAATAATATTAGCATTCCAAGTTATGCATTCCAATATATCTAGTCTTTCAATCAATATCTGAGGGAGGAGAATTCGTTTTTTTAAACATTTCGTTGTTTGATATAAAACAACAATTTTTATTGTGCAGTATTTTCCTTTGATTTTTATGTGTGGTCTTATCCCATCGCACTCTACTAGTGTGAGATGGTCCCATCTCGACACGCTGTCAAGATGTCATTAAGTAAGCACAGTGACGTCACAATGTTACAAAACAGCCTTAAATAGATTGTTTTACTTTTTATGAAACTCAATGCGTTTTTCGTCATCTCATCTGTCGCCCTTCGATGAGACAGAGACGAGAACCAATATCGTTTCAAAAAAGTAAACTTGTTAGTTTTATGTTTATGTTTAAATTTCATATACTTTTCAGGTACTTTTACTCAACAAATAAGTCACACACATGGCAATATAAATATCACGTACTTTGCACACAGAAAGTATAACTCACTTTTAGTTGTACATGCCACAGGCAGACAAGCGGCACCATCTGATTTTAATTTTGTATATATGCACGGAGATCCAAGTCTAGATTTATTTAATGTTACAGAGATTGTTGTAAACAACAGTACCAAGTAAGTTATAATCTATACGCATTTTATAGAAAACAATAATATTCAATCTTTTAACTTCGATTTAATAGGCGTTAAAATTTGGCATATTTCGGCAATGCTTTAACATTTAGATATAGTTATACTAATTTTAATATCTCTTATGCCCACAATTAGCCTGTAACAGCTGGAACACTCACAGATCCTCTTCTGACTGAAGGTCCCCATCTATAATGTCCCTTGCTGTAAGCAGACAACATCTACACATGTCTAATATTACAGCCCACTTATATACATATAGAAGCTGGAGTACGGTGTAGCGTCCACTTATAAGCCGTTTTTACTTAACAAATTGTTATTTCTCTTATGTTCTATTATTTCTTCTCTTTCTGGTACCCTTTAGTTTGCACATGATGCTGGTAAGACTTACCGGTCTGTAGTTAAATGTAACTGTCTTCTTTTCCTTCTTATACAGGGATGAAATATTGGCACACTACCAATCTTCGGGTAGCCTGCTGGCTCTAGTGATGTTTTGAATATTATAAGAAAAGGTCGACATATTGATTTACCATAAGGTCCTGTCGACTTTGTAATCTTCAGATGTTTTTCTTCATTTGTTCTATGATTTATTGAAGCAACATCGAATTCTCTGTATTTGGCATAGCTGTGTTGGGACTTTGAGCGTGAGTACATCAAGAGTTTCTTCGGATAGTTCATGACTTAAGATGCTCTATGTTTTTCGTATTGTTTGGTTATGTTTCTTGTTGTAGTGGATTTTTACCGGTTTCGTAATTGGAAATATTCTTAATAGTCTTTGCCATCTCTATTGTCCAAGTACCATGTCTATAGACGTTCATTCTTTGTAATTTTTAATAGCGCTTGTTTATTGTTCAATTATATCATCTACATCATTAAAGCAGTGTGCTAATACGCTAGACCATTCCATATCTAGCTTTATAAGAAAAATAGCAAAGAAAACCGACCGAACAACAAGAGCCAAAAGTCAAGGGATAGTTACAAATCCGGATATAGACAAACGCAACACAAAAACCAAAAACACACACAAAAAAAGAAAGAGAGCAACCCGAACCCAATAAAAACCATGGATGCACTCGGGTGGTCCGGACGAGTAAGCCGTGCCTGCCTCTATTTAGACACCCGTCGAGTTACTCATTGTCATGTCTAGAGAAAAGTCAAATCCAGGAATAGATATCACTACCTATGACCCAGCAAAAATTGATCAGATTGTATTTGAGACAGTTATTTCCCATAACGATCAAATAAGTCATGGTGACAACCAAAGAAAATCTGAAGAGATAACATCGACCTATGTACAACAAACCCTTGTTTGAGTAGTTTAGCAGTCAACAGCAGTGATCCGTATAGAAAATCGGAATACCGATCGCCGTATAAGTTGTGAAATGTACACATCATACGATGGAGCTGCTGGAATGTTGCTGTCAATGAACGTGAAGTTGACAATTGGAAAGTTGAAGTCATCGCGTTTGTCGTAGAGTCTAGTTTGTAGTTTTCCTGACTCTATTTCTAGAAGTAGGACTACGTAATAGTAGAGGTAAGACTAAGTAAGAGGCTGACCCTAGTGTATTGGTGGTGTCTTCAATTTCAAGCTCGCTAGAGTAAATTGAATGTAAATAGTCACTAAATATAGCATTGTTGAGGGATAAAACATCATCAATATAGCGGAATGTTAAATTAAAGGTCTTGGCCAGTGTCTTTTCTTTCTTTGACAATAGGCCCTCTAGGAACTCGGCCTTATAAGACTACAAATACAGATCGGCGAGGATAGGAGCACACATAGTACCCATTTGAATAAGAACAGTCTGTTAATAAATGTCCTCCAAACATGACGAATATGTTGTCAATCAGAAAATCTAATATGTTACAAATTTGGTCTTCAGTATATTTAGTATTAGATTTAGAGTAATTGATGACGAAATAAGCTCTGTCAGGACTAATTACCACGTATTTATATCGTCCCTTTCCATTTTTCTTGAAAAGCAGCGTTTTATAAGATCTTTAATCTTGATTTTAAGCTGCCTATGAGAGATGGCCTTATAGATTGTCGAATAATCAAATGTTTTACTGCTGTTACAATGGGAAAGAGATTCAGACTTCAAGATGTCTATCATGTCTATTGAATTTTCTAATATCAACATTTAATTTATTCCACTCCTGGAGTAGAGAGTGTCACTGTATTTTAAGTCCCATTTTGACTGTTGTTAAAATAGTGGTCAGGAGTTGCGATAGTGCTTTGGTAGTACACTTAGACGGTCCTGCTATGAAACGCTGTTTGCATGGATTTTTGTGAAGTTTGGAATCCAATACAATAAGAGGAGATTACAATCTTCGACTTTAATTTTGAGATCATAGGATGCCAATACCGATTTGTGTTTTTTAATAATCTCCTCTTTTGGTGGCGCAGTAAATGTGTAAGTAGGATTGCCAAGTGAACTGTCCATGCCAAACTCATTCATTACACTCTCTATATAATGATTTTGCAGATAAAAATAATGTTGTTAGGGGCTTTAGCCGCTGGCACAACAACATAGTTGTCATGAATGTCGTACAAAGTTTTAAGACATCAAGATTTCTGAAGATTGATGATGCATAAGTACTCAAAGACTATTTAACGACTTATTCTAAGTTAGCAAATTGTTTGTTAAATGTGTCTCTAAATTGATTGTTTTTGTATTTTCCGCACTTTTCTTCTATTATCGTTACACATGCTGACCAGGGAAGTTCACATGTGACCTAAAGCCTCAATTAGGAATTAAAATTTCTTCATCTGACATCTAAGTTTAACAGTGATTTTTTTATTTCGTTATAATACGTATCTAAATAAAAATTTATATTTAGGGAAAAAGCAATTAAATGTATTGTTTTTAGAGATTATATTACGAGATTAATACATACAATTTCTGTAAGTACAAATTCTATTTTTTGGCAATAGATATTGGTCAGGGTATAATGACATTCCGGAGACGACAGACTTATCAAGAATGGCTTTCCATCAGGTCTGGACAAATATAGCAATAATTTCAGACAATACAGTTAAAAGACAAAACAATGATACACACGAAATAAACTGGACATGGATTACTTCTATTAGCACCAGTAAGGAAGAAGCATTTGCTATGTATTGGAAAGCAGTTGATATGGGATATAATGAGCTTTTTGCAAGCCACGTAAAAGTAAGCAGTTTATCCAACTTATTTCATACTCAAACCATTTTCGTTCAATGTTTCATTCATGCCACCTCTACGTTGATGTAAATTGTTTGGTCTTACAGTAATTCGACTTTGGATGGCATCGTAGATGTATCCCATTAACAGGCATATTGATCATGTGTAGTTTACTAAACCAGTAAATACTACAGTAGTAAAACTCCGTTCAGGGTCGTCTTCGGTCAATACATACTTTACTAAATTAATTGTGGCACGGGTTTCTCGTAATACAAATATGCTGATACTGTGGGTGGCGAGTGGGCGTGCGATTGTAAGATCAAACTTGAAATACGCTTCCATGTATATTTACATGGGTACTCCCTTCAACGGATATATTTAAATGTGTTAATGTAATTTATAATCAATGCATTGCATATTCGCATCGCTTAGTATGGGTACATGTGGAACATTTTTGCATAATGTACATAAAGCAACATTCTAAAATGTTTCGATATGCATAAGATATGTACATTTTCTGTGTTGGGTGAACATTTCAGAATGTTTCTAGAATTTCGATTTGCTATAATGCTTCTATATATAAATACCTATATTTCTCAATAACTAAGGTATGCAAGAGCTTGCAGTGGGTTTACTGATTTTTGCAAACGTAACTAACGTTACAAGAAAAAACGCCTCGTCAGCCACTTAAATAAGTTTTACAATAATATTTCCTTGTTGCTAAATATCTCGTTTGAAAATGACTACAGATAATTTTCCCATATTTTGAATTCAGTATTGGTAAATAAATTTGATACTGCAAGATATGTTTTGTTTATTATATTCTGAACCCGTTTAAGACTGCTATATATTTTTACGGCAATCTTGAATCATTTGATAAAAATATGTGATGTCTTCAAATTTTCAAGATAAACCATCAGCGATCACATTTCCAAATTCTGCTTGTTGTTAAGTATTTGATTCTTGGGTCCATTTTTATCTTTTTAGTCTATGCTGTTAGGCTTTTCTTTGACAAATGATATTGTTAGATTCTATTGGTTTCGATGTTCTGGTCATATCTTATTACTTTCCGTATAGATCTTATTTCAAATCTGTTTGACCTCTAAATGCAACTGATGATATATTTAATAATGAGTAAGTCTTCAGTTATGAAGAATCAATGCAAATCAGGACAAGGAAGTTATCTATATTCACAATACGAATGTAATAGTATGAGTCATGACCAATTCATTACGGCATTAAACATTTCCAAAGAAAAAATACTCTGTGATATAACCTTATATTTTATTTTATTCTGGTCATATACAGAATATATACCCTGTCTAAAATCGAAATAACTATTATATTATAGCTCGCTTCTGATAATATATACGGGAAAAAACAAATATTGAAGAGATAAATATATGGAGCAAATTTCTTTTGGAAACGTGTTAAATTTATCTATATTTGTTTGGAGATCTACGATTAAAGTGAGCTTATAATTTTTTTATATGCATTTTTAATAATTAGTTTTTATAACAAAAATTTACAGTTCGAAAATAGTCAAATTATTGATAGAATCAAAATATATTCAATAAATATGTCCCCTCTCGTTACTTTCATGCCGCATAAACGATCAAAATTCGTTCGAAATTCTCTTCATATTTATACAGTGTTTGCATTTTCAATCTTTTGAGTAGAACAACTCCGATGAGTTTTGAATAAACGAAACGTGCGTCAGGCTTAGCAAAGTTTATTGCCTGGAACTTTTCTGCAGTTTTGATTCAAACATCCGTTATGGTTAGCGCTGCTGGTGGAGTTTTAATTCCCCTAAGTTAGCTCGCTCCGTCAACAACACTTTTGTGTTAAAAACATATCAAAGCTATAAAATGTCCGTAAATGTCCGTGTAAATTTTAAAATTGTCAAAACCCTAAGGCTCTCCCTACCCTAGACTTCGGTTGATCTTAGTCATAAATCGGTTTCTATTTCGGCATTATCTGGTTTTATTGCTCTATGCTCTACATATTTATATAGTGTTTTGCATTTTCAATCTTTTGGGTAGAGCTTCGCTTATCAGCCTTGAATAGATGAAACACGCGTCAGGCGTAGCAAAATTTATTGCCTGGAACTTAGGTGTATTTTTGATTTAGTTTATATCAAAACAAATAATATTTTAGTTGAACATCAAACATTTTTATATATTATACATTGAAGAAGATTATCTTTTCTAAATGGGGATTTGTAACTGTTCAATAAATATCCAAACTGTATCATTGAAACACGTTGCTAGAGGACAACAAAATCATATAGGATTTGTGAGCCAGAAACCCCCTGTCCCTTCTATCGCTGATATTGCTTTCTGTATATATTTCATATCATTTTATTTACGTCTTTTACATTTTTGAGTTAAACGTTATTGCACTTGCGTAAAGGGCTCTAGACGTATACATAGTCTGATGTATACGGCTTGCTAGTCAATTATAATGCAATGTTTTATGTGCAATGGGTTTCTGTCATTTATATTTCCATTTGAAATAAAAATTTCGCGGATTCTGTATTGAGTTTGAGTAATTAGGTTTGGTTTACTATTTAAAACTTTTTCACGCTCTATTTTTGTATAAGAAGGATAACTTTCCTTATAATTGCCGTTTTATTTTCTATGATTATGAGCATGGCAATATGTTGATGATTTTTGCATTTAACCAAAAGATTTACCGCATTTTCTGTATTAATATTTATAATAAACTGGTTGTGTGCCTCTCCTGCCTAAAATGTGTTGTGTCTATATTAACATTAGAAATGATTTATGTTCGAACGAACGAGGTGGGGGAGAACATAATTATTTATCTTAAATTGCCGCTACACTAATTTTGACTAACTGATAAAAAAAATCTACAAGTCTGAACCAATCAAAAAATCCAAATGAAAGTTCTTATGACAATAAATTCAAGATAAATACGTTTATGTTCTTATTCAATCCTTTCAAACGAAAATAAAGTATTTACGCACTCTACTCTTATAATTTCTCATCATCGTCTATAAATCCAGACGAACAAAGTGAAGATACTTGAACATTTACAAAACTGCATACTAAACTAACGTGCGGACAGTCCAATAGGTGAAATAGCACCATATAATGGCATTTTATTAAAAGAATAAACACTTTGTAGAGATTGTCAGGTGCGGTGACCATCTTACTTTATTACAAAAATACAAAATAAATAACGATCTCCATTGTCTTTAATAAGCAACATCATGAAGGAAAAAATCACCGACCCGTGTCAAAATCAATACATGTATAAAGAACTGTATAATAAAACAAATCTACAAAATAAACGAATAACATTGTATATACAAACACAATAAAAAAAACTGCAATATCAAACTTAAAAATTTTACTGTAAAGATGTTGCTCAGTCGATGGTCGCCGCCCTTGTTGATAAGACACCTCGTGCACGAACTCGCTTATATATCAGAAACAATATCAAACCGGTTTACAGGTTTTGATATTTAAATTAGCTAAAGGTCTACTCGATTCTAAATTACTGCGCATAACGTGCGTAAATTTATTTAAAACAGTCTTTTAATATGATGTAGCGGAGTCCGTACATGAGATGCAAACTGGCCCTGTAAAAGCATTATATCTTAAAAGTGTTCTTTTGTTACTCAGTTGTTCAATGTTTTGTTGTTGAGGTGTTGCTGTTTTGTTGTGCAGGCTGTTAACTTAGTGCTTTAGACCATTCTGGAAACATACTTAATCAAAGCGAAAGATTTATACAAACGTTATCAAAACTATAAAACAGTGTATTTTCTGTTTAAGGAGTGGCATAACATTTGGAGAAACGGACATGTTAGAATATCTGGAAACAAAGAACTTTCCAGAAATATCAACGCAGCCTTCTATAATATTCTATCATCAATGCCAACAGAGAACAATGTCTTTAATCCTTTTATTGGACTTAGCCCAGGTAAATTTGACTGTCTCTTTAGCTGCATTTAAATCATCTTGTTTTTTATCTTGTTTGTTTATGGCTTTTTTGTCCCTGTATCGGACCACTCGTAAAAAGCTGTGGTATATATGGCATGTATAATCTAGAACCTTTTTTTTCTTATATGCGGACTATCACGAGGTGGGAAGATTAATTTAAACAAGACAGGCGGGCCTTCAAACGACTATGCTGGTCATGTGTTTTGGGATATGGACACGTGGGTAATGCCTCCGATCATGCTGTTATATCCACAAATGGCAAGACTTATCATCGACTCAAGAATAAGGGTCCTGGATAGAGCAAAAGTGAATGCAGTAGCTTCTGGATATTCCGGAGCCAGATTTCCGTGGGAACAAGCTGTGTCGGGTATCTTTACATCATTTATTTTTTTACAATTACACTACCGTGTACAATGAAACAACTCATTACATGACGTTAACGTCTGTTACATTTGCACAAAAACAGCAAAAAACTATTTGATAATTTAGTAAGTTGATTTCCTACCCTTTATTTTGAGTTCGATCAGCGATCACTAATTTTCTAAAATTCTGATTGATGTGTACTTATTGATTAAATAACTGACGTCTAGTTGACAGCTTTGTATGAGTTTCTAACCAGTGCCCATTGTGCTAATAAGATAAGTTTACTGCTGACTTAAATCTAACGTCCAATCTAATGGTATAAAGCATACCAATGAAAGATGGAGCTAAACATGTGTCATGCATTTTATTTTTTTAATAGTCAACTCTATATGTATTTTTATAATGAATTATGAATAACGCTTCAGTGTAAGTATTTCAAACAATGCTCATCGTATATAAAATATTTCGAGCCATGCTAGAAACATTTTAAGTAAGTTGCCTGCTGCAACATCAAAACATAAAAAAGGTAACTAATATTTGTTGTCTTTCTAGGCGTTGAAACGTGTCCGTGGAATTTAGCATCCATGTACCAGATTCATATCACAGCTGATGTTTCGTATGCCATGCGCCAGTACATTTATGTCTCAACAACAGATACTGTCATGGATCTTCTTAAAAATAATGGATCTTACCTTGCTCTGGAAATTGCTAGATTTTGGGAGAGTCGTGTCCATAAATCCGGAAACGATGAAAATGATATCTTAGGCAGGTTTTAACGATTCAAATGTATATCGTGATCACGTATTAAAACCTTGGCAATTTGAATGTAGTTTATTATACACAATCAGGCAGGGTTAATGACTTTAAAGATTTAAGTAAAATAAGTGGAACATACATCAGGTAGTTACAATTTGCAATTAATGTATTGTTCTGCAATTTTATAGATATTTTTCGGAGTTATAGGGCCATTACAACCCTTTTTGGCGTTAATTGCGGTCTGGACATATAATATACAAATTATAGAACAAATGCTAGATACCCTTTTAATTAGAAAATACCAATTTCTCGCATACTATACAAAAACAACAAGGACTGACAAAGAAGCACAAATAAGGGGTTGCTATGACAATAAATCAGCCACCCCGATAATAGGAAAAACAATTTTTTAATCGACGAGGAGTAAGATAATTACAAAGGTAAAAACCATTAATACAGTTACCTCTGTTCATTATTTCTTCCTGTCTTTTTTAAACATATCATCTAGATTTTACTGCACAAGACACACATGTAGTGCTCAAATAGTCACGTCATCTTACTTTGACACAATGTTTCGGTATTTATTCTGTCACCGGATCCGTATCAGATTCTACATCCAATAGTATTCACATTACCAAGACGGCTGCAGTCGCATTACTCAAACAAATTTATTGTATCAGTTGCTTGTGAAAAGATAATAATAATATAAAGTATACATCGATAAAATTATACTCTTTTTAGGAGTAATGGGACCGGATGAATATCACTACAATATCAATAATTCCATATTTACAAATTATAATGCTAAATTGAGTTTGATGTTACCATCGACACTTGACGATAAATTCAACATGTACGTATTAGCACCACATTTTGTTATCATTTTAGGCGCTGGTTTAATTGATTTGATGTGTTGATTTAGCACTAAAAATTTGGGCATACTAACGGACTAGGGGGTGTAATCAAACTTTTCTTTTGCATTCAATACAAAATTTATCTCTAAATTAAAGCATGTTTGGTCACATCCTATATCGGTAACAGTGCAAATGTTATTAACATTACTAGTTTTACTTAAAATTTAAGGACAGGTTATATATCAGATCAAAATGAAACTGTATTACTTGATATTATAACAGAATTGTTATATTGATTTGAGCATCGTTTTATCCAATACATTGATAACAGAGATTAACAAAAGATTATGTATGATCATTTAATTGGTTAAACACATGAACACACACACATATATGTATAACAAGCAATAATCAAGCAAGTCATATTTTATTGTATTGACTTAAAAATCGGACCGCTAGTGTAGAAGCACAGTGCGATGAAAGTGCCTTGATGATTATGAAGTTTGAAATAAGACGGCATCTCACTCAACAATGTACATCGAAAGTTGGAAAAACATCTCAATAAAATAAACACAATAGTAAATGAAACTGATAGCAATATAACAAAATTAGAACTGCCCGCAGCCTTGACAAGGACAAGAAAAACTTATATAGACCTCGCCATTGGTTGGGTCTATATTAATATTCGTGGTCTATAGAACGCCGCCTTGAATGGTTAACGTCAGTAATTGTACTATTTAAATTAAATAATTAATATCGATAGTATACTACTAGACTCTGAGATACTATATATATATGCTAAACGTATAATTTTTAGATACAACTCGGAATATAAAGAAGAACTTTTGAAAATGAAGCAGACAGCCGATAAACTGAAGTTATTATTTAACAAAGAAGGGATGTTCCATCCGCAGTTTGAAGGTTTCAGAATACAAGGTATACTATTAGCGGTGATAAAGTAGGAGTGCAATAAGGTTGCGAGTTCCTTTCGTACTTCGGACAGGGTGTTTTCAACTAAAACCTCAATTGACACGGATTACTAGTTCTCCTGCCAAAGATCTGAAATTTGCATTAGGTACTATGTCTTCTTTCTTGTTTTGGTAAATGTTCCCAAAAATTATGACTTATAGGTGTTAAACCCATACAAAATATTCATGGAAAGAGTTCATTTCGGTGATGTTCTTGCACATGTAAGAGAAAAGAAAATAGCAAAGAAAACCTACCGAATAACAAGAGCCAAAAGTAAATGGAGAGTTACAAATCCGGATATAGACAAACACAACACAAAAACCAAAACATAAAACACATAAAGAGAGTTACCCGAACTTCTCTGAACATTTGGTGCTTCTAATTTTGATGTACTTGATGTATGCCTTCTATTCTGCAGATAAAATAAAGCAGTCAGACGCCGTTTTGCTTGGATTTCCTCTTATGATGTCAATGAAACCAGAAATAAGAAGAAACGATCTGTTCATATATGAAAATGTAAGCAATAAAAACTATTCGACAAATATTACTATACCACGCCTTTTAAACGTGGTTGTTTAAATATGTTTACTGATAAAAGGCTTAGTATATATGTTTTAGAACATAATTTAATGAATAGAATTTGAAATGGACGTAATATTACTGTTTTCAGACGATCAGTCGAATATTTCGAATGACAGCATGGGGCTAGGCTTACACTATGGAATAACTTCAGTTGGTTAATTATACCATAGCTAAACCCCGCCTACTTCAATTGTATTTGTCTGGGGATTTTTATCAGGTCACATGAAGCCGTGGTTTCCCAAGAAACGTCTTAATGTTGATGAATAATTTCGCACATCACACAGAATATGGGATTGATCCATAAAAAGATGAAAGGAAAAAATGCCGTTTTATGTTACTATTACATTTAATCATACGCCAGATATTTAAGCACAATATTTTTTTTAAAATATGAAACTGGCATCTAAATTCTCTGCAATTATGCATTAATATTTGGATTTATTATAAAACTGATAAACTGTAATCGTTTAATTCGTATATACATAATATATACAGTTATGATTTGACCTCATTGAACTATAGGTGTTTGTTTGAATGGTTTGGTTTTATTAAACAACAATATGTACAACGCTTTCCGTTTACCTCTCTGAACATAAACAAATTATGTTTAAGGTAACGGATAAATTTGGACCTGACACTGGTACCTGGAGCATGCATACGGTAGGATGGTTAGAACTTAACGATGAACAGAAAGCAGCTGATATGTTCAAGATGTTACTCAGGAATATAAATGGACCTTTCAAGGTTGACGTTTCAATTTTTATCCAAAATTTATGTCAGTTATAGTTATATATGAATTTCTACCCTTTTCTGGCAATTAACAAGCACGACAATCATACATCTTCCATTTTCTTATTACACCCACACCCCGCTTGCAAAATGGCGGTGTGTATAGTGATAATGATGCACGTTCGTCCGTTCGCCGTCTTTAATTACACTTGGTCTACCCATGTCTTATCTGCAACTCCATCTACAATACTGAATGGAAATTGATTACATAATCTTTGTCCTATAGTGTCATCGGGACGTGATATTTTACATTGTAATTAGAGTGATATTTGAGGTGCCCACAGCACAACATGGGCGTGGTCATTTGTTTACATGAAAATGGATATCCATATCTTATCCGCAACTCCACCTACACCACTGAATAGAAACTAATGAAACTTTTACAGAATCTTTATCACACGGTGTCATTGTACACTCGATGTTATACATTTTGATCAGCAGGATATTTGGGGCTCCCCATATCACATATGTACTTTCTTAAATATTCAAAGTAAAACTGGGATTTTTTTGGCGTTGCTTCAACTGATAACCCGTTAACCATTTATGTCGATGTGTTAAAGAAAATGGTACGTCATTGCATTTAAAAAGTCTCAAATAGCTTTATGCAAACATGACTAGTTTGGTTTGGTTTTTTAAACAAGGTGTCCATTATGTATGTTGTTGTTGGGACTATTTACATACATTGATTATCAACGGGTCCGCGTCAGTTGTGCCAACCTCATACCAATGTATTAGTCTTAAAAGTAATCTAGATTGTTTATTCTTAAAATGCATACTGAGGAATTTAGACCTAAATCTAAAAAACACCAACATTACCCCATTGTGGAAATAATCTTTAAATATCTAATGACTATAATATGTATTTGTGTCCATCTGACGCAATAGGCCAAAGCCTCATATTGTTACAATAATTTTTCTCTGTGTAGAGAAAAGGATAGGAAACTCTTGGGTCAAGTTGTACCTGTTAAAATTTTATGTCGGTCCTCCCCAGTTTATGCATCTCTAAAAATTTACATATCACAACTGAGGATTTGATTTTATATAACGACACACGTCTCCTATTCCTGGACATACATATTCGCACGACGGATGTCCCCAGGAATGCACATGATGGTTGCGTCGATGTACCGGATTGAACTCTGGTGGAGTTCGTGCGTCTTTTACCCCAGTTTTGTACACAAATAAATCAAGGACAAAGTTGCTAATTGATCATAAAATATTATTTTTAGGTATTCAGCGAAAAGCCAGCATCATCGCCTGAAGGTCCTAGATGCGTTAACTTTATTACTGGTGCCGGAGGCTTACTACATGCCGTTTTCTTTGGATATGGAGGCATACGTATCCGAGAATCAACTCTGGACATAAACCCGCACATGTTACCAGGTGTAAGGGAGTGGGCGATTAGAGGAATTAAATATAAAGGTTTCACATTTGATCTTCGTGTGAATCATAGCCATGTTCAGTTCATATTGACAAATCTATCAGGGAATGAAAACAGCATATATGTTACATCGTCACAGCACGGTACTACTATGTTGGATTTAAATAATGCGCAAGAATTTGTCAGAAGAAACTTTACGCTGAATGTCAAGGAAGCAAACTCCAGTCCATGGAAAAATAATGCTAAAACATTGCAATGGTCACGTCGTTTTGTTTTAATCAGTTTTCTTTCATTATTGTTGTATGTTTAGACATGCAATTGTATTTAAAAACTGCAAGTCTGACCATCTCTGTTCAGTCATTCACGACGGCTCTTTGTGTTACGTTCTGCCATGTGTGTCATTGTGCTTCCTGATTAGACAAAAGTTGTTAATATCATAACCTTTTAATCTTTTAATACATTTGGGCCGATTAGACTTCAAACATAACTGCATCAGGAAGTCTGGTTTCTGATAGGCCGAAATCCTCACCTGAAAGTCATGCAATTTAATAGAAAAAATAACTAGAGGCTCTTAAGTGCCTGTATCGCTCACCTGACTTACGAACACAAATTTAAGAGACATTACTTTTCTTAAAAATTTGATATTAAATGCTAAAGAGTTTACATTATGATGCTTTTTCTATGAATGTTGCCATATTTCAAATCAATCTGCATGCGGTTTGAAAAACGAAGGTTTTTAAAATTTCAGCCAATTAGAACCCATTAGTGGCCCTGGAAGCCATGTTTAATTTGCAATTGGCTCAAAAAAAAAAAGAAAATAATAAGATAAATATACATCCATCACATCTTCATAATTTGGCTTCATTGTGTGGAACAGTTTCTGAGAAGTTTATGTATGTTTTTCCCATAGGGTCCTGTAATGGCGGCCATCTTGAATTTCTGATCGTCACTAAATTATCAAACTTTGTAGAAGACCATTTAAGGTACATATCTGCAATATTTCAAATCAATCTGCCAAACGGTTTATGAGAAGAATTTTGAAATTCAGCCAATCAGAACGCTTTAGTGGCCCTGGAAGCAATGTTGAATTTGCAGTTGGCTCGAAAAACTCAAAATATTAAGATAACTATCCACCTTCATTTCTTCATAATTTAGCTTCATTGTGTGGAACTGTTTCCAACAAGTTGTTTGTTAGTTTTTCTCATAGGGTCCTATGTTAAACTATGTCCTGCGATGGTGGTCATCTTGGATTTGGAATCGGCACTAAAAACTCGAACTTTGTAGAGGACCATCTTAGGTACATATCTGCAATATTTCAAATCAATTAGCCAAACGGTTTATTAGAAGAAGAATTTTGAATTCAGCCAATCAGAACGCTTTAGTTGCCCTGGAAGCCATGTTGTCTTTGCGATTGGCTCCAAAAACTCAGAATATTAAGATAACTATCCAACCTGCATTTCTTCAAAATTTGGCTTCATTGTAACGGTTTCCAAAAAGAAGCTGTTTGGTAGTTTTTTCCATAGGGTCCTATGTTAAACTATGTCCTGCGATGGTGGCAATTTTGGATTTTTGATCGGCACTAAACACTCAAACTTTGTAGAGGACAATCTAAGGTACATATCTGCAATATTTCAAATCAATCAGCCAAACGGTTTATGAGAAGAATTTTGAAATTCAGCCAATCAGAACCAATTTGTAGCTCTGGAGGCCATGTTTAATTTGCAATTGCCTCGAAAAACTCAAATTATTAAGATAACTATCCAACCTTTATAAGTTGGCTTTATTGTGTGGAACTGTTTCTTAAAAGTTGTACGAATGTTTTTCCTATATGTTACTATGTTAAACTATGTCCTGCGATTGGCACAAAAAACTGTAGAGGACCATCTAAGGTACATTTCTGCAATATTGCAAATCAATCTGACAAGCGGTTTTTGAGATTTTTGAAATTCAGCCAATCAGAACGCATTAAAGGCTCTGACAGCCATGTTTAATATTTAATCAGCACCAAAAACTCAAACTTTGTAAAGAACCACCCAGTAAACATTCCTGCCAAGTTTGGTTCCAATTGGCCAAGTGGTTTTGGAGAAAAAGATTGAAATGTGAAAAGTTTACGTACTACGACGACGAACGCAAAGTGATGAGAATAGCTCACACTGACCCTATGGGTCAGGTGAGTTAATAACACGGGAGCTTCTCAACCAAATTTCTTTTGTTACAACATGTATATTTCTTAGACAGCCTTAGAAGAATATTCTTATTTTGTAGGCATTTAATCATATATATGATAAAGACTTTATGATTGTAGTACCATTATGAAATATTTTAAACACTGCGTGTAAATCAGCCCGTGATCACAGTCCCATTATCTTTGCTGTATCTTGTTCATGACTGAAGGTTATTTGATAGCTTCACTAGTTTCCGAAATAGCTTCGAAGCAAAATTTAGGTTTAGTGTTTTATGTTGGAAATCTTGCATCAGTTCAAAAGCACACACAGAGCACAACTGTTCGGAGATTCAACATATGTTACAGAGAAACTATTGGACTGCTTACAGAAAAATAAGTGGTACAAATCTCAAAGTTGAAAATCTCTGACCAACAGGCAATATACAATAATCTGTCCTACAGAACTCATTGTTACCAGACAGGAATGGAATTTATTGAGACTCTGCTACAATAATTCAGCCCCTTTGAAAATTCATCTCAGCAAAGCTAAGAGGTCCCATTGCTCGTACTGGAGCTGCCCGCGAGTGACTTGTACACTGGCGTTTTGTTCTTATAATCTGCTATTTGACTGTTTCACTGGTGTTAATTTTTACAACACCTATTTCATTAGTTTTAACATTTTATTCAGAATCGTGGCATTGCTGACAGTATTTAGTTTCCAGAGGTGCATAATTTTGTAATTGATTTGGTAAACTAGAGGCTCCCAGGAGCCTGTATCGCTCACCTGAACCTGAAACCAAACAACCCTTTTTTTATCTAGCTTTTCTTTGCTATAAGGAATTGCCCAACACTTCTGCAAAAGTCATTAATTTTGACCTTTTAATGGAAATAACTCCTATAAGGAGAGCTTTTGATGCTTAGAGGGAGAAGGGAGGTTCACTTCAAATTTGCTGTACCTGTTATACTTTTTTAACTATCAGTCGAAAACTCTCTTGACTCCCCCCCCCCCATTTTCTGTTTTAAGCCAATGTAGCTATGAAGGTAGTCAGGTGTCATGATTTGCACAATTTTGGTAGAGGACGTCCTAAAGATGATGTGTGCAATGTTTCAAAGCAGTCCTTAAATGGGTTAAAGAGAAGATTTTTTAAAATCAAGTAAAATTGACTAAAAAAATGTTCAAGGAGAATAATTCCTAAACGGATCATCAGACAATATTGACCCCAAGTCATTTTTGTAGACCTCATAGAGCAGAACAATTAAGCAACGCTAACTTTTTCCCTTAGTTCTAATAATTTTCAAGATTTTGAGGCAAAAATATCAAAAATAATCAATTTTGACAATTAAAGAGCAATAACTCCTATAAGGAGTCCTCATACAACTTCAAAGCAATGGAGTGTTTCGTAGAGCTTTTGATGCAGATGAAGGCATGTCTCTTTGGTTTTCCTGTATCTGTTACACTTTAAAATATAAGCCAAAAACTGTATTTTACCCCCCCCCCTTTTTCCATTCTATTTTTAGCCATGGCGGCCATGTTGCTTAATCTGCAGCCATGGTTGGTGCAAACTTGGTTGAGGACATTTGAGGGATGATGTGTACAAAGTTTCAAAGCAGTACTTTCAGAGGAGATTTTTAAAAAAATCAATTAAAACCGATTAAAAAAAAACCTTTCAAGGGGAATAACTCTTAAACGGTTCATCAGATAATCTTAACCCTAAAGTCATTTTTGTAGCACTCATAGAGCAGAACAATTAAGCAATGCTACCTTTTTCTCTAGTTCTAATAATTTTCAAGATTTAGAGGCAAAAATGTCAAAAATAATCAATTTCGACAGTTAAAGGGCAATAACTTTGACCCAATGGTGTTTGGTAGAGCTTCTGATGCCGATAAAGGCATGTCTCTTCGGTTTTCCTGTATCTGTTATACTTTTTGAACTATAAGCCAAAAATTGTATTTTTACCCCCCCCCCCCCCCCCCTCCTTTTTAAGCCATGGCGGCCATGTTGGTTAATCTGCGGCCATGGTTGGTGCAAACTTAGTTGAGGACATTTGACGGATGATGTGTACAAAGTTTCAAAGACGTACTTTCAGTGGTTTCAGAGGAGATTATTTTAAAAAATCAATTTAAACCAATTAAAATAAACAGTTCAAGGGGAATAACTCTTAAACTGTTAATCAGACAATCTTGACTCTAAAGCTAATTTTGTAGCCCTCATAGAGCAGAACAATTAAGATGCTAACTTTTTCTCTAGTTCTAATTATTTTCAAGATTTGAGGCAAAAATGGCAAAAATCATCAATTTCCACAATTAAAGGGCAATAACTCCTACAAGGAGTCGTCCTACAACTTTGACCCAATAGAGTGTTTAGTAGAGCCTTTGATGCTGAAGAAGGGAAGGTCTCTTTGGTTTTCCTGTATCTGTTATACTTTTTGAACTAGAAGCCAAAAACTGTATTTTGACCCCCCTGTTCTATTTTTAGCCATGGCGGCCATGTTGGTTGGTCTGAGGCCATGATTTGTGCAAACTTGGCAAAGGACATTTTACTGATGATGTGTGCAAAGTTTCAAAGCAATCCCTTCAGTGGTTTTGGAGAAGATTTTTAAAGAAAAGTTAACGACGACGACGGACGCCAAGTGATGGCAATAGGTCATGTGGGCTAAAAATGGCATTCCTGAGCATTTGTGTTTATTGCTCTATCCAGAATACAATTTTTACAGGTCCGAGTCAAAATTATATAGATCCGCAATTGCAATTATTTTTTCAACTTTGCAATGATTAGGAAAATGTGTAAAATTATTTAATAAGGCATTGTAGAAATTGCAGGAAAAGTTTAGTATTATACTAAGACAGCAGTCTGCAGAATATATGACCCCTTTACAGACCAACTGATCAAAAATTAGCAAAAGAGCTACATAATTTTACACTTAACACACTTTTTACAGGACATCTGATCAGGCAACTTATCATTTTGCCTTTCAAGTCATGTGAACATCTTGGAAACACTAAATCAGGAGAAGAAAAAATCAAAGTTATTGTAGCTAGAAGTAAATAAACTTAAACAAGCAAGTCATGCAAGCTGAATTTGAGAGATTTTATTTGTCTGACTGAAAATTATGGTTCCATAAATGAATTGTTTCATTATATACATCGTAAGTGACACAAGCCAGCTTGTCAGAACACCTTTGAGGAAAAGTAAAAACATACACATCAGCAAATTTAATAAAATTTAAATACTAATAAACTGAAATAAAACACCATACATTAAATTCAGAACAAGTGTTTTGTTCTCAGGTGAGAATATTGTATGTTTTTACTTTTCAAGTCAAAAAAGACTTGCATTACACTCACTTCATTAAAATCTAGGCTTTTCCTAAACTTTAACTTCAAACGTACACAAATACAGCACACCTATCAACATTTCTGCTTTCCAAAAAGCATTACATTTGTTAATTAGATGACTGAAAAATGACATGTAGTTGTACTTCTGAAAAATAGTGAAATTCAAATATGCAAACAAATTTAAAAGGGCTATTATAACAATATTTACTTTGAATAATTATGAAACATGAATAAACGTGTAAAGAAAGGGAAATTCATGTACTGAGAAAATAATCTAGAGTACTGTCCAGCATATCTGAAATAATGTAGAATTTTTGTTAAGCCTAACAAATTATTATATTATCAGAATTATTAAGCAAATGCATGTTATTCTTCAAAATTATAAAATACCCATTAATCACATGTTCTCTTCGGTTACAAAAACTTTCATAAATCAAAAACCTATAATGGCTTAAATCATCGATGAGCCAAAATACAATCTCGCTTTTTACCATTTGATCTAAGATCATATTATTTCATGTCTTATATATTCCTTCAAAAATCGATGCAGCAAAATGAGAATGATGTTTATGTATAATAAACATATGGAACGTTTCCTTAAAACTGTGTGTCACATGTTAAGACTACTACTTCTAACCAAAGATAATAAGTCACCTTGAAGGGAATCATATATTATGTGGGTTATTTACTCTTGTACACCCCAAAATATGATTCTGACATTCATGCTAGTATCCTGTCCAGAACACTATAAATGAATACCATAAGATTTCATGGAGTTACTTCCTTTTACAATAGATCGTGTTAATTTTTTTTTAAATCCTCAAAAACATTTAATGAAGAAACTCCCAGTGTTTAAAATAATCTTAGATCCTAATGACTCTGGTGAAAAGAATAACGCAGCAACACAAACATTCAATCTCTCTTTCACTTATATACATATATTTGTACAATAATAAGCAAAAAACATAAATATTTAACAATTTTTATAATTTATAGTAGTGAATAAAATCATGATGTATATCAACAAATGTTCTCAGACATTAAGGACCTGGGTTTGAATTCCCAGTTACTACTTAACATTCAATGTTCATGAAGCTACATGTACCAAAAACAGCATATAAATAATCTCCCCTATCAGTTTTGTAGACCATGTAAAGGCCACTTTAAGGTTCATTGATATTCTTTAACAAAATTTTTTTATCAGAACTTAAGCTCAAACCTAACATTTCTGGCATAATACCTACAAAATAATTTTGTACCCAACTAAACAGAGAAAGTCAACACAAATTTTAAAGCTATCAAATTTTGAAAAAATATAGTGCCTTGAGGTTTAGTCATGTGTAAACATAGATGTATTCTAATATGAAAGCACTTGTATTAGATACAAATTTCCCTCAAAAAGGTTCCAGAAATTGTATTACAACATAGCCCCACTGTCCACAATGATAGTTTCACAGTCATAATCTGAATTAAATTGATCATAAATATACTAGTTCTTATCAAATTATGACTATGAGTTTAGTAAGGGCTCTTAACTTGTAATCCCAATTGGTCGCATTATGAAATGAGTCAACAGTTAACAACATCCTCCACCTCCTTGCTTCACCGGGGTACTCGCATTTATTTTAACGCTAGGTTTGCTGTCAGGTGATGCCGTCACTGGACCCATTCTATTTTTAATTTCAGCCGCCATGGTCATAAATGCTTGTTCAACGTTTGTAGCATTTTTTGCACTGGTTTCTAGGAAAGGTATTCCTAAAGAATCTGCATATTCCTGAAAATAGTAAAGGAAAGAATATTTATGTTATGGTTCAACTTGGGTCAATCAATTTGAACACAATGCCAGCAAGCTTTTCAAATGTTTATGTCACTATGTGGTTAAAACTAGATAAAAATTCAAAATTTTAGACCTTTTAAAAAGTATTTAAATCATTTTTAAAACCGTACTTTTCTTAACAATTGAAAATGATTTTAAGCAAAGATTTTCAATTCTCTTATTTTAAAATTCAAAAACTGCCTGTTTAAAAGTTATAATAGACTGAACTATCAAAGAGAAACTGAAATAAACACTGGTCATAATTTGTGTTAACTGCAGGGCTCGAAATAAGCGGTAGCCCGGCAGCCTCCCTGGGTGTTTACTGTAAGAGCCCGTCGGGCTCCTTAAAAATTTAGCAGGGCTCACCACACTGGGCGAAGTGGGAGAAAAAATCTCCCTGTGGCTACAGGGCCTCGAAGTCGCTCTGTTGGCTGTTATTTCCCTGAAGTTGCCCGATGGTTCACATTAGATACTTGCATATGATCTGGTCCAAATAATTCACACAGACTTCCAATTTGTAAGTAAATGTGTAATTCCAATAAAAACGGCAAACAATATGCGTATTTAACATTGTTTCAAAGGATTTACGTCTTTCAACTGGATTACATGCCATTTGTTTATTTACCGGATGTGACTAATAACCGGAAGTGAACAACGAAGAAAAGTAAAGTACAACGACCCATAATGATAAATCGTAATTTTTTTGATAAACAAACACTTTCAATTTGTTTCAAACTTCAGTTCTTTCAGTGTATTGTATTTTAACAATTTTCTTCGATAAATATATTAGCTGCACTTGAAAGAATTAAGATATAGAATAATTATTACATTATGATAAGTTCTGTAGATGGGAGCCCCATGAAGCAATTTTGATCAGCACAACTACTTCTGGGTTTAGTGTAATGTTATTCTATCTATCTTCTTTGGAAATTTTGCTCAGATAAACATTCATACCAAACTGTTAAGAATATTATGATGTATACAAGAACTTCATGAATGATCATTGCGAAACCAAAACTTCAAAAAATTCAGACAAAAAAATAGCATTTTTTAGAATGAAAATGTACCCTCAGGCCTCAGAATACAGCCAGAATGCATATTTTTGCACCAAAACCCTGGGGGCTTCAGCGGCCCCCATACCCCCGGCCGTAATGACCACTGCAAGCACAGTGGGTCAACCGGCTCTGCCAGTTGAATCGGACTCCCTGTAATTTTTCAGGACTCCTTGACAGGTTTATTATGGAGTATTTTTGACTCCCATAGTTACTTTTCCTATTTCTACCCCTGGAACTGGATTTAAATCTTGGAAACCATTACAATGTCTAGTTACATAGCAACTATTTACTACTTGGTAAGGACATCACTTACTTTAGCTTTTGTGTAGTCTACTAACTACATATACAATACTGGGTAATGACTTACTTTAGCTGTTGTGTAGTCTACTACTTTCTTCATTTCCAAGTCTGATTTATTTCCTACCAGTAATTTATTTACATTTTCACTAGCATATCTGTCGATTTCTTGTAGCCACTGTTTCACATTGTTAAATGATTCCTAAAAATAAATACTTCCAGATCAGATATGTATATCCTACCAAAGATAAATACCAACGTTAAGTGTTCTTTATTCTATCTGTATATATAAATATAATTCCAAAGATTTTTTTGGTAACCTTGAAATATTGACTTTTATCTGCATGGATAAAGACCATTGTTTTAACATTATTTTTCTGTAATCATGCAAGCCGCGAAAATCTCTATGCAATTGGCTGGATGAATAATTTTTATCTTGAAAATAAAACATTTATCTATATGTCTTGTTGAAACAAATTTTTTAGGAGAAATTCTAAACACATTTGTGATACATGGCAGGTTGATGTCGACATTTTATATGGAATGTAAAATACATACTATCATCAAAATATACATCAAAAGAACTTTAAGAATGTCATCACATTACATATTACACTGGCACAGAAAAGTAAATACATTTATAACAAACCTATATTGCAAAATAATGCACCTTGGGTTTATATTTGTTGAACTAAAGATACACTTACTTGATCTGTGACATCATACACTACAATTATACCATGGGCACCTCTGTAATAACTTGATGTTATAGTTCTAAACCTTTCTTGACCAGCTGTATCCCACTGTCAACAAAAAACATTATCACTGAGTATGGATTCACTTTGTTAAACTAGACCTTATAGTAAAATTAGAACAAATATCTGCAATGCTACTGTGGCAGAAATGGGATAAATTTTCTTTTCAAACCTATGTCTGTTAAATGCTAAATGTTTGCAAGACAAAGTTGTGTCCCCCAAGTCCAGTCCAGTCTTCACAAAATATTTCGGTCTGCCAAACATGTCAGACAAAATTGATGTTGGACTGGCAGTATATTTATTTGTGTCTTACCAAATGATAAAAAATAAATTTAATTCAATGATTGTTTGTTTTGCATTACACCATCAGTTGACATTTTTGTAATCATAATTTACTTAATCAAAAGTCACCCCAAATTAGTGTTAAATTTACTTGACACCAGTATTCCACAGCATTTTCCATTAATATTAATTGCACATTTTTATTGGTCTTAACGTCATTCTAAATATGTATATAAACCAGTGTCAAACAATCATAATCATCTTTTGATTTACAAAATGCTGATGATGATGGGGAAGATTTATGATTTTCAAAATGACTTTTTTGAATTGTGAAAAATGTTCAATATAGTAGATTAAAATTATTCAGAAACTATTCATTATTTAAATTGGTTGACTATATTTTATTTTTTATACTTGCTTATGTTAAAATCAACATTTTAAAATGTTTTCCATGCTAAATATTTATTCTTACTATTTAAGTAGAATGACTATGATCACAAAGCCCAACTGAAACATTAACTTTCTAATGATTTACCCATCAGACTAAATATTTTAAAATCATGCAGTGATTTAAAAAATAATCTGTGATCTGCAACACAAACACTTTACAGATGAATTTTTCAATGACAAAAATTTCGGTCAGCCACAATTGTCTTGGGTCAAGCAGGTGAGCAGACCTGTGTGATCTGACCGAATTTCAGGTACTTCATTTACAACTTTAGATAGATAATACTGCAAGTCCCCTCTAACCTGACTAATGACATCTACAAAAATATTTTGCTCATTTTATAACTTTGACAATAAAAAAAAATCTTATACATATAAATTGATAGAATACACATGAACAGCTTGCCAAATGTAGCAATTTGAGTACTTTTATCTTGTCCTTATCTAGTACAACAGGCACTTTATTCTGCACTACCATGGTGCAGTGTTTTAGGATTTTTTTGCCAACTGAACTTTAAACCGAATGTGCTAATTTTTTAATTATTATTTAAAAATATACAGATACAAACTGATGGATTTTCTTCTTGTACTTACAATATATATACAATTTGGAACAATGACTATTGAGCAATTTTTGTCTAAGAAGCTGGCTTAGGTTTCTTGAGGTAGATATGTATTTTAACCAAGCAAATAAGTAAAAAACCCTCATTATCTCAAAATATATTGTACACATATTGTACATAACAAATTTTCATAAAGTTTCATCCTCATATATTTTTGTACAAGTCATTGTGGGTATGAAAAAATGTCAATATTATATTATTTAATTCATTTTAATTCAATTCAAATTAACAATAAACAACAAAAAAAAAAACAAAAGGAAATTTGTTGTTTCCCCCCAAAACCTGGATTTTGCCAGTTTTACTAAGTTTGATTTGGGTACTTATTGCATTCATACTTGATTTCAAAAATGTTTTGCAGCAGTGGTAAAAACTCAAATTACAAGCACCTGTATAACATTGATCAAATAAAAATGAAAACAATCATCCACATTTTTTATCTTGATTTTTCTCAATTAAACTATTGAACAAAATTGATGTATTTTTGTATCATGACAGGGGAAGTATTTGCTTTTTCTTCAAGAATCCCGACCGTTAATATGTACTTCCCCACGGGTAACCATTACACAAAAATTGGCTTTATGCTGAGAAATCACTTTCTAAGGGTGACGGGAAATGGTAATCCTAGAACACTGTGGTGTTGTGACATTAGTGAAGAGGGTAATATTCTTTTTTATTCTGTTGGCCTCTTTGAAAAGGAAAGTAAACAGGTGAAATGCAATTCATGGTACATAGCACCCTAAGCCATATGACAGGTCTGCAGCTCTGGTTGAATGTCTGCCTTTATACTCTATCTGCATTCACCAATACAATATATAAATACTCATGACTTACAATTTGTAATTTTATGGTTTTGCCATCTAATTCTATAGTACGAATTTTCTGGAAATAAAAGAACATTCACTATAAATAATCAGTCAATTATTAGAAATATATGCTTTATTACTGGAAACAAATAAAGGTTTGAAAGTAGCATGAAACAACACCTGGAATAGAATACATAATAATACACTCAAAATTATTATAAAGATAGGTTCAACTTGATATACTCTTAATTCTGAAACTAACACGACTTATTTTACTATCGAATAAGTGAATTGATGAGGTATTCAATGAAATGTAAGCAGGACTTGTTCAAGGTTCCAAGTGGACTAACAATGCAAAAAAAGCTGACACAAAGTTAACACTGGTAAACCTAAACGGCTAAAATGCCCGACTTTTGGTAAAAATTAGAGTAAAACGGCTAAAAACTCTATTTTTAACCATTTTTCGTTATTTTAACCAATATTCTCCAAAATTGGACACGAACTTTATTTTTAACCGAAAGATAATAATTTTAGCCTTGTCGACCGTAACTTTCTAAAGCGCTCAAGTGATCGCGATTTTCTGATAACGTTACCGATAATCTACAGGTGCTAGATATAAAGAAAGCCGCCATAACAGTTTAAATGTCAAAGTTATCCCTAGTTATGGCAACTATTTCAAGTCTGTAGTTTAAATATTATGGAACGTAAAAGCTTCCAAAATTACCACAGACTATGGTAAATTATTGTCGTAATATATACATTGTTTATTTAATTTTGCGATGAGAACTTGATTTTTGTCACATATAGTTAGACAAACGATTTGCATAGTGTGTTTTTATACTAATTGAAGATAATTAATCCACAGGTGTTACCGGTCATTTTGTCTGAACATGGTTTATGAGTACACATCAGGTGTTAAACGGTGTTTTATTGATAATATCAACACCCATTGCTATATAAAATAGTTAAACAATTCCGGTAAAATTTTTCGAATATTCATAATACGGCTTAAAAAAGAACGCGTTTTTTGCTTTACATAATTTTTACTTTTATGTTTAAGCCAAGTAAAATAATATACCAATAATTTTATACGAATTAAGAATAAATATATAAAAATATATCTACGGATGTAGAAATATCCGTTAAAAAATATATACGGATTTAGAAAAAAATATATGAATACAATCGAATTAAACTAGATCCGTCGTTTCGGTATGTCCGAGAACAAAATCGTACGAGTTTTTTTTTCAAGTGCCAGTGACTCATCTGTTACCCGATATCACCGAATACACGTCTATTTTCAATACACAATGTCGATTTCTGTGGTGCAGGTGTCATCTTGTCATCGCAGTTGCAAGACAAAATAGGTAAGAAGTTAATAAATTGTAGTTATGCAAAAATGTATAATATATTGTTATGAAGTAATTTATCATTAAAAAAAAGAAATAAAATAAAATAAATAAGGTATATATAATTTTAATTACATTCATATTCGGGAGGGATTTTGTCCGCCTTGAAAAATTTTCAGGGGGGAATTTGGCCGCCTTGTAAATTTAATGAGGGGGATTTTGTCCGCCTATGCTAAATTACACGGAAGGGATTTTGTCCGGGGGGATTTTGTCCGTCCCCCAAATATTATGGAACGTAAAAGCTTCCAGACTATACAATACAATACAACTATGGTAAATGAATGTAATTAAAATTATATATACCTTATTTATTTTATTTTATTTCTTTTTTTAATGATATATTGCCTTTTGATACAGATACGGTAAGACAATTAAACAATTGAATAAGTAGTTATATTCCTTGAAGATAATCAATTTAACGGGTGTTTCCGGTCATTTTTATGAATACACAGGTGTTCCAGGTTGGATTTTTGCTAACGTTACCTGCATTTTCTTAACGGTACTACATATTCAATGCCTAATAAAATAATAAGTTAAAACAATCGCGGTAAAAAATATATTTGTATCATTATCGCATGTAATACGGTTTAAAAAACGATTGCGTTTTTGCTTCCGTTTTGTCGTTAGGTAAGCGGGAAAATGTTTGAAGACATGCTTTCATTTTTATTTAAAATTTAAAGAATAAATTTATACTGGTCCGAAAGAAATCCATAGAAACAATGTACGGAGTTGGAAAATATCCATAAAAAGTATATATGAAAAAAAACTTCATTATTAGTTAAACATGGGCTCCTTGTATATACAAATCTTAATTGACCGGTCGACGACACACACTAACGAAGCCATAAGAGTAAATTAGTTGTAAACCCACTTGTAATTAGCATTTTGTATGCTGGCAGGCCTTGTATATTTTATTTGTATAATGAAGCCATAAATGAGTGATAAGTGAACAGTAAATTTACTCATAATTAATTGCAAATGACCGTTGTATTAATTTATGAATCAATCTTTTTTTTATTTTATAATAAATGATTTTATTCAATGAATTTTGTATCCTGATAAGGATTGATAACGAATGTTTTTAAAATAGAAGTTAAATTTACAATTTCGCGGCTTATTGTGTTATTTTAATGATCATTCATTTTTTCCTTTTATCTAAAGTACGTATCGGGTAGTAAATTTGCCCCATCAAATATTTTAAACTTTAACTCTTGCAAACGTTTCCGTGACTACAGTATACAAAGCGCCCCCGGAAGTAGAAGTGCAAAACGAGGTAAAACATGTGGTTCGGTTTAATCAGCAGACAATAATTACAAATATTGTTGGTAATTATCAGTGACAACTATCAAAAACTACTTAAATAGATTTAATAACAACAGTAGATACTTGTTAGTTATGTAAGTACCTTCGTAACTTAGTTCATGTTTAATAAAAAGATCGAAATTCTGCTTTATTGAACTACGCATGTGCCGTATGCTAATGTCTCAGGAAAAAATCAAATAAACTGTACCCTTTTAATCCGGTGAACACTTCTTTGATCGCAATCAAACAAATGATTTACACTTGGATTACAATGAACTGAGTATCTTACTAAAGGTGTCTTGTAAAAATAATGTTTTAACGCGCAGACGACATTTCTTTACTTTTATAAAAATTATGACCCCCCTGAGGCTTGATAGCATATACTTGCCAATAAACAATTTCAAATAAACACGAATATTTTAATTACCTGCAGAAGTGTTGATATACATTTATGTAGTTCAGACACATAAAATATTTTGTTTGGTACTATAACTTGATAGAATTAGTGTTAAGGTTTTGATTTTACTGTGAATTGTTTATATTTAAGTGACTGTTTATATTTTATAGGTGCAGTGGTTAATCACGATGGAGGACAGCAGTGGATATCCACAACCATTAAAAGACATGGAAGAAACTACAATGGATACCTTTCTGTATGCTGGGTGCCATAGACCCTAGATAAGATGTGCCTACATAGATGAAATAAGAGCCCTTCAAGTGTATTACAACCAAGAATCAATTAACTCCCAGAAAAATTTGGATTCCTAAATTACCAACAATGTGAACATTTTTCATCTGTGTAACTAATGTGACTTAATGAATATATTGTAATTTGTAATGTAATTAAGTAATAAAATTTAAAAGCCTATCATGAAAGACCTGAAATGTACAATAAAGATTTGACCCCCCCCCCCCCCCCCCCAACAATGATATTTTAATGTCCGTCTCTGAGATTGCTTATTATTTCATGCACTTTCTTCCTCTTATGCTGTATGTTTACATGCTATTTTTTGTAAACAAACAAATTTTTATTTAATCCAATTATGGAGCCCCCAGAGAGGCAGAACAATTATTCATAACAAAACAAAATGAGTAAAAATCAAAATATCAAAACATGTGATTATTCTAATTAGTTTTAGTAACAATAACATATAAAAATAGTTTTATGATAAAAACAAATTAATTTTGTATGTGTAAATAACTATGCATATGCATGTCGGATTTATTTGACAGTGGTAAGTAGGTTGCATATATTGTTGCCCGGTGGATTTGAGTCATGTTATATAGATATTGAATTTTGTCACTGCTATTTCGTTAGGACATGATGATCCAGCCTGCTGTTGAAGAATTCATTTTATATGATGATCGGCAATACAAAAACTACCAGTTCCATCGACACATTGTAACTAACTAGTTATGGACCATATAATATTTGTCTTGACAATGAAGGTCATACATAAATAGTATATGAAAGAAGCTTAATTATATATACTATGTGCATTATTTTCAGCTATCATATCAATATTTTTCAATTACAACACGTACTGCATCGGTGATTAATGTCCAGCAAGCAATAATTAGCGATACTCGTAAGAGATATGTGATGTAATTGTATATTAGTTTGTTAATTGCTTAATTATTATGTGACACCCGAAAGGTCAAAACGAAAGACTAAAGGTAAAGTTACAATACAATGTCTAAATCAGGTAAAAAGTAATAGAAATATGAAGCAAAATCAATTTCTTTATTATAGAACGTCAAAAAATATACGGAAATCTGTTTAATTCACGCTTTTAATTATGTTATGTAAATCAATTTAAAAGCGTATAGAATGTGATTAAACATACCTAGAATCTTATTTGAAACCCTTCAAACAAACACGTTATAAAGGCTAAATAAAAATTTTGAAAAATTATTTTAAATAAAACAATTAAAAAATTTAAAAAGTCGGTAACTTTAGAATAAATGTCATTAACTGTTTATAGTTTTATGACATTACAAAGTTAATTATTTAAAAAAAATTGAGTTGCAAAAATACGCCTGATCTTTTTTTGTTGTTCTATTTTATAGTATGAAATTTAAGGTCTTGACAATATTTATGAACACGAATGTTAGTGAATGAAAATTCAAAATCTTGTGATACCATTTTGACGGCTACCGTGGTGGTTTACCTCTTTTGTCTTGCAATTGCGATGGCAGGTGCACCACAGAAATCCGTATCGTGTATTGAAAATAGACGTGTATTCGGTTATATCTGGTAACGGATGAGTAACTGGCACATAAAAAAAACTCGTACGAATTTGTTCTCCGACATACCGATACGACGAATCTATTTTAATTCGATTTTTTTTTTTTATTAATTTTTTTATTTTTTCCATAATCCGTATACATTTTTTTTAACTGATATTTCTACATCCGTAGATATATTTTTATATTTATTCTTAATTCGTATAACATTATTGGTATTACTTGGCTTAAACATAAAAGTAAAAATTATGTAAAGCAAAAAACGCGTTCTTTATTAAGCCGTATTATGAATATTCGAAAATTTTTACCGGAATTGTTTGATTATTTTATATAGCATTGGGTGTTGATATTATCAATAAAACACCGTTTAACACCTGATGTGTACTCATAAACCATGTTCAGACAAAATGACCGGTAACACCTGTGGATTAATTATCTTCAATTAGTATAAAAACACACTATGCAAATCGTTTGTCTAACTATATGTCACAAAAAGCAAGTTCTCATCGCAAAATTAAATAAACAATGTATATATTACGACAATAATTTACCATAGTCTGTGGTAATTTTGGAAGCTTTTACGTTCCATATTTTTAAACTACAGACTTGAAATAGTTGCCATAACAAGGATAACTTTGAAATTTAAACTGTTATGGCGGCTTTCTTTATATCTAGTAGCTGTAGATTATCGGTAACGTTATCAGAAAATCGCGATCACTTGAGCGCTTTAGAAAATTACGGTCGACAGGGCTAAAATTATTATCTTTCGGTTAAAAATAAAGTTCGTGTCTAATTTTGGAGACTATTGGTTAAAATAACGAAAAATGGTTAAAAATAGAGTTTTTAGCCGTTTTACTCTAATTTTTACCAAAAGTCGGGCATTTTAGCCGTTTAGGTTTACCAGTGTAAACAAGTATTTAAAAAAAACATTGTAATAATCATATACCACTAAATGAAAAATCTATGATTTTGATCACCGTATACAGAAGTAGTTAAAAGAACCTTACATTTTCTTGGTGAATTTTTGCAGCACTGACTTGTTCCATTTTTCCAGTTGATAAGTGTTGTGTATATTGGATTGTTACAATCAAACAAATATGTACATGAAACTGGGTAACAACACAACTAACTAAACTATTTTCTGCTATACTTTTATATGGCGTAGATTGTTTAAAACTCAACCATGGATATGATTTAATTGCCATTCGAGTATATCGAGTACGAGATCATGGCAGATCTGAATTTTATATGCTGCTATCATAAAAGTTTTGCTCTGTGAATATTCTATAAATTTTGTGTGATTTATTGTGCAAGTCAATATATATATATATATAGAAACAATATATATAATTTTGATAAACAATATGACATAAATCTCCATACTTACAAAATCTACACCTATAGTACTTATATAGCTTTCTGTGTATGTATCATCCTGAAATTAAAATTGTAGGGTTGTAAACTGTACATTGACATAACGTAATACTAGAATAAAATAAGTTTGCCGTTTTATGAAGAATAAATTAAAGTAAATTTGTAGTAAACATGTTTAAACAACACCTTAATGCAGTGTTTCTGTAATGGTGTAACCTGTTAACAATCATAAGCATATATATTGTTTTTGAACTGCCCCAACTATCATAATCCTTGCACTAGGAAGATGCCATATTTTACAAGTTTCTACATATTTATTTAAGAACCTTACAAGTGCTAAAAATACAGTAATTTAGGCCACAAAAACAAAATGTCTTCTTCGAGTATTAATGCTGAAAAAGCTATGGTGGCAAGCAAGTTTTTTGTGTGTTTTTAATATGATATGTTCATGCTGTATGTTGAAATATGTAAGAAATATTTTTTGTACATTATATAAAATGAAATGTGTGTTTATTATTTATCTTCCAGTGAAAATTCAATATTAAGGCCATACATGTACCAATGAGTTTGGTACCAATGATTTTCTGTAATAAACTACTCGTACAGCTTTAAACCAAGATTAACATGGATTGCTAACCTGCTTTATAGAATTGTTTTAGATATTTGTAATGACTTGTTAAGTTTTTCAGTAAATTTTACAGAAGAGCTAGGGTACCTATTTTGTGAAATAAACTCCTATTAAAGCTTTCTACCCCCTTAAAACTTTACCTAGCTATTATGGAATTGTATGAAGAATGTGTTCCAATTTTTTTATAACTTGGTAAAACTCTACAGAATAGGGTTCCTATATTTTTGTGATAAACTCCTCTTACAGCTTTCCACCTAGATCCTTGTAACTTAACAGAAAGTTTGCAAACATATGGAAGTTGTGTAACTGCCCTCATGAAGTTGTTCAAGAACATTTTTCCATTTTTCTAATTAAACATGGTATGTAATCACTTCAGCAAACTGATGCCGAGATAACTCCTACATGTAAATTATTTGACAAAGACTCCTAATTTTCTTTTAACAAATTGTAAAAGATTCCCCATTTATTTAGCCACTTGCTTTGCAACCCAGGCATTTCAGACAACTATACATTTTTAATATTAAGTAGGATTCTTTAATACAGTTTTGTCGAAAAACTAGGAAGATGTTATACATTTTAACTTTGGCAACAAAGTCTGACATAATACTTGAAAATCTGTTACCTTGAAATAAAAAAAAACAAGTAAAAATTGGAGCTGCTATTTCGAGGAACAAGACATAAATCTGACGTGGCCTTAATTTGTATTTTGTTTGCCTTCAACCTTCAACATGTACATAACAGCTAGATATATGTACAGAAGATATTTCAATGTAAATTTGTGTGTGCACCTCAACTCCTAAGGATAAATTAAAATAGCAAGTTAAAATACATCTAAATATACTATATCATTTTGTATTTTCAAAATACTTACTGCAAATCTGAGTAATAAGCAAGATTTTCCTACACCAGAGTCACCAATCAATAATAATTTAAAAAGATAGTCACTGAAATATAAAGACGAAATTATCTTAATTAAACGATTCATAAACATGTAACAAACAATAACTGTTCATTTATTACTTAAGATGAGTCATAGATTCCAAAAGCAATAAGACAAGTTCTCATTTAAAGGAGTCTACATTTGTAGTAGTACTGATAATAACAGATGCTGCTCCAGTGATAACGTGACTTTATCAAGAAATGATTCGACTTCAACAGGAAAACAGAGAAAAATTAGTTACAGTTTTGAAATCTTCAGATTACTGTTAACCAATAAATTTTGCGTGATATAAACTTTTGTTGATTTTGTGAGGAAATTACAATTGCGAAAGTTTAAATTCGCAAAAGGTCTCAGAAAAATGAATGATGAGGAATGATTCAACTTGCCTACAACATGTAAAATACAGAATTGGTGTGAAAACTTTATGATTTTCACAATGACAACTTCCAATTGATAAACCTTATTTTTTTATGCTTTATTTGGAATCTGATTATCAGTCCCCTCACTGCAACCTCAGTGTTCTAGGATTTTTTTGCTAACTGAACTTTACACAGGAAAGTGTCCTCTATAAACTGGCTTTCCCACATCTCAAGTAAACTTTCCCACAAAGTTTTAATGACGTGTTAATTTCTTAATTAAAAATATACAGATATGTACCAATTGAAGATTTTCTTCTTGTACAGAATTGCACAATAGTTATTGTTTCCAAATATAAATGTACTGTATTCCAATTCTGTCAAAGAAGCTGGCTTAGGTTTCTTGTTGTACATATTTTTATTAAACAAAACAGTACAAAACCCCATACTTCTCAAAATATAATGTACACATATTTGTACATAACAAATTTTCATCCTTGTTGATTTTTGTACAAGTCAATGTAAGAAAAAACTTCAATATTATATTATTTGATTTATTACGAAAATTACACACACACACAAAAACAAAACAGAAAATTGTTTCCCCCAAAAACCGGATTTTGTCGGTTTCACCGGGTTTGATGTGGTACTTAATGCATTCATACTTGATCTCAAAAATGTTTTACAGCAGAGGTGAAAATTCAAATTACAAGCACCTGTATAACATTGATCAAATAAAAATGAAAACAAATATCCACACTTGATTTTTTTATCTTAATTTAAAAAAAAATAAACTATTGAACAAAATTAATGTATTTTGTATCCTGACAGGGCAAGTATGAACATTTTTTCAAGAATCCCGACTTTTAATGTGTACTTGCCCACGGGTGACCAGGACAACAAAATTAGCTTTCCTGTGCTGAGAAATCACTTTCCACGGGTGACGGGAAATGGGAATCCTAGAACACTGAACCTGTTTGGTACCTCAAGGCATACATGTGATATCTCACGGCGTGAGACAAAAACTCGCGCAATTCTGAACGTCCACACGCTCTCACGGCGTGAGACAACGATCTCACGCAAAACAAATAATGTAAAGTAAAAGAAAATTGATATTATTTCTGCACGAAGCATCTTGCTATTTCGTAAGCCGCCATCTTTGTTTACAATATATTTTTTCATTGAGCGGTAGATAAATCCCGAGATTATCGAAATTACACTATTGACTATTTTGGGTGTTACTAAATTAAGGAATATGGTCAAAATTAATTAAAAATAAAGTGATAATGTTTTTAGCGGTAAATACAAGTAAATTAATTAATAAAGAATTAGTTCAAAGACAAAAATAATATTTTTAAATTAATGAATTAAGAATTAGTTAAAGAAAAAAAAATTTTTTTAAGTTTATTTTTTTACAATTTCTACTTTTAACTCATGATAGATTTATATGGTCAGCTAAATGGGAACATTAATGTACATAATGCTGGCTATAATTTTTATATAACAAATATTACAAATTTCTAGATTTACAACTTTCAAAGAGCTAAACTTGCAGAAATACTTCAACTTTTATTCATTTTATGCATGTCAGGTACAGTCCAAGAGAGGACAAACATATCCAATACAAGCTCAACCAAGCACAACAAAGAAGAATCATAAACATGGTTAAACAATAAGATGAAACAACAAAACAACAAACAAAATCAAGAATGAAAACGCTAATAATAACGCAAAATCAGGGTTGACTAAAAATCTCACACAAAATCATCAAATCTCACACAAAATTTGGTCGAGTCTCACACATTGGGCTGAGAGAAATATCACATGTATGCCTCAAGGACAAATTAATTTTTAAATGAAACTTTAATCTAGTGTAGGAAGAGTTGCAGATAAAACATGGGAACCCCTATCCCTCCCCACCTCAAATATCATTCTAATAAAAATGTTAAATATCAGGTGCACAATGGCACTATGTGACAAGGATTCTGTGTAAGTTTCATCAAATTCCATTCAGTGGTGTAGGAGGAGTTGCACATAAGAGATGGTTATCCTCTTTGTCAATGACAATGTCCATGTTTTTCTATGGGAAACCCCAAATATCATTCCAATCAAAATGCTAAATATCTCCTGCACAATGGCACTATGTGACAAGGATTCTGTGTAAGTTTCATCAAATTCCACTCAGTGGTGTAGGAGGAGTTGCACATCCCCTTAAGTCAATGACAAAGTCCATGTTTTTCTATGGGAAACCCCAAATATCATTCTGATCAAAATGTTAAATATCTCCTGCACAATGGCACTATGTGACAAGGATTCTGTGTAAGTTTCATCAAATTCCATTCAGTGGTGTAGGAGGAGTTGCAAATAAGAGAAAGTGTAACAGACGAACAGACAGATGGACACCCCCATCACAATACACCCCCCCCCCACGCTTTCCAAGCGTAGGGATATAATAAGTTAATTCTGTCATGTGTCAATAGATCAAACAGTGTATTAGCTGTTATAAAAACAACATTAACAAACAATCATTCACCACAGTAAAGTTATAAAGTTTCTTTGGCAGACAGAAAATAATTTTTGACTTTTTCATTAATATTTTATTTTAATAATATCAATTAAACTAAGTTTTTTTGAAAATTAAGATTTCCTTCTAATTTAAACTATTGATAGAGGAGGAAATCGATTCTGCTGAAAATTTCTAAACATGAACATTCATATGTTAGTATAGGGACCTTCTCAATATAAAAATGAAAAAAAAATTTTCTGTGTACATACATTTGAAAGTAACGATATTCCTGTCCATCCCATTCAAGGGAAGGAAACCCTCCCATTGTCTACTTCCAATAAACTTTATAGTTTATATACTTCCAAACTATTCACAATAACTTGAAATATAATGACCCACATATACATTAATGTTTCAGTATATATTTAAATTATGTTCTAATAGGTCACAAATGTAAGAAATGACATGGCATATTTGATGTAATTTCTATAAATAGAAATGATTTGTTTACATTCAGAATGAGGTTTTATACATGTTAATCAATTAAAGAGACAACATGTACATTTGTAAATGGTCTTTATATTTTTTTCTTTATTGAATGTCAGGTTACAAACAATAAATCTATTGTACTGTAGTAAATTGGGGGACGGGGCGGGGAAGTAACCATCACCAGTAATGGAGGGTGTTATGGATAGGTTGTGAGGTCAACAACCTACAGACAGCCTTCGTGCTCAACTTCTTTGGTCACAGGCAAACTGGGACGGAACCTACAGAATTTAACAGGCCAAAAGAAAATTAACAAGCCAAAAGTAAACTTTTAAAGTGTCAATACGCAGAAATAAAGTCACAGTAAAAATCAATAAAATCATTTTCAGTCATTTATTCCCTTGAAAAGGGCATTAGCATTGTCTCTAAGGGAATAGAACAAGGAGAACTTTCTTTATAATAACTTATTTTTTATTAAGTGTTGGTACATGTATATGCAATTTTTTATACGAGTTTATTTTAAGCAGTTAAAATTAATATAAGTATTAATGAAAGACCAGAACAAACTTACTAGTATCAGTCTTCTTAAATCCTAGGCCGAATTTTACTGCCGTTATAATCCGAAGTTAGTTTTATGATTTGCCCGATTTGCCAAAAAAAAAAGTGAGGGTACAATTATTCGTTCTACTTAAATCCCACATTTCCATAAATATTCAACATGACAATAAAAAAGAACCAACTGCCACAAACTGTTCAAATATAATAACTTACTTTGTTATTAGTACACAAGTTGACTGAATAATATAAAGTAGAACTAGAAGCAGAAAATGGATCATACAATTCATGGATATTCAAATTTTGCTTTGAACTGGTAGTCTGGTATTAGGGGTGAAACGATTCTCCGAAGTACCGAAAATCCACGGTATTTTGGTGAATTTCGGTGTACGGTACAAAATAGTCAATTTTTGATTCGGTACGCGTTCGTTACCTAACATCACTATTTTAGCCTTTTCCGTCGGAAATCTTCAATGTGGAGTGCTAAAATCCGCCATAGCTATGGCTGAGGAAAACGTGATTGCGGATGGTAGTGCCGTGATTAAATTAAAAGTTCCGTCGGCAATCTATAGATCTCAATATGAATACGTTTCACAAAAATCAATGAATATGTATATAACGATCGAATGTATCGTATCGTAAGTAATAGTATCGTTGATAAATTCTACGATATGTATCGCATCGTTGAGTAACTGTATCGTTTCACCCCTATCTGGTACATGTAAATGCTTCTTTTCCCGCTTCGCTTTATGTTTAAACTTTAAAGTGCAAGTCAAATAGGATTAGGAACCAGCTTAACCTTGATTATTCCTGTTTGTTAATAAAAAATGTCATGAACAAAATGGCCGAATAGCAAACAGCACATAACCTTCACCATTAATCAATGAAAAAAACACCAGATATAGGGACTATTTTTCTACCTTCTAACTGAATCTAAGTGTGTTATGGTTTTAAACCACAAGAGAAATAATCCTGGAAATTGATGTTAATAATAAAAAAATGTATGTAACTACTGCGAAATTAATGATTTGTACAGTCCCCCTGAACTCTCCCTAGTGTCTCCTGAAGTCTCCCTGTCAGGGACTGACTTCTCCCTGTTTGGCTGCCAGGGAGAAGTGACAAGTCACTTCTCCCTACTTTTTTAGAGTGTGGTGACCCCTGTAAATATGTTGGACACTTGGTAGAATGAATTTGTAATGACAAAATTTTATACTTGTTTGAATTCAAGTGACGAAATTGGTTTAGGAATATATCATCAATGACCTAAGAAGCAAGCCAGGGTCCGCGCTGGGCTTCGCTAATGTCGCCAATTGCGATTTTTTTTCATTTGGCGACAAAATATTGCGTCTGGCGATTTTTTGGCGCCAAGGTTTTATAGTGTTAAACGATGCATGCACGTTTTAAATTTATCGGTAATCGGCGATTGCATCATTAAACTTTGTCGGCTTCTATGGTCGTAAATACACGTGTATTGTGTAGTATCCAGTGAAATGTGAGTTATTTGAAGTTATTAAACGGAAATCTGCAATAAATGAATCAACAAAGTTGTCTGATGAAAAACAGCTTTACCTGCATCATATTTGAGTCGACGTGTAATAAAACAATTGATGCTGTTAATTAATTTATAAAAATAACAAAACAAACATATTTTTGTAGTAATATTTTTTTTATAATGTAATTAATAAAATACAGGTATGAAAACTGACGTCGTTGTTGAGTGATTTCCGGACTGGATGTCCGTCTTAATTTCGTAATTAGAAAACTTTTACACATGCGTAGTTCTATTTTCAGTATTTCCGGTTTTATGTTTCATTCACGGAAATAGGTGTTTCTAATAAATTACTGTAAATTTTTGGTTTTCTGCCAACAAGAAATCACTCACACATCTTTTCATGATTAAAATACAATTAGTGTACGGGCTACTTGAGACCAAACTTTTGAAAAATTGAATTAAGAGTCCGACAAACTTGGATTTCGTCCGACATTATAGAATATGTCACACATAATGTTAAACAATTTCGCCATGTCATATAGTGATCTAGTGATTTATAATATGGCAACACTTTTACAAAACTGGCGACGGAAAATTGCAGTTGGCAATTTTTTTGGCGCCAGCTTTTTAGAAGCCAGAGCAGCCCCTGCAAGCGCTAAAAAATTCACTGTGTGTACAGACAAATTCCTAACTTGATTGGAATTAGTATTTATAAACATCTAAAATTATTTGCTTCCAAATATTTAAGTTACCTTATTTCCAAACCACCCATTGTGACTGGGGTACAGCATGCACAAGATTAATGATTAAACTATAACAGTGATAATTTACAGCTATTAAATCTAATACAATGACAGGTGGAAGAAATGACATGGAGCTTTTGATGTCATATTTATAAATAGCCAGCAAGCCAGGAATGTATGGGTTTTTTTATGTGTAACACATTCACAAAATTCTTTTTTCGACACCTTTAACCAACCAAGTAAGGAATAAGTGTGCTCGATTTGAGAAAATGGTCTCGAATCAACAACCTCAGTGTAAACAGACCACATGATTTATGGTCCACTTGTATCTGAATGTACAATGTATATAACACTACTCGATTCCGAAAATGGTAAAAAAACTGCATTTTGAAAGAGATGCTGTGTATTAGTCACATGGAGTCGAGGCAAATTTAAATGCCTGGATATTATCAATGTTTATAGGATGTTACAATTAATAAACTTAGCTACTTTTTAATTAATAGCTTTAAAATTCGATCAAATTAGAAAAACACTAAATTAACATCCCCATCTCCAACAAATACATCTTACAAGTATATTATACTTACTTAGTACATGTCTATATAAATATATACTGTGGGTATATACATGTACTTTTATTAATATTATTTTATAAATATTTTGAATATGCCCAGTTCCTGCGTTGAAAAGTAACTTGATCAATTTGCCAGTATGTCATGTATTGTTTTGCTATGTTTTATCCGTCATATATATGTTTAATCTCTAATCATTAAATGTACGTGTAAATCATACCCGAAAGGGTCCATAATTGGAAATATTCTTATTCTTATAGGTGGTTCTAATAACAGTTGTTACATAGAATGAATTCCTGTATTGGTCAGTCAGTGGGTGGTAATTGACAACCCCAGTTGTTTTTGTACAAGATATGAATATTATGTAAGTGAATTAGGATGAGTATAAGATTTCATTTTAAATTGTTTTCCTTGTTTCCAGAGACAGGTAATTGATGCAAGATTGCTGGTAAACACCGCCCCCATCCCTCAACAGTAATTTTATTATCTGAAATGAGGTCTATGAGTATGTTGGTTACGCATCTGAAAATGAGAATCATTGAAAGCATACATCTGAAATGTGTACCTAACTGTGTCACGTTAGATTACAGAGTTTTTAATAAATGAAAAAGCTCGACATCAGTCGACAGTACGACAGTTAGGGGTAGCAAGGAAATTATATGCTTACGCCACCGAGAGACATTAAATAAAGAAGATTATAATGACCCATTCGTATTAATACGATTTAAAACGGTAGGTAAACAGTGACAAAAACGATGTCAGAGGGGCGTTTTGTCCGATCAGCTGTGTTTTGGGAAAAACAAGGGACACAGCGACACGAATGTTGCATTGATGACGTATGACAATCTTACCACTATTTCAGGATTTTAAGGGAATACTTACTATTCTGGGTTCATTGTGCTTTAAGAAAGATACCAGGAACTAGTTTTAAATTGTCTCTTTTCAGTCAATAAATTAGAATAATGTTATTAAATTCTATGTGACAGGTTTATCTAGTAAACCTTGAAACAAAATGGCTTCCTTCTTCCGCTTTGCGACTGCGCTGTGAAGGGGTGGATATAGTTTGCATATGACGTCATCCCCCAACGTGGCATCACGAGATCGCAACTTCCGGTTAAAAATTACTTTATATAAATTTTTCCAAACAGCAAACAAATTTGTAATTAAATAAAAAACACATATTGCATGGTAAAAATGTGTAAATCATATACTCTTCTGGTGACCATTTATAACTCTGTTGCTAGTTAAAACAAGAGTATAACATTATTTACAGAAACTACAAGTGTTACAAGTCTCTGGTTCAAAGTTCATTCGACCAAGTACAATTGTTCTTTTTTTAAGTCTGAAAAGACTATCATAGTGGGGAAAATTTTGGTATGAAATATTTATGTTAAAATTCAAGTAATAGTGACTAAACAACGAAGATACAGATAGAGACAGTTATGCTTCAATTTTTCCATTTTTAAATTCAGCTACTTTTGTACTGAAAACAATTATTACCTTTCTACAACATACTTCATAATTTATAAATATAAATATCAAGATTTTTTAGATGTTCGTGGTCTGACCTTCATATTTTCATACCTTGTGTCTATACATTTTTTATTAATGCCTTTACTTCAAATTTATTTTTTATTTCATATTTTTATATTCTCGGATTGTTTTCAAATGATTACGTGTGTTTGTTGCTGTTTTGTTTGTTCAGTACTTGTGCAGAAGTTGTTTTTTTTTCTTTTCATTGGTTGGATACCGTGACATATGAAAGTGTGAGTTGCATGTTACGTAATATGCCAGTTTGAGACGTTGAATAAGTTTGAAAAAAGAAGATTAATAGGTTCTTTCCGTTTTGGGGAAAGATCGGTTAATCTTTCACGAGTGTTAGAAATTTTATGTCTTTTCGCGAGTGGAACGCAGCGGAACGAGCCAAAAGACATAAAAATTTCTATCACGAGTGAAAGATCACCCAGGCTTTCCCCAAAACGCATGAAAGTACCTATTTCTTCCGTACATCAACAATTTTCACATCGCTATATCCTATAACTCTCCATTGTTTTAGACTGCATTGTTTCTGACGTCCAATCAGAACGCCGGAAACAGGAACGTCAAACAAGAACGTTGTTATGCTTCATTAACAACGTTCTTGTTTCTGGCGTTTTGATTGGATGACGCAGCAAGTACAGAGGTGTGTGCGTGAGCTCATCTGTGCTGGGTCATCTGTATCAGAAATTGGTCATTTACGGAAGAAAAGGTTATGTTTCGGTTCCGATGTCAGTGGGCGGATCCGGAATATAGTGAACCCGGAATATAATGATATGAGTGTAAAATGATTAGGCGAGAGGTCTAATGGGCGCTTCCCCCAAAAGGGGCTTCTGGGCAGAACCATACTGGTTTTTTTAATCTATTTTGCTCTGTCATAGTTTAAAAATATTTTTTTATGAAAATATTGCTAATCATTATGCTAAGAAATGTACTTTTAATTATTTTAGCCAGAGACGCGTTCATAGAGTTTGTCGATTGACAGAAGTTCTTGTTTCATTAAATCGAGCGCTATATAATCTGTTCTAATGTTCCATAACCTGTAAATATTCTTAACTTAATTACAGATTTTTGATGGAAAATAGCATATAATCGAAGCTTTTTCTGGTAACATAATGGATGGGGTAGTGGAATATTAAGTGACCGGTCAATATTTATTGGGGTGGTAGGACCGGTGCAAACAATAGGACACATACTTTTTATGCTGGTATAAATATGGTACTCCAAGTTTTGTTATTTTCAGTACTGATGGGACAGCAAGTTGGGGCCGCGGTGGCCGAGTGGTTGAGGTAGTTCGTCTACAATTGATCACGTGGTCTGTCAACACTTAGATTGCGGGTTCGATTCTCACTGCAGGCACGGTGTACTCGACCCAAATCTTAACTGACAAGAATTGCAAGTTTTCCTACCGCAGGTCGGGGGTTCTCTCCGGGTACTCCGGCTTCCCCCCTCAGTAAAAACTGGACGCCATGATATAACTGATAAATTGCTGAAAGTGGCGTTAAACACCATTCAGTAAACACACAAAAAAACAAACAGCAATTTTTTTTCATAACAATATCAATGAATAAAAAAACCAACAAATTCTTACGTTTTAATTCTAAACCAATATACTGTAATCGCACAATTTGTTTAACAAACATTATACTAAATTATAAATAATCAAAAACTATTCACTAAATAGGACACCAACCTTTTTATAACACTTTTTTGTATTTTAAGGATAGCCTTTTTAGACCTGATTGTTTGAAATGCACAGGTCCCACACCTCCAATTAATATTGACCTGTCCCTTACAAATGACTGTTTGCCGGTCAAATCTTGTATATTTTTCCCTCTTGCTGCATAGCAACCCATTATACACAATCACATAAAGCAACCCATTATACACAATCACATAAAGCAACCCATTATACACAATCACATAAAGCAACCCATTATACACAATCACATAAAGCAACCCATTATACACAATCACATAAAGCAATCCATTATACACAATCACATAAAGCAATCCATTATATACAATCACATAAAGCAACCCATTATACACAATCACAGAAAGCAACCCATTATACATAACCACATAAAGCAACCCATTATACACAATCACATAAAGCAACCCATTATACACAATCACATAAAGCAACCCATTATACACAATCACATAAAGCAACCCATTATACACAATCACATAAAGCAATACATTATACACAATCACATAAAGCAATCCATTATACACAATCACAGAAAGCAATCCATTATACACAATCACATAAAGCAATCCATTATACACAATCACATAAAGCAATCCATTATACACAATCACATAAAGCAATCCATTATACATAACCACATAAAGCAACCCATTATACACAATCACAGAAAGCAATCCATTATACACAATCACATAAAGCAATACATTATACACAATCACATAAAGCAATCCATTATACACAATCACATAAAGCAATCCATTATACACAATCACATAAAGCAATCCATTATACACAATCACATAAAGCAACCCATTATACACAATCACATAAAGCAATACATTATACACAATCACATAAAGCAACCCATTATACATAATCACATAAAGCAATCCATTATACACAATCACATAAAGCAATCCATTATACACAATCACATAAAGCAATCCATTATACACAATCACATAAAGCAACCCATTATACATAATCAAAATAAAGCAACCCATTATACATAACCACATAAAGCAACCCATTATACACAATCACATAAAGCAATCCATTATACACAATCACATAAAGCAACCCATTATACACAATCACAGAAAGCAACCCATTATACACAATCACATAAAGCAACCCATTATACACAATCACATAAAGCAATCCATTATACACAATCACATAAAGCAACCCATTATACACAATCACATAAAGCAACCCATTATACACAATCACAGAAAGCAACCCATTATACACAATCACATAAAGCAATCCATTATACACAATCACATAAAGCAACCCATTATACACAATCACATAAAGCAACCCATTATACACAATCACATAAAGCAATCCATTATACACAATCACATAAAGCAACCCATTATACACAATCACATAAAGCAATACATTATACACAATCACATAAAGCAACCCATTATACACAATCACATAAAGCAACCCATTATACACAATCACATAAAGCAACCCATTATACACAATCACATAAAGCAACCCATTATACATAACCACATAAAGCAACCCATTATACACAATCACATAAAGCAATCCATTATACACAATCACATAAAGCAACCCATTATACACAATCACATAAAGCAATCCATTATACACAATCACATAAAGCAATACATTATACACAATCACATAAAGCAACCCATTATACACAATCACATAAAGCAACCCATTATACACAATCACATAAAGCAACCCATTATACACAATCACATAAAGCAACCCATTATACATAACCACATAAAGCAATCCATTATACACAATCACATAAAGCAATCCATTATACACAATCACATAAAGCAATCCATTATACACAATCACATAAAGCAACCCATTATACATAACCACATAAAGCAACCCATTATACACAATCACATAAAGCAACCCATTATATACAATCACATAAAGCAATCCATTATACACAATCACATAAAGCAATCCATTATACACAATCACATAAAGCAACCCATTATACATAACCACATAAAGCAACCCATTATACACAATCACATAAAGCAACCCATTATATACAATCACATAAAGCAACCCATTATACACAATCACATAAAGCAACCCATTATACACAATCACATAAAGCAACCCATTATACATAACCACATAAAGCAATCCATTATACACAATCACAGAAAGCAATCCATTATACACAATCACATAAAGCAATCCATTATACACAATCACATAAAGCAATCCATTATACACAATCACATAAAGCAATACATTATACACAATCACATAAAGCAACCCATTATACACAATCACATAAAGCAACCCATTATACACAATCACATAAAGCAACCCATTATACACAATCACATAAAGCAACCCATTATACATAACCACATAAAGCAATCCATTATACACAATCACATAAAGCAATCCATTATACACAATCACATAAAGCAATCCATTATACACAATCACATAAAGCAACCCATTATACATAACCACATAAAGCAACCCATTATACACAATCACATAAAGCAACCCATTATATACAATCACATAAAGCAATCCATTATACACAATCACATAAAGCAATCCATTATACACAATCACATAAAGCAACCCATTATACATAACCACATAAAGCAACCCATTATACACAATCACATAAAGCAACCCATTATATACAATCACATAAAGCAACCCATTATACACAATCACATAAAGCAATCCATTATATACAATCACATAAAGCAACCCATTATACACAATCACATAAAGCAATCCATTATACACAATCACATAAAGCAACCCATTATACACAATCACATAAAGCAACCCATTATACATAACCACATAAAGCAATCCATTATACACAATCACATAAAGCAATCCATTATACACAATCACATAAAGCAATCCATTATACACAATCACATAAAGCAATCCATTATACACAATCACATAAAGCAATACATTATACACAATCACATAAAGCAACCCATTATACACAATCACATAAAGCAACCCATTATACACAATCACATAAAGCAACCCATTATACACAATCACATAAAGCAACCCATTATACATAACCACATAAAGCAATCCATTATACACAATCACATAAAGCAATCCATTATACACAATCACATAAAGCAATCCATTATACACAATCACATAAAGCAACCCATTATACATAACCACATAAAGCAACCCATTATACACAATCACATAAAGCAACCCATTATATACAATCACATAAAGCAATCCATTATACACAATCACATAAAGCAATCCATTATACACAATCACATAAAGCAACCCATTATACATAACCACATAAAGCAACCCATTATACACAATCACATAAAGCAACCCATTATATACAATCACATAAAGCAACCCATTATACACAATCACATAAAGCAACCCATTATACACAATCACATAAAGCAACCCATTATACATAACCACATAAAGCAATCCATTATACACAATCACATAAAGCAATCCATTATACACAATCACATAAAGCAACCCATTATATACAATCACATAAAGCAATACATTATACACAATCACATAAAGCAACCCATTATACACAATCACATAAAGCAACCCATTATACACAATCACATAAAGCAACCCATTATACATAACCACATAAAGCAACCCATTATACACAATCACATAAAGCAATCCATTATATACAATCACATAAAGCAACCCATTATACACAATCACATAAAGCAACCCATTATACACAATCACATAAAGCAATCCATTATACACAATCACATAAAGCAACCCATTATACACAATCACATAAAGCAATCCATTATATACAATCACATAAAGCAACCCATTATACACAATCACATAAAGCAACCCATTATACACAATCACATAAAGCAACCCATTATACATAACCACATAAAGCAACCCATTATACACAATCACATAAAGCAACAAGGTATTTAGTTCATGAGGTAACGAACGATGCAAAAATTTGAGATCAGAGTGACATACTTCAGTTGTTTTGACCGAGGTTAGAGGTCAAAATTATTGTTTGACTGAGGTCAGAAGTCACACTTTTTAAAATTACGTTACTCTCTAATGGCAAGGAATTAATCTATATTTGAAAGGCTGACTATGACTTGAATAAATCATTGACGTAGGCAACAATTATTTAGATTATATCGTCAACCATGGCGTCGACACAATTTTACTACAACGAATTCACATATATTGATTGCATCTATGAACTGTAAATTTGTCAAAATAAATGTTTACATCGTGAAAAAAGTGCGATGGGAGACAATCCTTTATTTCAAAAGATCTTTTCATATTTTAGAAGTTCTTCAGTACCTGTAATTAGTAAAAAAAAAAAAAAAAAAAAATATTAATTTCCTTCGTCTTTAATAATAACATTAAATCATAAGGTTTTTTTTTTTTCTTTTAAAACTCTTCTGAGCTGTGGTTTTGGCATGTAATAAGTAAACACAAATATGTTATTTATTTACCTTATTATAGCTGTAGTTGTAAACGTTATTACAAACACACCACATCAATCTGTGTATTCCTAACTTTACCTAATTGTAGTATCTTGTTATTCTATTGTAACTGTAAAGTTCTGGTCTGTCTTTGTCTTAATAATCATGATTGTTATATGTTGTATGCCCCCAGTGGGACCAAATTGGACAATAAAAGAATTGAATTGAATTGAATTGTGTTATCTCTCTTTGGTCACCACACTCAGAGTTTGAAAGTTGCTTAATTTGTGTTAACATTTTTTACTCTCATAATGATGAGTAACTGTAAGTTAAATTGCCTTTACATTATAACAGCATTGTTTGTTACTGATTTGTTTAAATGCTTAAATACTACCATGCCTAGAATTATTATTTTTCAGCGGACTTTTTTATTTCATGTTATATATTATTGAACTCGTAATATCAAACTGTTCTATGCTGCAAGAAGATGTCAGTGGAGAGGTTCTCACATGAGAGCAGTTCCTCTAATGCACAAACCTCAGAGCCGCTCACAGCGTTCTAAGCATCAAGACGCCGTCATTCCAAAGGTTTAAGTGAACCATCAGAATTTCAGAATTTATGATTGCACATTATCTTATCGAACTCAATTTGACAATATGCTGGTTTTATATTAAAGTAACTGTTGGTAGTTAGACATATTACACATGCATTTTCACTTCTGCACTGAGTTAATGCAACGTTTTTAGAAGAAATCAGTTAGCATATTTTAAATTAAACTCATACATCTAGGAATAAAACCAACGAAATCGTACATCCAGTACCTTTCCGTAACGGGTTTCGAACCAACGAACCCACACATCCAGTTTAGTAGTCTTTTGAGGCACCCTACAAGAATGCAAAGCCGACTAATAAGAAGACCGGCACTTTTCGAGCGATTGCGAGGCGTCATGGTTTAGTAATATAATTATAGGCATGACGACATAATATTTTCAAAAATAGTACACATTTTGCAGGGTGACTATGAACGTTTCAGTATATAATGTTTCAAAATTAATATCAACTGTGCGAGATTTGAGATTCTAATTACTTTCATTTTGCAAAATGTCTTTAAAAGTAGAGGTGAATATTAATTTTATTAGTCATGAACTCTTGAATTGCAGCTGCATGGAATGATTGAAGGATTTTTTTTTCATTATCATCCTCTAATTTCCATTCCATGCATATTCAAATTCCATGTCAAGCGTTTATTCTCACCTGCCCATGACCTATATCTGTGACTCATACCTGAGATCAGGAAACTCCGACACGTGCTGGAATATGAGTAATAGTCTTTATAGTAAATATTGAAATTTGGATGTCAGATGTGTTTTAAATATAAAGGTTGTACGGAATACATTACCGTAAAATTAAAAAAAAGATTTTCAGTTATATATATATATATATATATAAATACATTGGTTTTATGAACATTAATTTGAACAACACAAGGCTTAACACGTTTAAAATATACATTGGTATAATGCAACATTAATATTGTTTTATGTAAAAAAAAATATTCAGAAATAATCAAGCCTTCTTTATTTGGATCTTTTACTTTTTCTGTGCAAATTTGTGAACTTTTTGTTGAAATCTTGCTAACATCTACCTACACCACAGAATATATATGACAACACGATACTGAACTTAAAAAGAAAACGGACATTTTATATAAAACAGACATTTTACCAAATTTGATCCAATTGTTAACAGCAGTATACATTATTCAAAAGTAAAACTTCATCAAAAGAAGTGCTAGCTTACGTCGTCGCATGACTTTAAGGCGCATTTCTGCATTTTCATACATCGGAATCTCGCATCATCTCATGTGTTCAAAATGTGTCATCAAGATGCTTTCACATCAAAATCAATATTTATACAAATTTACAAGAAAAAAGTGGATTAGGTCACCGTAAATAGTGCTGGTTTGACCGCGCGCGTTCAAGAATTGCTGAGTCATCCTGTATCCACGACAGAATGGACTGACTTTACATTACTAATTCTAAATGTGTCAAATTAATTGAAGAAGTTGGCTTTATCTGATGAAATGGGATGATCTCATCTCTCAAAAACTATTAAAAAAAGAAGAAAAAGAAAGAAAAAATGTTTGTATGCGACAAATGTTTCTTTTGTTTAACAGTTGTTATTAAATATTTCATTTATATATTTTAATTGTGTCATTGGGTAAACATACACGAATAGGCACATGAACGTTGAAAAATAAAATGTTTTTGTACGGAATTTTCGACACCATCTTTAATTTTTAAAATAATTTGATGATTTAATATATATTTTCTTTATTAGTGTTTGTTGTTACTGGTTGCATTGTTTGAATAACAGAGAAATAAATAATTACAGTCTTACATCTAAACCCAAAAATCCGCATCAAAATGATGTTGGGGCTTATCAGTATCATTTGGTTACACGAGCTGTATGACCAATTAAACTGTCAGTACAATTATAATTTTTGCTGGTGATAAATACCAGATTTTTAATAAGGTACGAAATTATCTAATGTTACTGTTAAATGTGCCATGATATCACAGGTACTCGTTGACAGAACTCTTGCTTTTTGTATTCTGTTGTAAGAAATCTTTAAAGGCTTTATATTAGATTCTGTTCTTTGTTCTATTAATTTCTAACAAAATAACTTAAGTTTATACAAAGCCCCAGTCGACATGCACATTGTCATAGAGATGTTTTTTTATGGAAACTATAATACTGAATGCTAGTTTAAAGCTAAGTTAAAAAATAATTCAAGCTAAACACATAAAAACAATGAATTTGTTAAAGATGATATTCCCTAACAAAATTCAAACGATGAAAATTGGACAGTAGGTTTGATAACACTTAGTAATTATATGCTATCATTAACAAACAACAAACAATAAAAACAATAATAACCAAGTGAAGTCCATAAACATCTTCGTCTAAAATGACCAAATCTCATTCAAATGTTTGACAATTTGAAGCTACTGTTTTACAGTCATCTGGTATTTACCACCAGCAAAAATTAAAATTGGACTGACAGTTTAATTGGTCATACAGCTCGTGTAACAAAATGATACTGATAAGCCCCAGCATCATTTTGATGAGAATTTTTGGGTTTAGATGTAAGACTGAATTAGATATATATATTTGTCTGAAAAATTACAACTGTATACAGTTTTTATATATGTGTGCAATAAAAGTAAAACATAACCAGAGTCTTTGTTCTGTATTTACAGTAGCGCTTTCATGTTTACAAACAATCTTCAGGTGTGTACAAACAAAAGTATAGTCCACACCATATATATATATAAAACTGGTGTATTTTTGATTTTTGGCCATTTTTGTAGAAACTATAAAATACATATACAGCGTATGAATGAACATGACAACATTTGTCTGTGCAGCAGTGTGTGTTTATGAGTCATATTTTGTAGATATGAATACAAAAAAAACATGTGCTACAGATGTCATAATCATACGACGATTAATATTCATAATTTATATGTGCACGATGTTTCAGATTAGAAGCACCATTCTACAAAGTGAGAAGTTAATAAATCTAACGATTTAAAATATTTTTTAAACAATATACAAGTCATAATAATATCAATCTTTTGCACATATTTTCTATCTAAACCACGCACTCATCCGGTTTTAATTTAAAAAAGACATACAATATAATGTTCTATAATTTTAAATATGCAAAATAAATAAGACAATAATTCGTACTTATAAAGTAAGCTTTTGTATATAAATAGCAATCTTAAAATATCTAAAAGTTTACCAAGTATTTCTGGAATTAATTCAATGAAATAGTTAATCACTTTAATTACAAATTAAGGAAATTCGTCATATAATAAAGATTTCAGCAACTTAGTATAAAGTACAAAGTTTTAATTCCAATATAACTGTATTCCCACGACTGTGCTGAACTCGAAAGTGGAAAACCCGTTCCTGTTTATCCTGACACAAAAATACAAACATTTTCATTTACCATTAAAAGCAATATTTTTTTAGTTAAATAGATAACTAATGGCAGTCTCTTTTATCTAAAACAGAATAATATTTACACACAATCTCCAATCATTTTCCTATTGAACGTTGATATTCAATTACAATAATTTGTTTGATTGTTCTGTTTTTTTCATGATATAGATTATAACATATCGATATGACAAAACATTTATGATTGATGGCCGGAATTAGCTATGATTCATATCATCGGAAATCGAACGTTTCCAGTAAATTAACTTTGATCATTACAATTTTACAAATTTATAAAAAAATATACTTTAAAAATAAAACAAAATGAATATTTTGATGTAAAACAATTATAAATATAATAATTTAGTTCATTATTTATTACTAAATTTTAACATTTTATCTTATGTATGTGTAAAACATTTCATTATTTTTAAACATAAATATTAAGAAAATATTTGTATAGCGCATTGTTGAATTGTCACCGTATTACTTGTGGAATATTCGACATTTTGTCCCCATTTTGTAAAAAAAATATTTATTTACTGTGTTAGTTTATTTTAAACTTGAAATATAGCTCGCTAGACATCATTCAAGCTGTGCTTAATTATAAGTGTTAGTCTGCTGTTAATTTTCACTGACATCGTCACAAGATAACCATTTCTGTATTTAAGGAATTTTAGGAATAAACTGGTCTCACTTTCTCAGCATTCATCTATGACATAGTACTATGATTCATGTGCAACCTTGTATTTGAGGTATTCTGAAAACGTACCGTAATTTATGTTAGCTATTCTCTGTCCATTGTAATTACAGGAACAGTCATTAAATGACGAATGAATGTGCCTTAACTCGGTACAGACAGGTGTTATATAAATTAGCATTGTAAACATTTACGTTTAATAATAGTAAATATTATAAATTATTTAGTCTTATTTAAAGTCACATGATCCCGCACCATCTGTGGGCTTTACTGTGTTTTGTTTAAAATGATGACATATCATGTGTGAGTTACTACTATATAGATACGGTCTTTAGGTTAAAATGGTGACACGTCCTCTGTGAGTTATACGGTGTTGGGTTTAAATGATGTTTGAAAATTGGGTTTAAATAAATTATTATAATTACAGATATAGTTTTATTTAAGTCACAGTGATCTCTCATCATCTTTGAACTTAACTGTGTTTAGTTTAAAATTATGACACATACTCTGTTAGTTATACGGTGTTTGAGTTAAAATTATCACGCATCCTCTGTTAGTTATACGGTGTTTAGGTTAAAATAATCACACATCTTCTGTTAGTTATACGGTGTTTGGGTTAAAACAAACACACATCCTCTGTTAGTTATACGGTGTTTGGGTTAAAACAAACACACATCCTCTGTTAGTTATACGGTGTTTGGGTTAGAACAAACACACATCCTCTGTTAGCTATACGGTGTTTGGGTTAAAATAATCACACATCATCTGTTAGTTGTACGTGTTTGGGTTAAATAATCACACATCCTGTCAGTTGTACGGTGTTTGGGTCAAAATAATCACACATTCTGTCTGTGCCCTAATCGGTGTTTGGGTTAAAATAATCACACATCCTGTATGTGACTTATACGGTGTTTGGGTTAAAATAATCACATATTCTGTCTGTGACTTGTACGGTGTTTGGGTTAAAATAATCACACATACTGTTTGTTACTTATACGGTGTTTAGGTTAAAATAATCACAAATTCGGTCTGTGTGTGTATATGGTGTTTGGGTTTAAATGATCACACACCCTGTGTAAGTAATACGGTGTTTGGGTTTAAATAGTTACACAATAATTCCACTATCGCATTTTGAACGGCATTTGGTAGTGCAAAAGTACAACAGCATTTCAAAAATATACTAGTAACGAAAAATTTGAAAAATTGATCACGCTTAAATCTCTTTAAAGCTCTAGAAGCATCCCTACTTGTCGCCTAGCTTTTGAGCAAGACAAAATGTAGTTCTTGAAATTAGAAAAGCGTAAACCTACAACAAACGAAAATGCTTTCGAAATTCGCATGATAAGTTAAAATCTGTATTTTGTGTTTAAAATGTTTCTTGTACAGTATATTAAGATATCTAGGAGTAATAGACACTGCATTAGCGGGTGGTTATAGTTCAAAGAACGCCAAATGTTGTGGGTGTCTTGTTATCATGTGTATCAGAGAAATATGTTAATTATGCTTTGACTTATTGCAATTCATACCAACAACCCACAGTCAACCTTGAATTGTAGAATAACATGTAACATGTACAGAACGCGCTCATGTCTGCATGAAATAGGTCAAAATACAACGCGTTTGGTATTTTTTATAAGGGTTTACGTGCCATTAATGAAGACAGGATCTCACGTTTTCCAGCATACATTGACACCATCGGCATGTTCTTAAGAAATATAACAACTTAAAAAACAATTAAAGAAGAGTAGTTCCATAAACCTAATACGTTAAAAGCACTAGAACAACTGGATGTTCCAACAGATTCAATAAATTTTAGTAAACATCCCTTTCAGCAGTGTTTTTGTATGTCTTGCAAATTCGGTCGCCCTTAAACCTAAAACAAGTCAAATGCATCGCATAACTTGAAATAGAATAAGGGACCTTTATCTGATCATTATAGAACTGTCACGCAGGTAGTATTGTTCACGAATCTTTCCAGACAGACAATCCCATGGTAAGGGATCTACTTCAGTCTCAGTGCTATGGAGCTTTCGGAGCAGACAATCCCATGTTAAAGGACCTACTTCAGTCTCAGTGTAATGGAGCTTTCGGAGCAGACAATCCCATGTTAAAGGACCTACTCCAGTCTCAGTGTTATGGAACATTCGGAGCAGACAATCTCATGTTAACGGACCTACTAAAGTCTCAGTGTTATGGAACATTCGGAGCAGACAATCTCATGTTAAAGGACCTACTCCAGTCTCAGTGTTATGGAACATTCGGAGCAGACAATCTCATGTTAACGGACCTTCTTCAGTCTTAGTGTTATGGAGCTTTCGGAGCAGACAATCCCATGTTAACGGACCTTCTTCAGTCTTAGTGTTATGGAGCTTTCGGAGCAGACAATCCCATGTTAACGGACATACTTCAGTCTCGGTGTTATGGAGCATTCGGAGCAGACAATCCCATGTTAACGGACCTACTTCATTCTCATTATTATGAAGTTTTCGGAACAGACAATCCCATGTTAACGGACCCACTTCAGACTTATTGTCATGGAGCTTTCGGAGCACCAATCAGGCAAACATTTATCGACTACTAGTCTTAGAGGCAGGCATTATTCTGTTTATCATCCTTTCCACACAAACATACTATTGTTGACTGGCTTTTTGAGGCAATCCCACGTTTATACAGTCGGTTTTTCGTAAATATGTTTGTTTGTTTGAATGATGTTTAACGCCACTTTCAGCAATTTTTCAGCTATATCATGACGTCCAGTTTTTATTGGAGGAGGAAGCCGGAGTATCCGGAGTGAACCCCCGACCTTCGGTAGGAAAACTGGCAATCCTTGTCAATTAAGATTGGAGTCGAATACACACTGCCCGCATTGAGACTCGAACCCGCAACCTCAGTGTTTACAGACCACGTGATCAATAGTAGACGAACTACCTTAACCACTCGGCCACCGAGGCCCCTCGTAAATATACACTTGCAGTTAAAACTTGGTTAAATATCCTCCATGTCAGGGGTGACGGATTAGATATCCTCCATGTCAGGGGTGACGGATTAGATATCCTCCATGTCAGGGATGACGGATTAGATATCGTCCATGTCAGGGGTGACGGATTAGATATCCTCCATGTCAGGGATGACGGATTAGATATCGTCCATGTCAGGGGTGACGGATTAGATATCCTCCATGTCAGGGGTGACGGATTATATATCCTCCATGTCAGGGGTGACGGATTAGATATCCTCCATGTCAGGGGTGACGGATTAGATATCGTCCATGTCAGGGGTGACGGATTAGATATCGTCCATGTCAGGGATGACGGATTAGATATCCTCCATGTCAGGGGTGACGGATAAGATATCCTCCATGTCAGGGGTGACGGATTAGATATCCTCCATGTCAGGGGTGACGGATCAGATATCCCCCATGTCAGGGGTGACTGATTAGATATCCTCCATGTCAGGGATGACGGATTAGATATCCTCCATGTCAGGGGTGACGGATTAGATATCCACCATGTCATGGGTGACGGATTAGATATCCTCCATGTCAGGGGTGACGGATCAGATATCCTCCATGTCAGGGGTGACGGATAAGATATCCTCCATGTCAGGGATGACGGATTAGATATCCTCCATGTCAGAGGTGACGGATTAGATATCCTCCATGTCAGGGGTGACGGATTAGATATCCTCCATGTCAGGGGTGACGGATTAGATATCCTCCATGTCAGGGGTGACGGATTAGATATCCTCCATGTCAGGGGTGACGGATTAGATATCCTCCATGTCAGGGGTGACGGATTAGATATCCTCCATGTCAGAGGTGACGGATTAGATATCCTCCATGTCAGGGGTGACGGATTAGATATCCTCCATGTCAGGGGTGACGGATTAGATATCCTCCATGTCAGGGGTGACGGATTAGATATCCTCCATGTCAGGGGTGACGGATTAGTGTTTGCTGACATTCTTTTTTCCTTTGAAAACTTTTAAAATACATGTATATATTTTCTATAGGAAAATATAAAATCAGCTACAGTATTCAAACATGTAAATTGTACAATATTATCCTCACTTGACAAGATGTATAGAACAGGACAAGAGCTGCATTGTCTGTCAATGATCTATCATTACGAGTGTGTTCGTATTTACAATGATTCCGCTAAATGTCATAACGTTATTTGAGTTACACCCGTATCATGTCATAATATTATGATAATGTTACGCTCTTATATTATTAAGGCATCTGCATAAACATATTAATATTTTTTAAATTTTTATTTCTTAAATCTTCATTCACTTGACTTAAATATAACAGCAGTAATCATTTCCGATGATAGCTTTCCGTTAGATATTTATTAAAAATTTTCATAGAAAGCTTGCGTGTATATGTAATCGATTTTTTGCTTTAAAAAAGATTCTTAGCAGTAGCTTTAAGAACATGTCATTTTTTACATAGATCATAAATTACCTAATGGTAAAAAAGGAAATATGCTATACAACATTTAATATTTGCTCTACTGTTCTGCTTTATTTGAATTTTAATAAAACAAAGAGAGAACTACAAGGTCGACGACTTTTTAAAATCAAAATTAAGAAGATGAGAATATTAACCATTGTAGTGTCTACAATATGCATTGGGAGGAGGTCAGAGTAGTAACCGGCTAGATCACCCAGTTTGTGGGAGGAGGTCAGAGTAGTAACCGGCTAGATCACCCAGTTTGTGGGAGGAGGTCAGAGTAGTAACCGGCTAGATCACCCAGTTTGTGGGAGGAGGTCAGAGTAGTAACCGGCTAGATCACCCAGTTTGTGGGAGGCGGTCAGAGTAGTAACCGGCTAGATCACCCAGTTTGTGGGAGGAGGTCAGAGTAGTAACCGGCTAGATCACCCAGTTTGTGGGAGGCGGTCAGAGTAGTAACCGGCTAGATCACCCAGTTTGTGGGAGGAGGTCAGAGTAGTAACCGGCTAGATCACCCAGTTTGTGGGAGGCGGTCAGAGTAGTAACCGGCTAGATCACCCAGTTTGTGGGAGGAGGTCAGAGTAGTAACCGGCTAGATCACCCAGTTTGTGGGAGGCGGTCAGAGTAGTAACCGGCTAGATCACCCAGTTTGTGGGAGGAGGTCAGAGTAGTAACCGGCTAGATCACCCAGTTTGTGGGAGGCGGTCAGAGTAGTAACCGGCTTGATCACCCAGTTTGTGGGAGGAGGTCAGAGTAGTAACCGGCTAGATCACCCAGTTTGTGGGAGGCGGTCAGAGTAGTAACCGGCTAGATCACCCAGTTTGTGGGAGGAGGTCAGAGTAGTAACCGGCTAGATCACCCAGTTTGTGGGAGGAGGTCAGAGTAGTAACCGGCTAGATCACCCAGTTTCTGGGAGGAGGTCAGAGTAGTAACCGGCTAGATCACCCAGTTTCTGGGAGGAGGTCAGAGTAGTAACCGGCTAGATCACCCAGTTTCTGGGAGGAGGTCAGAGTAATAACCGGCTAGATCACCCAGGTTGTGGGAGGCGGTTAGAGTAGTAACCGGCTAGATCACCCAGTTTGTGGGAGGAGGTCAGAGTAGTAACCGGCTAGATCATCCAGTTTGTGGGAGGCGGTCAGAGTAGTAACCGGCTTGATCACCCAGGTTGTTGGACGGAAGGTCAGAGTAGTAACCGGCTAGATCACCCAGTTTGTGGGAGGAGGTCAGAATAGTAACCGGCTAGATCACCCAGTTTGTGGGAGGAGGTCAGAGTAGTAACCGGCTAGATCATCCAGTTTGTGGGAGGAGGTCAGAGTAGTAACCGGCTAGATCATCCAGTTTGTGGGAGGAGGTCAGAGTAGTAACCGGCTAGATCACCCAGTTTGTGGGAGGCGGTCAGAGTAGTAACCGGCTAGATCACCCAGTTTGTGGGAGGCGGTCAGAGTAGATCACCCAGGTTGTTGGAGGGAAGGTCAGAGTAGTAACCGGCTAGATCACCCAGTTTGTGGGAGGAGGTCAGAGTAGTAACCGGCTAGATCACCCAGTTTGTGGGAGGAGGTCAGAGTAGTAACCGGCTAGATCACCCAGTTTGTGGGAGGCGGTCAGAGTAGATCACCCAGGTTGTTGGAGGGAAGGTCACCAAAGTTGTGGGAGGTGGTCAGAGTATTAAGCGGCTAGATCACCTAGTTTGTGGGAGGAGGTCAGAGTACTAACCGACTAGATCACCAAAGTTATGGGAGGTGGTCAGAGTATTAAGCGGCTAGATCACCTAGGTTATATTTGTATTTAAATGACAACAGATATAACCTATACTGTATACACTCCATATTTGCATGTATGATGTTGTGATGTCAGACCAACGCATGCAAACGCAATCAACTATTGACGACGAACGAACGACAGAAAGTTGGAAATGCTCCATTTTAGTGTAGGTGGAAATGAACATTCAACTTGTTTAGTGTTCTGTTTATTTCGGGAAAATGCAAAAAACGCAAAATTAACATGCACTCACTGCATGTGCAGTTGCAATCAATTACGCTGTGCTGATCTGTGTGTAATTAAAATGCACTAACCTGTTTGCCTCCGACGTTAACAAAGGGGGTTTGATGTTTGTTTGTTTGTTTGATGGTGTTTAACGCCACTTTCATCAATTTTTCAGCTATATCATGGCGTCAAGTTTTTATTGGGGGAGGAAGCCGGAGTTCCCGGAGAAAACCCCCGACCTGCGGTAGGAAAACTGGCAATCCTTGTCAATTAAGATTGGTGTCGAGTTCACCCTGCCTGCAGTGAAGGGGGTTTGAGAGTGAATATATATATATATAGATAGATATATTATATGGTTGTCACAATACTTAGACGTTTGTATATAATTTACTTACTGTGACTGCATGACAAGTAACTTTGTCATCCTATATAATATATACAAAAATGCTGAATTAGATTACTGTCAGATTAATACGTATTGGTTACGAAAAATTCCATCGTCACACGCTAGTACACATGTACTATGTCTATGTCCAAGATTCACCCCGGTTAATGAAGCTATATTTTTATATAGCGGATTTGGCCGAGGGGTCTAGACCGCTGGACATAGTGCAGGCGAATTGGTGCCACAGTGTCACAACGGTGTGAGTTCGAATCCCGCTGAGGGAAAGCAAAAATTTGACAGTGTTAAAAAAATCTAATTCAAACAGTGTTGGGCTTAATTTGTAGACGTATATATAAATATTTGATATTAACCCTGTATTTCTGGTGTTTCAGAAATCCGCTGGATAGATATATTATATGGTTGTCACAATACTTAGACGTTTGTATATAATTTACTTACTGTGACTGCATGACAAGTAACTTTGTCATCCTATATAATATATACAAAAATGCTGAATTAGATTACTGTCAGATTAATACGTATTGGTTACGAAAAATTCCATCGTCACACGCTAGTACACATGGTCTATGTCTAAGATTCACCCCGGTTAATGAAGCTATATTTTTATATAGCGGATTTGGCCGAGGGGTCTAGACCGCTGGACATAGTGCAGGCGAATTGGTGCCACAGTGTCACAACGGTGTGAGTTCGAATCCCGCTGAGGGAAAGCAAAAATTTGACAGTGTTAAAAAAATCTAATTCAAACAGTGTTGGGCTTAATTTGTAGACGTATATATAAATATTTGATATTAACCCTGTATTTCTGGTGTTTCAGAAATCCGCTGGATAGATATATTATATGGTTGTCACAATACTTAGACGTTTGTATATATATATATATATATATATGGAAGATAAACCTTCATCACAACATTTTAATTTCTTTGGAAGTAACACAAAGAAACTTACTTTAGACAATATATATAAATACCCCACTTCTGAAAGTGTAATATAGCATATTGTCACACCGCGGAAAGCATTGTTAACTGAGGCAAAGACGTGAGTTATAAAACTCAAATATTTAATACCTGCAAAGAGAAATTTGCGTCTGTCAGTTTATATTTTTAATATAAGACAATATAGGCTATGAATTGTGCTAGAGACAACAGTGGACAACACACACGTATTTGATTTCAGTTAAAATTATAAATTAAGCCATTGCTGCTAATCTATCTCTGACCGTTATAGATGTAATAACACAATATTAGAAGTACTACAAAGCTCAATACTCATTTATTGACTTGCTGTAAAATCAAGAAACTAGCTGTTAACAGTTATATGGCATCAAGACCATACAATATTATTAGTGTATACCCAGGCATACTAGTCCCAGAGTATCCCGCATGACAGTACACAATATTATTAGTGTATACCCAGGCATACTAGTCCCAGAGTATCCCGCATGACAGTACACAATATTATTAGTGTATACCCAGGCATACTAGTCCCAGAGTATTCCGCATGACAGTACACAATATTATTAGTGTATACCCAGGCATACTAGTCCCAGAGTATCCCACATGACAGTACACAATATTATTAGTGTATACCCAGGCATACTAGTCCCAGAGTATCCCGCATGACAGTACACAATATTATTAGTGTATACCCAGGCATACTAGTCCCAGAGTATTCCGCATGACAGTACACAATATTATTAGTGTATACCCAGGCATACTAGTCCCAGAGTATCCCACATGACAGTACACAATATTATTAGTGTATACCCAGGCATACTAGTCCCAGAGTATCCCGCATGACAGTACACAATATTTGCAACCTTTGCAGGACTTAGGATTACTCGTAAGAATAGTGATGTACAATATCTATGTCCTCTAACCAAACACTATCATTCTACCAGACACGAGAACTACAAAATCCATAAACGCACATACAGGCAAACATTCAAGTATTTTTACAGAAAGCCCAAACACGATACCGAGTGGAATCAACTTTCACTATAAAAACCATCAGTTAATATCTTCAGAGTACGTCACACTCCTGTTGTTTTTCCATACTATTGTTTTAAATCTGACAGTGATACATAGCGTTATTAACAAATCACGTTATTTTTCTACGTGTTACTTTAATTATGTGACGTTGTTTGCTCTTAGTTGTAGGGTAAATAGTTCACGTATACAACAGTATGTAATTATCAGCTTTTAATGGCATATGTTATCACGTTCAATAATCCTATTTATAATAATACCCTTACCAACAACGGCTATAATAGACCAATAGTTGTTCTGAACACGCAATTGTTCTACTCTAGTTCCTTTGAGTAACAATATGAGTGGCATGCTCAACATTTTAGCTGAACAAGTGTCTGAAAAATTTTCATAGTCTAGTTTACATTTCAGCGTGTCAATTTCTTGTTATCTTCTAGCAGTCAAGAAAATAGAGACGTCTGTGTTATATCTGCATAGAATTGTATAGCCCATGTATAGCAAGTCTCATTGTAAAAAATAGGTTCCCCAAAAATAATTGTTTGCATGAAATACTAAGATCTGAGATTTATGACAGACAAAGTAGTGTACAGAAACAAAATTCCTGGCCTCAAGTCATTTAAAAGTAATTAACATATCAACAAATATTATGATGACGTAAGCGGTTGTACACTCACCATTAATGTACTGTTGTGGCAGTGCCAGACAGCCACTCGGGGACAGGAGTAAATGATTCCGGGAAAACATATTTATGTAAGTTCTTTAAACACTTCAAACCGTTACAAATAAGTCAATAAGAAGATACCGTGGCTTTATGGTCTGAACAAAATTTACAAAGCAACAGAAAACACACGAACACAACAATCAACACACAGTAAACAAGGACCAAATGGGTGATGTTACAAAAGTATCAGCATATCTTGCTTTATATATGACAATGTCGTATTATCAATGGTCAAAGTCGGCATGAGGTCAAGTTACAGTAAGCCCACTATGAATAGCCAAATCATGATGATGACGGTAAGGACTAACTCAAATCGTCTGTCAGAAAATTTTTAATGCTTTCTGTGATAGACAATCCTTTGTCAAGGATAAAATCGTGTTACAAGTTGTTTCGTAGAATTAATCTACAGGTGTGATGTCAGTACCTAAATGTATCTGCAAATCAAAAGATTGACATCACGCGTTCTTTTCCTTGTTAAACTTTTAGGTTGTTTTGCACCTTTTCCAATTCTCAATAAAACCCTCGTTTTGTGTGAAAAAGACAACGAAACAGTTACATCATCTTACAGATGCATCAACCTAATGACGATGGAGTGAAACCTTGGAAGCTATCAACTTTGTGTAGGTGGTAATGAATGAACAGGTAGCTCGTAATGTATTCTGTTTAATTGTAAGTAATATGCCAATAAGTAAAATGTACATGTACTAATTGCATTTTAACTAAAGCTTTAAATAAAGGCATTAAATTAAACAGAATTACAAATAAGGTTTAAAAAAATGAAATTTTCCATCAACACAATTTCAGTTCTTGCTCAAAATCATAAATATGTACAAAAAACGTAAGACATCACACAAAATTGTATTAAATTAAAAAAGATATTCTGGTCGATCGATATTTGACAAGAAATCTCATATAAAGTTCAATATTTTTAAGATCTAAATCATTAGTAGTTAAACTATTACCACGTAGCACATATTTATCTACATTTATAGTTAGTAGAAATTACTTATTTCCAAGAAGTAAAATGACAAGTTCTTAGATAAAAGTTAAAAGAAACAAGTCATTTTAATAGAAAAGACAATACTAATGATATTTTGAAATTTCTTCTGTACTGTAATGACATCACAAACATAATTAAGTCATGTCCTGTTGTTGTCCATTAGTGTGCTTTAAAGCCATTCAACTTTTGCCACCTCAATTGTCGGATTTTTAACAACACTGTACTGTAATTATTATACACAAACAATTCAAATAACTTAAACTAAATCTTTTACAATTTTGAAAAGTGTTGACTTGCTCTGTAATGGCTTCGTGTATGATGTTCCTTGTTAAAATTAGGACGATTTATGTTGTCATTATAAATAGATGAGTGAGTATATCTAGAAAAATAAATAAACAGTAAACATATTAATATCAGCATTTTTGTTTAATTATAATACGTTTATTATTTTTCAATCATTATGCAGGCTGTTGCAATATAGAGCTGTAAGTTAAAGACCTTTTTTCTTAAATAAATTCTCGTAGGTCTGTTTGGACTTAATAATAACATGTACTTCGACACATTAACAGTAAAGGAAAAGGTAAAAACCCCGATCGTTCAACAAAAAAACGAAAATCCGGATTGAGAAAAGACACATGACACAAAGAAGAGGCTACACAAATCCAAAAATAACCAACCTGAACCAAACAAAAATGTATTGTGCGGGATCTTAAATAATATATAAATAGATGTAAGTTTTGTAGTTCATAGTTTAAAAGATCAAAAAATTCGTCAAATGAGTATTTTATTGAAGATTAGAAATAATGAGTTCTAAATAATTAATTCAATTCAATTATGAAAGTTAACTGGCACGCTTTTTTGCAGACACATAATTATAAATCCATTATACAAGAAGTTAGCATTTGAAAATTAGGGCGATGCACGGCTTGCTAACATGTTCAGTAAATTTGTCATCACAATTGAATAGTAATAATCCTAATGCATTTATCCACTAATCTATGAAATTCAAAGGGATTTCTATTCGCAAGGTCTAGATGGCCTTAGCCGAATTTGGCATAACGTTTTTGAATTTTAATTATAATAGCTCTTACAACATCTTAATTTCTTGGATTTGAAATACTTTTTGAGTTTGAGCCACTAATGAGTCTTGATTTTAACAAAATTTTTAAGCTTGGAATATTTGTGATGACATTTTATTTAACTCATTGTATTCAGGAATATGACATTTGTTACAGTTAATACGAAACAATTTAATTGCATGCCTTAACATTTGAGCACAACATTGCAGACCAGTACAAAATCGTCAATACCGTGAAGCCATATCATTTCTTGTTTGTTTTATAAATACCCATTTGAATTACAAGGCTACTCCTCCTAATGCTGTGTATGTAGGTTTTAATAATGACATCCAGAATGTTCTGAATTTTTTAACAAGTAAAAGTTTATAAACCTGCTTTATATTTTGCATTTATATTTAATTTCCTTTTCCCCGATGTCTGGCGCGGGACCGTTGTTTTTTCTTTTGGAGATATTTCAATTAATTATTTTACATAATTGTACATGGTGTTTTCTCTGTTTAAATGGATTTGTTTGATTAACCTGTTTGCAAGGCTTATTTATACGAATGACCAAATTATTTACAAAAGTGCGCTAATTATAGCTTGTATCAGTATCGTAGGTAACCACAAAAATGAAAAAAGTCAGGTGTAAACATTTCTGATTAATGATATTCATCGCCCTCATTGCTGGAAGTGTATTCACAATGTATTACTATCAACTATCAGTGGTATTTTCGAGCTCATGTGGTAGATATTTTTCCATTATATAACTGTTATAGTTCAACGATAATACTACGATTTCCCGACTATCGATTGTTCAAAAACTTTCGAATATGTTTGTGGAATCAATCAAAGTTAAATACATACATGGGTCGTGTAAACATATAGATACACTTACACTTATCTGTCCTAAATATATACGAGGGATATTCATGGGCGTTTAATGACCAGCTAGTCTTAACAGGTTTGGTGAATGGTTTATCTATTGTAATGGATAAGGTTGGCTGTTCATAGATGTCCTAGGGTTCGATTCGCACTGCAGGCAGGGTGTACTCGACACCAATCTTAATTGACAAGGATTGCCAGTTTTCCTACTGCAGGTCGGGGTTTTCTTCGGGCACTGCGGCTTCCTCCCCCAATAAAAACTGGACGTCGTGATATAGCTGAAAAATTGCTGAAAGTGGCGTTAAACACCATCAAACAAACAAACAAACAAAAACATAGATGTCCTTTAATATCAATCAGTTTATGTTTACATATCAAACTGAAATTCGATTAGAATTTATTAGATTGAATCGAACACACATTAAATGAATTCCAGAAAAAAGTATAAGTATCGGCGCATATATATTGTATAAATTTATTAATTTGGAAATTGTGGATGTAGTATTAACTACATGAAATGACAAATACATGGCAGAATTGTTTGAATTACGTTGTTGACTTTTGGGTAATTTATATAAAATAGTTATATCGTATATGATACCATTGAAGTCTTTTATCATATAATCACACAACTTCATTTTTGTTTATAGTTTGTCACTGTTTTGAAACTTGTTTGAAAAAATAAAAAAATAATTCATCTGAGAAACGATTCATTTAAAAAAATATTATTAGCATAATAAGATGTACATTTTGTTGTCATTTTAAAATTGTTAGTAGACCAACCATTTTTTAATTATATTTAACGAATGAACAAAAATATTTATTTCCAATATAAAAGACCAATACCTGAATATGAGTGCTATAAAATTAGATAAGATCAATAGAAATCAACACGAACCCAGCATCAGTACAGCTGTGCGCTCCTAATCGATGACGTAAGTGTGTAATCGTAGGACAGTCGTGACATTCTAATGGAAAAATAGAGATTTGTCATATTGTCATAACGAATAGCACGGTTCTATAATTAGACCGATTAAGATGTCTAATTAGTCACTTAATTTGCCATAATTTGCTCTTAAAGTTGAAGAGGTTTACATAGGGAGATTACATCGATTGGCTGTCAGTGATTTCTCAATAAAGAGATAAAATAAATCCAAACACTTAATGATATATTATAAAAAAGGCATGTATTCTTAAAATAAACTTTAATTGTTTTTATAAGTAAGCTATTGAAGAAATAATACAGAACTACAGTTGTAATGATCTAGTTACATCATTATATGAAGTTACATCATATTAATTTGTTATATCACCGATTTTCAGCTAGTGTCCCTTTAGTATTGGCGACTTCAAATTTAGCACATTTATTTAATACAATGGTTATGCGAATGTTTAATTAATACCTTCACATAAAGGAGCTAACACATCGTTTCTTTACCTACATAATCAGCTGTTTAGTATCTAAGTTTAGAAACAATTAGTTTTTTTCTGACGTCTGGTACATCTTAGCAGCGAGAGCATCTAGGTATATGCTACGTTGTTTGTTTTCCCACGTGCTGCGAGGTAACGATGAAGCAAATGACTAAAGCTATAAAGAATTTTTAGTATGACGTTTGTTTTCCTTTATAGGAGAGACCGTGTTTGTGTTTGTCTTGTGATCTCCATTATGGCTACAAAAGCGCAATTATTTGCAGTGCTTTATAAAAAAAAATGGTACAAGCGAAGAAAAAAGCATCTAAATTTAAGTCACAAAAGCAGTTTTTTAGATGCCTCCATTTATTTTCTGTTGTTTTGATTGAACAAATAAATAGCTGTTATTTCCAATGTCAGTTTAGAGAACATGTAACTGTAAGGAAAAAGTTTAATACTCTACTCTTGGGAATGATTTGTTTAAATATTACAAACAATGTTACGTGTATTTTATTCGGACCAATAAGTAAAGTAATTGGTCCAAGACTTAGATAAAATAAATCACATATCTTTTTATGTAGCTTGCTTTGTTTAGAAAAGCAGCTTCTACCAGTGTTAAGTTTTTTGGTAAAACTAACCAACAATCTTTTGAACTAATGTTTGTTTTCGATGGTACCTATATCCCTTGTTGGTCAATCATCCGAAATGTCATTATCTCAGTTCGGTTAGGGTCAGTAAATTAAACCATAGCTTTCTCAGTTCTGACTTTACTAGATTTACATGAATTCGCAAGACGTGTATATCTAGCAAAACATGGAGTTCATGTGATGTATTCCACTTTATCTTTTGTAGCGGCTACAATGAGCCCACTCATTTCCGAAATGTTACAAAAGGGGTCGTATGGTGGAAAGAGCACTCTCACGGAAACGTTACCTGCTATTGTCTACGGACAGGCATTTGTGTATTATAACCTGACAACCGTAACGAGCGGACCTTTCCTATCAGCTCTCTGGGGACTTTGTGGGTCAATGCATGGAAACCCCTTACCTAGTAAACTGCTTACGTTCAGAAATCTAACTAAACATAAAAAAGAAATAATTGAGAAAAACTGGGGACCTTGTAAAGACTCTTCTTCATAACAGAAGACTATTTAAGAAAACTAAAATGAAGCAAATATTCCAAATTTGCAGCATTTCATACAATCATTAATTTAACATTATTTACGTATCTGCCAAAGAAACGACATTCATCAAGGAAATGATAACGATATTAGTAATATTCACCTCTAGCAAAAACATTTTTGAAAGTTTCAGAGAATCAATTAAGAGCGATATAAAGAAAGACTGCAGGTTCCCCGATGTTGTTTGTGATGATATGCACTTCCGTGCGTCATTGATGGGTTATGTACCACGTCGGTTTGATAACATTAATGATTCTTGATAGTGATCTGTCCATAGATTCCATGGTAAAACACATCTTTATGCTAATAATAGAAAACACCTGTTGTCGGTGTCTTAATGGAAAAGATATTAGGGCATTTTGTATCAATAACCATTCTGTTGTGTAGATTGTGTGAAAATTTGAAAACTTGAAAACCGTCAGAAAATACATGTCATCTAGGAATGAATGGCATAACATCATGATACCAAGGTTATAAAATAGACTACCAAGGCTTCTTATCAACACTTATAGATGCTCTAAAGCTAAAATATAGTACAATTAAGATGTCTAAGAGCTTGTTGTCATGAAACGTAAAAAAAGTTCTGCTAAATTCGACAGTGCAATCTTTTTACGTTTTAAATTATGAAGTTTTAGACAAACACACTTTTCCGCTTAAAAATTGTTTGCTTAACCGTAACGACAATCTACTGTGCTCCGGCCGCGAAAACTTATTTTCTCTAAGTTGCACGTAGAAATATTTTTCTAAAATTTCCTATTTTTGCTGCAATATTAAATAATTCATTGAGTTTATAGTTTTAGTTCCACATAATATAAATTGAAAGTTATTCACGTTTCCGAATAATCCGTAAGTATACTAAATATTCCGTTTATTTATAAACAGTTTGGAATTGCACAGACTACTACTTAGGCAAAACTCCAAACAGTTCATACACATTTCACTCGATTCTTTGATTTGTGAGATAAGAATCGGTAAAACAGGTTGTTATTTCTAAAATTAAGACTTGTGATTCATTCAAATATTTATGAGCATTTAAAGTTCATTCATGAAAACATAACATAATTTTATCATTGTTTCCGACGATACTTTTTGTATTAAATCTATCCTAGCGAGCTTGAAATGGAAGACACCACCAATACACAGAGGTTATCCTCTTATTTAGACTTTTGCTACAAATAGATGTGACAAACATGATGTCCGTTCATCGATACCAACATTCCAGCAGCACCGGTCCTACGTACAATGTTAACATGTTGCAAAATAACAAATTATCTCGGTATGCTAGGTCTTGTGATTGATATTCTGATTTTCTAGACCGAACACTGGTACGATATACCTAGGTAGATGTTATCCCTTCATAAGTTCTAGGGTCGTCACATTGACTTAATTTTATCATTCTGGGAAATCCATCTCTCAATACTGGGAGACCTAATGTGGCTACGGGGGTTAGTCTTCTACTATTGATCACGTGGTCTGTGAACATTCATGTTGTAAGCTCAGGTCTCAATGCGGGCAGGTTGTACTCGAATCTAACCTTATTAATTTACAAGGATTGCCATTTTTTCCACCCAAGGTTGTTTTTTTTTCTCCGGGTCACCTGAAATAAAAACTGGACGCCATGATATAGCAGAAAAATAGTTGAGATTGGTGTGATCTATTATTTTAGAAGTTTTTTTTCATCCTGGATTAATCTTTTTTCCCTAGTATCCTTGCTCGTCCGGAGCACATGAGTGCATCAATGGTTTTTATTAGTTTTGGGTTCTGTTTTTGTGAAAATGAAAATTCAGCCGCATTTCAAAACGCCGAAAAACTGTGGAAAGTAATTGTTGATTTTAAAAAGTGTAATCTGAGATCAACAAAAGAACCAAAAAACTCGACCAAACGCGGAAGTAGTTTTCCGTTTTGTAAAGCAAAAAACCCGTCGGACAGACACGGTAACGTTTACAATAATATTTATTTGACTGGTGTTGCTGGCTAACCATAAGGTGTCTACCATGACGATGTACCAGTTTTTACTCCATCCATGGAGTTGGTACGATGTATTTGGCTTTGAATTCCCGGTTTTGGAATATCATGCATGCGTCTGTTAGTCAAATATAAAGTATTAGCAAGTTCAACCCCACATCTATTTAGATGACTGTTCATTCCAGTATTTTAGGTTTTAATGTTGTCCGTTTTTGTTATTTGTTTTTCTTTCATTTATTGATTCTTTGCCCTGCCTTTAAAGGATTTCTTTGAGTTCGTGTTTATCTGTCTTCTCTGTTTATATCATAAACGCTTACACAGCTTTGTAACTGCCTAATTTGATTTTAAAGATTCATTTATTGTAGTCGTTCAACTATTTATTTCGTTATATATAAATACAACTATATCACCAAGCTCAGTATTTTATCTGGAATAATGAGTTTCTGTTTATTAAATGTTTGTCTAATCGCGTATCTAATCGCTATTGTTTGAAAAGAACGGGATTATGTTATTAAAAGTCTGCTTATTCAAAGTACATATATGCAATGCAAAATAATGTATTTATTGAACAGACTGATGGTTTATTTACGTAGTTATGTATAATTTAACATAAGTATCTTTAAAATACCATACGAATTCAATCTAACGAAAGAAAACATTACGTCGTTTGCAAGATTCTGAAAAATAAAAGATAACACTAATTGTATTCTTCAAAATATCTATGCAAAATACGACTTTTACGACATACACTGATGCAGCAGTAAGGATTTCCGTTTGGGGTATTGTTTTGTGTATTATCATGTATTCATTTTTCACGAGGGGGGGGGGGGGTAACTAAGGATACTTATGGGTACAGGTCTGCGGACAGAGATTTGAAAACCCACCCTATTCATATATTTTTGTATGTTTTAAACGGGACCCAATCATATATTGTATTATATACTGTATTCCTTGTGTTTGTTGCTGATAACAACTCATTTTTGGGTTTTATATCAATAAATATTATCTTATCTTATATTGAAGTATTAAATCAGACCTATTCATATATTTTATAACTGCACATCCCCATTGACAAAATAGTCCATTCACTACCAAAATGATCAAGTTATGTTAATGGAACACTTTGTTTGTCAAATAACTGTGGTTTACCAAGGCTTAACATTCTCAAGATGAGAATTGTGGCATGGATATAGTTAGATAATTTACAACTATACCCAATGATTTATTTTTCAATGAAAAAAGCTACCCTTTCATATATTTTGGAGGGGTAAAAAGGTGACCCATTCGGGCCGCACATTCGTATTACCCAATATATACCAAGTTACAACCCCCCCCCCCCGTGACATTTTTGTATATTCGTGATAATTATAAGAACGTTCAGTCGACTTATTAAAGCATCTTTTAAAAATTAATACAAAATGTTACGTTTTAAACATATTTAATCAGGTACATGTATAGTAAAATATATCAATGCATAATATTGCGTTCACTTGCCGGTTCGTATAAACCTTCAACTAATTGGCAATGACAGTATCGCACTAAAACAACTAAGATATTGTGATGTTAATTAAAAAAAACATAATACTTTACACACTTTGACAATTAGTAACATGTGAAAATGAATATTATGCATTGGCTGAATAATTAATTTTAGGTTCAACGTTCTGCCATCACTATTAAGATTTAATGCACAACTGTTAACAAATCTACTGACGTATAAATCCGGAAACCATCACTATATTAGAAAATTTAATGGTGTGTCCTATGGGTGTTTTAATAACCATTTTTACAACAAATCGTGATAATTACATGCCCAACCTCGCCACGTAGTATTAAGTTTGAGATTATCTCGTCAAAGTATTGATCGACTTTATAATGATCAATATTATATGATTCATTAGTTCTGCGTTTTAAACGTAGGATATTGAGCTATGTCGTTCGTGATCATATGGCAAACAAAGTACACAAAAACACATGGTCTTAGATACAAACAATATCGGCCGATTTATTTATTTATTTATTTATTTATTTATTTATTTATTTATTTATTTATTTATTTATTTATTTATTTATTTATTTATTTATTTATTTATTTATGCGATTTACAAATATTATTTGTAGATTCGTACTTTGTCCATTTTATACTTAGCATTTTATGGCAAACAAATACAAGTAATACTCATTACTATTAAATTACCAAAAGTTCTAAAATGCTTATTTTTACAGTTTTTTTGCTGACTAAACACATCTAAACAACTGATAAAGAGACTAATGACTTCGAAGCATTTCCATAATTCAGTCTTTGTATTGGTAATAACTAATAATAAATCAAATAGGTATAGTAAATTTCTTTTCTTATATTGACTTATGTAAAGTAATATTTTTCCGTCAGACATTGAGGTTGATTGACAGAATTTTATTACTGCAATTCTTTGTTTGGACAAAGTAGACGACTGATCCAATGATCATAATAATTGCTTGTTTGTTTTCACTGTACCACTTCCTACTAGCTTGAATCGCAATAAACGATGAGGTCAAAATCGTACGCATATAAATATATATATATAAATATCCATCCTATTAATATGTAAATATATATTCTCAACATTTGCATCTGTGTGCCGCGAAAGAGATTTTAGAGGACTGAAAATATAATTTTTTACAAATGTATATTGGCAATCGGGAATAACCTGAGTATTTTTACTTTTTTATCTTATTTGTATAATTGGTTTGTTGTATTCCGATTGGATATTACAGACGTCAAGATGTTTTATAGAAGTTAAAATGTCTGTTATTAAGGACATGGGTTTAATTGGGTCTATAGTCTTGTTAAAAAGATGCTTTATAAGTTGTAATTTCTTTGTTTATTTTTCCACGTTTGAACGCTGGTATCAAATTGTATTATATAAATTGACAACAGATTGTCACGATCAATCTTTTAAGTTAAAGATTACATCAAAACATATGTATAGAGCTCCCTCTAGGTACGAAGGGGTCGACCAACAAAGCTGGTAAGCGTGTCGCATACTAGTATTGAAAATCTATCAATATGGTTACTACCGTGGATCACAGATATAAGCAAGAGACGAAAAACTTGCCAACGTTTAGAATACACATTTAAACAGCTCACCCGTTCAACTAGCTAACGGTCGTACTAGTGATTTACCAAATGACAAGATCAATGAGAACCAGCTCAATACGTCATCAGAGGTATTGCGTAAAAATGGTAATTCCGAAATGAACTTTCGTATACCTGTTCGTGTTCAGGGTTCAACAGCAGAGGTCCAATCTTCCGACGAAAATTTGTTCACTGGTATAAAGCGGAAAAGAACATCTCGGTATTACATATCGGGAATCAACTCTAAGTCCACCAAGTCTGGAATCGTTTTGTTCCTAGAAGCCAAAGGTATACAAGTGACGTACTTGCGTTTATTCAACTCGCAACGGGACTCTCTTGTGATGTCGGCAAAACTCCATGTGTCCGAGCGCTGTGATGACCTTACCGAGAATGACCAGTTCTGGCCCACTGGTGTTCGATGTAGACGATGGATGAGCAACAGAGAATGGTATCAGACGAGTCCGACGGAAACTGACTCTAATGTTGATAATAAATAACTTATAATGATAAGTTACAATATACTTTATCTCATACGTATACTTACCCTGTGTTTGTCCCTATCTTTATTTTTTATGTCTAGTCTATCACTCTTAGCATGGAATGTCAGAGGAATCATGTCCTCTACGATGTGTCTTAGTTTGCTTTTAAACCAAACCAATTGTGATGTATGCATTATTTCAGAGCATAAATTAAAAGAAAGGTCTCTAAATTATTTGTCTAGCTTAGAAAAAGACTACATGTGTGTAAGTAAAGCAGATGTTTTACCGGACAGTTATAATGCCTATCACGGCAAAGGTGGTATTGCTATCATGTATAAAAAATCATTACAATTTTCTATTTTTGAAATATCAGATATCGAATCTACACGTATCATAGGGTTAGAACTTAAGAGTCATATAATTGGGTCAATTTTTATTTTTGGATGTTACCTTCCATCTGATGAATCAATTGAAAATTATAAATATGAGCTGAATGTACTTGATTCTTTGTATACATATTATAGTGCATTTGGCAATATTGTTATTGCTGGAGACTTGAATGCCAGTTGCATCCCTACTGATGTAAATATATCTAATAGAAATAAGTCACGTGAACTTGTAGAATTTGTAACACGAAACACATTATCATATGCAGGTGGTAATATTGTATATATAGGTCCAAACTATACATATTTGACAAAGAATTCTATGTTAGATTATATTTTATTTGATAGTCACCTTAGTAGAAACATTAAATCTTATGAAATCCTTGCTGAGGGGACTATAAGTAGTACTTCGGACCACTTACCAGTTTATGCTGACATTTATTTAGACTGTAATCCACACTGTGTTATCAATGTATCGAGTAAATTTCCAGCATGGCATAAAGCGACAGCCGACCACATTAATAGTTATAAAGACAATTTAGACGAACAGTTGATAAGCTTAAACGATAAAGTGAGAACTTGTGATATAGACTTAGATGATGCTTACGAACAATTTATCTCGATCATGCATCGGACATCTGAAAGTAGTATTCCTAAATGCGGCTTTAACAAACACACCAAACCTTATTGGAATGAAAATGTTAAACTTGCTCACGACAATGAACGATATCTTAGACGCAAGTGGATAGCCGATGGTCGTCCGCGAGGTATGCAGCATGATTCTTATAGAGACTACAAGCGTGCTAAGTATGATTTTAGGCGTATTCAAACTGCTGCAAATGAACAATTTATCCAAAAGTGCTACGATGATCTCAACGAAACCGCAAGTTGTGATGTAAGATTATTTTGGAAATCACTGAAACACTTCAAACCAAGCATCTCAAAAATTTACCCAGAGATAATCCACAATGACAAAGTGCATAATACACCTGAATCGGTTGCGGAATGCTTCGCTGAATATTTTTCTGAGGTGTACAAACAATCGAACGATGACAATTTTGACATAGAAAACAAAACAGAAGTGGATATTTTTTATTCGGATATTCTTTCAGAAGCAGCGAATAACCCAGACGGAAATTTACCTGGTGGAATAATAGAGGAACGAGAAGTGTACAAAGTCATTCACGATCTGAAGTTAAGGAAAGCCGCCGGTTACGATAAGATACAACACGAACATTTGAAATTCGGCGGAGACTCTGTTATTAGTTTCTTAACTTCCTTATTTAATATGATAGTGAAGCATGGACGTACCCCAAGCGTATGGAAACTCGGCCTAATCGTTCCGATATATAAAGGAGGCGACAAACGCAAGTCATCGCCGGACAGCTATAGACCCGTGAGCCTCTTATCCTGTGTGTATAAAATTTTTGAGTCCATAATTCAATCTCGTCTGTCGGACTATGTGCTTTCTGATAAATGCTTTCCATGTCCCCAGCAGCAAGGTTTTCAAAAGAACATCGGTTGCATAACAGCATCCTTTAATTTATATGAAACTGTATTTCACAACCTAGAATTATCTAGTAAGGTTTATGTTGCATTTTTAGATAGCAAAAAGGCGTTTGATACTGTATGGCGAGCTGGCCTGATGTGTAAACTTTATAAATTAGGAATCAAAGGTAAAATTTGGTCCATTTTAAATGATTGTCATGTTGATACAAAAAGTTCTGTAATTGTTAATCAGCAATCATCTATTTTCTTTGATGTAAAACAAGGCGTTCGCCAAGGTGGCGTATTATCTGGCTTATTATACCTTATTTTCATAAATGATCTATTATTAGATATTGAGAATGCTAATGTTCATACTGGTATGTTTAATTTAACTAGCTGTTCACCAACACTTGCGGATGACATCTCATGCATAAGTATAAGTCCTGTCGGATTGCAGCGTATGTTGAATACTTGTTTCGATTACTCTCGTAAATGGCGTTTCTGTTTTAATGTTCAGAAATCAGGTGTTGTGCAGTTTTCTCCGTCTACACGTAGTGCACGATTAGAATACGCATGGTATATTGGAAATGAACTATTACCTTTGTGGGATAGTACCGTACATCTTGGTATTCTGCTTGACTCGAAGTTCAATCAAAACGATCGTATATCTCGTGCATGTAGGAAAGGCCGAAATGTATTCTTTGCAACAAATGTGATTGACTATAAATCAGCCCACCCAAATGTACTCTTAAGACTATATAAATCCGTGGTATTACCAACTGTGCTCTACGGGTCAGAACTTTGGTGCGATTTAAAGCAGAGGGATGTTAAAGCTATAAACCAATTCCAACACTTTATCGTTAAGCGGATTTTGAATCTTAAAACAACAACCCGATCAGACATGTGCGAAAGCCTTTTAGGACTACATCCATGCATAACATACGTCGATAAACGGAAACTGTATCTCTTGCAGAAACTCTGCAATTTGGACAATAAATATCTCTCAAAACGCATATTTCTCGTAAGGCTATTTTCATTTCTATACGATACAACCAAGAAACACTTAGGTTTTATCCCCGATGTAATTAAACTTTTGTACTTATATGATCTACATTCGTATCTACTTAACTTTGTTCTTGAAGATCAATTCCCATCTAAAGAGGAATGGAAACGAATTGTAACGGACTCTACCTCAACTGTTCAAACTGAAAAATGGAAAACTAGGGTTACATCTGACAATGACTTTCAAAGATTTCGGGAAATACATAACGATGTGGTTTTTGCAAAATTCTGGAAATCATCCATAACAAACCGGGAAATTACAAACTCTTATTTTATTACAAAATTAATTACAGACATTCCATACAGCACAGGAGACACCTGCTCAGTTTGTGATAGAACATTTGTCGACGTATACGTACATGCGTGTTGCAACTGTACGGGAACATTTAGCTTACTCAATTCATTTTGGGATGTAATTATTGAGAACTTTCCTTTGCAACTTTTTACTGAACTTTATACAAAATCTGAAGATGAATTGTACTGTATTATGCTGGGGAGCAGAAAAGGCATGGACAACATAGTAGATCTCATTGACGACTCTAACTTTGGACACCTTTGCCATATCCATGTGATACAATCTATTGCCCATTTTAACAGGCTTAGAACTTGTGCATGAGTTAGTATCGGTGGGTGTTGTCCCATCATATATTTCATAGTTTATATATCAATGGACTTAACGTACCATTTCTTTATGTTCTTTTTCTTTTCCATTTACTTTTTTGTGTGTTGAATTATTTACTACTATATTATATGTTTATTCATTAATCTCTTGTATTAGAGGAAATAAAGACATGAATGAATGAATGAATGGATCACAGATATAAGCAAGAGACGAAAAACTTGCCAACGTTTAGCATACTGATAAAGGTCAACAACGTGTCGCTTGCAGCTTCGTAGCAAGAGGACGTGAATGCTTTATTGTCTTTTGTTTTTTGTGGCATTAAATTATCTTTTATATTTATTCACTTATAAAGACGTATTTTAAGCAATTGTAGAATCTAATTCCTTCATATTACTATATAACAGACTGTAACGGACAGTCTGTATCATCTAGATATACTGTATTTACATGTGCAAAGTCAGTAAACATACATACATTAACAAATGATCGTTTAGATTAGATTGATAGTAGTTGTTATGACCAGCGTTTTATTTATGTTCAGTAATAGTATTTATGGTGTTCTATTTTTCAGGTTTTAAGGTTAAAAAATTTTCTGCATCATTATCGTATTATCATAAAAAATATGATACAACGATATATCATTAATGTTAACTTGTCTCAAGTAGTTGAACCATTAATAACAAATGTTGAGCCTTTAAAGACAAATGTGATCTTATAATAATAGAGTCCCTACATCGGGTATAATGGCTAAAAAGATTAACTGCTTGAAATTCTAATATATATTGCTATAATGTTATTCTCTTCTAAGTTATTTACATAGCTGACTATTTATAACTTCAAGTGAAAACCTTATTTTCTTAACATACAATGTCTACGCTCAAAAATATATCAACGGCGCACCAAATATAAAGTCTAATAAGAACGTTTTGTAAAGTTGACAAAATGATGTCACAAATAAACCTAGTTTCGGATAGAAATAGGTGCTTGTCTGGGCATTTCGTACAAAATCAAAAACTTTATTGAATTCAAGCGATTCATCTCATTTCTAAACTATTTGTGCATCATATAAACTCGATTTTGAAAATAGATTCATTCAGAATTACACATTTTATGCAAAGTTAAAGTAGATCTACTTTGAGTCTAATAAGCACCTCTTTCGACTACTACATCATCTTATAGGTATACCTATTAACTGTGCCGACGTTTTCACATGAAACGGATTAAATCTATTTACATGAGTTACAAATGAAAATGTTACTGTCTCAATCTGATTTTTTAAACTATGTTGGCAACCTACCATATTTCATTCGCTGTTTCAATATAAAGTGATTTTCTTTTTAAATCACGATTTTGTCTTATCAAAAAGTAATCGTTTTAAACGGTAAATGTTGACAAATGTTTCAAGCAATGATCGTGTCTTTCAACTTAGTCAAAAGAGATTCTTACAAACGAAAGTGCTGCAATTTTATGACGAAATAAGTACTCGATGTTATTACAAAGAAAATGTGATTGGTTATTGTATAAACCAATACAATATCAAATCAATGATTATGTCATTGCTCATTATGCAAATTAATTGGTCAAACCTTGGGATGATGAACTAATCAATACCTTTTCTGTTTTAGATACTGTTTCTGTTATCTGGTTACTATATATCTGACGCATCGTTACCATATAATTTTGATAAACAAAACATTTTAATCAAAGACAAACGAATTCTGTTGATCTTACGCAGCATTATGTAGTCTTTTTTGTGTGGACTAATATATAGTTGTGCTGTGAAATATTTATAAATAGTTGTTTTTACGCACTGACTCTTTGAGGTCTTTTGATAGTCTCTCGCAAAGGAGCTTACCTTCGTAAAAAAACACTTAACAAAGCCCTAAAAAATCATATGAACTTGTTGATGCAAATCCTCGTTTATATTGTTTAAATGATAATCAATAAATTAAAAAGCAACAGTTGACCCCAAAAATAATTTTAAGATCCTAATTCTAAATAATCTAAGAATTTTCTTCTTAGTTGCCGCTTTTGCTGAAAATTTTAAACTGGTTGAATTTCTTGAAGTTAAACTGGCAGGAAAAAATAGTTAAATATTTTCTTAAATAAACATCAGTTTGCGGAGCTATATAGATGAACGGCGATGGTTTAAACTTTTTACATTTTTTTAAACATATGTATATGTTGACAGAAAAAAACATTTGCTCATTAGCTACATGTTACATTGTGTGTAGATTAGTATGACCTTGCAAATGATTGATTTTCTCATCTATCTGTTGATACTGGCTTACTACAGATAGAAGGAGTAAGAAAGGTCGATGAACTTTCTGCAAATAATAAATCGATAAATTTGTCGATATAAGTACTAGATGGTAATTTGTATATACAAGTCAATACATCTGTCGTTGTTACAACTTTCTATTGAAATCATATTACTCTACTAGCGTTTCAGATAGTTTAGTCTTTATTTGCAAATCGAACCTTTCAAAGACTGTCAAAACCTTGAAGCTTTTAATAACAAGTCCAAAATATATTTCCTATATTTTTGCTGTCTAAAAGATGTGTACCATTATCAATCACATATTCACATGCAGATTAAAAAAATTCTTGTACTTAGAATGTAGAACAATGCTGTTTGTTTTTTTTTACTTTTGCAGAGTTTTGTACGTTTATAACGGTTTGTGATTGTATCAATGCAGCTTAAGAGTTGTATCAGCTTTTCCAGAAATTATAGCAGGTGAACAGCAACGCACATTTTATGCCACGGTAACAGCACACATTGATAAAATAATTGACTTCAAACTATATATTAACAGAGGATAATTATAACATCAGTAGCAAACAAGCCATACTCTACATTGGTTCATTGTTTTAACTCAACAAAATTTTCTGAAAAAACTAATAATATGAAAAGAAAAAGGGATAGAGATAAGAAAACAACTAGTTCACCAAAAGGAGAAAACAGTGAAATCGACGAAGACATAAAGACGAAACCACACACAACAAAAAGCCGAACCCAATAAAAACATCTGTTTGTGCTTTCGAATTTTAAAACAATTTGAACCCAATAAATACATCCATTTGTGCTCTCGGATGTATAAAAAAAACCCGAACCCGTTAAATATATCTATTTGTGCTCTCGAGTGAATATAAAGTACTTATATATTAAAATTATAAATTATTACTATTATAATATGTATAGCAAAAATTTCTCATATACATCTTAATTCTAAAAACATTATTAATTTTATACTGATGCTTTGCAACATTTTCCAAATATCTTGTGCCTATAAAATATACAAATGAAGTGTTAATATGTTAAGATGTAACAGTTGAATTAACAATATAAATATTCGTTATTTTACATAAAAGTTACTGCATGTATAATTTAAGATCATATTAACAGGGTGCAACATAATGTTCGTTTTCAGCTGCTAGTCAATCATCCATTCAGTCGTTTACTGAGATGTATTACCACCTGTAATGTCCGTCAATAGTGTCAGCTGTTGCTCCATGATGACTATGCGACGATATATATTTCACGTGATGTCAAGGTAACCATTAACTGACTCATTTCTTTAAAGTTGTAGAAGTTCATTTACATAGGACAGCAAAATTATAAGGAACAGTATGAACTATACGTACTCTGACAACACTTAGGATTAACAAATCAAGAAAAATATTGAAAAGTTTAGAAAACATTATTTTTGCAACAGGTTACAGTCAATTTTGTGGCATATTTATATTGAACTAAATACTTATAGTACACATTTAAGGTTGAAAACAATACTATACGGCTTTAATTAACAGCATTAAAACTGCATTGATGTAATGATTATATCTATCTTTTTTCTATTCTTTTTTCAATTCTTTTATATTTTTCAATCGTCTGTTTAACTTTCGTTGTATATATCCAGCAAACATAGTAGAATGTATGCATGCTTCAATAATTTTTTTACCATACTGTATATTGGAGAACACTTTATAAGTTACTTGTGTCTTATCCTATTTGCATATTTGAGCCAATAACCGTTTAAACTAAACTGATTCGATGAACCATTTATAAGTTGAAATATATTTAAAAAGTAAGATTTAAAGAACGAAAATAATTCGTGTGCTTTTTTTGTTTTCTAGCTGATAGAAATCGTCTGTATTAATTCTTATTGGGTTAAATAATTTACCTTATTCTTGGGCAATTAAATTTATGAGATCTTTGTCAAACTGTCGAACATTCAGAGAAATCATTTAAAATCATTAATTGTAAATTCATTTTATTTGCACAGTCTTTTTATTCGCCGTAGTAATAGTGTTATATGTAATTTGTCAGACAAAAACCGTTATTAGAACAGGTACGATGATCGAGTTCATTAATATATAACTGTGATAATTTTGTTGTTTAATATTAAATTGACTTTCAATTTTACAAAAAAAACCCCAACAATAATATATTCCTAATTAAAATGGAATCAAATAAACCAAATAGTACTAACAGTATCAAATGACTATATAATGTAGTACCTTCCATTTGGACAGATAACTATTAGAAGACTATGATAAGTCTATTGTCCCCAGTTTTCTATTTGAACTGCTGTTATTGACATTCTTTCATAATCTGATAACTAAGTGCTTCTGATGAAAGTAATGTGGGAGCAGGTGTGCTGCTAAGGACAGCAAAAAGTCGTGTGGAGAAGAAGTGTTCAAATGCCGGCAATATTATAAGCTCTTGTTGTTCGATCGGCTTCCTTGCTATTTTTCATAATAAATATTGTTTATTTTCATGTTTATAATACAATATCATATAATATGAAACAATAACTTAAAAAGGAAATGTTAAAGTGTATGCAACAAATTGTACACCATTTAGCAATGTTATTGCTAACATTTACCAAGTCATACTTTTTGTAATTGTGACTGCTGTCGTTTTTTACTATTTGTATTCGCTTTTTTTGGTTCTTTTAATATATTTTCTAATAAAAGTTGGCGACCGATGGTCGCGCAAAATGACGTAAGGTCGCTTTAGTTTCTTCTTGTCAATACAAACACATATTTCTGAAATGTTAATAACTAATGTTACAATAAAGCAATTATTCATTTGTTCTGCATAAAACCTAGATAAAACATCACTGCTTTTAGAGACCAACGATATGAAATATATGGGTTCTACAAATTTGGCCTCGCAGCCGGTCACATTTGGGCCTATCTTGATTGTCTTTCTGTAGAGAGCAAACATTACAATAATGGAAACGGGGGGCTTGGCATGCCATAAAACATGATTAAATCCGCCATTTTTGAAATGCATGTTCATTGCTTTAGATGCTATATTTTCAGATGTTGGTTCTCGAATTGCTTTGTCTTTGATTTGTATGTTGTCTTTTTGACAATCTCCTTGGTGTTCGGTATTTTGTTATTACTTTCATTTCTACCAAATTTCGTAAATCGACTGACGCTGTTTGTGTACTACGGAAGCTCTGCAAATGTTAACAAACTTCTTATTAGAATGGAATTGCTATTTTGAACTGAACGAGTGGTTGGCTTCCGTAACCATTACATAACCGTATAAAGAAATTAAACCTTACATGCACACACGTGTAAGTAACCATTGTTATTTTATGACAGACTAAAAGCCTGCTTTCGTATCTACTTCCGGTACAACTTAATCGTTCAGCAAGTATACGTTGAACATCGTTATATTCAAACGACAAGAGACTACATTTTGGCTTTTTGCAACACACAATAGTGTTAGCTGTTATTTAGAATTTTATTATTATTTGATTTGATCTTGTATTTAAAATTAATTATTTTATGGATGATGGGACAATTTGTTTATTTTTCATTCCTCGTTGCACAGTTGCATTGGTCATAAAGGTGAGTTCTATTTAACATCATTACAAATTTTTAGTATGACTTATGCATATTATCAAATGGTGAGAGTCATAAAGGATTTATTTTTGAAACTGACGCAACGGCAACGTAATCGTTCACGTGTATATAATATTATTATTGGAATTTTGATACATGTTTATCTGATAATATTAAAGATTATACTAACTCAACTGATATAGTCTGATATAAGCATCATATTTTTGTCTTAGGTCTCGTGCTAGTTACAAAAGCATACCAACGATTAGTGTCTCTAGAAAAGTCTTCAATTTCTGAAATCGTGTATTTGTGACAACAATGTGTACCTAACAAATACACAGTGCAATTTTAAATTTTGTAACAACTACATGGTTAGTTTTGTCAATATTTAGAATTGGCAACCACAGAAAAAAAATATGCATTTATCACCTTAATTATCACATAAATATCGGGATAAAATGTCTTAAAATGACTTAAACAATTAAAAAACGATAAACGACTTAGGAAAATACTATTCTGTGTTTTCAAAATGGTCTTTTAAAGTAAAATAGCCTATACGATCGCCGTAAACATAAGTTAACAATTATCAATATCAGTTTCATTATTAAAAAAAGTAGACATAATAGAAATCGTACTCTCAATCAGAGGTGTCTAATAACGAGTGTGGCCTCCAATGACTGCTTTATACAAATGTATATATATGACACAAAGAACCGAACACTTTATTGAAGTTGTTGAAGTCTAATGGAATGTCCTTTGCCGCTTCCAAAATTGTTGTGCGTACTTACACCAGAGTGTTCGGTGCGTTCCATCTACGAAATCCTCCCAAACTAGTTTCGTGTTCGAGTTTGGCAGTATTCGCAGCAGTTGCGCACGATTACCATTTAATCTACATCGCCGGACAAGTACAAAATTAGACTCTCGTAACTTTTACCAATACATGAAGTTGCAGATAGTTTTCTCAATTTTTGAATTCAGTGTACAGTGAATGTGCTACGATGATTGTTGGATACACATATTAGTGACTAGTGGTATATGATACCTATCCCGTTTAATCAACTTACCAGCTCACATTCTACAGTAATGGAAGCGGGAGGTTTGTCGTGCCATAAAATCTGATTTAACCCACCATTTCTTTTGAAATGCCTGAACCAAGTCAGGACCATTGCTGCTGTAGTTACTATGTTTGTGGTTGTTGGTCCTGGAATGACCGGTTTCTCATCGTTTTTGGTATTTTGTTATAACCTTCATGTACAAACTTCAAAAATGACTCCATGTAAATGTATTTTAATTTCTGTTTTTTTTACGAAAAATAGTTTTTAAGCAGTGCACTGTTTCATTACGAATTATATATCAAATTAAGTATAGAAGGTGAAAATAACCATGTATTACTATTTTCAGTTTATTTTGAATTTAAAAATCCCCCCCCCCCCCAGCTTTTATTGCTCATTTTGAAGCTTTATTATTTACTTCTTCTTAATTTTTTAATAACTTGTTCATATATATTAAGTAGAATCCATATCCACAATAAAATAAAAGAAAAATAATTGTTTGTGAAAGTGAAAGCCTCAATCCAGTCTTATTCTGTAAGAAAATATGCTAACATAATTACACAATTTCGAATGTTTTGTAACGAATTGATTAATTGGTTAAATATTCGCCTAAAGTATAGCAAGCAATATTTCAGTTGTATTCACGGCGAGAACAAGTTGGAAACAATAAATCAACGGGAAAAAGGACAAACCAATGGAACAAAATTTGACTGGAGATATATTAAGCATTGGGTAGATACGGATGATTAAGCATGTTGGATACAATGAGACACATCTTTTTTCTCAATCTACAAAACGAGTCATTGTCATGCCAGGAGTTTGACATAACCCCATATGATGCGCGATCAGGCTTTCTGTATTATAACTAACACAACCGAAAAGACCTCCTCTATCCTCCAAATGATGACGCACTGTATGGCTCTGTTGGTCGAGTGATACGATGCTTTATGTCCGACATTTTCTTTTTGTCCGACGTCGCTTTTTGTCCGATAATTTTGCTTTTCGTCCGAACTTTTGCTTTTTGTCCGTCAACCTTTTATCCGATTAGCTTTTTGTCCGATATTTTTGCTTTTTGTCCGATTTTTTGCCATTTGTCCGAAATTTTGTATCCGATTAGCTTTTTGTCCGACTTCTTTGCTTTTTGTCCGATACAAGTACTATCATTCGTCAGATTTTCTTACACCGAATTTATTTTTATGTGAAAGAAAGAAAAAATACCTAGCATCACGGGGCCTGTGGTCCACAGGAATGGGCCAAGTCTGTCGAAATTGTGTATGTGTGTGACCCCCAATTTTTTAGGCATTTTTTCAATATTCATTTATGAAATTTTAATTCTGAACATTTTTTTAAAAATCTGATGGAATTTGCTTATATCCCAGAACCACCTGAAATGCGCTGTGAAACAAAACAACAAAATACGTGTAAATTCATAATTCAAATGAGTAGTTCCGGTATGGGCATATTTTAGCCTAAAAATATTTCGATTTTTTAAAAATAAGACGGAGTTGAAGATTATGTATTTTAACATGAAACCAAAATGGTTCCATTGAAGCCCGTTTTAACATTTCTGCATATAATCCACAAATTACACCATCTAAATATGCAAAATTCAAAAATTCAACTAGCGTGTTGCCACTGCTAAATCAGCCCCAGATATGTGAATATTAGGCGTTTTTCATTAATTTTGACTTTTTAATTCAAGTTTGAGTATTCATTTTGGAATTAATCACAAAACTTGATCGTTCATGGATGTATGAACGAATATCTCGGACCTTACAAAGTGAATGAAATGCCGAAGTCTGAAATATCTTATTAAATATCAGTAAAAACGTAATTTTAAAAAAGAAAACCAAGAGATTATACGTAATTATTAGATTTCAGGCATTTCATGTATTGACCACAAATTACGTTTTTTTCTTTAAAAATGGGTCTACGCAAATTTCCTGTCGCATAATTATGCCATAAATTAAACAAAATCCAATGACAAATTAGATGAAAAATAGCATACAGTCGTAAAGTTTTCGTCAATTTTTTTCAATACCATTTCTATCACTAAGTTGATCGCAAATTCACTAAAGAGGTTTGAGTTTAAACAAAACTTTCGGGTTTCTCTTCCTGTATCCATTCAAACCCATGATACTCTAATATCATGTACCCCATATTTCCTTTTCAAAATTTCGTAAAACATGTCAAAAGAAGACCATATACAAATTTTAGTCGAAGTTTAATTATTATTGCTGTGTTTTTGGAAAGGAAAATGAAAGTAATGATAAACCTATGAAAAAAGGCAGAGAAACTTCATTTCCTGCCAAAACTTCAACTGCTTACTCGTGTACCTATGGATATTTTTTTCGCTTTATGTACTTATTTTAGTACGGAAGCCGATAAAGGTCATTTGAACAAAAAATATTATGTCGTAATAACAACATAACATGTCGTAATAACGACATAGCTATGTCGAAATAACGACATAGCATGTCGTAATAACGACATAACATGTCGTAATAACGACATAACATGTCGTAATAACGAAATAGCTATGTCGAAATAACGACATAGCATGTCGTTACAACAACATAGCATGTCATAACAACAACATAGCTATGTCGAAATAACGACATAGCAATTTGAAATAACGATTAATACTAATATCAACGGAACAAAATAACTAAATCTGGACTTTCCTGTCGCTGTCGAAACAATAACTACGGGACAGTGATACTTTGATTATAAGTAATTACAAAAAATTCCAATTCAAATTTTTATTGTTCATTCTGTGAAATGCAATTTATATCTAGTTCGGCTTTTGTCACCTGTGTAGCCTTATATCTAGTTAGGGTTTTCACCATGTGCATAAACTACAGAATAAAGCCTTTTACTAGTTGTAGCTTGATTTGTCCCGTACGTATTTACATGCTATGTCGTTATTACGACATGCTATGTCGTTATTACGACATACATGTTATGTAGTTATTACGACATAATTTTTTTTCAAATGACCCTTATCGGCTTCCGTATTTTAGTGATCCAAATATAAATATACAAATTTTCACGAAGATTCAATTATTTGACTTTCAGGTGTGTATCTCCTTTAGAGTTGCGTGCTTTGCAACACGGGGAACTTGAGGTTCCTATTCCTTCGAATTACCGATTTGTGGCGACATGAACAGTTTATTGCAAAACGGGCTTTAGTAGTCAACCCGTTTGGCAATAACGCGTTTTTTTGACGGAATTTAACTGATGAAACTACAGAATGTTCCTAATAATGTTTTGGTTTATCTATGAACTATTGTGAATATTATACAATTATAGCTTTGGTTTGAGGTTGATAGGAGAATATATTGACTAAACAGATCTGAATATCGACCGAGGACGCAGTCCAAGGTCGATATTCATCTGTTGGTCGATATATTCTCGTATTGACCGAATCTTAAGTTGTAATTGTTATATTATTAATATTATATAATATTGTGTGCACACCATTTGTTTGACAGATTTTTAAAATGTAATATGATTACGAGTCTATATACATAATAAATGTATAATTGTTCTATGACAAGTATTCCACACATCACAAAACACAACAGACCCCTTTTTGTACATAAAATTTACCAAAATAGAACCAAACTGTGAACCATATAATAAAGATGTTGAATAAAACTCATTTCTTGTCACCATTTGTGATATACCTATTTAACTTTTGGAATTTTTGAAATCTATTTTAGTAACGTGCTGTATAGGTATGCAGCATAACAAAATATCGCTGGAAAATTCTATTTTTAGGTATATTATATGTGCCCAAAGAAATACAAAATGACCACGTGGTATCGTTAGACAAATCAAAATAAAGAAAATATCTAATATTAATAATATATATATATATCAGCACAAACAGATACCATCCGATTACCGATACATCCCGAGATAGAAGTTAATTGCAAAATGGGTTGGCGCAGTCAACCCGTTTTGTAATAAAATCGCATTTGGCAATAACCAGTTTTGCAATAAAGGAAACCAAAACCAAGAACACATTAACGGAAAGGGAATAATAACACGCCCATAAAATTAAGCATGGTCTTGTCCAAGTAGAGATGGATTTACCACATGCAACTATCAATTTATTCAAGTCAACGGATATAAAACTGAAGGAATACCATCAACCTATTTACAAGCGCCTGTTTTAGAAGTTCAATAGTCAACTTAGCACTCCGGTTTAGCACATAGCAAAATCTAGTATAACGTATAAGTTGTGAAATCTAATTACCATACCGGACTGCTGGAATATTTCAATCGCTATACGGGTATTTAGCATTTGGAAAGTTGAAGTCATCACGTTTGTCTACAGTCCATTTTGTAGTTCTGTCTCTATTTCCAGAATAAGGTTTAAGTATTAAAATCTGAAGGATTACACTAAATACGGAAATATTGGATCGAAAGGGAAAAAAAGTAAAAGAAAAAAATCGCTTCATTTATCATATGCTCGTATACTACTTACTTTCAACTTTTGTAGACCTACGGTACAGAACAGGACTGGCCTTTCAATGACTTCGCAATTGTGTGTGTTTCTTATAGATATAGGCACAATGTAACTGTTATAGTAATATACTATACTGGCCATAATGACTAACTCAGTTCGTTTCACAAAATGTATTAGCAGCAAAGCAATAAAGTAAATTAACTATTAAAGGTGGCCAAACCTAAGTACATGTATAATTTCAGAAGCATTCGTAACAGGGTTTAAGAGTATGCTGAAAAGAGTTGAAAGCTGCACTTCTTAACAAAAATACGACTCAATTTCCATCACTTGCAGCGAGGTCGTGCGATGTTACGGTCACCGAGCCACGATGTCTGGCTCTGCACCTGCAGTCTCACATAAACAAAAGCATGCTACTATTTTGAGAGTTAACACAATTATATCGATTGGTTGGATGTTTGCTCTATGTCCATCGAGCAATATTTTAGCTATATCCAGGACGAGAACGAGTTAAAAAATAAATCAATGTGAAAAAGGGATGGAAAATGTTTGACTGCATGTAAAACAATTGAGTATGGGTTGGGACGAATTAACCTTTTGCAGCGGCTACAATGAGCATACTCTTTTTCAAATCTATAAAAGGGGTCTTTATCGTTCAAGGAGCGTGGCACTCTCCAAATACATCACCTACCACGGTCCGCGACCAGGCTTTCCGTATTATGACCAGACAACCTCCAACGACAGGGTCTCCCCTATCCGCCACCCGGGGCTGCTTTGTCTAATTGTTTACGTTACTAAATGTGACAAATTTATATCATTAACACTAGAATATATGACCAAAGTGAGTGACATTATTTGTCGATCAATTGAATCATTGGACGAACACCCTCATTAAATATGGCAAAAGCACTGTTCATACATTAACCAACCTACCACGATCGCTGGTTGACGTTATTTTTATTAAGTAGAGTATAATTAAAACAAAGCACTAATTTGATAATTTATTCAAAATACCATCAAGCCCGACTCGTATTTTATAAAGTACACACGTTTTACGCAAAAAAACTTTAAAGATAAACTTTATAAAAGTACAGACAAATGCAAAAATATACTTAAAAACTAAATATAATAAATGAATTAAATATTTAAAAAATATTTTTTGAATGTAACCGTGGTTAGGGTTTTTTGTTTGTTTTTAGTTTTCAATAATAAGTATTAAATTTTCTTTTTTCTTTTTTATTTCTTATTCTGGTTGTAAACAAAGAAAGTAACACCCAAAAAATAATATTATAATAGTACATCGTTATATTTTTACTTGTGTATAGATATCCATAACTTCATAAAGAACGATTTAAACATGTTTGCAATTTAATTGCTAAACGGGTTATTGCAAAATGCGTTCTTATTGCAAAACGGGTTGACTACTCCAATCCGTTTGGAAATAAACTTCTGATGTTGAAAAATATGATGAAACAGGATATATACTTATAATAGTACATCGGTATATTTGTACTTGTGGATAGATAATCCACAATCTATCCACAACATTATAAGGAACGATTTAAACATGTTTGACAATTTTATTGCAAAACGGGTTGACTTCTCCAACCGGTTTGGCAATAAACTTCTGATTTTGAAAAAAATATAATGAAACATAATATATACTTATAATAGTATAACGTTATATTTGTACTTGTGAATAGATAATCCACAAACTATCCACAACATCATAAAGAACGACTTGTACATGTTTGACAATTTTATTGTAAAATGCGTTCTTATTGCAAAACGGGTTGACTACTCCACCCCGTTTGACAATAAACTTCTAATGCTGAAATAAACTAGAGGCTCTTAAGAGCCTGTATCGCTCACCTGACTTACAAAAAAAAATTTAAGAGTCATTACTTTTCTATTAATTTTGATATTAAATGCTAAAGAGTTTACATGATGATGCTGTTTCTATGAATGTTGCCATGTTTCAAATCAATCTACATGCGGTTTGTAAAAAGAAGATTTTTGAAATTTCAGCCAATCAGAACCCAATCGTGGCCCTGGAAGCCATGTTGAATTTGCAATTGTCTCGAAAAAATCAAAACATTTAGATAACAATCCAACCTTCATTTCTGCATAATTTGGCTTCATTGTGTGGAACTATTTCCAAAAAAAGAAGTTGTTTGTATGTTTTTCTCATAGGGTCCTATGTTAAACAAAGTCCTGCGATGGTGGCCATCTTAGATTTTGGATCGGCACTAAGAACTCAAACTTTGTAGAGGACCATCTAAGGTATATATCTGCGATATTTCAAACCAATCATCCAAATGGTTTATGAGAAGAAGAATTTTGAAATTCAGCCAAATTAGAACGCATTATTGGTCCTGGATGCAATGTTCAATTTGTAATTGCCTCGAAAAACACAAATTATTAAGATAACTATCCAACCTTCATTTCTTTATAATTTGGCTTCATTGTGTGGAACAGTTTCTGAAAAAAAGTTGTTTGTTTGTTTTTCCCATAGGGTCCTATGTTAAAATATGTCCTGCGATGGCGGCCATCTTGGATTTTGGATTGGCACAAAAACCCAACCTTTGTAGAGGACCATCTAAGGTACATTCCTGCAATATTGCAAATCAATCTGACAAGCGGTTTATGAGAAGATTTTTGAAATTCAGCCAATCAGAACGCATTTAAGGCTCTGGCAGCCAGGTTTAATATTTGATCAGCACCAAAAACTCAAACTTTGTTAATAAACATTCCTGCTAAGTTTGGTTCCTTTTGGCCAAGGGGTTTTGGAGAAGAAGATTGAAATGTGAAAAATGTACGGACAACGACGACGAAGACGGACGCAAAGTGATGGGAATAGCTCATACTGACCCTATGGGTCAGGTGAGCTAAAAAAATGAAACATAATATATAAAGTAGAAAAATATGATAAAAAAAGATATGTAAAAGATATAGTATATCGTTATATTTGTACTTGAGCATAGAAAACTAACAACATCATAACAATATGGTGGCATATATCTGTCCCTACTTGTCACATAGCTAAGTATATTTGTCACATATTTAAGTAAACTTGTCAGATAATAAAGTTATAGTATTTTAAAGAAAAATTAACCGTAGTTTGCGTTTTTGCCCTTAATATGCCATACACAAGTTGACATAATTATCTGACAAGTAGACTTATCTATCTGACAAGTAGACTTAATTATCTGACAAGTTAACATAATTATCTGACATGTGAACTTGGTTATCTGACAAGTAGACTTATTTATCTGCATTTTGACATAATTATCTGACAAGTTGACTTGTGTTAGATAAATAAGTCTACTTGTCAGATAATTAAGTTCACATGCCTGATAAATAAGTCAACTTGTCAGATACACAAGTCTACTTGTCATATAGTTATATCAACTTATGTATGGCATATTAAGGGCAAAAACGCAAAATACGGTTAATATTTCTTAAAAATATTATAACTTTGTTATCTGACAAGTTTACTTAAATATGTGACAAGTAGACTCAATTAAGTGACAAGTCGACTTATTTCACAAAGTATGTTGACTTAAGTATGTGACAAGTAGGGGCAGATATATGCCCCCATATAACAAACAATTTGTACATCTTTAAAAATTTTGTTGCAAAACGGGTTGTTACAATGGTATCCCTATCATTTAGCATTCATCGTATATTGCCTTTATCACAAGGACTGCAAAAAGAAGATTCTGGTACAACTCAACGGAAAAGAGCCAGCAGCCTTAATTGTCACCAAGCGTATAATTATGTGATGTATTATAGATAATGTTAACAAATAGGAGTATGGAAGAAAATGTACGCGACTTAACCCACATAAACAACGAAACTCCACAACGGGAAAGAGACAGTAGCCTTTAATGTCACTCAATGGCGCTGCTTGCTGGAACAAAATATCATGCACACTACTCAAATCCGATTCAAAAATGTCAAACAATGATCCCCTGCTAGCATTTTACATGAAAAATGTTCCCGGGTGGGGTCACTATCTTTATATTGGTATGTAAAGACATGCGGCTGGAATGGGTCTTCTTTTTCGGGTCTAAAGGTATATGATTAGGTATACTTTTTTAGGTAATATTAAGTATATTTTTGGGTAGAAAATTAAAAATGAGAATATTGTATTTGCATAGGTACATTTCCACAGAATTGATACTGGTGTAAGTATTCCTTGATTATCTAAGCATACTGACAGTCATTTATTCAATTTAAGTAATGTTTATACAATAAAATTGCAGGTACATGAATGGGTGGGTTTTCCCAAACTCCAGCCGCACGTATAGTAATAGCCCGGACAAGAATTGGTTACAGACGGACAACTATAATGAGACAGCCACATTTTGTGGTAGGGAACTAGTTAGCCAATTACGAGTTATAATTTTGAAAATAAGAGTTATTGATGAGCCTCGTCTTATGTTTCTTGATTACTGGGGCATTTTAAGGTGATTACTTGATTACAAGGGTCATTTTTAGTGATTACTTGATTTTAAACACCTCCTTCTTTATTACTCGATTACCACTTGTTGAAGATTTTTTTTAAATGACGTAATATTCAGAAAATGATTAATGATTACCAAAGCAAAAACTGAATGATTACCTTATTCCCAGATACCCCCAGGTTAGCTTAAAAAAGAATAGACATTACTTTTGAAGAGTATTATAACAGTCAAACGCAATAAGTGAACAAAAATATCATATGGTCACCAAATACAACTGATATCGGACAAAAAGCAAAGCAATCGGACAAAAAGCTAATCGGATACAAAATTTCGGACAAAAGGCAAAAAATCGGACAAAAAGCAAAAATATCGGACAAAAAGCTAATCGGATAAAAGGTTGGCGGACAAAAAGCAAAAGTTCGGACAAAAAGCAAATTTATCTGACAAAAAGCGACGTCGGACAAAAAGAAAATATCGGACATAAAGCATCGTATCAGTCGAGCACTAAGAACTCTCCCAATATGTCATAAACAACAAAAGTGCATACTAATGAAGAACAACAGTTTGATATTTAAAACGTTAAACTTCGGTAGGTGCCAATCTTAACCGTCTGTAAGCAACGCTAAAACATGGCCTTCAGTTATAAATTGCAATCGGGTTTCTACGGTTTTTTCCTAAACCCAGTTTATTCCATGAAACTCATAATTCCATCAATGATGATAAAGTGAGGAACGTAATAGAACTAACCGCGGGTTATAAACCATGACACGTTTAATAATCAATAAAAAAATAAGAATTAATGATAAAGGTAGAACTCTGTATACTTTTAAGCACACAGTCTTTTGCCAATATTTTGACGTATGTTAGTAATTTTCCGTAATAACCTGACAATAGTTGAGATTGTAAGATTGGAATAACATAACTGGGTTGTATAGACTCCAAACGAAACTGATGTCATCGGAATGTAATGATCTTTTCAAAACCAGAGTGGCATGTAAGCAGACGTCAAAAGTGACGCGGTTTTTAAAAACCGTCTTAAGTGTCGAAGTATTTATCTATTATATACCCGATTCAATTCATTCAGAGTTGTCATGGAGCATGTTATTTAAAATTAAAATGCTATTATTATATATTATATTTCTATAGACAATATTGTTTTTAAGTGTGTTTCAAACTATAACATATTCTTACTTGCATATCAAAATTTACATAGGGTAATTATATTTTGTATGGCAACGCGCATACATAGGATAACTGTATTTTAGTGTGAACCGGCACACACTTATAATAACCGTATATTATTAATATTATCCGACACAAAAATATTGGAAAACTATACATGTATTTAGGTATGGTATAGCACACACATATAGGATATCTGTTTATTTTAGAATGGTGAGACCCACACACACACACACAAACATACGCACACACAATATATGTGTATTGTATGGTCCAGCAAACAAATAAGATAACGTTCATTGGTATTGCCCGGTCCACAAACAAAGGATACATGTGTATTGTATGGTTCAGTACACGAATGAGATAACCGTGCTTTGATATGGTCCGGTCCACAAACACAGGATACTTGTGTCAAGTTGTGCATTGTTTGGTCCAGCACACGAATGAGATAACCGTGCTTTGATATGGTCCGGTCCACAAACACAGGATACTTGTGTCAAGTTGTGTATTGTTTGGTCCAGCACACAAATGAGATAACCGTGCTTTGGTATGGTCCGGTCCACAAACACAGGATACTTGTGTCAAGTTGTGTATTGTTTGGTCCAGCACACGAATGAGATAACCGTGCTTTGATATGGTCCGATCCACAAACACAGGATACTTGTGTCAAGTTGTGCATTGTTTGGTCCAGCACACGAATGAGATAACCGTGCTTTGGTATGGTCCGATCCACGAACACAGGATAATTGTGTATATATAAAGTTTTAGTCTGGTATACACACTTGCAAGATAACCTTATATTTTGTTATAGTCTGGCCCATACACATATGATAACTGTCTTTTAGAATGATGCGACCCACACACAGGATAAATCTGTGTTTCCGAATGGACCGCTCGTAGATAGGTAAGTCTGTACTTTGGTGTGATTTTATACATAGATATACAAACTGTGTATTTGATATAGCATACAGGATAACTGTATTCACACCAATATGATAACTATGAGTTGGTTTATTCCGAACCCCCAAATATCACTCCGATCAAAATGGTAAATATCGTGTATGTGCACAATAATGGAACATTGTGACAAAGATTCTTTGTAAGTTTCGTCAAATTCAGTTTTTCAGTAGTGTACCAGAGGTTGAGCTTAAAAGAATGTGTAACAGACGGACGGACTACACCCCGATCACTATATACCCCTACACCGCGGCAATCGCGGTGTATAACTAAGTATTTAGCATGGTCCGGCATACGTGAAGTTGATAACTGTGAATTAGTATGGTCCGGCGAACACATATAGGGTAATGTTGTAATTTGGTGTGTTCCGACACGAACCTGTGTATTGCTATGATTTGGACACACACACACACACACACACAGAGAGGATAACCGTGTTATTTGGTGTGGTCCGGGACACGGGGATAAGATAACTGTGTATATTTTGGTGGGGTCCGGGACATAGATAACAGTGTATTTTTGTGTGTTCCGACACATAGGATAACTATGTATTGCTATGATTTCGGCACACACACACACACACACACAAGATGATCGTGTGATTTGGTGTGGTTCGGCACACAGGATAGGATAACGGTGCATAGGTATGGTCCGGCACACAGGGATAGGATAACTTTGTATTTTGGTGTGGTCCGGGACATAGATAACGGTGTGGTTTGGTGTGGTCCGGGACATAGATAACAGTATATTTTGGAATGGTAATGCGCGTAGAAAGGATAACAGTGTATAGGTATGGTCCGGCACACACGGATAGGATAACTGTGTATAGGTATGGTCCGGCACACAGGGATAGGATAACAGTGTATAGGTATGGTCCGGCACACAAGGGTAGGATTTTGGTGTGGTCCGGGACATAGATAACGGTGTGGTTTGCTGTGGTGCGGGACATAGATAACGGTATATTTTGGAATGATAAGGCGCATAGAAAGGATAACTGTGTTTTGGTATGGTCCGGCACACAGGGATAGGATAATTGTGTATTTTGATGTGGTTTGGTGTGGTCCGGGACATATATAGATAACGGTATATTTTGGAATGTTAAGGCGCATAGAACGGATAGCTATGTATTGCTATGATTTCGGCACACAGTGATAGGATAACTGTGTATTTTGATGTGGTTTGGTGTGGTCCAGGACATAGATAACGGTATATTTTGGAATGGTAAGGCGCATAGAACGGATAACTGTGTATTTTGATGTGGTTTGGTGTGGTCCAGGACATAGATAACGGTATATTTTGGAATGGTAAGGCGCATAGAACGGATAACTGTGTATTTTGATGTGGTTTGGTGTGGTCCAGGACATAGATAACGGTATATTTTGGAATGGTAAGGCGCATAGAACGGATAACTGTGTATTTTGATGTGGTTTGGTGTGGTCCAGGACATAGATAACGGTATATTTTGGAATGGTAAGGCGCATAGAACGGATAACTGTGTATTTTGATGTGGTTTGGTGTGGTCCAGGACATAGATAACGGTATATTTTGGAATGGTAATGCGCATAGAAAGGATAACAGTGTATAGGTATGGTGCGGCGGACAAGGAAAGGATAAGTGTATTGATATGGTCCGGCACACAGGGATAGGATAACAGTGTATTTTGGTGTGCTTTGGTGTGGTCCAGGACATAGATAACGGTATATTTTGGAATGGTAATGCGCATAGAAAGGATAACAGTGTATAGGTATGGTGCGGCACACAAGGAAAGGATAAGTGTATTGATATGGTCCGGCACACAGGGATAGGATAACAGTGTATTTTGGTTTGCTTTGGTGTGGTCCAGGATATAGATAACGGTATATTTTGGAATGGTTATGCGCATAGAAAGAATAACAGTGTATAGGTATGGTCCGGCACACAGGGAGAGGATAAGTGTGTATTTTTGTGTGGTTCAACACATGGACGGAATTTACTGAATGACTGAATTACATATTTTCATCCTTTGAATCCATAGAGTGGATATTAAATTAATTTGGTTTTTTTTCATTTCTTTGAGAATCTACAGAACAAGTTGTACACCCACTAGTCCGAGAATCCTCTGCCGTCGAACGCTTTTTTAAGCGTTGGGCGGCAGAGGATTCTCGGACTATACCCCACCACTTTAATGGAATTGGAATCTTGACCTGTGTTCTCTCGTTATTTGTTCTTTTATTTTTCCGCTCGTCATTTAACTAAACGTATTTGTTTTGCAGTGTCTCAATTGTGAAGTTTTCGATGACTTACTTCCTTGGTCTCCGTTGAGGTTTTCTAAATCTTACTTTCATTCAATTTTTCTTATGTATACTATAGTATGTTTGTATGACATCTAAAGTTAAATATTTGCCGTACCTGCCAGAAACTAGTGCAAAACAATTACTTGAATACTGACTGCATTGTAAAACTGTAAAACGCTTTCTTCGACCATTTTTTAAGTTTAATTTGCTTTTTATCATTATACAAATTATTAAAAAGACAATTAATTTTAATTCTTTATTAAATATACCAAACATTATTATGTACTCAACATTTATAATAAACCAAGTTTACCAGTATCGGAAGTTTCACATTGATTCTAATAAATAATCTAACATATATATTTCTCTCATTACTATCACTATCACATACGAATCGCTATAAAAACAAACAAACAAACGCACGCACAAACAGACGTACAAGCTCGCGCGATCATTCAATTCCAACAACATTTAACATAATTTTAAAATCAATTCTTACAAACAAATGTACACATCATGAACACATCTTACTTCCGGAAATGCTTCATAGGCCATGTGGTGAAGTGGCAGTATTTCGGTTACCCTTCGTTTTACAATATTTTTTGCATTGCATAATGTTTTGAGTAATTTTTGTGTTTGGCATTTTAGAATTAAGTAAATTTTGCAAATCTGTCATGATTCGTATAAAAATAAATATACATATATGTGATGTATGATCGATACAGACGCGTATCGGATTCGTAGTATGTAGTGATCATGGCCGACATTATCGGGCATTCGTTGGAATGTTAGGCTACATCCATAGATTACGTCGTTATCGTTTTTAAAGTCAATTTAATATTGCACAGTTGATTCTATTAGATAGTACCCTGAGTTGTACGAAATGTTCTGAATAAAAACATTATATGCAGTACTAAACACCATATTCAATTTCCGGAAGTTTGGGTTGCAAAATTCTTTGACTTTGTTCCTGGTTTAAGCATTGTTCAAATTCCATAAGCTGTCCCATAAAATTGAAATTCGGTGCAATTATGACACGTTTGCTTTTCACAAAACGATATCCCTCCATTACAGTTAATTTTGAATGTTTAAGTATGTACGCTATGGTAATAGTTGCCGAACGAGAGACACCAGCTTGACAGTGAACCAGTATTTTCCCGCCTTCTGCCTTGGCTGCATCTGAAACATAATAATGATATCAATTAAATTGTTCTGAAAGATAAGCCAGAACAACAAGCATCTAGTCCGGACGAATTATTCTTTCTTGCAGTAAGATTATATAAGAGATAAGAAAACTTTATTTGGCATGATAATATATCAATCTACATATGTTCTACGGATCGTCCGAATAAGACTTAGAATAAGGATTCAATATACAATGTAAAAGGAAATCCATGTGATTACATAACATATGTGGCTTATAAAATGTACATACATATATTGATTTGGTCAGTACTTCAAACAATTGAGGAATGAGTCATACCCTTGAAGGCCTATATGTCGCCAGATGTAATATCTAACTACTATAATATACTTCCCTACAGAAATCGATTTCACTAGTTTATTACTTTTTCAACAACGTAAATGTAGGCTAATGTGATCAATAAGAAAGAGTAATAGGGAAGTTTATTATTGTGTACTATTTACATAACTATCTTACGCCGTTAAAATGTAAATATTGAAAAAAAATCTATTTTTTATTTTTGAGAGTTTCTGTGAAATTATAATTGATCTGTCTAGGAAAGTTAAAGTCGCGTTTTATTCCATTTCAAATTATATATTTAGTTTTTCGTTACTATAAAATGTTAAGCAAAATTATTTTGAATGAAGTCAGTTTTTAATAGTTTCCACTATAAAAATCAAGTCTTTAAATAGTTTACATTTTTAAGAGTTTACTTTTTTATTAAAAATACTTTAAACGTTTGTAAAACAGTAGTTAAAAAGCGTGAATCATAGAAACATCAATTGAAATTGAGACATTGAACTGGTGACTGTGTGAACATTTTTTGTCAACCGCCGTTTTACCTGGGTGTTTTTAAATATTTCCTTTAAGTTCAATTAAAGATTGATAAATCAACTTTCTGGCAAAGAAAATATGACTCATGGTCATTTAAAAGGCACGCGTCAATGACTGGACTAAGGGTTAAATAAAATTACCATCTGTCTCTGAAAAAATTGACATCCCTCCCCTTCTGTTATTCAAGTTTCCGAAGAATCTCATTATTTTAGTTTCTTTCACAAAGGACGCGCGCGTTTCTTGTGGTGACTCACCTAAGTGTCAAAATGTGTGAAATGTGTTTGTGAAGATTTCAGGTGTCGGGCAAGAGCCAAACATATTGTAATGTTAATTATATATAATTAGCTGATGAAAATATATACAGTCGAATTTTTAATAAAGAATTATATCTAAATATTAATTTATTCATCGTAAGATCATTTGAATTCATTGATATATGTTTAAACAAATTCTCAGTGCATCTGCTCTTAAAGCAGGTGACAAAAATGCTCCCTAAGCAGGTGACAAAAATTATGTAAATATTACATCTGATTATTACTGGACCATGCGCGTGTCCGCCTTGTGTAGAATTAAAATGGAGACAAATAGAAGACACATACGACTCTTGTAACGTAAAGCTTACCAATGAATTGAATAGCTTCATCAAAGTATTGTCTGAGATTTTGACATCCGCTATCTGATGCCGGTAGTCTCTTGTATTGAATTCCCTGGTTTTCAAAGTATTTTGGAATATGTGATGTAATATTTAGTATATGGCTGATGTTCAGTTCACGTAACCGCTGAAGATTGGATGCGTCTCTTTCATTTCCTGAAATTCAAAAATCATATAAAAATAACATAACAAAACAGACACATGTATGTTTTATTGTAAAACCGCATAAAAATGATTCCACAAATATATATACAACTTTTTCATATTGTTCGCATTTCTTATGTTTTCAATTGACCCTGATTAAGTTACAACAGGTATGTTATAGTTAACTTCCTTGATTACTTACGTAACCGTATGAATACGTACCGAGGTAGAGGTATGGTAATATTTCTGAGGCAGTTGCGGTTTCTATCTGGGGCTCTATAACGGGTGTGGTCGGGCTGTACAGGGGACGAGATTCCTGAGTATTTATATGGTCATCACTACACTGTGTACGGAATTCTTCAATACCTCCTAAAAATAAATTTTTAAAACCTATATACAAATGTCCTTCATTTTCTAGACCTTATTAATGATCATAATGTGAATATAAATTGTTTCGGTTTTTTTGTCATTCGTTTATTATTAACCCTCCCATGGCCTCATTAAGAAATTTGATAATACAATATAGATTAAAAATGTAAGTAAACATGTATTATTAACATTTAAACACACTATTGACGTCGTAGACATATCCATATAAGTCACACACGTGTGTATGAGTTAGTGTGTGTGTGAGTCATCAACCTCTCACGGTAAAGACACCTTGAACTAATGAGAATTATACTCTTATCCAACAGATGGTGGCCTCAAAATCGAATTTCCTTAGTTTTCATTATCTATATTTACTTATCTCTAAAGTCTATACTTAGAACATTTTATCTGCATGTCTGATTTTTGTTTGATAAAACTTTACAGCAACAAGTGTGAAAATAATACATCAACAGGAAATTTTTTAATTGAACGTTTTTGTGATTAAAATTAACTATTTAGCTGACAATGTTGGGATACACGGAAGATGAGTCAACTTTACAACCCTAAGGAAGATTGATCACATGTTGTTTGTTACCCTCTTCCTCCTAGTGATGGTTGTGATTCATTTTAATTTTCTGAAAGCGGATGAATTTCATTCGATTTTTGAAGAGTTTGTGTCATGTTTCCTTATTCTTTTATAAAGTTCAATAACGGGGACCAAAAACTCGGGCCATAAGTTTCAATTTCTTCCTTTTTCTTAAATCGGTTACATTTCGTTTTCTATTAAACACCAGGTAAAAAACACTCGATAATTAACTAGAGCGGGATCGATTGAAATATGATTCATGCTGAAAACAACATCTGTAACCAACGATCAGTAGAACATGTATGTCGTATGTTATATAATAGATGATGGATCAATTTTTGGTCTTTATTTTAATAAAACGTTACTTAGTTACAATAATTTACTATTACCTTCATATATGTATTGTATTTTGACGACATAGTTTCAATTAAAGAAACGCGTTAATTACTTTATAATTTTATAAAGGTAGATTGCTTCTTTTGTAGGTTTTACTGGAATAGTTTTATTGAACTCCTTGTAAATTTCTGTTGATTTTTTTTTATTTCTTCTCCTGTCATTAATCAGTAAATCTATATCATTTCTGTTGTTTTTAAACACAGTATTTAAATTTAAATTTAATTTTGCAAGTGGTGGTCGTTTCAGTTCATTGATTCTTAAAATTTCTATCAAGAATATATCGAATGAGTAACAAAACATCGAACAAAAACCACATTCCTTCCTTTGTGAGTCGTTTCATTTATTTGTTAACCTTTGACCCTTTGTATACACAAATTATTCTACTGGCGAGTGATTCATGGCCAAAACTTGCATCGTTTTTCGTTGACCTATACATGGTTCGATCTGATCCTATTATTTTCTCAGGGGTTATTATATCACGACTTGATCAACAGATTAAAAATGATAGATAATATCTTATGATTCATGAGTGCGTGAAATTTACCTGTACAAGTTTTTAATTATGTACAGTTTTACATGTGATTTCAAGCAAGATAATAAATAGGAACAAGGGTTTGAACAAATGCACGCGGTGTACAAATTTTGAAATAAACATCTACCACCATCTAGTTGCTGCTGGTACCCTTATTTCAACAAAACCAACTAAGCACGCCTCTAGTTTTAACTGGTTTATGTTTACAGCAGTAAATAGTCGAAAATAACAACACCCCTGGTTTCAACTGGTTGTGATATATATATAAAGTAATTCAGGTGACTTTTGACTGGCTGCAGTGTCAGCACTATATAATTGGGTATTTATAAATTCATAAGCTTTTTACAACTTTTTTCTTTATACTTAATTTTTTGTCGAACTAATAGTCTATACTGAACAATCACCGACAAAACCTGGTTGGAGAACCATTAAAAAAAAAACATTCACAATGACCCATTATTTATTTTGATTGTTTATAGATGATAATTTAATGTTATTTTACCAAAGTTGTCAGGCCCTACCAAACTCCCCCCAGAGGAAAATCCTAAGTATATAAATATAATGATTTTAAATTCAAAGTTTCTAGCCTCCACTGTATGAAAATTGAAGTTACCCAAAGAACTGTAATGATTTTTAATGTTATTTCCAAAATTGTCTGGTACCCCTTTAGAAAAAGTTACGTTTAGTGACGACGTACCTTTAAGAACATACGCCTCTCTCCCTTCTCTGAGTAAAGAAGCTAACACTATGTGCATGGATGTCTCTGGAGATAGTTGGTGTATGTCTTTGGTGTGGTCATCGTACAGAACAATATCTTTAGATCCTCGTCGTTTAAACAAGTCTTTTCCATCTTTTGAAGTAACTAAATCTACAAGACTAGCTTTTCCTTGCTGAAGTCGTTTTCTATTGAATCTGTCTGAACAGTTAACATTTACAGCACCATTGATATGTGCGATGTTATAAGAAACAAATGGTCTACAGTCCACTAGCAACACTGACTTGGCTTTTCTTAGTTTAGCAGCCAATTCTTGAGGTTGAATAGTCCTTGCTTTTAAAGATTCAGAATTGGTGTTTTGCTGTTTAAAGGCACCGTTATTGATAAAACTCATAGATTCCAATTTACACCTCTTCGGCAGGTGAAAATCGTCCGTATTTCCACAGGTAAAATCACCTATAGAAGCTATGTCCAGTCTCAATGCCACCCTTCTTCTCCCCGATACAAGTTCAGAAGTTACTGACGGTGGGGGTAAAACTTGCAAATCTCCAGACTCGGGCATCGGAAATGTTGGAATATACATCAATTGTGTAAAATATCCTGTTTTTTTTTCACAGAAATAAATTATATGTAGAGAACAATATCCGCATATCAAAACAAATTGTAATTAATTCCGTATTTACTTTTAACTTCAAATCAGCTGATCTGTCCCCCAATTTAGTTTTACAAAGTAAAACAGATCTTCACTGTTCGAAGTGTAGTGTTTGTATGAGAAATACTACCATTAGCTTATCGCTTTTTATAGTACGCTACGTCACAACCGATGAGATCATTCTTCGTTGTTTACATCTATAAATAGCCAGGAGCCGACTATTTACATTTCTTATGGGGGTTATCCGTATCAGGATAAAAATAGATAGGAAACTTACTTTAAGGTTTTAATTTTTAAAGGTGACTAGGACATGAATGTTGGGAACATTACAATTTAATAACTTTGGCCTGATTACTAGCACCGCCTATATGCGCGTGCATGTATTCACTTATACTGCACGAGGTATTTTGAAACTTATCAAACGATGCTATATTTTTAATGAAAGAAAATAAATTGATTTACAAAGTGTGTAATGTTCAATTTTTAAATACTTGAATAAATCTACTTCATATAGTTCTTCATGTGAGTTCTTTGTTATTGAAATTGTGTTTTATGTGTCAGTATGCCGAATGCAATATTATTTATAGCACATACAAGTTACACAACACCCCCTTCAATGTCAGTTGTCATTATTATTATTGACGGTTAATATTGTGTTCTGATGCAAAGTTGAGCAACTTTAACGATCAGGAAAAATAATAATATGAAACCTATTTAACTGGATAAAGCCATTACCCTGTTTTATGACAAACGTAAAGTTTGTCAGTCGCTGCATTTTTAGTTAAATAACATGTTACTCATCAACATAAACTATGAAACATTACAGATTTTAGTTTCATCATCCGGAACGCATCGAGACTTATTTCTAAACTATGTTAACACTGGGACTGATTCACTTTCATGACTGCATTTGAATCAGCTTTCTTCTGGATGAATAACCACTAATTTCGATTTTTTGTGTATTAGTAATTTAAAAAATGTAGTGGACAAAATGAATTACTTGGACACTGTCCAAAATGACCCAATCGTGAGTTGAGTAATGTCACTTAATAAATATGTTGCTGTCATATTTATTTTTTGTTATTAATACTGAGAGCGAAATTATAAATAGCAAATAAGTATGAAAACTTTAATAAAAGTAAATAAATGAATCACTGAAATAATAAACAATATTGTGTTACTTAAGTTTATTTTAAATGGATGTTTACTATAAATATGAATGCCAGGTTTTCAATGAATTAAGTAATAATACAAGTATTTAAGTATTATTAAAAAAAACAAACGGCTTCGACAGATATTTTATTTTATTTACGAATTTGTGTACCGGAAGAAGTAAAGTTCTAAATCTTAATAAGCATAATGTAGAAATATTTTCTTTCCTTATAAACACAAAAACCAAATGTTATGAATTATATTTACCGATGATATCATTAACACCTGGACCAAAATAATTACACACACGATATCGTTAACACCCGGACCAAAATAATTCCACACACGATATCGTTAACACCCGGGCCAAAATAATTACACACACGATATCGTTAACACCCGGACCAAAATAATTCCACACGCGATATCGTTAACACCCGGGCCAAAATAATTACACACACGATATCGTTAACACCCGGACCAAAATAATTCCACACGCGATATCGTTAACACCCGGACCAAAATAATTACACACACGATATCGTTAACACCCGGACCAAAATAAATCCACACGCGATATCGTTAGCACCCGGGCCAAGATAATTACACACACGATATCGTTAACACCAGGACCAAAATAATTACACACGCGATATTCTTAATACCCAGACCATACATATAATAGCGTTGACACCCGGACCAATTATCACAAACACGGTATCGATATCGTTAGGTCCGAACCAAGACCATCACACATATGATCTCGTTAATAACCCGGGTAAACGATATTCTTAACACCACGGACCAAGACAATCATGACGCACACATAATATCGTTAAAACCTCGGACTAAGACATTCTTATTATAACTCTGAATTCGTATCTATTTACTTAGCAACAATAATTGTGCTCCTTTGAAATTTTGTTTTCTCAAAAGAAGTGCCAGCACTCGTAAAACTCTCTTGGGATTTATACATTTTTTTTCATTTTCTAACTGCTGTCTTGGCCAACAATTTTCCATTTCTACGTCGTTCAGCCGAAGTTTTAATTAATTTCAATACTTTTTCGTAGACAATGTTGAAATTGCGGAGTGTATAATTTCAGAATCAATTTTTGTTTCCAAATTGTTTACGAAATTACTCACCTCTGTAATTCAAATTTACGAATAAGGTGTTAAAACTTGTATGTAGAAATATCACGTGAAAATTATTAACAGAACAACGAAGAACGAAGGCATAAACACGGATGTAGAAGCATAGGAAACTGTTTAAGGGCGGGAAATATATAATATGTCAAAGGAGTTACATTCTTGTAGCTGCTATTTACTATGAAGTAAATTATAATTATCAACTTGTATATATACATAAATACAGACAACTAAGTGGTTCACGTGTCAGACTACAAACTTGACTTATTACTAGTCCAGATTTGCGATATTTGTCCTTACTGTGATGCAATCATCCAAATATAAAAAAGTATTCTAGAAAAAAAAACGCTATATATATCATATATGTACATGTAATTTCCGAAATCCTGATAAGACACGGTTTAAGAGAGCACGATAATTATATCACCATTTTGTACGTCAAAATATCGTCCAAAAAATTTTCCATGATAAAACAATAAATTATAACTGACAGTTCTAGTTCTATGTTTCGCACTTTCTGGAAATACTTAAATTAGGCAGAGTGATTATTATAAATGTCTAATTATAGAAAAATCAAATCTATATTGTTACTGTATTGACTAATAGTTACTGTATTGACTAAAATTAAAATACTAGGAGAAAAAATTAAAAAAATACACTGCTTTATGTTCTATTGGAGATTATCACAATAAAGATCGGACAACATATTACGAAGAAGTAATAAAAGCAAGAAAACTACCAGCTTGGAAAATATTTGTAAGGAATCTTAATTATTCTTAGAAAAAATTATGTTAAGTCACACTTCCGTTAACAATATTTATACCAGTAAGTAAGTTTTAACCAAAGGGTACAACACTAAAAGAAACGATAGTGACTCAAAAAGCAAGAGATTTCTTTGAAGAAACCGCATGTGATGATCCAGTCCGTACACATGTACCCGCGTTAGTGAAATATATGCTTTTACATGCAGTTTTATGGTACACACTGCGGTTTACGCATGAATTAAAAAAATCACCGTGTGAAAATCATATAGTTCATTGAAAACCTCATGAGAAATTCACTGGAGTGTCCTTAGAGAACGTAGTACTAATAATGGGGAACTTCCTCTCCGTTGAAATGAATGTAAAGGAAATACAATTACAACGGAAATAGATAATGATACAACTTGTTTATATCTGATTCATTCTTAAGATTCAAGTAATTAGGGATAAAGTCAAACTAAGTTGATGCTTTATTTAGAACCCGGAATTAAAAATATGTTAAACTTGTCGTGCCGGACACAATGATAACACATATGAATTACCACTCAGTTCCTTTTTTATTTATTTCTTTATCATTTGTAGAAAAAATGTATTTTTAATTAAAATCTTTATGATCAAATGACTCATTTTAACAAAGATTAATGAAATATAAGAAAATTATTTAGTAAAAGATGATGAAAGAGTCACAGATTAGGAAGACCTTCTGTTGGCATTTATTCTTATTAACTTTTCTGGTGACACTAATCCCCAGTAATCTCCATCGTTTCGTCTTTACCTATCATTGAAGTTTAACACACAGAGGTAAGTTCAGCAAATCTGTTAAGTCCACCCAGTCCCCTTCTCACGGAAAACGCAGCCATACCATCTTAGATTCAAGCTATATTTATTGGGAGAAGTTTATTCAAAGATGGGGTTGACTTCTTAAGACTTAAATAAGGATTCTGATGTTATTCGGTCAGTGCTTTTTTGTTACATATGTTACAGCAATCACCATATTGTGGTAAGTTTAACCGCAGACTGCTTTAAAGTATATAAACTGTGACTAAGAGTTCGGGGCAGTGTGACACATATTGGTGCATTCAGTTTATATGAAGAAACCTTTGGATTATTTCAGTTATGACACACTTTACGTTAAACCCCAGGTTTCCGAGTCGATGAGCGTGAATACGGAAGAAACACTTTGTTGTTTACTAACATCTCTAACGGTGTTCATACAGAAATCATATATAGGTGTGGATGGAAAACCGCATAATGATTTCACCACAAGGAAATAAGTCATTTATTATCGTATTGTAAAACGTGTTAATTCTACTAAAATGTTACAAGAGTCTTTAAACACCAAAAATCCACAAACTTTTTGTTGTGTAATTCATTTTACCTCTCATGGAGCCCTTTGGACCTGCATAAAACGACCTACAAAGCATTTGATATAAAGGCTTTGTACAACATAAAAATGGGTCCTAATCGTTGTATATAAGTAGATAAAATGTTTCAGTTCTGAATTGCTTTATAATGTACATGTATTATTAATTATAATGAATATAATATGATTAATAACCTATTGCCCTGTTTTTCATCATACATCAGTAAGTTGTGACACAGCTCATTAGAGTATTGATCATAGTTATGTATTATAGAAAGGGGACTTCATGACAACTGTTTCTTATTGAATAAATTGTCGTCTACATGTATCACTTTTGTGCACAAGAGATTTATGTTATAAAAAACACAGCCGGGTAGGTTTCCTTTTCTTTATACAGTATTTAGTAAAATGGAGTCAAACGCGTCGAAGTCCAAAGATAATTGGCTGACTATAGTTGGATTTTGAAGCACTTAATCTTTATAACACATATGGTAAATTTTGTCAGCGACCGGTTACTTTTTATTGGGCAGTTAGGAACGGTGCATTTCAAAAGTATCATTTTTAAAATGTCCTGACTACTTAAAATACAAACAAGTTTTCCTACATCAGATGTGTTATTAATCAGTGGTGTCCTAGTAAATAATTGTGTATACAGCTTATTTCTATACTTTACTCTTTACGTATATATCGGTTACAGTATGTTGGCTTTTGAAATAAATTGAAGACAAATTTTTGTTTATTGATGATATTGTTATAGAAAAAAACATGTTCTATCGGTGCTTAAAAATAACAAAACTTTGAGTCCCATAAATATTCAGACATTGAAAAACATTAAAAAGTATTTGTCCTTTTGCATTTTGCACCGGTCCCAATCCACTTTTTTCCCAAATTAAATATTAACCTGTCCCATAGAAATCCGATTGTCGGGAAAATTAATAACTCACACAAGTAACGAAATATTTTAACGGAGTAATCTTTTCAATACCCAGATCTAAGAAAGAATCTATTAATAAATCTGCAACATTTGTAAACATAGCTCCATTACTATGGTTTTTGACTTTTACATTGAAAGAGTAAAAAAAATGTGTTCTTCTTATAAATTCTGATACATACTTTTGTTTATCCTTGTTCCTTTAATGAAACAACACCACATATACACGTGGATTGGGTTATTAGCCAAAAATTGCTCCTTTTGCACTTACAACCGCACGTTGTTGCAAATTGATTCATTAAAATTTCTGAATGAAATTTACAAGAAACTGGCACATGTTCTTACTACTTATCTTGAATAATTCCAGCTGTTTTAATGCAGAACGTGGAAACTTGCAGGACTTATGCCTAGACGAAAGCACCTAATGCGAGTTTAACGAACAGCTGGAAATCACAAAGTTTCGTGGATATTTTTAGTGATGGTTGATATATTTGATAATTTTTATTTTTATTTTGACGTCATTTTATAAAAGATGATGTGTTTATCGCTGATCGTGTGAAGATAAATATAATTCTGTGTAATAAATAGTAAACAAGTTGTTTCTACTCTGATCTTAGTTGTACATGTTTTGTGTAAATCATAGATTCAGTATCATGTGTGTTTTTCTTTGCAGAGATACAACATGTACACTTTTTTGTTAATATAGTGTTTTGTACTGTTTATTTATTTATTTATTTATTTATTTATTTATTTATTTATTTATTTATTTATTTATTTATTTATTTATTTATTTATTTATTTTTATTTATTTATTTATTTATTTATTTATTTATTTATTTATTTATTTATTTATTTATTTATTTATTTATTTATTTATTTATTTATTTATTTATTTATTTATTTATTTATTTATTTATTTATTTGTAAAGAACTAAAAATGTCATTTAAAAAATAATTGCCTTTATATACAATTAATGATTTTGGACATTTCCCAGGGCACCTGTATGACTCATAAACAAACAAAACACCTATAACATTGTTATCAGACCTGACCTCGGGACATTGTCCATTCTGTGGCTTTGTGGTCAGATTTCATTGTAATGAGAATCAGATCAAATTACTATCAAAATGTCACATTTATAATTGAGATATTACTGCACATTTTAAATATTTTATCAATGATTGACAAATACAAAGAATTGCTACCTGTGTACAAAGGGGAGGTAAATTTTTTCTGTAAGCTTGCGACAAATTTAAAATCACATGACAAATTCTGACTCATTGAATTCTTTCGGTTAGTTTCAATACTCATATCAAATGATTGGGTCAAATCCGTAATAAGGATATTTGCTTTTGGCCACAATACTGATTTGTGCTTTGAGTTTTAAAGTCAACGTTTAAATGTAAAAGAACTAACCGATTGGACCTGATGGAAAAACGTATGTCCTGTTATTCATCAAAATGACAGAACATATGTGACTATTTATAAATATTAAATATAGCGAAGTAAATATAAAAAGAGAATATAAAGAAGATTTGTTACATAAAATGGCCAGGCATAAAAAACCATTGTGGAGGACTTCCTCGAAAAATATAGTTTTCCACATCTTGTATCGCATTCTAGTTTCTTTGACTACGTGAACTACGTAGATCGTTTACTATCCAAAGCTTTGTTAATGTTAAAGCTGTACAGAACTAGACAGAATGTAAAGCTGTATCTCTGTACAGCAGAGGTGACTTGGCGAGAGAGTTGAAATGGCGCCTTTCTGCCTCTTTTTAAGCCGTTTTAGGACAGGTCCACATATATTTCAAACGACACTGAGAATAGAAAAGAGAGATATCGAAGACGCTAAAATCAAATCACGACAGATCGCGAGGAAAATCATTCTAGGAAGTCATGTCCAGTTTCGTAATAAATAGTATCGCATGTTCTTTTTTTTTTTTACAGTAAACTGACTTAAAGTATGTTAAATTCCGGTCTTCTTCAAAATGTAACCGTCAACGAGGCATTTGAAATAAAACTAGCATTTATAATGGAGGTTCTTGCAAAGATTTCTGGCATACAAGAACATTAGTCACTTTTGTCTAATATAACACTTGAAATAAATTATACGAGAATACTTCTGATTAGTTGAACATTTTTCCATCGGAGGAAAAAAATCATCATCATGGATACGCAACCCTTTTGACCACATATATTACGTTTCGGAATATTTACATTTTATGGTTTTTTTGTAAAATTAAAACAATTTAATTGTTATATATATATACACATACAAATCTTGCATACGATAAACAAAATATTATTTATTTATTTATTTATTTATTTATTTATTTATTTATTTATTTATTTATTTATTTATTTATTTATTTATTTATTTATTTATATATTTATATATTTTATCAAAACGTATATTCTGTGTTATGATCATGCGTCACTCATATATTTGTAACAAATTACCGTGTCTGATATGATTCTGATATTGTCCACGTGTAATGTTGTCAACGTAATGGAGAAGACTTTATAGTTTTGAAAACTTGTGTCTCATCTATTTATCTTAGTTTGTGTTAGTAAAATATGTTTAAAGCATGTGAAAAACAGAAAGTTTGAGAAAGTATATAGTTAATCCTTAAATTAAAAATCTCGAGGAAATGGTATGTACCACGGGGGGGGGGGGAGGGGGGTAACTAAGGATACTTTTAGGTACAGGTCTGCGGACGGACATTTGAAAACCCACCCTATTCATATATTTTCGGACATTATAAAACAGGATCTAATCATATATTGAATGATTAAATCAGACCTATTCATACATTTTATTGCTGCACATCCCCATTGACAAAATAGTACACTTTGTTTGTAAAAGCACTGTGGTTTACATAGGCTTAACATGCATAAGATGAGAATTTAGGCATGGATATATTTAGATAATTTACAACTATACCCAATGATATATTTTTCAATGAAAAAAGTTACCTATTCATATACTTTGGAGAGCTAAAAAAGTGACCTATTCGTGCCGCACATCCGTATTACCCTATATATACCAAGTTATCCCCCTCTCCCCCCCCCCCCCCCCCCCCGTGGTATGTACATCCGTGTGTAACTCTCTACCATACAATACTGACTTTGTTATAGATGATAGCAATATACCGAACACAAAGTTAACTATCAAAAAGACAATCCAAAAATGACAGTCAAAGACACGGGCTAAGTCGAGAACCAACAACAAGAAACGAAGCAACTAAACCAATTATCCTCACTTGGTTCTGGCATTTTTAAGCAATGGTGGGGTCAAACAGGGTTTTACAGCATGCCAAATCTTCCGCTTCTATTGCTAAAGTGAGTGTTGGTGGGTAGGTAAAAAAGAATGGGTATCATACATTATAGTCAGTAATAGATGTATCCAATAATCATCGTAGTACAATCATTATATACCGAATTCAAAAGTTGGTAAATTTTCTGCAATACCTTCACACGTGACAAAATATTTATCTACAAATAAATGGTATCTGGCATATCTGATCAATTAAAAAAACCACCATATGCAGGACAAGCCGGGATATTGCAGCATAAGTCAGGAATTTTTTTTATTTTGAAATTAAAATCGTTCGTTTGCTTGTGCTGGGGTGCGTCATATTCGAAGTGTATGTAAAAATGACGTAGATGAAGTGATGTAGATGAAGCTGTTTCTGCGGTTTCATTATTTCCAATCCTGAATAATATGCTAACAGAAGCCACTCAGTAAACTGAGGGTTGATAATTGGCGGTTATGCCATTATTTTTTATTACCAAGGCTACTTTTGTACGTAGAATTAGTGTTAAAAAGACTCATTAAATTCACTCCACTGCAGTCTGGACATGATATATAACAGACATCTTTGCTGGTATCAGTGTAGCCGTAATTCATTGCAGTACCTAGCTATCGGATCCAAAAATCTCTCTTTTTGTGGAACGGTGTGCTTAGGACGGGTTTATTAGTATGATGGTATTTTTTTCAATGAAACGTACTTTCATGGACAAACACCGAAATTCGCCATCAGGATTTCTCAACGAGAGACAATGTAATATTCCACTAGCGATTAGATACACCTCCACCCCAGACAATTCTTCTATCGGATAATCCCTATAAACTCGATCTACTTTACAATCCTGTATAAACACATCTGGCCTGGGTTTCATAAAACTTCTCAAATTGTGATTTTCCTCAAATATCTGAATTTTTCCTAAAAATTGAAATTTCAAGCAATCTGATTGGTCAGTTTTTGAGTTGAGGACAAGTTGAGGAAATCCTCAAATTTGAGATTTTTTATGAAACCGGGCCCAGTACATTACACTCGGCACATCCCTGCACATTTCCTCCAAAACAGCGCAACCCCTCCAACAGGAAATCCGGTATAAATCCTAATGTACCACTATCGGAACATTCCTTGACCTTCCTGCACATTTCCAACCCCACAGCCCAACCCCTCTAACAGAAAATTTTGTATAAACACCCGTATACATCATATTTGGCAAATCGCTGCACATTTTCTCCCAGACAGCATCGCCCCTACTTTAACCGAAAACTCCCGTATAAATACCTCTGCACATCACAATCGGTATATCCCTGCACATCCCTTCCCAGACAGCCCCATAGCCCCTAAAACAAACTCCTGTATAAACAGTTCTGTACATCACACTCGGCACATCCCTGCACATTTCTACCCATACAGCCCGAACCCCCGCCCCTAAACACAAATTCCTGCTAAAATCCCAAATGTATTGCATACTCGGAACATTCATGAACACTTCTTCCCACACAGCCCCAACCCCTTCTAACATGAAATCCTGTTAAAAACACAATGTACACCATACTCGGAACATTCCTGAACATTTCCTCTCACACATCCCCGATCCCCTTCTAATTTAAAATTTTGTATAACCCTATTGTTCATCATACTCTGCACACTGTGTATTCGAGATTTCAATCAATGTAAATTTAATACATTAATTGAAATTGCTATTCTCTATAAATATTTGTAATGTTTATGGATTGGATTAAAGGTGTTATAAATCATACTTCGAGGATTATTTATTTAATATAAGTAATTATTTAAGCATTAAGAGTAGAAAAGATCGGTCAAGCCTTGTAACTAAGACTGTTTAAGCTCGAGATTAAAAAACTTAACAGCTGATGTTTGTCTATATCACTGTTTTACTAAATGAACAAATAAGATTTATTTCACACGAAGGTAAGAATATGTTTTACTTTACCAACTTAAAGTTTATGCATGGGAAAAGTTTGTTTATGCCAATATTTATTACCTTAAAAATTTCTCCTAGCTTGTCCTGGTTCTTTGTGGTATCTTTTGGAGTGATTAATTTATTCTATCAGTACCTGTGTTTTCTGTGAGCACTCATTCTCGAACGATCAACTATAACATTCAGTCATTTTGGTTTTGAATGTTTTACTCAAAGCTGGCAATCATGAAAATTCGAGAGTTAAAAATAAGTTTTGATAGGTAAAAAAAGACCCCTCAACACAAATCGTTCTGTGACCTGTTTTGTTAATGTAGTGAAAATCTTTCCTCAACTTCTTGAATGTACATGTATGAGAAAAGAATTAATAGAAATTGTAAGAAAATTCCCCCTTTTTCTCTTCACTTATCACATTTTTATTCTTTATGCTTCTTGTGAGCACTCACATTGCTTTAAAATATATGCGTGAGAATAAAATGTGTCTCTTTTGTGTATTTACCAGATGGGAGACGTACAACAAACAAGTTTTGATGATACAAATATCGGCTTGAAGTCTTTCGAATTTGTATTCCTTTTTAACAGATGTACCGGAAGTCCAAAAGTAATGTATTTTATGGTTGATCCAAATGGAAAATGTCGACTGTTTCCGAAAGGAAATATTGTAATATTTCCGAAATTGAAAAATTTAGTGAATTTTCGGACTGTTGTATTAGACGATTGTCTTTATGTTGTTGGCGGGAAGGACTGGGAGACTGGTGAACACACCGACTGCACATGGCGATATGATCCTGCAAATAGTCACTGGAGTCAGCGGGCTAATCTGAATTATGCAAGATGTCGACACACAGCAACAGTTCTAAATGGATGTATTTACGTTACTGGTTGGTTGCGATTATTGATTTAGACTTATACAAATTTGTTCTCAAATATTTAACAAAAAACCCAAACATTTACTTTATAAAAAAATAAATGCTATTGTGATTATTTAAACACGTACACTTTTTTTTAAATATACAAAACTAACGAGTGGTCGTGTGTATCAATCCATAAAATAATTCAATTATATAAATTTGTTTACTTAGTTTTTTAACAACGTTCGCAATGTAAACTTCGATTCTGCATTTAATACATGCACAGTGGATATGTTTCTTTCTAATCATGCACGATATATATATTCTGTACAACAACGCATCCACGATATATAACTGTACACTAAAGCTTGCACGATATATAACTGTACACTAAAGCTTGCACGATATATAACTGTACACTAAAGCTTGCACGATATATAACTGTATACACTAAAGCTTGCACGATATATTTTTATGTACACTAAAGCATGCACGATATATTTTTATGTACACTAAAGCATGCGCGATATATAACTGTACACTAAGCATGCGCGATGTATAACATTACACTAAAGCTTGCACGATATATAACTGTACACTTAAGCATGCACGATATATATTCTGTACACTAAGCATGCGCGATGTATAACTGTACACTAAAGCCTGCACGATATATAACTGTACACTTAAGCATGCATGATATATATTCTGTACACTAAGCATGCACGATGTATAACTTTACACTAAAGCTTGCACGATATTTAACTGTACACTTAAGCATGCATGATATATATTCTGTACACTAAGCATACGCTTTGGCTATTTCTACTCTAACAATAAGTTATTATATAAGCATTCATTATGGATAGTTTATAATCTAATTAAGAATGCACGGTTGTGGATTTCTTTTACAAATATTTTCAACTTAAGTGTACACAACGGGCATTGTTAAGGAATATTTTGTTTTATAATTCCCTGACAATGTTTAATACTAATTAAGTTAGATTCTTTTTCGTCTAGATACCTTGACTTTTTATTTAAATCTTGGATAAATAATTTTCCGAATAAATGTTTTTAATTAACTAACAACAAACAACCGAATTATTAATGTTTTGAAAAGCTGAATATTTGCATTATTTTTATTGCTACATAAAAGTAATTTTGTTTTCCTTATTGCCATTTGTATTTACAATACTTCAAATATAAAATAACGTTAACATAAAAAAAAACAGAATTTAAAAAATATGAGTCACACTGCGTCTCAAATAATTAATTTTCCAGAATGAATCATGCACAAATTAATAACCAAAGCCAGAAAACATCCAATTATTTGCGCTGTTTCTAATATACATTAATTAATGAGCACATGTTCAGGAATCGTCCAATAAATAACCTGTAACGCAGCCAATCAAATAAGAGTTTTATTCAAGAGTAAATTTCACTTGAAATCAACACGATGCACGTTTGTCAATTCATTGCTGAATTAAGCAATATCGTGTTTCTCCTTTTCGTCAAATCCTTAATGTAGCGGAATTTGCTCAATAAAACCTAGTTAGCTTGACGTATCCTAATTTAATAAAACAAGCAGATGAAAAGGCCGACGGGATTGTTTTCCAATGATCAAATTACTTGCTTAGTTTTCAATCTTCATTACAAGGCGTAAATTATTTATTGAAGATTTATCTTTTTTCTAAGATTTAATCGCACACAAAGAATAAGAACGTGATGCAGTCTTAAATTATAACTGAATGATGTTCTAACGCGTTAATTTAAATTTATGCGTTACAATCAGGGTGAAATTCACGACGTATTTGGCCTTTGTTTGAATGTATCAACTAAATAAGTACTTTATTAAGAAAAAAAGCGAAGCCTGTTATCTCTGACTTCATTTAGCGAATCCTGCCAAGGTAGATGACTGTATTTTATATAAATAATCAAACTTTGCAATTGAAAAAAGTTGAATTACTTGAATCTATAAATTATAGCTACGACTTGAAAGCTGTCAACCACATATTTTATTATTACTTTTACGTACAAATTTGAAAAAATTGTACTATTTGTATTGGACACGGATTTAATTATAAAAAAATTAACGAATGTTTTATATCATCTTTTCTGACATAACTAATGCTCGCTTATAAACACCAACTTGCTAAATCAGGTCCTGTTAAAGATTGAAACAAAAAAACATGCCTAGGTTTTTATTCAGGAATACTATTAAACCCACAAACCGCAAATTATTCGGAGGCTAACAATATTTATACGACGGGTGCCTCGTGTGGAGCAATGTTGCTTACCCATCCGAAGCACCTAATGGGGTTCTTGAGACCTTATTTTGCGGGGTTTTGTGCTGTTTGTCTGTTGTTTTGTATTTTTGTTATTGTCTTTTGATCAACAATGATTTTGTCTGTCTTTTACTTTTCGTTCGTGTATACTCTTCTATATATATAACAAAACTCACAAAATAAATCTAAATGTAACGTTTGTCATGCACTCGATGATTTAATCAACTTTGTGTTAAATTAAAAACTGTTTCTCTAATTTTGGCGTATTATTTCAACCGCTTGACCGATGTGGAAAATATAGTTCTCGTCACTAGTGAATTTTGCGTTCTCAGCAGTTGATTGGTTTAAAATAATAACGTCATAATAAGAACTCATGACGTCATAAACAAAACACCTTCCATTTACCGCGTATTCAAGACATCAACGTAAAATTGAGGTTGGGAGAATTTGTACTTCATTTCGCAAATTTACTACTTTTTAAAATTAGAGAAACAGAATCTTACACGAGTACCCTTGGATTATCGGATTTCTCCAATCTCGATAGTTAAATTATGGAAATTTTAGTCTCGCCAAGGCTCGGACTTAAAATTCCATAATTTAACTATCTCGATTGGAGAAATCCGATAATCCACTCGTACCAATGTAAGATCCCATATATCTCCAATAGTGTTTTGCATCAATTTTTAGGCGGGGAGACACACGGATGTAATGTTACAGAGAAATGTGAGTGTTACGATCCAGTAAAGGACAAATGGACAGAAATCAAAGACTTGCCGCGACCTCGTGCAGATCACGCTGCATGTGCAAATGGTTTATATCTGTATTCTTCTGGAGGAATTAGTAATTTGAAACATCAGTGTTCCAATGTTTTCTGGTATGTATAAGATCAAGGTAACCCTTTATCTTAAAAATATCATTATAATTTGTGTGTTTGAATCCCACCTGTCAAATAATCCTTGCAGGACACACATGATGTGTTCACGTTTCTCCAACATTTGATATTTCAGGTAAAAAGTATGTTGGAGAAACGTGAATAGGTAGTAGGCAAACTGAATTAATTTTACCTGTAATTAAGACTCCAGTAAAACATGTATAAATGAATCTTTGGTATGTAATAAGCAAAGAATATAGAATATTATATATATTTAATTGAATTACAGTACAAAGGAACAGGCATGTCTTTTGGCCTCGAAAACTACTTAGTTAAACTCCCCGAGTTTAACTGCATTTGGATTACAAAACTACGTACGTCTAATGTTCATTTGCCTATAGGAACGGGGAGATGGCACAACATCCCAAGACAAGAAAGAATTTGCACTTTTTGTGATAATTCTGTAGGTGACGAGTTCCACATGCTGTTTATTTGTGACAATGTAAATATTAAAAATTTGAGCCAAAAACTTTTGGCCAAATACTATTATGAACATCCAAGTATAAGTAAAATGAGTGGACTGTTATCTCTTTGCAATATTTCTGTATTAAAAAAACTATCTGTATTTATTAAGAAAATTACATCTCTGTAAGATTATCGCTACTATTCATTGTGCATGTATATGTTTCGAGTCTCTATTTTGTATACGTTAGTTGTGTGCGTAATTATGTGTCGTTTAATATTTTGTACTTGTATTTTTCGTCTGACCTCATGTTACATATTTATATATGTCTGAGAGTATTGAATAAAATCTGAAATCTGAAATCTATAACAAATTAAACATTACAGTGCAAAGTAACAGTCATTTATTAAAGTAATAAGTAAAGTAAAAAATACAGAATATTATACATATTTAATTGTAACAGGCAGTAAGGCGAAAACAAGTAGGTACATTATGTCGTCCACTGTTGCATGCAGGGTGTAAAGTTGTGTGAACTGGGTTGGTGCTGTGATAAAGGTCCCGTCATTATACAACAGTGGGTATAATACTCAGAGAAATGTCGTTAATAAATTCTAAGTTACTTCGAATTTTCTCTAAAATCTAATTTAAATTACACTTTATAAACGCAAAACATGTCTGCATCTTAAAATATTTTCTAAATTGCCCGAAGATAAATAAGCAAAACATCGCAAAATGCTAAATGTATTAAGTTTTTACAACGCGGAAATATTTTACAACTTAATTTGAAAACAGCAAATATTTGTAACTTTTCTGCGCTTAAACAACATTTCGCATTATTTCTTAAACCACATGTATTGCTGACGTTTTAAGCTTTTGATTATGTGACGTTACGTTTCGTGTTGATTACAAGCACAAGTTAATTACTTCTATCAATTAATTTTATGCATTGCATCAAAAGAATCAACCATTTATCAAGAGAATTTTGATAATATTTTCTTCGCATATAAATGGCCGACTTCAAAAAGTGAGTCACATACAGGACGACATCAAGTCGGCATCTTCCTTTCACTCTGTAGAAGTAGCCAGTACGCGTCGATTTTGTGCACATGTGGAAAATGGTCGTCATTAGCTAAATCGTTACATCATTGCGGTGAATCATAAAGACGCCTGGAATAAACTGTTGCAATATTGTTTCTAACATGAACGGCTAATTACCCTATCAAATAATAAACAATTATTTATAAATATAGACCTCTTCACATTACCTGTTGTCACGGGGGGGTCACTAAGGATACTTTTAGGTACAGGTGTGCGGACGGACATTGGAAAACCCACCCTATTCATATATTTTCGGACACTATAAAACAGGACCTAATCATATATTGAATGATTAAATCAGACCTATTCATATATTTATTACTGCACATCCCCATTGACAAAATAGTACGTTTACTACCAAATTGATAAACTGATGTTAATGGAACACTTTGTTTGTAAAATCACTGTGGTTTACATAAGGCTTAACATGCTTAAGATGATAATTGAGGCATGGAATATATTTAGATAATTTACAACTACCCAATGATATATTTTTCAATGAAAAAAGCTACCTATTCATATATTTTGGAGAGCTAAAAAAGTGACCTATTCGGGCCGCACATCCGTATTACCCTATATATACCAAGTTACCCCCCCCCCCCCCCGTGCCTGTTGTATTAAGTGCGTATTCGTAGGACATTGGCCGACCTGTAGGAAATGTAATCTTTATAAGTAAATTTTATTGTTTATTTAAACATATAATATACTAAATATAACTAATTCATGTCCGCAACATATAAATCGTCTGATACAATCGTCCATTAATTTTTTTTTTCAATTTATATCTTATCAGCTCTTGTTGCAGAACCATTAGCATGTAGCGTAAAATTGCGGGATTCTATTTCCATCGTTAAATTTCATCTTGTGCTATAGAAATGCACTTTCAATCATTTGCTTAAAATATTCTTTGTTTATCTATTGCATGTAATGTGAGTGGCATGGTCTGGTGGACAACATTATCAAACGTCTGTTTGCAAGAAATGGAGGGGCGAGCGTATTGTTTTTCTACATTTCATACCGGTTCTACAATATTTAAGAACTCGTAATTTTATTTAAACAAAATCTGTTAAATCTTTTAAGAATAGATAAAACTTAATAAGCATATAAAGGACAGACAGGAGATAACAGTAAAAATGATTTGCAATAAAAAATGACAAAAAGACTTCTGATATCCTGACAGTATTTAGTAGTACTAGAAACCTCTGCAGTCCAACGCTTTTTCGTGACCCAAAAAACGGCAGAGGGTTCTCGGACTAGGTATTTAGTCGGTATCACTTTCCTAAACGTGTTTTCAAATACTGTAATTCCTGACGCTTTATACCAATTTATGAGAGACTTGTTAATACTTTACATTGTGCAGTTTTGTAACAGAATATAGAATAAACATAAAAATGTCTCGAGTTAATACTGATATTAATGTTGTAATGTATTTGCTTTACATTTAATGTCACTCAAGTGGTCTCTAATGAGTGTTTCGAGTACTTCATAATACATGTAAATAGTTGAATACTCTATTCACATATGACCGTCATACAATTTAAACCGATTGTTGCTCTATTTAAAATTTCTGTAAAATAAGTTATGTTTTTATTCATCAGTTATAGGAAATTACACACTTAGCTGGACACAACAAACTTCCCTTACAACTCGAAACCACAAATTAATTACGTAAAAGAATAAAAACACGTGTTTTTTGGCGCGTAATTTATCCATGCACAATGCTCTGACAGACTAATCTAAATTTATTTAATAATTGTCATAATCGACGAAAATTTACAAGTTCGAATGCTGTTTGGCAGGAAATTGTGCTTGCAAATTTCCTTGTTCGTGATTCACACACAATTAAAATGTACCTGAAATTAATATATTAATTTGCTTGATTTTTTATATTGAATTAATTTTCTCTGGTACAAAGAAATGATATGAATAGATTGGCTCTAATTACACTGCCATCTTGTAGTCTGAGGTTTCGTAGTAACGATATTGTAGTCTGAGGTTTCGTAGTAACGATATTGTAGTCCGAGGTTCTGTAGTAACGATACATTCTGCCTATATATGTAGTTAAACGCTTCAAATTAAGAAAACAAAACATTTCAAATGTAGCAAGTTTTGCATAAACCATTTTATACTTTGCAAAATAAATTTTAACATATGTGACCAGCTTTGCAGAGTTACGACATTTTCTGCAAATACAGTAAGATTAGTAATATACAAAAGGTCAATATGTCAGAAGTTAGCATGAATTTTCATAACTCAAATCATTGCATTGTATCACACGTGGCGTTATAACTAATTTCAGGTACGGTTTACTGAGCTTTGCGCGATAATATAGTTCGATGTTTGCATTTACCGAAGTAAGTACTTTCTATCTGTAATATTGTTTTGACTATTTTTCAGGTGAAAAACAGTATGTTTTGTAGTGCGAAATGTAATAACTTTGTTCTTTGCATTTGAATAAAAATAAAATTCTGTTCATATATTCGTACGCGATCAAGCTGGCTAGTGTTGTATTCATTACATTATGTGCACGTGATTATGTGTCATAACCATTTATTGTAAATCACGTGTTGTAAATGTGTTGAACAAATAAACATTTCGTACTATTATCATAAATGCACATTAAATCTGCTCTCATCTGAATTTAATTATATACCAAGAAAAGGTATGCGTTAAACCCATATCCAGAGATGTTCGATTTATATGTTACATTTGGTTTAAAGTACTGTAATAAAAAAAGCAAAGTTTTCGAAGAACATATATATATTGTTTACCAATAAAAATACATTGACCAAGTGGTTCTGTGGGGGAAATGTGAATGTAAGATCGGCAGTTATCGCGTCCTCGGAAAATCAAAGAAAACATACCGACAAGTTACAATTTTTATTGATTTAATTTTACTGTAATTACAATTGTTTCAAAAGATTTGCAATTAAATGTATTTTAAACGTCAAACTAGCATTCATGTGCATAAACCGATTGCTAAGAACTTTATAAAATTTTCAGAATCTAAAATAAAAAAAAAACAATTAGAAGAAGAGTCTTATTTTGCAAAACAATTGATGAGATTATTAACTTCTACGATTATTTTCAACAATATAAACTGTTGATGACCTTTATCAAACAATCAATCTATTTTCTCTATAAAGCATGACCAATACATGTTTATTGACGTTCTTTTATTGGTTTTAGATCAAGTCGAATCCAATTATCATTATAACAAATGCTTATCTATGTTTCATTTAAATTGTTGTCAGCAACGAATAAAACAGCGAAATTTATTGCGTCACGTTTAATAAATTAAGGTCCGTAACACCGTTTGTGAGCGCTAAAACACTTAAAGACATTTAATTAATGTGTCATAACTGCTAAAATACATTGAAAAGCACTTCAGAACATCATTAATATATTACTTATATTTAGCACCTAAAGGCAAAATAATTTAAAATGCAGTGCCTTTATTGTACGTAACATATAATGTACGTAATGTTAATGTATGTAACGGTAATTTACGTTACATTACATGTGATGTTATATATTATTTTCCATTACACTATTTATTGTAGATGAGTTTGAGCCAATAAAATTATTTATATTTGTATTTGTATTTTAATAATCTCTCATATTACAATACAAAATGGGTTCCTGTTTTAATCCTCCATTTACTTTAATTGAGTTTCCCCGATATGGTTCAACCATATCTTCTCTTGTTATACCTGTATTTTTGTGATTTTACTTTTTTTCTCGGGCATCACATATCGAGGAAAAAGTAATAAGAACCAATATTATAGACTTGCCTCGTTGTGGGATTATATATCTAGTGTCTGGGGGATTGTACCATTCATATAAACAATTATTAATTCGAATGTTTAAATATCCAGTAATTATAAATATCTATTGTTTGTTGACTGTTATGATAGTTCCCCCCACCCCCCCCCTAATGAAGTGATATTGTATTTAATAATTCTAATGTGACGTGCTTTAAAGGCTTTGACCACAACTGTGGTAAAAAAATGATTTATCTATGAGCAACACGCGCTAAAGAAGACGTGTTTTAAATGGCTGTTCCAATTACAAAACTGTAACTCCCACCGGAAAGCTATTGTGTATGACGTATAAATCATATAAATAGCGACACGCGCTATCATTATCCGTTGCAATACATTGTGTGTTACATTGACGGAACAGCCAGTTAATGACGGAAATGATGTTTTCTATACGTACGAAAATATTATAAAGGTACCGTAATTGTCTTATTAGAATAGAAATAATTCACGGAGGCTGTGAATTATGTCTTAATTATAAACCCCAAACCTGCGGTAGGAAGACCGGCAATTCAAGTCAAGATTGGAGTCGAGTACACCTTTCCCGCAGTGAGATTCAAACTGACAGCTTTAGTGTTGAAATGCACGTGATCAGCAGTAGACTATCTTAACCACTTTGTCATAAAACAGGTTTCGTACGGACCATGTTCGTACATTGCATTCATGAAAGTTATATATGACGGGCTCTGATTTGTGCCGAACCCAAGTAATATGTAACGACTTTTTAGACATTGGACCAAAGTAACATATGTAGGTCACTGCTTTGGGTTTGACTTAAATCTAACTAACACTCGTCGCTTAAGTTTGTATTGGATTATTTTGTTTATGTGCTTTCACCCAAATGCAACAACAAGGGAATTAATAACTCGCCGTATATTCAGACTAATTATTTCCAATGTATTTAAGGTTCTCTGGCTTTAGACAGAAGTCGCTGATGTGCATGAATCATAAGGTCAAATCTATTATTGATTCTTTTAGTCTTATACTAAAATAAATACGAGATTTGAAAAAAGGCATTTTCTGACCGCTATGGACATTTGACTGCGCAGTCTTTGAAAGTTGTCTGGTTATCATCAGACGATGGTTTTCATTGACTTTCTTAACCATTCCAACAGCTATCCTAAATTATATTGAACAGTTGAAGCTTTTTATATATCTCTCAAGAACAATTACACATCACTTATTCCACTATTGGCTTTCATGTTGTAATTACACAGTGTCAGTGGCTTTTATCAGATGTTGTTCCGAGGTATAGGTTTTCCAAAATACTTGTTTTCAGACAAAATTAGATGATTGTTTCCCGTCCATAAAATCCTTAAGTGTTTCTGAGACTTGCAGATAACAGTAAAACTGATGACCTAAGTTTGTGTTAATGGCTGGTAATAAGAGATAAGATTCTACATTGACTTATCATATTGTAGTTAAATTAGTAATATAAATAATTAAAACACGAATTTTCATGGTTTTTAATATTTTTAAGTTGATCACCGTCTAAAGAACGTGAAAAAGATTTTGAACGTGTTTCTATATTAACAAATATGAAATTTATAACAAAAAATGGAAATACAAGAATTTAAATTAAAATGTTATCTTAAAAAGTATATAGATAAAAATTCTTTTATCGTGCAGTTTCATTACTTTACATAAAAACATATTATTATCTATAAACTTCAACAATCGTATTTTTATGTCATGAAAAAGAAAAACGGTTTTCGTACTCTTTGTGTTGTCGAAGTATCCCTAGCTTTTTAATGATTTCTCCCGTACTGTTTAGCGTTGACATTTGTCTTTGTATTAATATTTTGAGATTTTCTTCTTTTCCCGTTACTTAATTTAAATGTGACCAAATATTATAAAGTTCTCATAATAATTTAATCTATACCGTGTTGTGTTTGCATGCCTTAATGCGTTACCGTAGTGTGTCTAATTAAACGGTAACTTCTGTTGACTTTTCCCGCGACGATGGAAATGAATCTTAATACGAAGTGACCATTATCTAACAATGGAATAAATGAGTTAGCCATTCTGCTGACCATGTAGGGGATGTCATATTTCATTTAAGTATGATTTATTATTATAGAAACAATGGAATGAGTCATTGCGAAGATTGAGTCGTAATCTTAAACATAATCACCGGTCAGTTTCCGCAATTATGACCATTTGCAGTCAATGCTGATAGCCCATTCGGCAATAAATGGAATTTTGTCTGTTAATTTATAGTCTTGTAAGTCAATTAAATTTCTGTGTCATTAGCATATCATCCAGGTTGGTTGTTACATAGTTGCTGTAATGGAGAGATAATAGTTGCTTCCGTGTAGAGATGATTTGTTCCTGTACGATTTTTATTTATATTAAATACATTTACCTCAAATTTTTGTTATAAATTATCGAATATGAAAACAATTGAATATTAAAATATAAAATGCCTTATCTTTGTCTAGGATAAATTTCTTCAACCAAATTTAGGTTCTTATTTATTAATTGTGTGCAGTTATTGTTTGTTTAATGTTGATGTAGTATTTTCAAAATTAAAACTATTTTTATACATAGATTGTCATTTAATGAATTTTATGTTTAATTTTATAATAATTACTATATAGATAGTATCTAAAATTATAAACATCCGACATTTTGTTTCATCAATTGGGTCATTATCCTAGAATACTGTCATTAGAACTTCTTAAAAACGCGCAAGCATTAAAAAAATATTCCATCAATTAACGCGATCTGAGTCACAAGTCATTCGAGGTCAACATTGTGTGAAACTTCAAATTAGTTCGATGTGTATTCGCTAAAGGGCAAAGTCCGAACGTTTCTTTTAAACTATAAAGATATTTTTTTCCTTTATTTACGAATAAAAAATTATAATCATTAATTTTACGTTTATAACTATGAACTTTATGCATAGAATGTATATCTTAAACTGACTTTTTATATTTTAAATAATTGTGAATATTTTTTGCATTATTTCGGTAAATTGCTGTATATTCATTTTTTAAATATAACCACAGGACTAGCGCTTTTATAAATCAATAATTTAAATTAAAAAGCGAAGTAACATCTTGCTAAAAATAAAAGGTAACAGTGAGGAAAATACGGTGACTCATACCTTTTTATAAATAATAAAAGGAAAACAAAGAATTCAAAATAAGCTCTTGTCAAACGGTTTTGTAGTCAATAAAAAGCATTTACAACATGCATTATACTGGAGAAAAATCGAAAATAACGCTTTGTTCCGAATGAGCATCAAACGTTTTCCAAAATATTGAAATCACCTGAAAATTAAAACTAATGTTAATGAATGAATCATCCCTGATTATGAGTCAGGTGAAATAATGAAAGTAACATGGAGAAAATTGATAATATCGTATTTTCTGTTTAGCGCGTTTCTATTGTCGACCCAGGATTTCGTGTCAGAAGCAAATATCATCTCGTTGTAACAGTTAAAGAATGACACATTTTTTTAAACCAAATATGTACATTAATTTAAAATCTTATGTTTTAATCAATGCATGAATATAGCAAACTTCAAATAAACACAAAAAGAAATTACTATGCAGTTTTATTAAAATGATACAATTTGGTTAGTATGCGCTCCACTGTGGTATAAATATGTTGTATCATCTACTTGTAAATTCAGATACAAATATAATGTAAAAAAATCGCCAGCTAACAATAAAAATTCAAATTGTTATAAGTCACATAGTTCATCATAAATAATTGTATAGTTTGTTACATATATCAGTTATTTTTGGGTCGTCATTTAATGTATGAAATATATAATCACTCAAAAAAGAAACGCAACATACAAAAAATGAGGAATTTTACTTCATATATTATTTTAACTATTCATCATATAAATAATGTAATAATTGGCACACTACATGTTCACGAGTTCTTTTAACATGGACTATACCATTTTGTCGCATATTGTCAATAAATCGCGCAAAAATGTCAGTATCTAATGTGCCCAACATTAGCTTATAACACAGCCCTTACTCTTCTTGGCATGGATTCAATTAAACGTTGAGTACAAACACGCGGTATCCTTTGCCACTCATACTGAAGTGCCGCCTGCAGATTTTGCGGCGGTGGGTGTCGTTGGCGCACGCGCCGATCCAGTTAATCCCACAGATGTTCAATTGGTTTAAGATCCGGATATCGTGATGGCCATCGGATCACATTGACATTCTGTTGTTCTATAACATCTACTGTTACACGTTCTGTATGTGGTCGGGCATGGTCGTGTTGAAAAATTTCTCTTTGAAGGTCAATTACGGGCAAGAAATGCGGCCGTATAATTTCGTCTCTATACCTAACAGCATTAGGATTGCCTTGGATATGTATCAGCTGTGTGTTCCTGGCGTAAGCGATAGCGGCCCACATCATAACACTGCTTCCGCCAAAATTGTCTCTTTCTACAACATAGGTTTGCGCAAAACGTTTATTTCGGCGCCTGTACACTCGTATGCGACCATCTCGCTTTTCAAGCTGAACCTCAAGTTCTGTAATTCCATACACGAACGGTAGTACACCATCTAACCCTTGCTCGGCGGTGTTGGCGTCTCAGTGTTGCTCCGACGTAAAGTCTTTTTGCCGAAATCCATGAGAGCGTAACCGTGTGCGTACTGTGTGTGGTGATATTCGGCGCAACCCAGGGACATTTACAGCTGTTTCTGTTGCAGCAATAGTCCCTTTCCGTAGATGGAATAATCCAATGAAACGATCGGGACATTTACAGCTGTTTCTGTTGCAGCAATAGTCCCTTTCCGTAGATGAAATAATCCAATGTAACGATCCTGCGCCCGAGATGTAACACGCGGACGCCCTGAACGTAGTCGGTTTGTCGTAGTAAAAGGGCGGCTGGTAGCGTCTCCAAAGGCGTGAAGTTGTGCTACGATGAACATTGTACTTTATGGCAACAGCATTCTGTGATTTCCCGGCCTCGATTCGACCGATAGCGATATTCCGGGTAGCAGCATCTAACCTTGGGATAGCGTGACCTCATCAGAATTTAATTTACTAATGCAGTCAAGAAAAGAAATAGCAGGGTTACCGAAATACCCATGATTTGCACGTGAAAGTCGACCCTGTTTTTAGCAATGTGTAATTCATAGTGTGTTCCAGATTTCGACCACTGTCGTTCACGGGTGGATGAACTTAAATGCTTTTACCTGGAAACTTTTAATTAAGGTGTAATTATGATGTTGTGTATATATATTTGAATATTTATAGGTTATTTGTCCGCAAAAAATGATTTGAAAATATTTATCCGATGTTGCGTTTCCTTTTTTTTTTGAGTGAGTATATATTAATTTATGTTAAACGTTGTTCAAAAGTAACCAGGAATTAGCCCTCAGAAAAACAGTTTTTAAACAGCTGATTGATTGATTGATTTTCAAGTATGTTGCATGTTTGCAGGTCATACGATCCTATTACTGACGAATGGAAGGAACCTATTGAAGGGGTGATTTTACCGCATGAACGTGAGAAACACAACATGGTCGCAGTAGGTAGAAGAGTTGTCGTTATTGGAGGTGAATATTTATGTTGTATAGTTTGGGAACTGTTCTCATTGCTCTGTGTACATATTCTGATAATTTGTTTAAAACGTGTGTGGAACATTTTGAAAAGTTTATTCCGATCATAGTTCCAATTACATGTATACCCACAGGGAATGGTCAACCTGAGTATCACTGCGGGCAGTAACAAAGGTTATACCCACTAAGCGAAGGGAGTGGTCAACTTAAGTCTCACTGCGGGCAGTAACGAATGTTATACTCACTAAGCGTAGGGAGTGGCCAACTTAAGTCTCACTGCGGGCAGTAACAAAGGTTATACCCACTAAGCGTAGGGAGTGGTCAACTTAAGTCTCACTGCGGGCAGTAACGAAGGTTATACTCACTAAGCGTAGGGAGTGGCTAACTTAAGTCTCACTGCGGGCAGTAACGAAGGTTATACCCACTAAGCGTAGGGAGTGGCTAACTTAAGTCTCCCTGCGGCAGTAACGAAGGTAACTTCGGCGTTCACCCCAATAAAATCTGGACGCCATGATAAAGCTTAAAAACTACTGAAAATGGCGTTAAACATTCAAACAAACCAAAACGCAAACGGCGTTAAACATTCAAACAAACCAAAACGCAAACAAACAAACCCACTCAGCGTGTGCTATCATTGATGCAATATTAAACTGTCAGCTTTCTTAAAGCGTTTGTTTCATGATTTAAAGTTCAAGTTCTTATTTGTTCTTACCTAAACTGTTATGTTTTCCGAAAGGACGAGGCTTCGATCAAGAGACTTTCTCGGAAAAAGACGAAGCAGCTATATGTAGTTATAATACGAAAACAAAAGGAAATGTAAGAAAAGAGGAGATATGGGATGTACTTCACCCGAACTTCTTCCATCCAAGAGGCAATGCCGGAACCGTGCTATTAGGTATGATAACATATGTTTTTATCATACTTTACTTAGTATTCTATACCAAGAAATTGTAATAAAATGACTATTTAGCTATTAATTAGTTGCCTGGTCTAAAGTATTGTAATCAATTTTTTGTGGACTTTTACTTATGCAAAAATATGAAAATCAACATAAACTGATGAATGCAAAAAAAAGTGACAGAATTTGTCGCTTTAATCATAAAAAATATTCTACTATAATTTTGCACACTAGGCATTCAAATAATATGTCAGCGACGTGTTGAACAGTGTTATATCTGGATATTATTTTTGTTGTTATTAAATTGTTTTTTTATCAAACATGAACGGTGTCCATAATTAAGCCAAAATCAGTTAAATAAATGAATGTCTAAGGACTTCTGACCGCTGACAGGTTTTGAATTTAAACATTTGTTACAGTTGATTATAGAATTTTGATATGAAGCTGTTTATTAACAAAAGAAATAGGAAAACTGAGAAAAATATTTAGAATATAAAATTAGAACAAAAATCAGTTGTATTGCTAAAACGGGATGTCCATTTATGTTCTTTATGAAGGGATACCATTACGATTTGGAAATGAAGACCCTTCAAAACAGCTTTTTCGGTTTTTTCCTCCATGACGAGTCATATAGCTTAGGAATATCAACGTATCTGTACATCTCAGTATACGAAAAATATTGCGTAAGGGGAATAAATCAGACCACTCCCCCCCCCCCCAATGACTCTAGTAGCAAAAGCAACATAAAAAGGTGTCCCCGAATTATAAGGATTGAATTAAATTAGAGCTGACAAATTATTTATTTAAGTATATGAACTACGTGTCAGTGCTTACTAGCGAACTGATATAATGACAAAGATGTGTTAAATCAAATTTAAGTCAAAATTAATATTAACTACATGTATTTTATTATTTTTTTTTTTTTTGCAATATTTTACGGTCAAAACAAAGTAAGCATATAACATGAAAACTGGAAAACAGAATTACGTTATGTGATCTACGTTACCCGAATGTTTGAAATCACGCTCACAAGATCTGGTGAGAATATATCAATATTAAATTTAAACCTCTCAAAGATGGATCATGTTATAATAATTTAAGAACGAAATTGTTTATAACATTCTTTTGTTTTGAACTGTGTAAAATGAACTATGTTACCAAAGGCGTTCAAGGAGCGTTTTCAATTAAAGCTACGTGGTTCAAGCGAGATAACTCTCTACTTACAGGCAGAAATATATATTTGATCGGAGGCAAAAGTTACCAAAAGGATTGTGATGTTAAGATGGTGGAGTATTACAACACAAACAGACGAAAGGTCAGAGAAGCCTTCCTCCTTCCAGAAAATTTTAGTTACGGGAATGTTGACTGTGTTGTAATGAAAGTACCTATCTCAAATACGGACATAAACTTTGACGACATATTGCTCTACGACAAATGGATTATGTGGTAGGCGAAAATTATTATCTTCTTGCAAAGCATAGAAGGCGGAACTACGTGTATCTTCTGGTAGGCGGATCATATTATGTCTTCTTGTCAAGTTTTGGAAGGCGGAACTAATTGTATCTTCTTGCCAGCCTGTTTAATGTAAACGCTTTTTTGCATTGTAATATTTCATTATCTTGCCTTGATATTTACAAGAATACAACCAGTGTGATCATTTTTGGTACGACGAGTTCTATGCTTGTATGTTAGTTACACCTCTTACCAAACAGTTTATTTCTTACATCAGCAACTTTTACTTCAAGATCCCCTATAGACCAGTAATTGATGAATAACTAATGCTAGTAGGTGTTCTGATTGGATGATGCAACGAGTGACATTCTTGTTTTGGGCGTTTTGATTGGATGCCGCGGCATATAGAAACAATAACGTTATTAATGTATATTTGGTTGTCCTACCACTAACAGATATTTACCCAACTACTGTATGAACAATAGCAAGGAATCCGACTACCTACAATAATGGAGCCCCTTCTTTTATTTAAGGACGGAACTCCATAAAAAAGGAGCTACATTATTGTAGCTAGGAATCCGACTAAAGTACAGTGTCAAAGGACGATTACAAATATGGATTAGGGGCCTCGGTGGCCGAGTGGTCAAGGTAGTTCATCTACTATTGATCACGTGGTCTGTCAACACTGAGATTGCGGGTTCGATTCTCACTGCAGGCAGGGTGTACTCGACTCCAATCTTAATTGACAAGGATTGCCAGTTTTCCTACCGCAGGTCGGGGGTTTTCTCCGGGTACTCCGGCTTCCTCCCCCAATAACAACTGGACACCATGATATAGCTGAAAAATTGCTGAAAGTGGCGTTAAACACCATCAAACAAAACAAACAAAACAAATATGGATTAAAAAATTTAAAAACGTATAAGCACACAGAAAAATATTGGCATGGTCGGTTAAAATAGTAGTACGGTCGTTTATGGGTCGACAACCGTTTACTGTGAAAGTTTAAATAAAGGTTTTTCGTGAGCTATTATTTGTCACTTACTCAAGATCGACAGTAACAGTTGTTGTTTTATATTAAAAGTTATTTTAAAAAAATAATTTATGTTGAACGTTTCACAAATTAAAGAGTATATGTAATGAAATTCTATAATTTTTTATTTCTATTTACCAAAAACTGGTTGTACCAGCAATTTTAAGTGGTACGGTCAGAACCGTATCGACCATACCGCTTGCTACTCCTACGGAACGAGTAAGCAGTGAGCGCTAGCTTGTAATTAAACACTTAGTTACTCATTGTCATGTCTGGAGATAGTCAAACCCATGAAGAGGAAAGACTACCATGAATCGGCGAAAGTATTTTATATTTATATGCGAGAGGAATTTCCCATTTCGGTTAACCTGCTATTAAAAAGTACTGTATATTTAATTGTCCTACCAATGTCTGACATCTATAGATTTTTAAAAACAACTATTGTATGTTTGTTCCACCAATGTCTGATAAAAATGATTTACATATCTGGTCTCCAACTCATGTTAGATCGAGATAAACAAACCACTGTATATTTGAGTTAAACGAACAAGAAAAGCTGTTACCCAACCCAGAGTAACTGGAATTACTAGGTGTACATTGCTTACTATAATCTGTATCGCAGGATATGTTTGGTTATGGTTGATTTATTGATTTTTGTTTAACGTCCAGCAAGCAATATTTCAGCTATTTTAAGGACGTGAAAAATATATAATTTTTAAATTATTTGTTTGGTTAATGAGTATTAATGAAAGATGCAGATGTAGATGCAAACGTACTGTACAAATTTTTTTTTTTAAATGATTACTAGTATACAGTTGCAAAAATAGCCAAAAGAAAGGTATTTATATCTTTATTCGTCCATTATGTCTGCTGCCTGTTCTGTTTTTTCGTGACTTTCTGTGCAAATAAATTTGCGCTTCACTATCTTTCAGCTTTCTTCGTTCTTCCATTAGAAGTCTATATGCTTCATATTCCATTTTGTGAACGTCATCCAATAATTTTACTATTACTTTGTCGTCATTTATTTCAAGTCCATCCTGTAAAATACCAAGTGTTTCACCAACACAACCGAACTCGACAATCCATCGACCGAGAATGTCAGCACTTCCCGCGCGAACATTAACTGGATCATACTGGATAGAGACAACTTTAAAGCCGGTTTCGGATTCTATTAAATCTTTGATGTCTTTGTGAGTGTAATCTTCGTTGTTCCTCAGACTAAACACGACACTAGTAGGACTTGGGGGTGGCAAATATTTTCTCAATTCCATGGATGGAACGAATCTGTTGCCATAGGAAATCGATTCCTTCAACATGTCAAGTAGGGATTTGGGTTTCTCTTTTGTGCTGAAATGAAAATAATAATAATTTATTAAAGTAATGCATGTTACGCCAGTCAGTAGATATATATCCTAGACACTGGAGTGAATGAGTAACCAGGTATTCTGACAGGAGATATATAGCCTAGCCACTGGAGTGAGTGAGTAACCAGGTATTCTGACAGTAGATATATAGCCTAGACACTGGAGTGAATGAGTAGCCAGGTATTCTGACAGGAGATATATAGCCTAGACACTGGAGTAAGTGAGTAACCAGGTATACTGACAGGAGATATATAGCCTAGCCACTGGAGTGAGTGAGTGACCAGGTATTCCGACAGGAGATATATAGCCTAGACACTGGAGTAAGTGAGTAACCAGGTATACTGACAGGAGATATATAGCCTAGCCACTGGAGTGAGTGAGTAACCAGGTATTCTGACAGTAGATATATACCCTAGACACTGGAGTGAATGAGTAACCAGGTATACTGACAGGAGATATATAGCCTAGCCACTGGAGTGAGTGAGTAACCAGGTATACTGACAGGAGGTATATAGCCTAGCCACTTGAGTGAATGAGTAACCAGGTATTCTGACAGGAGATATAAAGCCTAACCACTGGAGTGAATGAGTAACCAGGTATATACTGACAGTAGATAACTAGCCTAGACACTGGAGTGAATGAGTAACCAGGTATTCTGACAGGAGATATATACCCTAGACACTGGAGTGAATGAGTAACCAGGTATACTGACAGGAGATATATAGCCTAGCCACTGGAGTGAATGAGTAACCAGGTATTCTGACAGGAGATATATAGCCTAGACACTGGAGTGAATGAGTAACCAGGTATTCTGACAGGAGGTATATAGCCTAGCCACTGGAGTGAGTGAGTAACCAGGTATACTGACAGGAGGTATATAGCCTAGCCACTGGAGTGAGTGAGTAACATAGCCTTAACCCTTGAGCAGTTATACTTGCAGTTATCACCAAAGTGAGTAGGTTACTAGATTACTGACAGTGATAGAAACCGGAGGGGTGAGTAAACAGATCTACTGACAATGATAGAAACTGGAGGGGTGAGTAAACAGATTTACTGACAGTGATAGAAACCGAAGTGATTAAGCAACCAGGTATACTGCATGACGCAGAAGAGTGTGAGTAACCAGGTTAAATTACAGTATTTGACTTCGAAAAGAGTCTGGAACAAAGTCAAACTTCAACTGATGGACACTGAAGTGAGTAAGTAACCAGTTATAACAGAGCTGTAGACACAGTAGTGTAAAATGTACCTATGGCAGTGAAGGACCATTATATTTTGAAACAGCTTTTAAAAGTTCGGAAATACATATTTTCTTTAATTCAGTAAACAAAAACTGAGATCGATGATTTTAGCCGTGTTTTGGATTTTCAATGTGTTCGTTCAGTAATTTTAAATTACTAATCTCGAAATATTACACAAGAATGATCGACAGAACTATAGGATTCTAAATAGCCTTAACGATTACCTGTTTTCATCAACACAACCATCACCATAGAAACCTTCCTGTGCTGATGGCAAAGTGATTGAGATCACTGGGCGCGGCTGTGTCTCTGTAGGTGTCGATAAGTATTTCGCATCGTGTACAAATGTTGCTGAACACTTGTCGTTGTCCTTTTTTGCATTTGAATTAGGAGTTGGAATGCGTCTTCTAAAACCAAGACTTTCAAGCCTTCTCCTGGTTTCTTCTGTTTTTAATGTCAATACAATATAAGTTTACTTAAAATAAACCTTAGATTTCTTTTTAAAAAATACACTCCTGAATTTTTTCGGGCTTTAAAGCAATGAAGTATTTAACAAGCAAGTGACATTATAGTCTGATATGCCCTTGTCCTAATGCTCAATTAAAAACAGACGTCTGGTGAATTTTATGTTAATAAGTAAGTAATCATTTTGCACTGACAAAAATCGGAATGGCATTGGGGCTAAGCATGATGAGGTAGCTTTGTTGTAGTACCAAGAACTTGCGGTATAATTGGGTATTTTCTTCTTTTTTTATTGTTTAATATAAAAAGCGCTTTAATATTATTGTAAATTTATTTAACATCCCAATTTAATTTATAAATACCAATAAAGAATTTAGTAAGATGATTATGCTTTATTTTGCCATGTTCAACTCCTAATGGCGCGTTCGTGTTGTCTGTGGAATACGGACTTACAGAAGGGTCCCGTAGTGTTTCAGCAGTTTTTCGTGCTCTTTAATGTAAGTAACTCTTACAAGCCCTTTAGTGTTAGGTCCAGTTTTGTTCGGACATTGTCAGCTGTACATTTCTATATTAATGTGGCAGCCAACCACCAGTGGTTTTTCTGCGTTTTTTGCTTTGGTTACATTGTACTGTTCAAGATTAATGCAGATATTATTTGTTAGACGCTATAAATACCATTTGATATACTCACCTTCACTAGAGTTGGTTCCATCAGATGAGCAGTGTATTGTTGCTGGAGGTCTTTCCGGCGTCAGTTTTGAATCAGCAGCAGGAGCTATTGGTTTGAAATCCTTATTTATCACTTGCCATCTAAGACATTTGGTTTTGATATCGTATGCCATAGTACCAAGATATCCATGTGCATCTACGATACCAGGAAAACCGGAGGAGATGGCAAAACTATGATGGCTACATGATCTGTCCTGATCTGTACATGGAAGATTTGATATCGACGTTGGAAATGTTTTCCTCGATAACCTTAGATCTTCTCCTTCGTCTGTCATTACAATCATGGCTTGGCTTGATGTCGGCATTGTTAACAGACTAGGTGAATGGTTCAAACCTTAGAGTTCTCGAAACGTTGTTATGCCAGAATGAAAACGAACTGCAACGTCATAACCCGATGTTTTGATTGTGGCGTCGTAACACGTGAGGTTATTTTGGGCACCAATGAGTCCGTAATCGTTGACTGCGACCAAAATTAAATGGTTTCTTAAAAAGGGGGAGCTCGGTTGCTCTAAAACAAGGCGAAATATTAAATAATTGACAAAAAAAAACCACTCCGTCTTTGTGTAACGTATGTAATATCTATTGTACATATTAAGGCAGAATGCATTGTTTAAGCAGTACTGAACCATGAGAGTACTATTTAAATTACAGCAGTAATTTGATGAGTTAATTATTAAAGGAGTTCATAACTTGACTTTCCGGATTTCTTTCGGCATTATTTAGCAATATCAGGGCCACCAGTTTTTTTTTTGTTTTTTTGGGGGGGGGGGGGGGGGGACCCCCGACCTTCGGCAGAAAAACTGACAATCCTTTTCAGTTATGTTTGGAGTCGAGCATACCCTGCCTGAAGTTAGAACTCGCAACCTCGGTGTTGACACGCCGGTAATCAATAGTATATAACACCGAGATCCTGACAGCGATAGAAAAAAGGGACAATACCCAAAGGCATTGAGTAACTTGATTTACTGACAGTGATAAAACCCAAAAGGAGTGAGTAACCCGATTTACTGACAGTGATAAAACCCAATATATATATATACCAATGTTCAAACGGAAAACTTAACATTTTCCCATTATATAAAGTTTTGGAAGACAAACAATCTCTGCGTGATGAAAAGGAAATACATTTTATACGTAGTTTAAAGCCACACTTAAATGGCTAAATAAAGTCCGAAGGACTTTATGTCAAGTTTGTGAGGGAGTCGCCGGAGTTTACACATTTATAATTTCCTAAAACCCAGTGTTTAATCCTTATAATTCTGTGAAATAATCGTTGCGGTTTTAAAAAACAGCAAAAACAGTTACAGAAACCTATCTAGACCTCAAAACGTACCTAGACCGGAAAGCGTGGGGATATGCAAAACATAGTACCAAAAGAATCGCGGTTCTTTAGATATTGATATGAAAAAAAAACAAAATGAAACACTAAATTGTATTTATATTATATATTTATTTGAAATCTCAATCGATTTCATTGGAAATCATTGGGGCAAAGAAAAATTGTCCCCTCTCCCTGACGATACGCTAGGAGGACGCCATCTTGTTTACCTTGGATACTGAAAGTAGTCCGCTCAGAGGAAATATCGATATATAAATTATCTGAGAAGACGCCATTTAAGTCTTTTTATCCAATCAAAGCACTTGATATAAATAAATTACAGCATGAATAGAATTATTACTAATTAACTGTTATTAATAGCAACTGATTAACTTATAATTAATTAATATAAACGCATTGTTTGTTTATGCGACGTTATGAACGTTATTTTTTCCGAACTTTTAACACATTATCACGTCATCTTTGTATCTTACGTTTATGTAAACAATATTTGTAAACATTATTGTCGCCTGAAGAGCTGCAGGAAGCAGTGAAAGTACTAGCGATGTGATAAAATATACAGATTTTTCATGTGATTTTATTCTTTATTCATATTAATGCCGTCTTGTGGACTTTATCTTGTTTTACTATAAGTGTCTAATGAATTAACCAAACAATGTCGTTGTAATTTCCACTCTGAAAATCATCTGTACACACAGATTTGATTTTTGAGCCGTCCCACCTTGGGAATCGAACTCGTGTCAGTTTATAACATCTATGGCTACTGCGCCTAACATGTAAAGACAGAGGTGTAACCTCTAGACCAGATCCGTCCGCTAAAAAACGAAGTTTCACTGGCCTAGTGTTACTTTTGGTTGAACATGTTTTTGTAACACTAGGCCAGTGCCAGGGGCCGCTTCGGTAGCCCGATTGGTCTGACAAGAAGAGCAGAAAGCAATATAGAATCGAGTTTTTTATTTTTATCTTATTCTTATAGTTTCTATCCAGGTTTTTACATTTTTACAGTTCTTCTTATTTCATACTCTAACCGCCACCGCAGCGCAATTAGTTTCCGGAGCGTAACGGTCTACGAAGACAGTGCCCTGTATACAGTAGATGTGGATGTAGATGTTAATAGTATTACTGCTGTATACAGTATCAGAACAGGTTAACATGTGGTTAGTAGTATTTCAGCTGTATTCAGTACCAGAACAGGTTAACATCCGGTTAGTAGTATTTCAGCTGTATTCAGTACCAGAACAGGTTAACATCCGGTTAGTAGTATTTCAGCTGTATTCAGTACCAGAACAGGTAAACATCCAGTTAGTAGTATTACAGCTGTATTCAGTACCAGAACAGGTTAACATCTGGTTAGTAGTATTACAGCTGTATTCAGTACCAGAACATGTCAACATCTGGTTAGTAGTATTACGGCTGTATTCAGTACCAGAACAGGTTAACATCTGGTTAGTAGTATTACAGCTGTATTCTGTACCAGAACATGTCAACATCTGGTTAGTAGTATTACAGCTGTATTCAGGACCAGAACGATTTAACATCCTGTTACTAATATTTCAGTTGTATTCAGTACCAGAACAGGTTAACATCTGGTTAGTAGTATTACAGCTGTATTCAGTACCAGAACATGTCAACATCTGGTTAGTAGTATTACAGCTGTATTCAGTACCAGAACAGGTTAACATCTGGTTAGTAGTATTACAGCTGTATTCAGTACCAGAACATGTCAACATCTGGTTAGTAGTTTTACAGCTGTATTCAGGACCAGAACGATTTAACATCCTGTTACTAATATTTCAGTTGTATTCAGTACCAGAACAGGTTAACATACGGTTAGTAGTATTTCAGCTGTATTCAGTACCAGAACATGTCAACATCTGGTTAGTAGTATTACAGCTGTATTCAGGACCAGAACGATTTAACATCCTGTTACTAATATTTCAGTTGTATTCAGTACCAGAACAGGTTAACATACGGTTAGTAGTATTACAGCTGTATTCAGTACCAGAACATGTCAACATCTGGTTAGTAGTATTGCGGCTGTATTCAGTACCAGAACAGGTTAACATCTGGTTAGTAGTATTACAGCTGTATTAAGTACCAGAACATGTCAACATCTGGTTATTAGCATTTTAGCTGTATTCAGTACCAGAACAGATTAACATCCAGTTACTAATATTTCGGCTGTATACAGTACCAGAACATGTTAACATCTGGTTATTAGCATTTTAGCTGTATTCAGTACCAGAACAGATTAACATCCAGTTACTAATGTTTCGGCTGTATTCAGTACCAGAACATGTCAACATCTGGTTAGTAGTATTACAGCTGTATTCAGTACCAGAACAGGTTAACATCTGGTTAGTAGTATTACAGCTGTATTCAGTACGGATAAACATCCATTTACTAATATTTCGGCTGTATTCGGTACCAGAACAGGTTAACATCTGGTTAGTAGTATTACAGCTGTATTCAGTACCAGAACAGGTTAACATCTGGTTAGTAGTATTACAGCTGTATTCAGTACCAGAACAGGTTAACATCTGGTTAGTAGTATTACAGATGTATTCAGTACGGTTTAACATCCAGTTACTAATATTTCGGCTGTATTCGGTACCAGAACAGGTTAACATCTGGTTAGTAGTATTACGGCTGTATTCAGTACAGATTAACATCCAGTTACTAATATTTCGGCTGTATTCGGTACCAGAACAGGTTAACATCTGGTTAGTAGTATTACGGCTGTATTCAGTACAGAAAAGGTTAACATCTGGTTAGTAGTATTACAGCTGTATTCAGTACCAAAACAGGTTAACATCCAGTTACTAATATTTCGGATGTATTCAGTACCAGAACATGTCAATATCTGGTTATTAGCATTTCAGGTGTATTCAGTACGGATAAACATCCAGTTACTAATATTTTGGCTGTATTCGGTACCAGAACAGGTTAACAAAATTATGGAAAGGGATGGAAAAATGCAATGAATACAAGGATTAAGAGTATTAGAGGAAATGGGCGTAAAGTTTAACTGCTTCAATATAACAAAAATTTGTTTTAATTAGTTTTATAGTGTAAACAATGTCAACAAAAATATAACAAAGTTACTAGAGAAATCCTATAAATATTACATGGTAACATGTAAACATAACCTCTTCAAGTATTTGGTACTTATTCTCTTTATAAACATACTGTTAAATTGTATTGATATCATATTGTGTAATTGAAAAGTGAACATTGAGTGACAATATAACAGTTCTTTTATGTAAACAGTGCACTTCTTAAGGTCTAAGTAAATCCACAATATATTTTTTTTGGTCAACAGTTCAGTATTACTGCAGCAATTTTAATATTTTTAACATTTTTGTTTAATCATTTCTGATAATAATCCAATCATTATCACTCATGTAATATAAAGCCCCGCCCATTTGTAAACTAGTATAACACCTAACTAATCAAGAGATATTTCTACTGTAATAAGAACATAATGGTCATTTTCATGTATTGTTTGGTTAGAGAATCATTGACACAGGGGTTAAAAGACAGTAGTTGTTAAGGTGTGCCAGGTTTCATAATGTTGTGCAAAAAATAACATTAGATAACAAATATAGTTACCATAGAAACGAGAAGTGTGCTAATTAGACACTAAATCTTTTGGCAAACTACACACTAGTTATGGTATATATTTAGGGAACATACTGTTACACCATTATATGACTTATTACAATGAAAGCAAGGAAATAGAGATTTCACTGTGAAATAAATACTTGTAAATCACATGTGAAATAAATTAAGTTCTTTAACTACCTGGAAGAGTAGTCACAATGTTTGTCCTTAAAGAGAGAAAATCTTCAAGTCATTTGCAAATATTGACACACAAGAACATTCAAAGTTTCTTTAAGTATTTGACAACATAAAAAAATTATTTGTCAATGTAATAAACAGGATAATCAATTCCACCTAGTGAATATTAATAAAATCATCAATAGTGCCTCAACACATTCAGATTTAAGTCCTGTCCAGAACAAATTCCGTGCTGTTGTTTTATCTGATGCTTTCTGCTGCTTTCGTTAGAATATTCAATAACTTAACCACAACTAATCAAGACTTAAATTGGATAACCTCAAGTATCAACAGGAATTGGTATCTCACAACATAGGAGGTAAAACTTTATTCTTCTGACTTTGTCTCTTATTTTGATTGCTCAACCCCATATATGTAGTCAATAAATAGATTATAGTACCAATTTGGCATTCTGAGTAAAAGTGGTATAGTGGACTGTCTAGATAGCAATAATGTCTGTCCCCATTACAGAATGACATCAAACTGAATTTGACATTATAAAAAATATTATATGCAATTAATTGTACCATTTGCTAATTTCATTACAATAAAATTAACTCCTAAATAAATCCCTAAAGATCAACAAAAATGGCTGCTTGTTTTGTCCATTTAAAAATTTATAAAGTCCTTTCATTACCTCCAGGTTGTCTCCCCTTTTAGTGACACAAATTACACTTTCATCTGCTAAATCAGTAAACTCATGCAGGAGGGCAAAATGGAATACATGGCAAGCAGAGGTAGCTGTCATTAAACGTTTGGATAACACAGACATGAGAAATGATTGTAATCCTTCCACCATGTACTTAATAGCCAATGAAAACACTTCAATACAGTTTTTGACACTATCAGTGGAAATGTCGCATGTCAGCAGATGGTTGATGACACTGCACTTCACAGAACATTTGCTCAAATAGTGTATCAAGTATTGAAATGCATAAAATGTAGTATCCTCTATCAATATCTCCTCCTGATTTGCTTCTAAAAACTTCCCATGTAACATGGCCATGAAAAGGGGAGACGATTCTGACAAGGCATGTCTACAACATACAACTTTCTGATTTTCCACCTGAAATACAACCTTGTCAGTAATTTTTATGTTTTTGAATTTGCAGGTGTTTTGTTCCTCAAATATATCTAAATCAATATCTTCAGATATGAGGGATCCATCATTCTCTATGTCACCATGTGTTGTATAGACAGTATATTCTGTCTCCAGATCTAACCTTTCACTTCTCATTGGAAGTTTTATCATTCTACCAAGAAAGGCTAAACCCTGAAGTGTTGCTTGATATTTCGGACCCTCAATCTTTTCAGTCTGTAAAATGTGGAGAATTTTGTCCAAGAACTTTATTCGTGTTAGATAATATTCCTGCATGCCATTTAACCTGAAAAAATTATTAGGATGATATACATGTACATGTAGTTGTGTGATCTGAAATTTCTGAAACATCAAAGTATAAAATATGTAAGTTTTACATGCATACATACTGACTACCGACTGTACAAACAGACCATTGTTACCATGGGTACTTGAATCTTTATTTTTGAATAAAATATCTGATGTTGGCTTAAAACTTTCCTTCCTTCCAACCGACCAGACTGACTGACCAATCATTTTGAACCATATCATATAGGCATATTAAGCAGTACAACACAGCAACAACTTGACAAATACATTTTTAAACTGGTTAAACTGGTAGCTCTAATGGCAATAGGAATTTACAATCTAGTGGTTTAAGGTTTAAAATCAGAAAAAATTAATAAGCCTTAATAATTTAAGAACTGTCAAAACAAGACTCAATTTTGAAACTTTATATCAAATATATATGTATCCATGTATTTAATATTTAAAACACTAATGTCAAACAAAATTATAATGGTAGAAACAAAATCTCTTCTGTCAATGGATGGCATTCACGCCTAGATGTAAATAACAGAATTTTGGTAGCCATTCAAACTTACTAGTATTTTCTACATAAAACAATCTTGTTATCATTGACATATCCTTCTTACCATAAAATATATATCATATCAACAGGAAGCCATTCACCAATCATATCAGGGTATCTGTACAGCAGACGTTCAATTTCTCCTCTACCAAAATAGCTATCTGTCTGAATGCACATATCCTGAAGAAGAGTGAGGCCAACTCTGGCTTTGATCTGTGAATCTTCTGCCATCTTGTCTCCTCCATTGTTACCTTGGTTACTTGAATCTTCCAGATTAATTTTTGACTCTGCTGTAGAAATCTCCAGGAATGAATGTTGAGATTCTTGTTTAGTACTGAACTCTGACCCTGATGACCTTCGCTTTTGATCTTTTTTCTTGACTTCTGACACATTCAAAATGCAGTTTTCAGTTTCAGATAGCTTGTCAATATAATCTTTGTACTTAAAGAGTGATAATTTATAATAAACCAGTAATACAAATTTCATTTGAATAAGTTTTTCGAAGCATAATGGATTTTTGGCTAAACGTGACAAGAGTCTAGCGGCTCTTTGATGAGGATGTGGGACTTTGTCTATATAGTCCAAGAGACAGCAAATAACTTCCATGGTTACTACATACTGACTTGGATCATTCATTTGTGAAATACGAGAAAGTAAAATTAAAATATGATTTTCAGTGTCATAAATGCGAATAAATTTAGTGGATTTATTAGAGTTGGATTCAGTAAGTTTTCGTCTTTTTGTGGGAGCTTCTACCTCGACATCACTTTGACCTTCATTTGTTCTCTTAGTGTTTTTCAACTTTAAATCTTCCTGTTGTACTACATTGCCTGCATTTGTGTCCATTATTATTATTTCTTTTTTATAGCTACTAAACTTTGGATCTTTCTTTTCACAACAATCATCTACTGTAATCCTTATTTTATTCAAACTTAATGTTTCTTCCACGTTTACTGTCATACTATTGGTCAAATTTTTACTAACTGTTTCTTCTGATTCACCTAATTGTGAAGCCTTATTTTTATTAACCTCTTCACAACCATCCGACTCATAACTTGAAAACTCCTCTTCCTGAACACACAATACTGGAGAGCTACAAGGAGGAGACAACTCCTTGGGATTTCCACTTTTGATGGGACTATTACATGAGTAAGGAACACTGCAAACCATTCCATATTTAGGATTTTTGTTGACAGTTGACTCTGAAAATGAATACTCTGGAGAAGTTTCATTCTCACTCCAGGTGGAACAACCGGGACTAGAAAAAGAAAAATTTGTTGGACTAGGTAAAAACTGATGACTAGCTGCTGGACTTTCTCCTCCTGATGAAGTTGTCTTTGGAGAGTAATATGACACTGTGCTTAATGGACTGTATCCAGTCGACAAGGAGTCCGAATCACTTTTATAAAATGTCTGTTTACAGGTTTCTCCTGTAGTGTATTGGTCCAAGTTCCAGTTTGATTGTGGGATGTATGTTGGACTATCGATACTATAAACTACTGATTTACGTGTCTCTTTCTGAACTTCCTCACAATCTGACTGGTCCATTTCCTCAATAGTTTCTTTTTTATCTGTTTCTTCCTTAGATATAGTATTTGAAAGTGTTAACAATCTATGACTTAAATCAACTAAGGGAGGTAACTGGTATAATCTGTGGAAAAGTTTCTGATCATTAGCAATATCCTTGTCCATTTCATTTTGTTTTATAAAAGTTGGAATTAGATCTTCTGCTGAGCAGACAACACTTTGAAATTTTGCAACTCTCTGCAGATGGCTGATCAAGATTTTAACCAACCCATTCTCAAGAAGAACAGAAATGCTGACATCATCAAAAACAAAACAATGAACTGCACTGATTAGCTTATCATGTAAAGATCTGTACTCGTCACTACACAGACATCTTAAAAATACTTGCAGAATGCCATTGTCTCTAATTTTTATCCTGCTCACTGATTCTTTGCAGCACATGCAAAGAACATTTAGCAAGACCTTTTTATCAATCATGTTTTCTTCATTTTTAAAAAGCTCTAAAAAAATTGTTATTCCACCTGCTGAACCAAAACCTGGTCTAAAATTTGCTTGATGTGATAGTCTATGTATCAAAGTAACTGATTGGTGGATAACTGTATCGTCATGGTGACTGAGAAGTGACAATAAAACAGGAAGTACACCGGAGCTGACAATCTGACTGGCAAATCCTGGAGAACAACTGAAAAATGGAAGAATATAAAATAGTTAAAAATTGCTTAAGTTTAGCCTGGAATAGTTCCAATGATATTTGTGTAATAAACTTCTATGTGATACACTGTTGTTCAACATTTAATGTTTTTATATCACACTGATCAAATACACATTTATTTACTGACCTATATTATATTTTTGTCCTATCTTTGACTCTTTTGAGAAGATCAATGATGAGGAATTAAAACATTCCCATGTTAATTAAAATTATATACATGTATTAAAAAGAACATATTTCAGACATAGTAGAAATATTACATTATTGTAATATTTTGTGAACATTACAGAAACAATGAAATATTAACTGAATGATTAATTTGAATGACCAAAAAAAAATTGAAATCGCACATTATTTAGAAGAAAGAAATAAAGAAATCATTAGGATAAATTTCATAATTACTGATAACAATTATTTAAACCATAAAGACATAAAATCATTTTTCTGAACTTTTTTAGGTGTATTTATTTACATGTCACATGTACCTTTTGCATCTGGAGAAAATGTATATTGACAAAACTAAATTAAAATAGTATATTATCATGAAATAGTAAGGACAAAACTTATAATCACTGGAATAACAGTGGCCATTACTTTTACTAAGGACTATACAGTATGCTTTTTTATAATTTAATCAAGTTTTTCTAAAAATCTGTTTAAGTGCAAGTTCCAGCTGATTTATGAAACAAATGAATAATAAATATTCCAAGTTTTAAACTTCAACACATGAACTAGATTTAATAAAGTCTGCATGCATGAGTGACTAACATCAAATTGAATAAACAATTGATATATGCCATTTATTGCTATTTTGCAGTATTTTCCCTTGATCTTTGTGTGCGATATTATTCCATCTCACTCTACTAGCGTGAGATGGGCCCATCTCTGTCAAGACGTTGTTAAGTAAACACTGTGATGTCACAATGTTACAAAACAGCGATAAACAGATTATTTACGTTTTATGAAACTCGATGCATTTTCTTGTCATCTCATCTCAGGGCTGTCGCCCTTCGATGAGATATGGACGAGAAAACTCATCTCATTTCAAAAAACGTAAACAAGCTATAATTATGTTGAGATAGTTTTTGGAATTTTGAGAGTCTGCACTCAAATGTATAAGTTCATGTGGAGTGTTGGAGTGACCAGTTTAAGTGCCAAGTGGAGTGTTGGAGTGCCCGGACTGTCTTAGCATAGTCCCCATTTTAACTCATTTTACCTAATACTTGAAAGTTCAAAAACTGATCTCAGCACAGATATTTTAACCTCTTCATCTGTTTCTTCTAAGTGTTTTGCTAGATACAGAACAATGTTCTCTGATAAAAGCTTTCCCAGCTGTTTTGATGTGGTAGCAAACAATCTGAAAATATTGTTAATATATTTATTCATTTGCTATTAGTACTAGTATAAAATAGGCATAAGAAATTTGGAATAATCACAAAAAATTTTACCAATACATTAAGTGATATAACATGTGTATAAAACAATAATAATAATAATGCTTTATCTAATCTTTTCTGGAGCCCTCATCGAATACACATTTAATACAATGAGAATTCATGAGATAACTAGATATCAGTGAGATGGCATCCATCTCTGTAGACCCAACCGACCTTGAGGTCAGGGTCAAAGGTCATCAACCATGGAATGTGCCACATCGCCTTGATATTATCTACCAAATATCAAAAGCCTACTTCAAAAGATAAAAAAGTTACAGTTTGGAAAGGATTCGGACGGATGGACGGATAGACCCACGGACAGACGCACAGACTGATCTCTGTAGGGCCTCCACCACTAAGTGCCAGGGTCCTAATTCCCTATTTTCGGAAAACAAGAGTTACTTCCCATTTTCAAGAGTTGTCTTTCATAACAGCAGGTATCTAGTATTGAACAGATAGGGAAAAATCATGTTTTTATTTTTTTAAAATAATTTCTGTGTACTGACTCTTCCAATACAACTAAAAAAAACTGCAGAATTAGTTTGCACATCATAATAAATTTTACTGGATGCTTTAATATATGTGAATAAAAAAATATTGTAGAAAAACTACTTTTTACCCACAGTAGGTACTATGAAATACCTGCTCTAAAGAACAGATATCTACAAATGGGAGATAAATCTTGTCTACCACAAGTAGGGAATTAAAATATAATACATAAAGATACACAAACATACAGTATAACAAGGTATTGCATCTACAATGTATACTGAAATCATTTGTATAGGTCAAAAAATAACTTGGTAACATTGCATTATTTAAAAAATGGGTTATAGAAAGTTGTCCAATGCAGTAGTCCCCCTCTTATAAGACCACCCCATTTGAGTCATGAAAGTGGTCTTATAATGGGGGTGATCTTTCTTGAGGGGATACAATTTATACAGGTTTATAGAGCTTGGTCGGTTGATTAGCAGCAAGAACTATGAAGAGATCAAGAATCACACAAAATAAATATTTGTATTTTATTATTCAGTATAAATAAAAATAAAAAGAATTAATGCTGTTTTGATCTGTAAAAATGTGTAATGAAAATATCATATTTCCAAGTCTTCTTAACAGTGAATGTTTCTGTTCCTGTTTCATCTGAATCATCATTGTTTTTATCACTTTTATTGTCTGTCCAGGTTCCACTTCGTCGTTTATAAAAGTTCTGATCCAATTGTTTTTCAACAATAAAATATGTTTAAAGTAAAGGTTCTGTTTAGTTTGGAAAAATACAGGTTTTTCTTTGTTTCCAGTTTCCCAAGTTTTTATCAATTTTGACATCGTTTGTTGTAAATTTTGATTTATGATTGTTGGTACATTGTACTATTATCTCCTTGTTGAATATTTCAGTCTTCTTGTTATAAACCTGATTTAAGTAATGCTGAAATCAAAATGATCTACAATATCCTACTTGTTTTTGTCTTTAATTAAGCTTATAAATCTTTCTTTTACGAGACTATGAGATTTTGTTTAGTGGATGTTGAACTGTTTCCTTATCTGGTTCCCGTGACCCTTTGCGAATCTACGAATTGCAATACTTTATAGTACGAGGCTATAAGTTATAAATACAGCAGTGGGACAACTCTAAACTGTTTCCTAACTGGTTTACAATAATCAAACCAAATCTCTTTCTATTCGAGACTTCCAAAATAAACATCCAGTCAGTGAAAATGGTCGTTCATGAGGGGAACTTACGTTGTTTTGTTTAAAAAAATGTGGTCGCTGGTTGCGTTTGAGGGGTGTTCATTCGAGAGAGGTAATTTTACGTTAGAAAAAGTGGGTGTTGGCTGGAGAAGGGATAGTATAAGAGGGGGACTACTGTATATACAAACATAAAAAAAATGTGGCTCAAAATCAACAGAATTTTGAAATCCTGTTATGCATCAGAAATTAACATTTATGGTGTACTGTTACTAAGTATCTTCATGTCCTTATCACTACCTTGCAGTTCTGCTGTACGTTAGGATATGTTCTTTTGTTTTTGTGGTCTGTAACAGTTTCCCCAACTTTTCCACTGCATCTGTCTTTAATATACAGCCTATGTTTTCATGACTTAAAGCGAGGTTTGCTAATGTCCTTGCCCCTCGGTTCTGTATACTTTCTTCCTTTGACTCAACAAAAATTTGTGCTAAAAAAACCTTCAAGCTGTACATCTAATTAAATTTAAGTTAATAAAAAAAAAATATATCAATAATTTGTCCTGTATTATTCATTAACAAAATGCTGTGTTTGTTTGAATCAGGTTTCAGAAAATGTTCATGGTATCCAGTTTTTATTTGGTGAGGAACTAATGCTTCTGTTGCTTTTATCGGCTTAAGAAATACTACTCATAAGTGTTGATTCATAGCTAATTTAAATTAATTTTAAACATTTTATATTTCAAATATTCAGACTTGTATATTATTATACATGTAAATTGTGAGTGATAATTTATATATATATATATGTTATTTGTTTATGCTGCATCGTCATGCTTGTCGATCTGATACTTAGTAAGTGCACTGGTTGGTAGCTTCCATTAGACATTCCTTTATATATATATGCCTACCTACAATTTCAACACCATTTGCCTTTTTCACCTGCAAGTAAATAAATATCAAATTAGGTGCATCCAAACAATGAGTGGTCATTCTATAAATTTACATGTTTGTTTGTTTGTTTGAATGTTTAACGCCACTTTCAGCAATTTTTCAGCTATATCATGTCACTCAGTTTTTATTGGGGGAGGAAGCCGGGGTACCCAGAGAGAACCCCCGACCTTCGTTAGGAAAACTGGCAATCCTTGTCAATTAAGATTGCAGTCGAGTACACCCTGCCCTCAGTGAGACTCAAACCTGCAACCTCGGTGTTGACAGACCATGTGATCAATAGTAGACAAACTACCTTAACCACTCCACATGTAGAAGGAAAAAAATTATATTCATGGTAAGGATATTGGTCAAATTGTTCTGAAATATCAATGATAATAAAACAATTTTTAAAAACAGATATTACTACTACAGTTCATATAGAGGCATGAATACTAAATAATTCTATAATGAAGTAACAAATAGACAAAACCATTTCACAATATTTATGATAAATATTTAATGGAAAAATATATATAATGGAACTAATTTTAAAAGTAATTGGTATATTTATCATTCGATTTGAACAGCTAATTAAGTCAATAAGAATGTACTGTCATCATCACCAAATTTATGGAGTCAGTAGGTAAATTAACAATAATGTATACATGTAACATTATACTGTTATTGTTAATCATTTTGGTCCTGTAAGGTGTGTTTGATAAAAAGTGATTTCAAAAACTGGATTATTTTTATTTTTATTTCTGCTTGTAATGTGTATTTACTACCATGTTCATATAGAACCAAAACCCCAAATTTTTTATACGCCTTTATGCGATAAAAGTCTAATCAAACTGGACTGACAGTATAGATAGACAGTATACAATGTACATGTACCACCTTTATTATTGAATTTACTAGGTTAGTAAGTTAGTTACCAATAAAAAGAATTAAGGACATTTTGTTTTTGATACAGATTATCACAGCTAAACATATCAGGTTCACCCTGTAGGCTCACTGTGATGAGGTCTGTATCCAAAAACAAAATATCCAATATTAATAAGGAATAAACTGCTATGTTTAACATGAACATGTTATTTTCATTCAATAAATCTATAAATTCTCTAAAGGAATATTATCCTAGTGTTTACAAGTAGTCTCACAAATTGCATTACAATCTCTTCTGCACATGAGAATGAACGAATGCGTGTATATATTTGCAAGAAGATAGGAACAATGGAACAGCAAAAGGACGAATTATTGGACAAACAACCAATAAACAATATATTAGTAAGGATGAAAAGAAAATGAAAAAAAATGCAAACATGGAAACAGTTTAATGTTTAAAAAGAGTAAAACTCAATGATGTCGCAGACTCAATATGAAAACTGACTACATCAAATCAAGTTTTATGCAAAAAAATTGTTAAAAATAAATCACTTACTGGTCATGGAGTAGTTCTGGATGGCAAGTAATTCTCACCACCTGACCTTTTGACAGCTTTTGTGAAATTTGGCATTTTAAAAGTGATAAACGTAACTTGTTTTGGAACGAAGATAGTGGAATCTAATGCATAGTCAAAATACAGCCAAATTGTCTATTGCAACTTCTCAAACACTTCAAGAATCTTTTAATCGACAATCTTTAGAGATTGAATGTAATTGAGTTTTAGCCTATATAAAATCATATCTTATTTAAAGAGGACCCAATTATTCTATTACTTTCAATTGGAAGACTGTACTAACTATCTATCTACCATTTAGTGCCCGCCTTCAACAGATTGAAGATAATGTCACGATAGGAGTTGCATACAAACAGGATATAGATCAGATGAATACATATATAAATGATTTAAAAAAAGAAAAAAGAAAAAAAAGTAGATGTGATATTTACAATGATAGAATACATGGAAAATTTATTTATTGTTATTTTTGTTTTTGAATGGCTAGCTTGAACGAGTCCACAGAGTCAGCTTTGATGATGTGGTCAGGGAGAGTGTTCCACTCTGTCATTGTTCTGGGGAAATATGAATATTTTCTGTTTTACATTGTGGGATATGATAGCTCTGTGTGTTTGTATGCCTTGTTTGTCTATTTAGAGGTATTAATCTGTTTTGTATATTGGATTGCTACCTCATGGTGGACTATTTGGTAGAACATTGTTAATCTAGAGTTTTTTCGTCTTTCGGATAGGCTTGGCCATTTAAGTTCATGAAGCATGGCACCAACGCTAGATGTTTGTCTATATTTATTATTGACGTAGCGAGCAGCCCTCCGTTGAACTTGTTTAATCTGATCTATATCATGTTCGAGATATGGGTCCAATACAGAGCAAGCGTATTCAAGTGAAGGTCGAACCAGTGATTTATAAGCTTGCTCTTTGATGGTTTTTAAACCAATACTCAAGTTTCTTTTAAGGAAGCCAAGAGTGGAGTTATTTTTGTGATGCTGATGACGTTGCATTTATCGGGATGAAATGCCATTTTCCATGTTTCTTCCCACCTTTTTAGATCTGTTTGTAATGTCTGTGCATCTTAATTTGATTTTATTGTCAGATAGGCAATTGTATCATCGGCAAATAATCGAACAGTTGATGATAAGCCTGATGGAAGGTCATTAATATAATATAAAAACAGACTAGGACCCAGAACAGAGCCCTGGGGAACTCCTGACTCAACTGTGACATAATCAGACTTTTCACCTTCCAGGATAACAGCTTGTTTGCGATCTAAAAGGAAACTTTTTATCCAATTGTGAACTTCACCTATAATACCATAGTAGTTGAGTTTGTGTAACAGTAGTAAGTGTGAGACCTTATCAAAGGCCTTTGAGAAGTCCATAATGAGAACATTTGTTTGTTTACCTGAATCAAGATTAAGTGTGACATCATTTATAAATTCTAGTAACTGGGTTTCACATGAATGATTTTTGCGGAAACCATGCTGCAGAGGATATAGAATGTTGTTGTTTTCTGAGTGTTTCATAATGTGTTTAACTATTAGATGTTCCATGAGTTTGCAGCATATGCAAGTTAGTGATATGACTATTTTATTCCAACAAAAGTAAATTATTATACAATAAATAAATATATGTAACAATTAGTGGCAGGCATACACTTTTTTTTACTGAAGGCTTATTTATGTAGGACAGCGGTCTGACCCGAATATACTGGAACCCCATTGTATCGATCTATTCATTGTATCGCTCTATTTATTAATATCTCTAGAATTGTCATCTAGCTCCGCCTACCAATTGTTTACACACGCTTGATTGCACCGGTTTACTTTCTCTTTCGTATTTGACCACAGTTACCACCGGATCATGTTTAGAGTTGCGGTAAGTACCTTTTATAGCATGTTTTCTCCTTTATTGTTGTTTTTCTGCATAGAGGATTTTCGGACTGTTTAATATTAAATTTGGCGAATTTTTTTTCGATAAAACAACTACTTAAAAACATTAGACTTTGTTCACATACATGCTGACAATCTTTATAGAGCTATGGTCTGCCATACTTTATGCAAACTAGTTATTTCCCTCAATGCATCGATATAATGGAGTGACGTCAGAATACACAGTTTTCAACCGGTCATACTAAACGCAGAGAACTGCAGAGAAGTAATAAAAAAATGATTTATTCGATTAAATAAAGTTTATTATATATATATATGTTATATAGTGTAGAAATGAACATAAATAAGACCATTTTTTTTTACATAATATATCATTTAGTGGCCAATTTCGAGCAGTTTGACGATGTCTACATAGGATGTAATGGCCTACAATGGAGAGAAGTACAAGAGAAACATAGATAATGGTTTATTTTCATAAATAAATATATATATATTAAGTTAGTGTATACAAAATTTAATATTTTTAACCTTTAATGAACTTTGAATTTATAATATTTCATATAATAATGATAATAATTGTTCCCAATGTTCGATGTAAATTCAATATGGCGACTAAAAAACTGAGCTGTAAAATTCGGGTGGTGTTGGGGTGGATCGGTTTCAAGTACGGTGCGTAATTAAAGGTGTCATAAATGTATTCCGTTATACATAGAAAAAACGGAAAGTGGTGTTAATTGGATTGTGATGTCTTACTTAAATAATCAAGCGCGTGTCAACAACAATCTATTTAACATCAATTACTAGACTCTAATTAGTGTAATATCAAGGTGGATCAATCGACCGTTGCATTTATTGAAAACATCGTGTCAAGATATTTGAGCAGAACTCGGCATAATTTAATTTTCCCAAAATTACAGTTTAGCTTGGGCAGTTCAATTTTAAAAACAAAAACAATTAAATTTTAAGTCAAATATGTTATAATTTGTAATTTTAGTTCATTATTTTCAAACCAATTAATTTACATAATGTTTTAAAGAATAAAGATGTAAATTAATGTTTTAATTTATTGTGTTTAGCCTGCAAGACAGGAGAATCACAGACAATACTGAATGTTTAACTACTTAAACTGAATACTCACATATCAGTCATAAATTTTGGGGTCACTTAAAAATATATATAATAAATTATGAAAACACAAAAATTTTCAAATAAAATGGGGGGTCACAATAATTTAGTTTAAAGAATTAATGGGCCCACCTCCACATAGTTTATAGCCTTGACGTGGCATGGGGGCTCTTCCATTATACATTGTATATTTTATTCATTGTACATGTATATAATGTTGTCCAATATGAACTGTCAATCCGGAATTTAACCGGTAATCGTGGTGTAATTATATGCACATTTGTTTACACAATGTACGAGAATGTACACTTGGTTTACTTACTATGAAATCACTCTTTATTATGGTCTTAATAACAATTTTTTCACAGAAAAGTGTTCTTTGTGATAAAATTGTTCCAAATCATACTTATTACATAATAAATATCATGTGTGATACATTATACAGTTACTTCTCTCTACTGCCAGCCATTACTTATAGAAGTATTGGATAAATGGACTGAAGACCTAGACAACCACAATAAAATAGATGCAATATATTTAGATTTCCAAAAGGCCTTCGACACAGTTCCACACAAAAGATTAATCCAAAAACTTGAAGGTTATGGTATAACAGGCAACTTACTCTTTTGGATAAAGGATTTCCTGAGTGAAAGGAAACAGAGTAACATTAAACGGTGCAAATTCAAGCTGGTCATTAGTCACAAGTGGGATACCCCAGGGAAGCGTCCTTGGTCCTATCCTCTTCACAATATATATTAACGACCTTCCAGAAGCAATCGAAAATGTGGCCAAGCTATTTGCTGACGACACCAAAGTATTTGCTGTCACCAACAACCAGGAGAACATAAGAAGTCTTCAACGTGACTTGAACACACTTGAAATCTGGTCAGATAAATGGCTCCTAAAATTCAACAAAGCTAAATGTAAGCATATACACCTAGGGGCAGAATCTGAGGCACAATACAACATAACTGAACATCAAATTGAAACAACTACCAGTGAGAGAGATCTAGGGATTATTATCGACAACAAGCTAAATTTTAAAGAACACATCAATACACAAGTCAAAAAAGCAAACCAAAAATTAGGGATCATTAATCGTACATTCAAATACCTAGATAAAGAGATGTTCATAGCTTTATATAAAGGCTTAGTCAGGCCACACCTAGAATATGGAAGTTGCGTATGGTCTGTTATAAACAAGAGAGAAGCTATTTCAATCGAAAATGTACAACGCAGAGCAACAAAACTAGTGAAAGAAATCAACCACCTTAGCTACGCAGACAGACTAATAAGCCTTGGACTGCCATCGCTACAATATAGGAGGGCAAGAGCCGATATGGTAGAAACCTTTAAAATAATAAAAGATATAGACAAAGTCGATGCAAAGAACAAAATGTTCCCCCTTAAAGTAACATCTACTAGAGGCCACAAATATAAGATTTATAAAAAGCACTGTAGAACAAACATTCGCAAATTTAGTTTCACACAGAGAGTAGTCGACACCTGGAACTCTCTCTCCGCGGACGTCGTAGAAGTAGACACCGTAATTAGTTTTAAAAGCGTACTAAACAAACATTGGAAATACCTTCCAATAAAATTTGAACCAGATTTCTATGGGCCGGAAGCTGGTGCAACAAAAAAACCTATCAAAATGGATCAGAGAGGCAATATGCCTAATTGAAGATCTCACAGACAAGGTAAACAAGGTAAACAAGGTAAATTACAACCTATGTAAACATCGTCGAACTGCTCGAAATTGTCCATTCACAGACGAATTATATAGAAATAAGGTTGTATTTTTGTCAATTTTGATAAATTTATACAAAATATAACAAATATATATATATAATAAACCTTTATTTAATCGAATAAATCATTTTTTTTATTACTTCTCTGCAGTTCTCTGCGTTTAGTAGGACCCGTTTTCAACATGGGTGAATAAATTTGACTTTTAACAGTATAAAATATGATTACCAATAGAAATTAGCAAGATAAACAGAGACTAGCAATATTAGTGAATGTAAACAAAGAAGGAAACCTAAATAAGTATTTTTATTAATGTTATAAATGGTTGATGAAAATAAGTAGATCGATACAACGGGGTTCCAGGCTACAGGGTAAATTCACCGAGATCCTGTTGGAAAAGAAAGAGAACACTTTTGATTACCAATTTTCTTGCATCATTATCCATACAAAGGTTTCCTAAGATGCTGAATGTTATATCAACTGTTTTGTTGTTTATCCCATCTTTTGTCAAAATTTTCAGTATTTTCTGAATGCCTCCGAATTCTGACAAGAGAGAAATTCCTTCTTTGGATTTTAGAACATTTTTCCTTATTTCTATTAGAGTGTTAAATACTTCAGATTCAGAAGAAGATGTTAATTTAGTGACAAGTATTTGCACCCTGCTTTTTCTCTTCTGATCCATTTAACCGACAGATTAATGATACAGCCTTCATTGAAATTTTTTCTTGTCGACAAGAAGACTATAGTAGTCAACATTGAATTATCTCCACTTTGGCAGAGACGACCGACCCCACAAAAGTGGATAAAAAGAGTGCGCTAGGTTCGTCCACATATGACTCACATATGCACTTCCACGTACAAAACATCTATTTTTATAAGAAAAAAAATCGAATGCAGCATTAAAGAACAAGAATGAATGAATAAATGAATTGAATGAATGAATGAATGAATGAATGAATGAATGAATGAATGAATGAATGAATGAATGAATGAATGAATAAATAAATAAATAAATAAATAAATAAATAAATAAATAAATAAATAAATTAATTAATAAATAAATTAATTAATTAATTAATTAATTAATTAATTAATTTGTATTATTATTACCTGTCAATAATAACACATAAATAACCTATGTAATAATAATAATAAGCTTTATTTTACGTCGGCATGGTAAGACAACAAAAGCAACACAAGCTCTAATGAGCTTTTGACCGACTAATTACATAATTCATACAGAAAACATACAAAGTCTACACAAGCACAATATCAAAAACAGCTGGCATAACATATGTAGCACACAATTAAGATACATAGCAATTAAAACAGCACAATTAAAGAAACAAGGTTAAAGAAATATATAAGCATTAAATTATGAAACCAGCAATCCAAAGTTGTCAAACATAAAGTTAAAAGAAGCAATCAACACATAAAGCAAGAAACAAACAAACAGCACAAAAGCACAATAAAAGCGCACAGCACACAATTCATTTAAAAGCACTAGGTTTACACAGGTCTTATAACAATAAAATAATAACAGAGAGAACACACATATGAAATAAGAGTAAGCTATGTATTGTAGCAGAAAAACCTGAGATTATTTATTATTGTTTTTTTTTATTACCCACAAATTTGACATTGGCGATTTTTCCCATCCCAGGATTTTAAAATATTTTTAAACTGATTAAAATTTCCAATTTGTCCAAAATGCTCAGGTAATTCATTCCACAATACAGCTGCAGAGTATCTAAAACTGTTCTTACCATATGTAGAAGTATTGACTCGAGGTATATCTACAATATTAGAATATCTAAAATTATATCTACAGTTTATAAAAACTACCAGATCATGTCAGCATGGTGGTGACAACTTGTACAATATTTTAAAACATTCCAATGCCATATTTCGCATCCGCCTAATCTTGAGTGATGGTACCCTGGCTTTAATTAAAAGGTCATCATAAGACATACGGTAGTCATCATATATAAAGCGTAAAGCCCTCTCTTGTATCTTTTCTAGCTTGTCAGTGTTTTTTCTTACTACAGAAATTCCAGGCAAGTGGGCAAAAATTAAAATTTGATAAAATAAAAGTATGAAAAATTGTGGGTTTATTTAGTTTAGATAAATAACAGCCGATGCGCTTTAGAACACCTAGTTGCTGAGATGCTTTACGACAAATATTTTTAATATGACAGTCAAAGTTAAGTTTATAATCTTTATCAACACCTAATAATTTTACAACTTCATCACAAGAGATAGTTGCAGACTGAATATTGAAAAAAGCTTTTTGTTGTAAATTTTAGAGCCAACTGCAATTGCTTGAAATTTGTCTGGATTTGCCTGCATACAATTTTGTTTAAACAAGTTTATTAATATTTTTTTGCTCTCATTTACCAGTATTGTAACCAAATTATCAAAATTATCATCAGAATAAGACGGTGTGGTATCGTCTGAATAATTATATAATACACCATGTTCAATAAAGTAGAAGATATCATTAATAAAAATATTAAATAACAAGGATCCAAGTAAGGTGATCCCTGAGGAACACCTTACTGGATGTCAGCCCAATTGCTCAGAGCTCCCTGAAGTCTAATCTGTTGCTTACGACCAGATAAGTAATTTTGTAGTAATTTGACTGAATTTTAAGAAAGGCCATAGGCAGATAGTTTACAAAGAAGAATATCATGTGGCAGGCAGTCGAAAGCTTTCGAAAGGTCCATAAGTATAGCTGCCACATATTTGTTACTGTCCAGTGCTGATTTCCAGTCTTCAAGGAGCCTGAGCAATGTAGTCTGACATGCATGGCATTTCCTGAAAGCACATAAATAGTGGTGAAATAAATTATCAAAAAAGTCTGAGAGTTGTTCAGATATTACCATTTCAAAAACCTTAGATATTGTAGGTAGTATGCTGACTGGTCTGTAGTTTGCTTTGTCAAGAGGATCATTTTTTTTGTAAAGTGGAACTACTTTTGCTTCTTTTAGCCGAGATGGAAATACGCTATTATTTATGGTAAAGTTAACTAGTGTAGTTATGTGTTTGTTTAAACTGGTACACCTGCATGGAGGATCTTTGCTGATATTTTATCGACTCCAGTTGCCTTTTTGACATTTATCCTTTTGACCTGTTTATTTACAGGGTCATTGTTTGTGTGTGTAAGCTCAAAATGTGTGATAACTGTTGTATGTTCATGGATTTTTTAATGCTGGGATGTGTGCTTTCATTAAAAACAACCCCTTTACCAATGTCATTTGCAGTATTCACAAAAAAATTGTTAAAAGTGTTGCATACTTCTGTTGTATCACTGATAATAGAATTTTTTCTGATAAAACAATTTTTTGTTGACTTAGAAAGAAAGGGTTTAACAGTGCTATAAAAGTGTTTAGATTTTTGACCTCCAGCACACCGTTCATGAAAGTATACATTTATTGATATTCTCTTTAACTTTAATCTTTTAACATACATGTACTTGATAAACGAGTCTTTTATTGAGAATGATTCAAAATCGTATCATTGAAATCAAATACATGATATATGCATCTGTAAAACTGGATTATACTTATTATATTAGAAACCTTCATTTATATTTTTTCTAGAGTCTCAGTTGTGAGAAAATAACACTTCGAAATGTAGTTTCGCTATTTTAAAAACTTTCCTCGCCTGAAATAAAAGGCTGGCCGTACTAAATAGTCTATAATTATGATAAATTAAATGATTTGTCTTTCTAAATGTTATATAAAATAGGATCAAATAGAATATATGCTACTGTGAAATTGTACCTTATTTGATCCGGAAATTATTGTCAAATTGAGTTACACTGTTTATAAGCATTATACACAAAGAGATAGATGTAAACATAAGTAAACGAACAGCATAATGGACTCGGTAACAATGGACTCGGTAACAAACGTAGAGGAATTAAAAAGCCGTGGTGGTGAGTAAATTTTACCAATCTATGGAATGCTACTCGTGATGCAGAAACAAAATGCCAGAATCGTCAGAAAAAGACTGAGTCAAAACAATATCAATAAACGTAAACTTTTTGACAAGAAATATTTAGATAACAGATATAAGATAAATATTGGTACAACAAACAACTGGAACTTTGTAATCTACAAGCGGAAGAGTCACGTAAATTTTGGAAAAGAACAGAAAAAATTGGTTTCCGGAATGAAAGAAAACCACTATACCTGTGGAATTATTCGAGAAAATGGTTCTGTATGCAATGATATTAACATTGTTTTGGAAAAGTGGAAATCTTTTTTTGAAAATTTGTTAAATAATAAGAGAAATACAACTACAACTATGTCAACTGATTACCCCATGTTTGATGTTTTTTTAGATAAAGAAATTAATTTTGATGAAGTTTTAAAAGTTATAAATAAGCCTAAAAAGGTAGATCTCGTGGTATTGATTTAGAACTTGTAAACAGAGTTATTTCAAAATAATTTTCTAATCATATTTTTTGCACTAGATGTTTAACTAGGGTTTTAAATCTGGGATTGTATCATCGTCATGTGGAAAAGGTCTGATAACTCCAATTCCAAAAAATTCAACTTCTAACTCAAAACATCCGATGATAGAGGAATAACACTGTCTCCATGTGTTTATGAACTGTATTGTAGCATTTGCAAGATTGGTGTCTTGGTTAGAAATGAATAATGTATTACATGACGCGCAAAATGGCTTTAGAAAAGATCGAAGGACTATCGACCATATTAGTACAATTACATCTATAATAGTGAATAGAAAGTTTAAAAAATATCAACATTTGCTGCCTTTTGTAGAATTAAAAAAAATTAATAAAAAGATAATCAAGAAGATAATCTAGGTTAAGCACAAAATGTTATGTGCATTGAAAATGTATTTGTAAGCATGTTGAAAGTAAGGTGAAAGTAAATAATTACATGACAGGTATCAGCCCCCCCCTTCCAAGACAAGTCGCCCCTATTCGAGACAAGTCGCCCACCGTTCTAGACAAGACGCCCACTGCTCTAGAAACTTGTTAATACTACAATTTTGAGAATATTTTATTTTAATTTAGTCGGGTCACTAGTACTGGTAGACGACGAATGGGTGATCTAGAAGCAACTGTATCCGAGTACGAGTCTAATCCTGAACTGTGTTGATAGGGAATGGTGTTATCAGCTTTACATTCATGGCAGTAAAACGGAACTTTGCCAGTTGTTCCCAACATGAGGCGGTACTACTTTTTGCTGATAGCTGAGCCACAACATCTGTGCTGCTTTTTGTGACATGCTAGACATGCAAGAACTACTTGGCGAGGTCTCAGCGATTCTGTGCATACTATACATAGAACATCCATGGTTAAACTGAATGCCATAAACGGTAAAAGGGCCGTTTTAAACAAAACCTACAGCTGACAAGGTTCATTTAATGTTCTTGCAACACAACCTGGCTAATATGAACTCGAACTCACAATTTAACAACTTAAATCATTGAAAACAACAAAAGCTTGCACCATAAAGATCAATCCACGCTTATTATATGACAAGCTAATCAGAACTAATTTGGGGCTAATGAGTTATCATTATTGTACTCATTAACGGTTGTGTGGTCCCAACCTATAATTTAGTAATTAAAAACACTAAAGTTGTTCTAAACCATGAAGCAAATACTTAAAATGGATGGTTTAATAACAATGTCTACAGGTTATTCTAAAGAAAACAAAAATTGTACATATTAATAACCAGTCAATACGACAAACAAATAAATCATTTGTATTTAAAGGTGAAAGAATTGATATAGTGTCAAGTTATCATTATTAAGGCCTTTTACTGATACACCACTTGGTGTAATTATAATGAAATAGCTAAGGCAGTGGCTAAATCAGCCAACATAGCACTGAGCTTACCGCTGGTAAAGAGCAAAGCTAATGATGGTTTCCAGTATGCCACTCTCTCTAAGCTTTTTGATATCCTCGTCTGGTCAGTAATAAGGTATGGCTCTGCTATACGGGGTACTAAAAGCTGTCCTTGTATAAATGCTCGAGCTATTATATTCTTTATTCTTTATGGGGAGAGAAATAAGCTGCGAACATTCAATTCTTATAGAGGTCAAGGTATACCTTTTTACATTTCGGTGGCAACATCCAAAGCATACATCAGCTCTTATTATTTGTACTCCCTACGAATCAATTATGATAAGACAAAACAATAAGTCTAAAACAATATTTAAATAGTAGAAGCCAAATAAAATCTGTGGTTGTGTAGTCACTAAGACAATGCAGAAAATGTTCTTATTCACGTAAACAAAAATAACAAAGGAAACTGACGGAACAACAAGATAATTACAAATTCGGATATAGACAAACATATACAACGACACAAAAACGGAAAGTGAGTAACCCGAAACCAATAGAAACCATTGGTGCACTCAGGTGCTCCAGACATGTAAGCAGTGCCTGCCTCTAGTTAGACACCCGTCCATTGTTGTCATGTAAAGAAAACAATTCAAATGTAGGCATAAAAAAGACTACCTATGGCTCAGCAAAAACGTCCGATCGTATTTGAGAGATTGAATTCCCATCACGATTAAGTCATGGTGATTACCATAGAACTTCTAGAGAGATAACATCAACATAGGTACAACAAACCCTTGTTTAGACAGTTTAGTAGTCAACAGCAGTAAATATCGGAATACTGATCTCAGGATCTAGAATAACGTATAAGTTATTAAATGTACTGACCATACTCTGGAGACGCTTGAATGTCGCTATCGAAGTTGACAATTGGAAAGTTGAAGGCATGACGTTTGTCGTAGAGTTTGTAGTTTTCCCAAAAAATTTTATAGAAGAAGGTCTAAGTAAGATGACACCCTAAGTGTATAGGTGGTGTCTTTAATTTCAAACTCGCTAGGGTAAATTAAATGCAAATAGTCTGAAGTTTTTAGTATCCACATATCATTTATGCCACTCCTGGAGTAGAGAGTGTTACTGGATATTTCAGTCCTGTTTTATTGTTGTTTTGGTATCCAATACAAGAAGGGAGATCACGATATTCGACTTTGATTTCAATACTAAAGGATGCCAAAACCGATTTGCGAGTTTCAAGAATCTCCATTTTTGAAAGCGTAGTGGATGTGTAAGTAGGATTGACAAGTGAATTAATGAACTGAAGGCCATTACCCAGTTGGACAAGTTATTAACCTCCTGGTCTTCTTGCTTTGCCCATTTTCTGGCAGCCTTATATTGAATCCATCAAATAAATAACTTCAAGTTGTTATTAGAGTTGGTGCATTTAGGTTCAAGGTATTTTGGTCTTTTCATTGTCAACAATGTTAAGATCTCCAGTTATCACGTGATCTGAAGGACTAATAATATATATGAACAGGGAATTGTAGCAAGAGCAGTCAGGGGCTTTAAAGTCAACGATCAAAAGATCCTGTAATACACGTCTGTAATTTAAGAATATGGGTGATGTTTGGGTAGTATAGGTGTAAGGTATAATTGGAACTGATTTGCTTTTCGAAGTATGGTGGAATTTTGGAAGTAAAAAAATTGGGATGCAAGATAGTACCAAGATTGATAGCATCTATGCCTTTGGTAGCAGAAAGTAAAGAAAGAAAGGAACAAGGTTCTTGTTTATCTTTGTGTGTGTTAGCCGGTTTGAACAATCTGTGATTTCCATGTCTAAACATGCTAAAATAATAGCAACTAATCTATTAAGAGTAGACGAATGGTCTTTTATAGAATACTAGACAAATTCTTTATAAAGAGAATGTAGTGATTTGAGTGGAATAGAGTACAATTTAGTGCAAATAAGTCCTATTGGTTTTTGAACAAATGGGAGTAGGCTATTTATTGATACATCATGCAACAGAGGTGATGTATAGTGACGATGACAATAACTACGTAGACTTCTATGATTATAATTGAAAAGGCTCATTACATTCACACTGCTATACTATCGATTTGGTAATTGCACCTTTGTGGTATTGCAGTGTCTGATCCAGTATTCTTTTTGTCTACGTAGTGGTACACTTAATTGAGGATTGTTAGAATGAAGGTAGATAGTTTTCAAGGATGCGGACCTTCATGGACAGTATAGAGTGGTCTGGCTGATTAAAATGTAGATTATTTGCAGGAATTTTGTATTAATTCCTGAACGGTGTCCACAAATACTGTAATTTCATGTTGTATAATTTATTCAATTTATATTTTTACAGTCGTTTTAAATAACACTAGCACTATTCTTCCTTCTTTCTTATTCATAACTATATTCCATACTGTCAAACGTATGTTTATGATTTTACTTTGTATATAATTTATGTCTGTTTGTAATGTCTTGTTTGTATTGGTAACAAACTTTTTGTTGGTTTTAACCAACAAAAAAAAAATTAAAATCTATTCTATTCTGTCATGTAATTTTCTCTAATATTCTAATGTTCGTTCTTTTATAGTTTACATTGAACACTCCTTTTTACAGATTAGATATATATATATAAATTCCGGTTTAAATGTGTTCTGATTTTGAAATGTTCTTGTTGATAAGACAATACTACCCGTAATATATTTGTATGCGTGGCCCTACATGGTTAACAAACATTTGTATAGTAGTTGTATTTATGCTTGTATTTGTGTTGTAATTGTAACATCTTTTCTGAATAAATATTGTGTAACACTAAAAAGAGATTGGAGACACAAATAGAAATGTGACATAAGGTATACAAACGGTTGGAATTTCGCAATTTATTACTTTAATTTTAGAAATATCAATCATCAAAATACACCATACATGGGACTTTGTGGCCCACATTTACAATTTACACTTGAGGATTATTGTTTAATAACTTCAAATGATTTATACTATTATCTTTGTATAATACGTTTAATAATTTATTCTCTCATTGATCTTGTTACAATACACTTTCTACTGAAGACAGTTCTGAAATATAAACATTTCCCCATAACATAAAGATTTAATTTCTGATATACCAAAAGATAAGCAAATCCTAATGAAAATAAATTAAATATTAATGCCCAAACAACACAATTGTAGGAATACGAAGAGGGAAAGACCGGAAAGAAGAATATTATTGAGACATAGTAGTGATAAAACGACAGAATAAAAAATGTAGTAAACAAAGATGAAACCACAGAAAGACGAATTGAAGGCATAGAACGAAATCAGAAAAAAAATAATTAAAAGAGTATTGATCGCATCTATGGGCTGAACATTAAATTAAGACACTACAGAGACAGCTAGGTCTTCCTGATACCTTGACCAACATCTAGAAATCGACGTTGAGAACCAAATTTTACGACAAAAGGAGTAATTTAAATGTTCTTTTTGAGAGTTTTTTTATTTATGTGTTATGCCAGCATTTCAGCAGCACCTGCATATGGTGGTGCTCCCAATCCCAATTGATATACTCAAAAGCCTATATTTCCTGATTTTTTTCTGTGAGATAGAAACGCTACTCTACCAAGGGTTCACATTTGCAACTTAGAAACTTTTACAGTCGCCATCACACCTTACGGAATATCTATATTACGAATGACCATTAACGCAACTGGTACCACGCCTGCACTAGGAGGTGCTCTGGAGAGCACCTAAATTCACCCCGGTTTTTAGTGGGTTCATGGTACTCAATTTTTTGTTTTTGTGTGTCTATTTTGCTGTAGTCTCTCGATCATTTGTGTAACTTTAGTTTTGTCTGTCAGTGACTTATCGTTTTACGAATGTTCATCGGTATGTTCGATTCTTTTTCTTGTACCAAACATTCATTATTATTATATTTATGACTATACTGAACAATTTATTGATTGAAAATTTCACAGCTTGATACCTATAAATGTCAGATGACTTCCAATGCAATCTCAGTAGATGCTTGTACAAATCTTTATCGTCCCGATATGTAGAATGTATATAAAATGAATATATAATGTTAATATAAATCTGACCTTGGAATTAAAATATTCGAGTATTTCAAAGCTTTAATTATCGAAATGGATGTTTTAAACATTATTGCTATTATTACCTGCTCAGCCTGCTTTATTTTGAATGTTTTCTCGATTGCTGTGCTGGTAACTACAAAGAAGTTGAAGCAATCAAGATTCAAGACGTTGGTATTATTGTTAAGCCTAAGTAACGCAGCGACTGGAATAGAGGCTCTGATTCATTCTATAATGGACTTGATCAAGAAAAGTGAAGATTCATTTCTATATGCTTGTTTAGTGCTAAAACATCTTATTGCAGGAACTATCACCACTTCATTGTATCAGACATTGTTAATATGTTTGGACAGATTAAATGCAACTTTCACAAATAAACGTTGGATTCTGAGGAAGATATCGGAGATCAAAATGGTTATTATTACCTTTGTAATGATACATGTATATACACTGTTGCATTTAGCGTTTGATTTAACACAAGGTCCTCGTCCGTGCACCGTGGCAAGCACTGCTACCTACAGTTTCGTTCTGATGATTGATATACCAGTTGTCTTACTCATAATATCAGTTATATTATTGTATTCAATCATTATCTCGCGATTAATAATGCACAACAAAAAGATATTTCAAGAAGGCTACTTGGCTACTGATATCAACATTGTTAACAGGCAGGCAAGCGCTCGATCAGTGCGTAGGAATGTCTTGACTCTTGGAGTTATTATTTTTGTTACGTTAGCAGCTAATGTTCTACGTTGTGGTACAGCATTTTACTCCTTATACAGTGGTCCAACGGTCCAGACGATGACGTGGTTGAAGATAAGTAACCATTTTCTCCTGATTAATCCTGTTTTCGATCCGGTTATACATGTTTTAAGAATACAGGAATACCAGGAACGTCTTCGATCTGCATTGTGTTGTTGCATAAAGTCAAAACCAACACTAGTTATCGAACTAACACAAGTCTCACACATATAACTATGTGTTCAGCAACTCTTTTGACTTGAACGTGTTCTTAAAAGTTCGTTAGCAAATGTTTAAATTACGTTAGCTCAATTTAATAAAAAAAAATTACTACCTTAGCCGGGTTTTAATTAAGTAGTATCTGGTTAATCTAAAATTGTTAGCCAAGGTTTCAGTTAAGTTAGCTCGGATAAATGACAAAGTACAGTAAAGTAGCAAAGTTTTAAAGGTTTTCGGTAGCTCATGCTAAGTTACTCATTATGTTTCGATTGAATTAGCTCAGTTGAATTATATTTAATTACTGAATTCTTTTAATTGATGCCTCATTGCAGTGAAACACCCAGTTAGGTGTAGACTAATTATACAGGAACGAAAGGTTTACTGTAAAGGTGTGGATGCGTGGTTAAGGTAGTTTATCTGGTGCCTTTCAACAATGAAGTTGCGACAGCGGGTTTCAGGATGTGATTGACTCCAACACTATTTGTCAAGGATTGACAGTTTTCTTATCTTTTCATCGTGTATTTCGGCTTTCTCTCAAAACAATCTGTTTTATTGCAATTATGCCATTACCCACATCGGTGCTTGATGAACATTTATTTAGGATATCAATAATTCATATTTAGATATCAGAAATTCGCTATTCCGATAAGTCATTTTTGATATTTAAACAGGAATAAATAGTAAAACGGCCCTTACCTGGGTCATCCATATCGTTTTAGAGGTTTGATTTATGTCCACATATCAGACTTAAAAATATCCATTCTTGTTCCATGAAAGAAGAAATCTGTCAGGTGGTTTTGTCTCATATAAGTCTAGCCGATCAGTACAGTTTGGGGGAAAGTTTATGTCTGTCTGAACTATTTCAGTTCATGGCTGTCTTGAATGTGTTAGATTCTAAAATTACGTGCATAAAACGCCTCGAGTCCTAATCAACGTCATAAATCTAATTTGTGTCCTAAATGGACGAAAAGTCATGCAACTCGAAGGTTTCATTGTTAAAAAAGTTAATATATTTGTCCTATAATAATAGAAATAATTCATCGGAGGCAAGTATATATATTGATTTTACCCAGAGCATTAACAAGGATTGAAATTTGGGCATAAAAGGCAAACCGGTGGTAAAATCAGTATATATTCGTGCCCTAATGAAATTTCTTAATGCATTACCTAGTTGGAAATTATGTTGAAACAGCCGGCGAGGCTAAGATTTTAAATTTCATAGTAAAATGAGATGAGACAAACCTCTAAACACCAAGAAAACATTACTCTATATTAGGACTTCCATGATAAATCGTAGTGAAGCGAATTGTACATTGAGTTATATATACCATAACAACATTCCTTTAACTCTATCAATATTTATATGTAATTTGTAATTCATCCAACTGAAATCTACTGAAATCAACTGAAAGTTTGTAAATCATTTGGTTTTAAATGGATATTAGTGTTAGATACCTACTCTACAAGACATACGTCGAATTTAAATTAAGTCAATTTACTCATACGATCAGTATTTTGTCGAATAATATTCTTGAACTTTGACCTCCATTGTTTTGCAAAGCAGCTAAATCTGCCTTAAAGTTTAATTTTATAATTGTTTTATGCCATGTGATCTGACTTCAGAGTTAGGACAAAAGGGATAAAATTACAAATAATGTCAATACAATGGAGTGAAATCACATGTAAATTAACGTAAATTGCAGTGTCGTACAATTTACAACGTTTTCATATAATCCGTGTGTGTCTATTTATCCGGTCATAATCTTAGATTATGGGTCTATAATCCCTATTTACTTCCGCGAACCATAAGCTTGTATTAATCCAATTTGAAAACCTTTATCAACTTTTTTCAAAGAAATATATTACATATTAATTGGTATATTTTAAATGTCGATTTCTATTTTATAGATTAATCTTCTAATTCAGTTATTCGTGATGTATAACTTATAGGATTACCACAGTATAAAGGTAAAGTCATGTAACGGATACCTATAACATAATTGTTTAATTTGCATTTAATTATTACGATTTTTTTGTAAACATACAAGTGTTTTAAAGGGATTTTTAGATCGGAAATGTAAAATCTAAATCTTCAAGCAAATGGATTTAGATGAAATTAAATATTGTACTTTGTAATTTTCCTTAACCCCATATTTGTTCTGTGAGTATCCAGACAGCTAGATATCTGGCATTTGCTTTTAGTCAGTGGTAAAAAATCAATCTAGATATCATAACAGATTGAATGTTGAAAATGGTTTATCAAAGGAGCACATAAGAGGAGACAAACCTCACAATTTTATTAATATCTCCACAAACACTGATTGGGCTGTTACCTATCCAGACTATTCCAACAAATCACTAGGGCTCAACCAGTTGTGGTATTCATATTCCACTTGAGCCGCTTTCCCAGACTTCGTTGGTTTTGCAGCCAGACATCATTATATCATTCCAAAGCCAGTAAACATACTATTGAAACTAATCTTTCCAATGTCGTTTCATTAATTTCGACAATTTACGGTAATGGTTAGACGAATACCTCAGCCTTTGTAATCATTTGCAGACCAACTTATTCATTCTGAAATCGGGACGCTTTCTAGCTTTTAACTTCGCAGCTGCCTTACCATTACTATGCATTCAAATTGTACAAGGAGCAAAACAAAAAGTTCGTCAACTTACGCAAAATGTTCTTTTACAGGGACCATGATATGAGCAACAGTAGCACAAACCCCATCGACATTTAAACTCTATTCCTCGTTCTCGTTATCGATGTGGTACGTGAGTATGAGAAGCTGAAGGAATCAGGGCAGAATTTGATAGAAACGTTCCATCCTAAAGGAAGCTTCCGCACTGGTCCTCTCCGACAGATTCCTTCATAAAGAATTTTGATGAATAGAAAATGAACGTTTTATTTAAATGGAAAAAACCATACCGTTATGATTTTCTTTTTCAGCGCAACTTGGTGCTTGCATGATGAAAATTGTTATTGGTTCCGCAGTTGAGAACTAGTTTTGTATACATCAGCAATGATATTTAAGGCTAAATACAACTTAACAGACACAAACCAACGATTATCTTCGATGCTAATAACGTTATTAACTAAGTCCTCCAAACTGTCAACTTAATTGTCACTTAATGAAATAGATGAATCCAGCCTTTGAGCGCGAACAATCTTGGTAACTACCAAGTGTTTTATCCTGAACGTTTAAACATGACAGAATCATTTGAGTTGTTATTCAAAGTTTTAGTACTAATTAACAAGCCTGAAATTGCGACAGGGTTTCACCTATATGGTGTCTTGCAGCTTAATGTCTACATTGCCGCTTTAGCATTGCATCAGTATTGCATGCTTCCATGCACTGCACAAATACATATATACAAACTATACTGCCATTAAATTATTTACTTCAAATTCCCGTTTGGCCTCGGTGCTAAAGAGGTTAAGGTAGTTCGTCTACTGTTGATCACGTGGTCTGTCAACACTGCGATTGCGGGTTCGAGTCTCACTGCGGGCAGGATGTACTCGACTCCAATCTTGATTGACAAGGATTGCCTGTTTTCCTGCTGCTGGTGGGGGTTTTCTCCTGAAACTCCGGCCTTCCTCCCCAATGAAAACTGGACGGAATGAAATAGCTGAAAAATTATGCAGTCATTGGGTCAGTTGTGTTTGTTGTGTTTATAAATGACTTGCCAGCAAACGTTGATTCCTCATGTTTGCAGAAGACACCAAATTGATAGCAATACTCCATTAGCTCCCACGTATGTTGTTTATATTTCACAACTCATACGTGTGCTAGATCGTGCGATCATATTCATATTATCTGTAAAGGGTACTGCTGTCAACTAATAAGCTATTAAAACAGGGATTTGTTGCACCTAGGTTGATAGCATCTCTAAGATGATATATAACCTTTCTACTGAGCCATGGATAAAATTTGTGATTCTTGTATTTGATCTTTTTTACGGACATAATTATGAGTTACTCGACGCATGTGCTGCTTATTCAGTGCATTTGTATTTTTAGTGGGTTCGGGGTACTAAATCTTGGTTCGTCTTTTTTATGTTTAATGTTTATCAATCTTGTTTTTCATTCTTGTAAACAGTTTGAATTTCTTATATTTTATTGCAGAATTTCTATGGCTGTCGGCATGAACTAGTAGTTCGTTACAAAATTTTTATTTATCTCTTATATGCAATTAGACATGGTTTTGAGGAATAACAGATGTCTAATTAGAGGCAGGCTCTGTTATTCGTTATATGGCTTCCTCTATAGGTTCCATCTACCCGTAGTTTTGGTTTTGTTTGTTGATTTGTGTTTGTTTTCTGCCGATTTTGTCATGGGACCTTGGTTTTCAGGAAGCAGGAGTTGCGAGTTTAGGGTCCTTTTTTAATTGCACAAATATGGCACAATCTTCCGTCCTTATATATTATTAGCTAAGGATTAATGGTATAATAGACAAATGCATTCATACTATAAATATTGTAATTGACCATCTTATTAGCATGAACTCTTTTATACAATACTGTTTATCTGATCATTTGTTCCAGTTTAACATGAGTCTTAAACCCAGCAATATAAAACATTATTCACCACATATCAGGAGTAAATTATTTTATATTTAATAAGTCAACAATTACATTTTTAAAGTATAAATAATCAATCATTGTTTTGCATCCTTATTTACATTTATTTAATTACAAATATTTAGAGATGGTCACTTTAGGATTAAGATACATTTCTATTTAAAAACAATTTTAAAATCAGGAATATTACTTAACCCTTATATAATATCAACTGTAAAAGGAATATTTGATTTTAAAACCGCGAAATATCACAGACTTAGATACATTAACGTAACTATTGAATATTACAGCAATATTTTCAATTATAAGAAAACTGTAAGTGTACATAGGACAATGTAGTTTGAAAAAAAAAAAATTCTGGTAAGACAATTTTTAGTTATGGAAAAAATCATATAACCTCACATTAGATTGTGCTATTGACTGTTAATTGGTATACAAGGACAACCAACAGACAGTGCACATATGTTTAGGTATAGCGTATCCAAGGACAACTAACAATGTCAGCCAAAATCCAGTATAGGGTTAAGAGTAGCGTTTTCAATGACAAACAACACACAATGCCATACAGGATCAAGAATAGGGTATCCAACGACAACCCACAGACTGTCAAACAGGGTCAGCTATAGCGTATTCATGAGCATCTAAAAACAATTTCATACAAGATCCAGTATAGGGTATCCATGGACAATCAACATGCAATGCCACACAGGGTCAAGTGTAAGGTATCCAAGACAACCCACAGATTATGTCAAACAGTGTCCCGTATAGCGTATTCATTGACAACTAAAAGACAATTTCATACAAGATTCAGTATAGGGTCAAGAATAACGTATCCAATTACTACCAACATACAATGCCATACAGGGTCACGTATAGGGTATCCATGGGCAGCCAACAGACAATGTCATATAGGGTCAAGTATAGCGTATCCAGGGGAAACCAACAGACAATGACATACAGGGTCAAGTATAGGGTATCTAAGGACAACCAACAGACAATGTCATTCAGGGTTAAGTATAGGGTATGAACATTTAACCCGAAATCTATTAAACCTTATGATTGCTTTTACACTACATCATCAATAGTTAAACATGCGTGATAACTGATTGTAGTTTTCTTCAGATCTAAATAATTATTTGTTTATAACCCCAAAAGTGTAGGAGCGGCATAAAAATACTCATTTACCACATGGTACTAGGTGCCCGTAACTAAACCAATCCGTTTTATTATGGTTTGTATAAGACAGACATTTTGCACTTACCTTTGGTAAGGGGAATACTAATTTAGAAAGATGGTATCACAACCATGAAAAATCATTGTCAATTTAAATTTTTAATCATTTACTTTAGAATAAAAAATTAAATTTCAACCAATTTGAAACATCTACAAAATTTACATAATCAACTCTTGCTTAATTCTTGGTTTTCACCATTGTTTTGTTGTATTTTTAATGTCTAAATTAAACAATATCTTCTTGTCTATAGGGAGATAAATCAGCTATAATTTGGAGAAATTTGGATTTTTCTTTTGCATTATTGCCTCAGTAGCTTTGATTAGATCTTCACTCTGTCCCATAACCTGGTTCCACAATGCCTAAAATTATTTTAAAAACAACAATAATTTAAAACGTAGTTTTTTGTTCTCATAGAACTTTTAAAAGCTTAATGTTGCAATTTTAAAACAGGAAATACTTTATATGCTCACACAGTAAAACTTTTTAACCCAATTTATAAGATTTGACAAATATAACCATAAGACTTAGCGTTAATTATCTCCCTTGGTCACCTTACCACATGCTGAAGGCCTTCTGGTACTGAATGGTCTCTAGAATACACTAAACTAACTTTAGTTCCCTGTACTGCAACTGGACTTTTGTTAGCAATAGAAGAGGCTAGGTCTAACACTGCATCCATCATAGATGGTTTGTCTGGAAATATTCGACTGAAATAGATAATACCAGTATATTTTTAAGTCCATAACTGAACTGAAATAGACAATGCCAGTACATGCTGTTCAAGTCAATAACTGGACTGAAATAGACAAAGCCCAGTACTTGTTGTTCAAGTCAATAACTGAACTGAAATAGACAATACCAGTACATGGAATATACACACGAGACAAAGTTCATCAACAAATAGTGGCTGAGTGGTTTAGGTAGCTCGTCTACTATTGATCATTGGATTGTCAACACCGAAGTTGTGGGTTTGAGTCTCACTGCGGGTAGGGCGCACTCGACTCCAATCTTAACTGACAAGGATTGTCAGTTTTCCTATTAAAGTTCGGGGGTTTTCTCCGGGTACTTCCTCTTGTTCCTGAATAAAAACTTGACGTTGCAAAAAAAGCTGAAATTGGCGTTAAACAAACAATCATCACCAAAAAAGTACGAAAAAGAACTAACAAAAAGGACAAACACCACGCCATAAAATGCCATAAACTTCTGGCTTGAAACGTCACACACAACATTAACCTTGTAAGTTTATTTACTGTTCAATCACAAAAAACCAGAAAAAATTAATTCAAACATTTAATTGTCGTTCTAGATTTCGAAAAAAATTAAAATTATAAGCCCATCAATATCGAATATCCATTTGAGGCGTTGTTTGTTGGCATCTCTAATACTTTAATACATAAAAGTATTTCACAAATATAAAGAATTTCACAACTGTATTCCCTATTTTCGGAATACAAGAGTTACTTCCCATTTGCAAGAGTTGTCTTTCATAACAGCAGGTATCGAGTATTGAACAGATAGGGAAAAATCACGTTTTTATTTTTTTTTTTTAATAATGTCTGTGGACTGACTCTTCCAGAACAACTAAAAAAACTGCAGAATTAGTTTGCATATCATAATAAATTTTACCGGATGCTTTGCTATATGTGAATAAAAAAATATTGTAGAAAAACTACTTTTTACCCACAGTAGGTACTATAAAGTACCTGCTCTAAAGAACAGATAACTCTGCAAATGGGAGATAAATCTTGTTTACCGCAAGTAGGGAATATGTACATTCATAGAGGATTATAAAAAAAAAATTTCAGTAAAACATATTGTCTGTGGGTGGCGTCAATGATTTTCATTGAATCACAACAAAATATTAAATATCTTTAAAAGACCTTGCAAGGCATAAGATATAAATCAACTGGACAGTTTCAGAGAAAAAGATCTCTTAGTTTGAGCCAATTACAAACTAGGATTGCTCATGCCAATCATGTTTTACTAATTAGGATTAGTATTATACGAGCAGAATTTTTTTTAGGATCAAGACCAAATTAAGAATCTTTGTACATTTAGACATAAAGAGGAACTTTGTTTTGAGGTTTCAGATAAAAATTGGCAATTGCAGACACAATGAAGATAAAAATAAAAAATAGATTAAGGGCAGCAGTGTTGTATGGTGCTGTCCCATTGTCATCTTCAAAAGTATATTGAATGGTGTATCATGTATATGTTTTGATTAAAAATTTTTAAAAATGTCATAGAAACAACCTTGTATGAATTAAATGCATTAATACTTCTGAAACATCATCGTTTTTTAATAAATTTTCCACAGCTACTATCGGCTAAAAGCCACTTACAACGTGACATAAACAAACTGCATACTAAAAAAAGAAAAATAAGAGGAATCATTTAAAAACAATTTCAATATATATTTAATTTCAAATTTTAAAATCAACCAATTTGTTCAATGGTTTGATACAACACAAGAAATAAGAACATTAAGGAAAGCTAACCTTACATGAATTTGTTAGTAAAGAATTTGGCAGATAACTTAGATACCTGATGTACATGCACACAACTCATGATGTGTACAATTCTTGGTTGAATTATATATAACTTAGGATTACCTGACATATCCTATTTCTTTAGCTTCATCACTGTGGAATTTTCTTGCTGTATAACACAGTTCTCTTGCCAAACTATCATTTCTAATAATTTTTGGAAGTCTTTGAAGTGTACCTACATCTGCTGCTAATCCTAAATCTACTTCCTACAAAACTAGTCTAGTCAATGTACTTTTAAAATTACTCAACCTTCAACTATTGCAAAACAAGATTGCTGTAGTCCAAAAAATAAAAACATAAAGATATACATATGTATGCAATTTGCAGAAAATATATGTTTTTGGAGTGAGACAAGATGTTTTTAGTCACTGTATAAAGGAAGTAAAGAGGTCCTAATAAAAACAAATTTTAGATTTTCATCCTTGTTACTTCGAATTTTCACTCCCTCCCAGATTGTTTTATTTCTAAAATCATATTAACAAATATCGCCGACGTAAGTTGCTGAAATATGCCGTGTAAGGTACGATTTCGCTTCTTGGACATTCAATTTTCAGGCAACTTCTGGTTTCAATCTATTTTTATCCAGAAAACATGGTCTTTCCTGGTTTTTTTAATGAAAAAATGATTAAAGAAAAAAACAATAAAATGATTCCCTCCTACCCTTAAATCAAAGAAAAGCTGGGTCATAATCTAGCATTTGTTAATTATGGATTCATTATCTGAAGAGGTAAAGTATTCCAAGGGTAATACAACAAATCAAGTTTCAAGATTTTATGCATTTTATTTTTGTCTGAACTGTACAATATGTACAGACAATAATATATAAAGTATAATATGTCCAAAGTAATTGTGAGTGATTTTCATATGATAACGAAATATTTTTGATTGGCAGAATATTGTCAAAAAACATGACGTGTATAGTGTAGAAAGGCAATATCAACCACTAAAATATTATTGTATTTGACTAATAAGTTATATATATTATATAAACTTCATCACTTTCCACAAATTATATTAATTGTATATTTTTCGTATGTTGTTCAAAGGTAGTGACAGACCTGAAGGAAATCTTTTTGACAGCTAGTTATAGGCAATGTTCTCAACTGAGTTATAGTCTGATTTATATCGAACATAATAATTATCCAAATTTTCACAACTTATTTGCTCCTAATTTTTTTACGACAGTTGTTTTCTTTAAGATTGTTGCTGATAAGATTAAAACACTTTTTGCATTTTAACAATAAGGTTAGTATTTTAACTAAATATTCTGTTGCGTTTTGACTTTCAATAACATCAAACTGTTATTACTAGTACCTTGACTTGAAACCAAGCATCACGAGTACAGTATCTGATATCACAAGCTGACGTCATATCTATTCCACCACCAATACAAGCACCATGTATAGCTGCTATCACTGGTTTAGGACACTATAACAGATGCTGTGATCAATTCGTTTTTAACAGAAAAAGCTTTCGCCAGTTTAATGTATTATTTTTATTAATTAAAGGGATTTGGGCGATTAAAAGGAGGGCATTTTTCTATGAAATATTTTGCAACTCATTTATCTTTCCTTGACAGTTAATTTATTTTCAGTAGCTAAAAACCCATTATAATTATTGTAGCATAGTTTCATAATAATTCATAGATATCCTAAGTAGATCTTATGAAGGTATTAAAATGTGTAAAGGCTTATCAAGAATTCTGTATGAATTTATATTTCTAACCAGACGGTGATGTAAATTTTTTGTATTTTAATACTGAATTCATTTTTGTAATCACCTTTTAAATTGTTTTGATTCATTAGAGAAACAAATTCTACAACTTTACACAGCTGAGTATAACTTTTATCTTCTTTTCATAATTTAAATTTTCCAGTTAAAATAACTTGACAAGCCTACTTGGCATAACCATCTTAACTTTGAAAATGGAATTATGTATCTCTTGTGGATAACCTAATATACAATGTGGTGCGGTAAAACCCATGTGTACAAATTTAACATGAAGTTTGTCTTGAGCTTCATTTGTTATTTATGTCCATCATATACTAAATTATAGTTATCTTTTCAGTTCTAGGTTTTATTAGTCATGTCTATAAAACAATAGCATACTATACTGTGAAATATGTCATTTATAATACTTTTTAAAACTACCTTCTCTATTGATGTAAAAGACTCCTGATAATTAGCAATAATTGGTCGAATTTTGGATGCATTTCTAGCAATATCTTTGTCTGATGGCGATAACACATCTCCCATGTCAGTCAAGTCTAAACCTAATGAAAAAAATCATTTTGTTTATTGAAGATTTAAGTTGACATTGCAAAACTATGTTATCCAGAATTTGTTTTTGCTGTCTCAAGTGTGATTTGGTAATATGCTATAGCTGATGTGGAGAATATTTATTGAGATGTGTGACAAACATGTGCAGACAGAGCCTCTTCTTGAAGAGAATATAAAGTTCTTTCACACGAAATTCAGAAATAAAGAAATTGATGCAGTAAACATCAGCATTATTCTCAATAGAAAAGAAGTGAAAGATCATATCCCTTCATATTTCTTAAATCAACATACTCCAGTGGTGTCTTATAAATAAACTAACACTATTGCCCGAAATCTTCTCCAATTACAAACCACCATTGTAAGACCTAGACATTAAGACATATCTTAAGCAACCTGCCGAATTCACTTGTTCCAATTCTCCTTTCCATCCCTCTGTCATTACTGGTGATCAAAAAATCATTTCTCGTGGTCCAAAATTCAGGGAACCTCAACCGGTAGACTTGAATTTCAATTTCTGATATATTATGAATGCATTCTGAAACTATGCCAAAACTAGAAGTGCACTGTCTTAATTTGGCGGAACAATAACGTCTTTGGTACAACGTCGCAGGAAGAATCTTAGACATTGCATCAATGATCGACCTAAATTTGTATTCACTATTCAAATACGACGATGCTATGAGGTGCCTCACTTACCTTCATGACAAATATGTTGTTGTAACTGCAGACAAGGCTTCTTACAAAATTGTGTTTATATGCAAGTCACATTAGTTCATCGTGAAAAGGCTAGGCATCATGGACAAGTCAGGTAATTCCACATACAAACGTACCACATTTAACAAAGATGAAATCCTGTTTCTTTCATGACTTCTTTAAATATTCATTACAACATACTGAAGACCTACTATACTTATATTGTTTCATACCGCAGATCGGCGTTTCTCTACGAGTACGCCTGCTTCCTCTCCAATAAAAACTGGACGCCACGATATAGTTGAAAAATTGCTGAAACAAACAAACATACTTATATTGGATTCCTAAACTACATAAAAATACTTGTATGGGCATCCTCACAAGTCAAGGTTTCTGTGTCCACATGTGTCCACGACACCCTGACAACCTTAGCTAGGACATTTATCTAGAAGTCGCTATTTTGATTGGATACCTTCATGTAGCCAATCAAAAGCTCGCTTTCATTCACGACTTGGTAAAGGGATATCCCGATGTCGATTGCAAAGAAACCAAACGGATGTGTTGCATAGACCATGTGAAAATCAGTGTATTTTCTACAGTAGTGTTAATAGTTTGTTATTACTGCGTTATTTATTAGTTGCGTTACGTTTTCTTCCCACTCAAGAATGGCAAGAATGACTACTGCCAAACACTTGCTTTTTTCAATCAATTTCATTGGTTGATATTTTGAAGATTTGACGTCATATAAAAATCTTCTAGCCCGGGAATTTCCTAGCTAAGTTTGTCAGGGTTTCGTGGACACATGTGGACACAGAAACCCTGACTTGTGAGGATGTTGTACGGGAGTACATAGCCGTCTTATCTACGTGCTCTACCAAAGAGTTGACTAAAATAGTTTCTGAAGTGAAAGAAGGACAGTAAAAAATAATGTGAAACTGTTATTTGTTAAATAATATTAATCATATGTGGATTCTTACAAATTCTAAAGAACTCTTGGACAATTTAAAGTGAAGATCGGTATATAAAATATCTTCTGTTCGAACCTTTGATTTTTTAACTCTTTATACCACCTGTCTCACAAGAAGCTAAAATTCCGTAAAAAACTAATCCTACGTGAAGCCTTCGCTTTCACTTATGCCGACAAATATGTAATTTTAGGTTACAACAATACGTTTGTTTTACTAAAGAACTAAAACGAAAATTATGCATCAAAGAAAAAAGGTTTACAGTATGCTAGATTTTCTGATTTATAACATATATGTAACTTTTAGAGGATTTGCTTTTCAGCAAGCAGTGGAATTCCAATGGGTACAAACTGTGGTCCAACTCCTTGCCGATTTGTTTCTGTATTCTTAAAAATCTTATTTTCCTGAACGTCTTTTTAAAGAAAAGAATATAGTTGATGCTAGGTCCTATAGTTTACATATAGATATTTTTATGATGTCTTTTTAATTAACAACCCTCAATTTGCCTAGTGGGTTTCGTTAATACATCCTTCAGAACGGGAAATTATAGAAGCCATAGAAACTGCATCATCTACATCATTTTAAAACTTACACCTCGAATATGACAGCAACGTGCATCTTAGCACAAGAATTTACGACAAACTAGAAAAAAAACACAATTTTAATATCAACATTATAAATTTTCCTCACTTATACAGACAGCAGTATTCCAGATTCTTCTGCACAGGACTACTGACTAGTGGTACCCAACCATTTTTATAAACAAATCTACTCACATACTACAGTAATAGAAGCTGGAGGTTTGGAATGCCATAAAACTTGGTTTAACACACCATTTCTTTTTAAATGCCTGGATTGTCTTTTTTTGCACTTTCCTTTGTGTTCGATATTGTGTTATTACCTTCATCTGTAAGGAACTACAAGACTACTGGTATTTTTGTCTTATTTCATTACTACGTCAGACACTATTATTCAGTTGATATTAATGGATTACAAATAAAGTCTGTAACCGGTTCAAGCCCTAAACATAATGTTTTATGTGACAGTTCCAATCTAAGTTATGTCCCTGCATTTGTCCTGTATGCTATTTATTTTTCAAAATTTGTACGGTCAATTAGTGATAAATTAAATTGTAAGGTTTGTATTTACATTATCTGGTCTCTACATATGACAATCTGCTTATACAATGCTTGTCTTACCTGCAGTAAATAACCGTCCGGCTTCAGACAATATTACTTCCCTGTAGTTTCTGTCTTCTGCTAGCCTTACCTGCAGTAAATAACCGTCCTGCACCAGACAATATTATCACCCTGCAGTTACTGTCTTCTGCTAGTCTCTCAAAAACTTCTCTGCATTCCCTTAAATAAAAAAAAAGAAATTGTTATAAATGATTTCAATTCATTAAAATAATGTATAACATAATCTACACAAATATTACCATTAAAGATTTATTTCTGTTTCAATGGTATATAAGTAGCAATCTTCGCTGTGCATTAATACATTGATATGTAAAGCCCAAGTTCACGCATTTCACTTTTGTACAAGTGGACAAATTCAGATATTTATCTATAAACTACTGTGCTTATCGAATGTTATATATATTAATCTAAAGTTTAGATTTCGTTAAAGGCATGGTGCTATATGAGTTACTTTAAAATATTAATAAATTTCTGAGCTTTTAAAACTTGTTTCAAGTCGCTAATCTAAAGCTTTCTGACATTAACATCATGGCATGACATGATAGTCTAATAGCTATAAGAGCTCAACGTTTACCTCCAAAATGCCCTGTTCATGGCATTTAGTTTGTCTGGTCTGGTTAGTTCAACATGTACCACAAATTCTCTGGGAGACGTAATTTTCAATGTTTCAAAATTGTAAGGCTTAGACATTTTTCTTAATGAGGAGTAAATTGGGCGGTGCCTCTGTCCATCAATTCTGTGCCTCTGAATTATAACAAAGACAATATAAAGTATAAAGATCTTATTATTTTTGGATATTACCAAATAACATATAAAAATCTTTTATTTGGTTGATTACCAAATACTATATTTAAACAGTAAGTACACCACCCTGACTATGTGCGACTTTACTTGATTACACTTGATTCAATACAGCCATGTTGCTAATTATAGTCAATGTGCAGTAAAGACTAAAAAATACTCTTATATACACAAATGTTTCCCTCCACAAAAGAAATATAGTGGGCAGCAAATAAAAAAGTGTCCCTTGAACACAACTGAGATATCTTTTTTTGCAATTTTTATTTTGAAAGTATTTTTTAGAGTTTAATTGAACTTGAAAATGATATATCAGAGATTTAAAATGTGTCGGAAATGGGTCGAAAATCAAAAGGAACGACAAATGCGCAAAAACTGGCGTTCCAGTATCCGATACATTTTCATAAAGAAACCTGTTGTTTACATTGCAAAAGTCAGAAACATTGGTTTTCAAGTCTTGAAATTTTAATGTAGACGTCATTTCAGGAATTTTATCACCCCTTCATTAATTGTAATTGTGTTGAGCCCGGTTTTAAAATGTGGTATGAAATGTTTTACATCAGTTTCATATGGTATAATTGATAGTATAATTGATATGTATAAGTATAACATAGAGATAACTCCTTAAAAGAGGGTCGAGATTTTCGTGTTATAAAGTATTACATGACCATTAATAACTATGTGGAATCTTTTATAGTATGCACAGCAGGTTTCTGGTATTTTTGGAGATATATGCAAGAAGGTTTGTTATGACAAAGCGAACAGTGAAAGCGGCGTCTAAAAGTTTCATTCGATAATACCTCTTTACATCATGCCATGAAACAAATTGGCAATAACTATCTAATAAACAGGAAAATTATACAATCAGTAAGTGGAAACGTTATATACACAAATGTTCCATCTAAGCAACTGTTTTTTCCAACCAAAATAAAGCCATTATATTTTTTTAGTTTGAAATCAAATGAGCTGTTATTACCGTTTAAGGTTTAATTCCTATTTATGGTATGAAGTGGTAATATTATATTGCAATTCGTAGATGGTACGAACAGGTTTTGGTATCAAAAGGCTGTAGTACAAAAGGTAATTATGAAAAGGTATATGTTTGTTTGTTTGTTTGAATGGTGTTTTAACGCCACTTTCAGCAATTTTTCAGCTATTTCATGGCGTCCAGTTTTTATTGGGGGAGGAAGCCGGAGTACACGTAGAGAACCCCGACCTGCGGTAGGAAAACTGGCAATCCTTGTCAATTAAGATTGGAGTCGAGTACACCCTGCCTGCAGTGAGAATATATATGAATATATATAGGTATATGAACTCTTCTTCTAATTGTACCGAACAGTTATGGTATAAAACATTTCACCTAACATTAAACATGTTATATATATGCAGTTGTTTTAAGGTAACTCTCTTTATGACTCCTTTAGGTAATGCATCAGTCAGCCCACTTAAATATCAGGAATCTATATTTCCTGTAAGTTGTATGCACATTAACCATTACAGTACTTGGATATTTCTCTTCATGTCACGATGATATGTTTGAAAATACGTATTTTGACTGAAACGTTTAATTTAAAATACTTCCTCGTTTATCAATAGGAATCAGTTTACCTTTACTAAAAAGGAATTATTTTTAGTCGAATACCTTTATTTTTGTTGTCAAAGTTTGAGAGCGGTCGGTTTAAGTTCGTAAACAATCACATGTCAATTTTCGATTTTTAGATAAAAATAGAACGATAATTTAAAACGATTCGCCGTACTGGTATGGATATGTTGTAAATCCGTCAATCAGTAAATCTGTGTCGTAGTTTTATTCACGTTTGTTTTGGGTTGAAGTGTGTTCTTTTAAACGCTTAAGTGGCTTTTGGTATCACCCAGTCACCCAATAATGTAATCTCCGCGCAAAGGACTTTGGAGGTCCTACCCAAACCACAGTCATCAAACTACGTGCAACAGGGGCACGTAAAAATTGATTTACTTGCGCTTTCGATTGATACTGGGTCGGTTTTGTTCTCCCACACTATAACAAAACCGACCCAGTATCAATCGAAAGCGCAAGTAAATCAATTTTTACGTGCCCCTGTGCAACAAACCATTGTTTGAGTAGTTTAGCAGGGATCGGTCTAGAAAATCTTCTTGCTATATATAGAAGTGCAGTAGACTAACTTTCTTGTGGTCGCGCGGAAATAGAGCAAATATGAATTATAATTAAATATACAAAATGAGTTATTTCAACATCTTTCGATGCGCCGTGAACAATGAAAAAGCAGCCGATATAACATATGAGGTCACATCCCGTAAACTCATGTGTTTATTTTTTCAAATAATTGTGTTTTGTACGTAAATATATCAAGTAGAAATTCTCAAATCTACTTAGGAAAATTTTAAGTCCTATCCAATTTGCAAGTAATAAATAAACATTTTTGTATCGACGTTCTGTAAGTGTGCTTACCTCTATTGTCTATTACTGACAAGTGGTATATAATACCCGTCCATTTCAATCAATTAATTATATAATCAGCTCACATACTACAGTAATGGAAGCGCGAGGTTTGGCATGCCTTAAACCTGGTTTAACCCACCATTTCTTTTTAAATGCCCGTACCAAGTCAGAACCATTGCTGTACTTTACTATATTTTGGTTGTTGGTTCTGGATTTTGCCGGTAATTCGGACTTTGATTTGTGGATTGTCTTCATTGACAGTTTCCTCGGTGTTCGGTATTTTGTTGTTACCTTCATTTACAGATATATTATGGGTAAATGTGCCTCACAGATCAATCAACTTATGCTTCTCTACATTCCTAACTTTTTTTTATCGGCTTTGATTGCTACGGCTTCTCTACACGCAACGACTACGCTACTGAAGACATGTTTAAAATTTTCATGTTAGTCATTTTATTGATTTTTCTTATCAAACAGTGTTATTATAGGGTATAGATGATGCTAATTGTATTTATCTCTCCTGTAATAATTGTAATTTCACGTGACAGCACATTTCTTCATGAAGAAATAAATAAACAGATGAATATTTCTCTTTTTCTAATGATCTTTTAAGTGCACCAGGCTTTATGGTCGTGTAAAATTTTATCTAAAGAATGGTTTCTTGACAATATCCAAAGGCATAATATATCTGTCAGTCATTACATTTGACACCGATTCCCACTATGAGTTGATCAATGTTATCGAAATTCAAATCGCCGTACCGACTGCTTGCGGCTAGGATGTCTTCTATTAAGTTACGACTTTTTCTGCGCATTTTACCCTCAACGTGTATGGCCCTCTCGGCAAAACCACGATGATATGCTACCACAGAAGCAGTATTATTTGTTTTGTTTTCCCCAAACGTCAAATTGCTAAATAAACATCTTATTAAGAAATGGGAATTAAGATGCCCGTTTAGGAAAATTATTTTTTTTACAATACATGTTATTAACATGTAAAATAATTTATAATGTTCAATAAAATATAATGAAATATAAAGACAATTTCAGTTCAGAAGAAAAAAATTTTTTAAGTAGCAAGATTTTGATGTTTTTGTTGCTTCACAACTATAAAGTATGTTAAACAGAAAATTTAATGAAATCAATAAACAATTTGTACCTAACTGTAAAAGAATATGCATAAAATTCAATAATATATAATAATGAGATACATTTATTCCAGCTTACGATGATGATGATACTGTACCTATAATTTACGAAATAAGATGTTAGACCTTGGACTTCATCTTAGACCTACGAAAACAATACTGGAGAAGGAAGCCCATAATGCAATAAAAGACGTATGTTCAGACTTCAAAAAGAGTATATGAAGAAAGACCAGTCAACCGGTGCACCGATTCCGTACACATAGAACGACGAGGTCTAGGGAAGTCGATCAGCCATTTTACCCCTGCTAACACAAACACTGTAGAAGATTTTGTTTGCAAAGAACGTGACGATGTACAGATTAAACCAAACTCAAGAATGGAAACATCGACCTGATGAAATATGCTGACTCAGCTTCTACATATACTTCACTTAAGTTGACAACACTCTTTCAACTATATCGGAAAAACCCTCGTATTGCATGCTTTATATCTACATTGTCACTCAAGCACTGCATCAGTATTGCATGAATAATGTCAGCATTGTCGCTGTAACACGGTATCCGTATTGCATACTTTATGTCTGCATTGTCGCTCTCACGCACCATCAGTGTTGCATGATTAGAGTATGTATTGTTCATCAAGCACTGCATCAGTATTGCATGCATCATATCTAAAATGTCACTCAAGCATTGCATCAGTATTGCATGCTCAATGTCTACATTATCGCTTGAGTACAGTATCAGTATTGCATGCATAATATCTACATTGTCGCTGTAGCACAGCATCAGTAATGCATAATGAATGCCTGCATTGTCGCTGCAGCACAGTATTGCATGATTTATGTCTAAATTGTTTGTATAGTACGGCATCCGTATTGTTTGTTTTATGTCTACACTGTCGTTCAAGCACGGCATCTGTATTGCATAATTAATGTCTGTATTGTCGCTCAAGCACAGCAGCAGTATTGCATGCTTAATGTCGCATGATTAATGTATACATTGTCGCTGTAGCACGGCATCAGTATTGCATATGTCGCTCAAGCACAGCATCAGTATTTCATGATTTATGTCTTCATTATCGCCCAAGCATCAGTAGTGAATTATTTATGTCTTCATTGTCGCTCAAGCACAGCATCAGTATTTCATGATTTATGTCTTCATTATCGCCCAAGCACCGCATCAGTAGTGAATTATTTATGTCTTCATTGTCGCTCAAGCACAGCATCAGTATTTCATGATTTATGTCTTCATTATCGCCCAAGCACCGCATCAGTAGTGAATTATTTATGTCTTCATTGTCGCTCAAGCACAGCACCAGTATTTCATGATTTATGTCTGCATTGTCGCTGAAGCACCGCATCAGTAGTGAATGATTAATGTCTGCATTGTCGCTCAAGCACGCATCAGTATTGCATAATTAATGTCTGCAGTTTCGCTCAAGCACAGCATCAATATTGCATGCTTAATGTCTTCATTGTCGCTCAAGCACAGCATCAGTATTGCATGATTTATGTCTACATTGTCGCTCAAGCACTGCATCAGTATTTCATAATTAATGTCTGCAGTTTCGCTCAAGCACAGCATCAATATTGCATGCTTAATGTCTTCATTGTCGCTCAAGCACAGCATCAGTGTTGCATGATTTATGTCTACATTGTCGCTCAAGCACTGCATCAGAATTTCATAATTAATGTCAGCATTGTCGCTCAAGCACATAATCAGTATTGCATGATATATGTCTACACTGTCACTCAAGCATGGCATCAGTATTGCATGATTAATGTAGTATTGCATAATTTATGTCTGCATTGTTGCTCAAGCACATAATCCGTATTGTGTGTTTTATGTCTAGTACATTGTCGCTCAAGCACTGCATCAGTATTGCATAATTCATTTCTGCATTGTCGCTCAATCACTGCATCCGTATTGTATGTTTTATGTCTACATTGTGGCTCAAGTACTGCATCAGTATTGCATAATTCATGTTTGCATTGTTGCTCAAGCACTGCATCAGTTTTGCAAGCTTAATGTCTGCATTAGTAACAGTAAAATAAGTCCGGTTGTAAAATTAGTCTCCTTGACTTTTGTTACTAGTAATATAAGTTACACAATGTCCTAGTTATAAAGGTCATCGGACTTTTTTCCTAGGAAAATAGGTTAGTTGACTTGTTAATTTACTGATTTATTGACTTTGGTTTGTAAAAATAAAATTGCATTAATCGATATTTTAAAATTTTGTTATTGGTGTTAATTGCGATATAAACAAAAAAAGTCTTCATAAAATTTATTATAACTTTGCAGCATGTGAAGTAAATGTATTATATTTAGCATATTGATAACCAAAATGTGCTTATCATTTGAATTTATTAGATATTAGATAAATTTAATATATAGTAGAAGATAGGAATGAATGCTTAAGTATTTTCTTACTTGTAACCTTTAATGGAAATAGGTTTGTCATTTTCTTAGAACAGGATATCAAGTCGATTCCTTTTTTAATCAAACTCTGAATTCAATTAATGATGATAAACGACTAATATAAATAATCTACCGTATTAAAGAGATGCAAGGAAAACAATTCCTTCAAATAATAATATAGTGTAGAGTAAGTCCCTAGGACTACTTTTACTAGTAAAATATTTCCCTTTCACAGATTTTATTAGCTAAATAGATAAACAACCAATTTTAATTAATATCTTCTTTCATTACATCAATTTATGAATTATTGTGAAGAGATAAAACGGGTTCATCATAAAATAATCATGTTTGTTAATTTATATTTTGCAATGTTACTTAAAACTAAGTGAGAAGTGTTTACGGTGAATAGAATTCATTTTATAACTGATAAATTCTTCTATATATACATATTTATTATTAGTGGTATTTTCTGTACTGGACTTTTATTTCTAAATAGTAAAATAGTCCATATTATGAGTATTTTACTAGGAAAATTGGTCCCAGGACTAGACTTGCTAGAAATGGACTTTTTTTTATTATCAGTAATATTAGGAAAAACTGATACATCTTCCTAATAATATTGGTCTTTCCAATCAACCATATCAATCGATTCATTATTTCCTCTAAACAGAGATAAAAGATAAACAAATAAGTGAATTAATAATATACATGTGCAATGTGAATAATTATAAGTTCTAGACTGACATAGTTATTCATAACTACAATGTACATGCTATATATCAATATTAATCTTTAGTACATATATCCGTAATTAATACTGAGGTTATGAATATGCATTAAGCAGCATGTCTTGTTACAACGTCGTTATTAGGTTCTATAATGCTTTCTAGAATACGGCTGTACTCGGCAACGGCTCGAAAAAAGTGTCTATTTGAATGGCTGTAAAAGGGCACTCACAGGACGAATGCATCATTGCTAATGCACATTAAAAAAATACTTGAATTTATAATATATGATATAACCAAATTCCCAACAAAGACTTAGCCGACATCTTAATGTTAGGGTCCCATCCCAGTGCAACAGCAAAACATAGCCGGTCGTCTACACTGTATACTACTATCCCTCATATGCAATTCACATGTGGCAGAGTGTCACAAAGTGAAAACTTCACTGATTGTATGTATAAATTTATTATCTCATTAGTTAGTCTATAATCTTAAGATAATCTTTTGAAGCTAGACAGTTGTAAGTAATAAATTAATGCATCCAGAGGGAATACACGTTATCTCTAGAAGTGATTAAGGATTTTTATTTGTTTTGACTAGCCAGTATTAAACTTTATGTTACCACATGTTGAGAATTAAGTACCCAAATAATGTTTCCACTTTGAATTTTAATTTGGGAAAGGGAGAACTGATTAGGCTTAGGGACAGTACAGACGTGGGTCTTTGTTAAGAGAGAGATGTTAATTATAATGTATATATTTATATAAATGGATGTACATTTTATGTAATAGTATAGAATAAATGTGTATTCTGAACGTGATGTCAACTTTGTATTTAGTAATCAGTTACGTTACAAGCAAAGTTTGTGACACAGAGTGATATTTTATGTTTTATTTTGCATTCATTGTTGCTTCATAATTTTAATATGTTCATTCAGGTGTAATATTTAGTGGTCAACTAAGTTTTTATAGTGTTGTGGTCACCTGGTATTTTAGGCGGGAATCTTGGTAGAATTGAGCATTTGTTTTATGAATTAGTCAGAGGCAGACATTTTTCATGGCCATATTTGACACTTCAAGTATGTGCCAAATCTTACACCAAGAAGAAATAAGAATTCAGTATTAAAGATATTAGTATAAAAGAACAGGACTAACCTCTCTGGAAAAATATGTCCAACTCCAAAAGCATCAAACCAATTATATGACAACTAAAACCAAGTGTCACTATAAAGCTTCTGGATAGATAACACCAACCTAGGTACAACGAACCCTTGTTTCAGCAGTCAACACCCAGTGATTGGTCAAGAAAATCGGAATAATGATCGCAGAATCTAGAATAACGTAGAAGTTGTAAAATGTACACACCATATGCTGGAGCTATTGGAATGTTGCTGTCGATGAACGGGAAGTTGACAATTGTTTTCCCCGAGTCTATTTCTAGAAGTAGGTCTAAGTAAGAGGCTAACCATAGTGCATTGATTGGGTCTTCAATTTCAGGCTCGCTAGGGTAAATTGAATGTAAATAGTTCAAATTTATCATTGTTGAGAAACAAAACATCATCAATATAGCGGAATATTTAATTTAAGGTTTGGGCCAGTGTCTTCTTTCTTCTTCTGCAGGCCTTCTAGGAACTCAGCCTCATACGAGGGCTCGGCGAGGAGAGGAGCACAATAAGTACCCATTGGAATACCAACAGTCTGTTGAAAAGCATGTCCTCCAAACATGACGAATATGTTCAGTATATTTAGCATTAGATTAAGAGTCATTAATAAAGAAGCAAGTTTTGTCATGACTAATTACCAGGTATTTATATCGTCTCTTTCCGTTTTTCTTGAAAAAGCAGCGTTTTACAAGATCTTTAAGCCCTCATATGAGGGATGGAGTAGAAATTTATATAAAACAGTCACATTAAAACCATGATTGACTGAGTGTTTATAAATTTATTTAAGTATTCGTTAAACAGATGATTCAAAATAAAATGGTAAGAGAAATAAACTGAGAGTGTGCATTATTTGCATCAATGGCTTTAGAACTTTATTATTGTTAAATATCTATTCTGTAAATTGTAATTATGTTGTATTGCTGACCACCATTTAGTGAAGTACAAGGAAAGCCTTCGAACAAACATGCGAGGTAGGTTTTGTATTATCTTTAAAAAATTATATATACATTATATTGTCGATCTGTTGCAAGTATTTATAATAAATACATTGTGTACACCACGTTTCCACATACAAAAAGATTATCTTTTAATATTTTGATATTTTTGTCTAAGTGTGAATATAGCAGTTGATAACTAAACTGTTATAATTTTAACCGTCGTAGATTTATGGAAAATGTATTACGTTTATAGTAGATAATAATTAAGTAAAATATGTCCGTGTTAATTTGAAATGCGACTCAACATTTTGTAGGAATAATTTAATACATATCTGTATTTTTTAGAAGGAAACATTCATTCCAATAGATTGTGAAATTATTTTTTTAACAAATATTGTTGCAACTTAATTATATTTTGTTATCAAGATATAAATTGTTGTTTCATTGCATTTCATCCTGGTATTAAAAAAAGACCCCAAGTTAAATTGAGTGTTATTTCGCATACTGGAACATTACACATAAATATGGGCAAATATAGAAAGAAGCGGTAAATATCATGTCATCCGTAAATTACCTTTAGAAGAAATGTCTGTTTGATTTAGTAATAGACAATATTTGAAGGACATATTGTCAACAGACTATCAGCTATCATTTATGCAACTGTTCACTTTTGAAAAGAGTTTCGTGGTTTATAAAACATGTATCAAATCTTTTGAACATATCCTATTATACATGATATATTTGTAATTTCTACTTTGTTACAATTTTTGTATTTCTGTCTTGTTTGTATACCTGTTCATCTCGTCATTTGTAAACTTTGTTTAATCATGTACCTCATGTTACACTATGTATCTGAGCATTGAATAAAAGTCTTTAAAGCTAACCAATTGGTATAAATAGTGCTCATCCCCATGCGCACTTTTGTATTAGTATGACCAAGTTCCTCGAAGGTCCATTGAAGAAAAAAACAAAGGCGTTGGACTAAACTTCTAATTTCACCTTTCGTTATATATATGCCTTATCTCTGAATAACTCCAAGAATTTTGACTAATTACAGCTAAATTTTATTGATCTAGAAGCACGATCTCTAAGCTAAAATTTCATATAAGAATAAAATTGAATGGAAAACTAGAAACTAACTTAACTCTACCACAAGCGCGTGTCTTTGTCTTAATATGGGATTTTGTCGCAGTCCTTGATTTGTAATTTTAGTTCCCTCCTTTCACTTATATTCTGACTACATGTATTACTTAGAAAGGAACCAGGAGAACTAGGCAGTTACTTTTAAACTTTATTACAGGTTTAGAGTTCATTCAATGTCCTGTTTATAATTGCACAGATATGGCACAAATTTCATATTTTTTTAGCTATGAGTTGCATGTTTAAAAGATCAATTCATTAGATTTATTATCTTATTTGCATCAACGCTTTTTTACAATGTAGTGCTTGTGTAATCTATGGAAAAGAAAAACCAATATCATAAAAGTGATAATGTAACCTAATATACCTTAAATTATACTGTTCATCTGATCATTTGTTCCACTAAAACATGTGCTACAAAGAAATAGTCTCGAACCCAGCAATGCATCATTCACCAGACATCAGATGTAAATATTTTTTTATTTAATAAGTCAACAATTATTTTTAATGTATAAATAGTCAATCATTGTTTTGCATCCTTTTTTCTCTATTTAATTACAAAAATGTAGAGATGGTCAGTTCAGGATTAAGAAACATTTCTAATTAACAACAATTTTAAATACCATTACATAACACTTATAAAATATCAACTGTAGAAAGAATATTTAATTATAGAACTGAGAAAGTATCACAAACTTGGACACATTAACTTATCTATTAAATATTACAAAAATATTTTCTAAGACAAATTTGAGTAAAGACATAACAATATAACTTGATAAAAGTCTTAATTGTGGTTAGACAATATACAAATCCAAAAAAATTCAAGATAGATTGTGTTATTGACTTTTGGAAATTTTATTTCTGTAATATGCACACAAATGGGCATACAAGGACAACCAACAATGTCATACAGGGTCAAGTATAGGGTATTCAAAAACAACAGAAAATGCCATACAGGTACAAGTATAAAGTATCCATGGTTAACAGACGCTGTTATACAGTGTAAAGAATAGCATATCCAAGGACAACCAACAGACAATGTCATACAGGGTTATGTATAGCATATCCAAGGACAACCAACAAACAATGTCATATGGGGTCTAGTATTATTTTATAGCATATCCAAGGAAAACCAACTGACAATGTCATACAGGGTCAAGTACAAGGTATCAAAGGACAACCAACAGACAATGTCATTCAGGGTTATGTATAGCATATCCAAGGACAACCAACAAACAATGTCATATGGGGTCTAGTATTATTTTATAGCATATCCAAGGAAAACCAACTGACAATGTCATACAGGGTCAAGTACAAGGTATCAAAGGACAACCAACTGACAATTCATACAGGGTCAAGTACAAGGTATCAAAGGACAACCAACAGACAATGTCATACAGGGTCAAGTATAGGGTATCCAAGGACAACCAACAGACAGTCATACAGGGTCAAGTACAAGGTATCAAAGGACAACCAACAGACAGTCATACAGAGTCAAGTACAAGGTATTAAAGGACAACCAACAGACAATGTGATTCAGGGTTATGTACAAAAACATCATCACTGCTTATTTTACACTACATCACAAACATTAAGTATAGGAGCTGCATATAAAGTACTCATTTACCACTACAAGGTTTCAGTAACAAAAACAATCTATTTTATTATGTTTAATATAAGACGAACCTTCTACCACTTACCTCTATAGATTTAATCATTTTGCAACATTTACACTAAGCATTTTACAACCATATAATCACAGCCATGACACATCATTGCCACCTTAGTTTATAGGCATTTGATTTATAATGAAGAAATTAAATTCCAAACAGTTTTTAAACATCTACTTCGTTTTCATAATCATTCATTGCTTAATTCTTGGCTCTCACTGTTTTGTTGATCTATAAAGTCTAAATTAAACAAAAGCTCAATGTACATCAGGAGATAAATAGGCTATAATTTAGAGAACTTGGCATTTTTCTTTTGCATCATTGCCTCAGCAGCTTTAATGAGATCTTCACTCTGTAACATACCCTGGTTCCACAATGCCTAAAATCATTAAAAATCAAACTTCAATGGCAGCAAATAACAATGTTTTTTTATGATAATAATAGTTTTATTAAATATATAAAAAGATTATAACTGCTTAAATAATATTTATATTAGCTGACAAAATGCATTAAAAAAAATATTTTGATATGCACTATGGCATTAGTTGGTACAGTTTTTTAACTTTGCCAATGATTTGTAAATTACAAGTAAAATAGTCTGATCTGACCTACATGACCTATTCCAGAGGTTTCACTTTATTGTATCATTTTGCATAACATTCAAGGTCAAGGTCTCATGTCAGAATTATAAATTATTATAAATCAACCACACATTATGCTCATTGCAAAATGGAAAGTTGGTTAGTTCGTTTTATGATGTTTAACACCACTTTCAGCCATTTTTTAGCTATATCATGGCATCCATTTTTTGGGAAGGAAGCAGGAGTACCTGGAGAAAACCCTCGACCTTTGGTAGGAAAAGCATAATGGAAAGACAAGATTTCAGAAACACCAAAAACAATGGCAGGTTAATTTAAGCTAATATTGGCACAAAATTTACGAAAATTTTTTTGCTAGATATCCAGGTACCAACGTAAGTAAGGGAAGTGAAAAGTCTATTGATGATTCATGACAATTTAAAACATCTACAACCCAAGTACCCCTTTAATTATGCTGCAAACAAGATATACAGAAGAATATATAATTACAATATTAAATATAAAAAGGGCAAATCTGCAACACAAATGCTGTACAAGAAATCTTTAGACAAAGCAATTTAGGTCATGACAAGTTATGGAATTAATTGTTTACTATTTACGGAGATATTTAATCAATGGCTGTTTTCTTGTTGGAATTCAGTTTTTGAAAAAACAGGAAATGCCATCTGTGCTCACACACTTAAACATATATTTATCCAAATGTAGAAGATGTAACCATATAACCATTAAACTTCACAGTAATAATTACTGATGTTCATGAGAAAGCTTACCACATGCTGAAGTCCTTCTGGTACTGAATGGTCTCTAGAATACACTAAACTAACTTTAGTTCCCTGTACTGCAACTGGACTTTTGCTAGCAATAGTAGAGGCTAGGTCTAACACTGCATCCATCATAGATGGTTTGTCTGGAAATATTCGACTGAAATAGATAATACCAGTATATGTTAGAGGGAATAACTGAACTGAAATAGACAATACCAGTACATGTAAAATTAAAACACAAGACAAACCTCATAACCAATAATAATAATTAAAAAAGAACTAAGAGAAAGGATAAATACAATGGCATATACTACAGCCTTGGAACAGCCACACAAAGCATTAACATTAACACTTAAGTCCAATCACCAAAGAGGGTCGAAAATTTGTTTTTAACATCCATTTGACTTTGTAGATTTAGAAGAATGTTAAATTATCAGTAAATCAGAAAGAACAAATTACCATTTCAGTTGAGTTTTAGTCTCAATCTCCAAAACTTCAATATATAAAGTATTTCACAAGTGTACATATAGAGAGGATTTTTACAAACTTTCAGCAAATCAAAAAGTATGATTGCATGTAGTGGACATTGTGGGTAGATAGTGCCCAAGAAAACCACGAAAATTGATATCCAACGAATAAAAATGAAACCACAGTACATGAACTTTTAGTGAAGAAGAGTTTTATCTACAAATTCTTAACTTTGGTCTGATTTTGATAACATTTTACAGGGAATAGAGAGAAATCAGAAAGATAATAAGGTCAGGAAATAATTAACCTATAGAGGTGATTATCCTTTTGGATAGCCTGAGCAAAAGTAACCGAACGGGCGAGACATCAAAATTTTTTATTGAAAAAATCTTTCTTTCACATAAAATTTCATATATGGGGCATTACACCTATAATGCTAAATTACATAAAAATGGAGAGAAAAGTATACCTGTCCACGGACTTTTTTCGGGAAAATTGCCTTAAAGTTTAAGAATGGTTTTTCTACTTTCATTTCAGTGTTGTGGTCACATTGAACCACATTACACACTTTAGGAAGTGCTTCCACTGTAAAGACATTGACTGGAAAAAAATATATTCTTGTTCTACAGTAATGCCATACCTTTCCAAATATCCAACTCTTAAGCAATAGCAGTTATAAGCAAAAGCAGAAACAAAAGAGAAAATAGGGACTATTTTTTCATCCTGCCATCTTTTGACATGCACCGGAAATTCATTACATGAATAGGATAATGACCCCTTTAAGCAAAGTCAACAGTTCCGGATTTCCACCAAATTTTTTTTTATGTTACTTAATGATTCTGTAAATAAAATAAGCATGCAGTTTGAATATATTGCTACTCAAATAAAAATTATGACAGTTTCCAAAGATGTGGTGAATCCTTGTTTTAGCAATTTTTAACTGATAAGGACAGTAAGGGTATAATTTTTTTCTTCTGTTCAACAATTTTGGCACAACAGTCAAAATATCACCTTTTTATGACAGTACAGGTGTAATAAGCAGAAACACATCTGATAAAAGCCACTTTTTATCAAGTGAGAGCTCATTTGAATATAGGGGGTGGTTGAAACCAGTCGATTCTGTTGCTATGACGGTATGATATAAAAATGAACATTTTTCCTCACAAAAGAAAAAAACTAACTAAAAAAGCTTTTCTTAGCTGTAATGAGTGTATAAATGAACTTATTAAGTAGAAATAAACAACAATGGAATTCAGGTTGAGAAGCAGAGGTCTCTTTTCTGTAGCTTAAACTTTAATAAAACTATGCACAAAGTAGAGTTATGACTAGTTTTAAGAAAACTGACATAATTTTTATACAAAAAGACTCATTGGAATCTTTTCAGTCCTTTTTGCATGCCAAGTCACTGAAAAAGTAGAAAACATAGCAACTGACTAGACTGATTGGTTCAAAGTACCCAAAAGCATACTAGATTTACAGACTTTACATTAAAACGGCACATTGCAAATGATGCCTACCCATGCCAAATAATTACCTAGAGGCCAGAGGAATGAATAAACACTACATATTGAATAAAATACTGCTGTATAACCTTCTTTTAAGAAACAAAATGAATACATTTAATCTTTAGTTACAATCTTCAAGGTATGATACATGTTTCTGTCTAGCAATAAGTATTGGTACTTGAAATAGGATCATGGTTTACCTTTATTTAATCAATTTTTGGTCTGAAAGGTATTATTTAATACCAATAATACATTTTTATTTCATGTCACCTTGGGTTCTACCTTACTGTACTCTATAGAATTGTTAACAGTGTGCTTTTTGCAAAAATAATCACTTTTTATGATACCATAGGCCAAAAAGTCAAATTTTACTTCAGATAATGAAACAGACTATAACTATAAAACCTGAAGATATATTTTGCAAAAAAGATGTTTTCCTATAATGAGTTCTGGTACCCTTTCATAAAAAGTACCTGACAAGTGGGATTTGTGTATTTGACCAATTTGTAAATTCTGCTCTTACAGAGGTCATTATCCTTTTGGATAGCCTGAGCAAAAGTAACCGAACGGACGAGACATCAAAATTTTTTATTAAAAAAATCTTTCTTTCACATAAAATTTCATATATGGGGCATTACACCTATAATGCTAAATTACATAAAAATGGAGAGAAAAGTATACCTGTCCACGGACTTTTTTCGGGAAAATTACCTTAAAGTTTAAGAATGGTTTTTCTACTTTCATTTCAGTGTTGTGGTCACATTGTACCACATTACACACTTTAAGAAGTGCTTCCACTGTAAAGACATTGACTGGAAAAAAATATATTCTTGTTCTACAGTAATGTCATACCTTTCAAAATATCCAACTCTTAAGCAATAGCAGTTATAAGCAAAAGCAGAAACAAAAGAGAAAATAGGGACTATTTTTTCATCCTGCCATCTTTTGACATGCACGGAAATTCATTACATGAATAGGATAATGACCCCTTTAAGCAAAGCCAACAGTTCCGGATTTCCACCAAAATTTTTTTTATGTTACTTAATGATTCTGTAAATAAAATAAGCATGCAGTTTGAATATATTGCTACTCAAATAAAAATTATGACAGTTTCCAAAGATGTGGTGAATCCTTGTTTTAGCAATTTTTAACTGATAAGGACAGTAAGGGTATAATTTTTTTCTTCTGTTCAACAATTTTGGCACAACAGTCAAAATATCACCTTTTTATGACAGTACAGGTGTAATAGTTACCAAATAAGCAGAAACACATCTGATAAAAGCCACTTTTTATCAAGTGAGAGCTCATTTGAATATAGGGGGGGGGGGGGGTTGAAACCAGTCGATTTTGTTGCTATGACGGTATGATATAAAAATGAACATTTTTCCTCACAAAAGAAAAAAACTAACTAAAAAAGCTTTTCTTAGCTGTAATGAGTGTATAAATGAACTTATTAAGTAGAAATACACCACAATGGAATTCAGGTTGAGAGGCAGAGGTCTCTTTTCTGTAGCTTAAACTTTAATAAAACTATGCACAAAGTAGAGTTATGACTAGTTTTAAGAAAACTGACATAATTTTTATACAAAAAGACTCATTGGAATCTTTTCAGTCCTTTTTGCATGCCAAGTCACTGAAAAAGTAGAAAACATAGCAACTGACTAGACTGATTGGTTCAAAGTACCCAAAAGCATACTAGATTTACAGACTTTACATTAAAACGGCACATTGCAAATGATGCCTACCCATGCCAAATAATTACCTAGAGGCCAGAGGAATGAATAAACACTACATATTGAATAAAATACTGCTGTATAACCTTCTTTTAAGAAACAAAATGAATACATTTAATCTTTAGTTACAATCTTCAAGGTATGATACATGTTTCTGTCTAGCAATAAGTATTGGTACATGAAATAGGATCATGGTTTACCTTTATTTAATCAATTTTTGGTCTGAAAGGTATTATTTAATACCAATAATACATTTTTATTTCATGTCACCTTGGGTTCTACCTTACTGTACTCTATAGAATTGTTAACAGTGTGCTTTTTGCAAAAATAATCACTTTTTATGATACCATAGGCCAAAAAGTCAAATTTTACTTCAGATAATGAAACAGACTATAACTATAAAACCTGAAGATATATTTTGCAAAAAAGATGTTTTCCTATAATGAGTTCTGGTACCCTTTCATAAAAAGTACCTGACAAGTGGGATTTGTGTATTTGACCAATTTGTAAATTCTGCTCTTACAGAGGTCATTATCCTTTTGGATAGCCTGAGCAAAAGTAACCGAACGGACGAGACATCAAAATTTTTTATTAAAAAAATCTTTCTTTCACATAAAATTTCATATATGGGGCATTACACCTATAATGCTAAATTACATAAAAATGGAGTGAAAAGTATACCTGTCCACGGACTTTTTTCGGGAAAATTACCTTAAAGTTTAAGAATGGTTTTTCTACTTTCATTTCAGTGTTGTGGTCACATTGTACCACATTACACACTTTAAGAAGTGCTTCCACTGTAAAGACATTGACTGGAAAAAAATATATTCTTGTTCTACAGTAATGTCATACCTTTCAAAATATCCAACTCTTAAGCAATAGCAGTTATAAGCAAAAGCAGAAACAAAAGAGAAAATAGGGACTATTTTTTCATCCTGCCATCTTTTGACATGCACGGAAATTCATTACATGAATAGGATAATGACCCCTTTAAGCAAAGCCAACAGTTCCGGATTTCCACCAAAATTTTTTTTATGTTACTTAATGATTCTGTAAATAAAATAAGCATGCAGTTTGAATATATTGCTACTCAAATAAAAATTATGACAGTTTCCAAAGATGTGGTGAATCCTTGTTTTAGCCATTTTTAACTGATAAGGACAGTAAGGGTATAATTTTTTTCTTCTGTTCAACAATTTTGGCACAACAGTCAAAATATCACCTTTTTATGACAGTACAGGTGTAATAAGCAGAAACACATCTGATAAAAGCCACTTTTTATCAAGTGAGAGCTCATTTGAATATAGGGGGTGGTTGAAACCAGTCGATTCTGTTGCTATGACGGTATGATATAAAAATGAACATTTTTCCTCACAAAAGAAAAAAACTAACTAAAAAAGCTTTTCTTAGCTGTAATGAGTGTATAAATGAACTTATTAAGTAGAAATACACCACAATGGAATTCAGGTTGAGAAGCAGAGGTCTCTTTTCTGTAGCTTAAACTTTAATAAAACTATGCACAAAGTAGAGTTATGACTAGTTTTAAGAAAACTGACATAATTTTTATACAAAAAGACTCATTGGAATCTTTTCAGTCCTTTTTGCATGCCAAGTCACTGAAAAAGTAGAAAACATAGCAACTGACTAGACTGATTGGTTCAAAGTACCCAAAAGCATACTAGATTTACAGACTTTACATTAAAACGGCACATTGCAAATGATGCCTACCCATGCCAAATAATTACCTAGAGGCCAGAGGAATGAATAAACACTACATATTGAATAAAATACTGCTGTATAACCTTCTTTTAAGAAACAAAATGAATACATTTAATCTTTAGTTACAATCTTCAAGGTATGATACATGTTTCTGTCTAGCAATAAGTATTGGTACATGAAATAGGATCATGGTTTACCTTTATTTAATCAATTTTTGGTCTGAAAGGTATTATTTAATACCAATAATACATTTTTATTTCATGTCACCTTGGGTTCTACCTTACTGTACTCTACAGAATTGTTAACAGTGTGCTTTTTGCAAAAATAATCACTTTTTATGATACCATAGGCCAAAAAGTCAAATTTTACTTCAGATAATGAAACAGACTATAACTATAAAACCTGAAGATATATTTTGCAAAAAAGATGTTTTCCTATAATGAGTTCTGGTACCCTTTCATAAAAAGTACCTGACAAGTGGGATTTGTGTATTTGACCAATTTGTAAATTCTGCTCTTACAGAGGTCATTATCCTTTTGGATAGCCTGAGCAAAAGTAACCGAACGGGCGAGACATCAAAATTTTTTATTAAAAAAATCTTTCTTTCACATAAAATTTCATATATGGGGCATTACACCTATAATGCTAAATTACATAAAAATGGAGTGAAAAGTATACCTGTCCACGGACTTTTTTCGGGAAAATTACCTTAAAGTTTAAGAATGGTTTTTCTACTTTCATTTCAGTGTTGTGGTCACATTGTACCACATTACACACTTTAAGAAGTGCTTCCACTGTAAAGACATTGACTGGAAAAAAATATATTCTTGTTCTACAGTAATGCCATACCTTTCAAAATATCCAACTCTTAAGCAATAGCAGTTATAAGCAAAAGCAGAAACAAAAGAGAAAATAGGGACTATTTTTTCATCCTGCCATCTTTTGACATGCACGGAAATTCATTACATGAATAGGATAATGACCCCTTTAAGCAAAGCCAACAGTTCCGGATTTCCATCAAAATTTTTTTTATGTTACTTAATGATTCTGTAAATAAAATAAGCATGCAGTTTGAATATATTGCTACTCAAATAAAAATTATGACAGTTTCCAAAGATGTGGTGAATCCTTGTTTTAGCAATTTTTAACTGATAAGGACAGTAAGGGTATAATTTTTTTCTTCTGTTCAACAATTTTGGCACAACAGTCAAAATATCACCTTTTTATGACAGTACAGGTGTAATAGTTACCAAATAAGCAGAAACACATCTGATAAAAGCCACTTTTTATCAAGTGAGAGCTCATTTGAATATAGGGGGGGGGGGGTTGAAACCAGTCGATTCTGTTGCTATGACGGTATGATATAAAAATGAACATTTTTCCTCACAAAAGAAAAAAACTAACTAAAAAAGCTTTTCTTAGCTGTAATGAGTGTATAAATGAACTTATTAAGTAGAAATACACCACAATGGAATTCAGGTTGAGAAGCAGAGGTCTCTTTTCTGTAGCTTAAACTTTAATAAAACTATGCACAAAGTAGAGTTATGACTAGTTTTAAGAAAACTGACATAATTTTTATACAAAAAGACTCATTGGAATCTTTTCAGTCCTTTTTGCATGCCAAGTCACTGAAAAAGTAGAAAACATAGCAACTGACTAGACTGATTGGTTCAAAGTACCCAAAAGCATACTAGATTTACAGACTTTACATTAAAACGGCACATTGCAAATGATGCCTACCCATGCCAAATAATTACCTAGAGGCCAGAGGAATGAATAAACACTACATATTGAATAAAATACTGCTGTATAACCTTCTTTTAAGAAACAAAATGAATACATTTAATCTTTAGTTACAATCTTCAAGGTATGATACATGTTTCTGTCTAGCAATAAGTATTGGTACATGAAATAGGATCATGGTTTACCTTTATTTAATCAATTTTTGGTCTGAAAGGTATTATTTAATACCAATAATACATTTTTATTTCATGTCACCTTGGGTTCTACCTTACTGTACTCTACAGAATTGTTAACAGTGTGCTTTTTGCAAAAATAATCACTTTTTATGATACCATAGGCCAAAAAGTCAAATTTTACTTCAGATAATGAAACAGACTATAACTATAAAACCTGAAGATATATTTTGCAAAAAAGATGTTTTCCTATAATGAGTTCTGGTACCCTTTCATAAAAAGTACCTGACAAGTGGGATTTGTGTATTTGACCAATTTGTAAATTCTGCTCTTACAGAGGTCATTATCCTTTTGGATAGCCTGAGCAAAAGTAACCGAACGGGCGAGACATCAAAATTTTTTATTAAAAAAATCTTTCTTTCACATAAAATTTCATATATGGGGCATTACACCCATAATGCTAAATTACATAAAAATGGAGTGAAAAGTATACCTGTCCACGGACTTTTTTCGGGAAAATTACCTTAAAGTTTAAGAATGGTTTTTCTACTTTCATTTCAGTGTTGTGGTCACATTGTACCACATTACACACTTTAGGAAGTGCTTCCACTGTAAAGACATTGACTGGAAAAAAATATATTCTTGTTCTACAGTAATGCCATACCTTTCAAAATATCCAACTCTTAAGCAATAGCAGTTATAAGCAAAAGCAGAAACAAAAGAGAAAATAGGGACTATTTTTTCATCCTGCCATCTTTTGACATGCACCGGAAATTCATTACATGAATAGGATAATGACCCCTTTAAGCAAAGCCAACAGTTCCGGATTTCCACCAAATTTTGTTTTATGTTACTTAATGATTCTGTAAATAAAATAAGCATGCAGTTTGAATATATTGCTACTCAAATAAAAATTATGACAGTTTCCAAAGATGTGGTGAATCCTTGTTTTAGCAATTTTTAACTGATAAGGACAGTAAGGGTATAATTTTTTTCTTCTGTTCAACAATTTTGGCACAACAGTCAAAATATCACCTTTTTATGACAGTACAGGTGTAATAAGCAGAAACACATCTGATAAAAGCCACTTTTTATCAAGTGAGAGCTCATTTGAATATAGGGGGTGGTTGAAACCAGTCGATTCTGTTGCTATGACGGTATGATATAAAAATGAACATTTTTCCTCACAAAAGAAAAAAACTAACTAAAAAAGCTTTTCTTAGCTGTAATGAGTGTATAAATGAACTTATTAAGTAGAAATACACCACAATGGAATTCAGGTTGAGAAGCAGAGGTCTCTTTTCTGTAGCTTAAACTTTAATAAAACTATGCACAAAGTAGAGTTATGACTAGTTTTAAGAAAACTGACATAATTTTTATACAAAAAGACTCATTGGAATCTTTTCAGTCCTTTTTGCATGCCAAGTCACTGAAAAAGTAGAAAACATAGCAACTGACTAGACTGATTGGTTCAAAGTACCCAAAAGCATACTAGATTTACAGACTTTACATTAAAACGGCACATTGCAAATGATGCCTACCCATGCCAAATAATTACCTAGAGGCCAGAGGAATGAATAAACACTACATATTGAATAAAATACTGCTGTATAACCTTCTTTTAAGAAACAAAATGAATACATTTAATCTTTAGTTACAATCTTCAAGGTATGATACATGTTTCTGTCTAGCAATAAGTATTGGTACTTGAAATAGGATCATGGTTTACCTTTATTTAATCAATTTTTGGTCTGAAAGGTATTATTTAATACCAATAATACATTTTTATTTCATGTCACCTTGGGTTCTACCTTACTGTACTCTATAGAATTGTTAACAGTGTGCTTTTTGCAAAAATAATCACTTTTTATGATACCATAGGCCAAAAAGTCAAATTTTACTTCAGATAATGAAACAGACTATAACTATAAAACCTGAAGATATATTTTGCAAAAAAGATGTTTTCCTATAATGAGTTCTGGTACCCTTTCATAAAAAGTACCTGACAAGTGGGATTTGTGTATTTGACCAATTTGTAAATTCTGCTCTTACAGAGGTCATTATCCTTTTGGATAGCCTGAGCAAAAGTAACCGAACGGGCGAGACATCAAAATTTTTTATTAAAAAAATCTTTCTTTCACATAAAATTTCATATATGGGGCATTACACCTATAATGCTAAATTACATAAAAATGGAGAGAAAAGTATACCTGTCCACGGACTTTTTTCGGGAAAATTACCTTAAAGTTTAAGAATGGTTTTTCTACTTTCATTTCAGTGTTGTGGTCACATTGTACCACATTACACACTTTAAGAAGTGCTTCCACTGTAAAGACATTGACTGGAAAAAAATATATTCTTGTTCTACAGTAATGTCATACCTTTCAAAATATCCAACTCTTAAGCAATAGCAGTTATAAGCAAAAGCAGAAACAAAAGAGAAAATAGGGACTATTTTTTCATCCTGCCATCTTTTGACATGCACGGAAATTCATTACATGAATAGGATAATGACCCCTTTAAGCAAAGCCAACAGTTCCGGATTTCCACCAAAATTTTTTTTATGTTACTTAATGATTCTGTAAATAAAATAAGCATGCAGTTTGAATATATTGCTACTCAAATAAAAATTATGACAGTTTCCAAAGATGTGGTGAATCCTTGTTTTAGCAATTTTTAACTGATAAGGACAGTAAGGGTATAATTTTTTTCTTCTGTTCAACAATTTTGGCACAACAGTCAAAATATCACCTTTTTATGACAGTACAGGTGTAATAGTTACCAAATAAGCAGAAACACATCTGATAAAAGCCACTTTTTATCAAGTGAGAGCTCATTTGAATATAGGGGGTGGTTGAAACCAGTCGATTCTGTTGCTATGACGGTATGATATAAAAATGAACATTTTTCCTCACAAAAGAAAAAAACTAACTAAAAAAGCTTTTCTTAGCTGTAATGAGTGTATAAATGAACTTATTAAGTAGAAATACACTACAATGGAATTCAGGTTGAGAAGCAGAGGTCTCTTTTCTGTAGCTTAAACTTTAATAAAACTATGCACAAAGTAGAGTTATGACTAGTTTTAAGAAAACTGACATAATTTTTATACAAAAAGACTCATTGGAATCTTTTCAGTCCTTTTTGCATGCCAAGTCACTGAAAAAGTAGAAAACATAGCAACTGACTAGACTGATTGGTTCAAAGTACCCAAAAGCATACTAGATTTACAGACTTTACATTAAAACGGCACATTGCAAATGATGCCTACCCATGCCAAATAATTACCTAGAGGCCAGAGGAATGAATAAACACTACATATTGAATAAAATACTGCTGTATAACCTTCTTTTAAGAAACAAAATGAATACATTTAATCTTTAGTTACAATCTTCAAGGTATGATACATGTTTCTGTCTAGCAATAAGTATTGGTACATGAAATAGGATCATGGTTTACCTTTATTTAATCAATTTTTGGTCTGAAAGGTATTATTTAATACCAATAATACATTTTTATTTCATGTCACCTTGGGTTCTACCTTACTGTACTCTACAGAATTGTTAACAGTGTGCTTTTTGCAAAAATAATCACTTTTTATGATACCATAGGCCAAAAAGTCAAATTTTACTTCAGATAATGAAACAGACTATAACTATAAAACCTGAAGATATATTTTGCAAAAAAGATGTTTTCCTATAATGAGTTCTGGTACCCTTTCATAAAAAGTACCTGACAAGTGGGATTTGTGTATTTGACCAATTTGTAAATTCTGCTCTTACAGAGGTCATTATCCTTTTGGATAGCCTGAGCAAAAGTAACCGAACGGGCGAGACATCAAAATTTTTTATTAAAACAAGTGTGGACACAGAAAAACGTCTCGCCTGAATTCCGCATCAGTAACGAAAATAAATTTCGTCATAAGCATTACGTTAATAGCATTAATTATGAGCAGCGGCCTGTATACCAAATATTGTCACCATACTATGCATAGTTACAGAGGAACTGTCCTAATACAAAAACTTTAACGTAGTCGCTGGACCGTGAAATTGCAGTCAAGGTCAGGTGGAACCTACCAGACAGTCATGTACTATTAATCAGCAACCTATATACCAAATATTGTCATCCTATCATGCGTAGTTACAGAGGAGCCATCGTAACCCAAAAACTTTAACACAGTCGCTGGACCGTGAAATTGAGGTCAAGATCAGGTGACACCTACCAGACAGTCATGTACTAGTCATCAGCAACCTATACACCAAATATTGTCATCCTACCATGCGTAGTTACAGAGGAACTGTCGTAACCCCAAAACTTTAACGTAGTCGCTGGACCGTGAAATTGAGGTCAAGGTCAGGTGACACCTACCAGACAGTCATGTACTAGTCATCAGCAACCTATACACCTAATATTGTCATCCTACCATGCATAGTTACAGAGGAACTGTCGTAACCCCAAAACTTTAACGTAGTCGCTGGACCGTGAAATTGAGGTCAAGGTCAGGTGGCACCTACCAGACAGTCATGTACTAGTCATCAGCAACCTATACACCAAATATTGTCATCCTACCATGCGTAGTTACAGAGGAACTGTCGTAACCCCAAAACTTTAACGTAGTCGCTGGACCATGAAATTGAGGTCAAGGTCAGGTGACACCTACCAGACAGTCATGTACTAGTCATCAGCAACCTATACACCAAATATTGTCATCCTACCTTGCGTAGTTACAGAGGAACTGTCGTAACCCCAAAACTTTAACGTAGTCGCTGGACCGTGAAATTGAGGTCAAGGTCAGGTGACACCTACCAGACAGTCATGTACTAGTCATCAGCAACCTATACACCAAATATTGTCATCCTACCATGCGTAGTTACAGAGGAACTGTCGTAACCCAAAAACTTTAACGTAGTCGCTGGACCGTGAAATTGAGGTCAAGGTCAGGTGACACCTACCAGACAGTCATGTACTAGTCATCAGCAACCTATACACCAAATATTGTCATCCTACCATGCATAGTTACAGAGGAACTGTCGTAACCCAAAAACTTTAACGTAGTCACTGGACCGTGAAATTGAGGTCAAGGTCAGGTGACAGGTGACTGACTGGCAAGTACTCATCATAAGCTACCTCTGGACCAAATTTGATGGACCTAGGGCTTGGGCTTACAAAGATATGAAGCAAGATGTCAAGTGTTTACGCCGCCGCCGCCGGATTCCCATACATATGTCTCGCCTCCAGCGACTTTCGTCGCAGGCGAGACAAAAATCGTTCTTTCACATAAAATTTCATATATGGGGCATTACACCTATAATGCTAAATTACATAAAAATGGAGTGAAAAGTATACCTGTCCACGGACTTTTTTCGGGAAAATTACCTTAAAGTTTAAGAATGGTTTTTCTACTTTCATTTCAGTGTTGTGGTCACATTGTACCACATTACACACTTTAGGAAGTGCTTCCACTGTAAAGACATTGACTGGAAAAAAATATATTCTTGTTCTACAGTAATGCCATACCTTTCAAAATATCCAACTCTTAAGCAATAGCAGTTATAAGCAAAAGCAGAAACAAAAGAGAAAATAGGGACTATTTTTTCATCCTGCCATCTTTTGACATGCACCGGAAATTCATTACATGAATAGGATAATGACCCCTTTAAGCAAAGCCAACAGTTCCGGATTTCCACCAAATTTTGTTTTATGTTACTTAATGATTCTGTAAATAAAATAAGCATGCAGTTTGAATATATTGCTACTCAAATAAAAATTATGACAGTTTCCAAAGATGTGGTGAATCCTTGTTTTAGCAATTTTTAACTGATAAGGACAGTAAGGGTATAATTTTTTTCTTCTGTTCAACAATTTTGGCACAACAGTCAAAATATCACCTTTTTATGACAGTACAGGTGTAATAAGCAGAAACACATCTGATAAAAGCCACTTTTTATCAAGTGAGAGCTCATTTGAATATAGGGGGTGGTTGAAACCAGTCGATTCTGTTGCTATGACGGTATGATATAAAAATGAACATTTTTCCTCACAAAAGAAAAAAACTAACTAAAAAAGCTTTTCTTAGCTGTAATGAGTGTATAAATGAACTTATTAAGTAGAAATACACTACAATGGAATTCAGGTTGAGAAGCAGAGGTCTCTTTTCTGTAGCTTAAACTTTAATAAAACTATGCACAAAGTAGAGTTATGACTAGTTTTAAGAAAACTGACATAATTTTTATACAAAAAGACTCATTGGAATCTTTTCAGTCCTTTTTGCATGCCAAGTCACTGAAAAAGTAGAAAACATAGCAACTGACTAGACTGATTGGTTCAAAGTACCCAAAAGCATACTAGATTTACAGACTTTACATTAAAACGGCACATTGCAAATGATGCCTACCCATGCCAAATAATTACCTAGAGGCCAGAGGAATGAATAAACACTACATATTGAATAAAATACTGCTGTATAACCTTCTTTTAAGAAACAAAATGAATACATTTAATCTTTAGTTACAATCTTCAAGGTATGATACATGTTTCTGTCTAGCAATAAGTATTGGTACTTGAAATAGGATCATGGTTTACCTTTATTTAATCAATTTTTGATCTGAAAGGTATTATTTAATACCAATAATACATTTTTATTTCATGTCACCTTGGGTTCTACCCTACTGTACTCTATAGAATTGTTAACAGTGTGCTTTTTGCAAAAATAATCACTTTTTATGATACCATAGGCCAAAAAGTCAAATTTTACTTCAGATAATAAAACAGACTATAACTATAAAACCTGAAGATATATTTTGCAAAAAAGATGTTTTCCTATAATGAGTTCTGGTACCCTTTCACAAAAAGTACCTGACAAGTGGGATTTGTGTATTTGACCAATTTGTAAATTCTGCTCTTACAGAGGTCATTATCCTTTTGGATAGCCTGAGCAAAAGTAACCGAACGGGCGAGACATCAAAATTTTTTATTAAATAAATCTTTCTTTCACATAAAATTTCATATATGGGGCATTACACCTATAATGCTAAATTACATAAAAATGGAGAGAAAAGTATACCTGTCCACGGACTTTTTTCGGGAAAATTACCTTAAAGTTTAAGAATGGTTTTTCTACTTTCATTTCAGTGTTGTGGTCACATTGTACCACATTACACACTTTAAGAAGTGCTTCCACTGTAAAGACATTGACTGGAAAAAAATATATTCTTGTTCTACAGTAATGTCATACCTTTCAAAATATCCAACTCTAAAGCAATAGCAGTTATAAGCAAAAGCAGAAACAAAAGAGAAAATAGGGACTATTTTTTCATCCTGCCATCTTTTGACATGCACGGAAATTCATTACATGAATAGGATAATGACCCCTTTAAGCAAAGCCAACAGTTCCGGATTTCCACCAAAATTTTTTTTATGTTACTTAATGATTCTGTAAATAAAATAAGCATGCAGTTTGAATATATTGCTACTCAAATAAAAATTATGACAGTTTCCAAAGATGTGGTGAATCCTTGTTTTAGCAATTTTTAACTGATAAGGACAGTAAGGGTATAATTTTTTTCTTCTGTTCAACAATTTTGGCACAACAGTCAAAATATCACCTTTTTATGACAGTACAGGTGTAATAAGCAGAAACACATCTGATAAAAGCCACTTTTTATCAAGTGAGAGCTCATTTGAATATAGGGGGTGGTTGAAACCAGTCGATTCTGTTGCTATGACGGTATGATATAAAAATGAACATTTTTCCTCACAAAAGAAAAAAACTAACTAAAAAAGCTTTTCTTAGCTGTAATGAGTGTATAAATGAACTTATTAAGTAGAAATACACCACAATGGAATTCAGGTTGAGAAGCAGAGGTCTCTTTTCTGTAGCTTAAACTTTAACCAGAGGCTCTTAAGAGCCTGTATCGCTCACCTGATTTTATAGGCAATATGGCATTTCCCTGATGTTAAAGTAAGTCCTGTAATTTTCAATAAACTTTAAATAGGACCATCCAAACAATATTACTAGAAAGCTTTGTTTCATTGGTTAACCAGTTGTATAGAGATTTTTTTTATTTGCCCATAGGGTCCTATGTTAAACTAAGTCCTGCGGGGGAGTTGGCCATTTTGAATTTCCAATTGCCATAAAAAACATAAACTTTATAGAGGACCATCCAAACAATATTGCTAGTAAGTTTTTGTTTCCATTGATTAACCGGTTTCAGAGAAGAAGCCTTTAAAAACTTTTTCCCATAGGGTCCTATGTTAAACTAAGTCCTGCGGTAGTGGCCATTTTGAATTTCCAGTTGGCATAAAAATCATAAACTTTATAAAGGACCACCCAAACAATATTGCTAGTAAGTTTTGTTTTGATTGGTTAACCGGTTTCAGAGAAGAAGCCCTTTTTAACATTTTTCCCATAGGGTCCAATGTTAAACTAAGTCCTGCGGTGGTGGCCATTTTGAATATCAGATTGAGATAAAAAACATTAACTTTATAGAGGACCATCCAAACAATATTGCTAGTAAGTTTTGTTTCCATTGGTTGGTCGGTTTCAGAATAGAAGCCTTTCAAACTTTTTCCCATAGGGTCCTATGTTAAATTAAGTCCTGCGGTGGCAGCCATTTTGAATTTCCAATTGCCATAAAAAACACAAACTTTATAGAGGACCATCCAAACAATATTGCTAGTACGTTTTGTTTTGATTGGTTAACCGGTTTCAGAGAAGAAGCCCTTTTTAACATTTTTCCCATAGGGTCCAATGTTAAACTAAGTCCTGCGGTGGCGGCCATTTTGAATATCAGATTGGGATAAAAAACATTAACTTTATAGAGGACCATCCAAACAATATTGCTAGTAAGTTTTGTTTCCATTGGTTGGCCGGTTTCAGAAAAGAAGCCTTTCAAACTTTTTCCCATAGGGTCCTATGTTAAATTAAGTCCTGCGGTGGCAGCCATTTTGAATTTCCAATTGCCATAAAAAACACTAACTTTATAGAGGACCATCCAAACAATATTGCTAGTAAGTTTTTGTTTCCATTGATTAACCGGTTTCAGAGAAGAAGCCTTTTAAAACTTTTTCGCATAGGGTTCTATGTTAAACTAAGTCCTGCAGTAGCGGCCATTTTGAATTTCCAATTCCCATCTAAAACACAAACTTTATAGAGGACCATCTAAACAATATTGCTAGTAAGTTTTGTTTTGATTGGTTAAACGGTTTCAGAGAAGAAGCCCTTTTAAACTTTTTTCCCATAGGGTCCTATGTTAAACTAAGTCTTGAGGTGGCGGCCATATTGGTTTACCAATCAAAATAAAAAACACAAACTTTGTAAAGGTCCATCCAATGAACATTATGGCCAAGTTTGGTTTCAATTGGCCAAGTGGTTTCAGAGAAGAAGATTAAAATGTAAAAAGTTTACAGACGCCGACGACGACGACGACGACGACGACGCCGACGACGACGACGACGACGACGCCGACGGACGCAAAGTGATAACAATAGCTCACATGACCCTTTGGGTCAGGTGAGCTAATAAAACTATGCACAAAGTAGAGTTATGACTAGTTTTAAGAAAACTGACATAATTTTTATACAAAAAGACTCATTGGAATCTTTTCAGTCCTTTTTGCATGCCAAGTCACTGAAAAAGTAGAAAACATAGCAACTGACTAGACTGATTGGTTCAAAGTACCCAAAAGCATACTAGATTTACAGACTTTACATTAAAACGGCACATTGCAAATGATGCCTACCCATGCCAAATAATTACCTAGAGGCCAGAGGAATGAATAAACACTACATATTGAATAAAATACTGCTGTATAACCTTCTTTTAAGAAACAAAATGAATACATTTAATCTTTAGTTACAATCTTCAAGGTATGATACATGTTTCTGTCTAGCAATAAGTATTGGTACTTGAAATAGGATCATGGTTTACCTTTATTTAATCAATTTTTGGTCTGAAAGGTATTATTTAATACCAATAATACATTTTTATTTCATGTCACCTTGGGTTCTACCTTACTGTACTCTATAGAATTGTTAACAGTGTGCTTTTTGCAAAAATAATCACTTTTTATGATACCATAGGCCAAAAAGTCAAATTTTACTTCAGATAATGAAACAGACTATAACTATAAAACCTGAAGATATATTTTGCAAAAAAGATGTTTTCCTATAATGAGTTCTGGTACCCTTTCACAAAAAGTACCTGACAAGTGGGATTTGTGTATTTGACCAATTTGTAAATTCTGCTCTTACAGAGGTCATTATCCTTTTGGATAGCCTGAGCAAAAGTAACCGAACGGGCGAGACATCAAAATTTTTTATTAAAAAAATCTTTCTTTCACATAAAATTTCATATATGGGGCATTACACCTATAATGCTAAATTACATAAAAATGGAGAGAAAAGTATACCTGTCCACGGACTTTTTTCGGGAAAATTACCTTAAAGTTTAAGAATGGTTTTTCTACTTTCATTTCAGTGTTGTGGTCACATTGTACCACATTACACACTTTAAGAAGTGCTTCCACTGTAAAGACATTGACTGGAAAAAAATATATTCTTGTTCTACAGTAATGTCATACCTTTCAAAATATCCAACTCTTAAGCAATAGCAGTTATAAGCAAAAGCAGAAACAAAAGAGAAAATAGGGACTATTTTTTCATCCTGCCATCTTTTGACATGCACGGAAATTCATTACATGAATAGGATAATGACCCCTTTAAGCAAAGCCAACAGTTCCGGATTTCCACCAAAATTTTTTTTATGTTACTTAATGATTCTGTAAATAAAATAAGCATGCAGTTTGAATATATTGCTACTCAAATAAAAATTATGACAGTTTCCAAAGATGTGGTGAATCCTTGTTTTAGCAATTTTTAACTGATAAGGACAGTAAGGGTATAATTTTTTTCTTCTGTTCAACAATTTTGGCACAACAGTCAAAATATCACCTTTTTATGACAGTACAGGTGTAATAGTTACCAAATAAGCAGAAACACATCTGATAAAAGCCACTTTTTATCAAGTGAGAGCTCATTTGAATATAGGGGGGGGGGGGGGTTGAAACCAGTCGATTCTGTTGCTATGACGGTATGATATAAAAATGAACATTTTTCCTCACAAAAGAAAAAAACTAACTAAAAAAGCTTTTCTTAGCTGTAATGAGTGTATAAATGAACTTAGCAGAGGTCTCTTTTCTGTAGTTTAAACTTTAATAAAACTATGCACAAAGTAGAGTTATGACTAGTTTTAAGAAAACTGACATAATTTTTATACAAAAAGACTCATTGGAATCTTTTCAGTCCTTTTTGCATGCCAAGTCACTGAAAAAGTAGAAAACATAGCAACTGACTAGACTGATTGGTTCAAAGTACCCAAAAGCATACTAGATTTACAGACTTTACATTAAAATGGCACATTGCAAATGATGCCTACCCATGCCAAATAATTACCTAGAGGCCAGAGGAATGAATAAACACTACATATTGAATAAAATACTGCTGTATAACCTTCTTTTAAGAAACAAAATGAATACATTTAATCTTTAGTTACAATCTTCAAGGTATGATACATGTTTCTGTCTAGCAATAAGTATTGGTACATGAAATAGGATCATGGTTTACCTTTATTTAATCAATTTTTGGTCTGAAAGGTATTATTTAATACCAATAATACATTTTTATTTCATGTCACCTTGGGTTCTACCTTACTGTACTCTAAAGAATTGTTAACAGTGTGCTTTTTGCAAAAATAATCACTTTTTATGATACCATAGGCCAAAAAGTCAAATTTTACTTCAGATAATGAAACAGACTATAACTATAAAACCTGAAGATATATTTTGCAAAAAAGATGTTTTCCTATAATGAGTTCTGGTACCCTTTCATAAAAAGTACCTGACAAGTGGGATTTGTGTATTTGACCAATTTGTAAATTCTGCTCTTACAGAGGTCATTATCCTTTTGGATAGCCTGAGCAAAAGTAACCGAACGGGCGAGACATCAAAATTTTTTATTAAAAAAATCTTTCTTTCACATAAAATTTCATATATGGGGCATTACACCTATAATGCTAAATTACATAAAAATGGAGTGAAAAGTATACCTGTCCACGGACTTTTTTCGGGAAAATTACCTTAAAGTTTAAGAATGGTTTTTCTACTTTCATTTCAGTGTTGTGGTCACATTGTACCACATTACACACTTTAGGAAGTGCTTCCACTGTAAAGACATTGACTGGAAAAAAATATATTCTTGTTCTACAGTAATGCCATACCTTTCAAAATATCCAACTCTTAAGCAATAGCAGTTATAAGCAAAAGCAGAAACAAAAGAGAAAATAGGGACTATTTTTTCATCCTGCCATCTTTTGACATGCACCGGAAATTCATTACATGAATAGGATAATGACCCCTATACACCTGGTGAGCAAGGGAGATAACCTTAATTACTATATACCTGATGTACAAGGGAATAACTCATGATGTACATTTCTTGGGTTGAGTTATGTTTGTTTAATGGTGTTTAACGCCACTTTCAGCAATTTTTCAGCTATATCATGGTGTCCAGTTTTTATTGGGGGAGGAAGCCGGAGTACCCGGAGAAAACCCCCGACCAGCGATAGGAAAACTGGCAATCCTTGTCAATTAAGATTGGAGTCGAATACACTCTACCTGCAGTGAGAATCCAACCCGCAATCTCAGTGTTGACAGACCATGTGATCAATAGTAGACGAACTACCTTGACCACTCGGCCTGGGTTCAGTTATAAATAACTTAGGATTACCTGACATATCCTATTTCTTTAGCTTCATCACTGTGGAATTTTCTTGCTGTGTAACACAGTTCTCTTGCCAAACTATCATTACCTATAATTTTTGGAAGTCTTTGAAGTGTACCTACATCTGCTGCTAAGCCTAAATCCACTTCCTACAAAACTAGTCTAGTTCATTCCCTTTTAAAATTACTAAAATGCAACTAATTGCAATACAAGGTTGTTTTAGTGCAAAGTAGAATGCAGAATAATAAAAATATACAGATATACATATGTATAAAATTTGCAGACGATGTACTAGTAAATTTTGGGGCGAGACATGAAGTTTTTATGAGTCATTATATAAAGGTAGTAATGAGGCCATAATACAACAAAATACTAGATTCTCATCCCTGCCAGCCCCAATTTTCATTCATGCCCATATTTTTTTATTTTAAAATAAAAAAAAACCTCTTTGAAAAAAATATTGACATCTTATGTTCCGCAAATATTGCATATATCAGGTACAAAAAGAAAACATGGTCTCTGCTGTTTTTTCCAATACAATGATACAAAACTTTAAAAAAAATACCCTCCTTACCCCAGGTTTTAAGAAAAGTTGGATCAGAATTTAGAATTATTTTACTCTGATCCAAATCTCAAGAAGTTTGATCCTAATGTCTGAATAAGTTAAGTATTCCAAAGGTAATAAAAACAAACCTGGTTTTGTAAGAAAACTTGAAATATATTGCCAAAACAAATTTCCAAAAAGGCAAAACAGAAGAATTAAATACAGCTACAAAAATAAATAAACAAAAAATCAACTTTTTCTTTCTGTTAAGCTGATCAAACAGAATATGGTTTATAGTTTCATTGATTTTATACATTTTTTTTTTAAATGTACATTTATGTACAGAAAATAATATATAAACATAATATGTCAAACAGTTGTAAGTAATGCACCCAACTAAATTATAATCTACAGATTTATATCAGACATACATTAATAAGAGTCCAAATTTTCACAACTTATTTGATCCCAATTTTTTTACAATTGTTTTGATTTATAATGTCAATTATAAGATTAAAACACTTGTGTTGGATTTATTTGCGTTTAAGCATTAAGTTAAGTATTTTCAACAAAAATCTGTTGCTGTCTGAATTTCAATAAAATTGAAGTACGAGTACTGGTACCTTGACTTGAAACCAAGCATCCTGAGTACAGTATCGGATATCACAGGCTGACGTCATATCTACACCACCTCCAATACAAGCACCATGTATAGCTGCTATCACTGGTTTCGGACACTATAACAGATAATGATGTTTATTCTTATACTCTGTGATAAAATCAATAGCCAGTTTATACAATTCATTTTAGGGATAGGAACATCAAAGGAATTTTTTTATTTAAGAATACTTCTTTCCTAAACAGATTTGAACAGGCTATGAATAACATATGTAAAAAGCATTCAAAATTTTTAAAAAAATTTTGAATGCATTTAAATTGGTTCTAAGAACTGTGATAAATTATGATAATCTATACAGTGACATAATTGTGTACTAAATTCATTTAGGAATATTGTATTTGCCTCTTTGTTTTCAACAGATCATTAAAAAAATAATTTTACTTTACAATGTGCATATCATTGATCAGTTCTATATCCTAATTTACAAAACTTGCAAGCCTAGTATTTTAAATGTTGAAAATGTAATCAATTATTATTATATTTATAACATGGTTGCATCATAGATTGTTTGTTTGTTTATTCAAATGGTGTAAAATGGCACTTTCAGCAATTTTTCAGCTATACCAGTTTTTACTGGGGAGAAAGCAGCAGTGCTTATTGGAAACCTCTATCCCTCTGCAGGGAAATTAGTTTCATCAATTAGTTTGAGTTAAGAACAACCTGCAGTTAAGAATTGAACTTGCCACCTCAGTGTTGACAGGCACAAGAATAATAGATGATAAATTACCTCAACTCTTGGCCACCAAAGGCACTGTAAATGTGGTTAGTTTATTTTCTTTAAAAGAATTTATTTATGTTCAGAATATACTGGAGTACTGTACAGTGGTAATCTTTGTAATTCTAGGTTGTTATTACATAAAATAATACAACACTGCACTATACAATCTGCTATTTATACTTTTACCATATTTAAAAATACCTTCTCTATTGATGTAAATGTCTCCTGATATTTAGCAATAATTGGTCGAATTTTGAATGCATTTCTAGCTATATCTTTGTCCGATGATGGTAACACATTTCCCATGTCTGTCAAGTCTAAACCTAATGACAAAAAATCATGGATTAATGAAGATTTACTTTGACATAACTACAAAATAATTTACAGGTAACATAACATTTAACATTTTTAAAATTTTATTTTATTGCTGTATCAAGCTGTACAAATATGATTTTGTAATATTCTAAAAGTCACCTGAGGTATACTTATTGAGACATGTGACAATATCTTAACTTGTCTGTAACTACAAGCCTATTACAAAAGTGATTTTTTATTGAATAACAAAGTAAAGTCTGTAACCAGTTCCTTGATTGATTGTTTTATGTCCAGCAAGCAGTATTTCAGCTATATTACTACCCTATAGTTACTGTCTTCTGTTGGCCATACTCGCTGTAAATAGCTGTCCTGCACCCAACATAGAACCAATAATCGTACCCTCACTTTTTTTTTAGAGATGTTAATCCGACAAATCACAAAACTAACTTCGAATTATAACGGCAGTAATGTATCGCCTACAACAGACAGTATTACCACGTGTCTTCTGCTAGCCTTACCCGCTGTAAATAACCGTCCAACACCAGACAATATTACCACCCTGTAGTTACTGTCTTCTGCTAACCAGCTGTAAATAACCGTCTTGCACCAGACAATATTACCACCTGTCTTCTGCTAGCCTTACCTGCAGTAAATAACCATCCTGCACCAGACAATATTACCACCCTGTAGTTACTGTCTTCTGCTAACCAGCTGTAAATAACCGTCTTGCACCAGACAATATTACCACCTGTCTTCTGCTAGCCTTACCTGCAGTAAATAACCGTCCTGCACCAGACAATATTACCACCCTGTAGTTACCATATTCTGCTAGCCTACCTGCAGTAAATAACCATCCTGCACCAGACAATATTACCACCCTGTAGTTACTGTCTTCTGCTAACCAGCTGTAAATAACCGTCTTGCACCAGACAATATTACCACCTGTCTTCTGCTAGCCTTACCTGCAGTAAATAACCATCCTGCACCAGACAATATTACCACCCTGTAGTTACTGTCTTCTGCTAACCAGCTGTAAATAACCGTCTTGCACCAGACAATATTACCACCTGTCTTCTGCTAGCCTTACCTGCAGTAAATAACCATCCAGCACCAGACAGTATAACCACCCTATAGTTACCATATTCTGCTAGCCTTACCAGCTGTAAATAACCGTCCTGCACCAGACAATATTACCACTGTCTTCTGCTAGCCTACCTGCAGTAAATAACCGTCCTGCACCAGACAATATTACCACCCTGTAGCTACTGTCTTCTGCTAGTCTTTCAAAACATTCTCTGCATTCTCTTGAATAATAAAAAAATTTTACAAATGATTTTGATTCATCAAATAATTTATTGAATAATCTGCACAAATATTGCCATTTAAATTTTATTTCTTTTTCAATGATATAAATAGTAGCATTAGTTGCAGGACATTGATACAGTACATTGATCTGTAAAGTCCCAGTTCACAAAGTTCACTTTTGTTCAAGTGGACACATTCAGATAGTTATCTATTAACTGCTGTGCTTACCGAATGTAATATATATTAAATTAATAATTAATACAAGTCTAACTTTCATGGTCTGAAGCAATAATCAGTCACTTTAGAATATTATTAAATTCCTTAACTTTTGAAATTTATTTTAGATTCCCGATCTAAACGCTAACTGATCATTATCAACATGACATGACATCAAAGTCTGATAATTATAGGAGCTCAACATTTACCTCCAAAATGCCTCGTTCATGGCATTTAGTTTGTCTGGTCTATTTACTTCAACATGTGCCACATCTTCTCTGGGAGAGGTAATTTTCAATGTTTCAAAATTATAAGTCTGACTAGACATTTTTCTTAATGAAAAACAAGTTAAAGCAGTGTTTCTGTCCAAAGAACCTGTAAAAGAGACATTTATTAATATAAAGTAGGAAGACTTCTAAAGTTTCCATACTTAGTCTTCACTATTTTTAAACCGTAATAACTGACTTTAATTTGTGCATCTGCTATAGTACTTGATTACACTCAATTCAGTATAGTCATGTTGCTAGTTGTAATCACCTGTAGTCAAGGTGCAGTAAAACTTTAATAAGAGGCTCCTAGGATCTTGGATCACCCAATTAAACAACTATGCAATTTTTATTTGACAAGCTTTTCTTTCCTATAAGGAATTGTCCAATACTTCTTCAAAAACCATTAATTTTGAAGTTTAAGTCAATAACACCTTTAAGGAGTCATCCAACTTACATGCACCAAAAGATTTTGATGAGCTCAATAATTTTGCATTTAAAAGGTTTTCTCTAGCTCTTTCGGTTTTCAAGTTATTGAGAGAAAATGATGAAAATCAACAATTTCAATATTGAAGTAGCAATAACTCCTGTAAGGCATCATCCTGCAAATTCAACTGAATGGAGAGTGGTGTCTCTAGCTTTGATGCTGAGGGAGGAGGTTTACTTGAACTTTCCTGTATCTGTTATACTTGTATATCTGAATAAGCCAAAAACTGTATTTTGATCCCCCCGTTATATTACTGGTCATGGTGGCCATGGTGGCTCGTCTGCATCCATGATTTGTGGGATCTTGGTGGACATTCTACTGATGATATGTGTAAAGCTTCAAAGAAATCCCTTCAGAGGTTCTGGAAGAGGATATTTCTAAATCTATTAATGTTTCCTGACATGAGAGAAAAACGTTTCTCTCAGGAGACCAAAATAGAATTACAGTGGGCTGTTACGGGATTGACTTCATCCCGGGGGAACTGTTGTAGAGCTAATTAACTATAAACAAACTTTCATGCCTTCCAAAACTTTATTATTATGCCATCTTCAGCATCATCATCAACTAACTAACTAAAAACTATTTACAAGTCGTTTTGGCACCGTTCAAAATCCGGATTGTACAACATTATAGTTTCAACAATATGAATAATACATGTTCAAGAAAATATTACACAGAGGAGAATATTAAATATATTTATATATTTTACATCCCCCGCCAAAAAAAAAAATTTGCGACAAAAATCAACAGCCATATCTAGTATGTCATACTTCTTTCTATACAAGAGATTTCACATATATCACTCCATTACAATATAACAGTTCACTATTAAACAGAAACTATATATATATATTGCAGGAAAAACAATAGTAGCATATTACAGAATTGGAAATATAATCAAATCATTGCAGTCATAAATGTGGCAGTTTCTTTGCAAACGAAATCACTAGAGTCCTTCTCTGATTTTGTAGATAATGTTCCAAGTGCTAACTTAACATTTATACACACAAAAACACAACAATTGCGCGCACATGAAAGTAAATTGAGACCAGCTCAATCTTATGCCTTACGAAATAACAACATGAAATTACACATTTCATCACTAAGAGCAATACTACTAAGGTTATTTGTGACTATCATTTCTGACCACTGACATCGATTTATATATTTTCGTAATTGCTTCATCTCTTATATTCCTACCAATCATACAAAAACACTGTAACATTTGAATTCTTTTATCTAGTTCACTGGTAATTATCTGAATTTTAGGAAAATATATCGAGACAAAATATAAACCAATCGATCTTAAAATTGAATAAAATTCGGGTAATAAGATTGTGAAAGGTCTAAAAAAAATATACTAGTATATCGCTTCAAATATTCATGTTAACATGTTATGGAAGAAAAAAAAATTATTATTTACACACATTATGAAGTATATACTGGTGCCAAAACTAATTAAAAAAAAATGTATAAATGAAAATAAATGAAAACTGTCATTATACTTAAAAACATCATGCATGGTTCTTGTCCTTTGAATCTATTTACATCACCATGATCACTATGCAAGTATATCGTATCTCAAGTCTGGCATCGCGTAAAGTCTGATTGAAACACAAGAACAAAATAAATCTTTGGTTATTAAAACTGACATACTTGAGAAATAAAAGTTCCATGAGATAAATCTCACAAGAGTAACGTTACTGAATATATAATTTCTAGCGCAGGATCCCTAGATGCTATGGAAATTGTAGTTAACGCATTACGAAAGGCACTATGAAATTACGGAAACAGCAGTGGGATTACGGATATCACTATGAGATTTATCTCACGAGTGAGGATTTCTACACCAGAAGTTCATTTTTACAGTTATCAATTATTCTGGTTAAAATTCTGATTAATCATAAACGTGCCAAATCAGGGCAAGGGTGGATTCCATCAAGGTATAAACCAAAATTAAATGAATTTACCGGAGCATGGTTTGCACGTTTCCGAACTTTTTCCAAGTCTAGGCTAAAATTTGGTGAATTTCCCTGTAATAACAAGTTGGTTTCTCTAATAAATTTATTAACATGAGAGACTTGGAATTGAAGATTTTTATCCATAGCTCTAAATGGTTCAGGACTAGGATGTCCTCTTGAAGCTTTCCATAAATATATAGAATAATAAGGGATCTCCAAAAATACTACTTTTACAGTGGGATATCCGGAGAGAAATTTATAGTGTTTTCTGTAACTTTCACAAATATGTTCTACTTGTTCCTTTCCAGACGATCTCAATTCCAAATAGTTATTACCTGTCAGTTTAGTTAAATCACAAGTTCCAATCCACACAAATATATGCAGATGTCGGGATGAAAGCTCTTCAAATTTTGTTTCCAAATTCTGTTGCAGCCAAATAAGCTGATCTTCAGTGCGAGCACCTTTAGAACACCAGAAGATTATTTTGTTTTCGGGATGCCGTATGTCATTCACTTCCTTTTCCAAATATGTAGCCTTACTATCGGACAAGATAACTGGTATGGTCCTTAAAAGTGGGGCATTATCCAAAACAGAACTCAGGTTGTTTATATGTTTGCGAATTTTTGGTAAACTCATGGTTAAAGATTAACAACACATGGTGATGACACAGGGTACTTCTTGTTTCTTTTGACTTTGTGCTATTCCTCGAGGTTATCGTGGAATTGTCAATAATTTATAATAATGGTTTAATTTTTAAATATACTGTTCTTTCGGTTCTCCACCATGTTACGGGGTTGACTTCATCCCGAGGGAACTGTCGTAGAGCTAAATTAACTATTAACAAACTTTCATGGCTTCCAAAACTTTATTATTACGCCATCTTCAGCATCATCATCAACTAACTAACTAAAAACTATTTACAAGACGTTTTGGCACCGTTCAAAATCCGGATTGTACAACATTATAGTTTCGACAATATGAATAATACATGTTCAAGAAAATATTACGCATCTGGAGAATATTAAATAATATATATTTATATAATTTACAGGGCAGCCAATCAAAACAGTCCATTGAATGATTTAATATTGAAAGTATTTTTCTAAAGTTTGGTTTAAACTGAAAAAGTATACCAGAGTTTTTTAAACTTACAAGACCTATTAGACATCCGATAGAAAATCATAAGGTCAAAAGGCCAAAAATGGTGGTTCCTGTGTCTGATAAATTATCAAAAAAAAACTTGGTGTGTACATTCGGAAAGTCAGAAATAATAGATATCAAGTTTCACTAGTCTCAACCCATTTTTTTCTAGTCCAAAATATATAATAAAATCATTAATGATATCTTGATGTCGCCCACTGCCTGCATGGATTCTGTCATTTATAGAAATTTGATATAATAAAAAATAATTTATGGCAACAACAAAAGTGATAGTTTTTAAACATGATGAAGGAGCTCTGCTGGGAAAGATTAGTAGAACTTTACTTTTAAGCTATGCTTGACTAAAATTATCATTAAGGTGAAATTACTTTTTAAAAAGTTTAACATTTCAAATTAAGTTCCACTAAAAATAAAAATTCTGTAGGCCCGGCAAAAAATTTGTCATATGTCCAGCAAAAAACAAAAAATCAAAACATCTGTATAACTACTTTTAGCGCAAATCCACAGGCACTTGTTTCAGAAATAAAATTACCCCCTTTACTGAAATACAACAAAGTGTTTTTCTAGAGAATAGGGGTAATTTTTTTCTGAAACAAGTACCTGGGCGCAGATCCTAGCATTCTCTTCTCCTTCTTCCTGGATACAAGTCGTCCTCGGGCTTGAGTATATTTAGCTACAATAATGTAGCTCCTTTCTTTTATTTATGGAAGGAGCTACAAAGAGGTCCCATTACTCGTAATGCAGCAAAAACGCTCTTGGTATTTGAAATTGTGGAGTGTAGCATTGTAGAATCGTATCGGTAAAAATTTGATACCAGCTAATGCAATAAATCCGGAAAAACTCAGATGATCATTTTACCAAATCGATTAAAAAATTATGCACTTCAGGAATTCAAATTTGGACAACAATGCCATGATTACAAATTAAGTGTTGTAGAAATATCAGTTAAACTTTAGAGACAATAAAAAGTATGTAGCAATTTAGGGAAACAGTTTAATAGCTTATTATATGCATAAAACAACAGGGTGTAAATCACTCCCGGCTTGCTCCATTGTGAGTAATGGGACCTCTTTGTAGATCCGTCCATTAAAAAAAGCAGCTACAGCTATAGCATATAGAATTTGACTCGGGGTTAAATTTAAAGCTTAAATTTATGCACTTATACTATAGAATTCAAAAGACTGCAGAATTCCTTTTGTCTCAAATTTCTGTAACAGTAAATATATTAACAGTATTTAATTCGACCTACAATTCGCTAGTTTTCTTGCTATCTGCTTTAATCCGTGCATTTAGGAAGGTTAAAGTCCACCGTTTTACCGTTGCCTTCTGCTAACAGAAATTAACTGGTTCTTAAAGTGTTCCTTCAATGATAACACTGCAAAAAAAGAAAAATAGAACAAACCAGTTCTACAAAAAAATTAAACGTTTTAATGCATCGGTATGGACTGATGTTTCCGAAATAAAAGTTCCATACTGACGCATGAAAACGTTACTTTTGTAATTAATCAGTGCAAGTAGTAACTAAATACCGAACCCTTTAATTTAATCTCTTTGGTGGATTTCTACACAATAGTTTATCATATTAAGTGAAAACAGTTAATAGAATAGCACAATGAATGTTTTGCCAGAATCCCTGTGACATCAGATATTGTTTTTTTGATAAAATAAAATACACAATGCACACTTGTTGTAATAGAAAATTGTCCTTATGGTCGTTTCAAATAACTCGAAATTTTAAAAGATCCTCCTTTTTTCTCCATTACTCTACTTGAATAATACATACAACAGAAATTTTACAAAATCTCTACTTCTGTATAACAAAAGTACACTGATACTCTACTTACATTATAAAACCTATAATCCAGATATATGCCACCATACAAAAACAGAAAAATGTAGCAAACCATATTGGTATAAACAACCACCTTGTTGGTGAAAAATTCACTATAAACAAAACATTTGTCTTTAAATTGTCTACACCAAGTACTTTAATAGTTCTGCTATCACCTTGTGAATTAACATTTTGCACGTACTGATTAGAAGACTCGTTGATTTAGTGCTATTATCAATGTGACCTGGATTATAGGTTTTATAATGTAAGTAGAGTATCAGTGAATTTTACTTTTGTTACAGAAGTAGAGATTTTGTAAAATTTCTGTTGTATGTATTATTCAAGTACAGTAATGGAGAAACCAGAGGCTCTTAAGAGCCTGTATCGCTCACCTGATTTTATAGGCAATGAAGATGGCATTTCCCTGATGTTAAAGTAAGTCCTGTAATTTTCAATAAACTTTAAATAGGACCATCAAAACAATATTACTAGAAAGCTTTGTTTCATTGGTTAACCAGTTGTATAGAGATTTTTTTTATTTGCCCATAGGGTCGTATGTTAAACTAAGTCCTGCGGGGGAGGTGGCCATTTTGAATTTCCAATTGCCATAAAAAACATAAACTTTATAAAGGACCATCCAAACAATATTGCTAGTAAGTTTTTGTTTCCATTGATTAACCAGTTTCGGAGAAGAAGCCTTTAAAAACTTTTTCCCATAGGGTCGTATGTTAAACAAAGTCCTGAGGTAGCGGCCATTTTGAATTTCCAATTGCCATAAAAAACATAAAATTTATAGAGGACCATCCAAACAATATTGCTAGTAAGTTTTTGTTTCCATTGATTAACCGGTTTCAGAGAAGAAGCCTTTAAAAACTTTTTCCCATAGGGTCCTATGTTAAACTAAGTCCTGCGGAAGTGGCCATTTTGAATTTCCAGTTGGCATAAAAATCATAAACTTTATAAAGGACCACCCAAACAATATTGCTAGTAAGTTTTGTTTTGATTGGTTAACCGGTTTCAGAGAAGAAGCCCTTTTTAACCTTTTTCCCATAGGGTCCAATGTTAAACTAAGTCCTGCGGTGGTGGCCATTTTGAATATCAGATTGGGATAAAAAACATTAACTTTATAGAGGACCATCCAAACAATATTGCTAGTAAGTTTTGTTTCCATTGGTTGGCCGGTTTCAGAAAAGAAGCCTTTCTAACTTTTTCCCATAGGGTCCTATGTTAAATTAAGTCCTGCGGTGGCAGCCATTTTGAATTTCCAATTGCCATAAAAAACACAAACTTTATAGAGGACCATCCAAACAATATTGCTAGTAAGTTTTGTTTAGATTGGTTAACCGGTTTCAGAGAAGAAGCCCTTTTTAACATTTTTCCCATAGGGTCCAATGTTAAACTAAGTCCTGCGGTGGCGGCCATTTTGAATATCAGATTGGGATAAAAAACATTAACTTAATAGAGGACCATCCAAACAATATTGCTAGTAAGTTTTGTTTCCATTTGTTGGCCGGTTTCAGAAAAGAAGCCTTTCAAACTTTTTCCCATAGGGTCCTATGTTAAATTAAGTCCTGTGGTGGAAGCCATTTTGAATTTCCAATTGCCATAAAAAACACTAACTTTATAGAGGACCATCCAAACAATATTGCTAGTAAGTTTTTGTTTCCATTGATTAACCGGTTTCAGAGAAGAAGCCTTTTAAAACTTTTTCCCATAGGGTTCTATGTTAATCTAAGTCCTGCAGTGGCGGCCATTTTGAATTTCCAATCCCCATCTAAAACACAAACTTTATAGAGGACCATCTAAACAATATTGCTAGTAAGTTTTGTTTTGATTGGTTAAACGGTTTCAGAGAAGAAGCCCTTTTTAACTTTTTTCCCATAGGGTCCTATGTTAAACTAAGTCTTGAGGTGGCGGCCATATTGGTTTACTAATCAAAATAAAAAACACAAACTTTGTTAAGGTCCATCCAATGAACATTATGGCCAAGTTTGGTTTCAATTGGCCAAGTGGTTTCAGAGAAGAAGATTAAAATGTAAAAAGTTTACAGACGCCGACAACGACGACGACGACGCCGACGGACGCAAAGTGATAACAATAGCTCACATTGGGTCAGGTGAGCTAAAAAGGAAGATCTTTTAAAATTTCGAGTTATTTGAAACGACCACAAGGACAATTTTCTATTACAACAAGTGTGCATTTTATTTTATCAAAAAACAACATCTGATGTCACAGGGATTCTGGCAAAACATTAATTGTGCTATTCTATTAACTGTTTTCACTTCATATGATAAACTATTGTGTAGAAATCCACCAAAGAGATTTAATTAAAGTATGGTGGCATATATCTGCCCCTACTTGTCACATCATTAAGTCAACATATTTTGTGAAATAAGTTGACTTGTCACTTAATTAAGTCTACTTGTCACATATTTAAATAAATTTGTCAGATAATTCAGTTGTAATATTTTTAAGAAAAATTAACCGTATTTTGCGTTTTTGCCCTTTACAATCCATACATAAGTTGACATAACTATCTGACAAGTAGACTCGTGTATCTGACAGGTTGACTTATTTATCTGGCATTGGAACTTAATTATCTGACAAGTAGACTTATTTAACTAACAAATCAACTTGTCAGATAATTATGTCAACATGCAGATAAACAAGTCTACTTGTCAGATAACTTAGTTCACATGTCAGATAATTATGTCAACTTGTCAGATAATTAAGTCTACTTGTCAGATAAATAAGTCTACTTGTCAGTAATAATTATGTCAACTTGTGTATGGCATGAAAACGGCAAAAACTCAAAAAAAGTCTTTCTTTTCTTAAAAATATTAGCACTTTATTATGTTAAAAATTTACCTAAATATGTGACAAGTAGACTTAATTAAGTGACAAGTAGACTTATTTCACAAAACATGTAGACTTAGTTATGTGACAAGTAGGGGCAGATATATGCCACCATATTTTTGAGATATTTGTTCAACTAGATAATAGGGAAAACAAAACTTGATGTTTGTACGCTCATCGTCATATACATCTCCTAAGTACTAGTACAAGAACAAGCATGTGCCAATTTCTGCAGTCAGCCATTATGAACACATGACTTTAAGCTCCATCTGCGGGATAAGAAGCATGTACCACTTGTAAGATATAATGCATCTGTGCACACTCTTAAATATTACACGTGTTCACACTTCAGCATGATGCCTATGTGTGTATTCTTCAATATGATGCACCTGTGAGCATTCTTTTATAAAATGCATCTGTGTGCACTTTAACATGAGGAATCTGTATTTTGCACACTAACCATTACACTACTCAGCTATTTCTGTGATAAAATCCAGATGTATATTTCATATTTGCAGATATATGTAATTCACAATACTACCTCTTCTACCAATACTGATCAATAACTAATAAAGACTTGTTTTTTGTTGTAAGCTTTGGGCAATATATGAACATATTTCATGGAGAAATGACCATCAGAAATAATATTGGAAAGAATTAGTTACAGTTTAAGACCATATACAATCACCTAAATGTTTAATGTTGCGCACAAACTAATTCTTCAGTGGTTAACAATCCTGTAAAAAATAAATACACCTGAATTTTTTTAAATTATTTAATTAAAACATAACGTTATATACATAATAATGTAACTAAACACGATGATGACAGTGAAATATTCCTCTTTTTACATTGCACATAATGATCTTAAATTCTGGGAATTATTAATAGTATTAAAATAATTATCTGAACATAGTGAGAATATTAATGATGATAAAAAGCTAACACCTAAAATATCAAAGAAGAAAAGGAAGACAGTCAAATATCTTCTTAACAGAATGCTGTTTCTGATAAATAAGCCTTTAATACTGATCAATTTTTGTATGATATACTGTACTCTAAATCGGCTTAATTAAGGTCTTTCCCTCTTCCAGCGGGAAGACCATATTATTTTGCTTTGATTAATTGTAATTTATTTTCCACTTGAAATAGAAATCATTTGTAAGGAAATTATTAGTTTTGACGTTCATTTGATCATACTGTTACTGTTCCAATTATAAAGCCAGAAGCTTACTTAAGATCATTACTTAGCTCTAGAAATTAAACATAAATAACAAGATAAAGTCTACATACATACATAGAACAGATTAATAGCTCAAAATTTAATACATTTCACAACCACAAACAATAATGTACACAGTGCTTGTGATTGTCATATTCTTATAAAGGTGGGAAACACAGTTAAGAAATCTTCTTCTTAAATGTATATGCAGTGGAAACATACAGCTATGCTATTGTTTTCTCTTTAGCCAGGATTTCTGTACTTGAAGAAAACATTGGGATCTTGTACATACATCCTCCTTTTTAATCTATCAAATCATGTTTATTTCGTAGGCAGCAACAACGTTTATTTTTTAACAATATCTCAATTTTGTTCTCAAAATTCCAGGTCATTCCTAAATAAAAAATAGCTATCATTTTATTGTTTGCCATTTGTTCAAAAACACATGTGCATTTTAGTAACAAATTATATAGCAGAAAGATGCAATGTACACATAATTAAACAATAAAATTAAAACATGACACATTTGTTTTATTTGCAAAAGAAATAAATTGGTTATGTTAATTGAAATTGTAAGATATTTTATCATTCATATGAAGTCACTTATTATTTTTTGAAAAGTGAACATGTGTACAATATAAAAATGTTATATTAACATGGATACCGGAATATGTTGGTTTTCATTAAGCTTAAAATATGAAAGAAACTTTAACAGTATAAATCTGGTTATTCTCCTTGAAAACCATCTGTTTTTATGTATTTTTGCCTCAATAAAATTAAAAAATATGAGATCATCAGGCAAAATATAAATAATAATACAAATAATAGCAAAACAATTGTTACAATTTGTGCCTTTTTTTGCATCAATAAAATTGCATAGCTAGAAAAACTCTGAAGTGAGAACACATATCTGGTATTGTACTTGTAATGTTCCATACAAGTAATATCATAGTGGGGTATATTGTTAAAGCAGTCAATTTAGGTTTGTATCGTAAATTGCTAATTTGAAAGATTTTTGGGGGTAACAAAAATCCACAAAACACATACCAGCAGGGTAGAATAATATTGAATGAGGCAAAACTAAGTTTAATATTGTTGAAACCTGCTCCATAAAACCTAATATTGATAAGTTCAAGTGTAGTAATTGTTTTATTACATGAATTTGGAACAGACATAAACTTTCATACTATACCTTTTTTAATTGAAATTTGAAATAACTTTATCAAATCAATGATTTAAATATAACAAGAAGAATCCAAAATTATTTAATAATTTAACCATGATTTCTAATGAAAATGATAAACAACACACCATCCTGCTCAATAGAACCATATTGCATTCTGATGATTTGGTTGGCTATACCATAGCCAATGAAATCATGAGAGTGCAATATGGCTTTTATTAAACAGAATGTGTAATTTGCTAACCAATATGATAGAACATGTAAATCATGTGTATTGGTTAAGGCAAAGAGGAAAAAGGCAAAAATAACTTTTATGTATTATTGTTATTTACATTATTGTCTCTAGAATTTACAACACAAGATAATTCTTTAACTCTAAATAAGGCATTGTATGTAAAATCTAAAGATTGGTCATGTTACAACAACTACGTGCTAATATAACTAAAGTCAGAGAACCTGAGTCTGTCTTTTCCACCTGAAAAGTTACATAAATCACTAAGAAAAACTACTCTAAGTTTGACACATTATTAGAAACAAATTAAATCTTGAAGAATGTAGATTTAAAGATAACATTATAGCTGAGCACTGTTAGCTCCATCTGGAGAAAATTGTCTTTACAATGTAATGTTAAAAATCATTAGCCTTTGTGGTTGTAGAGAAATTTTAGTCTGACCAATTAAACAAAAGACATGTCTTTTTTATCTGAACATGGTCTAACTGTCTACTAATCTGTCAAACCAACAGCTTTTAAATAAGATAGCACACTGTAAGAGAACCATTGATAAATAAATCTGATGGATAAGTTAAACAAAGTGAAATGTTTGCTTAGCCTGGGGCCAGGTTGACTTATAAATTTGAAAATATAAAAAGAACCATACATACCACAGACACTTAAATAACATTTTATGTTGATAATCTAATCTACAAAACACATAATATGTTAAATGCTACATGATTCAGGGGCAGATAAGCAGTTTAATCTGTACATGTACACATGTATAACATGTGCATATTACCACCGGCACAACTTGTAAAAAAATCTAATTTCCTTGGAATGCATCTGAACTAACAAAAACACTTTCTGTCAAAAAATGTAAAGACATAAAGCTATTGTTTTGATATATTTGATATTTACAAAATAGATGGAATCTCAATGATCAATGGCTCTTGTTTTCTAGTGTAGCAAAAACATTTGTATAAAAAGTCATGTTATATATCTACAATTATAGGATAATCAATGGTGCCAAATGAATATTGAAAATATGACCACAAGTGCTGCAGAACGCATCAGATTAAACTATTGTGCACCAAGTTCGGAGCACGAGTTTACTCTGAATGTGTTTTGGCATGAGTGATAATATTTTCAATATTCGCGATGCATTATTGATCCTGTTTATTACACTGACAAATATTTATTATCTATATAATTGGAAACTTGGAGGAATTTGTTTTGAATGTTCTTCCTTGTCAATGTTTGCTTGCCACGTCATTAAGGACATAGTGTGTAAATAAGTAAAGAAGGTGAAAGAACAGAATTTATTTCTAATGTAATTTACCTGAATTTATTTCACATGGAAATGTGTTTATTTTATTGCTGTCAATGTAATAAAGATTCTATACCATTGTAAGTAAATGATTTATATTGGTTTATAACGAAATAATTAACAACGAAACTGTTGAAGCCAGTGCTATCACAAGTCTGATATCCAGCAGGACCGTCTCCTTATCAGTAAAGTTTAATGTGAAATAAGGAAACAGTGTTTAATGTCTTGGTACAACGGCAGTAAATAAGGTCAGTGTCAGACCCCTACAGCTCCATATTCTCTGTTCCATTGTTCATATTTTTCTAACGTTCCCTGAGGTACACTAGTTCTTATTCTTCGCAAAGACTGCATGAAATCTTCTACATTGATTTTCCTAACCTACAAAGTGAAATAAAATCAGATAATAATTGATGCAATGACTCGGACATTCTACAATACATATATAATATGTCTGACAGTTTTTTTATGTTGGTTTTATGTGACAATTGATTCTTTTTCATTTTAATGTTGAATATTTTTTTTTTTAAAACTGTGCTTTGTTTTTTGTAATTAAAGAAGCCTTTCAGTCAATAAAACTGAATTGATACATTTTCCTCAATCATTAAAACTGCTTACAAATAAACTTTGGTAGACAGATACCAATAAAAAAAAAACTGCAACTGCATGAGTAAAAAATACCATAAAATGTACAGCTGTGACTTCTCCCTGTTGTCTCCACACATCTCACTGTCAGCCTTGGAAAGAGAACTGACATCACCCTAATTATTACCTAGTGTTTGTTTCAATGTAGTTTGTCGTTTTCAGCAATTTTTCAGCTATAATTATGCTGTACAGTTTAATTCAGGGAGGAAGCCAAAGTACCTTGACGTTTTGGTAGGAAAAGTCGCAATCCTTGTAAATGAAGCCAGGAGTCAAGCGCTCCTTGCAAGATCAGGATCGAACTTGCAAACATATCATAACTGAACATGTTACAATGAACATCAATACAAACAATACATATATTGATATATTCTAATCTCTGCTTGATTTTGTTCTTGTTCATAATACAATTATCAAGGCATATTTTCAACAGAAAATAATTATTATTAAATGGATGAAAAACATCTTCTAAAAAACATAAACAAAACATCTCTACAAGGAACTCTTATACACTGTACTTACATCACTGGCTTCTACTGTTTTTACTTCATGGGTAGATAACTCTGAAAGGTAATATTAACGAGCATTAATGAGGTCATTATTAGAGATATATTTTTTTATATTTTTTTGCTATGCTATGATTTGATGACCTGAAGCATTACTGTACAACATGTCTTATTTCAAAGATATAACTAATAACTTCTAAAGGATAATTTTATAAATTTGTGAAATTTTACTAAAATATTACACAAAGTTATATACCTATAATGTATATAATTGTACTAATTGGACTGTTCAAAAACAACCTGTTTATTCCTTCATGATTAATTATCTTTAATGCCAGCTGGGTTGATTCCCCTTATATGATGTTGAAATTACCAACTCTGTAATTCTAGTAAAAAGGGTCATGTTTGGTCAAGTGTGGAACTTAGTATATGGAAATGCATGGACCTTATATTTGGTCACTGAACTCATGAAAACCAGGCCCTTATAAGACATATCTCTAAAACTTGTAAAAAAATGTTACCCAAAGGTCATTCAAAGTGGAGTCAAACAGCTATTTAAACTAGGAATGAAAAAACCCCATCAAAAAGATAAAACATAATATATTCTCCTCATTGAAAAATATTGCCATTTTGACCCTTTATATCTCAACAAGTGTAAACACAGAAAAATGTCTCGCCTGCATTCTGCATCAGTAACGAAAATAAATTTCGTCATAAGCATTACGTAAATAGCATTAAATATCAGCAGCGGCCTGTATACCATATATTGTCACCATACCATGCATAGTTAAAGGAACTGTCCCAACACAAAAACTTTAGCGTAGTCGCTGGACCATGATATTGAGGACAAGGTCAGGTGACGCCTACCAGACAGTCATGTACTATTCATCAGCAACGGATATACAAAATATTGTCATCCTACCATGCATTCCAGGGGAACAGCCGTAACCCAAAAACTTTAACATAGTCACTGGACCGTGAAATTGAGGTCAATGTCAGGAGACACCTACCAGACAGTCATATACTATTCATCAGCAACCTTTATACCAAATATTGTCATCCAACCATGCATAGTTACAGAGAAACTGTCATAACCCAAAAACTTTAAAGTAGTCGCTGGACTGTGAAATTGGGGTCAAGGTCAGGTGACACCTACCAGACAGTCATGTACTAGTCATCAGCAACCTATATACCAAATATTGTCATCCTACCATGCATGGTTACAGAGGAACTGTCGTAACCCCAAAACTTTAACGTAGTCGCTGGACCGTGAAATTGAGGTCAAGGTCAGGTGACACCTACCAGACAGTCATGTACTAGTCATCAGTAACCTATACACCAAATATTGTCATCCTACCATGCGTAGTTACAGAGGAACTGTTGTAACCCAAAAACTTTAATGTAGTCGCTGGACCGTGAAATTGAGGTCAAGGTCAGGTGACATCTACCAGACAGTCATGTACTAGTCATCAGCAACCTATACACCAAATATTGTCATCCTACCATGCGTAGTTACAGAGGAACTGTCGTAACCCAAAAACTTTAACGTAGTCGCTGGACCTTGAAATTGAGGTCATGGTCAGGTGACACCTACCAGACAGTCATGTACTAGTCATCAGCAACCTATACACCAAATATTGTCATCCTACCATGCGTAGTTACAGAGGAACTGTCATAACCCAAAAACTTTAACGTAGTCGCTGGACCGTGAAATTGAGGTCAAGGTCAGGTGACACCTACCAGACAGTCATGTACTAGTCATCAGCAACCTATATACCAAATAGTGTCATCCTACCATGAATAGTTACAGAGGAACTGTCGTAACCCAAAAACTTTAACGTGGTCGCTGGACCGTGAAATTGAGGTCAAGGTCAGGTGACACCTACCAGACAGTCATGTACTAGTCATCAGCAACCTATACACCAAATATTGTCATCCTACCATGTGTAGTTACAGAGGAACTGTCGTAACCCAAAAAAAACTTTAACGTAGTCGCTGGACCGTGAAATTGAGGTCAAGGTCAGGTGACACCTACCAGACAGTCATGTTCTAGTCATCAGCAACCTATACACCAAATATTGTCATCCTACCATGTGTAGTTACAGAGGAACTGTCGTAACCCAAAAACTTTAATGTAGTCGCTGGACCGTGAAATTGAGGTCAATGTCAGGTGACACCTACCAGACAGTCATGTACTAGTCATCAGTAACCTATACACCAAATATTGTCATCCTACCATGCATAGTTACAGAGGAACTGTCGTAACCCAAAAACTTTAATGTAGTCGCTGGACCGTGAAATTGAGGTCAAGGTCAGGTGACATCTACCAGACAGTCATGTACTAGTCATCAGCAACCTATACACCAAATATTGTCATCCTACCATGCATAGTTACAGAGGAACTGTCGTAACCCAAAAACTTTAACATAGTCACTGGAATTGAGGTCAAGGTCAGGTGACACCTACCAGACAGTCATGTACTAGTCATCAGCAACCTATACACCAAATATTGTCATCCTACCATGTGTAGTTACAGAGGAACTGTCGTAACCCAAAAAAAACTTTAACGTAGTCGCTGGACCGTGAAATTGAGGTCAAGGTCAGGTGACACCTACCAGACAGTCATGTTCTAGTCATCAGCAACCTATACACCAAATATTGTCATCCTACCATGTGTAGTTACAGAGGAACTGTCGTAACCCAAAAACTTTAATGTAGTCGCTGGACCGTGAAATTGAGGTCAATGTCAGGTGACACCTACCAGACAGTCATGTACTAGTCATCAGTAACCTATACACCAAATATTGTCATCCTACCATGCATAGTTACAGAGGAACTGTCGTAACCCAAAAACTTTAATGTAGTCGCTGGACCGTGAAATTGAGGTCAAGGTCAGGTGACATCTACCAGACAGTCATGTACTAGTCATCAGCAACCTATACACCAAATATTGTCATCCTACCATGCATAGTTACAGAGGAACTGTCGTAACCCAAAAACTTTAACATAGTCACTGGACCGTGAAATTGAGGTCAAGGTCAGGAGACACCTACCAGACAGTCATATACTATTCATCAGCAACCTTTATACCAAATATTGTCATCCAACCATGCATAGTTACAGAGAAACTGTCATAACCCAAAAACTTTAAAGTAGTCGCTGGACCGTGAAATTGGGGTCAAGGTCAGGTGACACCTACCAGACAGTCATGTACTAGTCATCAGCAACCTATATACCAAATATTGTCATCCTACCATGCATGGTTACAGAGGAACTGTCGTAACCCCAAAACTTTAACGTAGTCGCTGGACCGTGAAATTGAGGTCAAGGTCAGGTGACACCTACCAGACAGTCATGTACTAGTCATCAGTAACCTATACACCAAATATTGTCATCCTACCATGCGTAGTTACAGAGGAACTGTTGTAACCCAAAAACTTTAATGTAGTCGCTGGACCGTGAAATTGAGGTCAAGGTCAGGTGACATCTACCAGACAGTCATGTACTAGTCATCAGCAACCTATACACCAAATATTGTCATCCTACCATGCGTAGTTACAGAGGAACTGTCGTAACCCAAAAACTTTAACGTAGTCGCTGGACCTTGAAATTGAGGTCATGGTCAGGTGACACCTACCAGACAGTCATGTACTAGTCATCAGCAACCTATACACCAAATATTGTCATCCTACCATGCGTAGTTACAGAGGAACTGTCGTAACCCAAAAACTTTAATGTAGTCGCTGGACCGTGAAATTGAGGTCAAGGTCAGGTGACACCTACCAGACAGTCATGTACTAGTCATCAGCAACCTATACACCAAATAGTGTCATCCTACCATGAATAGTTACAGAGGAACTGTCGTAACCCAAAAACTTTAACGTGGTCGCTGGACCGTGAAATTGAGGTCAAGGTCAGGTGACACCTACCAGACAGTCATGTACTAGTCATCAGCAACCTATACACCAAATATTGTCATCCTACCATGTGTAGTTACAGAGGAACTGTCGTAACCCAAAAAAAACTTTAACGTAGTCGCTGGACCGTGAAATTGAGGTCAAGGTCAGGTGACACCTACCAGACAGTCATGTTCTAGTCATCAGCAACCTATACACCAAATATTGTCATCCTACCATGTGTAGTTACAGAGGAACTGTCGTAACCCAAAAACTTTAATGTAGTCGCTGGACTGTGAAATTGAGGTCAATGTCAGGTGACACCTACCAGACAGTCATGTACTAGTCATCAGTAACCTATACACCAAATATTGTCATCCTACCATGCATAGTTACAGAGGAACTGTCGTAACCCAAAAACTTTAATGTAGTCGCTGGACCATGAAATTGAGGTCAAGGTCAGGTGACATCTACCAGACAGTCATGTACTAGTCATCAGCAACCTATACACCAAATATTGTCATCCTACCATGCATAGTTACAGAGGAACTGTCGTAACCCAAAAACTTTAACGTAGTCGCTGGACCGTGAAATTGAGGTGAAGGTCAGGTGACACCTACCAGACAGTCATGTACTAGTCATCAGCAACCTATACACCAAATATTGTCATCCTACCATGCATAGTTACAGAGGAACTGTCGTAACCCAAAAACTTTAACGTAGTAGCTGGACCGTGAAATTGAGGTCAAGGTCAGGTGACACCTACCAGACAGTCATGTACTAGTCATCAGCAACCTATACACCAAATATTGTCATCCTACCATGCGTAGTTACAGAGGAACTGTCATAAACCAAAAACTTTAAAGTAGTCGCTGGACCGTGAAATTGAGGTCAAGGTCAGGTGACAGATGACTGACTGGCAAGTACTCATCATAAGCTACCTCTGGACCAAATTTGATAGACCTAGGGCTTGGGCTTACAAAGATATGAAGCGAGATGTCTAGTGTTTATGGCGCCGCTGCCGGATTCCCATACATATGTCTCGCCTCCATCGACTTTTGTTGCAGGCGAGACAACAACATGATTTAAAGATTTTTGAATAGACAATAATCCACTCTTCCAAACAAACACTTACTTTGTAATTTAGGTCAAAATTTATTATAGAAAATTGCCCTATCAAAATAAACTAAAGTCGATATAGTGATCACTGATAGCCCCACTTAAATGTTTTAGACTTTTTTTGGAAAATTCTAATGTTTTTTATCAAATAGTGACATTGACCATTGATGGAATTCCTCTAGCATCAATAGGCTTAATTTCCATCTGATATGTATTATATATCCTTGTTTCATTGAAATCAAATGCACACTGTTTAAGTTATTGTCCAGAAACATCTTTTTTGTAAAAAGTTTTTTGTGGACAGAGACCTTGAAATTTGACTGATTTCCCCCAAAAATCAATAGACTTCTTACCAACCTGAACGGTTTTCTAAAGACAGGTATCTATTTATACAAAATTCAAACATAATATTCATCTTCTCTACGTTATTCAAGTTTTAGACATTGCGAAACTAACGGGAAACGATTTTACTGAAGAAATTTCTTTTTTTTCGTCTTTGAAGATGCACGTGGAAAATGCTTGTTGATCATTTTTCCGTATATGGATAATTTGACCTAATTTTATTATAAACGTGCTAATTTGCATACTATAACAACCATTCCATAGTAAGAATCCTGTAATTTACATATGTATTACCCAAGATGCAATACGTCATTCAGTTGCAAGTTTCTCAATGTTTTCCATGAAGTAAACATAACTAAAAAGAGACACGAATTTGTAAGCCACAACGCACAGCAGGTTATTAAAAACGGCAATAGCTATCATCACGTATCAATAAATGATAGATTTTAAACAGGAAAACGATAAACAAATGGTGACACTGTCGAAAGATATCAAGATCGACCACGTCGGATTATATATGCAACTTCTTATGGACATCAAAGTGGCAGGAGGGATTCACTCCCGCTCTGCTACATTAGGAGTAATGGGACTAAATTCGTACCCTCGCCAAAAAAAAAGCCAGGGTACGATTATTCGTTTTAGACTGCCACCATGAAATTAGACGGATTTCCCCCAAAATCAATAGGCTTTTTATACCCCGCCACACAAAGTGGCAGGGCATTATGTGATACCCTCTGTATGGATAAGAGTGTCCGTCTGTCTGTACACACCTCTGTGGTTTCCAGATGATAACTTGAAAACGTGTCAACAGATTTTATAAAACTTTGCAAATTTCAGCACAATCCAATTTGTAGCTTTAGACTAAGGCATATTCAAGGGTGGTTTTTTTGTCAACAATTGCCAGTTTCCAATTTTAAATAATTTTTATAGGTCCAGGGTTAAGGTAAAAATTGTCTTCTGTGATGGACTGTTATCATGCTAAGCTGTTCCTGTAGTCTGATATGTAATTCAGTAAAATGTGTCCATGAATATTAAAAACAATGCAACGTGGCGGGGTATCTTTCATTGTCCCATTAAATGGACTATTTTTACCAATCTGATAAATAAGAATATTTCAGTTTCATTCAAATTTGATGCAAACTTTTAAGTTATGTCCCGGAAACATCATTTTTGTAAAAATTTCTAACGCTTCAGTTTTATTAACATTTGATACAAACTTTCTGAGTTATTGTCCAGAAACATATTTTTGTAAAAATTACCATAGTTTTTTGTGGACTGCGAACTTGAAAATTGACAGATTTCCCACAAAATCAATAGGCTTCGTACCAACCCGATTAATAACAATATCCCAAAGTTTCATTCAAATCAAATGCATACTTTTTGAATTACCATCAGGAAATCACATTTGGACAGACAAACAGATGGATGGAAAGACGGATGGACGAACGGACATGAGGACCACTATTTACCCCGACTCTTGTTTAGTTACACTTATGACCTTGTGCACTACAGAACAGCAAGCTAACATGAATATATAGAAAGGAGGTATCTTCCCTACAGGTACTTACCCCTGATAGGTCCCAAAGCTGCATCTTTAGCTAATGCGTTTAAATCACTCCCAGAATAGCCTTCTGTTAATCTGCCAAGTATATAGGTCAGAAAATATCTAATTTAATTGTAAAAGCTTAAGAGACTCATATTATATGACCATGCAAATTTACATGTTTTTTTTTTGTTGCCACACAGTCATAAGGATAATACAATTTTTCTACCTCTACTGATGACAAGATAAAGAAGAGTACACACTTGGAATATAAACAGTTAGTAGAACAAAAACTGAGGCTGCCACATGTCTGTCTTTGATCCCTTGAACTATATGTTACAAAAACCATCTTTCCTTTTGTTACATCACAGAATGTATGCATAAGAATTCCCTTTAAAACTATAGTTCAAATAGTTCTGTTCTGTTATAAAAAAATAAGTGGAATCATCTAATTAATGCATGTCTGTTTTTAGTAAGAGTGGCAATCTGCTTGGTTTAAGAATGGCAGCCATCTTGGTTTGAGGGCTATGATATGGAATAAAATTTTTGTTGAAATTGGCCTGAGAAAAGATTAAATGTAAAAGTGTAATTTAATTACCAATGTAAAAAAGCCTCACATTTACTCTATTGTGATATACAGGACAAAAATCTAATCCCATGTAAAACTTTTGAAATACCTTGAAAACTTTTTATAATGGCTATATTCTCCCACTAATTGATATTTGTTGTAAAATATGGAGTGGTTGTGGGGTAGATGGGCTAGAAAGAATTTTAAAACTTCAGAAAAGAGCTGTTTGGCTGATTCTAGATAAGAAACCTACATGTCCATCAAATCCATTGTTAAAACAGTTAGGAATAATGAAAATTGGTACAAGAATAGAATATCATAAGTATCTGTAAGTTTATAAATCACTCAAAGGAGAAGCACCAGATTATTTAACAAAAAAATTTAACTACGTAGTAGAAAATAAACCATATTCACTAAGAAATGCAACGCATGGAGATTTGATTATTCCTAAAATTAAAACTGAACTGTTTAGAAATTCATTTGCATATGCTGGTTCTATTCTGTGGAACAAACTACTAATTTCCTTTCTAATTGCAATGACAACCAATATATTTAAAATCAATGTTGAAAAATCGATATGCACAGGGGTGCAAAAGCCGAGTTGCCGTATTTTATTAACCAAAACTTTCCTTGTCTTCATTTTAAGATTTAACATAATTGGTTATTACAGGCATTACATGTAAACTGGAGACAAAGTGAGTAAGGGTTTCAGCAGGAAAATGTAAGCTTTATCAACAAATTTTCAAATTTGCATAAAATATGAATATGTGAATCCTCTAACAGTACTGAACCATTATGTAAAATTTCAGATATGTACTTGATGTAGTTTTTGAGTTATGGTCCGGAAACCACTAATTCAAGAAATTTTCTAACGTTTTTCTGTCACTGTGACCTTGACCTTGAACAGATTTACCCCAAAATCAATAAGGTTCCTCCTCTTATGGTATGTAACAATATACCAAAGTTTAATTAAAATCGGTTGAGAACTTTTTGAGTTATGGTCCGGAAATCACTAATTCAAGAAATTTTCTAACGTTTTTCTGTCGCTGTGACCTTGACCTTGAACGGATTTACCCCAAAATCAATAGGGTTCCTCCTCTTATGTCATGTAACAATATCCCAAAGTTTCAATAAAATTGGTTGAGAACTTTTTGAGTAATGTTCCGGAAACCACTAATTCAAGAAATTTTCTAACGTTTTTCTGTCACTGTGACCTTGACCTTGAACAGATTTACCCCAAAATCAATAAGGTTCCTCCTCTTATGGTATGTAACAATATACCAAAGTTTAATTAAAATCGGTTGAGAACTTTTTGAGTTATGGTCCGGAAATCACTAATTCAAGAAATTTTCTAACGTTTTTCTGTCGCTGTGACCTTGACCGGATTTACCCCAAAATCAATAGGGTTCCTCCTCTTATGTCATGTAACAATATCCCAAAGTTTCAATAAAATTGGTTGAGAACTTTTTGAGTAATGTTCCGGAAACCACTAATTCAAGAAATTTTCTAACGTTTTTCTATCGCTGTGACCTTGACCTTAAACAGATTTACCCCAAAATCAATAGGGTTCCTCCTCGTATGGTATGTAACAATATCCTAAAGTTTCATTAAAATCGGTTTACAACTTTCTGAGTTATGGTCCGGAAACCAATTGTTGACGCTCGCCCGCCCGCCCAGCCGCCCGCCATCATCATAACAATAGCCGAGTTCAACTTTGTTGCAACTCGGCTAAAAATATCTCAGAGTTCAGAATTAATGTCATGATCAACAAAAACTAATAATAGACATTGGTATTCATGTGTTTTATGTTTATTTCTGTATTTTCTGTATTGTAGTTTTATGTTTATTTCTGTATTTTCTATAATTTTTCTATGCACCGTCTGAGGGCCTCAGGGAAGATTAGTTTGTAGACTAACTGTGTTACCCTCTTAAAATAAAGATTATTATTATTATTATTATTATTATTATTATTATTATTATACCTGTTAAATAATGTGTATTTTTAGGGCTATTTTTTCAAAATTCAATGGCCCACCCAAGGAACTCTCTTTGATATATAATATGTCAGTGGTATTCACATTCTGTATGTACCAGATGTAATGCTGATTCATTTTTATCGGTGGTGAGGGTTAAGGAAGAGTGCCTTCCTGGAGTAGACCATATAGACTTTTCTGGCCCTTTAAAAGATTAACTATTCAGAAATGACTGAGTGTTCACACAGATATGGATAATGTCCACACATTTGGCCATGAAGTTGGTAAAATACTGTAATCTTACAACAAACTCAATCTTTATTATCTTTTTATGCAGACATAGTTGCATTCCAAATTATGCATTTGTACATCACACACAACAGGTTTAGGTGGTGTTATCCAAAGGAAGAAGGTGTTTTCCACCATATAGGTGGGGCAGAAATATTCAATGTACATGTAATTCATGAATTGGTCATGGGTATATATTTACCACAAATAAATTACAAGGTTATTTCTAAACACACTTAATTATGACCCAGCAAGCTTTTTATATCTAAGAATTCATCCACCATACCTAGCTATTTGGTCAAGTTCTACATCTGAGAGAGGATTTCCCTGTTTAGATAACAAGTGCTTCAACATAGAGAGTCTGGTGTCTTTCTCTGGCATCTGCACATAAATTCTCTTAGCAAATCGTCTGAAGAAAAAAAGTCAGGTAGAAAGTATTCAGAAATGAAAATAAAGGATGCAATCATTTGTTTTCTTTGTACAATAAATATACATAAATACCTTACAATAAAAAAAATCTGTGAGCTAATGCTCACTAGCGATACCCAGACTTTACAAAAAGTATTCAGTCAACAGGAAGTAGTTGACCAAGTATATCGCTATACTCCATATGGTACTATAGGATAAAGAAATATGCAAAATATCAGGCTTGCTTAGAAAACAATAATTTTTGTTACGGACAAACAGAGAAGGGTTAAAAATTAACCCCGTCTTCTTCAAAGCAGGGGGATAATTATGTATATAAATAAATAAAACACATAATTGTCTTTGCTGTAATTTACAAAATCCAAAAATATATTTTTCTGAGCATTTAATGTGTTGTGGCTACCCATATTAACATCTGTACTGAGGTGTTACAAAAGTAATCTTGATCTGTGCTTACAAACACAACAAAGTGTCTCCATCAATATCAGAGTCAACCAATCTATGTTTAACTACCAACCTTAGAACTGCATCATCTAGTTCCTGAGGTCTATTTGTAGCCCCCATTATCAGTATTTTATCATCAGAGCAACCAGTTACCTGCAAATATACAATTAAATTGTCATAAACTTATAATTTACCTTGTTTTTGTTTGTTTATATAACTGATTGTTACTCTGTTGTAAATAAACAAAAATATCCTTAGTTGCATCCAGGTAGGTTTCAGACATTAATATTATACCATAACTGCAGACAATATGAGAATAAATAAATGCTTTCTGTTACTTTTTTTTATCTTTCCAATAAAGGGCAATAATCTTGTGTCCCATTCAGTATGACATGTAACTAGTCCTCATAATATGTTATTTTGTACATATTTCCTACTTTATCCATGCTGTATACAAGATGAAAACAATTATTGACCAGGCAGAGAAATGAATATTAATTTTATTTAACAGAAGTAAAACTCTGCAGACGAAATGTACCAATAGATTAATATACCAGCTATGAAAGAACAGGTCAAACTGCACTAAGAATTCTGTTTTAAGTCTACGACTAGATCTTACCACTTCAAACTGCACTAAAAATTCTGTTTTAAGTCTACGACTAGATCTTACCCCTTCAAACTGCACTAAGAATTCTGTTTTAAGTCTACGACTAGATCTTACCTCTTCAAACTGCATCTAAGAATTCTGTTTTAAGTCTACGACTAGATCTTACCCCTTCAAACTGCACTAAGAATTCTGTTTTAAGTCTACGACTAGATCTTACCCCTTCAAACTGCACAAAGAATTCTGTTTTAAGTCTACGACTAGATCTTACCCCTTCAAACTGCACTAAGAATTCTGTTTTAAGTCTACGACTAGATCTTACCCCTTCAAACTGCATCTAAGAATTCTGTTTTAAGTCTACGACTAGATCTTACCCCTTCAAACAGCACTAAGATTTCTGTTTTAAGCCTACGACTAGATCTTACCCCTTCAAACTGCACTAAGAATTCTGTTTTAAGTCTACGACTAGATCTTACCCCATCAAACTGCACTAAGAATTCTGTTTTAAGTCTACGACTAGATCTTACCCCTTCAAACAGCACTAAGAATTCTGTTTTAAGCCTACGACTAGATCTTACCCCTTCAAACTGCACTAAGAATTCTGTTTTAAGTCTACGACTAGATCTTACCCCATCAAACTGCACTAAGAATTCTGTTTTAAGTCTACGACTAGCATCATTTTCTCCTTCTCTTCTCTCACACAACAAGGAATCAACTTCATCTAGAAATAAATTTCTGTTTTTTATGCTGTACACATGTAAAACAATCATTTCGAAGTAACTTGGAAAATAATGATACCATTACAAGTTTATTATTTTAAGGTATCCGACCCATAATTGACCACGTGATCATATTTGGTGTCCCGGATGTCCATTGTTTGTCAATGGAGCAGACCTCGGTAATGTTCGGCAAACATCGGAACTACTATTTGAGCAACTAATTTTTTTTCTCAAAACTGTTAACATTGACTCAAAGTAAAACAATATATTTACTTTGTATCATTAATTAGTAATATATTGAGTAAATAAATTTGCATTTCTTGGTCTAAAAATAAAATTAAACGGTGACTTCAATTATGGGTCGGATACCTTAATTTCACATTATTACATAAAGTTGTCAGTGATTAATATTTTCTTTTCAATAATGTTAATTAACAGCTATCAACATAATGTGATGTCCAGATATGGTAATCAAGATACAGTACATTAATTTTTGAGTTTTAAAGTTGTGCTAGAAGTAAAGAGACCGACATAATGCCTGTCCCAAACCATTAGTAAACCCAGGCAGCCACACCCTTCATTACTGCCATGACCAGGCCGACATAATGCCTGTCCCAAACCATTAGTAAACCCAGGCAGCCACACCCTTCATTACTGCCATGACCGGGCCGACATAATGCCTGTCCCAAACCATTAGTAAACCCAGGCAGCCACACCCTTCATTACTGCCATGACCGGGCCGACATAATGCCTGTCCCAAACCATTAGTAAACCCAGGCGGCCACACCCTTCATTACTGCCATGACCGGGCCGACATAATGCCTGTCCCAAACCATTAGTAAACCCAGGCGGCCACACCCTTCATTACAGCCATGACCAGGCCGACATAATGCCTGTCCCAAACCATTTGTAAACCCAGGCGGCCACACCCTTCATTACAGCCATGACCGGGCCGACATAATGCCTGTCCCAAACCATTTGTAAACCCAGGCAGCCACACCCTTCATTACTGCCATGACCGGGCCGACATAATGCCTGTCCCAAACCATTAGTAAACCCAGGCAGCCACACCCTTCATTACTGCCATGACCGGGCCGACATAATGCCTGTCCCAAACCATTAGTAAACCCAGGCGGCCACACCCTTCATTACAGCCATGACCGGGCCGACATAATGCCTGTCCCAAACCATTAGTAAACCCAGGCGGCCACACCCTTCATTACTGCCGTGACCGGGCCGACATAATGCCTATCCCAAACCATTTGTAAACCCAGGCAGCCACACCCTACATTACTGCCATGACCGGGATACAAATCTATGTTTTACGTAATGTTACTTTCAACTATTTTTAATTGTACTACTACACGTTTACAGCCATGGACATTTGTTAGCCCAGAAAACGTTATCAACATTTTAGTAACTTTTAGTTACATTACTAAACATGAAGCAACTACAGACATTATAAGGATATTTTGTGATCCAAATACTTCACATTAATTTTTCAGTTTAAATATATGCTTAAAGTAAAAACATTGGAGTAATGCTGAGCCACAATTTTGTATTTAAGATGTCTACATGCAACCGCCTTACTTAGAAGTCAATTACAAAATCAAATCTGGTTTTGAGTGATTCTGTCTACAAGGTTTAACCTTGTTCAATTCTTAAAAAATTATAGGACATCATCTATGTGACCACAGTTATGTGCAAAGATGCAAGATATAATAAACTAAATAAAAAATGTGTTAGCATGGAAACATTGTTATTACAACTTTATTCTTAAATCGCTTCTCGGAATTCAAGAGTGCAATAAGCACAAATAGAAGGCTGAAGTTCTTTAGCTAAGGCAAACATGTAAACACCTACCCATAAAAACTTGAAGGCTGAAGTTCTTTAGCTAAGGTAAACATACCTACCCATGAAAACTATAGAAGGCTGAAGTTCTTTAGCTAAGGCAAACATGGCTCTCACCAACTTTTCTCCTTCACCAACCTATAAATATGTATATAATGTGAACAACTGTGTTTAGAGATTCACTATTCTTGCCTATCTACCATTGTATATATGAGATACAATAAATTCTTTCCTGTAACAAATTCTCATGTGCTTTCTTAATTGTACACATGTGTATATATTTTTATATAAAATACATGTTATAGTTACATTAATTAAATGATAAATAATGATAAATTAGAAAATTGGATACAGACATTTTCAATTTTATCAAATTTAAATTAAAAAATGAAACTTACCCATTTTGATGTCAAACTTGAGGCACTGATATTGAAAAAGGTAGCACTTGATTCGCTGGCTACAGCCTTAGCCTACAACAATAAATGATTACATATCACAAAGGTAGCACTTGATTCGCTGGCTACAGCCTTAGCCTACAACAATAAATAACACATATCAAAAAGGTAGCACTTGATTCGCTTAGCCTACAACAATAAATGATCACATATCACAAAGGTAGCACTTGATTCGCTGGCTGCTACAGCCTTAGCCTACAACAATAAATGATCACATATCAAAAAGGTAGCACTTTATTCGCTGGCTACAGCCTTAGCCTACAACAATAAATGATCATATGTCATTAATAACATCACATATGTTATCCTTCTCAGAACCATTGTTGTATAAAGTCAGTGATGTCAGTACAGTTATCATGAGTTGATCCACACTTAAAATAAATTGCTGATACATCATTTCCTTTTTATCATCTGCTCTTCACAATATTTAGGGGTTTAATGTAACTTTCAGCAATTTTGCAGCTTATTTCATGATGTCCAGTTTTAATTGAGTGAGAAAGCTGGAGTTTAAAACTTCCTACCTTCAGCAGGAAAATTGGCAATCCTTGTAAATTAAGTTTGAAGTCAAGTACACCCTTCCTAGAGTAAGGCTCGACCTTGCAAACTTTCAGTGTTGAAAGGTACATGATCAAAAATAGATGACTAACTACCTTAACAACTTAGTCACTCAAGCCCAATAAAACAAATGAAAATGAAAAATACATTGTGAGAGAATAAATGTGACCTACCAACATTGTTTTTCCATTTCCTGGAGGGCCAAACAGTAACAGACCTCGTGCTGGTGCTCTCAGTCCTGTGAATAGCTGAAACATAGAGAATAAGTAGGATGTGATTGGCTTAATTTAAGCACCATTGGTATGGGAAAAGATAAAAGGTACCTTTATTATTGATGTACTACCCTGATGGTATAGAACATAACAACACAACACAGATAACTTTTTGAAGTATGTGACACATACAGAATGAAATATCATCTTATTTAATACATGAATAGCTAATTCCTGTAGCCAGTTATTCTATTTAATGATGGCTTACACCTGGACTAACAGCAGGAAAAATTACTATCTCTGGTAAGGCTTGTTTACTGTAACATACCCATCCAATCCACTCTCACCCACAAAAAAAAACAACATAACTTTATGCTTACTGCTGATAGACAGGAGTCCTACCCCTCCCCACCATGATTACATCTCATCTGGTCTGACTGATGATAGACAGCAATCCCCCTCTTACCACAATCCTAACATGCTTACCTCTGGTCTGTTTGCTGGTAGACAGTTGTCGCCCCACTCCCCCACACACCACAATCCTAACATGCTTACCTCTGGTCTGACTGCTGACTACAGTTGTCTCCCCACTCTCCCCACCCCACCCCACCCCACAAACCTAACATGCTAACCTCTGGTCTGACTGCTGGTAGATAGTTGTCATCACCATCCAATCACCGCTACCCCTCACTCCCTTTTCAATCCTACCATGCTAACCTCTGGCCTGACTGCTGGTAGACAGTTGGCATCACCGTCCATTTACCCCTACTCCCCACTCCCTCCTATACATAATTTTAACATGCTTACCTCTGGACTGACTGCTGGTAGATAGTTGTCATCACTGTCCACCCACCCCTACCCCCTCTCATCCCCCCCTTTCAATCCTAACATACTTACCTCTGGTCTGACTGCTGGTAAAATTACAATTTCATGTAAGGCCTGCTTGGCAGCATCCTGTCCAGCTAAATAATTAGAAGACTAATGAGATTTTCTAGACATGACTTAGAATAGACATTGTAAATATAATGTACACTTAATTTTATTTGTGGGATACACATTTTCTTTTATTTTAAAGGGATGAGCAAGCAACAAATTTTAGTACTCAATTAACTATAATTTCCGAGTTGCAGAGCAATTAGGAAGCATGAAATTAAGTACATGTGTCAATAAAACAGCAATTTTGCTTAAACCACACTAATAAATGAACTGACAAGTGATGGCAGTCTCCATAACTACAAACAATTAATACTGATACAATACCCACTATAATGATCAACAATGTCAAACAACTTAAAAGATGTGAATTATGACTTGATCCACAAATCACAATAATTGGTGTCATGACTGTGATTGAAAATTATAATTAGTGTTTTCATTTAAAACTAGATGAAAAGTGTGCCCCCACGGCTGAGAATTAAAGTTTGATATGTTAGCTGTACAGTTTTTTTTCTGGAAGTCTGTCTGTAAGACACAATAGATGCCCCCACCTGACCAGCACCATAAGCAGTGTGTTGCAACAGGCAAGCACTACCTGAATTATTTGGACTGCAAACTGACAAAGTCCAACTATCTTTAATTTTATGAAAATATATATGAAATTTTAAAAAAATGCAATCCAACATTATGTGTGCAAACATGCTTTTAAATATAAATGCTGTAGTTTCAAAAAATGAAGAAGACAGCTGGACAAGACATGTAACCCCTATCACAGTTAATTGGTCTGCAAAATAAGTCTTACTATCTGTAGTTTTAAGAATATTTCACAAAAAATCAAAACTCTTTGGCCTTGCACACCTCTAATGTGTTCATATATCCTAACAAATATTAACAAAAACAATGTCACTTCAAAGATGAAGGAGAAGATGGCCAGACAAGACATGTACCCCTATATAGCCTGCAACCTACAAAGTCCAACTATCTCCAATTTGATGAAAGTTTAATCAAAATTAAAATCCTTCGGCCCTGCACATCTCACATTCTGCAAAATATAAATGTTGTAACACTAAAACTGTAGGAGTTAGCCGAACAAGCTAATCTGTACATACTAATCTGTAATCTGGATCCCATGGATGGACAAGGGTAAATTAATATCCCCGCCCTTACCCAGACTTATCATAACAAGACATTATACAAACTGAAGACAGAACACTACTCTCAGGTTAAAATACTCTCTTTGCCATCCCTATTTAAATATGCAAGGTGAGATATCAACTTTTCCTTACCAATATCTTTAAATTCCACACATGGTCCAGTGTCTATAATTTCTCCTAAAATAGTCTCTGCTAATTTTCTATCAACATTCTTCAGCTTTAATCGAGAAATGTCAATCTTTTTAGGACGGTTAGAAGGTAACTGAAAAACACAATAAACAATTTGAATTATGGTATACAAGCAGGTAAACACAATGACATTGGTTTGTACCAATTGACATTTTCAGTTGTTTGAAGGATTTTAATTTCATGGTTTCTCATTTGCTTCCATCGATATCAGGAAAACTGTAAAATTGTATTTTACTACGTACTTGAAATTTTGTTTTCCCTGAGTCTCCATGAAAGTTGATATTTGAGTTTTTGGTTTCCCAGTCGCCATGAAAACTGATATTTGAGTTTTTGTTTTGGCACTTGCCATGAAAACTGATATTTGAGTTTCAAGTCCCCATGAAAACTGATATTTGAGTTTTTGTTTTCTCAGCCTCCATAAAAATTAATATTTGAGTTTTTGTTTTCCCAGCCTCCATGAAAATGGATATCTGAAACATCAAAAAACCACAGAAAAATAGAAACAACACTGACAACTATTAGAATTATCTTTTTGACTATCATCATGATTGTGTCAAAGACTATCCTGCCGATTACCATGCTTTTTTTCGTATTGTTGTATGTGATGTGTTCTGTTGTTAGGTAGTGTTTGTACTTACTGTTTGGGATTGCTGTTTGTGATGTGTTCTGTTGTTAGTTAGTTTGTACTTACTGTTTAGGATTGCTGCCTGTGATGTGTTCTGTTGTTAGTTAGTTTGTACTTACTGTTTGGGATTGCTGTCTATGATGTGTTCTGTTGTTAGTTTGTACTTTCTGTTTGGGATTGCTGCCTGTGATGTTTTCTGTTGTTAGTTTGTACTTACTGTTTGGGATTGCTGCCTGTGATGTTTTCTGTTGTTAGTTTGTACTTACTGTTTGGAATTGCTGTCTGTGATGTTTTCTGTTGTTAGTTTGTACTTACTGTTTGGGATTGCTGTCTGTGATGTGTTCTGTTGTTAGTTAGTTTGTACTTACTGTTTAGGATTGCTGCCTGTGATGTGTTCTGTTGTTAGTTAGTTTGTACTTACTGTTTGGGATTGCTGTCTATGATGTGTTCTGTTGTTAGTTTGTACTTTCTGTTTGGGATTGCTGCCTGTGATGTTTTCTGTTGTTAGTTTGTACTTACTGTTTGGGATTGCTGCCTGTGATGTTTTCTGTTGTTAGTTTGTACTTACTGTTTGGAATTGCTGTCTGTGATGTTTTCTGTTGTTAGTTTGTACTTACTGTTTGGGATTGCTGCCTGTGATGTGTTCTGTAGTTAGGTAGTTTGTACTTACTGTTTGGAATTGCTGTCTGTGATGTTTTCTGTTGTTAGTTTGTTCTTACTGTTTGGGATTGCTGTCTGTGATGTTTTCTGTTGTTAGTTTGTACTTACTGTTTGGGATTGCTGCCTGTGATGTGTTCTGTAGTTAGATAGTTTGTACTTACTGTTTGGAATTGCTGTCTGTGATGTTTTCTGTTGTTAGTTTGTACTTACTGTTTGGGATTGCTGCCTGTGATGTGTTCTGTAGTTAGGTAGTTTGTACTTGCTGTTTGGGATTGCTGCCTGTGATGTGTTCTGTAGTTAGATAGTTTGTACTTACTGTTTGGAATTGCTGTCTGTGATGTTTTCTGTTGTTAGTTTGTACTTACTGTTTGGAATTGCTGCCTGTGATGTGTTCTGTAGTTAGGTAGTTTGTACTTGCTGTTTGGGATTGCTGCCTGTGATGTGTTCTGTAGTTAGATAGTTTGTACTTACTGTTTGGAATTGCTGTCTGTGATGTTTTCTGTTGTTAGTTTGTACTTACTGTTTGGGATTGCTGTCTGTGATGTGTTCTGTTGTTAGTTAGTTTGTACTTACTGTTTAGGATTGCTGCCTGTGATGTGTTCTGTTGTTAGTTAGTTTGTACTTACTGTTTAGGATTGCTGCCTGTGATGTGTTCTGTTGTTAGTTAGTTTGTACTTACTGTTTGGGTTTGCTGTTTGTGATGTGTTCTGTTGTTAGTTAGTTTGTACTTACTGTTTGGGATTGCTGCCTGTGATGTGTTCTGTTGTTAGTTAGTTTGTACTTACTGTTTGGGATTGCTGTCTGTGATGTGTTCTGTAGTTAGGTTGTTTGTACTTACTGTTTGGGATTGCTGTTTGTGATGTGTTCTGTTGTGAGTTAGTTTGTACTTACTGTTTGGGATTGCTGTCTGATGTGTTCTGTTGTTAGGTACTGTGAAATACTTTTTATTCGTTGGGTATCAATTTTCGTGGTTTTCGTGGAGGCCTCGGACCACGAAATTAAAAATCCAACGAAGAATAAAACTTCATTAACAGATGGGAACTTGGGAACAACGATCTGAAAATGTCCGAGATCGGACATTTATTTGTAAATGTAACATATGATTGTGTGGTTCGATCCATTACTAATGTTCAACTCAAAATCCATCTTAATGATTATATTACAGGTTTCATGTTCGAATTGTGTTTTTATTAAATGTAGGTATTATTTAATTGTAAAGAGTACGAAGAAACATCGACTTCCGGTCAAGGTTGGGATATATGAGGTGTTCATTTTCGATGTTAAAAAGTAACAAATTATTATCGGAATTATGAGTTTGGTTGCTCATTTGAACATAAATTAAAATAACAAATAAAATATTTTAAAAGATAAGCTATATTTTATCTTTATTAGTGCATATCAATGACACGCTATATCAAATGGATGTTGTGATAATACAAATGACATTAAATTATACCTTTGTATTTATTGCTACTCAACACATGAAGTGACAAATGCCCTTCGGCTAGGAATGCTTCTATTGATAACAATTAGAGAATTAAATAGATTCAAAGTAGTTTTTATTGCAATTAATCAATTAAATAATACATTACCGTGTTTATAATTAGCTATTGATTTCCGTGTTGTTAATTTTACATTCGTTACCACGCGTGTAAACAACATCATGTAATGAAACTGTTTTGTCTTCTTTATATGTTGATGTTTATTATCAACAGTGAACATGATTCTGCTGCAATCATTTATTTTGATCGGCACTTCACTTTTTGCATTTTCGGAAACCGTCAGTCCACGAATTTAAGGACCCACGAACATGTAAAATTTCACCAAACCACGAAAATTGATACCCACGAATTTAAGTACTTTCACAGTAATTTGTACTTACTGTTTGGGATTGCTGCCTGTGATGTGTTCTGTTGTTAGTTAGTTTGTACTTACTGTTTGGGATTGCTGCCTGTGATGTGTTCTGTTGTTAGGTAGTTTGTACTTACTGTTTGGGATTGCTGTCTGTGATGTGTTCTGTTGTTAGTTAGTTTGTACTTACTGTTTGGGATTGCTGCCTGTGATGTGTTCTGTTGTTAGTTAGTTTGTACTTACTGTTTGGGATTGCTGTCTGTGATGTGTTCTGTTGTTAGGTAGTTTGTACTTACTGTTTGGGATTGCTGTCTGTGATGTGTTCTGTTGTTAGTTAGTTTGTACTTACTGTTTGGGATTGCTGTCTGTGATGTGTTCTGTTGTTAGTTTGTACTTACTGCTTGGGATTGCTGCCTGTGATGTGTTCTGTTGTTAGTTAGTTTGTACTTACTGTTTGGGATTGCTGTTTGTGATGTGTTCTGTTGTTAGTTTGTACTTGCTGCTTGGGATTGCTGTATGTGATGTGTTCTGCTGTTAGTTAGTTTGTACTTACTGTTTGGGATTGCTGTTTGTGATGTGTTCTGCTGTTAGTTTGTACTTACTGCTTGGGATTGCTGTATGTGATGTGTTATGTTGTTAGTTAGTTTGTACTTACTGTTTGGGATTGCTGTTTGTGATGTGTTCCGTTGTTAGTTTGTACTTACTGCTTGGGATTGCTGTATGTGATGTGTTATGTTGTTAGTTTGTACTTACTGTTTGGGATTGCTGTATGTGATGTGTTCCGTTGTTAGTTTGTACTTACTGTTTGGGATTGCTGTTTGTGATGTGTTCTGTTGTTAGTTTGTACTTGCTGCTTGGGATTGCTGTATGTGATGTGTTCTGCTGTTAGTTAGTTTGTACTTACTGTTTGGGATTGCTGTTTGTGATGTGTTCTGCTGTTAGTTTGTACTTACTGCTTGGGATTGCTGTATGTGATGTGTTATGTTGTTAGTTAGTTTGTACTTACTGTTTAGGATTGCTGTCTGTGATGTGTTCTGTTGTTAGTTTGTACTTACTGCTTGGGATTGCTGTATGTGATGTGTTATGTTGTTAGTTAGTTTGTACTTACTGTTTGGGATTGCTGTTTGTGATGTGTTCCGTTGTTAGTTTGTACTTACTGCTTGGGATTGCTGTATGTGATGTGTTTTGTTGTTAGTTAGTTTTTGTTCTTACTGTTTGGGATTGCTGTCTGTGATGTGTTCTGTTGTTAGGTAGTTTTTGTTCTTACTGTTTGGGATTGCTGTCTGTGATGTGTTCTGTTGTTAGGTAGTTTTTGTTCTTACTGTTTGGGATTGCTGTCTGTGATGTGTTCTGTTGTTAGTTAGTTTGTACTTACTGTTTGGGATTGCTGTATGTGATGTGTTCTGTTGTTAGGTAGTTTTTGTTCTTACTGTTTGGGATTGCTGTCTGTGATGTGTTCTGTTGTTAGTTAGTTTGTACTTACTGTTTGGGATTGCTGTATGTTATGTGTTTTGTTGTTAGTTAGTTTGTACTTTCTGTTTGGGATTGCTGTATGTGATGTGTTCTGTTGTTAGTTAGTTTGTACTTACTGTTTGGGATTGCTGCCTGTGATGTGTTCTGTTGTTAGGTAGTTTTTGTTCTTACTGTTTGGGATTGCTGTCTGTGATGTGTTCTGTTGTTAGTTTGTACTTACTGTTTGGGATGGCTGTCTGTGATGTGTTCTGTTGTTAGTTAGTTTGTACTTACTGTTTGGGATTGCTGTCTGTGATGTGTTCTGTAGTTAGGTTGTTTGTACTTACTGTTTGGGATTGCTGTCTATGATGTGTTCTGTTGTTAGTTTGTACTTTCTGTTTGGGATTGCTGTATGTGATGTGTTCTGTTGTTAGTTAGTTTGTACTTACTGTTTGGGATTGCTGTATGTTATGTGTTTTGTTGTTAGTTAGTTTGTACTTTCTGTTTGGGATTGCTGTATGTGATGTGTTCTGTTGTTAGTTAGTTTGTACTTACTGTTTGGGATTGCTGCCTGTGATGTGTTCTGTTGTTAGGTAGTTTTTGTTCTTACTGTTTGGGATTGCTGTCTGTGATGTGTTCTGTTGTTAGTTTGTACTTACTGTTTGGGATGGCTGTATGTGATGTGTTCTGTTGTTAGTTAGTTTGTACTTACTGTTTGGGATTGCTGTCTGTGATGTGTTCTGTAGTTAGGTTGTTTGTACTTACTGTTTGGGATTGCTGTCTATGATGTGTTCTGTTGTTAGTTTGTACTTTCTGTTTGGGATTGCTGTCTGTGATGTGTTCTGTTGTTAGTTTGTACTTACTGTTTGGGATGGCTGTCTGTGATGTGTTCTGTTGTTAGTTAGTTTGTACTTACTGTTAGGGATTGCTGTCTGTGATGTGTTCTGTAGTTAGGTTGTTTGTACTTACTGTTTGGGATTGCTGTCTATGATGTGTTCTGTTGTTAGTTTGTACTTTCTGTTTGGGATTGCTGTCTGTGATGTGTTCTGTTGTTAGTTTGTACTTACTGTTTGGGATGGCTGTCTGTGATGTGTTCTGTTGTTAGTTAGTTTGTACTTACTGTTTGGGATTGCTGTATGTTATGTGTTTTGTTGTTAGTTAGTTTGTACTTTCTGTTTGGGATTGCTGTATGTGATGTGTTCTGTTGTTAGTTAGTTTGTACTTACTGTTTGGGATTGCTGTCTGTGATGTGTTCTGTTGTTAGTTTGTACTTACTGTTTGGGATGGATGTCTGTGATGTGTTCTGTAGTTAGGTAGTGTTTGTACTTACTGTTTATGATTGCTGCCTGTGATGTGTTCTGTTGTAAGTTAGTTTGTACTTACTGTTTGGGATTGCTGCCTGTGATGTGTTCTGTTGTTAGTTAGTTTGTACTTACTGTTTATGATTGCTGCCTGTGATGTGTTCTGTTGTTAGTTTGTACTTACTGCTTGGGATTGCTGTATGTGATGTGTTATGTTGTTAGTTAGTTTGTACTTACTGTTTGGGATTGCTGTTTGTGATGTGTTCCGTTGTTAGTTTGTACTTACTGCTTGGGATTGCTGTATGTGATGTGTTTTGTTGTTAGTTAGTTTTTGTTCTTACTGTTTGGGATTGCTGTCTGTGATGTGTTCTGTTGTTAGGTAGTTTTTGTTCTTACTGTTTGGGATTGCTGTCTGTGATGTGTTCTGTTGTTAGGTAGTTTTTGTTCTTACTGTTTGGGATTGCTGTCTGTGATGTGTTCTGTTGTTAGTTAGTTTGTACTTACTGTTTGGGATTGCTGTATGTGATGTGTTCTGTTGTTAGGTAGTTTTTGTTCTTACTGTTTGGGATTGCTGTCTGTGATGTGTTCTGTTGTTAGTTTGTACTTACTGTTTGGGATGGCTGTCTGTGATGTGTTCTGTTGTTAGTTAGTTTGTACTTACTGTTTGGGATTGCTGTATGTTATGTGTTTTGTTGTTAGTTAGTTTGTACTTTCTGTTTGGGATTGCTGTATGTGATGTGTTCTGTTGTTAGTTAGTTTGTACTTACTGTTTGGGATTGCTGCCTGTGATGTGTTCTGTTGTTAGGTAGTTTTTGTTCTTACTGTTTGGGATTGCTGTCTGTGGTGTTCTGTTGTTAGTTTGTACTTACTGTTTGGGATGGCTGTCTGTGATGTGTTCTGTTGTTAGTTAGTTTGTACTTACTGTTTGGGATTGCTGTATGTTATGTGTTTTGTTGTTAGTTAGTTTGTACTTTCTGTTTGGGATTGCTGTCTGTGATGTGTTCTGTTGTTAGGTAGTTTTTGTTCTTACTGTTTGGGATTGCTGTATGTGATGTGTTCTGTTGTTAGTTTGTACTTACTGTTTGGGATTGCTGTCTGTGATGTGTTCTGTAGTTAGGTTGTTTGTACTTACTGTTTGGGATTGCTGTCTATGATGTGTTCTGTTGTTAGTTTGTACTTTCTGTTTGGGATTGCTGTCTGTGATGTGTTCTGTTGTTAGTTTGTACTTACTGTTTGGGATGGCTGTCTGTGATGTGTTCTGTTGTTAGTTAGTTTGTACTTACTGTTTGGGATTGCTGTATGTTATGTGTTTTGTTGTTAGTTAGTTTGTACTTTCTGTTTGGGATTGCTGTATGTGATGTGTTCTGTTGTTAGTTAGTTTGTACTTACTGTTTGGGATTGCTGTCTGTGATGTGTTCTGTTGTTAGTTTGTACTTACTGTTTGGGATGGATGTCTGTGATGTGTTCTGTAGTTAGGTAGTGTTTGTACTTACTGTTTATGATTGCTGCCTGTGATGTGTTCTGTTGTAAGTTAGTTTGTACTTACTGTTTGGGATTGCTGCCTGTGATGTGTTCTGTTGTTAGTTAGTTTGTACTTACTGTTTGGGATTGCTGCCTGTGATGTGTTCTGTTGTTAGTTTGTACTTACTGTTTGGAATTGCTGTCTATGATGTGTTCTGTTGTAAGGTAGTTTGTACTTACTGTTTATGATTGCTGCCTGTGATGTGTTCTGTTGTTAGTTAGTTTGTACTTACTGTTTGGGATTGCTGTCAGATGTGTTCTGTTGTTAGTTAGTTTGTACTTACTGTTTGGGATTGCTGCCTGTGATGTGTTCTGTTTGACCTTGGAGATGATGGGGACTGACCAGGTATGTTTCCTCTATTTGGACTGAATGTTCTTGGCAGACTGTTACTTTTATGTACACCTATTGGTTGTTTCATACCTCTAATTGGTTTACAGGTAACTAAAAATGTAAATCTTTAATTATGACATTAACCAGATGCCTAAAATGTTAAAAGTTCAACTGTTTTATAAGTAAAAATAAAAATGACTGTGTTCACATTTATAAAAAAAATTGGAATTAATGAACCTGCACCAATCATCTCCATCAATGTACAAAAATAAAATATACACAATGCCATAAATAATTAAAAAATGTGTTGATCAGTTAAAAAGTTAATTTACTATTTGGCAAGAGAATCCTGGTATCTTAATACATATATGAGAACTGTCTGTATTGATGTGAATCAGTCTTAATATCAGTTATATGTGAGGATATACTATTAAATGAAGGTAATGACAAAATACTGAACATCAAGGAAAAAGTCAATCCAAAAATCTAAGTAAAAAAGAACAAATTATTAAAATTATTAAATATTTAGAAATTTATGTTTTATTCCCTGCAGCCTGTTAATATAAATAAATTATAAAGTTCAATGAACCCTTCGAGAGTGAATTTAATTAAATATAAGACTAATAATCAATACAGAAAATAACATACCACAAACACATATGGTGCATGCTACATTAATTATTATATATAGACACAAAGTATTGATTACTGAGGAAAAGCAGTGAATCTTAACATTGGAAAACAGCTGACACAAAATTTCTATTATTGTACAAATACTTGAGCAGGTTTATTAATACATGTATTACAGAAAAGGTAACTAGAGGCTCACAGTAGCCTGCAATTGCTCACCTGGAACACAAAAGACTTTCATTTCATTTTTTACAATTTACAGTTTCAGTAGCTGTAAAAGCTCCTACATGTAAGTTACTGGGTAAAAACTAAAAATTTATTTAAAAAATTGATGAAGGGCAATAACTCCTTTAAGGTTCCAAAAGACACATTCTGAAAAATTTTTAAACAATAAGTAGGTATTGTCTTTCATTTAATTTAGTAATTTCTTCTCAAGCTGTGTTATAGACTTTTATTGATGACACAAAAACTGATTACTTTGTCAGATTTTGTCATTAAATGGCCATAACTCCTAAAAAGAGTCATATGAGTACTCAAGAGAATCTTTGACTAGGTAATAATTTGTAAGCATAGCCTTGCTGATCAGTTTTGCAATTTAAAGTTTCACTCTAGCTGTTATGGCATCTATTTTACACGCCAGTATCTACAAATTTCATCAAAAATTGTTGTTTAAGGATAATAATCCCTTTAAAGTGTCATCGAACATTTATCAGACAACAAAATGATTGTAGACCGTGTCCTTCTGATTACTTGTGATTTTATCACGTTTTACTCTAGGCATTACAGTTTTTTTAATTTCTAAGGCAAAAGCTGGTATTGACATTAAATGGCAATAACTTCTACAAGAAGTCATCTAATACTTTCAGACCAATAAAGTTAACTGTAAGACACAGATTCCACAAACATTCATGAAGATCAACAAAGAACTATTTTACTATTGGAAGAGACCAATTTGACATTTTTTGTAAAAAATTAAGAGCCATAAATCTGAAGGGTTATTTGGCTTGTTAATCAATTTTCCCCAAGTTTCAAAAGATCTGACAACAATTGTTTGAAATAGAGAGCTAATAAGTATTTATTTTTAATAAAGGGCCATAACTCTGAAGTGGATGAAGCGATTTGGTTGGTGAACAATCTTGGCCAAGATATTATGCCCATAAAAATTTTCTACAAGTTTCATGAAGATTAAAAAAAAAATGTTTGAGATTGTATGAATGAATTTGTCATTCTCTTAGAAATAAAGGGCCATAACTCTGAAGTGGCAGAAGCGATTTGGTTGGTTATTGAACTTGGCCCAGATATTATGCCCATTAATATTTTTCCCATGTTTCATGAAGATCAAACAACGACTGATGAGTTGAGAGCAGAAATCACTCTGGATGCCTTGGGTGTCTTGGACAGGCATGTAAAAAGAGAGGATATTATTAATAACAATATAAGATCTATAAACAAATAGAGATCAGCATTTTAACATGATTTTGAACAAAAACACCCAAGCTTTAAATCCCACATCAGTCAAACAGTTCACATCAATTTGTTTAATTATTTTAACCTTAATTGTTGGTTGGTGAAAAATACATGTACCCATAGCATCTTCTTGAAGAAATTATACAGGGTCAATAAACATCATAACAAACATGACTTTACCTGGAACTCTACTAGATGGGACAGGTTTTAAAGCCTGTGGTGTGGGAGACACCCCTACCCCTCTACGCTGCCTCACAGTAATATTTGAGGTCAGTTGAGGAGCTAAAGGACATCTTTCCTCTGGTTGTTCTGAACTGCTAGGTGTAACATCTAATACTTGCAATGCAGATAAAGCTTTTTCTAAACATAAAATTTAAACAAGAAAATAAATAAACAAAACATAAATGAGCAAGGTATACTATGACAAAATCACAATAACAACTACACAGTGAACACAAGATGCCATAATTACACTGTACGAATCAAAGATCCAGCATGGATATCAATTTATGTTTTTAATTTTCAAAGACAATTATGGTTACTTTAAAAAAAAAGCAACTTTTTTCAACAAATGAAATGAAAATACTCTTATAATTTGTTCACTGACTATATTAATTTAATTAACTGGTTGGTTGGTTTTAACAGAATTCTGCAAATAGAAGTGAAATCAATGGTTTCACGGTACTTTCACCATTATCTGATATTTAAAGAGTATTACATGTACTTTAATTTCTGAAAGCACAAGAGTTAATAAATAGTTTCTATAATATTGCTCTCTTAGAAATGTTCACAGCATATTGAGTAACACATATACATGTACACATTATTACAGTGAAATAAATAAATACATGAGGTAAAATACCTAAAAATACAAAAACTGACAATATGTACAAAGGCAAGAAAAAACTGGCAAGAAACTCTTAAAGAACCTGTGGTCATGTTTTTTTTTATATTTGATATGTTTTTATTTTTTAACTATGTTGTTTTTGCATACATTATGTTCTTTATTATCTACAAATCAAAGGAAATGTGACACAGTGTTAAAACACAACATAAAAACTGACCTAAAACATCAAGTCTGTCTTTTGCCATGACCATATTGGTCATCATTTTCTCCTGTAGACGTCTGGCTCGGTCCCAGGCAGTACCTACATGTAATTAAACTCTTGTATGTAAATATACCAGCACAAACCTTGTAATTAAATTAATCACTAAAAGATGAAACAACAAATCACATAAATTAACAAACAAGTGTGGACACAGAAAAACGTCTCGCCTGCATTCCGCATCAGTAACGAAAATAAATTTCGTCATAAGCATTACGTAAATAGCATTAAATATCAGCAGCGGCCTGTATACAAAATATTGTCACCATACCCTGCATAGTTACAGGGGAACAGCCGTAACCCAAAAACTTTAACGTAGTCACTGGACCGTGAAATTGAGGTCAAGGTCAGGTGGAACCTACCAGACAGTTATGTACTATTAATCAGCAACCTATACACCAAATATTGTCATCCTACCATGCGTAGTTACAGAGGAACTGTCGTAACCCCAAAACTTTAACGTAGTCGCTGGACTGTGAAATTGAGGTCAAAGTCAGGTGACACCTACCAGACAGTCATGTACTAGTCATCAGCAACCTATACACCTAATATTGTCATCCTACCATGCGTAGTTACAGAGGAACTGTCGTAACCCAAAAACTTTAACGTAGTCGCTGGACCGTGAAATTGAGGTCAAGGTCAGGTGACACCTACCAGACAGTCATGAACTAGTCATCAGCAACCTATACACCAAATATTGTCATCCTACCATGCGTAGTTACCGAGGAACTGTCGTAACCCAAAAACTTTAACGTAGTCGCTGGACCGTGAAATTGAGGTCAAGGTCAGGTGACACCTACCAGACAGTCATGTACTAGTCATCAGCAACCTATACACCAAATATTGTCATCCTACCATGCGTAGTTACAGAGGAACTGTCGTAACCCAAAAACTTTAACGTAGTCGATGGACCGTGAAATTGAGGTCAAGGTCAGGTGACACCTACCAGACAGTCATGTACTAGTCATCAGCAACCTATACACCAAATATTGTCATCCTACCATGCGTAGTTACAGAGGAACTGTCGTAACCCAAAAACTTTAACGTAGTCGCTGGACCGTGAAATTGAGGTCAAGGTCAGGTGACACCTACCAGACAGTCATGTACTAGTCATCAGCAACCTATACACCAAATATTGTCATCCTACCATGCGTAGTTACAGAGGAACTGTCGTAACCCAAAAACTTTAACGTAGTCGCTGGACCGTGAAATTGAGGTCAAGGTCAGGTGACACCTACCAGACAGTCATGTACTAGTCATCAGCAACCTATACACCAAATATTGTCATCCTACCATGCGTAGTTACAGAGGAACTGTCGTAACCCAAAAACTTTAACGTAGTCGCTGGACCGTGAAATTGAGGTCAAGGTCAGGTGACACCTACCAGACAGTCATGTACTAGTCATCAGCAACCTATACACCAAATATTGTCATCCTACCATGCGTAGTTACAGAGGAACTGTCGTAACCCAAAAACTTTAACGTAGTCACTGGACCGTGAAATTGAGGTCAAGGTCAGGTGACAGGTGACTGACTGGCAAGTACTCATCATAAGCTACCTCTGGACCAAATTTGATGGACCTAGGGCTTGGGCTTACAAAGATATGAAGCAAGATGTCAAGTGTTTACGCCGCCGCCGCCGGATTCCCATACATATGTCTCGCCTCCAGCGACTTTCGTCGCAGGCGAGACAAAAACAAATAACATAATCTGAGCTTAAGTTACAAAGGGGCCTGGCCAATACAATCTTTTATAATTGATAATATAAAATGTATCATAATTTGACATTTAGTACTTATTATATCATCAACTTAAGATGGAAAAAAGGATTGTTTGTTTAAATGGTGTTGAATGCCACTTTCAACAATTTTCAACTTTATCGTGGTGTCCTGTTTTTAACAGGAGGGAAGAAAAGAAGCATGGAAAGTACCTGAAATGACATTTATAATGGATATCATAAAGAAACATGTATTTATAACTGATCCCATGAAAAGTACCTTGCAAGACAAAGAATTTCATTTTCACTATCACATATTTGACCCAGAGTTTTCATTGGCCAATAACTGTGTAGGCAGCATTAATACTAACACTGTTACACTGTGTAATACCATGTTTTCACTGGCACATGCTTTGAAACAGCTTTTTTTCACTGACCAATTATAATTACTGCACAGAGTGCATGAACATAACACTGTCACATATAAAATGTCAAGTGGTTGTGATAAGTAGTTGCTGAGAAAACCGTTACAAAAGTTATGTTGTGGATGGAAGGACAGACGGACAGAAGAACAGACACGGGTAAACCAATATACCCACTCTTCTTGGATCTAGGGTATAAAAAGAAACCATGTCTTTGGTGTGAGTCAATGAGTCAATGAGTCATAAGGTCTGTAGAGCTACTGAACAGCTGAAAAAACCACAACTGTTGAAACATAGGAAATGGGAAACATTATTTTGGCAAGTATATGACAATCACATAATCAGTACACTGTCGGTCTAGAGCCGATTTCTGAAAGGTTTTGGAACAGACCATTGCAAAAGTTTGCACTTCTTATTATTTGGTCATGATGGTGCGCCTTAATAAAATAAAATGTAATCAAATTTAGGAAGTGTACTGCTCTACATGTATACAAAACTTTATCATAAGTGTTGAAGATAAAAGATTTTCGGCAGTAACAACTGTTTACTGTTGAAAATAATTGTTTTAATTAGACAGCAACACAAAGAATACCTGATTTTTATGTTATCTACAAGTAAAACCATTATGTCTTCGGTAAACAACTTAAGCTGCTGGGTCGTATGCCTATTAAAAAATTTAGTACATAATTTACTGCGTCATGATGACCCTCTTGGTAATTTTTTAAAATACGTGTTTACTAAAACCCTGCTTGAATCCATCTTGTCAAACTCACCTTGACCAAAAGCAACATCAATGGCAATTCCCTTTTCAAGCTCGATAATACCTTTTTTGTACATTTCTATTGCTATATCTTTCTTTCCTGAAAAATAATTACTAACATATAACAATATTATATATAAAAGAATATATCAGGTTAACAAATTTACACAGGCTCTAGTCTATACTGAAATTAACGAGAAATGAAAACATCCAAAACATTAGGTATCATTACTAAATATATAAATTTATTACATAATATATATATAGCCTTTTTCCTATTGGCCGAAACCAATACACGTGACTTTCCATTTCCTATCATATTGGTTTGCAAAAAACTCATTCTACTCAATAAAAAACCATATTGCACTCTCGTGAGAAATTTATGAATGAAAATACCTAGCACGTGCTGTTTCCCCCAACGGAAACACGATAGCCAATCAAATCTTCTTTCTTTAATCCCCTAAACCAATCAAAATTATCGTTCTGACTGATGTTCGGATTATATTGTTGTTTGTAAACATGGTAACGTTGTAACGTCATCGAGTGAACGTAATGCGGATAGTTCTGGTGCTAATAAGCGAAGATTTGCAGATATTGCTAACTTGGAAATTAATGAAATCATTAAGAAAAAAGATGCTGTCAACACTCGCAAATCGGAAGAGCAAGCAATTATTTTTTTTCCAAATATTTACGTGAAACGGATATGTCAGTTAATTTGGAAATGGCGGACCCTCAGGAATTAGACTCAAATCTTTGTAAATCTTAGCAAGGACTGAGGATGGGACATTGTACAAGAAATAATCAATGCAAACATTTCGTCATGGATTATGTCGATATTTTACCGATTTTTGAGAAATAAATATTATGAAAGACAGTCACTTTCGGTAATAAAAAAAACATATTTCATTTCACGACTCAATAAATTATGTAATAAAACAATTACTACACTCGAACTCGATCAATATGAGGTTTTATGGAGCAGGGTAGAATAATATTGAACTTGGCTTCGCCTCGTTCAATATTATTCTACCCTGCTCCATAAAACCTCATATTGATCTCGTTCAAGTGCAGTAATTGTATAATATTTTTTAGTTAATTGACAATACTTGTAAATCCATTTATTTGCATACAATGTAGTCATTAGTATTTGCATGATATACTCGAATTCCTTAAAGACGATGATCTACTGAACAAAATTATTACAATTTTTTTTTATGTTATATTAGAGGTGTGGGATAGTCACTTCCCGTCACTTAACTATTAGATTTCTTGACTATTTCTGACAAAATCTTAGTTTTGTTCACTTAACCCTTTTTTAATCATGAATAAACACAGAAGAAGCAAGAAATGTGATGGGGTCTGTTGAGGGTTATTAACAATAATTTGTACTTTTTATAATAATTTCAAAGAATTATCCTCAGAATTAAAGTATTTCTGGCTATTTACAAATGAGGACTTAACTGCATTAACTCATTTGGGTAATTTTATTCTTGAATGTCTTGAGATAAGATCTAAGTGGAAGCATAATGAATAATTATATTTCATGTATTTGTACTATTAAATATATGCACACACCAATTGTATATTGTTCTACAAACATTTCTATACCATTTTTATATTATAAATATTAATAGCATAAATTATACATCTGGCTTTGTAGGGCGAATTTTACTGTGGTTATAATCCGAAGATAGTTTTGTGATTTGTCTGATTAACGTCAGAATTCAGTCCTATTGCTCAAAATGTAGCAAATAAAATTTCAGTCTATTTATACAAAATTTAAACATAATATTCATCTTCTTTGTTAAAGCTGTAGACAGTTCAAAACTAAAGGGAAACAATCTTTAAGAAATTCTTTTTTTGTATTTGAAGATGCACATGGAAAATGCTATGTCTATCATTTTTCCATATATGGATAATGTGACCAAATTTTATTATAAACGTGCTAATTTGCATGTACTATAACAACCATTCTGTAGTAAGAATCCAGTAATTTACATATGTATTACCCAAGATGCAACATGCCATTCAGTTTCGGGTTTCTCAATGTTTTTCATGTAGTAAAGGGAATCAAACAGAGACATGAATAATGATCGATTTTAAACATGAAGCAGATAAAAAAATGATGACACTGTCAAAAGATATCAAGGTCGACCATGACCGATTATATGTGCAACTTCTTTTGGACATCAAAGTGCCCTGAGTGATTCACTCCCGCTCTGCTACATTACGAATAATGGGACTAAATTTGTACCCTTGCCAAAAAAAAAACCAAAACAAGCAAGGGTACGATTATTGGTTCTACTGGCTCTGGTCCTGTGTCTTTTAATATTTTATGTCATGTGTCCAATCATATAACTGTTTTGTAATATGATGCCTTCATGTGTTCTTGATAAGTTAATAAACATTCTTATTCTTATTGTCTTAACATATGGACGTCTCAAATTATAAACTTTTGTCTGATGCCTGTCATTATTTATAAATATAAATAGTACAGACGATTTCTGGTTGTCACTCACTTCATGTAATTTGGGGTTGCTATAGCAAGAGATCTCATTTATAAAGGTTATGTGATATTATTCTACTGGGTTGAATAATGGATATTGTGTATGAGTGGCCGTTCATGTCATAATTGCGTTACTTCTATTGCGTTACTTTTAACAAGTATCGCGATACTTTCAACTTCTATCGCGTTACTTCTTCAAAGTATCGCGATACTTCGTAAAAAGTAACGCGATACTTTTTAAAAGTAACACGTTACTTTTTTTTTCATTTGTAACACGATACTTTTCATTATCGCTATTTTGCAGTATTTTCCTTTGATCTTTGTGTGCGATTTTATTCCATCTCACTCTACTAGCGTGAGATAGGCCCATCTCAGCTCGCTGTCAAGACGTCGTTAAGTAAACACTGTGACGTCACAGTGTTACAAAACAGCGATAAACAGATTATTTAAGTTTTATGAAACTCGCTGCATTTTCTCGCCATCTCATCTCAGGGCTGTCGCCCTTCGATGAGATATGGACGAGAAAACGCATCTCGTTTCAAAAAACGTAAATAATCTATAAAAAGTACATGTAACGCAATAGAAGTTGAAAGTATCGCGATACTTATTAATTTCATCTCTTGAGAAAGAACCAATCAGAAAAAGCCTTACAGATGTAATATTTCATAGTCGTTAAATCTGGAGATATATATTTTGGGGCAGCACTAATGACTAGATGATTGTCCTGCGTAAATATTTAGATTATTATTTCACATGTAGACTATGTATACTACTTTGTTTCGACGTTCAACTTATAAAAACAATTAAAATAAAAAAATTAGAAATAGTTCTTCCGAAACATTTTATTCGACAAGAGTATGAAATCTCTTTCGGTCAACAATTGTTGGTAGGTGTATTTTGATTGGTTCTTTCTGAAGATATGAAATTAAAAAGTATCGCGATATTTTCAACTACTATCGCGTTACTTCTGAAAAGCATACCGTTAGAAATGAAAAACAAAAGTAATGCGTTACTTTTAAGAAGTATCACGATACTTTAAAGAAGTAACGCGATAGAAGTTGAAAGTATTGCGATACTTGTTAAAAGTAACGCGATACAAATAACGCAATTATGACATGAATGGCCACTCATAATTGTGCACATGTCTTAAAATTGACGACTTTCCAATTTAAAAAACGCCACCTAGTGTCCATTTCCAGTACTAAAAACTGCGGCTATAGCCGCAGTTTGTCCTGTTGAAATCTTTTGAAATGGACAATTGTCTTTGATAAATTTTCACGCTTCAGTTGAATGACAGGTGTCAATATCTGAGTGAGGAAGGTTATTAAAACCGCCTGTGGTGTAAACATGATCGTTAATTAATTAATCTATGTTCATTATCCTATTTACCTGATGTTAATTGGAGGTAGAACCCCAGCTGTTTTATAGCTTAAATAAACAAGGTTACCAGTGACATTCGTGTTGTATTCAAACTCACCTGTTGCCTATGGCTATAGTAACATCTACTTATAAGGTTAATTAGATGAAAAATTTAATTGGCATAGACAAACAATATTAAAACAATCCAAAATCTTTATTTCAATATCATAGTCTTTTAGTAATGATAGCCGTAGTTTTTTTAACAGGAAGTAAAAGGGGAGATAAATCATGTAAAACTGGAAATGGGTCAATTACTAGTAGAGCGATTGACCTAAATATATGTCAAGGACCCAAATCTTCATAGGTAAGGGCTAGGGTTAAGGTAGGTAGGGGCTAGCGTCAAAGTAAGCAGTAAATGTAATGTATAAAAGATGGGTGCCCTATTTATGTAATGAGTATACCATCATTTTCTTCATCGATCTTTAAAGCTTTGGAAATATATTCAAAGGCTTTCCTATGATAATGTTTCTGGGCAGCAAGTGCTGGTTCGCCAGGTGATGGATGTCTATCTGTCATCTTGGGACTAGAATTAAGTTGTGTTGTACCACCAGATTCTGCATCAGAAACGGGGACGGGATTTTGTCGCCATCTACTTCTAATGGGGACTGCAGATCTGGATCTACAGATAATTATTCCCAAAACAACCCACAGCTGAAATGCCAATGTTCGTAACAAGCTAAATAAAAATAAAAGCGGTGCTGCCACTAAATTCAGGTTTCTGCGATGAAAAGTATGTTCGAAGCCTCTCCTCTGGTTTCGATTTGGTCCTCCACCTTTATCGCCCTTTTTACGCCCTCCAAAACGTCCCCTGTCTTTTCGATTCATCCTCTTTCTCCATCATCAAAACAAAATGATGTGTATTGCCTGGATAATACATGAATTATGAATTATCGATCTATTCTTTCGATTTGTGGATTCCCTCAAAAAAACACTAATTTTATTTCGAATGGGTAAAATCCTAAATGCATCCCGGGCACGGAGTATGGATCCGTTTGTTCTAATCTCACCTTTAACACATATATGGCGGTCTTAAGTGTTTTCGATAGTTTAATATTTTCAATTAATTTAGTTCATTAGTTGATAATCACACGAAATAATTCTTCTTTATACTGAATTTAATAACTACTTTACTTAGGTTTACTTTAGGTTGTTTTACTGGTTCTGGAATTCTTTGCCTTTATACCGGCTCTGTGGTCATCGAATACGAGTTCTTGGTTCTTCAAGAATTTATCTAATCTGTTCTTAAAGGTGTTAACTGTTGGTGCGGTAACTATTGTCTCTGGGAGATTGTTCCAGGTTTTTGCTACTCTTATGAACGAGTTTTTAGGTAGTTCAGTCCTTGCTCTTTGTGGATAACTACCCAAGGCCATGTTTCTAAGTTGTTTTCTTCTTTTTATCAGTGACATATATGTGACATGATTTAAGAACAGTGAACATGTGTGTGAGTAAATAGTGTATAGATCTTATTAAGTTTAAATAAAAAGTATTAATTTGTAAAAATATTTATATTTATATGAATTCTAATGTCTGTCTGTTTGGCATTCTTATACGTATTTATAATGTCCTCATGTAACACGTGTCTGAGTGACGTAATAAAGAATCTGAATCTGAACTGTATAAGAAATAAGTGTAATATGCTTTCAATAACTAGTATAATGAGGTAGTACACAAGAAGTTCGGGCTCTATATATTGAAATAATTAAAAGAGAAAGATCCGCATTGAATTTTATTTAAGCAGGGACAGTCTATACTATAAATTTAGTATAGACTGTCCCTGATTTAAGTAATTTTCCGACGCAGTCGGTATATTTTCGAATTTTGACCTTTGAACTAAAAGACGCTAACCCACGGTAACGTACTGTTATTGAAGACAAGCCTGCATTCTGATTGGACAAAAATAGTACAAAATTCTGCGTTCGAACAACCTACTATAGTATACTCTGAAAAGCATTTCTCGACAATTATTCCAGCAGACTGGTGTTTTTAAACAATTGGTAGTCGTAATTTTACTTTAGAGAATTATTTTTATGCCAAAAGAATGCCATTCAGAACTGATAAACAATAATTACATGATAAAATTGTAACTTTCGCGCATTTCGTATGGGATGGAATTGTATTTGCTTTGTTGACCATCGTATCTGCACACAATCCTCACGCCGATTTTCTTCATTTGACCTCCTGACACACGCACTTTCTCTCCCTATCTTGAAATTATTGTCATACAAATGGTCCTACACAAAGGTAAGTAGGTCATTGGTAATTGTCAGAACGCCACGGTGGTTCGATAACACATTTTGTTTACTATACACACAGTGCATATAATTTAGAGTAAAATTCACTGATTGTTTCGTTGCAATTATTTATTTAGACCATACGGTTTATCTCAACAACAACCCCCCCCCCCCATTTTTGGGATAGCATACACATTACCGATTTCAATAAGCATTGAATTGACATTTTGTGTTCATGTTAATATATTTTACTTAAAAGTTCCCATTTGAAAAGATTGTCAAATTTTATAGCAAACTGTAATGAATACAGAATAGAATAGAATAGTTAATTTACTTGATGCAGGAATTTCAAAGTACATATCGAAATTTATTTTTAAAAATAGGTGCTGTTTTGAAATTTTAAAATGTTAACTAACTTTTTTTCGAGTTAATATATACGATACAGCACAAGAAAAAACCTACAACTCCGAATACATAGAAAGGTTTGTTTTTTTATTTACCATGTTGGTCTACTTCTGAAATAGCTTTTCATTGGGGATATTTAAATATGTTTATTATTAGCTCTATGATTTTTAAAGCCATTAATGCATATCTCCTTTCTTTGCGTCCGTCGTCATTCACGCGCAGACAGAAGATGGAGCTCTAATTGCAAAGTCTCTTTTTGATAATACACTATGATTAAAAAACATTTTTTTAAATCCATGAATGTAGCAACCTTCTTATATTATAGCCTTATTTTGATTGGATACAGTTCGCAACACGTTAATTATTTATCTGCCCTACACACATCAATGAAAGAAAACGTTAATGTTTCTTGTCTCTCTCTCTTTCGTTTGATAATGTTTTTACAAGTTTTTTCTTATTGATGTTTGTGTAGTTTCCGTTCTACCTTACATACATCTCAAAGAGTTATATGCGTCGAATATCTTTTTTAAAGATAGTACTTGTTTTATGATTAGGTAGTATATTCACTTCATTTGAGTAGGATGGACTTTATTTACTTTCTCATACGTTTATACTGAGTCTAAAAAACATGGAAAAAGACTAACTTAAAGACAGTTGCAAAAAAGATACGTTATTCTCTTCAAATATATGCAGTTAACCAGGTTAAAAAAATAAAAATTCAACAAATCCCCCGTCCACGTGCCCCTGTCCCTGGTTCATATAGTAATAAAATATGAGAACTTATGAAATCTGTAGCCAAGCCAAAAATGGATGAAAATTACACAAGACAAAAGAAAAGTTTACTTATTCTCACTAATGAGACAGCGTGGTACCTATTTTTAGCCGGTTGAGATATCCCACTCTCTGGCACAGAGAACATAACTGGTTCCCAGATATAACCTCTGCCACACGTCATCCTCCATTCACTGCGTGACTACATTTGTCGTCTGCCCGTGACGTTTGTAAACAAAGAATTTAACTATATTGTAAAATAACACACGAGATCTTATTTATTTTCATTTAGTCTATTTATATACTTTTGTTAGTTTTACTTTGAAATTACTGCGTTTGTACGCGAAGCTTATCCGCCGTGAGAGATATCTCTCATAGTGTCAACCAATAGTATGGCAGAGGTGATTGTGATTGACGTAGGATACCCAGAATCCTTTGCGTGGAGATTGGAGATATCCTTATCTCAACCCATGGGTGAGATTAACCTGGTCTCCTGGTGCAATATTTTTCATTGACGCAAGCTTCACTTCAAATATAACACCAGGTCAGGACCTCCGATATAAGCATTTTCATTGGTTAATAATACGACGCCATTTAATATCACATACACATGACACTCTTTTTTAAAATATAAGAATACCTTTTTTTATAAAATTTAAATATAAATTACATTTAAACATTACGTTTAAATTATAAAATCATAATGTAAACTCAGATGAGAAATGTAAACATTGAACGTCACAAAGAGAATGACGTCATAATACGTTCGGTCTACTTGAACTTATCTATAATACTAAATGATTAGTCTAGAGAATACCCGAACGTCAAATTTCAACGCTGTCACCGTTGAAATCCAATGCTCCTGACCTGACGTTATATCCGAAGCCCGCTTAGGCTCATGAGGATATCATCGTCAGGCAATCGGAACATCTCTCGGCCATTTCCGTCAAGGGTCGAGAAAGTGACCTCGGAGGTAAGTGATCTCCATTTTGAACTATTTTCAGTGGTTTCAAAGAATTTGTGACGTCACAAGTTTGTTTGTGACGTTTCAGTTCATTCATTTGATTGGCTTGTCATTGACGTTTAGTTGATTGTTACTGATGACGTCAGATTGTAAACAAATACTTATCCATTTAGGAAGGAAGGAATTTTTTGGCAGTGTTAGCGAATTTAAGTTTACAATCTTGTATTAGATTTTTAGTTCTGCTTCGATAAAGATCTGTATAGTTGAATAATAAAAGGATAATCTATTTCATCGCACTAAAATAATGTTGTTGTGTAAACAGGCTAACCGCATCACATTTGGACCGATTTTTGGTCCATATCCATACACTTACCTCCGAGATTACTTTCCGACCATAGGCGGAAATAACCGAGGTGATCCGATTGATCGTCAGGGTACCAGAATATGGGTGAGATAAGAATTTCACGCACCTTTTCCCGTAAAAATGTATTGTGACGTCAACTGTCGGTTCAGCAATAAAAATTATGAAATATTTGCTTTAATAGTTGTATTGCTTCACTATGCGTTTTTAAATATTAACATGAAAACAACATATCTGAGCTTCCATAAACCAATTTATGCCACAATATGATAGCGGTAAACATCAAAACAAACACGGTGACGCAATAACCTGGTCCCCTGGTGCAATATTTTTCATTTACGCAAGCTTCACTTTCAAATATAACCCCAGGTCACCACCAAATTACTACCCAGTTTGATTGGATGTTTAAAACGCCATGTTTTAGCTAACTTTTCGCGCGTTTTGTTCCGTAGGAAATTACTGTCAGAATACACTTTAAATAAAGTAGCTACCTGCTTATTGTTTTCAGGCTTCCGAATTAAACTGACCGTTTCCGTAGAGTTATTTCCACAAACGAGACATAAATCGATAAAAGCATTCTTTTGATAAACAGGATTTTTATTTGAATTTGATTTACCGGACGACGGACGTTACGTCATAATGCTTTGTATCGGAATTACGTCAGTTACAGTTAATACTGACGTAAATTTTGAGGCATTCCGAATGTTGCAAAACCGGTCAAAATTTTGGCTGGATTCATTGCTGGCATCCTCGGATACCCAGGGGTTATTCCGCTCGCTACATCATGGGTATCCGAGGATGCATTGCTGGTGACCTGACTGTATATTCGAACCGGAAGTCCGCTTACGGTATTGAGAATATTTAGTCGGGAGCCCAGACTAGGTGATAGTCTGGATGATAGTCTCGATCACCCAGACGCATATAATAGCGTCTGGGATCACCTTGTTGTAATTTCGCTACCAATAGGTGGAGACAAAACAATGATTCTATTTTTAGGGCCCTATTTTTAAACCAGGAAAACCATGCATACTTATAATATGACGTCACATTCAGATTCACGCTTGATTGTGCACAACAATAATATTTGTTTAATTAATTGATAAAGTTATATTTTATAAAAATATTCAAATGTACACTTTGACACAATTTTTTATACACTTCTTGATATGAACGGAAGTAATTTTTTAGATAATAAAAATATCATCCAATCAAAAATTACGCCCAGTTTTGGGCGTAATGGTAACGAATTCAATATAGAAATGAATCCAGACGCACAAATGTAATTAAGCGTCTGGATGATCGAGACTATCTGGATGATCGAGACTAACTAGGTGACGCAACATGTGTACACTGGAGATTACGTTCAGGGTAGATAACTCTATTTGTTGCCATCTTTCAATAAATCAGAACCGGATTTTATTTTAACGAATTAGTGAGAAATAGAATCAAACACCGGTGGTTGGGCAAGACGGGAAAATCTCAGACACCCGCGTGAAAGATTTCTTTAAATTGGCCTCGTTGAAGACCAGAAATCCTTTCACTTGGGTGTCCGAGATTTTCCCGTCTTGCCTTCCCACCGGTGTAAGATCCTATAGTTCTTTTAGAAGGCATTATTATTTGAAATTGTTTGTTTGTTTGTTTGTGTTTTAACGCCACTTTTAGCAATTTTTCAGCCGTATATCATGGCGTCTAGTTTTTATTGGGGGAAGAAGCCGGAGTACTCGGAGAAAACCCCAGACGTGCGGTAGGAAAACTGGCAATCCTTGTCAATTAAGAGTCGAGTATACCCTGCCTGCAGTGAGAATCGAACTGGCAATCTCAGCGTTGACAGACAACGTGATCAATAGTAGACGAACTACCTGAATCACTCGTTCACTGAGACCCCAAAATACCTTACGTGATCAAACATGTATCGATATAAGAGAGTAATATATGTATCTGGTCTTACTAAAAAACTACTGTTTGTTTCTCCTCTTATTTAATTGCTTATTCAATGGATTGTATGAGATGATAAGCGACGTGCTCATACTTTGGCTATTAGACGCCGACGAAAACAGAAAATACATTTAAAGAAATAGTCTATAGTCGGCATTTTGATGTGATGTGTCATTATTTTGGTCCAAGCCGAATTTACTGCCGTAATAATCCGATTTTAGTTTTGTGATAGATACGTTTGAATCATGAGTCCCAGACTTATACAAATACATCCTTATATGAAAGGGGGCAATATCTTTTCTGTTAATGTGTTGCGGGCAATTTTTATGGGTGTGTTAACTGTTTTTTTTAAATAAAGCTTATAGATTAAAGTTAACTGTTTTTTTAACCATTAGCTTTTATCTGTTTTCTCGAAAACTGTCATTGTTGTTATATTGAAAATTAAAACCCTGTTTGCTGTTAATAAAATTGCCGTTCGATTACTGGGATTCTGCTGTTTTCTGTTTTTTTTCGATTTTTGAACTCACTGTTTTCTCATGCAAATTGCTGTTTTCTGTTATCGTTATTTTAAATTTACTGTTATCTGTTTTGGGAAAAATTAAAAAAATGTTAACCTGTTAATGGACTCCCTTTAGCCCCCTTCTTATATGGGAACTAAAAGAAACCCTGCATATGTGTTTGTGCTTTGCATAACAACAACATTATTCCTTTAGAATGTTAATTATTCTGTTAAATCATAAAATATGAATTGTAAGAACAAATACAGGACCGAGAAGCTAATTTTTAACGGAAGAAATTTACTATCGTTTACAGTAAGCATACGAATCAAAAGGGTTGTTTCCAGACGTTGATCTAACAATTATGCACAACTACTGACTGGTTTACTATTTTTTCTTCCCTCTACTCTTTCAAGTTCTGGTAATCCTTTATTTACATTTTCGAGTCTGCGATAAGATGTCCGTTTTGGAATCTCCGCCGTGGTATCTGACAGTCCCAGTAACTATTGCAGGAGTTTACGTGACAGCAATAATAATTAAATCAGTCAGATCCAGACGATGTTCAAGTTCAGTGCTAATGAAAGGAAAGACTGTAATCGTAACGGGTGCGAATACAGGTATAGGACTTCAAACTGCACTTGAACTTGCAAAACGACATGCACGAGTGATTATGGCGTGTCGAGATAAATCAAAGTCAATGACAGCTATTGAATATGTCAAATCCAAAACATCAAACGGAAGTTTAGAATTCAGACAGCTGGACCTGGCGTCGTTTTCTTCCGTTAAGATGTTTTGTAAGAAAATTATGGAAGAAGAAAAAAACATTCATGTATTAATAAACAATGCTGGAGTGATGAAACATCCTACTGAGTTCACAGAAGACGGAATCGAGATGCACATGGCAGTTAACCACTTCTCGAACTTTCTACTAACAAATCTGTTACTTCCAAAACTAAAGGAAAGCTCGCCAAGCAGGATCGTCTTTGTATCTTCTTCCTTGCATAAACGTGGGGTGATAGATTTTGACAACCTGAAAGGCAAACAAACGAATGGATATGCCAACAGCAAGCTGGCAAATGTTTATTTTGCTAGAGAACTCAACGAAAGATTAAAAGGGTCCGGTGTTGACATATTTACACTTCATCCTGGAATAGTTGATACAGAGTTATCCAGACATTCTGTTTCTAAATGGGTTATGGCACTTCTATATCCTTTACGTTTACTTCTTCTCAAAACACCAAACCAAGGTTGCCAAACAGTGATCTACTGTGCAATCTCAACAGAGCTGGAAGGAAAGTCTGGTGGGTACTTTGGAAACTGTGAGCAAGAAGTTTGGCCCACAGTTTCTTGGTGTAATAAGACCCAGCAGAGATTGTGGGACAAAAGTGTAGAAATAACTGGACTTTAAACATTTTAGTATATCATGTTGATATTTATTGGATTTGATTTTATTTATATTTTTGATAAATAAATGTGTTTATTTGAGCTCTATATTAAAAGAATTAACCTTAACTAAATTTATTGCTGGGGTTTAAAGACCATATACCATCTATGTTGTCTTTAACTGGTACCTGGATGAAAAAGTAATGATCAGCTTGCCCTATGAATAACAAAGAGGTGCACATGATCATATGATAGAATTTACCAGGTACACACACATGGTTACCAGTACTTATAATAATATAATAGTTGGACCATCCTCACAAGTCGGGGTTTCTACATGTGGACACAGAAACCCTGACTTGTGAGGATGTAATTGGGCATGAAAAGCTGGTTATTAACTGAGCTGAAAGTCCTACATATGTTTTGTACATCATGTGTATATATAATTACTATTTCAAATTACAGTGCTGGGTGACACATGGATGCGGAGTCAACATTTTCTAGAAGGTGACCATGTTTACATGACTGCAGTTCTTGTGTGAAGATCTGGATAATTTGAAATAAAGCTTGTGTGAGGAATTCAAATGTAATGATGCTACCTGCAAATAGGCGTTGTGTGATTTTTGCCGATTACGACAGATACGCTCTTCATTTGTAGTAATCAACAATACGTCATTTACATTAGTGTAACTCGAGCCTGTACTTAATCTTATGTTTCATCTTCATGAGTTGATTTCTTGAAATGCGACATTCCTTAGATGTGTAAGCAATAGATAGTGACATGTATTTGGTAGAACATGATGTACGCGAAATAAAAGTATCCCGTGTTTCCGAAAGAAAAATGCAGTCCCATATAGGCGCGCATTGTAATAATAATTGTTTTACGAGTCGTAATCAAATTAGTACCTAAACCGTAAATAGATTTAAAATATATGGACAAACGTACAAACAAAATTATTTATTACTGATTTAGTGACCTAATTATTTTGTAATGCATTCAAGGAACTTATTTATTTATTATTTATTTATTCTGCCAAAAGATTCATGCAATTACTGATCTCAGACGACTAATATTTATTCACTTTGATAAACATTGACAGCATCTATCCGCTTAACTGAACACATTCTTTGACTTTTATATCGCTGAGATCATAACTCGTGAAGGAGCAACACTATTGATGCTACTGTACACATGACAAAGACATTGTAAAAAATGTCAAATTCTCGTTATAGCGTTATAGCGAATTTAAGTGAACTTGCGCGATAATTCTTCGAAAAGAAAACGGTGTAGTATTCAGCCGGACGTGAAGCTACGAACTGCCGTTACCAGAACTATAAGACTATCCAGGCGCGTAGCTGCACATACGCGAGTACGCGGTTAAATCACCGTGATTCTGATAACCATAAAAACAAATTGCAGTCTATACCTGCAATCATTTAGTAATAAATAAAGCACATGAGAACTCTACAAAATGCATTAAATTACACCAGCGTTTTGAAACCGGACGGTAACTCTAGTTAATTTATGAAATGTAACTAGTCTAGCGACGCCATGCAGAATCGAGTGCTATACAGATTTGGTTTGATAATGCTGCTTTATGCTTTTCCAATAATTTGTATGCATTTTGCTTGAATTTATTTTTAACCTGAGCGGATTTTTTTTTGCCATCGAACAAATTTACCACTAATGTTGAAATCAACTTGTTTTATTAAACATTTTCTCTGTACATGCAAAAATGTCATGTGACAATTGTGAAGCACATATGTGAAATGTATGTATTTTGCTATAATGCGTCACATTCGTTTATAAATATTCCCATATGTTTGTATATGTTGTACATATGTTAGAAAGGCCGGTGGTCGAGTGGTTAATCTAGTTGGTCATCTGTTATTGATCCCGTGGTCTTTCAACGCCGTCAACACAGAGGTTGTGGTTCTAGTCTCACAGCGGGTAGGCCGGGTGTGCTCGACTCCAAACTTAATTGACAAGTATTGCCGTTTTTCTTACGGAAGGTCGGGTTTTTTTCGGGTATTCAGACTTAATTCCGCCCCATTAAAAACTGGACACCACGATATAAATGAAAAATTGCTGAAAGTGGCGTTAAACACCATTTAAACAAACATGTTAGACTTTTCATGTGAATCACACGTGTAAAATGCATGATATTCACATATGGGGAAACACATATTATTGTTATTTTACCTATATTTTGTGTGGTAATTTATCTAAATTCAGGTGTTCTTGTAAATTTTCTTCGTTATCAATTGAAGTTTTTTTTGTTATTTAAAAGTCGTGCCCAAATAAATATCACTTTGTTGTTGTTGTAATTTTGTTAAGTGTTTATAATCGTATATGAAGTGGAGAGTTTAAAAAAAGTGGGTCTGTCAACCACTTGAACAAGATTTAACGATCGCTAATAAGTAAAGCAATTGACATTTAGCCGCGATAAAAGTTGATATCGACGTACATGAGGTAATGTTGTGTAAAGACAACTCAGTGGTACCGGTAGTGTATAATTTTACAGCATTTCATGATTTACATTCAATTTCGAAATTCTTTTCTTAGTTAACATCTGCTGCCCTGTCTATAGTGGTTGTGGCATCTTTTGGACTAAAACAGTAATGAATTATTATTGGGGCACAACCCGTTTACATCTGTCAGGACGCCACATCCATGAGGCTGTAATACCAACATGCATAAGACCCTACATGCAGCGACCATAGCAATTAGGGGGGAGCAAGTGAAAGATTTAATTTTAATTAGATTGCACTATAAAGAGACTGTTATTAGAACACCACTATAAAGACACTTTTGTTAGGACACCACTATGAAGAGGCTGCTGTTAGGACACCCATTTAAAGAGACTAAAACAGTAATGAATTATTATTGGGGCACAACCCGTTGGACTTCTGTCAGGACACCACATCCATGACACTGTAATACCAACATGCATGAGACCCTAACACGAATGCTATTAGAACACTATCATAACAAGATTTATTTTAGGACATCACTATAAAGAGATTGTTATTAGAACACCACTATAAAGACACTGTTGTTAGGACACCCGTATGAAGAGGCTGCTGACAGGACACCCATTTTAAGAGACTATTATAAGGACACCACTATTAAGAGACTGCTATTGGGACACCACTATAAAGAGACAGCTATTAGGACACCACTATAAAGAGACTGTTATTAAGACACCACTGTAAAGAGACTGCTATTAGGACACCACTAACAAGAGACTGCTGTTAGGACACCACTATAAAGAGACTGCTGTTAGGACACCACTATAAAGAGACTGCTGTTAGGACACCATTATAAAGAGACTGTTATTAGGACACCACTATAAAGAGACTGTTATTAGGACACCACTTTAAAGAGACTGCTGTTATGACACCACTATAAAGAGACTGTTATTAGGACACCACTTTAAAGAGACTGCTGTTAGGACATTACTTAAAAGAGACTGCTGTTAGGACACCACTATAAAGAGACTGTTGTTAGGACACCACTATAAAGAGACTGTTATTTGGACACCACTATAAAGAGACTGTTATTAGGACACGACTATAAGAGACTGCTGTTGGGACACCACTATAAAGAGACTGTTATTAGGACAACACTATAAAGAGACTGTTATTAGGACACCACTATAAAGAGACTGCTGTTATGACACCACTATAAAGAGACTGTTATTATGACACCACTATAAAGAGACTGTTATTAGGACACCACTATAAAGAGACTGCTGTAAGGACACCACTATAAAGAGACTGCTGTTAGAACACCACTATAAAGAGACTGTTATTAAGATACCACTATAAAGAGACTGCTATTAGGACACCACTATAAAGAGACTGCTGTTAGGACACCACTATAAAAAGACTGCTGTTAGGACACCACTATAAAGAGACTGATGTTAGGACACCACTACAAAGAGACTGTTATTAGGACACCACTATAAAGAGACTGTTATTAGGACACCACTTTAAAGAGACTGTTATTAGGACACCACTATAAAGAGACTGCTGTTGGGACACCGCTATAAAGAGACTGTTATTAGGACACCACTATAAAGAGACTGCTGTTAGGACACCACTATAAAGAGACTGTTATTATGACACCACTATTAAGAGACTGCTATTAGGACACCACTATAAAGAGACTGCTACTAGTATTAGGACACCACTATAAAGAGACTGCTTTTAGGACACCACTATAAAGAGACTGTTATTAGGACACCACTATAAAGAGACTGCTGTTAGGACACCACTATAAAGAGACTGCTGTTAGGACGCCACTATAAAGAGACTGTTATTAAGATACCACTATAAAGAAACTGCCGTTAGGACACCACTATAAAGAGACTGCTATTAGGACACCACTATGAAAAGACTGCTACTAGTATTAGGACACCACTATAAAGAGACTGCTGTTAGGACACTACTATAAAGAGACTGTTATTAGGACAACACTATGGCTTTTACATAGGACACCACCCGTGATACGGCGACAACGAAACTGTTATTAAGGCACCACCTCCAAGACAGTTACATTACAATGCCACCATAACGAGACTGCTATTAGGACATCGTATGAGACTGCCTTTAGGGCACTATTCCGATAAAGAGACTGCTATTAGGACACCAACATAACACGATGTGTGTCATGTTTCTAGGACACAATCATTAGAAGACTGTTATTTTTATCAACATATACGATACAGCTTTTAGAAAATCATAACACGGTGTTAGATTGTGTTAAGGGCACTGCCATTAGACTACCACTAACGAGACTATTTAAGCGAGCATGATAATAGAACATCCCAATGAAGCCTGCTAAGAGAACACTGCTTAAACGGGCCTGTGGACTTTATAACCACAATAACGAGATTGATGTTACCTGCAGGACACCACCATACGGAGGCTGCTATATGAACATTACAATATTCCTTTTAGGACATCATTGTCAGGAGACAGCTGTTAGTACATGACCATAACTAGAAGGCATCCCTATAGCGATATTTTATTATAACACCGCATACGCGAGTCTTTTTGTTGAGCTTTGACAATAACTACAACGGGTGCAGGAACTTAATGCTCCTTGTGTTTTTTTTTGTTTTTTTTTGTTTGAATGGTGTTTTAACGCCACTTTCAGCAATTTTTCAGCTATTTCATGGCGTCCAGTTTTTATTGGGGGAGGAAGCCGGAGTACCCGGAGAGAACCCCCGACCTGCGGTAGGAAAACTGGCAATCCTTGTCAATTAAGATTGGAGTCGAGTACACCGTGCCTGCAGTGAGAATCGAACCCGCAATCTCAGTGTTGACAGACCACGTGATCAATAGTAAACGAACTACCTTGACCACTCGGCCACCGAGGCCCCCATGCTCATTGTGAGCCCAGTTTCTGTTTTTCACTCTTTCCTGTGCTTATATAATAAAAGCATTTTTCAGTTGTCTCCCCTTATCTTTTCTTTTGGATTTTTATACCCCCGCAAACTTTTTTGGGGGGTATATAGGAATCACTCTGTCTGTCTGTCTGTCTGTCTGTCTGTCTGTCTGTCTGTCTGTCTGTCTGTGTCTGTCTGTCTGTCTGTCTGTCTGTCTGTCTGTCTGTCTGTCTGTCTGTCCACATCTTTTGTTAGCGCAGCTCCTCCTAAACTGCTTGATGAAATTTAATGAAACAGCATAAACGAAGTACTTAATATGTAGACGTGCATGAAGGATTTTTATTGACCTTGGATATCATTAAGGGGAGATAATTGGACTTGAAAGCGAAGCGGGGGGGGGGGTAATCCCTTTGTGAGCTCGCGCTCACAGTCCACACTTTTATTTGATGTTATTTACTTTTTCCGACGCAGTCGGTATTATATTCACTTTTTTCCCTTTTACCTCATGACACTTCACCTCTCGAAAAAGCAAGTCACGTGATCCTAATTCTGTTTCTTGATTAAAAAACCAATTGGACGGGGGTTCGGAACAGGGTTGTAAATTGGCAAGTCACCTTTCAAATTTTGTACTATTACCGTCTGTTTATAAAATTATTTTATAGTGCAATTTAAGTATAAAGAACGATAGAGATGAGCTGCAGTTTGTAAAATTTTGTACAAAAATGTTAAATATTTTTTATTTGAAGTACAACGCAAATTAAAACGCATATTAACACGCTGGATTAATGCGGGCTTTTCTGGAGTGTAAGAAAAGACGAACGGAAGAAATTTTAATTTATTTCTTTATTAAATACAAATTAACAATTATTTTATATACATGTTGATTAAATCAAAAGTATTATTATTGTTCTTGGGCGTCCGTCATAGTTCAGACATAGATAGAGAGTTGTGGCTCTAATTGTAAAGTATACTTTGCTTATTCAGTAAATTTTAAACTATAAACAATTAATTAAAAAGCTTCTACTATTCAATTTGTCTATTTCAGTTCTACAACTTAGGCAGTGGGTTTCAATACATAATAGTAATAAACGTTCTTGAATACATGTACAAAAAAGTACATGTAGTTGTATGTAAATGGTCAATTTTAGATTAATTGTATGCTTAACAAATCTGTTAATATCGAAAACACGTTAATCATGTTAATAAAATAATCTGTTGAAATATAAAAGCAGGGGGGAGGAGGCACATGTATAAATTAATTTCAAACTCGTTTTACCTGGGACTAGTGTTAATTTATAGGTTTCTGATTTTTTGTAGTAATAATTATAAGGTATGCCAACATTTGTCCGTCAGTACTTCACCAAAAAAATTTCCATCAAACATTTCTACTCTGAAACGGGTAATTTGTATGAATTCTTAATAATGTCCTTTCGTAGTTTAATGCATAACTCAATTTAGATCGTTACTGCGTCGTTTTTAGAGATAGTACTTGTTAATTAATTATATTTTTTGTCTTTATATCTTTTTTACATTTACTTAATGCGTGCAGTTTCCAGTTTACAGATAAAAATACGGAACTTTCGTTCGCGTTTCCTTAGTGGTCAAGATTTTATTTTTATAATTTCATTTCCGGTTTTATTTTTCCCCCAAAGCCAAAGTGAGAAAATGTGTCATGTAGAAAAAAAAGAGAAAAAAAACCAGTATACGCAATGTCATGACATAAAGTATATAAATTTGTGAAGACTTTTTTGTTTTTGAACTTTTTCGTAATTAATAGACCATGAAATTCTTCTAGTTTAGAGACATTTAATTTGTTGAACGATGATTATATAGATCCCTTTTATCAAACCAGTTATATCAAGTAAGTATGCCAAGATGATACAAATAGTATTGTACGCTTTTAAAAGTTTTTCATAAATATTTGGAGTGACACCGTATTCTTTATGTTTTTCGTACAAGCATATGAACTAAACTCTGAAGTACAAAAAATTGTGACCTCTGAGTACTTGTTATTTAAATGACAACCTTGGTAGAGAATATATTAGAATATACAATATATTTTATTTGATAAGTACTATGTCAGTTAAACTCTTAAAAGTCTGCTTTTCAAGTTAAACATCTCAAGTGAAATAATTGTTTTTCACAATTTTGCATGTGGATATTTTTTCATGTGTTTAGAAATATATATATACCTGTTTGGCACATTCACTTGTCTTGTATGGTAAAAAAAATATGAGACACATGCCTGTGCTATTTGAGGATGTGGATATCACAGGTACCTAATGCACAGTCATTTAGGTCCTTCTGTGGGTGTTAATTTTTTTTAATGAGCCTTTTTTGTTTTCAGATACAGACCTAACAGCATTGTTCTCTTATTACATCAATTGCCTATGAATTGCTAAATGTTGCTTAAATAGGTGAATATGTGAACAGTTGTTTAACCCTCTAGTGGTGACCCATTAAATATGAATTGAAAATAATATGAAATTGTTTTAATAAGAGCAACAAATAGAAATGCATCATAAACATGTCTACATTTAATTTAGTTAAGTTAATCCTCTGCCATCCAATTCTTTTTGTTAGAGTGGGAGCCTGTGTGGGACCATGTTAAAAAAGTGGGACAGCAGAGGATTCTTGTACTACATCATAAATGTAGTGTTGATTTATCCTTATTAACTTAAAGCATGTTGCTTTTATAGTAAAAACTTTCATTACATATATTATAACAATTTGCATTGTGAAAATATTTTATTAGGGCCCCCTACTTAGTGGAGGATGCTCTATAGTGATCAGTCCATCTGTCCGTCCGAAAATAGCGGTAATTCTGTCTGGGCTATAACTTTTTTACTTGTATTGGTAGGCTTGGGATGTGGGTAGATATAATATCAAGGCAATGTGTCGCATACAATGATTTTTTACCTTGACCTCACGCCAGACCTCAAGGTACAGATAGATACTATCTAACTCATAACTGAAAAAACTGTTTTCTTTTCAGGATACAATGAATAACACAAAGAAGTCAGCAGACAGGTGTTTGAGAGTTATTCCCCTTTGGGAGTTTTACATATACATAACAGTACATATATCAGTTGTTATATACATTTTGTATTGTGTGTATATAGCTTCAAATAGTAAGTTTTTAATAACACTAACATTATAGTTATTTGAATTATCCATTAAAAAAAACTGGGTCTATTGTAATAATAATAATAATAAGTTTTATGTAAAGTCTGTATATGAGTTACATCAAATTTACAAACACAAGTTCTAAAGAGCATATCACAGCAATAACATTACAGTGTACATGCAAGGGAGTAAAAGTACATATTTAAGTAGTCAGAGAATCCTCTGCTGTCCAACGTTTTTTTTTTTTTGCGTGGGATACGAGTCATAGGTTTTCAAAACACTAAAATTATACATACAGTACAGGACCCTAGTAAACAAATATGAGCTGTAGGTAAGCTAAGCTCTAAAAAACAATGGTGGGCATTAAAAACAAAAGATATGAACACACAGGGTTCTCGTTAAGACGCGTATACGCGTCCTGGACGCGTCAAAGTTGTGTGGGACGCGCCATTATTAGATTCCGTGCATCCTCGGGACGCATCGCAGTCAAATCATTTGCGTCCCTAAAATCAACAGCACGTCATTTATGAACCATACTGAATGATTTTACAACCGGATGTAATTCTATTTTTAGCTGTGATGCACATCAGGTGAAAAATATTTGATCTCTGACAGTGACCGATGACTGATAATAAATGGCTGAATTAACAAAAATCTAAACAATCTTAACATGATTTAAATATTTTTTTTTAAGAAATTTATTATGTATTTAATAAAACGAGTTTTTATAAACCATAATAATATCTTTCTAGTACATCGCGCCGAAAGTAAACAAACACGTTTTCGATGTTGAATGGTTTTTAAACCGTAATGATTAAGTGAAACACCTGGCTTGCAACTTGATTTAAAAAGTTTTCTATTTGAATAATAAATTAATTATTTCCATTAAATATCAGTAGCTAGAGTTTGGAATCTGTGCTGGTTTACATAACCAATATTGTAATACAAAGTCAAAGGTTACAAAGAAAATATTTGCAGCAGAAAGATGAAGCCATGCAGACTTCAAATAACTAACAGAAATAAATGGTGTTAATTCATAATTCCCTTCCATAAAATGATACTAAAATCTTAGGATATATAAATATGGTCACAATAAAATTATGAGTATCTTTCCATGCTCATTCAGACTAAATTTTTATCTCAGTAGAAGCTAGTATTACAACCCTACATTTTTAAGTTTGAAAAGTTTAAATAAATTTCACAGCAAACTTCATTATTGAATTGAAAATGCCTCAACCCTGACCAACTTCTTACTTCTAAGTATACCCAGACAGTGAACGGAAATATATCATACAATATTAGGTCGACACAAAGCAAAACTACCAAAACAAATATTTTTAATAACTTTTCATTCTGGAAACATGTAGATTAAGCTGTCATGTAGTAATGCATGAGTTTCAACAAAGATTTTAGTATCAAATAAAAACTGAAGATGTTCATAATGTTATAAAACAAAACTTAATGCATTACTCATGGTAATGTCATGCAGTACCGGTAGTTTGGTTCGAGTCAACTTTATGGACTCACCAGGACAGATTGGGACTCATCATTCCAAAAAGTGATGAGTCCCAGGACTCACCATTAAAAAATCCTAGTGAGAACCCTGCAGTGAACTATAAATAAAAAAAAACTATTACTAAAACTAAAACATAAGTACTAAGACTAGATAAGATAAAACAAAGTTTGAGTTAGTATGTGATGCCTCCCAGAAGTTATATCAAGTGGTTTATTTACATTTTTAACATTTACATTTGCTTCCATTCCAAGATTTAACTAGATTTTTAAATTGCCTATGTTAGCTCAGTCTTCACGAAATCTTTCCAAAGAATGGTGGACATTCGGTCCACCAACTTCCCCAGAAATGCTGGACCGAAGCAGCTTTTGCCGGACCAAATTTGTCTGATGTTGCCATTGTTTACATTTAACTAGCTACCTTATATGCATGTAAATACAGACATAAATCTCATAAATAAAAGTTATTGTAAACATCATACTATTCATAACTGTTATAAACAAGCTGTGTATATCTGGACAAATGTGTCTAAAGAATATAAATAAAATAACATTTATTATACACAGAAATACTTTACAAAGCTGAAAGCAACTGCTCAATGGGACACCCATTTACAGAAATTATCATGTGGTCATTGATAACTAGTTATCTTTACTCTTCAATTTCAGCTTACTAGTATATATTTTATATATTATCAAAGCCAATGATTAAAATAAAATATGTTTTAAATGAACTTTTGAGTTTCAACTCCATTTTAAAGTGTTTGTTTATCAAACAGTTACGATTTTTCATTAAAGGCCGTTGTAGTCTACTTTTTTCTCATTTCTCGCTGTTGGTAATTAAACGTATCCCGGAAATAAACAAATGGCGCGTAATCCATTTGCCAAACTAAAATGTTTCAAAAATGAGTTAAATACGCAGGATCTTTGCAATTTTTATTGGTTTTACATATTTACTCAAAAGTTGGAAGTCTGTTTTAATCAGTACTACCAGATATATATAAGTATTTTCTGTGAATGAACCATCAGGGCAACTTGAACTTCGATAATAACAATGTCGGACTTTTGGACCGAGGAAACACGATTTTTTACCGGTCCAAGCGTTATTACATCGGTTTTGTCCGTCGGACCGACGCATTTCGTGAAGACTGTTAGCTTGTGACCTGATGTGCTCTGTAATATTGAAATAGAACTGTGGCGCAATATCAAATGTCACTGTTAATCTACTTTGTTTATTCTAAGTGTATTGTGTTTGGTTTTTGTCTCGCCTGCGACGAAAGTCGCTGGAGGCGAGACATATGTATGGGAATCCGGCGGCGGCGTAAACACTTGACATCTTGCTTCATATCTTTGTAAGCCCAAGCCCTAGGTCCATCAAATTTGGTCCAGAGGTAGCTTATGATGAGTACTTGCCAGTCAGTCACCTGTCACCTGACCTTGACCTCAATTTCACGGTCCAGCGACTACGTTAAAGTTTTTGGGTTACGACAGTTCCTCTGTAACTACGCATGGTAGGATGACAATATTTGGTGTATAGGTTGCTGATGACTAGTACATGACTGTCTGGTAGGTGTCACCTGACCTTGACCTCAATTTCACGGTCCAGCGACTACGTTAAAGTTTTTGGGTTACGACAGTTCCTCTGTAACTACGCATGGTAGGCTGACAATATTTGGTGTATAGGTTGCTGATGACTAGTACATGACTGTCTGGTAGGCGTCACCTGACCTTGACCTCAATTTCACGGTCCAGCGACTACGTTAAAGTTTTTGGGTTACGACAGTTCCTCTGTAACTACGCATGGTAGGATGACAATATTTGGTGTATAGGTTGCTGATGACTAGTACATGACTGTCTGGTAGGTGTCACCTGACCTTGACCTCAATTTCACGGTCCAGCGACTACGTTAAAGTTTTTGGGTTACGACAGTTCCTCTGTAACTACACATGGTAGGATGACAATATTTGGTATATAGGTTGCTGATGACCAGTACATGACTGTCTGGTAGGTGTCACCTGACCTTGACCTCAATTTCACGGTCCAGTGACTACGTTAAAGTTTTTAGGTTACTGCTGTTCCCCTGTAGCCAAGCATGGTAGGATGACAATATTTGGTATATAGGTTGCTGATGAATAGTAAATGACTGTCTGGTAGGTGTCACCTGACCTTGACCTCAATTTCACGGTCCAGCGACTACGTTAAAGTTTTTGGGTTACGACAGTTCCTCTGTAACTACGCATGGTAGAATGACAATATTTGGTGTATAGGTTGCTGATGACTAGTACATGACTGTCTGGTAGGCGTCACCTGACCTTGACCTCAATTTCACGGTCCAGCGACTACGTTAAAGTTTTTGGGTTACGACAGTTCCTCTGTAACTACGCATGGTAGGATGACAATATTTGGTGTATAGGTTGCTGATGACTAGTACATGACTGTCTGGTAGGTGTCACCTGACCTTGACCTCAATTTCACGGTCCAGCGACTACGTTAAAGTTTTTGGGTTACGACAGTTCCTCTGTAACTACACATGGTAGGATGACAATATTTGGTATATAGGTTGCTGATGACCAGTACATGACTGTCTGGTAGGTGTCACCTGACCTTGACCTCAATTTCACGGTCCAGTGACTACGTTAAAGTTTTTAGGTTACTGCTGTTCCCCTGTAGCCAAGCATGGTAGGATGACAATATTTGGTATATAGGTTGCTGATGAATAGTAAATGACTGTCTGGTAGGTGTCACCTGACCTTGACCTCAATTTCACGGTCCAGCGACTACGTTAAAGTTTTTGGGTTACGACAGTTCCTCTGTAACTACGCATGGTAGAATGACAATATTTGGTGTATAGGTTGCTGATGACTAGTACATGACTGTCTGGTAGGCGTCACCTGACCTTGACCTCAATTTCACGGTCCAGCGACTACGTTAAAGTTTTTGGGTTTTGACAGTTCCTCTGTAACTACGCATGGTAGGATGACAATATTTGGTGTATAGGTTGCTGATGACTAGTACATGACTGTCTGGTAGGTGTCACCTGACCTTGACCTCAATTTCACGGTCCAGCAACTAAGTTAAAGTTTTTGGGTTACGACAGTTCCTCTGTAACTACACATGGTAGGATGACAGTATTTGGTATATAGGTTGCTGATGAATAGTACATGACTGTCTGGTAGGTGCCATTTGACCTTGACCTCAATTTCACGGTCCAGTGACTACGTTAAAGTTTTTAGGTTACTGCTGTTCCCCTGTAACCAAGCATGGTAGGATGACAATATTTGGTATATAGGTTGCTGATGAATAGTAAATGATTGTCTGGTAGGTGTCACCTGACCTTGACCTCAATTTAACGGTTCAGCGACTTCGTTAAAGTTTTTGTATCAGGACAGTTCCTCTGTAACTATGCATAGTATGGTGACAATAATTGGTATACAGGCCGCTGCTCATAATTAATGCTATTTACGTAATGCTTATGACGAAATTTATTTTCGTTACTGATGCGGAATTCAGGCGAGACGTTTTTCTGTGTCCACACTTGTATTAGTTAAAGAGGCTTCTGACACCAGACACATCGTTTTCTAAAAATGTGAAAATAGATATGATTATGATGTTGATTTTAAACACAAAGTTCCGTTATTTATTTGTAAAATTACAAAAAATTTTAAAAATTATCATAGATTATTCATATACATCCTTTACTAACATAATAAGTTAAGAATGGTTTAAATATGACAGTATAATAACCAAATCATAGACAAAATATACTCATTTTGACTTGTTATTAACAACTGATAATAACACAACTCAGATACACAATTTATTTGTGTATACCAAATTTTTTTTTTAATGTTGAACAGAATTTTTTTTTTAACCATTTATAAATGTTGTTGTGTTTGTGCTCCATACTGTACAGTCCTTATTAAATTGGAATCTTCAAAGCCAAATCTCCTTGGACACATAAAAATATCACCTTGGGCATCTTTTATTAGAATTCATTTCAAATTGAATTAAATTAGACATTTGTATAATTTTATTGATTATAATTTATAAAGAATTACTTGTTGATTTACACTTTATTTATTATATTTCAATTACCAATTCATATTAATAAATGTTAAAATGAATGATGTCCAAGAACTTTTTTGTTTCTTAATTATTTGAACATGAAAAGAATACAAAAAGCTTACGAATGGATTGCCAATAATCATAAAAATATGATAAAACGATTTTACAATATAATGTTGAAAAGCTTTAGGATATATCATAGTTTATTAAGATTTTAACCAGGCAATTTTATACTGTTAGACAATTTTACTCAAGTTGGAGCATTTTTGCACAGAGCAATTTTTATGGTTAGTGTAATTGTGGTAAAAGTATGAGCATTTTTTATGGGGGTGAGTTTTCCATGGGGCAAATTGGCATGAATTCCTTATATACAGCAAACATTTGAACAAAATAGAAAATAGTCTAAAAATCCTGTACAATTTGTTCAAGTGTTTTTTTGCTATTGAAAAGGAGAAAGAAACACATTTTTTATTCCAGCATAAATTTACATATAATATGTAACTGTATAATATATAACATGCATAACCAACAAAATGCACTTAGGTGTTCAATATAAGCATTCAACCTCTGGAGCAGAGTTCATATACATGTGTATTCCTTAACAAAATGCTACAAATGGCTGCCTCCTTACATTTCCTGTTTTTAGAAAACATTACACCAATGTAGCACAACAAGCACTCTTTGTTATTTATAGCCATGAATTATGATTGAAGCTCTGAGAGTTATATGTGTAATATTTTATTAAAATGCTTTAAATACCAAACTTTTATAGAATATGATGGTCTGCTGAATTTGTATGACTTTGATGCAGGATGGTCCTTCATTGCACGAGAAAAGGTTTGTTATTCTGATTTTCAACTTAATGTTATATATCTAAAACAAAGCTTATTATTTTATTTGTTAAAAAAATTGTCAGCAGTTTAAAAATATTTTTGGAAATAACAGGTGAATGTCTAAAAGCTCAAAAGTTTGTTTCAGAAAGGAGAGATAAACCAAACACAAACCTCACAGTTTAATTTAATGATTAAAGGGAGATAAACCAAACACAAATCTCACAGTTTAATTTAATGGCCGATCGGAGATAAACCAAACACAAAACACAAACCTCACAGTTTAATTAATGACCAAAGGGAGATAAACCTCACAGTTTAATTAATGACCAAAGGGAGATAAACCAAACATAAACCTCACAGTTTAATTAATGACTAAAGGGAGAAAACCCAAAAACAAACCTCACAGTTAAATTAATGACTAAGGGGAGATAAACCAAACGCAAGCCTCACAGTTAAATTAATGACTAAAGGGAGAAAACCCAAACACAAACCTAACCAAACAAACACTACACTTGCACATTACAGACAAAATAGAAGTGAGCCTCAACAACACAATAAAAAAACAAGAAAATTAAATAAAAATATATAATGAAAATACAAAAGTAGACAAGATAAAGGACAGACGTGCACTGGAGGAAACTATTAAGTTCAGACTACTCATATTTAACAATGTATTAAACTTTTTCTTAAAAGTTTATTAATGAGCCTTTCTATTCCAGGATATATCTAATTTTGAGTGGCATTTTTTCTTCTATTTCTTCTGGAGTATCCTCCCTTGGTACATCGCCTATATAGCTATGGATTGGATTGCCTCACACCACGTATCTGCAGTAAGTCCCTGTATATTTAATATGCTGGTTGTTTCTTTGATTCTTTTTTTAATTTTACAACAGATTATAACGAAATACAATAAACAAAATTAAAAACAAAAAAAACGAAAACTGAAAAATGAAATGAATAATGAAAAGCAAAATGAATAATAATTATAATAATTATATTGCTTTAAGCTTCTGATTTATCAGAGTATAAAATACCAGTTTCTTATTTACAGAAGAACAGACGACATGTATGTTTGCTGTCTTCTGTAGTACTGCTGACATACATACTGGGATGGAAGCCATTACTGTTACAGTTCTCTCATTGTATGGTCATGTTCCTAGTCACTCTACTCCAGTCAAAGGTTGCCATATGGATTTTGTCTGTTCTGTTAATTTCAACATTGAATTTTGAACCTTTCATATCATGGATGGTAAGTATGTCTTTCCTTACCTTTTGTATTACATGAATAGAATTTTGTGTTTTGATTGGTCTAATATCTACTTTCTGTACATGTACTGAAACTGCTTGAAAATATGGTTATTTTTGTCCATTGCACAAGTGCTAATACATATGTAGCGGAATCTAATATTGAACTGTTTTCTGATCTGATTCATTTACATATTTGTAACAAAATAACCTTGTCAGCAACAATGCAGGCATCTACTGCTAATAGATTTGCTGGGATAGACGATTCTTGGTTTTATTCATGTAATTAAACTGTTATTGACTTTGATATACAGTCACTGTTGGACTTTATTAACCTTCAGACATGTATATTCACCTCGGCTACCAGCTCAGGGAATATTACTTTTTCTTTGGTTGAGAAAACTGGATATCGACCTATATCAATAGTATTTGAATAGTTTCATATAGGGTCCAAAAAATTTTCGGAACTATTCAGACCCAAGATGGTAAGAATGGTTTAATCTTCCATGTCATGGATGGTTTGTATTTTAAGCATTTCATATCATTTATGGTAAAGTATTGCTTCCTTTACATTTTATATCTAACATGTAAGAATGTATTCTGTAAACTATCATATCATGCACGGTAAAATGTCTTCCCTAATATTTCATACCATGGGTGGTAGCAGCCATTGAGAAAAATGATTACTCAGTTCTGATGTCTCTATCTCAAAGATTGACAATTTTGTTTAGTAGATTTAATTATTATTGTCTCGCCTGCGACGAAAGTCGCTGGAGGCGAGACATATGTATGGGAATCCGGCGGCGGCGGCGTAAACACTTGACATCTTGCTTCATAACTTTGTAAGCCCAAGCCCTAGGTCCATCAAATTTGGTCCAGAGGTAGCTTACGATGAGTACTTGCCAGTCAGTCACCTGTCACCTGACCTTGACCTCAATTTCACGGTCCAGCGACTACGTTAAAGTTTTTGGGTTACGACAGTTCCTCTGTAACTATGCATGGTAGGATGACAATATTTGGTGTATAGGTTGCTGATGACTAGTACATGACTGTCTGGTAGGTGTCACCTGACCTTGACCTCAATTTCACGGTCCAGCGACTACGTTAAAGTTTTTGGGTTACGACAGTTCCTCTGTAACTACGCATGGTAGGATGACAATATTTGGTGTATAGGTTGCTGATGACTAGTACATGACTGTCTGGTAGGTGTCACCTGACCTTGACCTCAATTTCACGGTCCAGTGACTACGTTATTTGGGTTACGACAGTTCCTCTGTAACTACGCATGGTAGGATGACAATATTTGGTGTATAGGTTGCTGATGACTAGTACATGACTGTCTGGTAGGTGTCACCTGACCTTGACCTCAATTTCACGGTCCAGCGACTACGTTAAAGTTTTGGGGTTACGACAGTTCCTCTGTAACTACGCATGGTAGGATGACAAGATTTGGTGTATAGGTTGCTGATGACTAGTACATGACTGTCTGGTAGGTGTCACCTGACCTTGACCTCAATTTCACGGTCCAGCGACTACGTTAAAGTTTTGGGGTTACGACAGTTCCTCTGTAACTATGCATGGTAGGATGACAATATTAGGTGTATAGGTTGCTGATGACTAGTACATGACTGTCTGGTAGGTGTCACCTGACCTTGACCTCAATTTCACGGTCCAGCGACTACGTTAAAGTTTTGGGGTTATGACAGTTCCTCTGTAACTACGCATGGTAGGATGACAATATTTGGTGTATAGGTTGCTGATGACTAGTACATGACTGTCTGGTAGGTTCCACCTGACCTTGACCTCAATTTCAAGGTCCAGTGACTATGTTAAAGTTTTTGGGTTACGACTGTTCCCCTGTAACTATGCAGGGTATGGTGACAATATTTTGTATACAGGCCGCTGCTGATATTTAATGCTATTACGTAATGCTTATGACGAAATTTATTTTCGTTACTGATGGGGAATGCAGGCGAGACGTTTTTCTGTGTCCACACTTGTTAATATTTCAGTTTTTGATAAGGTTATTGTAATTAATTTTAAATTAAAAACATTTTTTATGTAATTTCAGAACAAAACATTTATTTAATAATTTACATTTCAGCGAGCTTTAAATCCAGATGATTTGGAAGGAAAATCATATTACATATTGATGTTTACATTGGCATTGGTACATCTACGATACACCAGCTTCTGTCTGGAGCGGGTACAATATTTTAAGAACAGCACTGAATCCAAGGATAGAAATTTAGACAGCAGTCAGCAACCAGACATGTATATGGAACGAAGGAAGGAAGAAGTCAATACTCAGGAAGAATTGGAGTACATGAGATTTTCCTTCCTGGATGCTTTTACTTACATATTTTATTTTCCACTGTTCTTTACAGGACCAATAATTACTTATGATGAGTTTTCTAAACAGGTAATGATGTATTGTTTACTCCATGTATGAGACTTGTTTTATTCTTTTCCTAACCACTCTTATTACCGTAATCCTATATACCTTTTATGGAACAAGTATAGATCAACATTTTACTAAATATATTTTAAGTTTTTCTCAGGCACTCGTCAAATATTCATCTGACTTGATGTTTTACTTTTTGTTTTGCATGGGTTTTCATGTTACTTCCAGTTATTGTTCAGGCCTTATTGGCTTACCACATTATTATTAACTGTGCCAGGTATGTGCTTTACTATAACAGAATTTTAGAGAGCGGACAGTATTGTTAATGATCTTCTTTCAGATGAATGAATCGTCTCTTAAACCACTTGGTGACAAGAAGATAATATTCATAGCATTCCTTGCTCTGAGGATTGTATTCTGGACATATTTTATAGAGTTTATCCTCCATTTTTTCTATTTTAATGCATTGCAACACAACCTATCGGTGATAGAAGACATGGATTTGTGGACTTTGGCCGGTATGGGCTACTGTCAAGGACAATTCTTTATGGTCAAGTATATTGTGATGTTTGGCATACCAGCTGTTGTTGCAAGAATATGTGGCATGGATCCACCTGCAGGTCCAAAATGTGTGGCACATATATACACATACTCAGATATGTGGAAGTAAGTGAATTAAGTGAGCTATTATTACTGGTAAATATTTTCAGCTGTCTTTTCAAGTTCAGTTAACTTTGTTTTATTTAGTGACACATCACCAAATACGGAATAATTTTCCTTTAGTTTCAGTTGAAACAAATATTACTCTAAAATATGGAACAGTGTTGAATTACCAGAAGATGAATGCAACTAACCCACAATGACCATGAGCATCCAATTGTACTTGCATCAGCCAAAGCATTGATTTAATACCAAGTCAAATCAAAGACATTCAATCTGTGCTAGCACTTGTGCTACTCTTTTCAGCATTAAGTCTGCTAGCACTTTTTATACAACATTTAACATTTAGTGCTCGAATTTGTCTCACAGCAGACTATGTGTGCAAGAACTTGTTTTGCAGTATGTTATATTAAGTTTGCTAGTACATGTCCTAAAACATTCAGCATTATGATTTGCTAGAACTAATCGTGCAGCATGCAGCATTACTGGTGCTAGTGTTTGTCCTGCAGCAGGCTTTATTAAGTATGCTAGTATTTATACTGCACTGTTCAGCATTGTGTTGGAACTAGTCTAAGTCACACTGCATGACTTACAATGTGCTAGTACATGTACTTGTTCAACACCATTCAACATTATGTATGCTAGAACTTTACAAGTTAAGACAAGAAAGCATACTTATTCTGTTTTCTGATTTGTAGATATTTTGACAGAGGAATGTACAGTTTTATAAAAAGGTAATTCAGATTATGTAAGGTTTTATTCTGAAGAAGAAAATGACAAACTAATGTGTACTAAAATTTCTATACGAAAATTTTAAGTCTTTGTATAAATATGGAATGCTAATTGTGTAAACTGTAAAAAAAGTTAGCAGCGTCCAGGGCTTACATTAATCTCTATGTTGAACTACACTCACAAAATATGTAAAACAGTTATGTCTATGTCTTGTGTGGGGTAAATCTTCCTCGTGTTTAATATCTATGCATGGTAACAACCTTAGAGGCATTCCATCATCTGTCCACATGCCAGAAAACACATTAACAAGTTCCAAAACAGTGGCATGTGGTGCCAGGGATCACAGAATTACAGGTTCTTAATTGTTTGTGGAAGCATCTTTCTTGGGTTGCCATTGATTCAGTTTTTTGTTTAAGTACTGGTAGATAATCATGATTCTAGTCTTCGATTGGCATGTTGTCTTAATAAGTTTCTTAAATTATCTTTTATTTGAATTTTTAGCTTCTAGGATACAAATTTATATTACAATTTTTAAATTGCAGATATATATACATTCCATTAGGAGGCTCCCAAGGGAATTTTCTAAAGAAGTTAATCTGTTCTATGGCATGTTTTGCCTTTGTATACATTTGGCATGGTATAGAATACTATGTGTTTTTATGGACATTATTCAATTTTATTGGAATTTCTCTAGAAGTACTTGGACATTGGATAGATAAACAATCTGTGTCACAGCAATGGGTAAGTCTTAGATAAGCTATCTGTGTCGCAGCAATGGGTAAGTCTTAGATAAACAATCTGTGTCACTGCAATGGGTAAATCTTATTCATGTATCTTGTTCACTATTTATTTTTTTTTGTATATAAATTTGCCCTCCACTGTGAAAAATGAAATTAAGGGGGAGTAAATCTTATTGATTGTTTGAATATCTGTTTTATGTCCACTGAACAGTAATTCATCCATACCAGTGTTCAGTACAAGAGCAGTTCATCAAATATTATTTTAAAGCATGCACTACTGAGGAGACATGTAGGGGTGGGTAGGGGCAGATATGTAGGGATGGGTAGGGACAGATATTTAGGGATGGGTAGGGACAGATATTTAGGGATGGGTAGGGACAGATATGTAGGGGTGGGTAGGGACAGATATGTAGGGGTGGGTAGGGACAGATATGTAGGGATGGGTAGGGACAGATATGTAGGGGTGGGTAGGGACAGATATGTAGGGGTGGGTAGGGACAGATATGTAGGGATGGGTAGGGACAGATATGTAGGGGTGGGTAGGGACAGATATGTAGGGGTGGGTAGGGACAGACATGTAGGGGTGGGTAGGGACAGACATGTAAGGGTAGGTAGGGACAGACATGTAAGGGTGGGTAGGGACAGATATGTAGGGGTGGGTAGGGACAGACATGTAGGGGTGGGTAGGGACAGCAAAAGTAGGGGTGGGTAGGGACAGATATGAAGGGATGGATAGGGACAGATATGTAGGGGTGGGTAGGGACAGACATGTAGGGGTGGGTAGGGACAGATATGTAGGGGTGGGTAGGGACAGATATGAAGGGATGGATAGGGACAGACATGTAGGGGTGGGTAGGGACAGATATGTAGGGGTGGGTAGGGACAGATATGTAGGGGTGGGTAGGGACAGATATGTAGGGGTGGGTAGGGACAGACATGTAGGGGTGGGTAGGGACAGACATGTAGGGGTGGGTAGGGACAGACATGTAGGGGTGGGTAGGGACAGACATGTAGGGGTGGGTAGGGACAGATATGTAGGGGTGGGTAGGGACAGACATGTAGGGGTGGGTAGGGACAGATATGTAGGAATGGGTAGGGACAGACATGTAGGGGTGGGTAGGGACAGACATGTAGGGGTGGGTAGGGACAGATATGTAGGGGTGGGTAGGGACAGATATGTAGGGGTGGGTAGGGACAGACAAGTAAGGGTGGGTAGGGACAGACATGTAGGGGTGGGTAGGGACAGATATGAAGGGATGGATAGGGACAGATATGTAGGGGTGGGTAGGGACAGACATGTAGGGGTGGGTAGGGACAGATATGTAGGGGTGGGTAGGGACAGATATGTAGGGGTGGGTAGGGACAGATATGTAGGGGTGGGTAGAGACAGACATGTAGGGGTGGGTAGGGACAGACATGTAGGGGTGGGTAGGGACAGACAAGTAAGGGTGGGTAGGGACAGACATGTAGGGGTGGGTAGGGACAGATATTTAGGGATGGGTAGGGACAGACATGTAGGGGTGGGTAGGGACAGATATGAAGGGATGGGTAGGGACAGATATGATGGGGTGGGTAAGGACAGATATGTAGGGGTGGGTAGGGACAGATATGTAGGGGTGGGTAGGGACAGATATGTAGGGGTGGGTAGGGACAGACATGTAGGGGTGGGTAGGGACAGACATGTAGGATTGGGTAGGGACAGACATGTAGGGGTGGGTAGGGACAGAAATGATGGGGTGGGTAAGGACAGATATGTAGGGGTGGGTAGGGACAGACATGTAGGGGTGGGTAGGGACAGACATGTAAGGGTGGGTAGGGACAGATATGTAGGGATGGGTAGGGACAGACATGTAGGGGTGGGTAGGGACAGACATGTAGGGGTGGGTAGGGACAGACATGTAGGGGTGGGTAGGGACAGATATGTAGGGATGGGTAGGGACAGACATGTAGGGGTGGGTAGGGACAGACATGTAGGGGTGGGTAGGGACAGACATGTAGGGGTGGGTAGGGATGGGTAGGGACAGACATGTAGGGGTGGGTAGGGACAGACATGTAGGGGTGGGTAGGGACAGATATGTAGGGGTGGGTAGGGACAGATATGTAGGGGTGGGTAGGGACAGACATGTAGGGATGGGTAGGGACAGACATGTAGGGGTGGGTAGGGACAGACATGTAGGGGTGGGTAGGGACAGACATGTAAGGGTAGGTAGGGACAGATATGTAGGGGTGGGTAGGGACAGACATGTAGGGGTGGGTAGGGACAGACATGTAGGGATGGGTAGGGACAGATATGTAGGGGTGGGTAGGGACAGACATGTAGGGGTGGGTAGGGACAGATATGTAGGGGTGGGTAGGGACAGACATGTAGGGGTGGGTAGGGACAGACATGTAGGGGTGGGTAGGGACAGATATGTAGGGATGGGTAGGGACAGACATGTAGGGGTGGGTAGGGACAGACATGTAGGGGTGGGTAGGGACAGACATGTAGGGGTGGGTAGGGACAGATATGTAGGGATGGGTAGGGACAGACATGTAGGGGTGGGTAGGGACAGACATGTAGGGGTGGGTAGGGACAGATATGTAGGGGTGGGTAGGGACAGATATGTAGGGGTGGGTAGGGACAGACATGTAAGGGTAGGTAGGGACAGATATGTAGGGATGGGTAGGGACAGATATGTAGGGGTGGGTAGGGACAGATATTTAGGGGTGGGTAGAGACAGACATGTAGGGGTGGGTAGGGACAGACATGTAGGGGTGGGTAGGGACAGACAAGTAGGGGTGGGTAGGGACAGACATGTAGGGGTGGGTAGGGACAGACATGTAGGGGTGGGTAGGGACAGACATGTAGGGGTGGGTAGGGACAGATATGTAAGGGTGGGTAGGGACAGATATGTAGGGGTGGGTAGGGACAGATATGTAGGGGTGGGTAGGGACAGACATGTAGGGGTGGGTAGGGACAGAAATGTAGGGATGGGTAGGGACAGACATGTAGGGTGGGTAGGGACAGACATGTAAGGGTGGGTAGGGACAGATATGTAGGGGTGGGTAGGGACAGAAATGTAGGGGTGGGTAGGGACAGACATGTAAGGGTAGGTAGGGACAGACATGTAAGGGTAGGTAGGGACAGATATGTAGGGGTGGGTAGGGACAGATATGTAGGGGTGGGTACGGACAGACATGTAGGGGTGGGTAGGGACAGACATGTAGAGGTGGGTAGGGACAGACATGTAGGGGTGGGTAGGGACAGACATGTAGGGGTGGGTAGGGACAGCAAAATTTTTCTTTTTTTTGTAGAACAATATGCCTGCTCATGTTATGTATGTTTTAGGTTTAAGTACCGGTATAGAGGATTGCAATGTTTTATATTGAAAAATATGGCAAGAATATGTATTATGATATGGTTTTATAAAATTTACTTCTGATTAGTGAATTACAAATTTTATAAACCACTCACAGAAACTCATAGTAAATATTTGGTCTTCCTTGATGTCCCACTGGTATATACTGTATACTCCATTGTATAGACATGTTATAATGAAGAAATTATTTTATATATAATTATATTTGCTGGAAAGAATGTGTTGTTGTCTGTAACAGAAAATTAAAGTTTTAGGTAAAAATAGAAAAAGAAGAAAAAATATTGACACAAAATTGATCTAAATAGAAATAGTTTACAGTGTATAAGAACCCATAATGTATAGAACTTTTACCACAGGTAATTTACAACTTAATGTGCAAGACTTAGTTGCTTTAGATTTTCAGTTTTTCTTGTGGAAGGTGAGAGATTATCAATTCCGGCTGTTTTGACAGTTAGTAAGATTACCAGTTTTCCTACAGATTAGAAAGTTTTCCTGCAGAATATTAGAGGTTCTCAGATCCTGTCCTAATGCATAAGATTACTAGTATTCTTGTTAAAAGTCTGAGGTTCTCAATACTAATGTATAAGATTACCAATTTTTTTTGCGTTTGGAGGTTCTCAATCCTAATGTATAAGATTACCAGTTTTCACGTGGTTGGAGGTTCTCAATTCCATCCTACGTTGCTTTTTGTTTCTTAGTTTTCCAGCTAATGGTCAGAGTTTATTACTGGGTACTCTTGCATCCTACCCAATGAAAACTATACCTAGTGATAAAACTAAACATAACCCATTTAGACTAGCAATCAAAAGTAATTTTTCCATTTATTTCTGATCTAAACACTGCTGCTACGGAATCAGTGTGAGTGTGTGTTGATTTATTAACAAAAACAATCCATGCCAGCCTTGTACACCAGACTGCATGCTGTAATCATTATACCATTGTCAGACTGCATGCTGTAATCATTATACCATTGTTTATCATGTCAGTTTTTATTAGCTCACCTGGACCGAAGGTCCATGTGAGCTATTGCTATCACTTGGCGTCCGTCGTCCGTCGTCCGTCGTCTGTCGTCCGTCGTCCGTCGTCCGTCGTCCGTCGTCTGTCGTCCGTCGTCCGTCGTAAACTTTTTCAAAAATCTTCTCCTCTGAAACCACTGGGCCAATTTTTTTCAAACTTGGCCACAATCATCCTTAGGGTTCCTAGTTTCAAGTTTGTACCCAGGGTGTTGATCAACAGACAAATATGGCCGCTGTTACTAAAAATAGAACATGGGGGTCAACACAGGTTTTTGATCATTATCTAAAAAACTATAATAGCTATAGAGAAAACCGTTACTTCAAATTGATCAGCACATTAAGGTCTACAATAGTTGCTATTAGTGCGAAGTTGTGTATTGGCTTCTTGTAGGAGTTATTGCCCTTTTTTGACGATTTTTGACCAAATTTTTGGTATTTACAATATAACCTGAAAAATATACGAGGTAGAGTGAAACTGTAAATGGCAAAAATGATCAGCAATAAAAGCCCTACAATTCACTTGATTGGTCTGAAATTGTCAGATGACTCCTTATATGAGTTATTGCCCTTAAATGGTAATTTTTTATGAAATTTTCCGTTTTTGTCCTGTAACTTTAAAACTATAACAGCTAGAGTAAAACTGTGAATAGCAAAAATGATCAACAATACAAGCCCTACAATTCACTGTATTAGTCTGAAATTGTCAGATGACTCCTTATAGGAGTTATTGCCCTTAAATGGCAATTTTTTATGAAATTTTCCGTTTTTGTCCTGTAACTTGAAAACTATAGCAGCTAGATTGAAACTGTAAATTGCACAAATGATCAGCAATAAAGACCCTACAATTCACTTGATTGGTCTGAAATTGTCAGATGACTCCTTATATGAGTTATTGCCCTTAAATGGTAATTTTTTATGAAATTTTCCGTTTTTGTCCTGTAACTTTAAAACTATAACAGCTAGAGTAAAACTGTAAATAGCAAAAATGATCAACAATACAAGCCCTACAATTCACTGTATTAGTCTGAAATTGTCAGATGACTCCTTATAGGAGTTATTGCCCTTAAATTGCAATTTTTTATGAAATTTTCCGTTTTTGTCCTGTAACTTGAAAACTATAGCAGCTAGATTGAAACTGTAAATTGCACAAATGATCAGCAATAAAGACCCTACAATTCACTTGATTGGTCTGAAATTGTCGGACAACTCCTTAAATAAGTTATTGCCCATAAATGACAATTTTTTATGAAATTTTCCGTTTTTGTCCTGTAACTTAAAAACTGTAACAGCTAGAGTGAAACTGTTAATAGCAAAACTGATCAGCAATACAAGCCTTACAAATTACGTTTTAAGTCTGAAATTGTCAGATGACTCCTTATAGGAGTTATTGCCCTTAAATTGCAATTTTTTATGAAATTTTCCGTTTTTGTCCTGTAACTTAAAAACTGTAACAGGTAGAGTGAAACTGTTAATAGCAAAAATGATCAGCAATACAAGCCCTACAAATTACTTTTAAGTCTGAAATTGTCAGATGACTCCTTATAGGAGTTATTGCCCTTAAATTGCAATTTTTTATGAAATTTTCCGTTTTTGTCCTGTAACTTAAAAACCATAACAGCTAGAGTGAAATAATAAATTGCAAAAATGATCAGTAAAAAAAGCCCTACAATTCATTTAATTGGTCTGAAATTGTCAGATGACTCCTTATAGGGGTTATTGCCCTTAAATGACAATTTTGTTATGAAATTTTCCATTTTTGTCCTGTAACTTGAAAACTATAGTAGCTAGATTAAAACTGTAAATTGCACAAATGATCAGCAATAGAAGCCCTACAAATGATTGCTAAGTCCAAAAATTGCAAGATGACTCTTTATAGGAGTTATTGCCCTTTCATTATGAATTTGGACATATGAACAGTTTTTTAATTATAAATTAGTCTATAACACACCTATTAGTAGAGTAAAACTGTAAATTTCTAAAGTACCCTAAAGGACAATGCCTAAAAACCATTTAATTTTCAGAAATTGTCGATGGCACCTTATAGGAGTTATTGTATTTAACAAATTTTTTGAAGAAATGTTTAGTTTTTGCACAGTAACATAAAAGCTATAACAACTAGACTGAAACTGTTAATTTCAAAAATTTTAATGTAGTCATTTGGATTCCAGGTGAGCGATTACAGGCTCCTGGGAGCCTCTAGTTTACAGAAACAATCCATGCCTGCCTTATACACCAGAATGCAGGCTGTAATCATTATACCATTGTTTATCATGTCAGTTTTTATTAGCTCACCTGACCCGAAGGGTCATGTGAGCTATTGCCATCACTTGGCGTCCGTCGTCGTCCTTCGTCGTCGTCGTCGTCGTCGTTAACTTTTCTTCAAAAATCTTCTCCTCCAAAACCACTGAAGGGATTGCTTTGAAACTTTGCATACATCATCAGTAAAATGCCCTCTACCAAGTTTGCCCAAATCATGGCCTCAGACCAACCAACATGGCCGCCATGGCTAAAAATAGAACAGAGGGGTCAAAATACAGTTTTTTGCTTATAGTTCAAAAAGTATAACAGATACAGGAAAACCGAACAGACCTTCCTTCTTCAGCATCTAAAGCTCTACAAAACACTCCATTGGGTCAAAGTTGTATGATGACTCCTTGTAGGAGTTATTGCCCTTTAATTGTCAAAATTGATGATTTTTGCCATTTTTGCCTCAAAATCTTGAAAATTATTAGAACTAGAGAAAAAGTTAGCATTGCTTAATTGTTCTGCTTTATGAGGGCTACAAAAATGACTTAAGGGTCAAGATTGTCTGATTATCCGTTTAAGAGTTATTCCCCTTGAACTGTTTTTTTTAATCGGTTTTAATTGGTTTTTTAAAATCTTCTCCTCTGAAACAACTGAAAGTACTGCTTTGAAACTTTGTACACATCATCTGTCAAATGTCCTCAACCAAGTTTGCACCTACCATGGCTGCAGATTAACCAACATGGCCACCATGGCTAAAAATAAGATTGGGGGGGGGGCGGTAAAATACAGTTTTTGGCTTATATTTAAATAAGTGTAACAGATACAGGAAAACCGAAGAGACATGCCTTCATCTGCATCAAAAGCTCTACGAAACACTCCATCGGGTTGACGTTGTATGATGACTCCTTATAGGAGTTATTGCCCTTTAATTGTCGAAATTGATTATTTTTGACATTTTTGCCTCAAAATCTTGAAAATTATTAGAACTAGAGAAAAAGTTAGCATTGCTTAATTGTTCTGCTCTATGAGGGCTACAAAAATGACTTAAGGGTCAAGATTGTCTGATGAACCGTTTAGGAATTATTCTCCTTGAACATTTTTTTAATCAATTTTACTTGATTTTAAAAAATCTTCTCCTCTTAAACCAATGAAAGGACTGCTTTGAAACATTGCACACATCATCTTTAGGATGTCCTCTACCAAAATTGTGCAAATCATGACACCTGACTACCTACATAGCTACATTGGATTAAAATAGAAAAAATGAAAAAAAGGGGGGGGGGGAGTCGAGAGAGTTTTCGATTGATAGTTAAAAAAGTATAACAGGTACAGCAAATTTGAAGTGAACCTCCTTTCTCCCTCTAAGCATCAAAAGCTCCTCCTTGTAGGAGTTATTTCCCTTAAAAGGTCAAAATTAATGATTTTTGCAGAAGTGTTGGGCAATTCCTGATAGCAAAGAAAAGCTGGATAAAAAAGGGTTGTTTGGTTTCAGGTTCAGGTGAGCGACACAGGCTCCTGGGAGCCTCTAGTTTACAGAAACAATCCATGCCAGCCTTTTACACCAGACTGCAGGCTGTAATCATTATACCATTGTTTATCATGTCAGTTTTTATTTACAGAAACAATCCATGCCATCCTTTTACACCAGACTGCAGGCTGTAATCATTATACCATTGTTTATCATGTCAGTTTTTATTTACAGAAACAATCCATGCCAGCCTTTTACACCAGACTGCAGGCTCTAATCATTATACCATTGTCAGACTGCATGCTGTAATCATTATACCATTGTTTATCATGTCAGTTTTTATTTACAGAAACAATCCATGCCAGCCTTTTACACCAGACTGCAGGCTCTAATCATTGTACCATTGTTTATAATGTCAGTATTTACAGCTTTCTGTTTCTTCGGAGGAAGTGTTGTGGGTTATCTCTTTTATGAAAAATTTGTGCTTCAAGGTAAGTAAGCCATTACAGCCTACTGCTTTTCTTAAAAATTGTTGTGGGTTACCTTATTTGTCCAATGTGCACAACAGAATAAGTAGTAGGACATTTTATACATGTACAAAACACCATACATAATATGGATCCATTGCAGTGCCCTGGAAAGGTTGTGACTGTGTCTTGTTATTCAAGGTTTGTCTTATACCATAGAAAATTCAGAATTCTTCTTGACAGGGAAAAAAATATCCTTCAGTTTAAAACATGTTTTGTCTGCAGCAGCATATAAAAGTTCTGGGTAAACATAGAAAAAGCGAAAAACATCAACACACAATTTATGATTTTGATTAAAATGTTATAAGAAAGATATGTTATTTTCAACATGTATTGTCATAGAAACCACACAGAGATGTATATGTCAATAGAATGTAACAAATAAAACATATTTGAGCTGAGTCCTCTGAAACACAAATTAATGTTCATGCAGTGTTGACAATTATGGCTGAGACAGACCGAAATGCTTTCTCTAAAATACAGCTGAAAATTATGTGTAATAAAAACTAAAATGAATGTTTCACAATACAACATTGAAAATTATGGCTAATAGACATTGAATTGAATGTTTTACAATGCCAAATAGCTCTGCTACTATTAAATGGCTAAACATACAAATATACCCCCCCCCAAAAAAAAAAAAAAAAAAACTAACTGGAGCAAACTTAGATGCATGATACATTTGTAATTTGATCAATTACTTTTGACCTCAAGTCAGGAATGTAACGATCAAAGATGTTCTCCTGAGCAAAAACAAATTTCTGTAAGTTTTTACTTTCTGTTGTCTTACAGGTACTTTAAAATCATGGACTACAGTTTCTTTAATTCTGTACTGTTGCATTCAGTCAAGTATGGAAATCCATGAGTGGCATGAGTGGCATAAACGTAAAGAAAAGAAAATATAGATAATACTCAATGTTATCAGCCTGGTACATGAATTAATGTCAGAGGAAAACATTTGTTATTAAACATTTATAAGATCAAGATGTATTGGTGTGAACTGATATAGTTTGTTTGTGTTTGAAGAATACATGTTTGTTAATTTTGGACCATTATTGGAGCTATCTTTTTATTCAGCTTAGCGATATGTTATAAGTGGACCTTTATGGACTGTTTTGAAGGCCTCTTGATCATGGATACATTTATCATTATTTATATGAATTTTGTTTGCAGTTGTACACTTAAGTAGGGTGGCTAGTTGAGAGTTTATCTCAAATTCCCAGAAAATCCAAATTCAAAGTGATACAAAGTCCTATTTTCATAATAATGATAGAAACCAAATGTTATACTGAAAAAAACCAAGGAATTCCAGTGTCTGAATGTTCTGAAAAAGATATTTCCACCCCCTCATAATTGCCTGAAAATTGTATGCTTAAAAGAGCCAAATATTTTCAAATTACTGATGCAGCATATGTTAACATGAATTAAGGTTCCAACAATTGTATTATCTGGTGGTGACCTGGGATTTCTTATTTAAAATAGAATATTTCTTCCATTATAAGTCATGTATAGTTTTTCTCCAAAAATTAATATAGAGGAAATGGGAGATATTTAAGCAGTACACATTTTCTTTTATCGGTCAAGAGTTACAAATTTTTCAAAAGCTTTTTCTCCCTTATACAAAATTGGATTCATATCTGATGCTTTGTATTTTTGTTCAATTGTTTCTTGCTTGTAGAAAATTCCTCGTGTTGTTATATTATCTGCATTAAAAATTAAATATGTTCCAAATATTGCTGACATAACTCATTGGTCATTAAACATAAATCAATCTATTACCATGGAAACTACCAATTCTTATCAAGTCCTGAACTGGTTCACTCAATTTTGTTCATGTTTTGTTGTTGCAGCATTTTAAAGGAAATTTCAAGAACTGAGATGAATTATTTTAATTGCAAAAGTATTTTGTTTTCAATGCCTGCTAGTACATGTAAGCAAACTAATGATTGGTTGTTTTAATAAATTGTTTGGCTATTTATGACTTTTTAAGTGCGTAGTTACCAACTGCTAACGATATTAAGCTTCTTTTTTATTTTATCAAAGCTAATGCCAGTTACATACTGTAAACACTTTTATATGAATGATCATATTCTAATTCGTTTTTGCAAGATATATTTGTTTGATAAAAATGTAAATGTTAAAAATCGTTATTATCCATTTGCTACATATATATCAACTTGTCTTTAGTTTTATAAAGTATTTATCTTTTCAACAATATCATCAACATAATGATTTTGTTTTGTTTGGAAATGGTCTACATCTGCAATGATAGATATCTAGTCTGTCTGGAATGGTAGACATTGTTATTTTCTGTACTGATCTTGTTTTGTGTGGAATATAAGGATCTGGTTTTGTGTGGAATGGAAGGATCTTGTTTTGTGTGGAATGGAAGGATCTGGTTTTGTGTGGAATATAAGGATCTGGTTTTGTGTGGAATATAAGGATCTTGTTTTGTGTGGAATGGAAGGATCTGGTTTTGTGTGGAATATAAGGATCTGGTTTTGTGTGGAATATAAGGATCTGGTTTTGTGTGGAATGGAAGGATCTGGTTTTTGTCTCGCCTGCGACGAAAGTCGCTGGAGGCGAGACATATGTATGGCAATCCGGCGGCGGCGGCGTAAACACTTGACATCTTGCTTCATATCTTTGTAAGCCCAAGCCCTAGGTCCATCAAATTTGGTCCAGAGGTAGCTTATGATGAGTACTTGCCAGTCAGTCACCTGTCACCTGACCTTGACCTCAATTTCACGGTCCATTGACTACGTTAAAGTTTTTGGGTTACGACAGTTCCTCTGTAACTACGCATGGTAGGATGACAATATTTGGTGTATAGGTTGCTGATGACTAGTACATGACTGTCTGGTAGGTTCCACCTGACCTTGACCTCAATTTCACGGTCCAGCAACTACGTTAAAGTTTTATGTAACTATGCAGGGTATGGTGACAATATTTTGTATACTTGCCGCTGCTGATATTAAATGCTATTTACGTAATGCTTATGACGAAATTTATTTTCGTTACTGATGCGGAATACAGGCGAGACGTTTTTCTGTGTCCACACTTGTGTGTGGAATATAAGGATCTGGTTTTGTGTGGAATGGAAGGATCTGGTTTTGTGTGGAATATAAGGATCTGGTTTTGTGTGGAATATAAGGATCTGGTTTTGTGTGGATTGGTAGAATCTGGTTTTATCTGGAATGGTAGAATCTAGAATCTGGTTTTATCTGGAATGGTAGAATCTGGTCTTGTTTGGAATAGTAGGATCTGGTTTTCGTGTGGAATGGTAGGATCGGGACATTTGGTTTCATCTAGAATTGTAGACCTATTTTTGTCTAGAATAGTAGACCACTAGTTTTACACTGTAAAATCTGTAATCAGGTTTAGTGGAAGTCTGGTTTTAAACCACACAAAGTCATGTTTTTCTAGGTGTCTGATCCTAAGTACTGTGATCTTGTGGTCTGATTTAGTTCGAGACCTGATGGTTTTGATGTAGAGGCCTCTTGATCATGAGGTCTGATGTGAAGGCCTGGTGAACTTGAGGCTTGATTCATCTATGTGGATGCCTGCTTGTCTTCTGGGACTGATTTAGTTCTGTTGGAGACCTGGTGATCTAGGAGTAGGATGTAAAAGCCTGGCTGTGTTGGTGTCTGATGTAAAGGCTTGGTGTTTTGGAGGTCAGATTGAGTTAGTATGGAGGCTTTGTGGTCAGATATATTTTATATATTGTATATAGTTCATCAATACTGTTTAGTGTTTTGGATAGCATAATTAATCAGTGAATAGCTATTGTATTTAAACAAAGAAATAGTTCCCCTTCCATAAATGTAAAATTACCCTGAATTTCACCAACTCATAATATTCAGTTTAATTTCAATTGAGATTCTTTCCCATTTAATGGTGGGGTTGCACAGAGTGCAAACCTGAGTAATAATATGATGAAGTCCGGCAGGTGGGATGGAAAATAGGGTATCTATTTTGTATAATTTTTTTTCAACCCAGATCTATGAAACTTCATAGAAAGATTGCACATGAATTGAAGTTGTGCACCTGCGTTTATGGAATTGTTCAGGCATTTTACGCATAATTTTCCGGACTTGGAATATTCAAGTTGATGGAAAACTGTCTCAAATGTTGCCTCTAGACTGGTACTTAGAAATGAGCATCTAACCATCTGTTCATCACATCTTTAATTTTAAAAATCACACAGGTCTGAAATGGCAGAGTTGCAAAGACTTTGCCTTAATGAATAGGGAATGTTTTACAATTTGTTGTGGGTCATGTAAAAAATGTAGTAGCTGATTACACAAAAAACATAACCATCATGTATTAAATGTGCTAAAAAAATGACTTTAGTTCCAGTGTTGAGAAATATTGGAAAACATTTCTTGAACAATTTCATGAAATCAGGTGCATAACTGAAATAAGTAGTTTTGCAATCTATTAAGTTTCAAGGATATGGGTTGAAAGCTGGAGGAGGATTTGATTACAAGAAATAGGTATCCTCTTCTGAAAATGAGTAAGTTCCCAAGTCACAACTGCCAATATGTATGCAATCTTTCTGTTTAGTTTCTGAGTTCTGGGTTGAAAGCCGAAGGAGGAGTTTATTACACAAAATAGGTACTGTCTAATGCAAATGATAAAAAAAAATGACTGATTGTAAAAAGCCTCTTTCATTCAACAGATATGTTCTAGACATTTAAGGGTAAATAAGCAGGAAATCAGATTAATATTTTTCACAATCTGTGGGTTTTTATAAAAGAAGTTATACCTTCATGAAATCTGTATATTTGTGTGTAGGAATTAACCTCACTTGTCCACAAGTCTTAAACCAGATAAGTGTCTAAAATAATTACTGGCTTATTAAGAATAATGTTTTATTTTTTAAACTAAGTACTACATTGTATTATCAAATTAATAGAAATAAGTTTATAATTCAATTACACAATATAAAACTTAAAAAGAAGTCATTATAATGCACTTTACAATGCTGGTATTACTATTTTACAAATCACATAGCAGCTACATGAAAATGAACAACAAAAACAAGTTACACAGGTTGGTAGTAAACCTTCAAAGAATAATTTTAGGAATATTTGGTCCACTTAAATTATTTATTTACTTTATGACAATATTTCAGCCGTATCATATCAAGCTTTTATTTGGAAAGCTAAATAGAGTAGTACAAACTTCAGATATTTGGCATGAACACTGGCAATCCTGGTCACAAGGTTGGAGTCAAGCATACCCTGTCAGCAGTAAGGATCCAACACACAACCTCAGTGTTCACCAGTGCATGATCAATATTAGATGACTAACTACCTAAACCACATGGCCAGGGAAGCCCCTTCACTCCAATCAACCTTGAAGTGCAACCAACATGAGAATAGAGTATGTAACCAGTACATAACATCAAATTTAACTGACTGCATTTGTTTTGTTTTTTTTTAATATGAGATACTGTAGCAGGTTACAATATACCAATTATTTATTTGCATTACACCAGGAATTTTGGTGTATAGTACATGTATTCAGAAATAATACACAGATGCATCTAATTGGATGTTGGGGTTCTAAAAATAGCCAAAATTTAAAAAATCGAGCTTTTTTTTTTACAAAAAAAAGAGGGATGTTAGACATTTTGTTAGTTTGGTTCATTTTTTCACCCAAAATTTTCAGGTCATTTTTGCCACAGAACATATATTTGTTTATTTGTTAATAATGAAGCTTAACATTTCAGACTTAACAAGCAACTGTTAAATTCCAGTGGATTTTTACACATAAAATCTTAATTGCAGGTAACCCCATATGGAAAATGCATATTGAAATAGAAACCCCGTCCAACTTTGGATCAGTCGGAAGTGTGAATAACATGATGATCAGAATTGTACTGTTTTGTGCAAAATGTTGTTACCCATGGAATGATTGTATTATTGGCTGACCACTATGTGGTCTCTGTCTATATAAATAAGCAAGCTCTAAAAACAGACAGTTGAGCTCTTAGGAGCTTTATAAACAGTTCAGCTCTTAGGAGCTTTGAAAACAGACAGTTGAAGCTATTAGGAGCTGTACAAAAAAAAGACAGTTGACATAATTACAAATATAAAATACATACAATATAAAAGATGCCAAAAAGAACTTTCACACAATACACCAACAAACAAAGCCTTTTTTTCTTTTATATGTACATTATCAGAAAATGTATAATTTATTTGTTCCAGCTTATATATATTCCCTCTATTTTTTACAGTAATTACAGCCAAATAGATACTTTTTAACAATGTACATATTATACATATATCCTTGAATGTCACAAAGCTGCTCAAATTGTGTCTATTTTTGAAGGAAACTAGGGGTTCCTAGGACCCTGGATCGATCACCTGAACCCAAAACTAATTGAACAACTATGCAATTCTTTTTTATCTAGCTTTTCTTTCCTTTAAAGACTTGACCAACACTTCTGCAAAAATCATTAATTTTGACATTTTAAGGGGAAATAACTCCTATAAGGAGTCGCCCAACAAATATGCATATGCAGCAATTATCTTTTTCTCAGATCTTAATGATCTGAGTATATTTTGCATGGAAAATATTTTCTTCAACACTTACGATTTTCAAGACACTGAGTTGTGACATTCTGATGATTAAGGGAGAGTAACTCCTATAAGGTAGAGGACATCCTAAAGATGATGCCTGCAATGTTTCATGCAGTCCATTCAGTAGTTTAAGAGGAAAAGATTTTTAAAAAAATCAAATATAACTGATTACAAATGTTCAATGGAATTCTAAACAGTTGATCAGAAAGTCTTGACCTTGAAGTCATTTTTGTAGTTCTCATAGAGCTGAAAAATTAGGCAATGCTAACTTCTTCATGAGCTTTAATAATATCAAGATTTTGAAGAAAAAATGGCGAAATCATAAATTTTGACGATTAAGGGGCAATAACTTCTACAAGGGTCATCGTACAACTTTGACTTGATGGAGATTTTTGTAGAGTTTTTGATGCAGACACAAGAAAGTCCCTTTGTTTTCCTGTATGGGTTATACTTTTTAAACTACTAGTATACGCCAAAAACTGTATTTTGAACCACTGTTCTATTTTTAGCCACATGGGCACTGTCGGATGGTCTGCAGCCATGATTTGTGCAATCTTCGGTAGTGGACATTTTACTAATGATGTGTGCAAAGTTTCAAAGCAATCTCTTTACTACTGTTGGGGAAGATTTTTAAAGAAATGTTAATGACCACAACAATGTACACAAATTAATGGCAATGGCTCATATGTCAGGTGAGCTAAAAACAGTAACTAAGTCTACATATTGTGGTGCACTCCAGGAAGATAACATATAAAATGAACTCATTACATACCCAATACACATAAAATATTTCCTTAAACTCATTACATTACCAAATACACATAAAATATTGCACAAACTCATTACATTACTCAATATCCATAAAATATTTTATTTAAGAATTAAATGCATTATTTTTGTACTGTGTGTAAATCCGTGGACTCTATTCTTAAGCAATAAAAAGCAATGATTGTACAGTAAACCAAAGGAATATAATTATAACTAGTTAAAGATGAACAATCAAATGTAAAACTTACGTCTCAAATAAATTCTAATACTTAGGCATTTTAACTTGTATAGACATCAAGTAAAAGATATACAAATTGATCACATATAAAAACATCTCCTCAATGCAGTTTAAATCAAAACATCAAAGTTATGCAAATTTTACATGATATACTGGTAATACTTGTACATGTATATTAGTGAAATCTAGGCAATCCAGGAATTCCCACTGTTTTTTTATTTCATACATAGGCATTGTCAGTGTGAAGTTCCCATGTTGTATTCAATTAACACCTTTTCCATTACAAAAATGTATTTTGTAGCAGTATTAAATATTTCAGATACTTAACCACCCATATATTATTGTGTTTTATTAAATGACTTCTGAAATATGTCCAAGGGAAGCTGTATTGGGTCGAGAATAACTATTTACCCAAAGCAAAGCCCAGGGCCAATACAGCTATTGGAGGCCAATTACAATTTGCAGAGACATTGAAAGTGTATAATCCATACAGTAAAGTAGATATATTTTTAACCTCTAGAGTTAAATCCTCTTTGTTTAAATATTCTACCTCCTAGAAAAATCAATGGTTTTTCATTCCACATTGCGGTGGGCAAAGCGGTGATGGTGTATAATCCATAAACTCAGTTACCAAGATAGTCCGAGAATCCTCTGCCGTCCAACGCTTTTTTTTTTTTTTGCATGGTGCGTGGTAGAAAAAAAGAAAAAAAGGGCATTGGACGTCGAAAGGATTCTCTGACTATTACCAAGACTGAAATGCATTCTATATATAAACTAATAGTGCAAGTGGGGTAACTGTAATGACGCTGAATCAACATTACACAAAATAAATCATAAAATGATACATTGTATCACTGATAATGATGAACGTTTTTGGTGTGGGACCACCATTGTTTTTCGACTCTTTGGCTATATTCAATTTGATGATTTTGACTTTTAGTACAAAATTTCCTTTATTTCAAATAAAGTGACACTTCTGTCCCATATAAATATGCACCGGGTCAGCATTCTGTCAAAATTTCACAATATGTTTTATTGCATATAAGAACGAACACTCAACCAGAAAGTTCATATAGTCTAAAAATCTACTTTCACTTTCTATTCTAGTCTAAAAATACTGCATGTCCTTAATTGACTCTCAACATTTTTATGTTCAATTAAAACCAATAAAACTTTATCCTCAAGTTTCCTAAAATATTCAGCTTTCCAAAAATACCAAATTTATTCTGGTATCATGTGCGGTTCAAATTCTATATTAGACAACAGTGAACTGGTCTGTTGAATGGTACTACTTTTACGTACAACCTCTGGACCGGTATTTGGTGGTCCTACACCTTAAAGTATATAATGTACTGACTTGAACTGTGTTCTTGTCAAGCCTGTATAATACACATGAAATGGATCAAGAAAATTATTACGACAAAATATAAAACCAAAATATAACATTATAAATGCTCTTGGGTCCTGTGTGTTTCAACCTCAAAAGATGCAACAGTATGGCGGAGACTTTGTAATGTTTGAAGCTTGTGTTTCTGACTTCACAGTGAAATACCTGGAAATCCACTTGTAGTGCACTGAAGTGTTTCTGGAGGTAACGTGATACCTTATATTTCATATGTATATGTTACTGTTTTACAAACATAGTAAATTAGTACAACAGTATATTTTATTAGAATTTAAGATTTCTTAATATTTAAATTTAAATATTTATCATAATTTCAGAATATTTATTAACACAAAAAAATACAATTTTCTTGATATTCAACAAATTCTCCTTAATATGATTATGTATATATAGTTATCTATAAAACAATATTTATTTCAGAAATTTTTTGCTAATGTACAAAATCAAACATTTATCATGTACGGTATGTATATATGTATTATTAATCTTACTGATAAAGTATTGTTCATCAATTATAATTCCACAGAAAACTAATATTTAAGGTTGTAGATGACATGATGTCCATGTATAAGCTTTTGTTAATCTAAAATACATGTATATAAATTAATAACATAAAGACAGACATTTCTTAAATATTGGCTTATAGAAAATATCAACAAAGAATTCATAAAAAAATAACTATAAAAAGTTATATGTTCACTATCTTATGTGATTACAACAATTTTATCTTGACTACATGAATTATAGATGTACATTTGTATACCCTGACAAGTTCAGTTTAGTCTACGTATAGGGCTAAAAGATGTTCAACAAGACAAACGATGATCAACAAGTTTTTGTTTTTCAACTGAAAGTCATTAGCTCACTTGGCCTGTTAACTGGTGTTTAATCTAAGCTAAGTCAATAAATTTAATTTATGAAAACAAATGATCGACAATTGATATTTTTTAAGATGGATTTGCCATGCTTACTTATTAGTTGACAAACTACAGCAATAAACCTCTATGAAGAACTGTACAGACTTCTTGGAGGTTTTTAGGACTAGTTGCTGAGGTGACTACACTGTACATTGTATATACTGTGGTACATTATATTTATATTGACATTCCATACTTCCAACCTTTATCTAGGAATTTTCAGGAACAGTTGCTAGATAACCCCTCTACGTATTGGATTCTACAAAACATTACCATATGCAGGTATGCATTACATATTTTGTTCATGTTCTTCACTTTATCATACTAATTTTTAATTATTGATGAAATTGGAAATAACTATCACAACTACGATGATTTTCTTCGGAACATCACTTCTCCTTTTGTCCATGTATTAGTGTCATATCTGTCCATTCCAGGATTTAATACAGGAAACATTTTATATCTCTCTAAAAATGACAATATAAATTCTCCTGACTTTTGACCTTTGTGGGAAACAAATTCTAACAACAATGCTTCTACTTCAACAGTGCTGAAAAACTTTTCTGCTCTTTCTAAAATTTTTGCTTCAAATGTTTCAACATCCATTTTCATAATAACTTTCTTATTGGGAAATTGAAAAATTTCTAAAATATCGTCCAGTACTATAGAATCAACTGTATTTACAGAATTAGCTTCAAACTTCTTGACATATGTACCCCCAACGTTCCCTTTATGAACTCCAAGAGAAACCTTTTCATGGTCATTTGATAAAGCATTATATACAACTGTCATTTTATCTTTAAAACCTGGATTAGCTTTCATAGATGCACAAAGCCTGGCCACATTATCCTGTAAACAGTCAAATGCAATTACTCTTTTCCCCAATTTAGCTATCGACAAAGAAAACATCCCAACATTTGCTCCAAGGTCAAGAAAAGTTGCATCTGGAAACTCATTAAATACTTGAACTATTTGCTGGACAAGGTCACCTTCCCAATTACCATAATTAATGATATTTCCCGACACCCACTGGTCCTCCTCATGAGTATATACATATATAGGCGTGTTGTGGTCACGATTGAGATAAGCAAGAACAAAGTTTGGTTGTACATCACAAGTAAAATTAGCTAAATACCAGTACTTGGTATGTACTGACCGAGAAATGACTTTACCAAAGGTATCTTGGTCAGAGGTTACCTCCCCTGGTCTTAATGTGTAACTAGCCTGGTACAGGTGTGGTGGTGAGGGATTAGATACTGATTGCGTCTGTTGCTGTGTGACAGGATCTGCCTTCCTTTTCCATGCCAATTCATTAGGCCAAGTATTTGTATCATGAAAACTTGCTGTAGACGGCAGCTCTGGTACCATACCGTGCTCCGCCAGGAAATCTCGTATGAAATCACCACTCTCTTTTCCCTTATGTGACACAAATTCCATTAAAAAATAATGTACTTTAACAGCCTTAAAAAACTGCTTAGCACCTTTTAAAACATGGGCTTCATGTGTTTCTACATCCATTTTGATGACTGCCTCTGTAACTTGGAAAAGAGGCAATAAATCATCTAAAAATACACTACTAATTATGTTATCTCCAGCTGTGGCATCTTTTACATATGTTCCTCCAACATTACCTTCATATGTTCCTAAAGAGAAATTCTTTCTTTCACTTGAAAGAGCATTATAAACAATACTGATACGATCGGTAAAGCCAGCAGCCTTAACTGAATTACAGAGTCTTTCAACATTGCTACGTAAACAATCTACACTGATTACATTTCGCTTTCGACTAGCAACTGCCAGAGAAAATACACCAATGTTAGATCCAATATCTATAAATGTAGCTCCTGGATTATTATCTATATGCGTTAAAATTCGGAACACTAAGTCCTCTTCCCAAATTCCACCATTAATAATTTTACCAGATACCCACTGGTCCTGTTGTGATGTGTAAACGTACATTGGAATGTTAAATGGGTGTCCTAATTTTGTGAAAACAAATTGACTGGTATCATCAGGACAGAAGCCGTCAAGTGAAGTCCAACTATTTCCAGAATATGTCACTATTTTCCCGACAGCTTCATCTTTGGTCCTTATAATAACAGTTTTAAACTTTTCTGATGCTGGTACTACAGCAAGTGGAGACTTAGTAGTATCAGTTTGTTCAGGTTTTTTGTTGCTTCTTGTAAATAAAACTTCATTTCCCCAATTATTATAATCATTTTTCACACTGTCGGCAACTAGAGGTTCCATACCATGGGACAAAAGAAATTCTGCTATAAATTTACCACTTTCCTTATTTTTGTGTGCAACAAATTCCATCAATAATACTTCAACTTTTACTTCATCAAAGAATTTATATGCACCCTTTAAAACATTTGCTTCAAATGTTTCAACATCCATTTTCATAACAACTTGGTCAAACTTGTAGATTTCCAAGAGATCATCTAAAAATATAGTATTAACCGATTCCTGCCCCTCCTCTGTTCCCTCCTTAACAAACGTACCACCAACATTTCCTTTATACTTTCCAAGTGAAACTTTTTCATGTTTATGAGATAAGGCATTGTATACGATTGTTAACTTATTTGTCAACTTTGCAGCATTCATGGAGGCACAAAGTCTCATGACATTTCCTTCTAAACAATCCACAGATATAACTCTATACCCTAAAGCTGCTAATGTTACTGAAAACATTCCAATATTAGCCCCGAGGTCTATAAACGTAGCATGAGGAAAACGTTTCATGTAATCGATCATTGTGTTGACATGGCCACCTTCCCATGAGCCATGAGCTATTATGCTACCGGACACCCACTGGTCTTCCTTAGCAGTGTAAACAAAAATTGGTGTGTTTGGTGGAATTTTTAAATGTGCCAGCACAAAATCAGAATTTTTGTGACATATTTCGTTGTCAACTTTCCACCCATTTTCATTCCTAGTTATTACTTTGCCTATAGTATTTTCAGGAAGTAGTCTCGTTGTTGCGTCAGATTCTGGTTGTGCAGCAGATTTAATAGTTGATTTGTCAAAGTAAAATGTGTAGAAAAGCATCAGTAATACCACAATGACTATAATAGTCAAGATATGTTTGCCTCGGGTTCTCATGGCTGCTCCTGGAATATAAATATAAATGTTATGAAAAAAATTACAAAGATTGTAAACACTAATTTATTTAATATTAGTTTAACATACTAGTGACCTTTAGCTGCGTGTGTGCAAATTGTTCAAGTTTGAAAATTACCTGTTATTTCATGCCTAAATCCATCAGTTCAAAAATATATAATATTGGGATACATGGAATTTTCTTAGTAATATTAATGAACACATTTTACTGAATTAAAAATCTGCCTACTGCAACAGCTGTGCATGATAACAGTCCATCTCAGAAGACAATTGTACCTTTTACCTAAGACATATAAACTTGAAAATCAATAGTATTTAGCTATTTATCATAACTATAATAAGTTTCATCAACCCAGGACTTTTCAATCTCGAGATATGGAGATGCACAAAAACCTTATCTAACGTCATTGTTAAAGTGACAACCATTTTATTTTGACAGACACATTCAAATTCAGGGTATCAAGGGTGGGGTATCAAAAAATAGCTTACTACTGCATTACCAAATAGCAGATTAGACAGTTGGACAGATGTGTGAATAATTGACACATAAAATTGATTAACAACTAGAGGCTACCAGGAGCCTGTATCGCTAACCTGAACCTGAAACCAAACAACCCTTTTTTTCCAGCTTTTCTTTGCTATAAGGAATACCCCAACACTTCTGCAAAAGTCATTAATTTTTACATTTTAAGGGAAATAACTCCTATATGGAGGAGCTTTTGATGCTTAGAGAGAGAAGGGAATTTCACTTCAAATGTGCTGTACCTGTAATACTTTTTTAACTATCAGTCGAAAAATCTCTTGACTCCCCCCTCCCCCATTTTCTATTTAAAGCCAACGTAGCTATGCAGGTAGTCAGGTGTAATGATTTGCACAATTTTAGTAGAGGACGTCCTAAAGATGATGTGTGCAATGTTTCAAAGCAGTCCTTTAAGTCATTTTTGTAGCCCTCATAGAGCAGAACAATTAAGCAATGCTCTAGTTCTAATAATTTTCAAGATTTTGAGGCAAAAATGTCAAAAATAATCAATTTTGACAATTAAAGGACAATAACTCCTATAAGGAGTCCTCATACAACTTCAACCCAATGGAGTGTTTCGTAGAGCTTTTGATGCAGATGAAGGCATGCCTGTTTGGTTTTCCTGTATCTGTTACACTTTTTTAAATATAAGCCAAAAACTGTATTTACCCCCCCCCCCCCCCCCCTTTTTCCCTCCATTCTATTTTTAGCCATGGCGGCCATGTTGGTTAATCTGCAGCCATGGTTGGTGCAAACTTGGTTGAGGACATTTGACGAATGATGTGTACAAAGTTTCAAAGCAGTAATTTCAGTGGTTTCAGATGAGAAGATTTATAAAAAATCAATTAAAACCGATTAAAATAAACAGTTCAAGAGGAATAACTCTTTGTTTTCTCTAGTTCTAATAATTTTCAAGATTTTGAGGCAAAAATGGCACAAATCATCAATTTCGACAATTAAAGGGCAATAACTCCTACAAGGAGTCGTCGTACAACTTTGACCCAATGGAGTGTTTTGTAGAGCTTTTGATGTTGAAGAAGGAAGGTCTCTTTGGTTTTCCTGTATCTGTTATACTTTTTGAACTATAAGCCAAAAAATGTATTTTGACCCCCTTGTTCTATTTTTAGCCATGGCAGCCATGTTGGTTGGTCTGGGGCCATGATTTGTGCAAACTTGGCAGAGGACATTTTATTGATGATGTGTGAAAAGTTTCAAGGCAATCCTTTCAGTGGTTTTGGAGGAGAAGATTTTTAAAGAAAAGTTAATGACGATGGACAACGACAACGGACGCCAAGTGATGGCCATAGCTCACATGACCCTTTGGGTCAGGTGAACTAAAAATGTTTAAATGGCCTCACATTAAACAATGGACCAGGATGTCCATATATTTTACAAAAGGTCTTATGTTATATCATGGACCATGATGTCAACATATTTCACAAAAGGACATGATGTCCACATACTTAACACTAGAGGCTCCCAGGAGCTTGTATCACTCACCTGAACCTGAAACCAAACAACCCTTTTTTATCCAGCTTTTCTTTCCTATAAAGAATTGCCTTACACTTCTGCAAAAGTCATTAATTTTAACCTTTAAAGGGAAATAACTCCTATAAGGAGGAGCTTTTGATGCTTAGAGAGAGAAGGGAAGTTCACTTCAAATTTGCTGAACCTGTTACTTTTTTAACTATCAGCCGAAAACTCTCTTGACCCCCCCCCCCCTTTTCTATTTTAAGCCAACGTAGCTATGTAGGTAGTCAGCTGTCATGATTTGCACAATTTTGGTAGAGGACATCCTGAAGATGATGTGTGCAATGTTTCAAAGCAGTCCTTTCATTGGTTAAAGAGGAGAAGATTAATTTAAAAGCAATTAAAATAGATTAAAAAAAATTTCAAGGAGAATAATTCCTAAACGGTTCATCAGACAATCTTGACTCTAAAGTCATTTTTGTAGCCCTCATAGAGCAGAACAATTAAGCAATGCAAATCTTTTCTCTAGTTCTAATAATTTTCAAGATTTTGAGGCAAAAATGTCAAAAATATAAGGAGTCATCATACAACTTCGACCCAATGGAGTGTTTCGTAGAGCTTTCGATGCCAATGAAGGCATGTTTCTTCGGTTTCCTGTATCTTTTATACTTTTTGAACTATAAGCCAAAAACTGTATTTTGACCCCCACCCCCCCCCCCCCCCTTCCATTCTATTTTTAGTCATGGCAGCCATGGTGGTTAATCTGCGGTCATGGTTGGTGCAAACTTGTTTGACGACATTTGATGGATGATGTGTACAAAGATTCAAAGCAGTGTTTTCAGAGGAGAAGATTTTTAAAAAATCAATTAAAACCGATAAAAAAAAACAGTTCAAGGGGATCACTCTAAAACAGTTCATCAGACAATCTTGAGCCATTTTTGTAGCTCTCATAGAGAAGAACAATTACCCAAGCTAATTTTTTCTCTAATTCTATAAATTTTCAAGATTTTGAGGCAAAAATGATAAATTTTGACAATTAAAGGGCAATAACTCATACAAGGAGTGTCATACAACTTTGACCCAATGGAGTGTTTTGTACAGCATTTGATGCTGAAGAACGAAAGTCTCTTCTGTTTTCCTGTATCTGTTATATTTTTTGAACTATAAGCCAAAAACTGTATTTTGACACCCCTGTTCTATTTTTAGCCATGGCTGCCATGTTGGTTGGAGTGAGGCCATGATTTGTGCAAACTTGGTAGAGGACATTTTACTGATGATTTGAAAGTTTCAAAGCAATCCCTTCAATGGTTTTGGGGAGAAGATTTTTAAAGAGAAGAAAAGTTAACGACGATGACGGAATCCAAAGTGATGGCAACAGCTCACATGACCCTTCGAGTCAGGTGAGCTAAAAAGGTCCTACTAGTATGTTACACCATGGACCAAGATGTCCACATATTTCCCAAAAAGTCCTATGTTAAACCATGGACCATGACGTCTATATATTCCACAAAAGGTCTTATGACTTATGTTATACTATGGACCATGATATTTATATATTTTACAAAAGGTCCTACTTGTATGTTACACCATAGACCATGATGTCCATATATTTCAGGGGCCCCGGTGGCCGAGTGGTCAAGATAGTTCGTCTACTATTGATCACGTGGTCTGTCAACACTGAGATTGCAGGTTCGATTCTCACTGCAGGCGCGCAGGGTGTACTCAACTCCAATCTTAATTGACAAGTATTGCCAGTTTTCCTACGGCAGGTCGTGGGTTCTCTCCGGGTACTCTGACTTCCTCCCCCAATAAAAATTGGACGCCATGAAATAGCTGAAAAATTGCTGAAAGTGGCGTTAAAACCCCATTCAAACAAACAAACAAACATATATTTCACAGAAGGTCCTATGTTACACCATGGACCATGATGTCAACATATTTCACAAAGGTCCTACATTACACCATGGACCATAATGTCCATATATTTTACAAAAGGTCTTATGTTATACCATGGACCATGATGTCCACATATTTCATAAAAGGTCCTATGTTACACCATGGACCATGATGTCCATATATTTAACAAAAGGTCCTACTAGTATGTTACACCATGGACCATGATGTCCGCATAGTTCACAAAAGGTCCTACTTTACACCATGGATCATGATGTCCATATATTCAACAAAAGGTCTTATGTTATACCATGGACCATGATGTCCACATATTTCATAAAAGGTCCTACTTTACACCATGGACCATGATGTCCACATATTTCATAAAAGGTCCTACGTAACACCATGGACCATGATGTTCACATATTTAACAAAAGGTCCTACTAGTATGTTACACCATGGACCATGATGTCCGCATAGTTCACAAAAGGTCCTACTTTACACCATGGATCATGATGTCCATATATTCAACAAAAGGTCTTATGTTATACCATGGACCATGATGTCCACATATTTCATAAAAGGTCCTACTTTACACCATGGACCATGATGTCCACATATTTCATAAAAGGTCCTACGTAACACCATGGACCATGATGTTCACATATTTAACAAAAGGTCCTACTAGTATGTTACACCATGGACCATGATGTCCATATATCTCACTAAAGGTCCTATGTTACACCATGGACCATGATGTCCACATATATTTCACAAAAGAACCTTCGTTACACCATGGACTATGATGTCTATATATTTCACAAAAGGTCCTATGTTACACCATGGACCATAATGTGCACATATTTCACAAAAGGTCCTACGTAACACCATGGACCATGATGTCCATATATTTAACAAAAGGTCCTATGTTACACCATGGACCGTGATGTCCATATATTTCACTAAAGGTCCTATGTTACACCATGGACCATGATGTCCACATATTTCATAAAAGGTCCTACGTTACACCATGGACCATGATGTCTATATATTTCACTAAAGGTCCTTTGTTACACCATGGACCATCATGTCCACATATTCCACAAAAGAACCTTCGTTACACCATGGACCATGATGTCTATATATTTCACAAAAGGTCCTACGTTACACCATGGACCATGATGTCCATATATTTAACAAAAGGTCCTATGTTACACCATGGACCATGATCTCCACATATTTCACAAAAGGTCCCATGTTACACCATGGACCATCATGTCCACATATTTCACAAAAGAACCTTCGTTACACCATGGACCATGATGTCTATATATTTCACAAAAGGTCCTACGTAACACCATGGACCATGATGTCCATATATTTAACAAAAGGTCCTACGTTACACCATGGACCATGATCTCCACATATTTCATAAAAGGTCCTACGTAACACCATGGACCATGATGTTCACATATTTAACAAAAGGTCCTACTAGTATGTTACACCATGGACCATGATGTCCATATATTTCACTAAAGGTCCTATGTTACACCATGGACCATGATGTCCACATATATTTCACAAAAGAACCTTCGTTACACCATGGACTATGATGTCTATATATTTCACAAAAGGTCCTATGTTACACCATGGACCGTGATGTCCATATATTTCTCTAAAGGTCCTATGTTACACCATGGACCATGATGTCCACATATTTCATAAAAGGTCCTACGTTACACCATGGACCATCATGTCCACATATTTCACAAAAGAACCTTTGTTACACCATGGACCATGATGTCTATATATTTCACAAAAGGTCCTACGTTACACCATGGACCATGATGTCCATATATTTAACAAAAGGTCCTATGTTACACCATGGACCATGATCTCCACATATTTCACAAAAGGTCCCATGTTACACAATGGACCATGATGTCCATATACTTCATAAAAAGGTCCTATGTTACACCATGGACCATGATGTCCGCATATTTAACAAAAGGTCGTATGTTACACTATGGACCATGATGTCCATATATTTCATAAAAAGGTCCTAGACTCCTATGTTACACCATGGACCATGATGTCCATATATTTCACAAAAGTTCCTTCGTTACAGCAAGGACCATGATGTCCGCATATTTAACAAAAGGTCCTATGTTACACCATGGACCATGATGTCCACATATTTCAGAAAAGGTCCTATGTTACAGCATGGACCATGATGTCCGCATATTTAATGAAAGGTCCTATGTTACATCATGGACCCTGATGTCCACATATTTCACAAAAGGTCCTATGTTACACCATAGACCATGATGTCCGCATATTTCACAAAAGGTCCTATGTTACATCATGATATTTGATATCTTGGATGAATGTCCGAGTCAAGTACATGTACATTTAACAAAAATCTTAAAAAACAGGAATCTAATAGGTCTAATAGGACATCAATGATACACTGCCACAGTGCATAGTTTATAATATCCAAGAACACAATTTATTGACTATACAAACAGCTTATTCTTGGACCTATACAAATAATTTCAAATTGGCATAACTCAAAAACTACAAAAGGAATTGTGCTGAAAATTCAACTTGATCTTCACATTTTATAGTATTTAACAGCTGGGCAAAATTCATCCTCACAAGTCAGGGTTTCTGTGTCCACATGTGTCCACGAACCCCTGACAAACTTAGCTTGGAAATTCCAGGGCTAGAAGATGTTCTTTGACGTCAATCCTTTAAAATATCAACTAATGAAATTGGTTGAAAGAGGCAAGTGTTTGGCAGTAGTCATTCTTACTCATTCTGGTGTGTGAATAAAACGTAACACAACTAAATAATAACGCGGTAATAACAAACTATTAACACTACTGTACAAAATACACTGATTTTCACATGGTCTACGCAACACATCCGTTTGGTTTATTTACAATCGACATCGGGATATCCCCTAACCAAGTCGTGAATGAAAGCGAGCTTTTGATTGGCTACATTAAGGTACAATGTAGCCAATCAAAATAGTGACTTCTAGCCCGGGAATTTCCTAGGTAAGTTTGTCAGGGGTTCGTGGACACATGTGGACCCAGAAACCCTGACTTGTGAGGATGGGCAAAATTTAACAAAATAAGTTTTTTCAATAATCTTTTGAAAACTGCCAATTTTTGAGGAAGTTTTTCTTATTGACCTTACTAAAAAACTACAAATGGGATTGTGCTGAAAATTAACTTGATCTTCATTTTATAGTACTTGACAGCTGTAGAACATTTTAACAAAATCTGTTTTTAAATTACAACTACAAATTGTATAGTGCTGATAATTAAACTTGTTCTTCATTTTATAGTACCTAACAGGTGTGGTAAGTTTAAACAAAATCTGTTGATGCCTGTTCATGTTATTATCTGGCAACTAGTACTGTGGCACAGACACTCATATCCATTCAAATGGATGATATTACCTTACCACTTGGTGCGGAGAGGTATAACAAAGGATCTACTGAAGACAAATCCTGGAAGTTCTATAAAACTTGCTGAATGATTTCACAGCATGTACAGGTATAACAAAGGATCTACTGAAGACAAATCCTGGAAGTTCTATTAAACTTGCTGAATGATTTCACAGCATATACAGGTATAACAAAGGATCTCCTGAAGACAAATCCTGGAAGTTCTATTAAACTTGCTGAATGATTTCACAGCATGTACAGGTATAACAAAGGATCACCTGAAGACAAATCCTGGAAGTTCTATTAAACTTGCTGAATGATTTCACAGCATATACAGGTATAACAAAGGATCTACTGAAGACAAATCCTGGAAGTTCTATAAAACTTGCTGAATGATTTCACAGCATGTACAGGTATAACAAAGGATCACCTGAAGACAAATCCTGGAAGTTCTATTAAACTTGCTGAATGATTTCACAGCATGTACAGGTATAACAAAGAATCACCTGAAGACAAATCCTGGAAGTTCTATAAAACTTGCTGAATGATTTCACAGCATATACAGGTATAACAAAGGATCACCTGAAGACAAATCCTGGAAGTTCTATTAAACTTGCTGAATGATTTCACAGCATGTACAGGTATAACAAAGGATCTCCTGAAGACAAATCCTGGAAGTTCTATAAAACTTGCTGAATGATTTCACAGCATGTACAGGTATAACAAAGGATCACCTGAAGACAAATCCTGGAAGTTCTATTAAACTTGCTGAATGATTTCACAGCATGTACAGGTATAACAAAGGATCACCTGAAGACAAATCCTGGAAGTTCTATTAAACTTGCTGAATGATTTCACAGCATGTACAGGTATAACAAAGGATCACCTGAAGACAAATCCTGGAAGTTCTATAAAACTTGCTGAATGATTTCACAGCATATACAGGTATAACAAAGGATCTACTGAAGACAAATCCTGGAAGTTCTATTAAACTTGCTGAATGATTTCACAGCATGTACAGGTATAACAAAGGATCACCTGAAGACAAATCCTGGAAGTTCTATTAAACTTGCTGAATGATTTCACAGCATGTACAGGTATAACAAAGGATCACCTGAAGACAAATCCTGGAAGTTCTATAAAACTTGCTGAATGATTTCACAGCATATACAGGTATAACAAAGGATCACCTGAAGACAAATCCTGGAAGTTCTATTAAACTTGCTGAATGATTTCACAGCATATACAGGTATAACAAAGGATCTACTGAAGACAAATCCTGGAAGTTCTATTAAACTTGCTGAATGATTTCACAGCATATACAGGTATAACAAAGGATCTACTGAAGACAAATCCTGGAAGTTCTATTAAACTTGCTGAATGATTTCACAGCATATACAGGTATAACAAAGGATCACCTGAAGACAAATCCTGGAAGTTCTATTAAACTTGCTGAATGATTTCACAGCATGTACAGGTATAACAAAGGATCACCTGAAGACAAATCCTGGAAGTTCTATAAAACTTGCTGAATGATTTCACAGCATATACAGGTATAACAAAGGATCACCTGAAGACAAATCCTGGAAGTTCTATTAAACTTGCTGAATGATTTCACAGCATATACAGGTATAACAAAGGATCTACTGAAGACAAATCCTGGAAGTTCTATTAAACTTGCTGAATGATTTCACAGCATATACAGGTATAACAAAGGATCTACTGAAGACAAATCCTGGAAGTTCTATTAAACTTGCTGAATGATTTCACAGCATATACAGGTATAACAAAGGATCACCTGAAGACAAATCCTGGAAGTTCTATTAAACTTGCTGAATGATTTCACAGCATATACAGGTATAACAAAGGATCACCTGAAGACAAATCCTGGAAGTTCTATAAAACTTGCTGAATGATTTCACAGCATGTACAGGTATAACAAAGGATCACCTGAAGACAAATCCTGGAAGTTCTATTAAACTTGCTGAATGATTTCACAGCATGTACAGGTATAACAAAGGATCACCTGAAGACAAATCCTGGAAGTTCTATAAAACTTGCTGAATGATTTCACAGCATATACAGGTATAACAAAGGATCTACTGAAGACAAATCCTGGAAGTTCTATAAAACTTGCTGAATGATTTCACAGCATGTACAGGTATAACAAAGGATCACCTGAAGACAAATCCTGGAAGTTCTATAAAACTTGCTGAATGATTTCACAGCATATACAGGTATAACAAAGGATCTACTGAAGACAAATCCTGGAAGTTCTATTAAACTTGCTGAATGATTTCACAGCATATACAGGTATAACAAAGGATCTACTGAAGACAAATCCTGGAAGTTCTATAAAACTTGCTGAATGATTTCACAGCATGTACAGGTATAACAAAGGATCACCTGAAGACAAATCCTGGAAGTTCTATTAAACTTGCTGAATGATTTCACAGCATGTACAGGTATAACAAAGGATCACCTGAAGACAAATCCTGGAAGTTCTATTAAACTTGCTGAATGATTTCACAGCATGTACAGGTATAACAAAGAATCACCTGAAGACAAATCCTGGAAGTTCTATAAAACTTGCTGAATGATTTCACAGCATATACAGGTATAACAAAGGATCTACTGAAGACAAATCCTGGAAGTTCTATAAAACTTGCTGAATGATTTCACAGCATGTACAGGTATAACAAAGGATCACCTGAAGACAAATCCTGGAAGTTCTATAAAACTTGCTGAATGATTTCACAGCATATACAGGTATAACAAAGGATCTACTGAAGACAAATCCTGGAAGTTCTATTAAACTTGCTGAATGATTTCACAGCATATACAGGTATAACAAAGGATCTACTGAAGACAAATCCTGGAAGTTCTATAAAACTTGCTGAATGATTTCACAGCATGTACAGGTATAACAAAGGATCACCTGAAGACAAATCCTGGAAGTTCTATAAAACTTGCTGAATGATTTCACAGCATATACAGGTATAACAAAGGATCTACTGAAGACAAATCCTGGAAGTTCTATAAAACTTGCTGAATGATTTCACAGCATGTACAGGTATAACAAAGGATCACCTGAAGACAAATCCTGGAAGTTCTATAAAACTTGCTGAATGATTTCACAGCATATACAGGTATAACAAAGGATCTACTGAAGACAAATCCTGGAAGTTCTATTAAACTTGCTGAATGATTTCACAGCATATACAGGTATAACAAAGGATCTACTGAAGACAAATCCTGGAAGTTCTATTAAACTTGCTGAATGATTTCACAGCATATACAGGTATAACAAAGGATCACCTGAAGACAAATCCTGGAAGTTCTATTAAACTTGCTGAATGATTTCACAGCATACACTGTATACAGGTATAACAAAGGATCACCTAAAGACAAATCCTGGAAGTTCTATTAAACTTGCTGAATGATTTCAAAGCATATACAGTGGATGCCACTTAATTCTGTTTTATTGCATAGTTCACTTAATTGCATAAGATGTTTAAACACACACAATTTCCTATATGTTAAAAATTTTGGTTAATTGCATAAAAAATATTCAGAAATTTATAAATTCCTGTTAATTGCATAAAATAATCCTGAAACTGACATTTTCATTGACCAGGTAATAACAGTGTCATGCACCACAATTATCAAAACATGTTTTGACAAACTAGTTTTGTATTATAATTAAGGATTAACTACAAAAAATATTTTCTCCATCTATGGGATAAATAAATTCAAAAAATAGAATAAACTCAACAATTTTATTTGTGTAACTGGACATATTTGAAAAAAGAGATCAATACAAAAACTGTCAGTTTCCCGTGGTGTAATAAATGACGTAACATGGCCCGTGTCTCCATGATGATAAAATTTGTTTTCCAATCTCTGATAGAAAAGATAGGGCTAATTGTTCAAGAACAATTAGAAAGGTCTTTCCCAGATACCTTTATGAAATTAATTTTTCTTCATCTCTTGTTGTGAACTTGACTACATAAGTTACTGAACCATTTTTTAGGCGGAATAGATTATTTCTGTGGTCCTGAGTAAAAAAATACTTGGTTGTCAAGGACTTTCGTGGCCGTTGCTAAGTACAAAATGCCACTTCCGGTTGTAAAATGACATGTGTCAGTAATGTACATCATCCTGATTTAAAAAATACATGGTTGCTAAGGACTTTTTGTAATGGAGACCTGGTTGCTATGGTATGACCTTGACCTGTGACCTTTAAATTTGGGCTCAAATTGAAGGCCTTTACTTGATGATCATGTTAAACCTATATGTTTACTATATTATCTGTAACGGTTTTCAAGTTGTATGCCAAAAACTGATTAACTGAAATGAGCCAAGAACCCGAACTCGAAAACGGTTCATCGTACAGTTTCGGACCAAATGTATCAAATGAAGGCCTTGATGAGAGGAGTATTTTTCCCATTTATTGTCTTCTTCTATCTTTTATAGTTTTTGAGTTGTAATGATAACAAGATTGGAGCCTAAGGTCGAGGTCACTTCTGAACTTTGACTTTGAGATTTTCTTTAAGGACATGTCATAGGACGATAAATGGTGAAGACCTTTTGTGATTTCGACTTATGGTTTGTGAGTTTTTGTGATAAGCGGAGTCCTTGAAACATTCAAGGTATACAGGGATCGACATTAACGGTAGTCCAATTGTCCGGGACAAGTAAAAATACAATTCGGACAAGTAAAAAGCTTGTTTCAGTTGCCCGATCGGACAAGTGAAAATAAAATCAAATTTATCTAGAACAATCGTAAATTTTTAAAAAGTCCTTTAAGCGGCGATTCTCGCATTAATTGTGTTAAAAATAAAACCCTGCATTGCGACCAAAATTCCCCTTTTCTAAATATAAACACGCGTCACTTAACAATAACCAATGAAATCCCGTTTCTTACTTATTATAAATAATCATCCAATGAAATCGTTAATGCTAATTTTATATCGGCCTTTCTGGAAAAATGTTCTAAAATAACTACGATACAACTGTCGGATGTTTTAGACTAAAACAATTTATTTCAATAAAATAATGAAATGAATGAATTAATTGTCGTTTTATTGATACAAATAAATGGAAAGAAGTTCGATTTCTGTCATAAAATTTTCATAACTTGTTAAATTTGGCCAACAATTTATAATTTTAAATACGTACGTCGTGTCATCTTAATTGACATTTCGTGCCACTTGTCAGTGTCAGGTTCAGAAAAAAATTAATATAAAAGTCGAATTTCGATGCAGTTGAGTCAAAATTGAAATATGGCAAAACAGTTAACCTTGTCAAAATTTTTTAGTGGAGTTCCGCAAATGACATTTAACAAAGTAATGCATTAATTTGTGACATCCACACCACTTCCAGTCACCAAAATGGGTTGTTTAATTCGGACAAGTACTTTGTACTTTCGGACAAGTAAAACCTGACTGTTACTTGTCCTAATGGACAAGTAGGTTTTACAGTTAATGTCGATCCCTGGTATACCGCTCACCTTCGCTAGTCAGAAATTTTTAGCCAAAATATGTCATAAAGTTGTCCCAAAAGTTCCTTAACATTTGTCACTTTTTAGTTTTCTTGTATCTGTTATAGTTCCAGAGATTACGCGATAACAAGGTTTTCGGTGTTTGGGCAGATAACTCCGTAAAGAAAAATGTTTCGATTTCACAGGGCGAATTCCGAATAGACTTTCAGTACCCAAAAAGATATGTCGCGTAGTTTTTAAACTGTTTGGTTTTGAAAGTTGGCGGGAAAAAAAAAAAGAAAAATAATCCGAACAAAAACAATAAGGTCTTCCCACTGGAAGTGGGAAAGACCTTAAATATTTTCATGCCAATCAAAAGTCAGTATTCTCGCAAAATTTATTTATTTGTTGTTTCAAGAATTTAGGTAGTAGAAGAGTTACCCGTCTTGTTTTTGTGTATTCCCGGAATACCAACATTTTAAAAATCACATAATTAAGTATTGTTGTTTTAGTGTATTAAAAAGTGGTTTACAAAGATTATTCTTCTACCTGAAATGGGTATTATCATACAAATGTGCAGTTATTGCAACAGAAAAATGAAATGGGTAAAATACTATGTACCTTTTTTTGCAGGAAAGGGTGAATTTTTTCCAGGATTTTAAATGAAAAAAAAATCCTTCAAAGACAGAAATGGCCAGATTTCGTTAAACAGTAAGTAGGAGAGCGACAGACCTTATTTTCTCCAAATACAATGTCTTCGCAAAGAAAATATCTGACCATCACAACAAGTTTAAAGTCTAATGTTTTGTAAAGTTTACAAAATGACATCATAAATAGAGCTAGTTTCAGTTGTCAGATGGATAGAAACAGGTGCCAGTCTGTTAAGTTTCGTACAAATATAATACTTGCTTGAAATTAATCAATTTGGATTCATTTCACTTCTAAAATATTTGTGCATCATATAAACTTAATTTTATATTTAACAGGCCTAGGTTCATTCAGAATTAAAAATTTTATGCAAAGTGAAAGTAGAACTACTTTGGGTCTTTTAAGCACTACTTTTGACTACAGCATCAACAGATTGGCTTTTTAGTAGTGGTTAACCTGTATCTGGCCAACTTAATCGATGATTTCAAAATGTACAGTAGACACATCTAATCTTTATCTCTTTGTAACAATTTCAAAAAAAATATACATCTAATATCAGTTAAAGAACTATGTAGTATGTAAAAAATAGTAATTGTAGATCTAATAATACAGTACCTCCAATAAAGACAAGCTATTATAGCTTATTGGTCATTGTAGTCAAACAGTCATTATGTACCTTCTTGGCCAGTGTAGTCAAACCATCATTGTGGAACTTCTAGCAAAGTGTTATGTCTTCCAGGGTACATCCATGCCTACAAAATAAGAAAAAATGGTAATGAACTACCACTATCACTCAGGACATTTTTAAGATACATGTACCTGACTTTAACTTTCTGTACTACAGTAATTATTATATAGATAGAGATGAAATATCGAATTTTCCGAGTGACAGAAATCATGGTAAATCACATGCGAAAATTCTCATTATTTTCACTCTCTGGTTTTTTTCCCGTCAAAAATGTCAGTTGGTTTTGTACTATACAGATATTCATCCGCCGTTCATAAAATATTGGATTAAGCATTAAAATTTTACGAAAACAATTTTGATCTATATAATAAATAGTATAATCAATTGAGCATCGTGAATATCCAAAATATGAACACTCGTGCCACATAAAGCATCAGATTAAACTCGTGCGCGGAACAAGCGCACTCGTTTAATCAGATGTGTTATGCGGCATGTGATCATATTTTGGATATTCCCTCCGCCCAATTAATTATCCTATAATTATCACTTTTTAAAAAAAAGATTCATTCACAGATTAGACAGATAATTTTACAATATAATGATATGTAAAATGATCACTAACAGAGAGTGTAAAGGGTTAGTGGCATTACCTGATAGAAAACAACTAAACCTACTGGTAATAGACTTAATATAACTAGCTTGCTTACAATACACAATGCATACATTGCTTTTAAATCATAAGTCCAAATCACAATATTTAAATTTTTACTGTGACCCCTATGGTCTTTGGATAACAATACAATACATATTTAACATTTGATGACTAAGTCTAACAATATCACTGATATAATGTTACAATGAAGGAACAGCATAAATTTTACATTTGAATTGTCACATATACTTTGTCCTATCTTTTGAAGAAATTATTCAAGTCAATAGTTCTTGACCTGCTCTTATGATTTCAATGCAAATAACAACTGTCCTCACGATTATCAAATCCATATTCTTATATACATATACTTATACCATGTCCAAATTAATACAGAAACAACATAAATCAAGATAACATGATCTTACACTGTATGTCATTTTTCCATGTTACCTGTACAAATTCTATGTTACCTGTACCAAAATATTGTTCTAAAAAAATTCAATACTAGCCTGAACAGCTGATACAATCAATACCGTAGGAGTCAAAGTGTGACCACAATCAATACCATATGATCACACCTGTCACTGTTATTGTCCATGGAATCGCTGCATACATGTAATTAGTAGTTCCAGTACACATGTATACGATTAAATGTTTCAAGTCAAATTCAATTATATAAGAATGTTCTATATATCAATATATGGTACTAGTTATATTAGCAATAGAATTGGATGCATTATTTACTGAAAGAACTACTAAATGTCTAATGAGCTTTGTGTTATACTCAAGCTGAGAACAAATAACAAACAATTTATAAATTTGCCAAATGGGATGGACTAATGGTAAGAAATGTTGACTGTCACCTTAATAGCTGGAAAATTTGTATCGCAACCTATTTTAGTGGCTTAAATAAGCCTTTTTTTAAAATCTCCATATTGGGTCTTTAATTGTGCAAGGAGTATAACATTTTTCCATAAACTTCATTATACAAAATTTAAACTATAAAACTGAACTGCAGTGCTCATTAATTCACACCACTGCTTCCCAATTTCCAAAACATCTGGGGGAAAACTGTAGGAGGAGTTAATAAAAAATACTAGTAAGTACCCCGACCTCTATGTCAAAGAATTACAGTCCATGATTTTCTATGGAAAACCCCCAATGCATGTATCACTATGATCAAAATGTTAAATATAAGGTGCAAAATGGCACTATGTGACAAAGACTTTTACATTGCAGGGGCAGATACAGGATTTTCGAAAGGGGGGGCGTAAAAAGGGGATATCGAAATAGGAAGGCCACAAACAAGGTTTTTACAGTGTTCAGTAACCTTTATTTGGTACAGTATATACAAGAGAGATATCATAATAAACGTATTAGTACTGTCAATGCATAAATTTATGGCGAGGACGAGCGGGGATTACATTTTTGCCTTTGGCACTGGTTTTTTCCCTCCCTTTTCTCTTTTTTTTCCTTTTCTTTTTTTTTAAAAGGGGGATCCGCTACTGCATTGAATTTTTAACAAACTTTAAGGAAAAGACCAAGAACAATTTTATTAAATTCTCCTTAGTGGAAAGAATCTAGATAAAATATAATATACTTCGAAAGAACTTGAAGTTTTAAAAAGTGTTATCAAACAGCTACGATTGTCCATTTTGGGCTGTTGTACTTGACTTTTTCTCATTCTTCACTTATGGTAATTAGACGTATTCAGAAAATAAACAAATGGATTGTTATCCATTTGAAAACATGTAAATCGTTTGAAAAAGAAGTTAAATACACTTGACTTTGTTGTATGTAAAATCATTTGAAATTTTTAATGGGAAATACATATTTACTAATAAGGTGGTGGTCTGTGCAAATTAGTTGGACCTGATTTACAAGTATCTTCTGTGAACCATCTGGGGATGATTGTGGGAAATTGTCAAAAATAACAAGGAACTTGAGTAAGATTGCCTAAAATAACAGGACAACTTGAACTTAGCTTGTGATGGACTTCCACTTGTCATCCACTTCGCCCATTGTGGTGAGCCTTGAGACGAAGCCAAAGTACCCAGAGGAAACTGGCAATATTTGTTAATTAAGACTGGAGTCAAGCACACCCTGCCTGCAGTGAGACTTGAACCTGCAACCTCAGTGTTGGCAGACCATGTAATCAATATTAGCGCTCAGATACAATGTCATAAAATAAGAATATATTTTGGAGAGGAACAAATAAAATTCTGCCTTATAACAAATATAACATATCTTGTTATGGTTATGGGACAGCATAAGCAACAAAAGCTACACTAAAGTACGTTCCTCACATGAACTATCTCCCCACTTTTGATAACTGGTGGGTACATGTACAGGATTTTATGGATTATTTCATTCATTAATTTATATGCGATACATATTTACTAATAAGGTGGTAGTCTAGGTCCCAGAAGGCTGACTGTCATTTTTAAAATCACATAACTAAGTATTGTTGTTTTGGTGGTTAAAAAGAGTACAACAAATAAAGATTCGTCTTCTAACTGAAATGGGTATAATCATATTAATAAAAAGTATGCAGTTATTGCAACAAAAAATATGAAATGGGTAAAATAACTGTTTTTACAGAAAAGGTTGAATTTTTTGGTGTCATCCAATTTTGCCCACTTTTAATTAGGGATATATATCAACACAATTGCTTTTGCAATTATAGTTTATTTCTTGAAAATTATAGTCAGACTTTTCCCCTTTTTCCAGTAAAAAGACTAAAGTGTGGCATGTACAATAGAATTCATTGGTATTATCCATATCAAAGTAATGATTTTTTTTTATAATTAAGAAACAACAGATTTAATTTAAAGGATAAAAATTGATTTTTGTTTGTTTGTTGGTGTTAAACGCCACTTTCAGCAATTTTTCAGCTATATCATGGTGTCCAGTTTTTATTGGGGGAGGAAGCCGGAGTACCCGGAGAAACCCGCCGACCTGCGGTAGGAAAACTGGCAATCCTTGTCAATTAAGATTGGAGTCGAGTACACCCTGCCTGCAGCGAGAATCGAACCTGCAATCTCAGTGTTGACAGACCACGTGATCAATAGTAGACGAACTACCTTGACCACTCGACCGATAATAATTGATGAAAATTTTATATTGAAAAAAAAAAGTTTGTTTTAATGAATAACATGGTATGAGAGCCTACAATGTTCTTTCATCTTTCAAAATGCAGGCATTCCGGCACACAGCCAAATTACCACTTGGGCTTGACAAGGCCCAATTTTAAATGGGGTAAAATGTCGTTTCGCCCTGAACCCCGTTCGCCTCTGGGTCGTTTCGTCCCGAATCCTGTTTGCACTGAGTCGTTTCGCTCGATTCCCACAACATTTCTCATTATGGTTACGTTACTGTATAAACAATAAAAGCTACACTAAAGTGCGTTCCTCACCTGAAACGAATAACCGGTGTGTACACGTACAGGATTTTATGGATTATTGCCCTTTGTTAGTGAACAGGTGCGAGATAATTTGTGTAACCCATATCCGTCTCCGTGCTAAAAAACATCATTAAGAAATACGTGTATTCGTTATTTGTAAGCAGGAACCTATTATTTTATACTAGTCCCAGTTGTAAGTAATATAATACACATCTATTAAAGAAATGGAATTATCGTTTGATTCCACATTTTTTTTTAAATTTTTACTGCAGAAAACTTGAAAATGAAATACAATCACATAATGTTGTTGCATATAAATAATAAATAGAAGAATGTGTGCATGGGCACGGGGGGGGGGGGGTAATTTAAGGATACTTTTAGGTACAGGTCCGCGGACTGAGATTTGAAAACCCACCCTATTCATATATTTTCAGGCGTTATAAATCAGGACCTAATCATATATTAAATTATTAAATCAGACCTATTCATATATTTTATTACTGCACATCCCCATTGACAAAATAGTACATTCACTACCAAAATGATCAAGTGATATTAATGTAAAATCAGATTTGAGTTGAGATGAGAATTGAGGCATGCATATATTTAGATAATTTACAATACATAATGATATATTTTTCAATGAAAAAGTCTACCAAATCATATAATTTTGAAGATGTAAAAAAGTGTCCCATTTGAGCCGCACATCCGTATTGGAAAGAATGTTGTTTGATTCTAAAAGCCAGACAAGGCGATCATTGATCATCCTTTCCATGGTTTTACAAAGACAGCTTGTGATCGGCTATAGGCCGATAGTTGGACGCTTCTAAGTGACCTTTTCCTGGTTTTGGAATCGGCACAACACTAGCTTTTTTCCAAATAGATGGTAAGTCACCCGATTCCCATATGTTGTTAAGAAGATTCAGAAGACATTGGAGAGAAGATTGTGGCAGATGTTTGAGAAGTTGATAATGGATGTCATCTGGACCACATGCTGTATCGTGAGATTTGTTCAATTAAGTTTTTAGCTCTTCCAAAGAAAAAGGTTTATTATAACCTTCTAAATTTTTTGACTGGAAATTAATTTTTAATTTTTCTTTTTGAATTTTGATCCACTGAAAATTGGGATGATAATTTTCAGCAGAGGAGTATGTTGCAAATGTTTCGGGGTTTTTTTTTTTGTAAAAAAAGTAAAAAAGTAATTGTTTTGTCTAAAGATATTCTAACAGCAACCGCCTGAAAATCAGTGTTAAAAAAAAAGATCTACATGGCTATGTAAAACTAGATCTTTTACAAGTCGTTCTGGGTCTTTTTTAACAATAGGCCAGGTGATCATAGTTTGCGTTTCCGATGTTACAAAAGCGCGTTTGGTCACGCTGGCGTATGATGTGGCAGAAGATGATGGATTGCGTGCCGAACTGTACAGACCACGATCCTCGAGGTAGGTGATGTTTTTTTCGGTTTTTAATTTTTGGATTTGCCTTTTCTTTTCGAAAGTGCTGTCAGTCTTTTGAGGAGGACACGTGGGCTTCGCTTCACCACAGTTAGCACATTTTGGAGTTTTAGTTCAGGTAAAGCCCTCATGCCCTGGCTCTGCACACCTAAAACATACGAGTGTTCTTTTACACTGTCCTTTTCCGTGTCCGAATTTCTGACATTTAAAGCAGCGCACAGGGTGGGAATATATGCGCTGACTTTAATATTTTGGAGACCTATTTTGATTGATTGGGGAACAGTTGGAGAGTTAAAATTTAGAAGGAAGGTGTTCAGTTTAACCTGAACACCCTGTCTGTTGGCAATAAATCTTTTAACTTTTGTAATACCCTGAGGTTGTAATTCTGTTCAGATCTCGTCGTCAGTAAGCTCGGCGAGATCATCGTCGCGATAATGAACGATTCCTTGACTTGAGTTTAGTGTTCTATGTGGGGAGGCCGAAATTTCTAAATCTATAATTATTGTAAGTTTTAGCAAGTTCAAGGATTGGTGTTTTTTTGTTGCATTCAATGAGAAGACCACCAGATTTCATCTTGGTGACGTTCTTAACATCTCCTGCACAACCTTTTATCACTTTTTCAATAACAAATGGAGAAACTTTAGTGATTGGTTTACTGGGATCTTTGGCTGGATAACACAATGAATCTTGACCAGAAATCTTCATCAACAATCTCTTCAAGCGGTAAGTCAATTTTTCTTTTTTTTTTGACATGTTATATTTAATGTTTTAGAAGCCATAATGAAAAGAATGCGGTTCACCACCCTTGTCACCCACCCGCCACGGGGCAATGCTTGGTCTCTGCGGATAACCAGCGAAAAGTATCAGGTGTTCCAAGGGTGGTATACTCAAACAGACGTTCGGAACTCGGTCTACTTGATTGACCCATGAGCCACCGCCTTCTTAACAGCCTGTTACTGAACAATTTTGGAAGTAAGATTTACAAGACATAATCAAGTAATAAGAAAAATGAAGACAAGCTTGTTAAGGGCTCAGCGTGACCAGCCGATTGACAAAACCGGGTCCATCCGGTCTCCCGTCTAGTTGAAGTCTGGGCCAAAGTGGTGTATTGAAAATCGAACCCCGCTGATCCGCACTAATGGATGCTACATAGGGTGATCAAGACTTTGTCCAACTGATCAAATTCAGTTTAAAATGATACAAGCCAGTTTAAACTATAAACATTATTGACTAATTTATTGATTACGTGACATAGGTCGAGATCTTCGCCTGGGTGTCAATCCATTGGTACAGTCGTCTTGGTGTACTCTACCGCTTGGTCCATCGTTGCGTTCTCCATCACCAATGGCTGCCTGGTCGTCTCTGGACAGCCGACCCTGAATGACGTGTGGTCGGCTGGTACTGGAATCTCTGATCAGCTTATCCGGGGTGGCGGTGGATCAGCTGGAATTGATGATGTCCGATGTTGACGTGTGGACACCTGGAGGAGATCGATTAGCACTGAACTTAGGTGGCGTTTGGTCAGTGCTGGAAAAAGAAGGTCCAAATATAAACGATTTTACTGAACCTAAATCGTTTTCATTAATTTATAGCAAATATTTTTAACAAAATTAAATAAAACTGTAATACGAGGACAGGAAATAAAAATATGATGTATGTCCTCTTCTTGTACACCACAAAAGGGACACACATCAGACTGCTGATAACCACTGAGGTATCATCTATTTTAATTCTTATAGATGATTCAAAATATTTCTAGGCTTTTATTAAATCTTGATAAAAGCTTGGGATGTTAGTATACTGAAAATCCCCATCAGCTAGTAACAATTCAACATCATAATTCAAACAGTAGACAAAATATATTTACCAAAATAGTAACAACATTCATTAATGTCAAAAATCTGTACATAAATTGGATGAATTCGAAAATCACGAGTTCTAGATAAAATATGAACTTAACCCTGTCCTCCAGTACATACAGGATAGAAACATATCTTTGGAAACCCAATGTTGTCCTTGACATGGAAAGTCTACAAATTTATATTGAATGGCGTTAATAATTTCATCAGGAACAGCAACCGAATTTAATCGATGCAACAATTTTGACGCGGAGAGTAAATAAATAACAAGCGTTCGTCCTCTAAGTGACAACCCACTAGCAAATGGTTTCCACCTGTCTAGTTTAACAGTAATATCCTCCTCCTTACCTTCCCAGTTTGGTTATAAAAAACCCTATTGTTCCCAACAAAAGTGCCAAAATCTCTAATGCCTTTATTGTTCCACTTTAGACCAAGTGGACAATCATTTCTATTTTTCCAACTCACAAACCATCGGATTTTTGTAAATGAATGTTTGAATTTGATGTAAAAAATACTATTTCTAATAAGAAACCAGACAAAAACAATATGTCTCCTTAAATTCGTTTGGGAGACCTAATGAAAAATGGCGAAAAAACAATAAGTCGCAAAAATAAAAGACAACTCGTGTAATATTGGGTGTGTTAATACAGCAGTGGTTCCGCAACCACGGACAACTTAAGACAATATAAACATGCATAAAAACAGGGGGGGCGGAAGGGATGTTACCCCCCCCCCCTTTAAAAGGGGAAAAGAAAGAGAAAGTGAACAAACAAAGGAGGAAAGATGGAGAAAGAGCAAACGATAGTGTGTTAAAAATTTTAGTCTTCAACACCCTCTCGATTCTCGAAATCTCACCAGCTTCTGGGGCTTCTCCCCCTACTCCCCCACCAGTGCGCTACGGTTCCCAGACCCGTTGTCCGAATTTTGTCCCCCTAGCCGATTTTCTGGATCTGTCCCTGTTTAGGCATGAGGCAGCAGCAACAATCAGGAATTCCTATCCGAACCAAACGAGGCCAGACAGATGACCACGTATGGACAGTTCAAAAATTACATTAACAGAGTGTGTGGATGGGGGGGGGGGTGCTTATGTTGTTCATGCAAATGATTTTTTAATGTTTTTGTTAACTTTCAAATGTATTGCTATCATGTTCTATCGCTATGCCTGCTCCAGGACTAGTATAACTTGTTTGATTTATAGGTTCCTGGCCTGCTATGATGAGTGGTAAATATATTTCTGAGTAATAATAGTTTAGTGCTTGTTATTCCTTTGTACCTATGCCTTAAACATGTACTAAAGTCGATGCTTTATGTTCCTTCCTAGTGCTTTGGTTTTTACGCTATAACAATATATTTGACTGTGCTTCTCTTAAGCTGTGCTTAGTGTATGCTTTTAATTTGTGCACGGTTCATCGAATGTTTTTATGCATGTTTATATTGTCTTAAGTGCATTTACATTTATGTATGTATTGTCTACTTACAGTCGGTTAAAGAACTCTCCAGAGCTCATGTTTCTTTGATATTATGTTTTTATGTGCAGACTGTAAGTAAAAATTACTTTACTTTACGAAAAATAACATGAGTGTAAGTGACGTTTTCTTTCTTTTTTTTTTGTTCCAATTTTTTAGCTTGGCCTATATATTTGGACCGATTATACTGGATGGCACACTGTTACTTCGATTAACATTTTTTTTGCGAGTTTCGCCTAGTTGCTATGCCTACAGCTAAAGTTGTTTCCACACCGCGGTTGCTCCAAACATGGCAGGGATATCGTAACAGAAATGAAAAGAGTCGGAAAAGATCGTATTGTTAATTGTTCTTTCCCGTGCCTACCTAGTTTAAACACTGAGGTAATTATAAACTTTTATCTGCGCACTTGGACAATTATCTAGTTACATTTATCAATGTTTACTGAGCTATGCACACATTGACAAACGTGAGGCAAAACTATGTACAGGAAAGTTTTCAAATTTCCCTTTTAGTATATTTTTGATGTACTGTTTAATAAGTGGCATGTCGAAAATGGGGGTGGGTCGCTTAACTTCCACAAAAAAAAATTGTTTACAAAAAAAGTTTTTTGATATTTTTCACTACCAAAATTGGTGAAAAAATAGAATCTTCTAGTTTGCAACAGGGGTTGCCCTACTGACCCCCAAAATTTTAATGACTCTGTCGTCACCTAGACCCCCTCGTTTCATATAACATAACTGAATTCGCGCCTGTTTATCTCCAAATACTTTTAACAATTTGGAAAATCAAAATATTAAAGTGGGAAACTTGTTTGATTAGAGTGGATTGTGATTAGTATAAAATGATTTATATATTCATGGAGTGACCTTTACGATTCATGATGCCAGTTCATATATAAAATGTATGCCTTTTTCTTCTTTTTTCCGACGCAGTCGGTATATTTTCGAATTGTGACCTTTGAACTAAAAGACGCTTACCCATGGTAACGTACTGTTATTAAAGACGAGCTTGCATTCTGATTGGACAAAAATAGTAAAACATTCTGCGTTCGAACAATCTACTATAGTATACCCTGACAAGCATCCCTGTTTGCATTTCCCAAATATTATTCCAGCAGCCTGTTGTTTTTAAACAACTGGTATTCGTAATTAAACTTTAGAGAATTATTTGTATGCCAAAACAATGCCATTCAGAGCTGATAAATAATAATTACACGATAAAACCATCTGTCGTGTAATTTTTGCGCATTTCGTCTGGGGTAGAATTATATTTGCTTTGTTGACCATCGTTCTGTAAACAATTCTCTCGCCGGTGATGTATGTACACCATATTTTCTTCATTTGACCGCCTGAAACACTTTCTCTCTCACTATCGTGAAATTATTGTCATACAATAGATCCTACACAAAGTTAAGTAGATCATTGGTAATTATCAGAACGCCTAATGACTAGAATGAGACACAGTGTTTCGATAACACATTTTATTTACTATACACATACAGCACATAAAATTAAGAGTAAATATCACTGATTGTTTCTTTGCAATTATTTATTTGGACCTCAATTACCTATACGGTTTATTTAACCCCCCCCTTTTTGGTATGGCATACACATTACACATTACCGATTTCAATTCACATTTAATTAGCATTGAATTGACATTTTTTGTGTTCATGTTAATAATTCTAATAGAAATATTTTACTAAGAAGTTTCCATTTCAAAAGATAGTCAAATTAATAAAATAGTGAACTGTAATGAATACAATATGTGAATGAATATTACTTGATGCATATAAGTACATATTTGCTATAAATGAAATTTTAAAATGTTAACTAACTTGTTTTCGAGTTAATTTATACGATACATCACTCCGACATATACATAGAAAGGTTTGTTTTTTTATTTACCATTGTGGTCTTCAACTTCTGAAATAGCTTTTCATTGGGAATATTTAAATATTTTTATTGTTAGCTCTATGATTTTTAAAGCCATTAATGCCTATCTTCTTTCTTTGCGTCCGTCGTCATTCACGTGCAGACAGGAGATGGAGCTCTAATTGCTAAGTCTCTTTTTGATAATACCCTATTGTTGAATAAAATTTTTTTTTAAATCCATGAATGTATCAACCTTCTTATATCCTTTTTTGATTGGATACAGTTTGCAATACGTTAATATTTTACCTCCCACACACACATCAATGAAAAAAAAACGTTAATGTTTCTTGTCTCTTTCTTTCGTTTGATAATTTTTTTAAAAGTTTTTTTCATATTGTTGTTTGTTCAGTTTCCGTTCTACCTTACTTACATCTCTTAAGAGTTAAATGCGTCGAATATCTTTTTTAAAGATATTACTTGTTTTTCGTTTGCTTAAGTTTCGTAATCTAAGTATTGGAATTTTTTTGTTATTTTTGAATTCATATCTTTAAAAATCTTATCTTTTTGACTTTTAAAATTATATCAACTTTATAGAATTTTATTCATTGTTTCTATTGCATTTTAACAAATATGTACATATTTTATTTAATTCATAACATACCTTGGTTTCTAAAATTTAGTTTTCGTTTAACAACATGCGTAAACTTAATATGTTCTTGGCTTTCTTTGTCGACGTTTTTCTTGCGCTTTCACCAATTTATCTGACGAATTGGCCGGTTCAAATCTACAAATACCTTTTTCCTACTGATAATTAGCGGGTTGATATGTTTTTGCTGGTTTTTGGTAAGTAGAATTTTACCGGTGCAAACTTATTTTAAACTTTATATAATATATAAAAGATACAATAAACAAAGTTTACCCTGTCGTACTTATTAAAAACAACATAAAAAATAAAGACTAATATATTATATAGTTTGTTTTTTCGTGGGCGCATATTTTTATATTATTATCATTATCATCAGAAAAAAAATGACACAAACAAAGGCCAGCTACACGAATTCTCGAGATGATGAGAGTAAGCACATGTGCTTCAGTTTCTGCCTGTTGCAACACATCCGTCGGTAGTAATCAATGCAAAGTCAATACTGCAGGCACAAACTCAACGAAAGACTTGCATCTACATTTAAGAGACAGATATCGTGTATTTGTTCACATGTTCATGCTGTCTTCCATAACTTCTTCAATGAGGAAAATAAAAAATTAAAGATTTAATATTATTTGATCCCGGATCAGGAAATTATAACCTAGTTAGATATACTAATCACAGCCAGGTTATACGATATTTTTTATGGCAAAAAAATCGTTGAAATACACTGATATTTTTTTTCTGGCGAATAATTACATTACATCATTGCTGACATCAGGCGGCATTGGTTTATTGTTTGGGTTTTTCAAATCAGACAAACTGGCTTGTTGTCCATATCGTAGCTTCAATAAACAATAAAGAAATGCCTCCCTTCGACTCGGGAGGGAGCCTAATTTGTAAAGCTGCCATTATTTTGACCAATGTAAAATACCCATCTAATTATTTTGGTTTTTTTTTACATACATGCGTATGACGCATGATCTTTATAGTCGATTTATATTTATTAACGTAAAACTATGTGAAAATAACAAAGAAGTATTTATGCAAGCTCAGTATCTTTTCAGCTGAAAAAATCCCTTAAATTCGGAGATGTCACTTATTTATAACTAAACGTCAAGTTTGGGTTAACATCTTCACATATTTATAACTAAACGTCAAGTTTGGGTTAACATCTTCACATATTTATAACTAAACGTCAAGTTTGGGTTAACATCTTCACATATTTATATGGAAAATTTAGATAAAATAGAAGAGCACAACATGAATTTATATGATGAACCCATTAATAAAGAGGAAATTACTAAAGCTATTAAAACCCTAAAAAATGGAAAATCAACAGCCAGTGATCTAATTTCTAATGAAATGCTTAAATATGGAACAAATCAATTACTTGACCCGCTTCAAAAACTGTTTAATTTAATCTTCAAAAAAGGTCAATTCCCCAAACTATGGAATGAAAGTTATATATCATTAATACATAAAAAAGGTGATAAAGCTAATCCGTCAAATTATAGAGGAATTTCACTAACCTCAAATCTAGGAAAATTATTTAACAAGGTTTTATTAGCAAGAATCATAAAATTCACCGACAATAATAATCTCATTTATGAAAATCAAATCGGTTTCAAAGAAAAATCCAGGACCACAGATCACATTTTCACTGTCAAATCAATCATTGACACATACAAAACCAATAAAAAGAAAGTATTTGCTGCTTTCATTGATCTAAGGAAGGCTTTTGACACAGTCTGGCGTGAAGGTCTCTTTTACAAACTATCGGTAAACCATTTCCCAAAAAAGATTTTTAAAATAATACACTCAATGTATCAAGACCCTGTCTGTAGAATAAAATTCCAAAACAGTTTAAGCCGAAAATTTGTCTCAAAATGTGGAGTAAAACAAGGTGACGTACTTAGTCCCATACTATTTAATCTCTATGTTAATGATGTTGTTTCAAATTTGAATAATTGCCAAACAGACCCAATAACTATTGGAAACATCTCAATTAATTCTCTTCTTTATGCAGATGATATTATATTACTGTCAAGCACCGAAAAGGGTTTACAAACATCCCTTGATGCTTTGAATCAATTCTGCTCCTCTTGGAAGTTGGAGATAAATGAACAGAAGTCAAAAGTCATTATTTTTAATTCAAATGGCAAAACCCACTTACATTCATTCAGCATTAATAATACTTTTCTTGAAACTGTAAATTCATATTGTTATCTTGGTATAACTTTAAAACATACAGGTAACATAAATCTTACAACCAAATTATTAATGGAGAAGGACGTAAAGCATGGTTTAAAATAAAGAAAACTATAGGACTTAATAATCCATGCAACTTATTAGAAAAACTATTTGACACATTAGTCGCCCCTATAACACTCTATGGGTGTGAAGTCTGGGGGCCATATTGCAATTTGATGGATACAGACACCTTTGAACATCTACATATAAAGTTTATTAAAGAAATACTTGGAGTTCATAGCAAGGCTACAAATGTTGCATGTCTAGCTGAACTCAACAGGTATCCCTTAAGAGAAAAGATAAAACTATCAACTCTAAAATTTCTTGACCACATTTCTAACTCTAAAAACAGTTTAGCCTATAAGATTTTCAATAACCTCCCTCCAAATAATCCATGGATAACAGCCACCAAAAAATGGGTCGGAGAATTAGGTTTCAGCTATGTCATAAATAATGAAACAATTATTTCAAAAAATATAAGAAACTTCAAACAAAGAATATATGACCAAGCCTTGCAAAATAGAAATAGTTGCTTGGCAAATTGTAATAAACTGTCTTTTTACAACCATATACATAAATTTAATAAAAGACCTTTCTATGTAGATATCTGTAAATTCAAATCAGACCGGTCTATTATCTGTAAATACAGAATAAGTGCTCATTCTCTGTCAATAGAAAGAGGACGATATAAAAATATTCCAAAAGGTGAAAGGATATGTAAAAAATGCAATGCATCCCAAATTGAAGATGAAATGCACTTTTTTATTCACTGTCCTTCTTATAGAACTTATAGAACAGAACTGATTCAAAAGGTCAATAGTACCTTGAAAAACTTTAAAGTTTTAAATGAAAATAATATAATTAATATTCTAAATAGCAACTCTAAAATAATACTGAAAGCAGTAATTGACTATATAAATAAATGTCAGGAATCTAGTTAATCCACCATACTATCATCCATTTTTTTTTTTGTTTTTTTTTATATATATATATAAATATTATTACATGTATTACAAATTGTAACTAATGCCTGCGAATGCTTGACACTGTCGCCCCAAGTTTACACATATATCTGGTTATAGTCAGTAGTCTATGAGTTTATTATAATATTAGTTTAATATTCATATATATCTATGTACTATGTGTATTGTTTGTGTTATAACCATTTACTGTAAATGTGTTACAACAAATAAATATTTCGTATTTCGTATTTCGTATTTATAACTAAACGTCAAGTTTGGGTTAACATCTTCACATATTTATAACTAAACGTCAAGTTTGGGTTAACATCTTCACATATTTATAACTAAACGTCAAGTTTGGGTTAACATCTTCACATATTTATAACTAAACGTCAAGTTTGGGTTAACATCTTCACATATTTATAACTAAACGTCAAGTTTGGGTTAACATCTTCACATATTTATAACTAAACGTCAAGTTTGGGTTAACATCTTCACATATTTATAACTAAACGTCAAGTTTGGGTTAACATCTTCACATATTTATAACTAAACGTCAAGTTTGGGTTAACATCTTCACATATTTATAACTAAACGTCAAGTTTGGGTTAACATCTTCACATATTTATAACTAAACGTCAAGTTTGGGTTAACATCTTCACTTATTTATAACTAAACGTCAAGTTTGGGTTAACATCTTCACATATTTATAACTAAACGTCAAGTTTGGGTTAACATCTTCACATATTTATAACTAAACGTCAAGTTTGGGTTAACATCTTCACTTATTTATAACTAAACGTCAAGTTTGGGTTAACATCTTCACATATTTATAACTAAACGTCAAGTTTGGGTTAACATCTTCACATATTTATAACTAAACGTCAAGTTTGGGTTAACATCTTCACATATTTATAACTAAACGTCAAGTTTGGGTTAACATCTTCACATATTTATAACTAAACGTCAAGTTTGGGTTAACATCTTCACATATTTATAACTAAACGTCAAGTTTGGGTTAACATCTTCACATATTTATAACTAAACGTCAAGTTTGGGTTAACATCTTCACATATTTATAACTAAACGTCAAGTTTGGGTTAACATCTTCACATATTTATAACTAAACGTCAAGTTTGGGTTAACATCTTCACATATTTATAACTAAACGTCAAGTTTGGGTTAACATCTTCACATATTTATAACTAAACGTCAAGTTTGGGTTAACATCTTCACATATTTATAACTAAACGTCAAGTTTGGGTTAACATCTTCACATATTTATAACTAAACGTCAAGTTTGGGTTAACATCTTCACATATTTATAACTAAACGTCAAGTTTGGGTTAACATCTTCACATATTTATAACTAAACGTCAAGTTTGGGTTAACATCTTCACATATTTATAACTAAACGTCAAGTTTGGGTTAACATCTTCACATATTTATAACTAAACGTCAAGTTTGGGTTAACATCTTCACAAATTCTGAAAAAAACCAAAGCAACAATATAAGTAAAGCAACTTTTAATTTATTGTTACTCTAACGTATGGAAGCATTAAACATATTAGAACAGTAATAGCTCACCCAGATCATCACTCTATTTATTGTTACTCTAACGTATGGAAGCATTAAACATATTAGAACAGTAATAGCTCACCCAGATCATCACTCTATTTAATGTTACTCTAACGTATGGAAGCATTAAACATATTAGAACAGTAATAGCTCACCCAGATCATCACTCTATTTAATGTTACTTTAACGTATGGAAGCATTAAACATATTAGAACAGTAATAGCTCACCCAGATCATCACTTACTTCACCTTTAATATAAGATGTTTGATAAAATATTTTTTAGATATAGTATCCACTTTTGTTTTTATAGAGGGCTACAATTCACAATTTAAAACTAGAGGTTCCCAGGAATTTTTTCACCTGGAACACAAGTGATTTCAACTTTATTTAATTTTTTGCAATATACAGTTTCAGTCTAGTTGGTATAGCTTTTGAGTTTTTCGGCAAAATCTAAACATTTCCTAAAAAAATTTGGTTAAGTTCAATAACTTCTATAAGGTGCCAGACAATTTCTAAAAAATTAAATGATTTGTATGCCTCGTCCTTTAGGTTAATCTATTAATTTACAGTTTTATACTAGGTGTTACAGATTTTAATTTATAACATAAAACTGATTATTTTGTCCTAATTTGGAATTAAAGGGCAATAACTCATATAAATAGTCATCTGACAATTTTGGACTGAGCAATGATTTGTAGACATTGCTTTGCTGATCATTTTGCAATTTACAGTTTCAATCAGCTGTTATGGTATTTAAGTTATTTGGGCAAAAATTACAAATTTCACCAGTAACTTCTATAAGGAGTCATCTGACAGTTTCAGACCAATGAAGAGAATTTTACAACTTGTATTGCTGATCATTGTTGTAATTTAGAGTTTCAATAAGCGGTTATAGGATTTAGGATAAAGGACAAAAAATGGAAAATTTTATGAAAAAAATAATGAGTAAAGGCAATAACTGCTATAAGGAGACATCTGTCAATTTCAGACCAACAATCAGAATTGTAGGACTTGTATTGCTGATCATTTTTGCCATTTACAGTTTCACTCTTGCTGTTATAGTTTAAAAAGTTAGGACAAAAAAGGAAAATTTCATTAAAAAATTGTCATTCAAGGACAAAAACTCCTAAAAGGAGTCATCTGACAAACTCAGGCCAATTAATGAATTGTAAAACATTTAATGAAATAGTTTTAATTGCTATTTACAGTTCTCTATCTAGCTGTTATAGTTTTCAGGTTACAATACAAAAATGAAAAATATATTAAAAAAATATTCATTAAAGGGCAATAATTCCTAGATTTCAAGTTTCAGATTTTATTGAAACACTCAGACACATACATGTGTAACATGAGGACATACAACAAAATAACATATATTACAAATGACAGAATGAGCTAGTTATACAGTATATAAAGCTAAAATAACAAATTCAGTTTATGTACGAACGATGCTATGTTGGTTAGAAGTTTAACATTACAAAGAGATAACATACCACTCATCTTATATCTGGATTTATGAAATAGTACCTTGGTATCTGTTTTTGTCGCAATTGTTTAACAAAGGTATTTTGACACTTAAATAAATAATGGAATTCGTCGCCGATTCCATCCCTACAAAGTATACAAACTCTAGCTTCTCTAGGAATGTTTGACCATCTCCCAGTTTCGATTGGCAACTTCAGGTTGGAAGTTCTCAGTTTAGATATCTGAGTTCTTCAAAATTCCGTTAACCTTAATAAGTAATTTTCAAAGGAAAAGTTTGTTTTGAATAACGAGTACAATTTATCTTTAGACGAGTTTTCAATATCTGAGAACCTTTTCTGAATGAACTGGTCTCTAAGACGCTCAAATAATATAGGTTTCAGAGTAAACAATTCGACTTTGATTTGGTTTGTAAAAATATATCCAAGACCTGTATTGTCACAGACAGATTTTGTATAAGAGATCCATTTGAAGTTTTGATTTTCATTCAGTTGCAGATCATACATTAGTCTGTAAAGGGTGCTGCTAAGCTTCCTTTCGTTCTGTACTAATCTACATCAGAAAGAAATCATTCTTAGCACGACTTTAATACATAGAGGGTATCGCCTAACTCACCATTTACCATGAAGTTGGTGGTAGACTGTCTCAGATTGAGTATTCTTTTGCAAAATTGAAGATGTACTTTTTCCAACTCATCAATGTTTTCATGTCCCCATATTTCAGAGCCATAGGCTCAACTAGTGAGTCAAATAGTTTTAACTGAATATCAATCGGAATCTTATGATTTCTTATCTTCTTATATAATTACTAACAAAGAATTTTGTGATTGCTCCGCTATTTTTTTCTTCGCCTCATTAAAGTTTACGTTATATTTAAAAACTATACTAAGGTAAGTCAATGAATCTACTACTTCTAGGTTTGCGCCATTTAATTTAAGATTATTATTCTTTCTACATTTTCTTTTGCTAAAAATGATCACTTTAGTCTCTAATGTATTAACAGATAATTTCCAAAAATCACAATAATCTTGAAAAATATAATACGTCATCTGACAATTTCAGACCAATAAAGTAAACTAACTATATGGCTTGTATTGATGATAATTCAATTTATATTGTAAATACTAAAAAAAATTTCAAAAATCATCATTAAAGGGCAAAAACTCCTAAAGGAAGCCACTACACCATTTCACTTGATTAACTTTAGTAGACCTCAATGTGCTGATCAATTTGGAGTAACGATTTTTTCAATAGCTATTATAATTTTTGAGATGGAGACAAAAAAGATGCGTTGATTTTCTTTTTTTTTAGTAACATTATTATCTTTGTCCATTGAACAAAACCCTGGGTATAAATATAAAACAAGGAACCCTAAGGAAAAATATGGCCAAGTTTAAAATAAATTGGCCAAGTGGTTTCAGAGAAGTTTTTTTTTTAAGTTTACAACGGACGAGAGACGACGGACGCCAAGTGATGGCAAAATCTCACATGGAACTAAAAAGGGTGGTCCTTGGACCCGCAGAGCTGACCAGCGCGTCCCAAGTGGAGGATAGGAGATGCATTCTCGTTTGGAGAAGGAGATGTCAGGTAAAAATACAAAAGGCCTGGCAGGAGATGTCGATAACAAATGGCTCGGTAATGAGGCAACAAAAATTGATTGTTCCACCTACACCCAATCAAAATCAAAATTATTTTTTTTGTTTGTTAACTTGTTATCGTCCTGAAATATTACTGAAATGCAATTAATCATGAAATTACCCACGATTAACAACATAATTATTAAGGGGACTTAAAAAGGGTGGTGCTTGGACCCACAGAGCTGACCAGCGCGTCCCAAGTGGAGGATAGGAGATGCATTCTCGTTTGGAGAAGATGTCAGGTAAACATACAAAAGGCCTGGCAGGAGATGTCGATAACAAATGGCTCGGCAATGAGGCAACAAAAATTTATTGTTCCACCTACACCCAATCAAAATCAGAATTATTTATTTTTCGTTTGTTAACTTGTTATCGTCCTGAAATATTACTGAAATGCAATAAATCGTGAAATTACCCATGATTAACAACATAATTATTAATTAACGTTTATTCTAACGGATCAATATGACTGCAACAGATAATGCTGAAGCCTTATTTCTTCAGAAGCTAGGTCAAAAATATTACGCTTCTGTTTCATCAAAGTAATTAAATTATATGCGACAATTTTAAAATCAGAATAGATTAGAATAAAAAAAATTTGAATTTGGCTTTTGAGTTCAGGTTCTCACTTTCTGTTTTTGTTTTTTGTTTATTGGCCATAATACGTAACCTAGTGTTATCGCCCTTTGGACTTCGGAAATTTGACCCTATCTTATATGCAGCCTTCTGACATGTTTTATTGAAAAATCATGATTGATTATGTGTTATTTATGAATGTTTCGGTCCATAAGTTGATGGCTACACATGCAAACTGACACAACATGGACCAGCACTAAATCGTGCTGAGTATACCCCACACACAATGCTTAAGCTGTGCACCAAATTTGAAATCAATCCCTTTAGTAGAAGCCGAGAAATCTGTTACAAAAGTTTGCACCGGACGGACAGACAGACGGACAAGGTGATTGCAATATAACCCCCTCTCTTACGAGAGGGGGTATAAGTTCCACCGAGTTTTGACCCTGCTGAAGAAGGAAAAGACACTGGCCCAGATCATTCAGCGTTATCCCTCGAGAAGCAATGACATGGTGCTTACTGGATAGGGTCCAAATTTAAAAATCTATAAGGACCGCAACTCTATGTATCAGTTTGCCTAGTATCCATCAACTCAGGCAGTGGAGTTAGCAAGCTCTATACGGGATAGAGTAATGAGGTAAATCAAGGGACCAAAACAGTATAATTTGGTTGGACTTACGTACAGACAGACAGACAATTTAAAATCTGTATACCCCAAGTTCGTTTACGGGGTATAAGAACATAAATTAATACGTAACTATATATCAGTCAGATGGTATCCATTTCTGTGGGCCCCGCCGACCTTAAGGCTAAGATGAAAGGTCATCAACCATGGTATGCGACGCATCGTCTTGATATTATCTACCGACATACCAAATATCAAAAGCCTACCTTAAAAGATAACAAAAGTTATAGCTCTGACACGATTCGTTTCGGGACGGACGCACGGAAGGGGGGATGGACGGACGGAAGAGCAGACTGATCACTATCACTATAAAAGAGTAAAAATCAAATTGTTTAAACCATAAGACTTGCGACATACTAATTCACTAGGTGGTATGAACTTTCAAAGGTCGATAGTACTTAGCATGGCGAGATAGGTAACTCTGTGGCGATATAAGTAACTCGAGTGTCGAGATATTTTTTTTATGTCTCCTAATACGATTCCGCAATCTGGAGCTTGTCTGGTACCTAGTTTGTATTAATGAGACGTTTCAAAACATTGATCGTTTCAAGTTGCCTCCTGTATTACAGGGTAAAATGGACACACTACAGTACATTCACGGTAAATCTTCATAATCAACACATGATGTCTAATTTACTACAAATACAACGAGAAAAAAACTGACGCGTCTCAACGTGAAAAATGTTGCACTCCAATCATACGGTGACTACCAGTTAGAAGTTGACATAATTGGCAACATAACAGTCAAATTTATACGTGCATTTAAAGACGTTTCTGATCGGGACCTACCTAATAAATAACAAATGGAATATGTACAGAGAAGACCTGTTGATACGTTGACTAAGATTGCAACACAGAGGCTCAAGAACTTAGCCTGGGAAAATGTACAGGGTAGCAGTATTCCATCAAATGGTTATTTGGTTGACACTAAACCACAACAAGAATATCTTGTACACCACACAGGATAACCATCCCGATTAGTTCTCATTCTTTCGTCAGATATACGAATATAGAAATCTTTTGTAGCAACCATGTTGCCATGATGCCTATGCTTGACGACTTTAAGGACATTCATTAAATGGATCTACTTTGAGCTTTTTGCAATTCGAACAGTATTTTTAGAGATTTCTGCTATCTGTACAAACTTAAAGGACCGACTATGGACTAAATATGACTTGGTAAATATTTGACAAAATTATATGTACGATAGACGTCAAAGGAATTTATAGAACAACAATTAGAACAATTTCTGATCTATTTCTATCCGCATTAATTAAATGTCAGCCATTTGTTATATTTTAAATGAGGCTAGCTTAATTGAACAGCTAAAAGAAATGAATTTTATTATAATATGTTGTCATTACATAATTTTATATATTATATTACACTATAAGCTAATGCAAATCTTCCTCTTACCAAAGTAAAGTGCGATTACAAACACTAACCCAATTGTATGAAACATTAAATATAAAATGACTTCTAATCATCAAACGTAAATATATATTAGCAAGATGTAAGAGGATTTTATTTCCTCCCCTTCGCCATGTAATTCAATATGCCAGAGACTGCGATCGGATTGTTTTCATACCTAGTGTTCGGGCTACTCACGGAAACTGCTACTACTCGAGCTTACGTTTTTTTAAATATGAAATTAACGAAATGTTAAAAGTTATTTTTCCTTTCTGGTCTGGCGACTATTGTACATGAATGCTGAAACTTCATACAAACATGATTTTTAGCTGATTTTCCGATATATTGTTTACTATGTTTGTTATTTGTCAGCATAATCTATGTTCTAACTCTTCGACGTTTATTATAGCATTGTATGGTTAATATCTGCTTAAATTTAATGATTAGACAGGCTATATTACCTTCACAGTTGACTTGTCCGTCACCATTGATGTCTACTTCTTGTATAAATTCCTCTACCTCATCTAGCGGCAGTTTGTCCCCCAAGTTTCCCATTATGTGTCTGAGTGCATCAATGCTAATGTAACCTTTGCCATCCTTGTCAAAAACCCTGAAGGCCTCCCTAATTTCAGCTGCTGTGTCTCGAGATGCCACCTGTTTTGACATCATGTGCAAAAACTCGTGAAAATCTACTGTGCCATCACCTAAAACAATGTATTTTGGGATATATTTTTTTAAACTGATGATTCGTTATACTTTTAAATCATAAAATACATTTTCTAATCACATTTTTTAATCTCATTTACAAGACTCATTAAATCCTTTAAATTAAATCCACGTACATGTCAATAGCATAAGATTTCTTAAAAGTGGAAACTGGCTTTCTTTAACAGTCCATCTAAGCATTGGTTACAAATATAGAAAAAAATTATTAGTCCTTCCAAATACGAAATGTGGCGAAAATAAGTTCTTTATTTCAAGGGATCGAATTTATTATTTAATTCTATGCAATAATGGCAGCTCAGGTGCATGCGATATCATGTTTTATGTTACAATTAAAAGAGATATCGGCCGAGGTCGATATTCCTTTCAAGTGTTCAATAAAATATGTATATTTCATATCAGTAAAATTATCTTTGTTTTAATTGGATAAAACAAGGACAGCTGGTATTAATTAATTTGCAGTAATATGACGTTAGGGCATTATCACGTCGTGATAATGCCCTCTCCAGTAACAAGCAACATAAAACTGTTTGTTTTTAATTTATAAAAAGTATATGTACATGTACAACCCAAATGAGTAAAAATTGTCATAAGTTTAGAAAACTAACTGTGTATTGCCTAAAAATGCAAAACAATGATATATCATGAGGCCAAAAGTTCAAATCATACAGCAAGCAACTACACATACATAATACAGTCTTAAACACATGGTTTCTTAATTCTTCAATAAAATATATATAATAGTTGCTTATATATCTGGCATTGTCATGATACGTGACAGCGCTCTGGCTCGGGCATTATCAATGTTTCAGGAAATACCACTCTCCCTTGTGTAGTCAAGATATCATGACAATGCCCTCTATATAAGCAACTATTATATAGCTTATATACAGTCTTAAACACATGGTTTCTTAATTCTTCAATAAAATATATATAATAGTTGCTTATATAGCTGGCATTGTCATGATACGTGACAGCACTTTGGCTCGGGCATTATCAATGTTTCAGGCAATACCACTCTCCCTTGTGCAGTCAAGAGCTGCCATAAGTGTTTTATTACATTTCACAGTAAATTTTACCCTTTTATTATTGGTCTCTTTAATATAATGGTGTTTTTTTTATTCAAGGATGTATCATCATGCACATTTTGTTTTCATGACCAATATCTGCTTGTTTAGTTTTAGATTTGGTTATTATTTCGCTAAAACAGTAACATATTGTTATATTGTGATATTGCAAAAACTGAAGTTTTGAATACAAGTGATATTGCAATGCTAATCTTTGATTACATGTTATATTGCGCGGCTCCTAAACTTTTGGGAATTTCGTTGCAGTAACTATCAACGTCAATTGTGTAATATCGTAAAATATGTGTTAGTGAGATATACATTGTTTAAATGGAAGCTAAAATTATGAAATGTAATAAAATATTAAATCTGTATATAATGAAAGAACTGCTGTACAGCCAATATCTTGCTGCTAATCATTGAATCATTTGGTCAATTAAAGCAACTTACCATCAGCGTCCACCTCATCAATAATGTTCTTCAGTTGTGCATCAGTGGGATTCTGGCCGAGGGATCGCATTATAATTCCTAGTTCATGTGTAGTTATAGTTCCATCTCCATCTTTGTCAAACAAGCGGAATGCCTCCCGACACTCTAAAAAGTCAGTTAAAATTTTGGTTTATATTCCAATCCAAATGAGTATCAATATTTGTCCTGCTGCAGAAAGCCTCAACAAGGTACTACAAAAAGGATTGCTTTTGTTTGCATATGACTGGGAAAAGCAATCTAACATTTAATTACGTAAACTTGGGGCATTCATTATTTACAATAGTTTATATTGAATATCCGCGGGCTAAAATTAGCATAGACCATACAAGCTTCGGTTTAGTAATCGGGATAAGACAAAAGTTGGATAAAATATCGCAGGTCAACATTCGTATCCGACAATAAAAGTTTGCCGTAGGCATAGTTAAAAAATGGTCGGGTAGACCTTATCATTAGACAAAGCAAGTTTTCGTTTAAATCGCTATCTAGAATTAAATATGCCAGGTGAAGTAAGTAGTAGACAATCAAGTTCTCTCCGTTATTTTAGACATTTGACAGGCATGAGACGTATCGCAATTGAACATTATCTTATACACTTATACATATAAGAAGAAGTCGGTGACCCAACACAGGTTTCTTATTTGATTAAAGATTAAATATGAGAAAATATTAAGAAGTTCTATCATATACTGTAATTATTTTAATTGCCAAAATCAACAATTTTACCTATTGAATCTATGCAAATTTGATGATCGGTAATCCTATCGGCAAAAAAATCATTACATATGCATCAAAGTTTTGAACAAATTTTGTTCGTAGAAAGAATTAAATAATTTTTGTCTACCTTAATTCAAATAATGGCGGGGGAACGGGCACTATAAGTTTGGGTAGTTGAATTATCATCAGTAAACATAAGCACTAAGGCACTACACATTTCAGTTTCAGCGGGTCAACATAAGCATATGACAATAAAAGTTTGTAAGTTAAATACAAGTTTGACTACATAAATCGACAAATAAGCTTAAGCACAAAATTAGGCTTTATAAATTTGGGTAAACATTGCCATTTGACAATACAAGTTCTTGTTTGGTAGGTAAACATAACCAAGTTAATGCCTAGCCGTAGGCCACACATTTACGGTCAACTCATCGGTTCCTTTACGGATTAAATTTCAGAAATGTATGCCAATTTGCGTAGTCGTCAGATACGTACGGAGACGATACGGAATTACTACGGGTTTTGACGTATCTCCTAAGATAATGTAGAAAAATGGGCCATTTAGGGACACGAGTGATTCATATAAATTATAATTACGGTTCATCATTATAAGGAAATGTTTAACACGTGTCAGGCCATGCGTATTAACAACTGTTTGCTACAATATAAGTAAGGGTTAGTACGAATAAGAACGGTCTGATACGGAATAGTACGAACCACAACGGAGCGACACGGACTTATCTTGATAAACAATCCTTATATCAGGCCTACGAATTAAGTAGTACGGACCAGTTTGTTGAATAGTGAATACGCGCTTAGTAAGTATGTAGTGCGGTCGCATTATCCTAGGTCAAATTTTGAACATGTTCTAAAATCGTCTTGAATATAAAAGTACTACTACGTATGAATACGGCTAAAATATGGAAAGCTATGGACCAATACGATGCCGGATCGTATCCGTAGTTAGTCCGAGAATCCTCTGCCGTCCAACGCTTTTTTTGCGTCCCACGTTGGACGGCAGCGGATTCTCGGACTAATCCGTAGATGTGTGACCTATATAGATATTTAAGTTAAATTATTGCGAGTGGACAGTTTGATACGACGGCTTATTCGTGCCAAACAACAAAAAGAAAAAAAATATTTATTTCGTTTGTACGATTTAATAATTCGCTTGTACGATTTATTATTTCGTTTGTACGGTTTATTAATTCGTTTGTACAATTTGTTCGTAGTTTGAGGTAAATTATTGCCAATAATATTAGCGATTTAAAAGTTATGTATTATTAATAGGTATCGGTCTTGATAAATTCAAAGATCTTCTTACCAGAAATCTGTTCTTGTGATAAATATTCAGTCTGAAATAAAATAAGCATGAGTAGTTATCTGAATAATTTCTCTTTATTATAGCAAAATAATTTCTGCCTGGAAAGAAAACTATTCCAACTGACACACCAGCTGGTGACGAAGTGTTTCTTGTTTAAAAGCTACTGTAATACATGGAAAATTCGGAATCTATTGACGCTGAATTGGTCTTTGTCGTATGGGGTACTACAAAAATGTACCGCAGGTACATAATTGTATACAAAAATGTACTTCGGACACATACTTGTATACAAAAATGTACTTCGGGCACATACTTGTATACAAAAATGTACCCCACCGTTTGTTTTTGCGATAAATTGTAAAAATGAGACCAATATTCAGCGTAAGTGATCTCCATTTACTGATTTAGAACTTTTATGAATCTGTTACGTCGCGATCGTCACGTAAAAAACACGTTCACTGCCAACGAGATTTCAATCTGGTAAACCCTAAATTTACACAGGTTACAACTTCTCGCCAAACATGCCAAAGCATACGGCGAGGTACATTTGTGTATACAAGTATCCTGGCTTTGCCAGTTCTCGATAGCTTAAGAGATTATTGGACTAAACTTTGCTCTTATCTTATAGATATGTTTATTTATTTACCCATTTGTTTCATAGATAAACTACTACACACTTGCAAAAAATTACAAGGAACCGTCCGGTTATTGCCAAGATCTTCGAATTATTCGAACGACCTAATTTTTGACATATGGTATACTACGTCACCAGTTCTCGATTATGTATGCGTAATTTGTTATAGCAGGGCTATTCTGACAATAAAATACAATAAAATGTTATTAAAAATGTTATTCATATAAAATTTGTTTAAATTGAAGCATTAGTTTAAAAGATAGGACCCGTCTATTGAACTATAAGTTGGAGAAATTTTTGGGATTACGGAAAGGTATCGAAATATGTGGAACCTGTTAATTTTTTCATTTCCGAGGAGCAAAGTGGTATCCTAAAGAAAAAATTTTCGACAAAAAGAAGATATGTGCAAATCCTCGTTTTATGACGAAATGAATTTTTGCATGACTATCGAGAATAGGTTACTATCGAGAACAGGTTAAGGCACGATATGTACCAGAGGTACATGTTTGTAGTATACCCATGCGACAAAGACCATTCAGCTCTATTACTATTGACAGACTACACATGGGAAACGGCTTGTATAAAGCTGTATATATGACAAGGAAGCATGTGGTGCCCTAATAAGTTTTATATTCTTTTCGAACCCAATTGAAAACAAACCTCTTTGATTATTTCCTGTTTCTTTTGCTCTTTTGTTTTAGGCCTACCGCGTGATGCCATGTTTTTAGCAGACGAAATCAAAATTGAAATCTAAATTTAGAAACGGAGAAGAAATAACCATAAGCTAGTTCCCGGTTAACCTAATGCATTAGAATGTAGTGTAAGAAAGAAGGCGAGAAGACATATAGACAAAAAATTAATTATACACCAGTCCAGTATCCGTAGTCATGTCCAGTAAAAATCTTATTCAGGAATAGTCAAGCCTTTACTGATCTTTACTGGTTACAGAAAAAGTCAGAGCGATCGATTTTCCGTAACGATCAACAAGTGGCTGCGGCCATAGAACTTCTGAATGGATGAAATCAACCAGATATACAGTCACTGAAATTCAGTAATGGGGATCAAACTGGTGTCGCCGCTATTTTAATTGGTTTTACATCATAGATTGTTTGGTCTCAAGTATTTTTTAACAAGTATATTTGTCCAACTACTTATGCGCGTAGTGCATACATCGCTGTCGTCCAATAGAAATTTTGTTCAGTACATAAAACACCAACTGGAAATACATACGTTACTGTCGCCAACACGAGGTTTTTACATAATAATGCATTTGTATTCTATATTACCAAACTACTGCATTCTTATTACGTTTTGCTGGATAGTACTCTCTGGCGTAGTACATTTTATAATGTCTTATAAGTTCCAGTATGGAAAATCACTTTTTTATCATCCGAGGAAGCCTGGTCGCCATATACTTGATACATACGTAACTGCAGAAAATCAGACCCTTAATCTTTATAACTAATCATACTTATGCTGATTTTATTTTGAAATAAAATATTGCCACAGTAAAACTCTATTCATAAAAGGTTGTACCATTTATCTTTTAAGAACGAAAAATCTCTAGTTCTTGTTATGCCTTACGAAGTTTTCCAGTTGTATTTCTTTTGATACATACGTTACACCATATGTATATTTTTAAATACTTTGTTAAAAACATGTTTTTTCGTCTTATTTTCTTCTTCATGTTGAACAATTTTTACTAGAATCTTATTTAGTAATAAGCATATATTGTATTTAAACCAATCATAGATTTTGCGTAAAGAAAATACTTACGTTACAAATACATACGTTACCGTCCATCGTAAATTTTAAACTTAAACATCGGTAATTAGCTAAATTATTAAGGAAATGACGTTATTTTAGCGTTTGGAATGTAAACAAGTTGCATGTTTGGGTGTATGAATTGTATATTTTCTTCTATATTCCTACGGTTTGTGACGCATCAGGTGAGTAAGTTTAATATGATAAACAACAGAAAGCAGATTAAATGTGCAACGTTTTTTTAGAAAAAGTGATACCTTAATATTCATACGGATTTATTTTTATACCGACATGACGTTGTTTTCATGTTAGTACAGTACACGACTGTTACAAACTGCTGATACCTACGTTACGTTGGATCACGTATGTATCGATGCTATAATTTAGATTATCGAAATACACAACGGCATATTTTTGCACACAGAAATTTTGAATAGTGTGTTTTTAAATGTTTATAGAACTTAACAATAATAAAACATCGTGCTTATAGCTGAGTCAATAGAGTTTGCTACGACCTCATTTACTCCAAACTGAAATGGCGGAGTTTGACATTTCTCAGGAACTGTTATTAATATAAATGTGTATGTTTTTTGTTTTCAATTCAAGAATATCACTTAATGTATACTATTTAAACTTCATATAACCAAATACAATTTATTAAACCAGCGTCATTCACTTAAGGTTACGGTAACGTATGTATTGATACCTACGTTTAATATGTCTTATATTTGAACATGTGTAACTTTTTTATTGTACATTTGGTGTTGTTTATTTTTTGTGAAATGAGAGTTCTTACATTGTTCGTTTCAATAAAAATAATAATTTTGCTTGCTCTTATAGTTCAGTTTTTTATCATTTTATTAGACAAATTGGCTCTCATTAGTGAATTTCGGTGATGTACAACACATCCTTTTTTAAAGTGGCTTCTTTATCAATGCCAGCATCCGAGCTGGAAAATTGTAATATCGGTAGCAAGTACGAGTTATAAAATGTTAACACTATAGGCCAGCGCTGATGGAATGTTGCCATATAGGTAAGTTCACAATTGGGTATAGATGATGGTTGGTTTGGTTGTTTGGTGTTTTCCGCCACTTGCAGCAATTTTTCAGCTATATCATGGCGTCCAGTTTTTATTGGGGGAGGAAGCTTGAGTACCCGGAGAAAAACCCCCTCCTGCAGTAGGAATACTAGCAATCCTTGTCAATTAAGATTGGAGTCGAGTACACCCTGCCCGCAGTGATACTCGAACCCACAACCTTAGTGCTGACAGACCAATTGATCAATAGTAGACGAACTACCTTAACCACTCGGCCACCGAGGCCCATGGGTATAGTTAATGACATCATGCTTGTATATAGTTTGCAGTATTTCACTTTGGTCTATTTTAAGAAGAGGGTCTTCTCGTTCTCTGGATAGATTTAATGTACATTGTCACCAAACAAAAAGCGTAGAATTCTTCGAAATATCATTAAGGTAGAATTTTGAACGAATAGATGTGGTAATTAAAAAAAAAATTGTAATGTTTTCACTGTATGTAATTTGTTATTTACCATAAAACAATGACTTTTATAATCTGCGTGCTAAAATGTGTACTATTGTAATTAGTCTGGGATCCTGACTAAATATTCTCAATACCGTAAGCGGACTTCCGGTTCGAATATACAGTCAGGTCACCAGCAATGAATCCGGTCAAAATTTTGACCGGTTTGCAACATTCGGAATGCCTCAAAATTTACGTCATTATTAACAGTAACTGACGTAACTCCGATACAAAGCATTATGACGTAACGTCCGGCGTCCGAGGAAAAAAATCAAATAAAAATACAGTTTATCAAAAGAATGCTTTTATAGATTTATATCTGGAATGTGGAAATGACTTACATAGATTTGTCAGTTTAACTCGAAAGCCGAAAAACAAGAAGCAGGTAGCTACTTTATTTAAATTGTACTCTGACATAAATTTCCAACGGAACGAAACGCGCGAAAAATTAGCTCAAACATGGCGTTTTAAATAACCAATCAAACTGGATAGTAAACTGGTGGTGACCTGGGGTTATATTTGAAAGTGAAGCTTGCGTAAATGAAAAATATTGCACCAGGGGACCAGGTTACTATTGTAATGTTATACCAACATAATGAGGTCTAAAATAATGTTAAAGGAAATCACAAACATAAACAGTAGAATTGTAACTAAATAAGTAAATATAACTCTATACAGTATTTGTCAAAAGAACTGAATATATGAGAACTGAATATATGGATCGTAAGAAATCATGATACGCAACATTAAAGGTAATAAAATTATATATTTTTGCTATTTGTAACCGGACACCTCGATATGCTACTATTAAGAACGCATATTTCATGAATGTAGCTTTTTCTTATCAATTTCAAATCTCGACATAAACTCGTACAGTCAAATCCTGGTTCTGATTTTCCGTTTTTATAAATCCTAATTCCCGTCCCGTAATGAGTTAATCATTTAGTGTTTTTACTCTTCCTACTTCTCTTCAAAATTTCTATTGTACATAGACGTGGGCTTTTGCATTAATTCACAAAACGCCATTTATTTTTGGCTTATTTATTGTAATTATGTTATATCAGCTATTTTATAACCAATAAAACTAGTTTCAAAATGGTGTGAATACCAACTCGAGAAAACCCCAAAGCGTCGCAACGTGAAGCAAAACAATTATACTAAAGACGACAATTTCTCTAAAGCATAAAGACATTCGAATATATTTTTGTAAACTAGTGTCATGCCATCCCACAGCGAAAATCCCGCAATAAAATGTGTGCGTTCAGGTACAAGCGCGCAGACGTCAAAGAGAACACTCTGACTTGTCCAATTGACCAGCTTGAAGCTTGATTGCAGTTTTCATCCTGCAATTCGCACTAATCTGCATTTCTCTATGGCCGATTTTTCTTCAATGTTCAATATTTCATTATTCCAAATTTTATTTCTTTGTAATTTTTTAGGAATATCATTCTATTGCTGGATTGGGGTATTACGCGAGACTTTTACTATGGGGTGGCTTGACACTTGTATTTTTATTCATGTGTTTTTGTTTCACTTTTATTGTTCAGTTCACAAACCTCAGTTTGAATCGAGAGAAATAAAAAGTTCGAAAAGTCTAATAAAACGTTGTCAATAAGTTTACCTATTCAGGCGGTTGTCGTCGTGGTCATGTGAATGATGGCCACGTTTACCACGGGACTAATCGGAACAATTCATCTATCTCCGTCAAGGGTACAAGCAGTAACGGTAAACAAAAATGCCAAGATATCATGTCAAAATAAACACGAAAATTATATCATCCATATTTCACCCCATATGGAAAGAATTTATTGTAAATTTTCGACGTATTTAACAGCAAACAAACATGTGATAAACTGTGCAAATTAAATGTAAAATGATCCCTTAGACTTGATGGATGACTCTGTCTGGAGAGGAAAATAAAAATGTATTTTACTGACTCGATTAAGCTTTGTTTGACAATGTCTATATTAACAAACCGGAAACAATCCATCTATGGCATTAAACTTTGTTTTACTTGTGCATATTTGATATACCTGGATTTAACATGGTTTTCTGCATATTGGTGCGCTATCAAAATTGCCCCGGATGAGAAATTTAAATAATTGTGCAAGACCGCTTTCAACCATAAAGGATTGGGACTATTTAACGAAAATTTGTTATTTTTTCCGCAGTCTTTCTATAACAACACATTTTAGTATTTAATAGTACTTTCGAAAGGAGCGATATGTGACATCAGGCCCAATATGAAAAGTATACGTAATATCATTTCATCCTCGGTCAAGGTTTCTGTCGCCACGTGTGCGGTTTGTGTTATTGAGGTCCAGACAATAACATGTGATGCTATTATGATCTATTATTTCATATCAGTATTATTTATGTTTGTTTCAATTGGATAAATCAAGGTCAGCTGGTATTAATTAATTTGCAGTAATTTGACATGAGGGCATTATCACGCCCTGATCACGTCGTGGTAATGCCCTCTCCAGTAACAAGCAACATAAAACTGTTTATTTTAAATTTATAAACAAATATGTACATGTACAACCCAAATGAGGAAAAAATGTCATAAGTTTAGAAAACTTACTGTGTACAGCCTAAAAATGCCAAACAATGATATATCACGAGGCCAAACATTCAAATCATACAGCAAGCAACTACACATACATAATACAGTCTTAAACACATCCTTTCTTAATTCTTCAATAAAATTATATAATAGTCGCTTATATAGCTGGCATTGTCATGATACTTGACAGCACTCGGGACAGTGGTATTGTCTTTAACATTGATAATGCCCTCGCCTCTGGCTTGGACATTATCAATGTTTCAGGCAATACCACTCTCCCTTGTGCAGTCTTTACAATGCCATCTATATAAGCAACTATTGTATGATTATGCTATTTACAGCGACAAAAATCAGCAGATATGGGAATTTCATTAGTACTATGTTGAGGTCAGAAAGATTTGTCTGTTGTCACAAATTCGTAGCGAAGATGATTTTTATACTTTTATACATATACTGAAAGAAGTCCACTATACCATTACTAACATATTACATAAAAAAGCTACGACTTACCATGTTAATAATATCCTATTTCGAACGTTACATACACTCTTATTTATCTGGTAAACGACTTCATGCTGAGAATTTTCAGTCATCTAAAATTCCGCAGTTTACGGCAACGTCATAACTAATCCTAATATGTGTACATTTTATGTGTGTATATTTGGTTATTCTGTTGAATGGTGTTTTATATGCTAAACACGGATTTGTTACAACCTGTCCTGTAATCCTATATGCTTCTGATACTCTTATATATAATGTCATATTTTGATAAATAAAATCAACATAAATAGTGGTTATGTCTTTTTCTCGACTGCAAATAAATTTTCAGTGTACAAAAAGTTCAAATAAAAGTATGCATCAAACGATTGATTGAAACAATTAAGTATTATATAAGTATTGTTATTCAAACCATTACGTCATACACGTCACAATTTTGTGTTCTTGGGGCAGGATGAAGACAAGCCCTAGCGTAATTACACACCGCAAGTACGTTTTTCCATTTTTTATGTTTAAAATTTAATACAGGGAATAAAATATATTAAAAGACGATTAAGTATAGATATAAGAATCGATATATTCAGTTCTTAAATCTCTTATTTTTATTTTTATCCATCTAATCTAATGAAATATAAGCGGAAAAATGCAGATGTCAAACATTTAAATGATAATATCACCTTTTATGATAAATTTTTTTCTGATCTACTTTTTAAGTAAATAGAATATTCATTTAGCTGTCGTTTTGTGCCAAAAGTGTATCTTTAACCTACAGCATTAACGATATTAATTTGATTTTAATGGCATAGTCGGAAAAAGTAGGATACATAATAAACCAGCTCAATGATGCGAATAGTCCGAGAATCCTCTGCCGTCCAACGCTTTTTTTACTATTTTTTTGCGTGGGACCAAAAAAAAAGAAGAAAAAGCGTTGAACGGAAGAGAATTCTCGTACTATGATCCGATTAGAACAAGAACAAGAAATATTTGTTTGTTTATACTATTAAATACTGCTAATCGATTGCATAAGGGTGCACTTTTTTAATTTTAACGTTATAACCTTCTGCGTTTAAATAATATATTATAAATATTGATTTTCTGTGTTTATATAAATCATGAAGAGTAAAATATAAAAATTAATTTGGATTATTGTGCCTAAAGTATGCAATGTACAAATTGTAATACACAATAACAGTCGAATAAAAGCTTTAAAACTATGCTTGACTTACTTGACTTAAACCCTTTCATCCTTGACAGGACATAGGTCGTCGAGGAAGGATTTCCATTTTTTTCTGTCCTGGGCAAGCTTGTCTATTTGGCCCCATGTCTTGCCTTGCCGTTTTCCCTCCTGTTCTGTCGATCTTCTCCAGGAGTTTTTTGGTCGACCTCTTTTTCTTCGTAACTTTGGATTCCACCTCGTGGTTTACTATGGTGGTTTTTGGCTTAGTATGTCCAATCCAGGACCATTTTCTCCTTTTGATCTGGGTATCAATGGGAAGTTGGTCTGCCCTCTTCCAAAGTTAAAACTATGCTAAGTGTTTGTATACATTTGAATGTATGCACCTCTTATATTATTATGTATCTCAAACGAAGTTGGAAGACATATTATTTTTGTCTAACATTTTACTCCCTCTTCTTTTTATGCTTCTTAACAGCTAATATTATGAGCTAAATTTCTCTGAAGTTCGCATCCTAATAACATTTAGAATATATATTAGATAGACATATCTTGTGGTGCATTCCACTTTTCAGGAGGTTCATATTGGGTTTTGGTGAAAGATGTAAAAAGAGGGTCGCCATATTTAGTGAGTCTGTCTGTCAGTCCATCCACAACAAATCGTGTCAGGGCTATAAATGTTTATCTTCTGGAAGACATTTTCACATTTTGCATGTGGGACATTATAACTAATCGTTGCATCGGATCGCATGCAATTAATGACCTTTAACTTTGAACCCCAAATTGAATATCTATAAATGTATTATGGATTGTTTTTATTTTGTTTTAGTATTTAGTGGTTATCTTTTCGTCATTTAAAAATAAATGACAGTTTTCAATTCAAATATTGTTTGTAAAATTATTTGTCCCATCAAACAGAGCTAAGCTTGTGTTGTCAAAAATGTTATTTATTGTTTCGGCGAGAATTTGAGTTTTTGTCTCGATATCAATTCTCGTTTTCGTCGTAATAATGGCGCATTTCTCTTCGTAATATAATATTTCATTAAAAATAACAAATTTGAGCATCATCCAACTTCCATAAAGATATGAATAAAAGAATTTTTTGTTAAAAACTAAATCAGAGCAGGGAAAACTAATAAATGTGGCTTCAGACTATAGGCACTGTAATTCACTCATTACCGTGAAGTACGGTACAATTTACTATCGTCATATACTTGTATAGAAGTTGATTGATTGATTAATTGATTGATTGATTGATTGATTGATTGATTGATTGATTGATTGATTGATTGATTGATTGATTGATTGATTGATTGATTTTAACGTCCAGCAAATCTGTCAGTCAAATACGGAACAAACTAGTCCAATATAGATCCTGTATTGACCTGATTCCAATCTGTATTATTAGCCTAATTATGACAAAATATTCCATTCACATCCTGTATTTATTTGGTAAAAAATAAGGATAAACGTTGTTTTGGCGTAGTTATTTAATAAAGATATTATTATGCGTGATGATTTATGTATTAGTCCTCGACTATTGGTCCTTGGCCAATAAGAAGTTTCATATCATTTGTCTCTTGGGCGACTTTAATAGCAGAGCCGCCGAAGCTAGATCTAGAGTTAATTAAACACGAAAATGACGTCAGTGAATTTATGAACAATGCCGGCGGTTTAGATGCTCTCAAAATAAATCGGCACAGGCAAAGTATGGATAAATTTACAAACAGGCCAAGTTGCAAACATTTGGAGATTTGTACAATTCATCATTTGTTTTATTTTGAACGTTTGTATATGTAAGTAGAATCTGGTAAATATACATGTACGAATGCGAATGTAGTTGATTATTTTATTTATACTGTAAACTTTTTAACCTATAACTTTCTGTATACTTTTAAAGTATTAGATTATTTATGTTGTGCACTCTCCAATAGCCGCAATGCCAGATTGTATCGAAGGTAACCATGGTGAAATTTTAATACTCAAAACCAAAAAGTGGGAACCAGCATAGCAGACTTTTGTCGAGAAAATCTTGATACTAATAAAACAAACAATATGCTAGAGGAACTCAATAATATGGATCACGTAAACAAAGTACTCGATAACTGAAGAATTATGAAAAAATATTCATCGATTGTGCAAAGATGACTTTCGGTACTCACAGATCTGTGTAGTCAAAGTAAATAGAGGTGATAGACCGTGGTTCAGTTACGAATGTAAATGTGATAGACAAAATTATCGTTAATTTAAAAAACGAAATTATAAAAACAGAAATACAGAATCCATCAAATGGCAAGTCAGAGATGGCGAAAAACGATATAAAAGGTTGCTGTATATGGCAAGTAAAAATTACAGATCTGAAATGTAAAAGAGAGAACGAGCGATCTAATATTGGAAACTTCTTAATCATGGAAAGCATAAAAACAACCAAATATCGAAATGAAAGAGCTCTTTACTTTCTGAATAAGAAATTTTGGCATGGGTTCATTCAATGATCAATTAAACGTTAGAAATACGACGTTGTATTAAAAGTCTGAAGAACAATCAAGTCTACGAGAAAGATATCATTATAAATAAATATATTAAATTATCTTCTGAAATATTGATACCTGTCTACGAACTATTTTTCCATGTCATTTTTTAACTCGGGCTAATTACCTGATGCATGGCTAAGAAAAAATATGTCCTTGCAACAATTCCCCCATCCTCATAAGTCAGGGTTTTCGTAGACACATGTGGACACAGAAATCCTGACTTGTGAGGATGCAATTCCCCATTTATATACAGTACTTCAGGTCACGTGATAACTGGTGATCTTAACATTGTTGAAAATAAAACACTCCGCTATGTATTGTCCAAAGGACCAAATATAGGACTATGCCAGAAAATGGACAAAGCAAGATGATCAGGAGGTTGATACCTTGTCCGAGTGGGTACAGGCCTTGAGGCCATTGATTCAAATAATAAATTTTTAAGGTCTATGTGTACTAAAGCATCATCAATCTTCAGAAATCTTGATGCTCGAAAAACTTTGTCCGACATTCATGACAAATATGTTGTTGTGCAAGCAGATCCGGCCACTAACAATTATACAAAAAACCATTATATAGAGTGTTTAATTAATGAGTTACGCATTGATAGTTCACTAGGCACTCCTACTTACACATTTACTGCGCTTTCAAATGAGGAGATTATTGAAAATCACAAATCGATATTGGTATATTTTGGTCTCAAAATCAAAATCGAAGATTGGGATCTCCCCTTATTGTATTGGATACGACAACTCACAAACTTCACAAAAATCAATACAAACAGCGTTTCATATCAAGATCTTCTAAGTGTCCAACCAAAACACTATCGCAACTCCTGACAACTATTTTAACAACAATAAAAAAGGGACTTAGAAAATACAGTGACAATTTCTACTCCGGGAATGCGATATATGAAATGTGGATATTTAAAAAATTCAGAAGACCTGATAGACATCTTGAGGTGTGGATCTTTTTTCCATTGCAATAACATTTAAACGTTTGATTTTTCGATACTCTATATATGATATGATATAGATGATATAGATACCTGGTAATTAGTCATGACAGAACTTACTTCGTCATCAATGACTCTAAATCTTATATTGAAGACCAAATCTGTCGTATGTTAGATTTTCTGATTGACAACATATTCGTCATGATTGCAGGACATGTTGTTCAACAGACTGTTGGTATTCGAATGGGTACTTATTGTGCTCCTCTCCTCGCCGACCTGTTTTTTTGTACTCTTATGTGAAATCCTATACTGCATGGTAACGGTTAAATCTTTTTTTAATTTTTATTTGTATTAATTGTATTCCACCTTCAAACCCAAAAGGGACATCGGCCCCTATCCTCCAACAACACTTTTTTTTAAAGTGTTCCATATTTGATATAGTGTATATTTGTACCATACATGTATGTTTAACAGTACATATTAAACAATCATATTTTGATTTAATACATTTTGTAGTTAATACAGGACTATTTTCAAAGTAGAATATAAAAATATTGAGATGTTGAATGAATGTGCACAAGACAACAATCCCACCCCTTCTGCAGCTCCCGGCAACGGGGCGTGCTGGGCAGGGGACCATCATGCAAGATGTCAGAATTTGTTTAATGGAACAATCTGGCCAATGCTACGATTTTTTATGAGTAAACTGTCGACCAGTTGACTAATCAACCCTTCAATCATTAAATTTGTCGCAACTGTCGATCAGTTAACCGTTTGACCCTACATTTAATCTCAACATGTCAACCAGTTAACCCTTCTACTGTTCAATCTGTCAACCGTTCGACCTGTCAACTAATCAACCTTTCTTTCATTCAATCTGTCAACTTTGTCAACATAGACCAGTTAACCATTTGACTTTGACCCTACATTCATTTTGTCAACTTGTCGAACTGTCTACTAGTCAATTTTCTATTATTCAATCATATTCCATCATTCAATCTATCAACTTGTCATTCTGCCGATCAGTAAACCTTTTGATAAAGAATTTTTTCCATCATTCCATCTATCAACTTGTCATCCTGCCGATCAGTAAACCTTTTGACAAAAAATTCTCTTCCACCATTCAATCTATCAACTTGTCATTCTGCCGATCAGTAAACCTTTTGACAAAAATTCTCTTCCATCATTCAATCTATCAACTTGTCATCCTGCCGATCAGTAAACCTTTTGACAAAAATTCTCTTCCACCATTCAATCTATCAACTTGTCATCCTGCCGATCAGTAAACCTGTTGACAAAGAATCTCTTCCACCATTCAATCTATCAACTTGTCATCCTGCCGATCAGTAAACCTTTTGACAAAGAATCTCTTCCACCATTCAATCTATCAACTTGTCATCCTGCCGATCAGTAAACCTTTTGACAAAGAATCTCTTCCACCATTCAATCTATCAACTTGTCATCCTGCCGATCAGTAAACCTTTTGACAAAAATTCTCTTCCACCATTCAATCTATCAACTTGTCATCCTGCCGATCAGTAAACCTGTTGACAAAAATTCTCTTCCACCATTCAATCTATCAACTTGTCATCCTGCCGATCAATAAACCTTTTGACAAAAATTCTCTTCCATCATTCAATCTATCAACTTGTCATTCTGCCGATCAGTAAACCTGTTGACAAAGAATTTCTTCCATCATTCAATCTATCAACTTGTCATCCTGCCGATCAGTAAAACTTTTGACAAAGAATCTCTTCCACCATTTAATCTATCAACTTGTCATTCTGCCAATCAGTAAACCTTTTGACAAAAATTCTCTTCCACCATTTAATCTATCAACTTGTCATTCTGCCGATCAATAAACCTTTTGACAAAGAATCTTTTCCACCATTTAATCTATCAACTTGTCATTCTGCCGATCAGTACACCTTTTGACAAAAATTCTCTTCCATCATTCAATCTATCAACTTGTCATCCTGCCGATCAGTAAACCTTTTGACAAAAAATTCTCTTCCACCATTCAATCTATCAACTTGTCATCCTGCCGATCAGTAAACCTTTTGACAAAAATTCTCTTCCACCATTCAATCTATCAACTTGTCATCCTGCCGATCAATAAACCTGTTGACAAAGAATTTCTTCCATCATTCAATCTATCAACTTGTCATCCTGCCGATCAGTAAACCTTTTGACAAAGAATCTCTTCCACCATTCAATCTATCAACTTGTCATCCTGCCGATCAGTAAACCTTTTGACAAAAATTCTCTTCCACCATTCAATCTATCAACTTGTCATCCTGCCGATCAGTAAACCGTTTGACAAAAATTCTCTTCCACCATTCAATCTATCAACTTGTCATCCTGCCGATCAATAAACCTTTTGACAAAAATTCTCTTCCATCATTCAATCTATCAACTTGTCATTCTGCCGATCAGTAAACCTGTTGACAAATAATTTCTTCCATCATTCAATCTATCAACTTGTCATTCTGCCGATCAGTAAAACTTTTGACAAAGAATCTCTTCCACCATTTAATCTATCAACTTGTCATTCTGCCGATCAGTATACCTTTTGACAAAAATTCTCTTCCACCATTTAATCTATCAACTTGTCATCCTGCCGATGAGTAAACCTTTTGACAAAAATTCTCTTCCATCATTCAATCTATCAACTTGTCATCCTGCCGATCAGTAAACCTTTTGACAAAGAATCTCTTCCACCATTCAATCTATCAACTTGTCATCCTGCCGATCAGTAAACCTTTTGACAAAAATTCTCTTCCATCATTCAATCTATCAACTTGTCATTCTGCCGATCAGTAAACCTTTTGACAAAGAATTTCTTCCATCATTCAATCTATCAACTTGTCATCCTGCCGATCAGTAAACCTTTTGACAAAAATTCTCTTCCACCATTCAATCTATCAACTTGTCAACCTGCCGATCAATAAACCTGTTGACAAAGAATTTCTTCCATCATTCAATCTATCAACTTGTCATCCTGCCGATCAGTAAACCTTTTGACAAAAATTCTCTTCCACCATTCAATCTATCAACTTGTCAACCTGCCGATCAGTAAACCTTTTGACAAAGAATCTCTTCCACCATTCAATCTATCAACTTGTCAACCTGCCGACCTATTGATCCTTGACTTTGCATTTAATTAGTCAACTTGTCGACCTGCCGACCAGTCAACCATTCTCCCTAGACATTTCCACGTCGGTGAAACTTGGCACAGATATGGATCACAATCCAAACATGACTTGTGCAGCATGTTTCTTAATTTGCCAAGATGACAGACAAAAGCGTAATGGGGGAGACTTGTAATGATTTGGCATCCAAACACAATTATTACTTGTTGTTATTCAGATTCTCAAGAGAAAAATTAAAAAGTAAAAATTCATCATCTTACTTTAAGAGCTGGGTCTGTTTAAGACGTCAGTTAGCTATACGGGACAGAACATTGCCAAAATTAACAAATATCGTTCGATTGAAACAGTAATTCATGCATATATATATGAATATTAAAACTATGTACATGGTCAAGTTTGTTATCTAAATGGGTAGACTGAAGTTGTCTACTGACTCCGCATCTGCTACAGTGGCTGGCAAGTTGTTATATTCCCTTTATGTTCTTTTAAAAAAGAATTGTAGTAGATATCACTGGTGATCTTTTGATGATAGAACTTGTGGGCTCTACGGTCACCACCTCTAAGGTACTGAGTCCTGATAGAACTTGTGGGCTCCACGGTCACCACCTCTAAGGTACTGAGTCCTGATAGAACTTGTGGGCTCTACGGTCACCACCTCTAAGGTACTGAGTCCTGATAGAACTTGTGGGCTCTACGGTCACCACCTCTAAGGTACTGAGTCCTGTCGACATTAACAGTTCATTCTGGATCTTATAAAGCATCACCAATTTGTTGTTCTTGTGTCTGACTTGAAAATAGTCCCATCCAAGATTGTCAATCATTTTGGTGACGCACCCAGGTGTTCGGATCCTGTCTTCATTGTTGAAAAAAAGGTTTGCAGCCCTGCTTTGAATAAGTTCTAAAAGTTTGATGTTGTGTTATATTGTTGGGACCCAGAAGAGTTCATGGAAAAGGGTGAACTAGAGGATCTAAGGAGACTGCACTCGCTCACCAGGAACACAATAACTTAGAGCTTACTTTAAATTTGTGCAATGTACAGTTTCAATCTTTAAAGTTACTGGGCAAAAAACAAAAATGTCTTCAAAGATTAAAGGCAACGCTTCTAATCAGGTGATTGACACCTTGGATGTCAATGTCCGACTCCGTTGCCTCTCCTTCTCCATACTGATCACCGATTAAAAAGTTATTTTGTGAACCAACATCACTAGATGGTTAAAGCAATGTTGAGATGAAGCATGCTGATTGAAGGGCAATTCAATATCACATATATCTGTCAACTCTCCATTGAAAAAGATCAATTGGTCATGATTTTGATTTGTATTCGAGGCCACGATGGGTATCGTGACCGATTTGTCAGTTCGTGGCCACAATTTGTTAATTCGTCACCACGGTTTATATTCGTGGTCGTGATTTATCAATTCCTGGCCTCGATTTGTCAATTCGTGGCCATAATTTGTTAATTCTTATCCACGATTTTATATTCTGTGGCTACGATTTGTCAATTCGTAGCCACGATTTGTTTTAAATTTTTTCTCTTCTCTCCCATGGGAGACGGTAATCAGTATAAGCAGATTGTTTCAACCTAATTGACAATTCACCAAAATTATAGAACTTTTAAAAACACCTTCAAATTAAACATATTTCAATACCTTCAATGATAGGATATATATTTTTCATTTTTTATAAAAACATTGATCGAGAACAAAGATATTGCACTTAATGTAATAAGAAGTCCCTTGGTGACGAATATCATTATGTTATAGGAAGTTTTGTATTTTGTAACAGAAGGAAACAGGTAATAGACAGTATTTTTCATCAGACACGTTATTATTCAAACGTTTCGTTAGCTGTACAGAAAAAATAAAACTGGAAAAGCTATGTAGATTTATTAGGAGAGTCAACGGTCAATTTATTTCTGGATTATATGTGTGCTTTGCTGGTTTTTTGTTGTTGTATGTATGAAGATTGTGTGAGAATCTGAACAAGTGTGTGAATGTACGTGTAAATGGCTACTTTTGTATATATTTATTATATATTATTTTCTTCTCCGTACCATTAATTATGGTGTATGAGTATAACATGTCTTGTTTCGCTGTTCGTCGGGCTAATACAGCAGCCTTGGACCAATGTCTAGGCCAATACAGAAATCATCACGTTATCATCAGTTAATACGGTCATAATATACAGGTCAAAGGAAATACGACAAACAATTTTTTGTAGTTGATGTAATTGTTATTTTATTTTATTGTACTGAATGTTTTTACAGACTTGACAAATGTCGCACTATGCAAAAACTTTAAAATATAACACAATACAAGGAAGCTAAAGATTAGAGGGTGACAGTACGTATATAGAGCCAGAGTGACAGAGAAGATAGTTACCCTCATCCAATGAAAGCTTAAATAAATAAAGTATAAAAATATAAAACGTGTATATAAATATATAAGTTGAAATACTTATATTCCCTAACTTCGATGGATTTTCATATAGACCTGTAACGTATATTTGAAGTAAATATCTCACTTCATATCAGTTCCCATTCTCTAATCACATTACTTAATTTTAATTTATCTTCTAGTAGTCATACCTGTTATGCTACAGGTATCTCTTTATTTGCTTTTGTTATTTTCGTTTATTTGTTATTTTTTATTTATTTTCTGCATATTTTCGTTTTAAAATCGTCGTGGAATTTTTAATATTTGTGCATGGTGATTTAGGATAAACGCCGTCTAGTTAGAGAGAGTTATTGTACTTAGATTTTCCTTTTAAAAAGCGAGAGATTTTATCATGTATTATACAGTGAATGTCACATCCTAGTACAACCAAATGAATAACGTTATATAACCAGTGGTTACGTAAGAATTAAATAGTTACATTTAATATTTTGATATAGCTTTTTTTAATATTTTGATATAGCATTTATTCCAAACTTAAACAACTGAAAACATTTTATAACTTCAGTTTTGGTACGTTTATAAAACAGGGAGGGTACACAAGTCACAAAATAACTCAGTAACTGCAATCTTATTACAACAATAACGGAAATCCTCACAAAGCCCTTGGATTCTGTTCTTGTAGCATATTGAACAATTATACCAAAAGCCAAACTTACATGTAGGACTCTTAGATAAACAAGTGTAGTAATTGTCTTAATTCTATATTGTTGTAAATTGTATTATAAATTTCATTGAGGGGAAAGTTAAGGGATATCAGCAATATAATCCCTCTGTCGGGATATCAGCAATATAACCCATCTGTCGGGATATCAGTAATATAACCCCTCTGTCGGGATATCAGCAATATAACCCCTCTGTCGGGATATCAGTAATTAACATGAATCCTTTGTTCTTTTTTACGAATAAACAAGAGACGACGAGTAGGTATGCTCTAAATTAAAACACTTGTATAATATTGCACGAAAGGTCACGTGTGCCTGTGAAACTCAAGGGAAAATAGCCATGCAATAACCAACTACAATTAGATCCGATAATGCACAGTAAAACTCCGCCTTAATTATGTCAAATTTTATTGATTTTCACTGCAAAAGGGTAGCACGAGCTTCCAATATTAGCTTTTCATTGATTAGTCGAATATCGGTCGCACCATAATAAACACCGCCCTCTTTATTTATAACCAATTATTAATGGGCGGGATCTAGGGCCTTATTCATGTTATAAATCATTTATAGCACCGCCTTCCTCGTTAGACAAATACACCTTCTCGCGCTAAAGCGCTCGAAGGTGTATCTGTCTAACGAGGAAGACTGTGCTATAAATATAACATAACCCATCTGTCGGGATATCAGCAATATAACCCCTCTGTCGGGATATCAGTAATATAACCCCTCTGTCGGGATATCAGCAATATAACCCATCTGTCGGGATATCAGCAATATAACCCCTCTGTCGGGATATCAGCAATATAACCCATCTGTCGGGATATCAGCAATATAACCCCTCTGTCGGGATATCAGCAATATAACCCCTCTGTCGGGATATCAGTAATATAACCCATCTGTCGGGATATCAGCAATATAACCCCTCTGTCGGGATATCAGTAATATAACCCCTCTGTCGGGATATCAGTAATATAACCCATCTGTCGGGATATCAGCAATATAACCCCTCTGTCGGGATATCAGTAATATAACCCCTCTGTCGGATATCAGCAATATAACCCCTCTGTCGGGATATCAGTAATATAACCCCTCTGTCGGGATATCAGCAATATAACCCCTCTGTCGGGATATCAGTAATATAACCCCTCTGTCGGGATATCAGTAATATAACCCCTCTTTCGGGATATCAGCAATATAACCCTTGTGTTGGTCACTTTCATACACGAACTCGTACTCAGATTTGCTTAAATATAAACTGACAAACAAACATGTAATCGGAACCGTTCAATCCACCTGTTTCATGGTATTTCACGGGGCTTTAAATCACTAAACATTTGATAGTTATTTTATATAAATATAAGTACAGACAGGTAAGACCGATCTTCGACTTGTTGGTAAATAAAGATCTAGTTTGGTACATGATATATTTACTTTGTATTCCATGGAATGCGGTCTGTAGTGGGACGCCGACGTCTGAGACTTAGGTTGTTGGCTAATTGTTTGTGTATCTAACTTAAATCTGAGGTCGTGGTCGGTAACTATCTTAGATTGATTGGTTGATTGATTGATTGATTGTCTGATTGATTGATGATTGATTGATTGATTGATTGATTGATTGATTGATTGATTGATTGATTGATTGATTGATTGATTGATTGATTTCATTATACTGTGCTATATTCAGGACAATAACAAGTTTACAAACAATTAATCAATTGGAAAAGGAATTAACCAAGAGAAAACAGTGTTGACATCCTCAGGAAAAGTATGGCGTGTTTAGACTTTCGTGTCAGCTACAATATGAGCCTACTTTTTTGTAACTTTTAAAGGGGTCTTTTTCTTGCAGGAGCATTTCAGTCTCCAAACACGTCACCCAGTAAAGGCCGCGACCAGACTTTTCGAATTATAGCCTGACAATACACACAGCGATAGAGGTGCATCCCATAACCGCCACCCTGCAGACACTGATCACTGTACAGTCCCAGTGACCTATAAATATTAGATTCTTGCAGCTTGTTTGCATATGCAACTTATCTTGCAATTTTAATTTTGCTGTAGTGAAAATGCATTGACGTTTAATTAAGGTTTAACTCTCTTTTCTCTTGTCTAGTTCGATTAACAAGGTCCTATATAAACAAAGTCCAGTGGTGACGATCATTTTTAATTTTACATGGCCATGAAAATATTGCTAATAGTTGGTTCCAATGTTTAAGAGGAGAAGCACTTTTCACTTAGGGTTCTGTAATCCCAAACAGTCCTTTGGTGGCAGTCAACATCATTTCAGACCAACTGTCCTTGGTGGCAGTTATCATCCAGTCCTTTGGGGGTAGTCATCATTTCAGACCAAATGTCCTTTGTGGCACTTATTATCATATTAGACCATAGTCCTTTTGTGGCAGTCATAATCATTTTAGACCACAGTCGTTTGGTGGAAGTCATCATCCAGTCGTTTGGTGGCAGTCATCATCCAGTCCTTTAGTGGCAGTCATCATCCAGTCCTTTGGTGGCAGTCATCATCCAGTCCTTTGGTGGCAGTCATCATCCAGTCCTTTGGTGGCAGTCAACATCATTTCAGACCAACTGTCCTTGGTGGCAGTTATCATCCAGTCCTTTGGGGGTAGTCATCATTTCAGACCAAATGTCCTTTGTGGCACTTATTATCATATTAGACCATAGTCCTTTTGTGGCAGTCATAATCATTTTAGACCACAGTCGTTTGGTGGCAGTCATCATCCAGTCGTTTGGTGGCAGTCATCATCCAATTTCTTTGGTGGCAGTCATCATCCAGTCGTTTGGTGGCAGTCATCATCCAGTCGTTTGGTGGCAGTCATCATCCAGTCGTTTGGTGGCAGTCATCATCCAGTCGTTTGGTGGCAGTCATCATCCAGTCCTTTGGTGGCAGTCATCATCCAGTCGTTTGGTGGCAGTCATCATCCAGTCCTTTGGTGGCAGTCATCATCCAGTCGTTTGGTGGCAGTCATCATCCAGTCCTTTGGTGGCAGTCATCATCCAGTCCTTTGGTGGCAGTCATCATCCAGTCGTTTGGTGGCAGTTATCATCCAGTCGTTTGGTGGCAGTCATCATCCAGTCGTTTGGTGGCAGTCATCATCCAGTCCTTTGGTGGCAGTCATCATCCAGTCGTTTGGTGGCAGTCATCATCCAGTCGTTTGGTGGCAGTCATAATTTAGTCATTGGGTGGCAGTTATCATCCAGTCCTTTGGTGGCAGTCATCATCCAGTCCTTTGGTGGCAGTCATCATCCAGTCCTTTGGTGGCAGTCATCATCCAGTCGTTTGGTGGCAGTCATAATTTAGTCATTGGGTGGCAGTCATCATCCAGTCCTTTGGTGGCAGTCATCATCCAGTTCTTTGGTGGCAGTCATCATCCAGTCCTTTGGTGGCAGTCATCATCCAGTCGTTTGGTGGCAGTCATAATTTAGTCATTGGGTGGCAGTCATCATCCAGTCCTTTGGTGGCAGTCATCTTCCAGTCCTTTGTTTGCCATCATTACACCAACAATCATTTTGGATAACATTTTATATGATTCCTTGAGAGATTCTCAATTCTTATATAAAACTTTATCAAACAATTCACTGAAGATTAAATTAAGATAAAAGAGATTTGAGGTGAAAAATTGAAACTAAGAAACGAATTAAAGATTTGAAGTGGAGGATGTATTTTATTTATTTATTTATTTTGTCTTTGTACGTGTATGAGGGTGTCCGAAATGGTTTGCCTCAAATCATTTTTCAATTTTAGATTCAAAATAGTACACTTTAATGGTAGAACACCATTGTAACCCCGTTGATCGATTAGTTCATAAATCTGTTTTTATACAAGTTTTTTAGGGACAAATGTATCTACTTTTAATCGTGTAAGACGACCTGCAAGCATGATTGGCGTTCAATAAAATGTAAACAAACTTTATTGAACTTTTGCTAATGAAAAGTACATGATATATAAACGCACAATGCAAACACATTTACAATTCATATTTCGATGAAAAGGATAATTAATCACATGTTTAATAAAAGAGCAAAATGGAATAATTATTAGTCTGCCAAGTATTCTGATTAAATCAGCCGAGACGTTTTGATCACTGGTTGAAAGTGAATTATTTCAATGGAAGTTTAAACTAACTTATCTATTGAATATATCATACATCGTATGCTTAATCTTTTCACAGAGAAAAACTCCCGGGAGACTAAAACAGAATTGTATGCATATAGATAATTCGGTCCTTTCTATAAGATTCTAAGTATTGATATTTGTGACAGGGATGATTATCATGACAACTTATATTAGATGTATACAACAAACCAGCAGATAATAGTTACAACAACTAAATGCAGATTTAACAACACAATTAAAACAGACTTACAGTTTTACATTTTGACATTTTTAAATGACGGGGGTACTACATACGGGTTCTATTGTCTTCATGACCTCTATAAGTTTCTCTTCAACCAAATCTTCAAATTTGTTAACTGAGTTTCTAACAATCGACGAATAACAAAATCTTCTTTGAATACACATATATAATAAAAACATATTTTAATCCTTCATTATATACCAGGTTCGGAAAACCTTTTACTTTGATCTACTTGTGAAAACAGCAGTTGATTCTGACATTTTACTTCACCACCAAATCATGTAAATCATTAAACATCATTTAGAATTTTTATTCCTCCATTGTCGGCAATTGTTGAAATGATCGCCTAGTTTTAGAATCTTCAGACAAAGATGTCATTGTTCGCATCCGCAGCATTGAAACAACATTGGGGTGAACTTTAGACAGTTTGCATGTTTTAGCAATATTTGCTTGAACAAACTGTGGAACCTTTTCCTTCAAGTCCGGATCATATCCGTATAAATAAATAAATCCATGTAACCTCCCCTCACATTCACTTTCGTCCTTCAGATTGATTATACCATTACAGTGTTTTCTATCCTTTACAATACCAGAACTATTCTTTCTTGGCTCCCTTTGATCATCTGAAAATATGTCATCATCCATTGTAGATCTTCACTTATAACTGCTGGGACTAAGTCGCTCTATATATTTCCAGTCCAAATCTTTTAAAAAGACCAAAGCAACGATTGAACCACTTTATGACACTGTAGAGAGTTAAAGGCACTTCAAAACGCCAATATATCACTCCCTATCTGCAAATATATACCCCAGCGAAAGTCGATAAAATCAAATATTTATTATAGCTTCACTCCAAAAATCTCTCAAATTAAGCTCCAATTCTGACTACTGTATTGAATAAATTAATAAAACCACGCAATTTCACCGCTAAACGTGAGGAAATCAAAACTTGCACAAGCTATATCCAATAAAATAAGGTCTCTTTTAATTTAAATGATATTTACATACAATCTATAAAGATAGTTAAAATATCCAGGTGAAATAAGATTGGATTTCATTTCTGTACAGTAAAACATCACTAGCAAAAATATTTAATAGTATCAATTAAACATTTGAAAAAGAAACAAAATATACCTCATTTAAAATTCTGATATTGTGTAAATAATTGCCGGAAACACTCGGTATAATTGATTTTTCATGTGGATTTCTTTGAGGAGGTGAAGTAATAAGAATGTACTGAATAAAAAAAATTATCGCATATAAATGAAAAAATTATACGAGCTGAATAAAATTTATTGCATTAAAATGACAGATATCGCATATAAATAATAAATGTAAAAAAAATTATCCTACTGAATGAAATTTATGGCATATATGAAACACTTCGCGCTTAACGGGATATAATTGATTCTTTCAGTGATGTAGTCGTTGTCTACATTTACTGCTATTAAAATTTCGCAAATTATTTGAATACTAAGCTTTTTAAGGTGTAGATATAGCCTTAACCGGATCTGGTATAACGTTTTGGAAATTTAATGACAAAAGCTTCATAATCGTTTTAATGTTAAATATTTTTGGGGTTTGAGCGCCACTGATGAGTCTTGATTAGACGAAACGCGCGTCTGGCGTAGTACATTCTAGTAACCTTGGTATCTTTGATGACATTTTATAGAATATAAATAAGACTATACTAACTGAATACAAACGTATTCCATTAGAATGAAAAATTATGCCAATTGAGTGGAAACTGTAGCAATTAAATGGAAAAATTTACCAGGGTAAATAATAATTAATGCATTTAAACACAAACATATACAAAATAAATAAAAATATCATACGAAGTAAACATGAAATATTGAATGTAAATGAAAAAAAAATGAATTTTTGCAACCAATATCATACCATATTCTCGTTCAGGTTTATTTGAAGAGATAAACTTTGTTGTGCATTATATTTTTAAGGGTGAAATCGGTAACATATATTCACTACTCCAACGCACACGAATTTCTTTAACTAGTTTTCACCTTAGTCATTAAAAGAATCTTCCGTTCTTGTGTCATATTTTAATGGGATCTTCTGTTATCGAGTCAGACTTTAATTGCATCTTCTGTACTCGAGTAAGATTTTCATTGGATCTTCTGTTCTCGAGTTAGACTTTAATGAGATCTTCAGTTCTCGAGTCAGACTTTAATGATATCTTCTGTTCTCGAATTAGACTTTTATGGTATCTTCTGTTCTCGATTTAGACTTTACTGGGATCTTCTGTTCCCGGGTCAGACTTTAATTGGATCTTTTGTTCTCGAGTCAGACTTTACTGAAATCTTCTGTACTCGAGTCAGACTTTAATAGGATTGTCTGTTCTCGAGTCGGACTTAATAGGATCTTTTGTTCTTGCGTCATACCGTAATGGGATCTACTGTTCTTGCGTAAAAACTTAATGGGATCTTCTGTACTCGAGTCAGACTTTAATGGGATCTTCTGTACTCGGGTCAGATTTAATGGGATCTTCTGTTCTCGAGTTGGACTTTAATGAGATCTTCTGTTCTCTAGTCAGACTTTAATGGAGCTCTGTTCTCGAGTCAGACTTTAATGAGATCTTCTATTCCTGAGTCAGATTTAAATGGGATCTTCTGTTCTTGCGTCATACCTTAATGGGATCTTCTGTTCTCCAGTCATACTTTAACGAGATCTTGTGTTCTCGAATTAGACTTTTATGGCATCTTCTGTTCTCGAGTCAGACTTTAATGGGATCTTCTGATCTCGAGTCAGACTTTACTGGGATTTTCTGTTATCAAGCAAAACTTTAACTCGATCCTCTGTTCCGTCTATGTCGAGTACAAATACGTCATTAGGTCATACAGTTCATTTATATTTAGTTTAAATCCTAGAAATTATTTAACCTTACAATATATTATACACACTTGAAAAATTTCATTGTTTTACTTACTTGTAAGAATGCGAATGTGGTTTTAAGCAAAGTTCAATTGGCTATCGTACATAGTGTAGTATAGGGCTACAAGAAACCAACTATCTAGTACAATTAACTAACCCACAGTGTAGTGTAGGGCTACATGAGACCAACTACATGGTACAATTAGCTATCCCACACAGTGTGGTGTAGGGCTGCATGAGAACAACTGCCTCGTACAATTGGCTATCCCCCATGGGGTTGTGTAGGGCTACGTGATACAATTAGCTAACCCACAGTGTTGTGTAGGGCTACATGGTACAATTAGCAACCCACAGTGTAGTGTAGGGCTACATGAGACCAACTACCTAGTACAATAAGCTATCCCTCACAGTGTTGTGTAGGGCTACATGAGACCAACTGTCTGCTATATTTATCTATCCCACTCAGTGTAATGTAAGGCTATATGAGACTAACTCCCTAGTACAATAAGCTTTCCCTCACAGTGTTGTGTAGGGTTACACGAGACCAACTGTCTGGTACAATTGGCTATCCCGCACAGTGTAATGTATGGTTACAAGAGACCAACTGCCTAGTACACCAGACTATCCCACTCAGTGTAGTGTAAGGCTACACGAGACCAACTACTTAGTACAATTAGCTATCCCGCAGCGTAGTATAGGGCTACATGAGACCAACTACCTAGTTCAATTGGCTATCCCAAAGTGTAGTGTAGGGCTACATGAGACCACCTATATGCGACAATAAGCTATCCAACTCAGTGTAATGTAAGGCTATATGAGACGAACTCCCTAGTACAATAAGCTATCCCTCACAGTGTTGTGTAGGATTACATGAGACCAACTGTCTGGTACAATTGGCTATCCCACACAGTGTAATGTATGGTTACATGAGACCAACTGCCTAGTACAACTGACTATCCCACTCAGTGTAGTGTAAGGCTACATGAGACCAACTATACAATTAGCTATCCCACAGTGTAGCGTAGGGCTACATGTGACTAACTACCTAGTTCAATTGGCTATCCCAAAGTGTAGTGTAGGGCTACATGAGACCAACTACTTAGTACAATTAGCTATCCCAAAGTGTAGTGTAGGGCTACATGAGACCAACTACTTAGTACAATTAGCTATCCCTCAGTGTAGTATAGGGCTACGTGAGACCAAAAACCTAGCACAATTGTCTATCCCACAGTGTAGTGTAGGGATACACGAGACGAAATACCTAGTACAATTAGCTATCCCAAAGTGTAGTTTAGGGGTTCGAGACTAACTATATGGTACAATTATCGATCCCACTCAATGTAAAGCAAGGCAACATGAGACCAACTACCTAGTACAATTGCCTATCCCAGTGTAGTTTAGTGCTACCAACTACCTGGTACAATTGGCTATCTCACACAGTGTAGGGCTACATGAGACCAACTACCTGGTACAATTGGCTATCTCACACAGTGTAGGGCTACATGAGACCAACTACCTAGTACAATTGGCTATCTCACACAGTGTAGGGCTACATGAGACCAACTACCTGGTACAATTGGCTATCTCACACAGTGAAGGGCTACATGAGACCAACTACCTAGTACAATTGGCTATCTCACACAGTGAAGGGCTACATGAGAACAACTACCTAGTACAATTGGCTATCCCACAGTGTAGTGTAAGCCTAAATGCATGAGACCAATTACCTGGTACAATTCGCTATCTCACACAGTGAAGGGCTACACGAGACCAACTACCTAGTACAATTGGCTATCCCAGTGTAGTTTAGTGCTACCAACTACCTAGTGCTACCAACTACCTGGTACAATTGGCTATCTCACACAGTGAAGGGCTACATGAGACCAACTACCTAGTACAATTGGCTATCCCAGTGTAGTGTAAGGCTAAATGCATGAGACCAACTACCTGGTACAATTGGCTATCCCAGTGTAGTGTAAGGCTAAATGCATGAGACCAACTAATTGGCCAATGGGTTATCGTAAACACTAAATAGTTAAGCTGCATGGTACAATAGGTGATCTGCAAGGGTACATAAAACCAACTACCTGGCCAATGGGTTATCACTATCACTTAAAGGGGATGCAGGACACTTTCACTGAAAATAATTTGTCAATGAATTTTTGTTAAATTCACCATATAGTTAGTTTTTATACAAGTTATCATAATTCAAAATACAAAAATTGGGGTTTCAGAGCTTATTTTTGAGAGGTTGAGCACTGAAATTTTAAATTTTCTTATAGATGATACAGAGAAGAGAATAAAAAAAGCCCTAAAATAAAAGATTACAAAAATTCTGAATTTTTGATATAATGTCATGCAATAGGTACACACTTTAGTGATGGAAAAAATTATTAGGGGTTTCCGAGTTAAATTTTTGTCCATTGGGAAAAAACTGGTAAAAAAATCCTTAACAAAATGGGATTTTTTGGTCAAAATTGCCTCCTTTGTTAAAAATTTCATTTTCATTATTTTTGACAATATCGAACTCATTTATGTGAAATGTTTTTTTTCCAACCATTACTAAATTGAATTAATGATATCGACTTAGACTTTAATTATTATTTTTAATTTTATGGAAATTAAAAGTTAATAATGAAAGAAATTATTATTAAATTAACCAAAAATGTTCTTATTTTTAAATTTTCACAAAAAAATGCGGATGATGTCCCGCATCCCTTTAAACACTTAACTGTTATGTTGCATGCTACAATTGGTTCTCTCAATCAGAGATCTCTAAGGGTACATAAGACCAACTACCTGGCCCAATGGGCTATTCCAAAGTACAATTGGATCCCATGACAGACTATTTAATCTGTAAGACTAACCATATAGTCTAACTGGCAGTTATAGCAGAAACAACATTTGGCAGCCATTGTAAACCAGCATAACTTATTATGAATCAGTTGAAGAACAAAAACAGATATTTATTGAAAAAATATCACAGTTAATTTATCACAGATTTAACAACATATGTATCAAAAAAGTGTTCATATTATTCATTCCTGAAAGCTTGAAACAATACTACAAATTAAATGAACTATTTTCTTAAAGAAACTATATTGGATTAAATTTGTTCTGGATATGTATTCATAGTGCTGTGCCGTAATATATCATATGACGATATAATAAACATCTAAAAATACCGTTAACAAAAAAGAGTGAAAACTGCATGGAAGAACCATATTAAATAAAACCAAACAGTCCATTTCCCCCTCTCCAGTAAAACTGTTAATGTCAAATGTTTATTGACATTGAATACTCTAACCAAATAACATGTAAACCAATCGGACTCCAATTTAATATCACAATGAAAATCAATATTTCCAGCAGTTTTCTGATGTAATGCCATAGTTATCCATAGTCAATTAAGTTATATACAAACTAAAAAGCTACTTTAAAAAATCTTTTAAGTCTTGCAGAGGTCTGTCACTGCAGGTATAATATCTCTCTCAATAAAAATAATTTAAACCAATAATAAAGGTAGTTTGTAACTTTGTAGCAATTTACATTAAATGATGTATATTTGGTTTCTTTCTATTGAACAGGTTCAGGAAGATAAGGGAGGCCACTCTCTCCTGTGTTGTTAATATTACATAAAATAGACTATTTAACAGAAACTGATGCTAACCAAAATAACTGTCTGATGCAAATCAGCAATTCATTCAAAAGAACCTGAGCAGGGATGGTTTCTTAAAACAGTTTAGCAGGAGTTGTAAAGAGAGTTTATAAATACCTCTTTTAAGTTTATTGTTTGTAAATTTGGGTTTGTTTCCAATTAAAATATTTTGAGACTTATAAACTAGCTGGTGCACATCAACAGTCAATAACAGAGAAAGTATGCACTTTTCATGTCTGGTTTTGGTTCCATTTTATATCTTAAGAAAACAAGGACATTAAGAGATGGCACACATCCTTTTTAGTTAAATTTGATTAAGTGAATTTTAGATGTTAACATTTTCAAAACAAAACAATACTGCCAGTGATGACTAACAGATGATAACAATAGAGTTTGATCCAGTCAGGTTACCAGATGATAACAAGAGAGTCAGGTTACCAGATGATAACAAGAGAGTTTGATCCAGTCAGGTTACCAGATGATAACAAGAGAGTTTGATCCAGTCAGGTTACCAGATGATAACAAGAGTTTGATCCAGTCAGGTTACCAGATGATAACAAGAGAGTTTGATCCAGTCAGGTTATCAGATGATAACAAGAGAGTTTGATCCAGTCAGGTTACCAGATGATAACAAGAGAGTTTGATCCAGTTTGGTTTAAAGTCCTTCCTATTTCTTATCAGTACTTGTAAATATACAGATGAAAACAGACACAACACCATAAATAGTGATGCAGATGTCACCACTACTATGCAGATGTCATGGAAAACAATGAAAATTTTCATAAAATTTTGCTGAAAATTTCTACTGATTTTGGTAAAAAAACTAATTGAATAAATGCCTTATAACCCAAATGTATCACAGTTATGATTTCTAATAACACCAAATTTATCAAAGTTAATTTATCAAAGTTATGATTGCTTATGTTGTAATTGTCTGGCTATTTTCCACAGATTGGGTCTTCTTCTCTCCTGAAATAAAACAAAGTGTGTTAGATATCAAGAACAATTATGTATTACAATATTGTCTTTTCAATTCTGAATATCTGGAGTTTTTTTTACAAATAATGTTATATAGACTGGCATTCTGTGATTATTTATATTAAGGGGCATGACATACTCAAATAAAACTTTCAGTTAAATAAATTGGGTTTTTCAAATAAAATGGCAGTTATGGGCAGTGAGTTTTATTACATAAAAACAAGACTAGTTCAACAGAAATTTACAATTTGAATCAGTTACGTATTAGAACACATTTTACATAGTAAGTAGCTGAATACATGATACTTGAGGAAACAGGTTTTTATTTTGACTTTGTACAACAAAGACTCCATCTGAATCAAAATTGTACATACACCATAAGTGTACATACACCATAAGAACTAACCTGATGACGATCTCCCAGCTGAATCAAAGGTACAACCGATGGCCTTCCATGAGCACACTGGAAAGGCAGTTTACACTTAGAAAGGGACCTTAACAAATCTTCACATTCTGTCAATGTAAGTGGGTCTCCAAACTTGATTGCTCCTGTAAAATGTACACACCATTGTAATCAAGTTATTATACATTTACTGACTAGGTCGATATCAGGATTTCTCTGCTTGTTTTTGAAAGTCTATTATTAGTTGGGGAGCTAGGTGATAAATATACATTTTTAAGGGTTAAGAAATACCGATGAAGACTGCATATCAAAGTCAATAACTGTCCTGTTACATGAATAAAAACATCAAATCCACATCCTTCATAGCAAATCTAATAGCAGCAGACACATCTATTCTTGTTGAACAGATTTTACATGTACATGTACATTAAACAGAACAGAAAACAGGTCAATATTGAATTTTGCTTGACCACTTGTGCAGCAGACAAAAATATCCTATGCTGATGAAATTTTAGTACAGTTGTGATTTTACATGACACAAGGTAGTTTTTAGACCAATCAAAAAGGAGCAAAATTTTATTCATTTCTTTTGAGAAATATAGCATCTAATACTGGTGGGAGGGCAAGACGGGAAAATCTCCGACACCCAAGTGAAAAGATTTCTGGTCTTCAACGAGGCTCTGCCGAGTTGGAGACCAAAAGAAATCTTTCATGCGGGTGTCTGAGATTTTCCGGTCTTGCCTAACCACCGGTGTTTGATTCTATTTCTCACTTATTCGTTAAAAAAATCTGGTTCTGTTCTGTTGGAAGATGGCAACAAATAGAGTTATCTACCCTGAACGTAATCTCCAGTGTACACATGTTGCGTCACAGTGTTTGTTTTGATGTTTACCGCTATCATATTGTGGTATGAATTGGGTCATGGAAGCTCTGATATGTTGTTTTCATGTTAATATTTTAAAATACATAGTAAACCAACACAACTAAAGCAAATATTTTATAGTTTTTATTGCTGAACCGACAGTTGACATCACAATACATTTTTACTGGAAAATGAGCATGAAATTTTTATAAGAATATCTCAACCGGCTAAAAATAGGTACCTCGCTGTCTCATTATTGAGAAATAAATTTTAACACCTTTTGATATAATATGCTATACATCAAACTTTGTTGTCACATGGATTGGGGTTATAACCTTACAGCTAATACAAAGAACTACAAACTTTGTTGTCACATGGATTGGGGTTATAACCTTACAGCTAATACAAAGAACTACAAACTTTGTTGTCACATGGATTGGGGTTATAACCTTACAGCTAATACAAAGAACTACAAACTTTGTTGTCACATGGATTGGGGTTATAACCTTACAGCTAATACAAAGAACTACAAACTTTGTTGTCACATGGATTGGGGTTATAACCTTACAGCTAATACAAAGAACTACAAGTTTTGTATGATGACCTTGTGATAATTTTACAGACTTGACTATGAAGTTGGGGCATAATAACTTAAGATCTAGGAAATCTATCATGTAAAGTAGACAGCAATTGACAAAAAGAATAAAAAAACATATATTTATTTTTATATCACAAAAGTGATGAAACATTTTCAATTCATGATGTTTGATCTGCATTTATGGTATGTACTACTGCTTACCATGACAAGCCTGAGAACAAAGAATCTTGTGTAAAGTATTTGGTAGTCTGCCTCTAGATCCTCTGGTATCTTGTAGAACCTGAACATGGGAGATAACTCTAAATTATCTTAATAACTTTCTGTTTGTGTTTTTGTTTTGTGTTGTATATGTTTGTCTCTCCATATTTGTAATTGTCCCTTGACTTTGGCTCTTGTTGATTGGTCAGTTTCCTTGCTATTTTTCTGAACTAAATCTGAGTTATTCTAACACTACCACAAACATTTATATTGAAATATTTATTTTACAAACAGGAACAAAAAATTACCATTAAGACAATCTGTTTTGTATAGTTTTCATTATTGTGTAATACAAAAATGAAGAAAAGAGTCTTGTACAATTGTAAAATTATTGAGTTAATTAAAAAAACTTTTTTTAATAATCATTTTAATATTTAAAACTTGTCAAGGTACAGGACATGTTTGTTAATCAAAATTAGTTTTTTTTAATTAATTTTTTAGGGTATGAAAACCCATGTACATGTATGTAGCCAACATTTCATTAAAAAATGTTGAACTTCACTAATCATTTTTGTTAAGGCACTGCTTAACTTATATAATACTGATATTTTTAACTTTCTCTATTTCCATATTAAATGACACTCATTTGGAAAAACCACCTCCTGAACAGACATTCCAAGAAACTTTAGTGTAAAGTTGCATAAATCATAATGGTTTTTTTGGTTTGAATAGGGTTCAATGTCATTTTCAGCTATATTTTGGCAATTTAAGGGAAAGAAACCTTAAATACCCATTGTAAACTCTGACCTTCAGCAGAAAAACTGGCAATCCTTGTCCAGTAAGGTTGAGGTTGAGACCACCCTGCTAGCAGTGAGAAAATTGTTAGCTAAGCATGGACGGAAAATGCCATTCAATAATAATCTTTACTATTTTTACATACAGAATGCATAAAAATCATATACACATTATGTGGGGATTAATCTAATTCTGTCCTTCAATAGGATTGATTAACAATATAGATTTCAATTCTGTCCTCCAATTTCATGTCACACATAAACAAGACACTAAAGTAATTACCTCTACATATTCTTTGATCAAGTTCTGCAAAAAAGGAAAAGAAATTAAAACCTTATAAATCAGAATTCAGAGTTGAATCACTAATAAATTTGAATATTTCATCCCTTACTGTCCACCTTATTCCTATTTAAACCAGGAATTGTGGGAGAATTTAAAATTAAATCTGACAAAAAAATACCAGTTAAAAATCTTAAAAGATTTCAAACAATACAATATGGTTTTCATCATCCCAACTATTTATCCTTCCATATGCTAACATATTCAAAAACTACTTCTGCTGTCTTCATACAAGCTATACTGTATACATACCTGGGCTGTCTTCATTACTGCTGTGTCTTTTTTCTTCTTTCCATCCTCTTTCTGAATGATACAGGATGGTACTGTGTGCAAGGTCACACCATCTCTTTGACTCTTATCTACTGAAAACCTTAAACCTGTAAGAAGTAATCAAAATATGTAACACAGAAAAACAGACAATCATAGTTAAATTTAATTTTTGTTTGTTTGTTTAAATGGCGTTTTATTCCACTTTCAGTAATTTTTCATCCAGTTTTGTGGGGGGATGAATATGAAGTACAGGTAGAAAAACCCAACCAGCAGTAGGAAAACTGGCAATCCTTGTCAATTAAGATTGGAGTTTTTACCCCAGTGAGACTCAAACCCACAATCTCAGTATTGATATGGTCAATATTAGATGACAAACTAACTTAATCACTTGGCCAACGAGGCCCCCTAAATTTAATGCCTATTCAGTACATACCATACCTAAGGCTTGTCCCAACTAAATATTTGACACATTTAAGAAAGCCACTGAGAAATGGCTACTAGGGTGGTTTTTTAATAGGCCTTGAGAAATAGCCATTTCAACTATGCTGATACAGAAACATGGAATACCAATAATGCTCCTAAGGGAGGTTACCTTATGTTGTAATCTGTCTTTCTTAAATACCATATAAAAATAAAATATTAAATACCGGTATATTATAATGGAACAGTCCTGTTGTACTTACCTATTATTTTGAATTCTTCTACAAATGATGCCATAACTCTGACAACTTCTTCTGGTAAAGTCATTGATAGTTCAGAGGTCAACTCTGTATGACTTATCATTTTCACATCGTCTACTACCTCATAAGCATCTGTAAAAAAACAAAAGGTTAGCATTAAATGTTCTAGTAAAACCAGACTTGTGGAAATTTTGTATTTTTTCTGAACTTTTGAAAATTGGTGGCATATAATTTCTACAAATAAGTTATAAAAAAGCACTTTAATATAAATTGACGATTGACAAGAAATAATTTTGAATAGAAAATAGTAAAATGGAAACCCCAAATATTCGTAACTACTTTAACAGAATATGATTAACGAGTGTGGACAGTATTGCAATATGAATTCCCCTACCAGAAGGAACATTAACACTTATATGTGAAAACATTTTATTAACATATCATCTAATTTACTGGTATATGTCCAACATCTTCTGCAACAAGTGTTGACATAGAAAAATATCTTGCCGGTATTCCACATCAGTAATGAAAAAAGTTACTTCATAAGCAACATAAATTACTACGTATACAATGAATGAGGGCAAGGTCAGGGGAATGACTGGCAAGAACTTATCATAAGCTACCATTGGACCAAACCTGATGGGCCTAGGGCTTAAGCTTACATAGATATAAAGCAAAATGTCTAGTGTGAGCGCAGGATCACCGGTAGATTCCCATGTATATGTCTAACCTCAAGCTAATGTTGTCCCAGGCGAGACAAAACTGACACAACCATAGTGAAACTTAATTTGTAGTTTTGTCTAATATCACTATACATTGAGACATACAAGAAACAATGTGCACTTACCAGAAAGTCATATACTATTCATCAGCAACCTATATAAAAAATATTGTCATCTTACCATGCATTGTTACAGAGAGGAACTGCCTTAATCCAAAAAAATTAATGTTGTCACTGGACTGTAAAATTGAGGTATTTACATAATACCAGAAATCAAAGGACACTCCTCTGCCTAAGTCACATTTCTACAGATTAACTTTTTTAGGATTGGTTTATTATGACATATTACATTTTTTTTTAAATGTCACTCACCGTTTGTCAAGTCTTCTAGGCGTATCCTCTCATGTGCTGCATGCTGGTCTATAAGTACCAACAACTCATCTCTTTGACTGGTCCCTGTAAAAAATTTGGTATATCTAATTAACAGAGTTGTTTTTCAGTCTGCCAAAGTCAATAGTAAACATTTACCTTATGAACATTTTATTGAATGCTTTAAGGTTGTTATTCCATTGTAAACAACAAGCAGATTCTGTTAAGTATTACAAGGAATCTGTTAATCTAATAAATAATGCCTACCTGATGTTTGTAAAGAACAGGCAATAAACTTGTTATCAACCTGACCAAGCACCTGCAACAATACATAATGATTAAAAATTACAAAGGTATGAAACAAACAACAAGACATAAGTAATTAGATAAACTAGGAAAACTCATAATGTCATTAAATGTATGATGTCATATGGGCAAATTCTGTGAAATACACCAAACAAGTATGTACGATGGACAACTTCTGTGAAACACACTGACATGCACAAACATGCATAATCTTGTAAAATCTTATGGATCTTTCAAGTATAAAGTTGTTGTGATATGTTTAAATCATGACACAGATTTTGTGAAGAAATTATTGAAAATTTTAGTAACCTTAAATTTGTCCAGCATTTCCTTATCAAAGACACATGGATTAAGGGCTTGGTATGTTTTACTACTGGCTCTGGATATATGGCTGACTTGTATTGATGGCATAGTCTGCAAAATATAATGAAAGAAAAATCAGCAATTCTTCAGCTATATCATGGCATCCAGTTTTTTTTATAGTTTTTTGGAGAAAGAAGCTGAAGTACCCAGTGGAACCTGGAACATTCAGCTGGAAAACAGGCAATCAATAAGGTAGGAGCATACTGCCAACAGTAAGACTCAACATTGACAGGCTTGATCAATAGTAGATAACTATCTTAACCACTCAAACATTGACAGGCTTGATCAATAGTAGATAACTATCCTAACCACTCAAACATTGACAGGCTTGATCAATAGTAGATAACTATCTTAACCACTCAAACATTGACAGGCTTGATCAATAGTAGATAACTATCTTAACCACTCAAACATTGACAGGCTTGATCAATAGTAGATAACTATCTTAACCACTCAACATTGACAGGCTTGATCAATAGTAGATAACTATCTTAACCACTCAAACATTGACAGGCTTGATCAATAGTAGATAACTATCTTAACCACTCAAACATTGACAGGCTTGATCAATAGTAGATAACTATCTTAACCACTCAAACATTGACAGGCTTGATCAATAGTAGATAACTATCTTAACCACTCAAACATTGACAGGCTTGATCAATAGTAGATAACTATCTTAACCACTCAAACATTGACAGGCTTGATCAATAGTAGATAACTATCTTAACCACTCAAACATTGACAGGCTTGATCAATAGTAGATAACTATCTTAACCACTCAAACATTGACAGGCTTGATCAATAGTAGATAACTATCTTAACCACTCAAACATTGACAGGCTTGATCAATAGTAGATAACTATCTTAACCACTCAACATTGACAGGCTTGATCAATAGTAGATAACTATCTTAACCACTCAAACATTGACAGGCTTGATCAATAGTAGATAACTATCTTAACCACTCAACATTGACAGGCTTGATCAATAGTAGATAACTATCTTAACCACTCAACATTGACAGGCTTGATCAATAGTAGATAACTATCTTAACCACTCAACATTGACAGGCTTGATCAATAGTAGATAACTATCTTAACCACTCAACATTGACAGGCTTGATCAATAGTAGATAACTATCTTAACCACTCAAACATTGACAGGCTTGATCAATAGTAGATAACTATCTTAACCACTCAAACATTGACAGGCTTGATCAATAGTAGATAACTATCTTAACCACTCAAACATTGACAGGCTTGATCAATAGTAGATAACTATCCTAACCACTCAAACATTGACAGGCTTGATCAATAGTAGATAACTATCTTAACCACTCAAACATTGACAGGCTTGATCAATAGTAGATAACTATCTTAACCACTCAAACATTGACAGGCTTGATCAATAGTAGATAACTATCTTAACCACTCAAACATTGACAGGCTTGATCAATAGTAGATAACTATCTTAACCACTCAACATTGACAGGCTTGATCAATAGTAGATAACTATCTTAACCACTCCAACATTGACAGGCTTGATCAATAGTAGATAACTATCTTAACCACTCCAACATTGACAGGCTTGATCAATAGTAGATAACTATCTTAACCACTCAAACATTGACAGGCTTGATCAATAGTAGATAACTATCTTAACCACTCAAACATTGACAGGCTTGATCAATAGTAGATAACTATCTTAACCACTCAAACATTGACAGGCTTGATCAATAGTAGATAACTATCTTAACCACTCAAACATTGACAGGCTTGATCAATAGTAGATAACTATCTTAACCACTCAACATTGACAGGCTTGATCAATAGTAGATAACTATCTTAACCACTCAAACATTGACAGGCTTGATCAATAGTAGATAACTATCTTAACCACTCAAACATTGACAGGCTTGATCAATAGTAGATAACTATCTTAACCACTCAAACATTGACAGGCTTGATCAATAGTAGATAAGTATCTTAACCACTCAAACATTGACAGGCTTGATCAATAGTAGATAACTATCCTAACCACTCAACATTGACAGGCTTGACCAATAGTAGATAACTATCTTAACCACTCAAACATTGACAGGCTTGATCAATAGTAGATAACTATCTTAACCACTCCAACATTGACAGGCTTGATCAATAGTAGATAACTATCTTAACCACTCAAACATTGACAGGCTTGATCAATAGTAGATAACTATCTTAACCACTCCAACATTGACAGGCTTGATCAATAGTAGATAACTATCTTAACCACTCAAACATTGACAGGCTTGATCAATAGTAGATAACTATCTTAACCACTCAACATTGACAGGCTTGATCAATAGTAGATAACTATCTTAACCACTCAACATTGACAGGCTTGATCAATAGTAGATAACTATCTTAACCACTCAAACATTGACAGGCTTGATCAATAGTAGATAACTATCTTAACCACTCAAACATTGACAGGCTTGATCAATAGTAGATAACTATCTTAACCACTCAAACATTGACAGGCTTGATCAATAGTAGATAACTATCTCAACCACTCAAACATTGACAGGCTTGATCAATAGTAGATAACTATCTTAACCACTCAAACATTGACAGGCTTGATCAATAGTAGATGACTATCTTAACCACTCAAACATTGACAGGCTTGATCAATAGTAGATAACTATCTTAACCACTCAAACATTGACAGGCTTGATCAATAGTAGATGACTATCTTAACCACTCAAACATTGACAGGCTTGATCAATAGTAGATAACTATCTTAACCACTCAAACATTGACAGGCTTGTTCAATAGTAGATAACTATCTTAACCACTCAAAAGCAACAAAGAATAACTTTAATACCTGACTACTTATAAACAGAACTACAGACTCTGTCATAAAACACATTTTGTATTAAAAACATGCATGCCAATTAGACAAGAAAAAAAAATGCCATTCCAATTACCTTAGGTGCCATTGTAAAAACAGGATTTTCCCATTCTTCAAACAAATCTTCTACTTTTCTATTATCTAAAAGATATAATGATAGATACCTTCAATCTATATTGACATCTACAGATGACAACGGCTCTGTAAATGAACTTTGACTGAGGGAGAGGAAAATAGTTCTTATTTTGATATTTGACTGCGCCAAACTGTAGCATAGACAGTGGATTTATTATTCAATGGAATTTTAATATTGGAGCTGTATTTAAAAAGCAGTTTCATATAGAATTTATAAATAAATTTATTCAGATAATTTATTAAATGTATTGGGTATTTTTTTATCTGATTGTTCAAAGCCTATTTCTGGACTATTTTATGGGTGTAAGGGAGTTTCCATGAGTACCCTTCGGATTTTCTAAATTTGCAAAAAATTTTATCTGACATGACACCCCAAAAATTTAATGTGATATACGTGAAATAATTCCGCAAGTTTGGAGGGGTCTCTCATTACTCAACGAAACTTGGTGCCTAAGTGAGAGCAAAAAATGTCAATAGTTTCCCCTATACAAAAATAATTAAGAGGCCGTTGTCAAGTTGAAGTGTTGATTTTTTACTGTGTTTGATAGTGTGTTTTACTACTAGTCCAGCCGCTGAAGCTGAATTGATGTAATTTTCACTTTACTATGGTAAATAGCGGTAAACAATTTAAAATGGCTGTTTCTAGTCAGAAGTTTCAAGCAAAATATTCAGATTTATTGCTTTTAAACAGTAAATTGAGTGAAAATGGCATTTGTCAGATTTGGACTGGTGGGACACGAAATTTCAAAAATTACTCTTTAGGGGTCATAAATGTTACATTGCCAAATGGACAGAGAAGTAAAATGAATGTAGCAAGGTTATCTAAAATGTTGCAGCTGAATGTAATTTATTTAGATCCAAACTTGGATTCTTCCCATCTTTGCCACAACAGTATGTGCATTCTACCGGAACACATTAGCCTTGAACCACGTGAGATAAACAATAACAGACAGTTGTGTTCAGCTAATAATGTTAAGTGTACAACTCACCAACTAAATGACACAACATATCCAGAGTGCATGTTAAATCTTAAAATGTTACATAAATCCTAAATCAGGTTTGTATTTTATTTGTGTTTCTGTTTATTTTTGCACGAATAACTTGGATATTCAGGACATACTGACCTGCTAACTATCCGTACTAGTAGATTGCATAATTGAGAGTAAGAAAAAAAAAGAAAATGGGATAGAAGCCCACCCTCTCCTCCCACATGCTTCTCTGTACAAGATTCAAATTACAAAATTCAGAAAAAGTATTTCTCTTGTCTATTTTTGTATGAAAACTCTTGTTACAGCTTTTTAGTAATATAAGGGAGATAATCAAAACATTTAAAAATGTAAACAAACATGGAAAATGAAGAAACTCTTGTACATTCTTATCCAATTTTCTTTTAAGTGATAAACCAACTTTATTAATAAAACCAAACAACATGCCATAAACAAAATGATATGAATAAATAGATATTGCTGTGTTCTTCTGCTGAAAATACCTACAATCAAATGCAAATAGGAAAACAGATACTATAAAATTAATGCTGTACTATATTAAATCTTTACTGCAACCTGGTTGAGGGCTGTATGACCGTGTACAACTCTTACATTTAGATACCCTTTTTGTACGATGCTTACAAAGCACCGGTTCTAACTGATGCTTCTTGTAATCACCTTTTAAAACTTTTCCCTTGCTTTTATTGAGTATGAAATTAACCGCTTGCTTTTTGCGAGCTTGTAACCGCAGATATTTAACCTTTACTTTTTTTTGATATTCAATACTGTGGTCCTCACGTTTACGCATTTTTTGCAGGTCACGCAGAGCAAGTGAGGATTTACCAAGAGGAGTACCTACAGCTTTGAGTGTTTTTAACAGTGCAAGATCCCTTTTGTTATTCACTTTTAACACTGCCGCAGCTGTGCGACCTATTGCATTACGTGAGTATGTTTTATTTTTGGATGATATTGTCCTATTCACAGACTCACACTTGTCTGTATTGGTAAAAAACTTCATTTCATCTAGTGCTGTCTGTGATATTTTCATTTCAATGAGTTCACTAATGAGCAGTTTATCTTCCTCATTAGGACAAAGTGAACCATTTTTAAGACCATGACTGCTCAAACTTATTGACTTAAACCACCAGCTTGTGGTTTTACCCCCTTTACAAAGAGTGACGCTCCATCTACACGTGTCACCGCAAAGACCACTATAACAGTTTACTACACTTTTTACAATTCTGGGTAAACAATTTGCTATTTTCTTAAGTTCACCATTGTAAATAGCAAATAAATTTTTCATTATACCGTATGTCCTCACTTTAATGTCATTAGAAAATACAGTTTGAATAGCCTTTTTCTCTGCTTTTGTTATACCTGGGAACATGTCAACACTAAATTTAGCTTTTAAACCTTGCCGAAATTGACTCTGTCCTCTGTGAACAGTATCGGCAAGTCGTTTTACAGTCCATAGAGGACCAAATAACTCATTCATAGCTTCTTGTAAACCTTTAACACAATTTGCATCACCATCAGTGGTGCAGTAATCTATTAATAAGTTCTGTTTCCCCAATTTCAAACCAATTTCATAACCTAGTTTTTTCTCGCTTAAGGGATCATAAGGATTTGTATTAGCAGTGCAGTTTTCATGGTCAGGACAGACCACGTCATAACCCTGTCCTCGTAACCATGCACCAACCCAGCATAATTTATTAAGCATATGATAACCTATTATATTATGGTCATCAGTTTCATCCTCGCAAGCAATACCTATGACCTGTGAAGCATTCTGACCCATTTTATGTCGACCTTTAATGTGGATGCTTTGATAAGTACCATCCATTTGTAACTTAATTGGATTATTTTTCTGCAGCCCTAATGTCTGATTCCTGTTTTGTATACTTTGAACTATGTCATTTGTTTCTATCTCGGCAAGTTCGACAACTTTGTCGCAAACTTTATTCGCAATCTTTTGCATGGTACTTCTACCGATTGGGGGAATACCAGCACTTGCCAGAATAAGGCGCGCACCATCATTTCCTAAATTTGAGTTTGTAATTCCTGCCTGAAATGCATAATTGATGGCGGCACATTTACGGCCTGGACCACCATTGCTTTCTATTTCCTTATAAAGTTTAAACCCTTTAGATACATATGTGCACTTTGTGCATTTCATTTTCCATATCCAACCTAAACCCCATTTGGACTCTTCTTTTAGTTCAAAATTTGGAATATCACATTTTGAACTAGCATTTTTATGGGATATATATAATTCATTAATCATAGAAATAGTTAGATTTCTATCTACCATTCTATTTTCAACCTCTGTGCTATCTAAATACTTGTCTAAATACTTGTTATTTTTACGAATCGGTCTTAGCAGTTTGACCGATCTAGTGCAGTTTTCAATATTGGGTATAGTATAAGACTTGCCATCATAACTCTTTTTTGCATATAATTTAAATTCCTTTTCATCAAGACGTTGTAACCATGATGATGTTGTCTCGTCTTGTGATACACATGTAGATTGGATGGGGGGTGACACCTGTGTAAATGAAAACGGAGATGACACATGTGTAGATGGAGATGAAACAGGTGGCGCGTGTGTAGATAGAGATGAATAACTATTACCCTTCAATATGGACTCCTTTTCAGCAAAATTGGTAACTAGGGATTTCGACCTCAATAAATGCACCCGGTTACCAGCCTTAAATGCATGTTTTTTTCTTTCGCCCTTCATTCTACAATATTTATCAACTTGTTTGCTTGTTTACAACATAAAGTTATGACATCGTAGGGTTGTGACGTCACAATTTGCGTGAGGTCACAAAGGGTACTTCACAACTTTCAACTTCTTAAATTTGTTTGAAGTAAGTTTATAAAAAAATGGCTATAAAATCCTTAATATGAGTCGGATTTTAATAAATGAACCCTTTGTAAATGTGCAATTACATGATCTGTTTATAGACTACATTTTAAGAATGTTTTATTGTGAGATTAAAAAAAAAATTACAAGCAGAACGAAAAACATTGAGCAGAATTTGATGTGAATTTAATGGAAGGTAGCTATATTTATGGAAAAATAAATAAAAGTTTAATTATTTGGGATCCTTATTTTGTATTTATTGAAAGAATATAGCCTTTTATATGTTTATAATAACATATTTATGTTGTAAAAGTCAAAATAATCCTCCAGTTATAGATTTAATACCAGATGGGATATGTTAATTTTTGTTTTCATTCATGTTGTAAAGTAAAACAAAAGTAGGCCTTACAGTTTGCTTTTTAAAAAAAGCTGAAAATGATTTATTCCTTTTCAGATTTAGATGAAACTTTACATTTTTGTTCGGAATATAAAGAAGAAAGAGAAAATCCAGGAAAAAAGGTGAAAATTGATGGTTGCATTTTCAATTTGACAACGGCTCTGTAAATGAACTTTGACTGAGGGAGAGGAAAATAGTTCTTATTTTGATATTTGACTGCGCCAAACTTTAGCATAGACAGTGGATTTATTATTCAATGGAATTTTAATATTGGAGCTGTATTTAAAAAGCAGTTTCATATAGAATTTATAAATAAATTTATTCAGATAATTTATTAAATGTATTGGGTATTTTTTTATCTGATTGTTCAAAGCCTATTTCTGGACTATTTTATGGGTGTAAGGGAGTTTCCATGAGTACCCTTCGGATTTTCTAAATTTGCAAAAAATTTTATCTGACATGACACCCCGAAAATTTAATGTGATATACGTGAAATAATTCCGCTCGTTTTGAGGGGTCTCTCATTACTCAACGAAACTTGGTGCCTAAGTGAGAGCAAAAAATGTCAATAGTTTCCCCTATACAAAAATAATTAAGAGGCCGTTGTCAGATGACAGAGTATGTGTACAATAACAAGACATATTGTGGTTACATTACGTTCATTTCTTAGCAGTATGTCATAGCAACATGCTGGTATTAATTCATAGAGTATTTATCAAGTATGATATTTTTTCCAGAGGTCTTAACAACAACAGCAATGAAAACTCTGGTCAAAGAGGAAAATAGCCTTATTATAGACAGGTTGCATTTTTTAACAAATACAGGATTTGAAAATGTGGTGACTGCAAATTGTAAACTTGAAATAGTTTTAGAAAAAAGAATGATGGTCTTGTCATGAAAGTGCTTACATTGTAATGCAATGTGGAAAGGGTTCAATGTATATTTCTCGTTCTATGCGAGACTTCCAAAATAAACATCCGGTCAGTGAAAATGGTCGTTTGTAGGGAGAATTTACGTTGTTGTGTCAAAAAACTGTGGTCGCTGGTCGCGTTTGAGGGGTGGTCGTTCGCAAGAGGTAATTTTACGTTAGAAACACTTAATGCATCAGGGTTTTGGCCGGATAAAGCGGGTGGTCGCTGGCGAAAGGATCGTATAAGAGGGGGACTACTGTATGTACTGTACTGAAAAACTAAAAATTAATAACAATGGTACACTTAAATAAAGGTCCTACCATTTTCAACCTGTGTTGTATGTTTCCACTTAACAGATCTCAGGTCATCATCCTCTTTAGACAGGTGTTCATTCATCATATTCCTTAAACACATGGAAGACTCAGGTGACAAGTCTCCTATCTTGTTTTGCTTGCAAACTGGTGCTGGACATGCTTCTGTAAGAGTGAAGTGAATTTGTTTCACTAAATATTCATTACAAGTACTGTTTGTTAGAATGGTACAAGAAGACTTGAGATATAACTGTAATGCTCAACTCACTTTTAGAAGTAGGTCACGTTTGTAGTAGTTTGAACTGTACCATTACTGGATATAGAAATCACAGTACTGGATAAGGTACAAGGAAATGTAAAGGTTGTACATTGAATCATTAAAGTGGTTTTAACCTGACTTTTAGCCATTTTTCAGTCATATAATATCAACCACGAAGCAAACGTTTCCAGCCATAATGACCAACCCTGGGCAAGCAGCTGGACAACTATTGGTCAAGCTGCCCAAAAGGTAGATCCTACCAACTATTTTGACCAATGTGTTACTCTGATCAGAAAAAGACTGACCTGTATGTTGTTCAATATCATCCTCTGGTGGGATCCATTCAGATGCACTAACACTATGACCACTTCTGGTATTGACATACAGTTTGTTTCCTTAAATATACAAGACTTCAAATCAGTAAAAACTTAATGAAGATTATATGGTACGAAATGACTTCTACTAGAATCAACCTGAATACTTGCATAACATTAATGAGTACTAGTACAATGTGTATCTATTTCTTCCTCACAGCAAATATTAGTTAATAAGAAATCCAGCAGTATCAAGGCAGATCCAATCAAGTACAAAAAAATAATTATGTGAATGTTCTGATCATTTCAACTTTATTTCAATAAAGTATGAATTAAATTTAATTTACTATATAGCCACTGAAACGTAAAGACTAATATTCTTCTTGTTTTCAACCCAACCATGAATTTAGAGTATGTTCTGATAATAACTGACAACTGTTGCTGTTTCAAATTTATGAGCAGTAACTGGCCTGGATTGACTGGTTTTTAAACAACCCATATTAAGTACTATACATAAAAATAAATTTTCCTCAATATACATGTATACATGGTTACCTTACTGTACATGTATGTATGCCAATGACACTCAATGAGATTCATGTACACATGTAAGAATTTTAAATACCAGTTTATCCTTTTTTTTTCTTTTTTTTTTGGAGTGACATGATCACTAACTCCCTTATCATATTTCCCTAGGGTACAAGTATGGAGATTATTGAATAAACCTAGTCTTTATATGTAATATTCAAATAATTTTCTTCTACTAAACCCATTTCTCGAATTTCTCCAAAATCGCCAGGGACACTATGAGACTTACCAGATTTAGGATCAGCCATTTCTATCCAGGTTTTAAATTCGTATTGTACATCTCTGAGTTTACAATCACCATCTGGAGAAAACAAAGACTGACTCTCATCTCTATTTTCAGGGGATGACACAGGAGAACTATCTTCAGTTGCTTTTATATCTACGAGTTCTTGGTCACCATTTGGAGAGAAGATTTCTTGATGAATGACAGGAAAGGTGACTAAGGAGACACTCTGATTAAGTTGTACTTCTGAGGTCTTTACATCAACTTCTGTTTCTACAAGGTTTTCTCCAACAATCTGTGACCCATTACCTGAACAAGAGTTTGGGTTAGTTGTACTATCCAATGGCATGTATCTATTGTCTGCATTATAACTGTTCGACTGAGAAGAATTTGTTGTGTTACTATGGTGATATGTTGCTACTGCTGAAATGCTGAATAAATCTGTATTATACAATGATCCGTCTGATAAGTTTTCTGCGTGTTTACCAAAATCATTTTCAATTAAATCTGACACAACATCAACACGTTTTTGTAAAGATTGGTATTGTATTGGGTTCTTACAATATGAACAAGATTTTGCATTTATTTCATTGGATGAATTTCTTGGCATGATACATGAACTGTCATGTAAGCTGCTGGTATTATTAGTCTCAATGCATTCATTTTCATCAATATTAAAACAGTCATTTAAACTCGATTCATGTTTGTCTGAGATTTTTTCAGTTCTAACTTCGTTGTCATTTTCCATGTCAATTTCAGGTGAAAATCCCTCTGATAAACAAGGAGAAATTGGTGACATTGTCTTAAATACAGGAACATTATCTTGAAATTCGACATTTATTTCATTTTCCTCCAAATCAGATAACTCTATTTCACTGTTTTCTTTAACAATCCCACTATCATCAGCCAATGAGAATTCTTCTGTCTGTTGAATAAAAGGCTGAGTCTCATCTATATCGTGCATTGATTCATGGCACAAAAGAAATTGATCTGTTTCATAATCAGTTGCGATTTTTACACGTTTAGCCATATGTTTCATGTAAATTTCAAAGGGTAATTTGGTTTTGTAATTCAGGGTGTTTTTCGATTTCTCGTCATTACTGTGAACAATCCTTGAGGAGTCATCATCAAAATATGACATAAAACTCATATCCTGATCCAGGAACCCACTTTCTGTGTGATCTCTTACTGTTGTCAAGTTTTTATGACAGGTGTCCGTGTAGTCTTCTGAATATCTAGGGTTAGATAAATTAACATTCAGCTGTGGTGATCTGTCATGCCAGGTTATCTGCATCTCACTGTTATCATTATTATTTCTTCCCAAATATGTCTGTGCAGTTTGAATCATATGATCAGAAGTCACAAAAGACTTAGCGATCTCTTCTTCTTTGGCTGTCACTGTCTTCAAAAATGTGTCTGTCGACTTTGTGTTTAGAGAACTTTTCTGTTCATTTTCTCTACGTGAAATTATATTTTCTATTTCAGTTACACAGTTTTCTATAGACTTACATGCTTCTTCAATGTCAATAGGACTGGACAATGTATAATCATTGCGATGTTCTCCTCCATACACTAATGCTGGCCGAGATTTCTGTGAATTCTTTGTAAGATCTGAAGACATTCTATGACAATCAGTTACTGACTGCCTATCAGATGTTATATTTACACCCAAGTATGATGGAAAAGATTTGTCCTTAGTCATACTCATGTCACCTTTTAAAGAATCAGAAAATCTCTGATGTAATTTCTCATTAAATAAAGTATCTGAACCTACTAAAACACCACACTTATTTCCATCATCTTTCTGTGAAGCTACAGATTTCTCAACATCTGAAAATAACGCTTCTTGTGAACATTCTTTAAATTGGACAACTTCCTCCATTTTCTCCTTGTTTTTAGAAATTTCTTGCAGATTTAGTTTTTGTAAAATGACATTAGTTTTAAGTTTTGATTCAGGTACTAGAGTTCTATGTCTTCGCAGTTCTTGCAAAGATTGTTTAAAAGTGTTCCAGTTAGCAGACTCTGTAACTGTATGACTTGCCAGGTCTTTTGATCTAAATTTCCTAAGCCTTTGTAAGGAAGAGGTGATGACAGGTCCTGGAGATTTTGATGAGGTAGACAGGTTGGGAAAGTTATCTACATTTTCAGATGTTTCTACAATGTTTTTGGGAAAGTCAATTGCCCTTTTCTGGAGTTTGACAGAATTACTGTCAGTTTTGTTTTTCAGCTGTGTGTATTTTTCCTGTTTGTTGACATTATCTGCTAAGGCCCTGGGGTCCTCATTAGTTTTTCTCTTTCTTAATTTAGACAGTCTTGAAATACTTATCTTAGCTTCTCTAACTACTGGAGTATCAATGCAAATAATGTTTTTCTTCCCTGAAGAAGGTTGGGATCTTTGCTCAGTTGGAAATGGGTCTTCACTTAATTCTCCTTCACTGATGCTACTTCTTCTAATCAAGTGGATGTTTTTGTCTATTTCACCTCCTTCAATTTTCCCCACAATGTTATCATGTGAATTTGATAAACTGATGCTCTTTTCGTCCATATTTGTCTGGAATACTGGGGATGTGGGAACATATTTTCCAGGACAGTTAGATGTACTACTATTTTGTGGTGTCTGAAAATCCCCCAAACTCTGTAGGTAATCTTCCTGTTCTTCTAATGAATTTAGATTTTCATTTGGTGGCATATTAACATCACTGTCAGTGATATTTTCATTCATATTTCCAAAATCATCACTACTTTGGCTCTCAAAGCTTTCTTCACAATTTATAGAATCCAGAGGTATTTTACGTTTCACAATTTTTGAAAACAGTCCATTCCTATCTGTTGTTTTTATTTCTGGTTTTAACCTTAACCCAAATTCTTCTGTTGCATGTATTAAGGCATTTTCAGCTTCATTATTATTTTCGTTATTTTTCTTTCCAAACTTCTCAGAGAGTATTCCTAGATGTAAGCTTTCTCTTTTCAGAAATTCAGTTATTGTTTTCTCTAAACAATGTTGTAACAAATCCAAATCCTTAAACTCAACCAAAGTTTTAGCAGGTTCAAAAGTTATGTCATATTCTTGGTAAGGGCAGGTTATATTTAGTACAAAAATTGCATACTGGTCTATAGTCTTTGTAGGACTTGTGGTCATAATATGACCTCTGAACTTGTTAGTGGTCAGCTCTAACTTCTTTCTCAGAATCAGAGACTTAGACAGATGGTGATTGACAGTTTTGTGTAACTTAGTCTTGAGCACTTGTCTGCCATTTATATAGATAAACTGATAATCTTTTTTGTTGCAGCCCTTCTTGCCAATGTAACCATTAACGGAAAAATGTCCTTCCTTTCCAGTAACTTCAGTCAGACTTTTAGACTTACCAGGACCAAACAGATATGTGAAAGTGTTCAGAATACTGTTAGTTTTGTGTGTTTGTAAAATAACATTTCCAGAAACATCATTTCTCAGAGAAAAAGAAACTAAGGGTTTTATAAGAGCTATGCCTTCTATCTTTTGTCGTATTTTCTCCAAATCTAAGACAGGATTACAACACTTCTTTCTTACTGGTAAATTGTAGAAAAGATCATAGACGGTAACAGTTGTTCCTGAACTCGACCTTGGGATGACAGAATCTGTGACGGGTAGTGACTTCCCATGCTGGAATATTTTACAGTATGTTTGTGTACCGTGCTGCGACCGAGAATTTATCTCTAATATACTTGTTATGTCACGAATGCTTGCTAAAGCTTCTCCTCTGTAACCATAGTAACATAAGTTGTCAAGATCACTGACTTCATGACATTTACTAGTTGCATATCTATAAAAAATAACACTAAGTTAATATGCCAGACCTCAACAATAACAACAAACACACACAATACACGAGTAAATCTAGGAATTATTTCTAAACCAATGGATCTCTGAGGTCTTTGAATTAAACTGCTAATTATATCAATGATGACTGGAAAGGTTTTTTTTCCAAAAGATCAACCTTGACACAGTAACACATTGCAAAGTTAACTTTGATTTGTTTTGTTACAAAGTTTAACCTAGTTATTGTAATCCATGTACTTCCAAATATTAAAAAAAAAACTATGAACCTTGATCACTCACTTGAACCTGAAACCAATTAAACAACTAAGCAATTCTTTGTTATTGAGCTTTTCTTTCCTATAAGGAATAAAACAATCCTGTAAAAAAGTTGTCCAATTCATATGCACCAAAAATAATTTCTTGCAGATCTTGATGAGCTGAATAATTTTGTATGGAAAAGAATTTCTCTAGCTTTTAAGGATTCTTTTAAGATATTGAGGAAAAATGACAAAAACAGACAACTTTGAGGATTTAGGGACACACAACTTCAACTCAGTGGAGAGTCTGCAGAGCTTTTAATGCTGATGAAAGAGGTTCAATTAAAATTTCCTGTATCTGTTATACTTTTTGAATATAAGACAAAAGCTATATCTTGACCCCTTGTTTTTTTACCAAGGCAGCCATGTTGGTTGGTCAGCTGTCATGATTGGTAAGAAGATTTTGGTAGAGGACATCATAAAGCATAAAGATGATGTGTGCAATATTTCAAAGCAGTCCTTTCCTCGGTTTTAGAGAAGAGTTTTTTTAGAAATCTATTAAAATTGATTAAAAAAACAGTTCAAGAGGAAAAACTCCTTAAGGGTTGATAAGACAATCTTGACCTTAAAGTCATTTTTGTAGCTCTCATAGTCCTGAACAATGCTTTTACTTTTTCTCTAGTTTTATTAATTTTCAAGATTTTGATGAAAAATGGCAAAATCATCAATTTTGATGATTAAGGGCAATAACTCCTACAAGGGATATTTGTACAACTTCAACTCGATGGTTACTTTGCAGAGATTTTAATGCTGAAGAGGTAAAGTCGCTTGGTTTTCCTCTGTCTGTTATACTTTTTTAATTACAAGCCAAAAACTTATTTCAACCCCTCAGTTCTATTTTTATCCACAGTGGGCATGTTGGTTGGTCTGTGGGAATGATTTGTGCCATCTTGGTAGAGAACATTTAACTGATGATGAGTGCAAAGTTTCGAAGCAATCCCTTCAGTAGTTTTGGAGATTTTTATAGAAAATTTAACAATGACGATGATGACAATGACACTAAGTGATTGCAAAAGCTCACCTGACCTGAAAGACATGCATTGTAAATGGTAATGATTTTATTTATATAACTGATGTAAAAACACTTTATCCCTTGCTTATGTGACAACAGGGAACAGCTAGTCCCTTCAAGAGAAATTATGACATAAATGTCCAAATTTTGGTTATCAAATATAATTGGCAAAACTATATATTGTAATTCTAATATGAAATCCCTATAACCTCAAAGAAAATAATACCTGATATACATATACTTTGCACATGTGCAATGCAAATTAACATCACAAGAGTTTTAACATTGTCACAATGAAAATGGAGGCTAGAAAATCATGTAGGTCCCATTTGAATGGAAAAGCTAAGGATTAACGATTCTTTCAAATTAGAATTGTAATTATTCATTCTGGGTATGAAATTGTACTCATTTTCACATGGATTCTTATTTTCTACCTCGCAATCACTTGGTAAAAATAATCAAACATAAAGACCCAGCCTATGTGTAAATGAGAACAACTGTCAACACTATACCCCTCATGAATTATGTCAGTAAGGGAATGAACTGTGCAATCTATCATACTCAAAGAAGTTAGAACCATGAGATCTCACATGTCATACTCATAGAAATTAGAACCATGAGATCTCACATGTTATACACATAGAAGTTATAACCATAAGACCTTAAATGTGATACTCATAGAAGTTAGAGCCATGCGATATCACATGTCATACTCATACTAGTACAAGTTAGAACAATGAGATCTCACAAGTTATACACATAGAAGTTAAAACCATGAGATCTTCCAAGTCATACTCATAGAAGTTAGAACCATGAGATATTACATGTCATACTCATACTAGTAGAATTTAGAACCATGAGATATCTCAAGTTATACACATAGAACAGGGTTCTCGTTAAGACGCGTATACGCGTCCTGGACGCGTCAAAGTTGTGTAGGACGCGCCATTTCTAGATTCCGTGCATCCTCGGGACGCATCGCAGTCAAATCATTTGCGTCCCTAAAATCAACAGCACGTCATTACCGTCTCCCATGGGAGACGGTATACATAGTCAAATGACCATCAGTCTTCGGAGTAAATGACTCTCTGTTACTTGATTGGGTGGTTTACTAAATCTATAAATATTTTTGTCATTTCATTGGTTTACGTCAGGATTGCACTAGTACGTGTACTGAAATTTCGATATATTCTTAGGTTGAATCGGGGATGTAATCAGTATTTTAGTGTAGTAATGTTACGTTCCACATATTGACTTCTAGTTAATTGAATGCATTGGTCAGTGTACAATTATAAGGTAAACATTGTACCAAAATCTCCCTACTTTATAAAGCTGTTTTGGAAAAAAATATATGTTCTATATCTGTATTTTCGTTAATCTATTTTAGTGTAGTAATGTTTTGTTCCACATATTGACTTCTATTTCATTCAATGCATTGGTCAGTGCACAATTAAAAGGTAAACATTGTACCAAATTCTCCCTACTTTTCAAAGCTGTTTGGGTTATGAAAAAATTATATGTTATGTATTTTTATTTTCGTTCTAATATTGATTCAAATTTAACAAAACATATTATTACCGCTCATTTTAAACATTTGTTTAGGGAGTCAGCTTTGGTTAATTTTTTTTGTAAAAGCACGTGTGAAGTGACGACAGTCATTTAAATCTCTCAAGCACCATTGGATAATAGTTTAGCTTAAACAATGTCCTTACAAGGTACATGTACATTGTTTACCTATCCTACATATAAATTACAAAAAACAGATACTTTAATAAATCCATAAAATTTTTAATCCAGCTAAGAGACGGTTAGCTTTTTAGAAAAGCTAAACTTGTTTACCTAAAGCATACCAATGACACTTTTACAACCGGATGTAATTCTATTTTTAGCTGTGATGCACAGCAGGTGAAATATATCTAGGCTTCCTAAAGATCCACTTGTAAGAGGTGCATTTTTTAAATTAAATAAAAAGTATGCCAAGTTAAGGAAAAAGAAGAAAAATGAGTTCAAACAAGCTCTCTTGGAAAAACTTGAGAATTTAGAATCGAATAACCCTAAAGAGTATTGGTCACTTGTTAATATGATTCGAACTGATAAAAAAGGAAATCATGAAGAAGTCATAAGTGGTGACACCTGGCTTAAATATTTCACAGACCTATCCTCAGTTCCTATTAATATGAAAGAAAAAGTAAATAGTATGGAAAATGAATTGAATAAATTAGAGGGTAATATTCAATCTTTTACTCCATTAGATTTTGAAATCACTTTGGCTGAAGTACAAAAGGCAATGGGTAAACTTAAAAATGGTAAAAGTACTGGTTTAGACAACATCAGTAATGAGGTACTGAAAGCATCCCAATCACACATGAATCCTTGTCTCCTTAAGTTATTCAATGCTGTATTTAGATCAGGGTGCTACCCCCTAAATTGGTCCAAAAGTTTTATCTGTCCTATATTTAAGTCTGATGACCCTAAAATACCAGATAACTACAGAGGTATAGCCATTAACAATAGTATAGGTAAATTATTCAACACGATTCTTAACAACAGATTTGACAAATTTCTTTTAGATAATAACATTATTCATGAAACACAAATAGGATTTTCCAGGAGAGCTAGGACCTCAGATCACATATTTGTTATGAATAGTATTATAAACAAATACTTAAACATTGGTTGCAGGAAATTGTATACATGTTTTATTGATTTTAGAAAAGCATTTGACAGAATTGTGCATGCAGCTTTAATGGTAAAATTATTGCAAAGTAATATTAATAGTTTATTTTATAGAATATTGAAAAATATGTATTATAATGACAAACTATGTGTCCGAGTTGGATCAAAGGTCACAGAATTGTTTTCATCAGAGGTTGGTGTTCGGCAAGGAGACGTCTTGAGTCCTAATCTTTTAAAATTTTTTATTAATGATCTTCCAACAAAATTGGAAAACGAAAGTGAATGTCTTACTTTAAATGGAAAAAAAGTCCCTTGTTTACTATATGCTGATGACTTAGTTATTTTCTCAGATTCTAGTGTGGGACTTCAGAAAAAATTGGACATACTTTATAACTATTGCAGTGAATGGTGTCTAGAAATTAATCCAAGCAAGACAAAAGTTATTATCTTCAATAAGCATGGTCGTCTCCTTTCTGATAACTTCTCTGTGGGAAATGACAAAATTGAGTGTGTTAAATACTATAAATACTTAGGAATTGTATTGTGTAATACAGGAAAATTTGATAAAACTAAAAAAACACTTTATGATAAAGGGCTAAAGGCATGTTTCAAACTGTATAAAGATCTGAATTGTGCCTCACCACCAATAAAAACTATTTTACATATATTTGATCATACTATTAAACCCCTGATTTTATATGGTTGTGAAAATTGGGGAATTGTTAATATAACACAAAAGAGAAGAGATATGTGTCTATTTGATATTTTTAAAGATTGGGATCAAGAAAAACTGAACTATAAATTTTGCAAGTACATCTTGGGTGTATCAAAATATTGTTCAAATATAGGAGTCTTGTCTGAATTGGGTCGTTTCCCACTATATGTGGATATTCTAACTCAATTATTTATGTATTGGCATAGACTTGAAAACTCACCATCTGATTTATTAACAAATGCTTATAGTGAATACAAAAAGATAGTTCATGGTATGCCAACATAATTTTCTTTGGTGGCAAGCTAGAGTTAAATTTGGATATATGCAAAAATCTGACCAAAGGAAAATTCAAATCTCTTTTGAAAAAACATATAAGGAAATGTTTTTTGAAGCAGTGGAGTTTAATAAAAGACACATACTCAAAAGACCAAAATGGAAAACTCTGTTCATACTTTAAATACAAAAATCTATTTGAATTTGAAAAATATTTACTAATAATCAAAGATGAGAAACGGCGAAATTTAACCAAGTTTAGATTAAGTAACCACTGCCTTCGTGTAGAAAGTGGTCGATATGAAAGAGTTAGAAACAATTTGGGTAGACTTATAATGCTACCAAGAAATGAGAGATTTTGCCTTTTGTGCAATTCAGATCTAGTAGAAGATGAAATTCATTCTATGTTTGAATGCAAATCATTAAAAGAATTAAGGGACAATTTTTTTATGAAAAATATATTCCAGTTATATCCAAATCTTACCTTTCTGAATTATGACCAGTTGTTTATATGGGTTATGTCTAATGAAGACCCCAATTTATAAAGCAATTAAGCCAATATTTATTGCTCCTGTATGAATTTAGAAGAAATTTTAAAAACTGATAAGAATATTAAATATAATATATATGTATAATGTACCTTTATGTATAGAATTATACATGTACAATTTTAAAGTAAAATAATTGTCTCGCCACTCTCCTTCTACTGCCACCAAGGCTGATTTTTATTAGTATTGTCATTTTTTTTTGCCTAAATGTTTATGTGTATTCAACAATCATCATAATCATTGTTAATGTTTCTGTCTCTGTGTTTTAATTTGTATGCTCTTATTGGGCCCCTTGATTGGGTAAATAAAATATTCTATTCTATTCTATTTGATCTCCGACAGTGACCGATGACCGATAATAAGTGGCTGAATTAACAAAATCTTAACAATCTTAACATGATTTAAATAATTTTTTAAGAAATTTATTATGTATTTAAAAAAAACAAACAAGTTTTTATTAACCATAATGATAATATCTTTCTTGTACATCGCGTCGAAAGTAAACAAACACGTTTTTGATGTTCATGGTTTTTAAACGGTAATTAAGTGAAACACCTGGCTTGCAACTTGATTTAAAAAGTTTTCTATTTGAATATTAAATTAATTATTTCCATTAACTATTTGTGACTAGCTAGAGCTTGGAATCTTTGCGGGTTTACCTAACCTATAATTTAATACAAAATATTTGCAGCAGAAAGATCGTTGTCGATGTTTTTAAAATGTGACTATTTGCAGCAGAAAGATCGTTTTCGATGTTTTTAAAATGTGACTAAGTGAAACACTTGGCTTGTGACCTGATTGCAATGATTAAAAAATATTTTGTAATGATTAAATGTTGAATGAACTTTTGTTATTTCAAATGAGGTTAAGCAGAAATATTGTCAAGTTCTGGATTGGTAAATTTAAACAAAATTTATAAAATTTATTGAAAAACTTGATACACACTGAACCCATATTTTCTCCCAGATGAAGCCATGCAGACTTCAAATAATTAACCAACAGAAATAAATGGTGCTAATTCATAATTCCCTTCCATAAACATGATAAAATGATACTAAAATCTTGGGAAACATGTAGATTAAGCTGTCATTTAGTAATGCATGGGTTTCAACAGGGATTTTAGTATCAAATAAAACATGAAGATGTTACAAAACAAAACTTAATGTATTACTCATGGTAACGTCATGCAGTACCGGTAGTTTGGTTCGAGTCAACTTTATGGACTCACCAAGACAGATTGGGACTCATCATTCCAAAAAGTGATGAGTCCCAGGACTCACCATAAAAAAATCCTAGTGAGAACCCTGATAGAAGTTAGAACCATGAGATCTTACAAGTCATACTCATAGAAGTAAGAACCATGACATCTCACAAATTATGCACATAGAAGTTAAAACCATGAGATCTTCCAAATCATACTCAAAGAAGTAAGGATCATGAGGTATCACGTCATACTCATACTAGTAGTAGTTAGAACCATGAGATCTCACATGTCATACTCATATAAGCTAGAAACATGAGATCTTATAAGTTATACTGATAGACATTAGAACCATATCTCACATGTCATACTCATAGAAGTTAGAACCATGATATCTCACATGTCATACTAAAAGAAGTTAGAACCATGAGATCTTACAAGTCATACTCATAGAAGTAAGAACCATCACATCTCACAAATTATACACATAGAAGTTAAAACCATGAGATCTTCCAAATCATACTCAAAGAAGTAAGGATCATGAGGTATCACCTCATACTCATACTAGTAGTAGTTAGAACCATGAGATCTCACATGTCATACTCATATAAGTTAGAAACATGAGATCTTATAAGGCCAAACAAAAAAATATGTGTGTTTCCGGTTACATAGAATTATAAATAGGTAGGTAGGTTTTTTTTTTTTTTTTTTTTTTTAAATTTTTTTTTTTTTGAATCGTGAATGGTGTTGGTTAAATTAGTAATTTAAATCTTGACATTTAGGCCGGTATTATTTATTTTGTTGGTTTACGGATCCGCCGACCCGAAATTTTAAGATTGTGAAAAAAAATAAACGCGTTTTTTCATCTGTAAATTATTTCCGCCGACCGCTTTTCTTATGATTCTCCCCAGAAAAAAATAAACGGTAAATTCATTGTTTACATTTATCTGCTGGTTGCCCATAAACAAATATTTGACCGTAAACCAGTAACCGGAAATCACACTGAATACCGATCGGAAGGTAACCTTTTTGTAGGAACACCTAGTGTAGGACTATCGGGAACCAGATACTTAAAATAGCATGGAAAATAGGGGAATCCATCTTTTTACAGTTGGAAGTAAAGTTACTGTAACAAAGAATACTTTTATGTCGGATAAAAAATTTATAAAATGTTATCCAAATAACACTCTGGGCTCACCACACTGGGCCAAGTGGGCGACAAAGTCACCCTAATGGGATCTGAAGTCGCCCTAAGGAACCTCAAAAGCGAAGTCGAAGTCGCCCTGTTATTTCCCTTAAGTCGCCCGATTGTTCACATAAGTTACTTGTAAATCTGGTCCAAATACATATTTTTAAACGATTTACGTCTTTCAACTGGTTACGCGCCATTTGTTTATTTACCGGATGTGGCTAATTACCGGAAGTGAACAATGAAGAAAAGTAAAGTACAACGGCCCAAAATGAAAAATCGTAATTTTGTTTATAAACAAACACTTTTAATTGGTTTCAAACTTCAGTTCTTTTAAAGTGTATTGTATTTTAACAATTTTCTTTGATAAATATATGAGCTGCACTTGAAAGAATAAAGATGTATAGTAATTATTGCCATCATGATAAGAAAGTAGCAAAGAAAACCGACGAACAACAAGAGCCAAAAACCAAGGGACAGTTACAAATCCGGATATAGACAAACACAACACAAAAATCAAAAACATAAAACACAGAGAGTAACCCGAACCCAATAAAAACCATGGGTGCATTCAGATGCTCCGGACGAGTAAGCAGTGCCTGCCTCTAATTAGACACCCGTCGAGTTACTCATTGTCTTGTCTAGGGAAAAGTCAAATCCAGGAATAGGAAACACTACCTATGACTCAGCGAAAATGTCAGATCGTATTTGAGACACTGATTTCCCGTAACGATCAATTAAGTCGTGGTGCCGACCATAGAACTTCTGGAGAGATAACATCAACCTAGGTACAACAAACCCTAGAAAATCTTAATAACGATCGCAGGATCTAGAATAACGTATAAGTTGTGAAATGTACACACCATACGCTGGAGCTGCTGGAATGTTGCTGTCGATGAACGGGAAGTTGACAATTGGGAAGTTGAAGTCATCACGCTTGTTGTATAGCCTAGTTTGTAGTTTTCCTGAGTCTATTTCTAGAAGTAGGTCTAAGTAAGAGGCTGATCTTAGTGTATTGGTGGTGTCTTTAATTTCAAGCTCGCTAGGGTAAATTGAATGTAAATAGTCACCAAATTTAGCATTGTTGAGGGACAAAACATCATCAATATAGCGGAATGTGAAATTAAAGGTCTGGGCCAGAGTCTTTTCTTTCTTCTTCAGTGGGTGTCCCATGAAGCAATTCGGATCAGCACAACTTTGTCCTAGTGGAAGTGTGCTGAACTGAAGAATTATTTCTGGGTTTAATGTAGTGTTATTCCATCTATCTTCTTTAGAAATTTTGTTCAGATAAACATGGCATGTTCATAACAAACTATTAGGAATATTATGATATACAAGAACTCATGAATCAGGGACAGTCTATACTAACTATATATAGTATAGATAGTCTCTGCATGAATGAAGTTTAGGTCTAGTACACATATACAAATATTTTTGTTGATCTATTTTTATTTGTGAATGCCTTGTATGGCTACAAGTACGGAATTGATAGAAAAAATCTGGTGCTTTTTTCATTGATTAATGATAAAGGTTATTTACTGTTTGATATTGCATACCATGAATAATAATGAAAAAGAAAGAAAAAAAAACTGAAAATAAGTGTGTTATGGTTTAAAAACACAAGAGAAAAAATCCTGGAAATTGCTGTAAATAATGAAAAATGTATGTAACTACGAAATTAATTATTTGTACAGTCCCATGTCTTCTCCCAAGTGTCTCCCTGAAGCAGGGCTTTCAAAAGTAGGCGGTAGGCGGCGGAATTCCGCCGCCTACTCTCACCAAAAGCGCCGGCTACTTTAATGTCCAGAAAAGTAATAAAAGTTACAAAAAAATATGTGTCGTAATTCTCCATATCTTAATTTATCGATGCCGGTAAATATCATTAGCAATGAGGAAGTAAAACATGATGTTTATTTACGCTAAATTTAGATGAGAGATTTACCGGTCGCTGATTGGTCGTCTATAATTAGGGTTGATTACTCGGAAGGTTTCATCAGATATGGACGTTTATAAAACGAAAAGACCTTGAGGTGTTCCGAAAAATTAATAAAACACGAGATGTTTTCATGAAACGATCAAATTTTACCCTGTTTGGTTTTGGTTTTAAGAAAACCCGAAGAGATCACACGGGTATGTTTCAAAGCAACAGAAACATTGAATATGAAGTTTATTTTTATGTTACCAGTTACCAAATCTGTAAAAACCGCCTTTATCAGGCGAACCACTTCCACAACGGATGTGTCGGTCCTAATCCTTATAAAATCCTCAGTAGACTAAAAGTAATATAAGCTGACTTGCGTCGACTAATATGTGCACTTAAGAAAATCTCCAAGTAACAAACGGAAATATGATGTAATAAATTAAATAGAAGAACAGTTGACACTTCTTACTTGTTGTCTTTTTTATAAAGCCCGTCCCACGTGGCCCAAAATATAATTTCAGCGAGACAGAAAATGTACTACAAAGTTAAAATATGAAGCTCTCTGTATTGTGTAAAATGTGAGAAAAAGATGTCCATCTGAAGGACTTGTCTTTCATGTCAACTTGGTTGAAAAGCGGGATGCACCCCCAAAATATATCTATTTGGTACACTGTATCTGCCCAATTGAAAAAAAAATAAATAAAATAATTTGCATTGAATTTGCTGCTTTGCTCTATTGCAAAACTGTGAAAACTGCTGACAGTCAACTTTTATTTCATAAATGCTAATACATGTCAATAACATCACAATCATGTCAATAGAACAGAACATGAAAAAAAAATGTTTTGATAAACATGATAAAGAAAAGAAACCAAACAATTTTGAATTAATACACTTTAATACAACTTAATTCTCAAAATGTTGTCTACTTGTCTCAAAAACATCAAGCACTGAAAGAAAAAGCAACAGTGAACATGTCAAAATTTGAAATCATAATAAATTGAAAATACAGCCTAAACTTGGCATCTCATTTGTTGATATGAGACATACAAATTTCTAAGAAGATAGGCAAAAAGTTAAAAATTTTAAGTAAAAAGGGTCATTTGAAAAATTAAAGTTTAGTTCCAGGAGACTGCCAGAATGCAGGATTTTGCGTTATTATCCCCAGAGCTTCTGGGGGCCTTGAGCAAGCTCGACGCAACGGGCCGGCGTTGCCGGCCGTCTTGTGTGGTTGCCTACTTTTTCTTTTGGCGACACCTACTCTAAAATTTGTTGAAAGCCCTGCTGAAGTCTCCCTATCAGAGAGAAGTCACACCTCCCTACTTTTTTAGAGTGTGTGTGGTGAACCCTGACACTGTAGAAGAGGTCTTAAACACTCATTTAGAAAACTTTAAAGTGGCGATTGATGAAATAAGAACATGAGCTACAAATGTAACCAGTGGGACTGTCACACCTGACACCACCCCAATCCACGTTCTGGGAAGCTTTGGTACCAAATTTATAATGGTTACATGTCATGAGCTTAAAACTGATGAACAGCATGGCGACACTAGTGGATAAATGCTTGTCTGTGAAGACCAAATATGGAATAAGCAAGTTTTTTTTTTAATTTTGCCTCCTACCCAATTTAATTCAAATTTGAAAAAAAATCTGAAAAGTTGGAATTTAAATTTATTTTTTTTCCCTCCTCCTACCCTAATTTTTTGGGTCTGATGTCCGTAAACCAACAAATTAAATAAAAACGGCCTTATCTTTTATACCTTTGTAGGTGTAAAGCTTGTAAGTTTAAAGAATTTACCATAAAGCCTTTAAAAGTCTAGACTAATACAGCCATTAAATGAGCTATCAATATCGTTACAAGCGTTAATATGTATACATTTTGCCGCCATGTTGGGGTGGAAGTATGAAAATAGAACTAAAACCCGGAAGTTTTCCGGTTCGAAGTAACCTCCGTTAAAAACGCAAAAAAAACTTTAGGGTCGGCGTCAAAAAAATAGGTAGGGTCGGGTAACCGGAAACACACATATTTTTTTGTTTGGCCTAAGTTATACCCATAGACGTTAGAACCATATCTCACATGTCATACTCATAGAAGTTAGAACCATGAGATCTCACAAGTCCCTTTAAAACAATACCTTTCTCCTATGAAATTTAGATCATCCAATCGAACACCTCTACCATTGTCTACAACTTGTACTTTGAAACACGGTAGATCCACCCTTACTGCCACACATGTGGCTCCTGCATCTAACGCATTGACAATCAACTCCTCCACACACTGAGCCACATGTGTTATAGCCACCCCAGTCCTCAATAATGACCTTACATCAGCAGGCAAACTGGTTATCCTGTCACCCATGCAATTGATGGACTCTCTGTAACACAAAGAAGTAAAAATCATTTTTATTTATTACATAAATACTAGTACCTCGTATAAAATATAATTTTCCTACCAAAAAACATAATCTAAATTTACAATTTATGGCTTATTGAGTTTGTTTATTGGTAGTTTATTTCCACCTTTCATCTAAGTACAATATTAGGTAATTAACAAGCAATTAACAAATAAACAAGGCATATTTAATTTAACCTTATTTGGCAAGGTAAGCTTTGAATTGAAGAAAATACCTTTAAAAACTAAAATAAAATCTATACTCAAGAAGAACCTTCATAAGATTTTTTAACATGAAGCAGGGATGAAACTTAACAGTCGCCCAGTCGCCAATGCGAGTAGAATTTTTGTTGGGCGACCAAATGCCTGTGTCTAGATCGCCCAGTTGGCGAACATAACAAGTGTAGTACGATGCACCGACAAACGAACGCTTAAACGCATTTTGCGTTTACATTTCAAGTTTTGTCCCTTTAAAATTTTATTGGCAATATTTCGCGCGTAAAGGATATTTGCTGAAGTGGCGTAATTATAATCCAGATCGGGAATAGATAGAACAATTTAATTGACATTTGCGTCAGGAATCGTCTTGAAATATTTTACATGACATTTTTTGTCAAAGGGGAATAATCAAAATGGCCTAAGCTGGTTCCCGCCTGACTTATCTTTGTCAAGGCAATACCACCATGGAGTTATACTGGCGGAAACCAGTACAAAGCAAATAAATTACGAAAATCACCGGGAGTAAATATGATTTCGATTCCAGAGGTTTTAAATACGATGTTTCCTATTAACTGTCAAGATTAAAACACAATAATAATAATTAGTATTTTGGAAGTAACTTTTAGCATATTAATTAAATTATTATAATAACATATCACTTACAATTTTTTAAAGAATTTATAATAGCGCATTGTACATATTTTTGCAATGATGTCATTTTCTACTTCTTGTTCAACACAAAGAAAGATTAAATTTATTTTACATTTTAAATATAGAAAACATTCATTGTTTCGTTTAATGCAAAACAATACAGACAACACATAAACTTAAATCCTACTCATTATCATAACAAGTTTATAGTTTAAATATCAATTATTTATGAAAAAAACATAAAACAAATACAATAGCACTCTATAGATTGTACATAGCTATTTCAATCATACATTTGTCATGTTTGTGTGTGCATTGTTGGCATCTGTGGCAGTCTTTTCTGTCTTACAAATCTTAAATCTAGAATGAAAATGGGTGGACATTTTCCTGCATACTTAAAATGGAAATAAGTTAATTTGTTTTATAAATTCCTAATATTGAAGAATAAAGATAGCTAAAAGTGCCAGAAATGTAGGATTTTGAGTCAAATAGCCGGTAGCTTTGGGGGGAGGTTCCTACATTCTGAGAGATATAATCTTAATTTCTGGAAACAAAATACAAGCGTCCAACAGACTCAAACATCTAATTATGTATGTAGTGATCCAAGGTCGGTAGTAACAATATCAAAACAAGACAATAACTTCTGAATGCATGTACATAAGCAAATTTGTACACATGATCATATAATTTATAGTTAAAAGTTGGGCCCCTAACTATATTGTTGGGCTCCTGGATTATTTCAGGCTAGGGACCCAGCTGGCTACTGCAGGAAAAAAGTTAAGCTCTATCCCTGTGAAGGGTGCCATATTAGAAAGATGCATGCTAGGAATACATTCCATGTTATAATTATTCAAAATAACTTTAGCAGAGTTATGGGATTTTCATATTTTGTACTGTTCTTTTGTATAAAATTTTTTTGCAGTTCATTGTCCTTATTAAACAATTGAAAATAATGTAACTTACAGAAATAATATGTTTCAGAACACCTTAGGTTAATATCAATTACTATATGATGTATGCTTAATATTTTATTGCTTTTCTTTGATCCTATACTAAACAAAAAGAGTTTGAGGTTTTTATGGAAATAGCAGAATATATCACAAACCTTTTTATTTTGTCAATATAATTAAAATTAAATCTTTCACTTGCTCTTAGCTTTTTCTACAATTCTTGCCGCATAAACAGAAAAGGGTAACTTGATCAAATACAAACCCCATTCTTTGAATTAAATTTTGACAATTCTGATAGCATACATATACAGTATAGTATACTGTAGGCATTCAAAGATTTTCAGTGTTTATCACTTTAGATCAACAAAAAACATCTTCCGTTCGGGGTATTTTCCCCAAGGAGAGTGCAGTTTATGTTGGTTCTAAGACTGGGGGTGGAAAATTACTTGTATAACAATATACCATGTTTACAAGTTAACAAGTTACAGTCTTGCTGAAGTTGCAGTTGTCTGCTAAAAATAAACCGGAAGTAATTTCCTACATGTTTTTTTATATCAAATTAATGAAATAATTTATTTTTAAAATCCATTCAAATGATGCGTGTTTTAATTTAAAATTATTATATCTAAACTATGTAAATGTGAAAACCACAATGCAGTCAATTTGTTATCGTTCCCCGTGACCTTTGACACAATTTGTTGCCTAGGACATGTAAACAATATGGCGACTACCATAACTCATTTGTTGTAGTTGATGTGGATCATAGATTTCGCCCATTCATTAAATATTTGGTGAGTTTCTCGGAATTTTATATAATTTATTATTTAATTCTAACTATGATAGTTGGCCGAAGGCAAGGTACAACCATATGTCATTAATAAACCTAAACACAATTAACAAAATTCTTGATTAATTTCTTATTTTCTACTATAATTTATAAAATAAATATATAAAATATATAATTTTCAATGCCTTTCAAAGAAAAAGAGCAAAGGCTCTTTATTATTTGTTATCCTACAATCATTACATTGGCTGTATAATAAATGGAGCAGAACATTTTTCTTTTATTTAATTCGTCCTCATTTTTAATTATTCAGAATTTCTGTTCTGGATTATGTCATGACTTATTTGGTTGTATGGTTAGGGTTTGAGTAGGGTTATGGTAATGTTAGGGTATGTATAGCAAATGTATGGTGGGTGGTGGATACCCTAAAGTAAATTTAGGTCCAAAATGTATAGTCTAGGTATTGGTCTAAATTTGTAATTTTTTTTTAATCACATGTATATAGAAAAAGAAATAAAAATACCATGTACACAAATACTGTAAGATAAATTGCAGAATAAACCAGTTCAGTTTTTTAGTGCATAGCTACCATAATATAGCTTATTAGTGTATTTGACAAAAAAAAAAACAAATTTAAAGATGAGGCTTGGAAACAGGTACAAAATGTGAGGATTAGTCGAGCAATTGCCCAGTTTCATGCTGAATGTTATAAAAAATGTAATCTTTTTCTTGTTCAATAACTAAATGAAACACACACCAGGTGTCACTCTTGTACATTAATAGATAAGTGTGATTTAAAAAATATTAAAATTATTTCAGCAGGTTGGAAGTTTGAATGCATTAAATTCAGCTAAAAAATAAATGCAGATAAAAACTAACATGGTAGATTTCATTTGTTCACATGTGCCATAGTTTAATCAGACCATGACTGGTTTGTTCATGTTAATTATAATTACACATGTATTTCTATCATAAATTTAGGACCTCATTTATTCTTTCCATGTTGTACATGTCCATTCAACACGGTGGAAAATAAATATGATAGATCATTGACAGATAGAACTAGTACTTGTGTGGGTTTTATGTAAAAACCACCCATCTTGTTCCTGAATGTGACGTTAATCTTTAAGGACTTCTTTAATTCTTTAATATTGTCAGTCATCCGATGTGTTTGTGGTAAACACTTATATTTATATCTTTTAGAATTTATGTACGAGAGAAGTTACAAAGACCCTTTTTGATTTAATTTTAAAGAACTTTTTATGCAATTCAGAATCAACAAGATCAAATTAATCCAGCTTGCATGCCCTGGTTATATCAGATTGAAAACAAAAATTTAAACAATACTTAATATAAACAAGAAACAACAGGTTCTGACAGTACTATCAGGTGTTAGTAATCAACACAATATCATTAAATACTTAAATGACAAATAATGTTGACAGTCTATCAAATTAAGTTGCAGGCATTTATTATATTTGTTTGTAACACTTTGTGTGTCTAATTTAATTAATTAACTGTTCACAATTTATACAAACAAATTGTTACATATATTTTTCTCATCTACCAAGTAATGGTGTGTTCTTAAAAGGATTTTACTACACAGCATTGTGTTTACTGGAATCCATTATTAAGTCTAGGATGACTTTACTGTTGCCTCTACCACCAAGTTACACAAATTCTTTTATCAGTGGTAAGTGGTTATCTGTCAGTCAATACCACCAAGTTACACACATTTTTAATCAATAATTAATTGATAAGTGTTCATTAATCAGTAGTCAGTCTACCCTAACTATAGATAACCAAGAAGCATTTTCTCGTCCTCATATCAGGGAAGGGTGATAGTGTAAGACATAATTCTATCCTGATTAAAATATATCCGGTGGATAGTTTTTAATATTAAATTTTTTCCATGGGGCTATATCTCACAATTAAATACTTTCCAGTCCTGTGAGATTTTCTCCACTGTTTAATTGTGTTAAGAACAATAGAAAGACCTAAAGACATTCCAAAGTTCAAAGTGGACACTATTTGATGGTATTAAATAATATCCTTAATCATGTCAATAAACAAGTTTACATTGACTGGTGAACAGTATTCAGATGTAAAATATAAAACAATGTTACATGTAGCTTTTCATTATTCATCAAAATGGAAGAGGAAGAATACAATATACATGAAGAAAGTATTGTATAATGAAATATTATCCTGGATAATATTTGCTAATAAAATATTACCCTGAATAATATTTAATGCTAAATATTATCTTGGAAAATATTATATAATGAAATATTATCCTGGATAATATTTGATAATAAAATATTATCCCAAAGTTAATTCCTCTTTGAGTACTTTCCCCACCAAAAAAAAAGCCACACTTTTTTCAATAGTCCCTCTCAAAGAAATCCCTTTCAGACACTTGGATATCTAATCACCCAAGTCAGATTCTGAAGGAAAGAATTTAATAGAGGTGGAAAACATTAAATATAAAAAAAATGTCCCTGGAAAGAAATTAATATTAAAAGTTTTCCATGGGATATTATTTGATAGTATTCCCAATTCATAATAATAAAGATAAAGTAGTTATAACAACAAAGACAAAGTATTTCCAATTGGTAACGACAATGTCAGTGACAAAGTACTTCTGATTCATAATGACAGTGACAAATATTCCCAATTGATAATGACAAAGTATTCAGAATTCATAAAAACAAAGTATTCTGAATTCATTAAAAACAACTATTCTGAATTCATAATGACAAAAACAAATATTCCCAATTTAAAATGACAAAGTATTTCCAATTGATAACGACAATGTCAGTGACAAAGTACTTCCGATTCATAATTACAGTGACAAAGCATTCCCAGTTCATAATGAAAAGGACAAAGTATTTCCAATTCATAATGACAAAGTCAAAGTATTCAGTCTCAGAATCTGAACAACCAAGTATTCTGAACTCATAATGACAATGACCTACATGTACTTTTGTTGAGATGAAAAGATACTTTTTGTATGGAAGATTTTATATTTTCATGTACAAGAAGATCTAATGTGGATGTGAAAAAATGATCCATGAGCAAAATCCAATAATATTATTTTTAAATTTAAAATTTAAAATGTTGTGCCTTGTTCACAGCTCCTGTGCTTAATGAATGAAGTTGAACTGACTTGAATTGTAGGTGAGCATGTACATATATATCAAATCTTAAACTGGTAGCATTTTCTTTCTTCAACAGAATCAAACTATGATGACAATGCAGTAATTAATAGTGAAAATCAAAAATGTTTCTTTCATAAATTATAATTGTAAGAGTTATGCCCCTTGGAAATGTACGAAAGAGTAACAATGTTCTTGTTTGCACACTAGCTCAGTTTCTTGGCAAATTCAAACCAAATTTATGCACAACCTTCATATAGGCAGCCTTACTGGAGTTCAAGCTTCATATAGGCAGCCTTACTGGAGTTCAAGCTTTATATAGGCAGCCTTACTGTAGTTCAAGCTTTATATAGGCAGCCTTACTGGAGTTCAACCTTCATATAGGCAGCTTTATTGGAATTCAAGCTTCATATAGGCAGCCTTACTGTAGTTCAAGCTTTATATAGGCAGCCTTACTGTAGTTCAAGCTTCATTTAGGCAGCTTTATTGGAATTCAAGCTTCATATAGGCAGCCTTACTGTAGTTCAAGCTTCATATAGGCAGCCTTACTGTAGTTCAAGCTTCATATAGGCAGCCTTACTGTAGTTCAAGCTTCATATAGGCAGCTTTATTGGAATTCAAGCTTCATATAGGCAGCCTTACTGTAGTTCAAGCTTTATATAGGCAGCCTTACTGTAGTTCAAGCTTCATTTAGGCAGCCAAAGTGGAGTTCAAGCTTCATATAGGCAGCTTTATTGGAATTCAAGCTTCATATAGGCAGCCTTACTGGAGTTCAAGCTTTATATAGGCAGCCTTACTGGAGTTCAAGCTTCATATAGGCGGCCTTACTGGAGTTCAAGCTTCATATAGGCAGCCTTACTGTAGTTCAAGCTTCATATAGGCAGCCTTACTGTAGTTCAAGCTTCATATAGGCAGCCTTACTGGAGTTCAAGCTTCATTTAGGCAGCTTTATTGGAATTCAAGCTTCATATAGGCAGCCTTACTGTAGTTCAAGCTTCATATAGGCAGCCTTACTGTAGTTCAAGCTTCATATAGGCAGCTTTATTGGAATTCAAGCTTCATATAGGCAGCCTTACTGTAGTTCAAGCTTCATATAGGCAGCTTTACTGTAGTTCAAGCTTTATATAGGCAGCCTTACTGGAGTTCAAAACCCTAATTTTGTTGCCATTTATGACTGATGATGTAACAAGTGAAAATTGTGTGCTTGGTATTCTAACTGGTAAAATGTTCAGTATCCAAGATGCTTTTGAATTATACATACTGGTATTAGATTCATAAAATAAATTAAACAGTACTCATTTGCTGAAACTTTCCATCTAAAGGTCACCAGTAATTGACACTGTATATACCTTAGAACTCTTGGTTTGCACACAAGTTAATGACATATGTTTTTTGTTTTGTAGAGAAACAATAACATAACCAAAGTTGTTTAAAAAAGAAGTTTAAAATCCTTTATAATAAATAAAGCCAAGATTATTTTCTTTGCCAGGAATAAATAGGGAAACTTTTTTAAAGGCTCTCAACAATAACACTCATCCCTCTGTATGGTTTCATGTTGCCAATAACAAGATTTAATTATTTATGATTAATCATTTTTCACAAATAGAAATGTTTCATAGAGCAATTATGTCAAAATAAGCATACCTTTGGAGCTACAGTTTTCTGTGGAGTGTGTCTAGAATTCTATCTAGGAAATCTAGACATGATACTTTACAAAATCAGTATAAAATAAGAATCTGTTGACTTTACACCATTTTCAGTTTGAGGAATTCATTATTTCTTGTAAGATCATGTAAGTAATTGTAAGATTATTATTTCTTTGAAGAGCTTATATTAACCAGTGGTTATAGAATATTTGTCTGGTTGTCTACAAATTTCTTACTAGAGGAATTTTATTCATTTCATATTGTTCATAATCTTATAACTTTATTAACTATCTTGACTGAAGATTTTTATACACTTTTTATTAGCTCACCTGACCCAAAGCATCAAAAGCTCTACAAAACTCTCCAACTCTCCAAGTTTTACAATGACTCCTTGTAGGAGTTATTGCCCTTTTATCATCAAAACTTACGAATTTGCCATTTTATTCTAAAAATGTTGAGAATTATTAGAACCAGAGAAAAAATTATCATTACTAAATTGTTCAGCTCTATGAGAGCTACAAAAATGACTTCATGGTTAAGATTTCTAAGTAACCATTTAGGAGTTATTCCCCTTTAACTGGTTTTTTTAATCATGGTTAATTGATTTATAAAAATCTTCTCCTCTGAAACCACAGAAATGATTGCTTTGAAACATTTTTATACACATTATCTGTAGGATGCCATCTACCAAAATTGTGCATTCTGACAGCTGACCAACCAACATGGCTGTCTTTGCTAAAAATAGAACAGAGGGGTATATAATTTTTGGCTTATAGTTCAAAAAGTATAACAGATACACTAAATCTGAAGTGAATCTCCTTCATCAGCATCCAAAACTCTACAAGATTCCAAATGAGGTAAATTTGTGTGATGATGTCTTATAGGCATTATTGCCCCTCAATTGTCAAAATTGTCAATTTTTGTCATTTTTCCTCAATATCTTGAAAACTGTAAGAGCTAGAAAAAATCTTTTTTCCATACAAAATTATTCAGCTCATCAAGATCTGCTAAAATGATTAGTTGTGTATATGTGTTTAACAACTCCTTATAGGAGACTTTATTCCCTTTAAATAAAAAAATAATTGTTTTTGCAGAAGTGTTGGACAATTGTCAGGTTCATGTGAGCCATCCAGGCTCCTAGGAGCCTCTACCTTCTTTTGACTCTGGCCTCTCCCACTGGTATTTCAGTTGTTATTTTTATCAATTGAACGTTTATAGTTATATGTTATTTACCATAAAACACAGTGTTTACTGTAAATTTAGGATGAATACATAGTTGTCACCCTTGAAAGTAAAAAATATTAATCTTTTTGTTTCCTTACAAAATATGATATAGTTTAAAATTTCCTCAATGTTTTTGAGACTATTATCAATTGTCCACAAAGCCTGGTGCCCAAAAAATTTAAACTATCATGTTAAATAAAAGTTATTTGCAAAAAGTTGTAGGAATTGCATTGCCATGGAAAATCTTTAGGTAGTATAATTGTTTTAAAACTAGGTATTATAGTTATTTATTCTATAATTATTACTACAGGCAAAACAGACCTCCAGTTTAAATTTGGGCACCAATTTTTATACACCTGCAGAGTATGTAAAAAGCAATTATTGATCACATGGCCTGTCAACACTGAGGTTGCAGGTTCATGTCTCACTGCAGGCAGGTTGTGCTCAACTTCAGTCTTAATTTACAAAGATTGCCAGTTTTTCTATCAAAGGTTGGGGTTTCATCATAATACTACGGCTTATCTCCTCCAATTTAAACTAGACAGACAGGATATAGCTGAAAAAAAGCAAAAAGAGGCATTATAAACAGCTTCAAAACAAAAATTCCGACTGAAAAATATTGACTGAAGTCTGATATGTATAACGATTGTTGAAAACAGTATGAAATCAACGCTGTTTGGAATAGTCAGTTGGTTTTGGAGGTCAACTTTTACTGACCTCCATCCAAAAATATATATATATCTGCTAAAGCTTAACGTGGTTAAACATAAGACCATAGGAAACATATCTGTAAAAACCAGTTCTGAAGACATTTGTCAAGATTGAAAATGATTCTTTCTAAACATGTGTTTTGTGCCGCAGACGTTCATCCAATATGTCTGCCATGATAGTGCAGTTTAACAGAACAGAACAGAACAGAACAGAACAGAACAGATTTTTATTTACCAATTAAAGGTGCCCGTTAGAGGCAGAATCAATTACAATTTAATCAAAGAAAGAAACAAAATCACAAATCCTAATAAATAAACAAAAGTTTCATTTTAACATAATTGTATTCATTATAAGAACATAGATATATAAATGTAATAAGGTTATCCAGTAAGAACTGAGCAAGAGGAGACAACTCTATCATCTTAGCTGATTAATACATTACGCTTTTCTTTCAATTCAACGACTAATTTCAATAAAAGTTTTATAACAAATGTATCTTCATTGCTCATTAACCACAAGAATTTATTATCAATACAAAGGTTTTTAAAATTACAATATTTATCATTTATTTCTTCAATAAAAGGTTTTCTAATTTCTTCTAGATTTGGACAATTTAATAAAAAATGTTTCTCATCCTCCACTTCATTTTTACACATGTAACATATTCTTTGGTGTATTTCTAAGTTGGTATATCTACCTCTTTCTATATTTAAATCATGGTCAATTAGTCTTAATTTTGTTAGATATTTTCTTTGATTTTCAGAACCAATATTTAGATATGGTTCAAGTTGATATATATATTTAAATTTTCTGTAAGTTCTCAACTTATTTCCTACTTTAGCTTTACTTTTAATATCATTATTTATATCTTTAAACCAAATATCAATAAGCTTCATCTTTAGTTTATGTCTAATTTTATTAATAATATATGTATGTTTATAACTGGTTGCATTTAAATACAAATATTCAATGTTTAAAAATTTGAATATTGTTTGAATACAATTTAACCAAGATTCTTGGTTATTATTTGCCATCTTTTCTGATTCTTTAAAGGCTGAATTTAATATTGTATGATTTTCCCTTTTCTTATTATAAGTGTTGTTATAACTTATCTCATGGAGTCTTAACCAATATTTAACAATGTTTATGTACACATAAAAAATTAGTGGTAGGCATCCAAGCTCTCCTCTTATGTCATTTTTTGAAGTTTTGGAGCTTACTCCTAAAGCATATTGACAAAATTTCAAATTAATATTCTCCTGTTCACTTTCTTTTTGGGTAGCTTTTACTGAAAACTCTCCCCATATTTCTGAACCATAAAGTAATACTGGTTTTACTGTATGATTAAAAATATGAATTAAAGTAGATATTCTTGGTTTCCCTGAAGAAAATGTTTTCTTCAGCTTATAAAATGCTTTTAAACCTTTATTATGAATGTCTAATTTTGCATATGAAAATGTGCCAGAGGCAGCAAAATTTATTCCTAAATAAGTGTATCTTTGTACTTGCTCAATTACCACATTATTGTATGTAAAGAAAATATTTTTTCTTATTCTGCCAGCCACACCAGTTACTATTTGCTATTTGTAAAAATTCCTAATTTTTGCCCGATATTTGTTTGAAATGAAATGTCATCAAAGATACTAAATCTACTACGCCTTATGCTCCTTTCGTTTCATCAAGATTGATCAAAGGCGCTATAAACAAAAAATCCAGTTATCTTAAATATAGGTCAGACCATATACACCTTGGGAATAGAAAAGCACCTTCAGAATTCAAGTGATTTTCGACTTTTTTTCGCAGTAAATTTAGTAATTGACTATGCATCAACGAGTGAGTCAATAATTTTCGCGTCAGCACCAAAGTGCGCTACTGGAAGGGCTCGTCATAAGATCTGTCACATGGCATCTAAATGAACAGTTCTGCTGCTGTCCTCAGTACAACAAAAAACTTCATTCTATATTGCATACTCGATTGTTACATTTACTCTGGAACAGTTACGCAGCTTTTTTCTTTTAAATTTGCAGTCTGACAAGTAGCTAGTTTAATAACACATTGGTTTTCTATATGCACTTTAAATAAAAGATTTAACATTCTGTTGAAGAAATAAATTTGATTCATTGATGATTACTATTGAATAAGTATAAAAACGCATGTTTTGACCTTATTCGTGTGATGTTCAGATATTTGCCACTTAGAATTGCTCGGAACAGTGAAAGTTTCAATTAGATTTGTATCAGATACCTTATCTGTACTTATATAATTACGAAGTGCCCAGAATAATCGATGTTAGAACGGAAGCGCTGTTCACGTAGATCCTAGGAGAATTTGTTAACCACGGTTAATATGTGATCTGACATGTATTATTCACGCTACATCACTTTGGTAACGGGTAAATATTACACAAATTAATTGTCCTAAAACATGTTATTTGTTAGGTTGCATGTTGAATTGTTAATCTGAAGTGTTGTCATTATATAGCTGCGAGTTTTGGGATTTTCAACACAGTTTTAAAATGATGGATTATCGTCAGACAAAAAGTTACAATTTTGACTTAAATCAATTTTATTTTGCAGACACTTTATTAAACAACAAAGTGCAAATGAGTAAATCGGTTGTAGAGCGTCCTCCAGCCTACAGAGGTCCGTCAAAAATACCCAGATTTGCACCCGCTCGACCACCTCTGCCAGACATAGAAATGGAAAATGTTAATAATCACAACCCAAAGCCATCAAAACTAATGCAGCTTAAGTCGGATTATCATGATAAAATAGCACGTGAAAAAGAGGAGAAAATGGTCAGACTGTATGAAGAAAACCAGAAAAAGGCACTCAATCGTGTAAATTCAAAAGGAATGGTCAGAGACTTTTTTAAGGAACGACGTGAAATAGAAGGTACAAATGGTGTACCTTCCCAAATACCAACAATCAACCAACATTTTAAACAAAAACGTAATGAACAAAAATATGGAGAAACTGATTTTTTCGAGAAAAGAAAACCCCCTCTGGATGGAAAACGTGGCGTCTATGGAACGCGAAATGCTGTTGGGCGCGATAAAAGTAATCCATTAGCACCGATTGAAAGGAATAACACATCCCCACGAATAGCCAGAAAACCTCAGATACACGCCAGACCATGGACAAAGGAGGACAGGAAACCTAAAAACGACGAGACATTTACTCCGAAAACCGCTCCTGCTCCAGATGGAATGCCCTCGGGGATGGAAATTTACGGGTCTGTAACTCAAACGCCTAGTGACGATACACCACCTCCTAACTTGCTTCAGCTAAAAAAATTACAGAAGCAAAAATTAATATCCAATAGATCCAATGCATCGCCAGCTTCACAAAAAACTAAAATGTCCGACTTCGAGAAATGGCAGGCGGAACAAGATGAGAATAGGAGTGAACGGTTAAAGAAACATAGTCGCATGCAGAACGGCAGCGACGAGGAAAATGTTCACGAGGGCGATGAAGATGAAATTATGTCTAAACAGAGAGAGTTAATGGAACAAATACAGAGACAAAAAGACGAGCTAGAGAGGATGAGATTAGAACGACAGAAGGAAGAGGAAGAGGTAAGATTCGCATTGTCCTGAAAACAAAAAAGTGTAAAGATTGGGTCGGGCTGGAGACTTAACTATAATCTCCACACACTGTATAATATCTGACGCTATTTTATACGCCCGTTTATGACGGACGTATTATGGTATACAATGCCCGTCCGTCCGTAGTCATAGATTTATGGGACGTTGTTCGCGGAAAAAAGATGGATTTTTTAGATTTCAGGCTCCAATTCCAAAACGCTTTCATCCATTTTAAAGTTTGGGTAATTGTTTATTTTTGTAGAAGTGAGCCTTCTTTTATTTTTGGTAAAATTCTGTGTTTTCGTTTTAGAGTTATGGGGATTTTTTATTTAGTTTAGTTTAAACATACTTTATTGTCAAAAATAACCAATAGGATTGAACACAAGTTATTACAACTTATGAAGGTCTCTCTGTTCAATAATCTTACAAAATAATTCACAAGATGACAGCAAGGAAATTACTACACAATTTTAAGTACATACAGAAAAAATACATGACACATAACAAAATGTAAAAAGCAATACATTATAAACAATGCAAGAAAGACAATCATAATAATAAGGGGGGAGGGGGTCGAGCTATGCAGAAAATCTTTTAGAATGGTGAATGTAACTGTGTACATGTTTAAAAATTATAGTGTTCACTTCGTTACTAAGGCTATCAGAACCAAATAGGACAATTTCAATAGAGAGATTAGTAATTCGCATCAACGGATGTAAAAATTGATTTCTAATGTTATCGTAAAGTGGACATTCTAGAAAATAGTGTATGGAGTCTTCTAAGGGACAACCACAAGCACAGTTTGGGTCGTTGATTAGGTTTACTCTATATAAATCGGCCTTTAGGGAACTGCAACGGTGACGTAATCTAGTATGAATAATATTTAAATTTCTGCTTCCTATTAGAAAATATGATGGGACAATATAGTTTTCCTTTTTCTGTGACATTTTAAAGCTCATAAAAATTGGTAATTCTCTTTGATCTGAAGGAAGAGAGTTCCACAATCTAACTGTTGAAGGAAAAAAGGATTTTGAAAAGGTCTCCAGCCGACACAATGGTGTTCTGTAATCTAGTCGATTTCTTAAAATAACGTCCAACATCAGAGTAGTCATTTAAAATATAGATCTCTTAAATATTCGGGAGCATTACCATTGTGGATTTTTTCATTAGATTTAGTTTTCTTATATAACGTCTATTCATTAAAGAAGACCAACCTGTTTCGAACATTGACGATTCATTATTGGAAAAGCGAGGAAGTCCTGTTACGATTCTAGCAGCTTCTAATTGTAAACATTTAATTTTTTCCCTGTCAGTGACACAGCAACCATCCCATAATTCGCAAGCATATTCCAGTAGAGGAAGAATATGCCTAGAATAAATAATGTTCAGGTTGTTTCTGCACAGTAGATACTTTAGTTTTCGCAGAGCAAATATTTGTTTAGAAGCACTTTTACAAATATTATCAATATGAGTAGACCATTTACAATTTTGAGATAGAGTTATTCCTAATTTTTTAGTTTTCAGACCTGAACTTAATATAAGGAGCCTTTCATGTTTTCTTGAAATTTCGGGGCATTCTTCTTGATATAGATAGTTGTGATTATGTTTCATCTGAGCAGATAGAATTATGCACCTATGAAGTGTATAGCTCTTGTCCTTATCTTCAGAAGGGCGTATCATGGGCTCAGGGCGCAGCTGTTTATTTCTGTCCTGTCTTGTTTTTTTTTTTCTTTTCTTTTTTTTGTTTGTTGCTATTAAGTTTACTCTGTCGATATATATGCTTTGAATTGGGAATGTTTAAATGATGTAATAAATAAACGGTCAAATGTGCCTATCTTTATGATACCTTATTTAGTTATGCCGCTTTGTGTGCCAAGGTATTTACTCTCTGTATGTTCACAATCTTAGGGTTAGTAATGAAAGTCCTGCTGGTCAATTTTGTATCAAAACATATCAATGGACTGTGAATTAATTCGGACGTAATCCTTTTCAAAATTTGTTTTAAATCATAGTATGTGCTAAATATACTCAGCTCTACTAGAGCCATGGGTGTTATCTGGATTGCCGTTCTGAAATTTTTTCCCCGTACCGTATTATAAAATTTACATTGATGAGATGCACTCGTAACTTGCAAAACAAAATCCAAGATTTTGAAGTGATCTTTCGTTTTTTTATTTGTTTTGCATTTTGTGCATTCAATCATATTCTTGGTTTATTCAAATAGGTATAATATTTATAAATACATGTAGTTTTAAAATGTTCTGAACAGTGATGTTTAAAATTTTAAATTCAAAATACAAGAAATCTTAAATGAGGTAGGCTTGCAAAAAGGAAAACAACTATTTTGATTAATTTCAATCATTCTCAGTAACTTTGTTAATCATTTGATAAACCCGATAATACTTACCTGCAGGAAAGAAAGGAGATGGAAAAGCGAAGGAAACGGGAAGAGGAAAGAAGACGCAAGGCGAAAGAAGACGCAGACCGAAAGAAGCAACAAGACGAGGAACAAAGAAAAAAGAACGAAGAAGAAATGATGGCACAGGCGCGAAAAAGGCACGAAGAAGAAGCACAGAGACGTCTGGAAGCCGATTCCCGCATGATGACTAACAGAACTAACAAAACAACCCGTAGTGATCTGTATCAAACACACCAAGACAATATGGACGATGATTTTGTCAAAGCAGTAGAGACCTATAGATCAGCCCCGTCTCCGCCTAAGAATACCAAACCCGTACGAGTTAAACGACCTTCCGGCAATCCAAAAGACAGACAACGTACAGAGACTCCACCAAGACCTATTCAGTCTCCACCCAGAGAGTTTAAAGTTGATCTGAGTTTGTATGTTGATGCTGCACAGGACGAGAATGCCTTTGCAAGTTCAAGAGTGAAACTGGTTCCTTGTTCCAAATGTGGACGTAAGTTTGCGGCAGACAGAGTTGAAAGACACATGAATTCTTGTGATAATTTAACAAAGAAGCGAAAAATTCTTGATCCGACAAAACTTCGGACAGCTGGGACGGATATGGAAAAATATGTAAAAAATCCAAAGATGCGTACAAAAACACCACCAGTAAGTAACTTATGAATTTATTAGAAACTTTTATAGCTGTTTAAAGTGTTTAAGCATGAATTTTCGCCAAATATTTCAATAGATTAAGTATTAAAATAAGTCACTCTATATTGCTTAAACAAGCAGATAGACAAGGGTCCATTTATTATGACTCGGACATTGTGTTAAACAATAGATGGACAGTTATAACAAAATGAAAAATACACAGATAAATCTCTCGAATGGTCTAAAGAGGAAACAAAAAAATTAAGTTTTTGTTGTTTTTTATTTGTGTTATGAATACTATGCCAGTCAGCTGTTGATTATTGTGCACATACATATTATTCATTATATTCTATTAATAGAATGTCCTTCACTCTTAAAACACATGTGGCTTGGTGTTAAATTATTTTATGCTGCTATTTCAGTATTTGGAAAAACAAATATTGTAGAATTAAGAACAAATGTATTTTTCTTTCTACATTCAATGTTGTATAAAAAATGAACTATTTATGGTAAATGCACTCCACTACAACAGTCCAAATATTAATAGGGGCCTCAGTGGCCAGGAGATTAATGCACTCCACTACTACAGTCCAAATATTAATAGGGGCCACAGTGGCCAGGAGATTAATGCTCTACCACTACTACAGTCCAAATATTAATAGGGGCCACAGTGGCCAGGAGATTAATGCACTCCACTACAACAGTTCAAATATTAATAGGGGCCTCAGTGGCCAGGTGATTAATGCTCTACCACTACTACAGTCCAAATATTAATAGGGGCCTCAGTGGCCAGGAGAATAATGCACTCCCACTACTACAGTCCAAATATTAATAGGGGCCTAAGTGGCCAGGTGATTAATGCACTCCACTACTACAGTCCAAATATTAATAGGGGCCTCAGTGGCCAGGAGATTAATGCTCTACCACTACTACAGTCCAAATATTAACAGGGGCCTCAGTGACCAGGTGATTAATGCTCTACCACTACTACAGTCCAAATATTAATAGGGGCCTCAGTGGCCAGGAGAATAATGCACTCCCACTACTACAGTCCAAATGTTAATAGGGGCCTCAGTGACCAGGTGATTAATGCACTCCACTACTACAGTCCAAATATTAATAGGGGCCTCAGTGGCCAGGAGATTAATGCTCTACCACTACTACAGTCCAAATATTAAAAGGGGCCTCAGTGGCCAGGAGATTAATGCACTCCACTACTACAGTCCAAATATTAATAGGGGCCACAGTGGCCAGGAGATTAATGCTCTACCACTACTACAGTCCAAATATTAATAGGGGCCACAGTGGCCAGGAGATTAATGCACTCCACTACTACAGTCCAAATATTAATAGGGGCCTCAGTGGCCAAGAGATTAATGCACTCCCACTACTACAGTCCAAATATTAACAGGGGCCTCAGTGGCCAGGAGAATAATGCACTCCCACTACTACAGTCCAAATATTAACAGGGGCCTCAGTGGCCAGGAGAATAATGCACTCCCACTACTACAGTCCAAATATTAATAGGGGCCACAGTGGCCAAGAGATTAATGCTCTACCACTACTACAGTCCAAATATTAATAGGGGCCTCAGTGGCCAGGTGATTAATGCACTCCACTACTACAGTCCAAATATTAATAGGGGCCTCAGTGGCCAGGAGATTAATGCACTCCACTACAACAGTTCAAATATTAATAGGGGCCTCAGTGGCCAGGTGATTAATGCTCTACCACTACTACAGTCCAAATATTAATAGGGGCCTCAGTGGCCAGGAGAATAATGCACTCCCACTACTAGTCCAAATATTAATAGGGGCCTCAGTGGCCAGGAGATTAATGCACTCCACTACTACAGTTCAAATATTAACAGGGGCCTAAGTGACCAGGTGATTAATGCACTCCCACTACAACAGTCCAAATATTAATAGGGGCCTCAGTGGCCAGGAGATTAATGCACTCCCACTACAACAGTTCAAATATTAACAGGGGCCTCAGTGACCAGGTGATTAATGCTCTACCACTACTACAGTCCAAATATTAATAGGGGCCTCAGTGGCCAGGAGATTAATGTTCTACCACTACTACAGTCCAAATATTAATAGGGGCCACAGTGGCCAGGAGATTAATGCACTCCCACTACTACAGTCCAAATATTAATAGGGGCCTCAGTGGCCAGGAGATTAATGCTCTACCACTACTACAGTCCAAATATTAACAGGGGCCTAAGTGACCAGGTGATTAATGCACTCCCACTACAACAGTCCAAATATTAATAGGGGCCTCAGTGGCCAGGAGATTAATGCTCTACCACTACTACAGTCCAAATATTAACAGGGGCCTCAGTGACCAGGTGATTAATGCTCTACCACTACTACAGTCCAAATATTAACAGGGGCCTAAGTGGCCAGGAGATTAATGCACTCCTCTACTACAGTCCAAATATTAATAGGGGCCACAGTGGCCAGGAGATTAATGCACTCCACTACTACAGTCCAAATATTAATAGGGGCCACAGTGGCCAGGAGATTAATGCTCTACCACTACTACAGTCCAAATATTAATAGGGGCCTAAGTGGCCAGGTGATTAATGCACTCCACTACTACAGTCCAAATATTAACAGGGGCCTCAGTGGCCAGGAGATTAATGCTCTACCACTACAACAGTTCAAATATTAACAGGGGCCTCAGTGGCCAGGAGATTAATGCACTCCTCTACTACAGTCCAAATATTAATAGGGGCCACAGTGGCCAGGAGATTAATGCACTCCACTACTACAGTCCAAATATTAATAGGGGCCACAGTGGCCAGGAGATTAATGCTCTACCACTACTACAGTCCAAATATTAATAGGGGCCTAAGTGGCCAGGTGATTAATGCACTCCACTACTACAGTCCAAATATTAATAGGGGCCTCAGTGGCCAGGAGATTAATGCTCTACCACTACTACAGTCTAAATATTAATAGGAGCCTAAGTGGCCAGGTGATTAATCTACTACAAGTATTTTGGCGTGCCATCGCTGGGTTGAGAGTTTAAAACTGACTTCCGACAGATTTTGCTGGACTTCAACTGTACAGAATTGTCAAGGATTACCAATTTTTACTTCCAAAGGTCGGAAGTTGTCATCTGATATTGTTGTTTCCCAAATAAAACAAGATAATATAAATAGACTAAAAACTGCTGAAAGTGGGGGTAAAATCTCAAACAAGCAAGCATAATATTAATGGCTCACAGCAACCTTATTGACATATATTTACGACTTTTACAGAGTTTAACACCAGTATCAAAAAACGTATGTTGCTGATAATGTTTACTTTAACTAACGATTTTGTTTGTTAATATTCTGTGTATTATTTAACTGCTCTGCATTTGCTGAAGACCTTTTATATTTTAAACTTATTTCACAATTCAAAAGCCCAGAAACATTTTAAAGCAAAATATTTGAAGCAAACAGACAAATGACAGACGTCTTATTATCTTGTTTGGGATGCCTATGTTTGCCAGGTGACTTGTGTTTGTCTTAATGTTTATGCCGCTTTGTGTGTGCCATGTGGCTGTGTTTGTCTTACTTTTTATGCGGCACTAATTGTGGCAGTGTTTGTCCTATTGTTTATGCCGCTTTGTGTGTGCCAGGTGGCTGGTGTTTGTCTTATTTTTTATGCCGCTTTTTGCGTGCCAGGTGGCTAGTGTTTTATTGTCAATATTGTCCATGTCACTCTATAACCAGACAAATGGTCGTAGTTCACATACTTTATAATATAAACTTTCTTCGACCACGTGATATTTTCAGTAAGCAGTATTATCCATAACATTCCAGTTTGCACATGAAACTAACTGGCATATATTATCAGATTGGACTTAGCCTACTCTAATTAACATGTTGATATAGAATGGAGTTGTGGGATATACTTATTGGGGCAGATCAATACATTTAATTAAAAATGGATTAAATTGGGATAATAAATAACAAGACTTGACCCCATATCATAAATGGACGAAATATGGCCAGAAAACAACAACAAAATATATCAAGAACTAATATAGAGTAAATGCTGTCAATAAATCTCAGAATAGAATAATGCAACTGGAAAACTGACCAGTTGTCTCGCTTGACTGATAAGCAGGGAAATAAACAAGTTTATAAACAATTATCGTCAATTCATCCTCCCAAGTCAGGGTTCTGAGTCCGCGTTCGCTCCATCGTCACTATGGAGCGAACGCGGACTCAGAACCCCTGACTTGGGAGGATGTCGTCCTTTTAGTGAGCATGTTTTCCCCGAATTGTTGAGCATAATTATATCATTTACAAAGGGTGGTTTTACAAAATCCAGAATTAAATTATATTCATGCAATGTTCGATGTAGGCTGCAGTCTGATTTTTTGTGTCAACTATTTCTCAGTAGTATAAGTATGCCGATAGGATTGCTTTGAAATTAAATATGAAGATCCGAAAGTCAAGTCAAACAGTAAACACACACCAAAAACACAAAAAAACCCGAAAGCTAGTGACCCAATAAGAAAGGTGCGTATGAGTGTTCTGCCTTTAATTAGACACCCGCGGGTTACTCATTTCCGTCAAATCCAGGAAAAGGATTCAAAGTGTATACAGTTCAAAAAGTTTAAGATTTCTTGGCGACATCAGAATAAAACCATGAGAAAATGACACAAAGTCAATTGAGGAACAAAAAAGTCCTATCAAATTCATACCTTACATTAAATCGACTCCAAAGAAATCGCTCTCTCCGTTATATGTGGAAGAATGTTTAAAAATATAAGCTAAAATAAAGATGAGGACTGAAATTAAAATTAATATTTAAAAATCATAACGTTACTTCTGATTTGTCAAATTTTGAACCCACAATGGTTTTTGTTAAAATCAGATAAACATTAAACCGTTTTGCATAAATGTGTCACACTCGTAAATTTGTGACGTTTTTGTATATAACGTTGAGGGTTAAATGTCAAAAACGCAAAATATCGATTCTTATTTTAAAATTGGAGTTTTTGTTAAAAATGTGCATATGTTATACGCTAAAAGCTTCGTTTGCGTGAAATAAATTACAAAACGCTTAGCATTTTTGAAATGTGCTTTGAAAAGGATTTATTTCTTATCTGTAGTGTTTATTCTGACAAACAATATCCAAATAGTGAACAATTTTCAATGTCTAGCCAAAATGTCACAGCGTGTCTATTTCAGTGTTGTCAACGTTTAAGCATTAGACATTACGTCAATTCCCGACCCAAACATTCAGGCAAAAAAAATTTTAATATCTGCTTATGCAGATATACACTTGTTTATATAAATGATTTAGTAATTTAAATACTAACGGCACAGAGCAAAGTTTAGTACCGTCTTGAAATTGAAAGTTGGGGAGCTTCTTACGAGTACGGAACCAAAGTCATCAAAGTATATTACATGTACTATATTCGCAATAAGAAAATTATTCCAGTCAATCCGATGAACTGTTTTTGAAAATCATATTTTTAAATTAAATTTTAAGCACATTTTCCAAATCTTTAAATGTTTGAAACTGTTGAACTACTTGAAATAGATTTTAAAATAACTTCGATCAAATAGGTTTGAGTTTTACAATAATCATAGACGTCAACCTTTTGTAAAAAAAATAAGGTCATTTTAAAGTTAACGTCACTGAAAAGAAATATCTTTCTCAAATTTCTTGATTTCTCGATTTTTGGTTGTACTATAGTAGTTAATGTTTTAAATGCATGTCGGTGATAATATAGTTAATACTGTACTTGTTTAATTATTTTTTTCCAGAAAAAAACGAACTGGAGACAGCAGCATGAAAATTTCATTCAGAATTTGAGATATGCTAAGAAAGTGACAGAGATGGAAAAAACAGGACAAGATATGTCAAATCTGCCCCCTCCCCCTGTGACGGAGAACCCGGATTATGTGCAATGCCCACACTGTTCCCGTACCTTTAACCCAACCACTGCCGAAAGACATATCCCACGATGCAAGGCACCTCCAAGAAAACGATAGTAATCTGTGGTGCCTATGTGTAAAGGGAGCCCATATTGTTTTTATATATAGACTTAAGAACTATAACATGTTTTATTTTACATATTTGCAGATGTTATATTGCAATCAAAAGAGCTTTATTTTTGACGTTTTTGCACATGTGTTCACATACAAACGGGAGGATGAGCTTTATATTGTTGACAGTGGTGTTACAGTGACCGGGTAAAGAAATGTACACTACGATTGTTGTTCATTTTTTAAGCATTTATATGTATTTTTTATATTGTGTACTTCTTGCTGCTTCTGTTCATTTTATTGTAATTTTTAAGACCTTAAAAAAAACGGAATGTGATAAACGGATAAACAACTCGAGAAGAATCATAATTTTAGTCGGCAGTATGCTATAGGGAAGTTAGACAGGTTTAATGAATTAGACATCAAACTGCTATACTAATGTAACTAATATTCTCTGCTTATAGCTTACAGTAACAGGTTATGGAACTATTACAGTAACAGAATTGGTTATGGAGTTAGATGTTTGTTTTGGTTAGCCATGGATTTTTGTTGGTGCTTTTTATTTATATTCAGTTCATAATTTTGTTTTTGAGATGTATTTCACTACACATATTTCTCTCCATAATTTATTCCATTTTTGTATGTTATTTTATAAATCTTTTTATATGAAGTCTGTTTTCGAATTTACTAATCAACAATAAATATGTATACAATGGATGTTGGGCCTAATATTGCTTTCGTTTCCGAAATTTCCAAGCCAAAACGTAACCTGAAATAAAAAAATGTGTTTTGAAGATTGTGATTACTGGTACCAGAAAATATTGTACTTTTTATACCCCAAAACACGAAGTAGTGGAGGGGTATTATGTGATACCGTCCGTCCGTCTGTCCGTCCGTGCCTCGGTGGTTTCCAGATGATAACTTGAAAACGTGCCAAGATTTTATTTAAACTTTGCACAGCTATTAAATACCATAAAGTGAAGATCAAGTTCGATTTTCAGCACAGATTTTGTTAAAACTTTGCACAGCTGTAAAAGTACTGTAAAATGATGATCAGGTTGAATTTTAGCAACATATTCCAAAGCCATAGGTCTAAAATTAACAAAACCGTAGAAACAATGCTGAATACAATATATATATTGTCTTCAGCATTGTGTGAGGTTAGCTGGGTATTCATATTCTGTTTTGCTACGAACACCTGTCCGGAAAACTGCATAATTACGATAACCATAGTGAACTCTGTGGATCTGATGGAATATCATAGAATACACGAAAGTACGACTGACTGCTTCCTATCCTTTCTATAGTACCCTCGCTGTAAAGTGAAGAGGCCCTACGAGAAGGTACGACTCACTGCTTCCTTTACTTGCTTCAGTACCCTCGCTGTAAAGAGATGTTGGCCTACGCGAAGGTACGACTGTCTGATTTCTATCCTTGATTCAGTACCCTCACTGTAAAGAGAAGAGACCCCACACGAAGGTACGACTGCCTGCTTCCTATCCTTGATTCAGTACCCTCACTGTAAAGAGATGTTGCCCTACACGAAGGTACGACTGATTGCGTCCTATCCTTGCTTCAGTACCCTCGCTGTAAAGAGATGTTGCCCTACACGAAGGTACGACTGTCTGCTTCCTATCTTGCTTCAGTACCCTCGCTTTAACGAGAAGTGGCCCTTGTAAATGTCTGATTTGTTTATGCTTTCTTTTAATGCCTATCCTTGCTTCTGTACCCTCGTTGTAAAAAGAAGTGGACCTACACGAAGGAACGACTGACTGCTTCCTATCCTTGCTTCAGTACCATCACTGTAAAGAGAAGAGGCCCTACACGAAGGTACGACTGATTCCGTCCTATCCTTGCTTTAGTACCCTCGCTGTAACGAGAAATGGCCCCCGTAAATGTCTTGTTTTATGCTTTCTTTTAATGCCTGTACACCATTTCAAAGAATTATCATCAAGAAGTCCACAACTACACGAAGGTACGACTGACTGCCTCATATTCTCGCTTCAGTACCATCGCTGTAAAGAGCAGTTGCCCTACACGAAGGTACGACTGTCTGCTTCGTATCCTTGCTTCAGTACCCTCGCTGTAAAAAGAAGAGGCCCTATACGAAGGTACGACTGACTGCTTCCTATCCTTGCTTCAGTACCGTCTTGTAAAGAGGTGTTGCCCTACACGAAGGTACGACTGATTGCGTCCTATCCTTGCTTCAGTACCCTCTCTTTAAAGATATCTTGCCGTACACGAAGAAACGACAGACCATTTCCTGTCCTTGCTTCAGTACCCTCGCTGTAAAGAGAAGAGGCCCTTTACGAAGGTACGACTGATTGCGTGCTATCCTTGCTTCAGTACCCTCGCTGTAAAGAGATGTTGCCCTACACGAAGGGACGACTGTCTGTTTCCTATCCTTGCTTCAGTACCATCGCGGTAAAGAGATGTTGGCCTAAACGAAGGTACGACTGATTGCGTCCTATCCTTGCTTCAGTACCCTCGCTGTAAAGAGATGTTGCCCTACACGAAGGAACTACAGACCGTTTCCTATCCTTGCTTCAGTACCCTCGCTGTACAGAGAAGAGACCCTACACGAAGGTACGACTAATTTCGTCCTATCCTTGGTTCAGTACCGTCACTGTAAAGAGATGTTGCCCTACACGAAGGTACGACTGACTGCGTCCTATCCTTGCCTCAGTACCCTCACTGTAAAGAGAAGAGGCCCTACACGAAGGTACGACTGATTGCGTCCTATCCTTGCTTCAGTACCCGCACTGTAAAGAGAAGAGGCCCTAGACGAAGGTACGACTGTCTGCTTCCTATCCTTGATTCAGTACCCTCGCTCTAAAGAGATGTTGCCCCACACGAAGGTACGACTGTGTGCTTCCTATCCTTGCTTCAGTACCCTCGCTGTAAAGAGATGTTGGCCTACACGAAGGTACGACTGTCTGCTTCCTATCCTTCATTCAATACCCTCGCTGTAAAGAGATGTTGCCCTACACGAAGGAACGACTGACTGCTTCCTATCCTTGCTTCAGTACCCTCGCTGTAAAGAGAAGAGGCCCTACACGAAGGTACGACTGTCTTCTTCCTATCCTTGCTTCAACCCTCACTGTGTAGAGAATAGGATCTACACGAAGGAACGACTGTCTATTTACTTTCCTTGCTTCAGTAACCTAGCGGTAAAGAGATGTTGCCCTACACGAAGGTACGACTGTCTGCTTCCTTTCTTGCTTCAGTACCATCGCTGTAACGAGAAGTGTAAATGTCCGGTTTATTTTATGCTTTCTTTTAATGCCTGTACACCATTTCAAAGAATTATCATCAAGAAGTCCACAACTACACGAAGGTACGACTGACTGCCTCATATTCTCGCTTCATTATCATTGCTGTAAAGAGCAGATGCCCTACACGAAGGTACGAGTGTCTGCTTCCTATCCTTGCTTCAGTACCCTCGCTGTAAAGAGAGGATGTTGCCTTACACGAAGGTACGACTGTCTGGTTCCTATCCTTGCTTCAGTACCCTCGCTGTGAAGAGAAGAGGCCCTACACGAAGGTACGACTGATTTCGTCCTATCCTTGCTTCAGTACCCGCACTGTAAAGAGAAGAGGCCCTAGACGAAGGTACGACTGACTGCGTCCTATCCTTGCTTCAGTACCCTCGCTGTAAAGAGATGTTGCCCTACACGAAGGAACGACTGGCTCCTTCCTATCCTTGCTTCAGTATCCTCGCTGTAAAGAGAAGTGATCCTTTCACGAAGGTACGACTGTCTGTTTCCTATCCTTGCTTCAGTACCCTCGCTGTAAAGATTTTTTTGTTTGTTTGAATGGTGTTTTAACGCCACTTTCAGCAATTTTTCAGCTATATCGTGGCGTCCAGTTTTTATTGGGGGAGGAAGCCGGAGTACCCGGAGAGAACCCCCGACCTGCGGTAGCGCTGTAAAGAGAAGAGGCCTTACACAAAGGTACATCTGTCTGCTTCCTATCCTTGATTCAGTACCCTCGCTGTAAAGAGAAGTAACCCTACACGAAGGTACGACTGATTGCGTCCTATCCTTGTTTCTGTACCCTCGCTGTAAAGAGATATTGCCCTACACGAAGGTACGACTGTCTGCGTCCTATCCTTGATTCGGTGCCCTAGTTGTAAAGAGATGTTGTCCTTCACGAAGGTACGACTGCCTGCTTCCTTTCTTGCTTCAGTAACCTCGCTGTAACGAGAAGTGTAAATGTCCGGTTTGTTTTATGCTTTCTTTTAATGCCTGTACACCATTTCAAAGAATTATCATCAAGAATTCCACAACTACACGTAGGTACGACTGACTGCCTCATATTCTCGCTTCAGTACCATCGCTGTAAAGAGATGTTGGCCCTACACGAAGGTACGACTGATTAAGTCCTATCCTTGCTTCAGTACCCTCACTGGAAAGAGATGAGGCCCTACACGAAGGAACGACTGACTGCTTAATATCCTTGCTTCAGTACCCTCTATGTAAAGAGAAGTTGCTCTACACGAAGTAACGACTGTCTGCGTCCTATCCTTGCTTCTGTACTCTCGCTGTAAAGAGATGTTGCCCTACACGAAGGTACGACTGTCTGCTTCCTATCCTTGATTCAGTACCCTCGCTGTAAAGAGAAGGTGCCCTACGAGAAGGTAAGACTTTCTGCTTCCTATCCTTGCTTCTGTACCCTCGCTGTAAAGAGATGTTGCCCTACGAGAAGGTACGACTGTCTGCTTTTTATCCTTGATTCAGTACCCTCGCTGTAAAGAGAAGAGGCCCTACACGAAGGTACGACTGTCTGCTTCCTATTCCTGCTTCAGTATCCTCGCTGTAACGAGATGTTGGCCTACACGAAGGAACAACTTTCTGCTTCCTATCCTTGCTTCAGTATCCTCGCTGTAAAGATAAGTTGCCCTACACGAAGGTACGACTGTCTGCTTCCTTTCTTGCTTCAGAACCCTCGCCGTAAAGAGATGTTGCCTTACACGAAGGTACGAATGACTGCTTCCTATCCTTGATTCAGTACCCTCGCTGTAAAGAGATGTTGCCCTACGAGAAGGTACGACTGTCTGCTTCCTATCCTTGATTCAGTACCCTTGCTGTAAAGAGATGTTGCCCTACGAGAAGGTACGACTTTCTGCTTCCTATCCTTGCTTCTGTACCCTCGCTGTAAAGAGATGTTGCCCTACGAGAAGGTACGACTTTCTGCTTCCTATCCTTCTTTCAGTACCCTCGCTGTAAAGAGAAGAGGCCCTACACGAAGGTACGACTGTCTGCTTCCTATTCCTGCTTCAGTATCCTCGCTGTAACAATATGTTGGCCTACACGAAGGAACGACTTTCTGCTTCCTATCCTTGCTTCAGTATCCTCGCTGTAAAGATAAGTTGCCCTACACGAAGGTACGACTGTCTGCTTCCTTTCTTGCTTCAGAACCCTCGCCGTAAAGAGATGTTGCCTTACACGAAGGTACGAATGACTGCTTCCTATCCTTGCTTTGGTACAGTCACTGTAAAAAGAAGAAGCCCTACACGCAGGTACGACTGACTGCTTCCTATCCTTACTTCAGTACCGTCACTGTAAAGAGAAGGCTTAAGCATATCGTATCAGCGATGAAACAAAAAAAAACATCAGCGGGTTAGCTGGCATATTGCTGAGGAATGGAAAATTCAATATTGGAAAAACAAATAGTTGTCTCTTGTCATAGATCATCACATGTAGATGTCCATTTTCTTCTATTTTAAGGTAAAATCAATGTATGAAGCAGATCACATTGTATTTGCTGCGTCCTTAATCTCTAGTTCACATGGATATATGTGTTGTAAGTAATCGCCATATACTTGATATTATTCAGCAACAACAAAACATCATAGAACAACATAACAAGATTCCGGTGATTCTTTATTATTTTGCACTAAAAATGTGTACCATAGAAAAAATAAAAAGTTCTCTTTCGGAGCATAGTTCCTTGATTTATATGGGGGTAATTGTTGCTCATCTGAAGCTTACCGTGTTGTTCCATAAATTATTTGTTTGTAAATGTCCGGTTTGTTTTATGCTTTCTTTTAATGCCTGTACACCATTTCAAAGAATTATCATCAACTGATTAATACAATTAGTGGAACATATATACGCATGGTCGCGCTATTTAATTGAGATCCTTTTCACAGTTGTACGATCGTGCATATGTTACTGGGAAATACTGGGTTATATATAACACATTTCTATCACAAGTGAAGATCACACGAGCTTTCACAACAGCGCATTAAAGTATCTAATTCTAATATAACTTTCATGTCACGATATCGTATTCAATCAGAAGGCTAGACACACTAACTTGAAAACAAGAACGTTAATTGTTATGTTACAATAACAACGTATACTATATATATATATGGAAGGAGACAGCCTCCAGAGACTAAGTCCAACTCTTGGCCGTCCTGGCTCGCTTCCTTCCCGGGAAGCCTTCCGAGACATTTCAGACAATACAATGAGTACAGATAAGTGCACGTAAGCTCATCTGTAGTGTGTCATCTATTATCAAACATCTACATACGTTTCCAGCGAAGACCTGGTGCACCAGTGATAGACAATAAAAATTCTATAATGAGTGGAAGATCACCTGGGATTTCCCAGAAATGACTGTATATAATCCAACAACTTTCACATCGCGATATCAAACAGATATTCTTTATTATCCGATATCCAATAAGAACGCCCAAAACAATAATATTGTTAATATAACAACGATTTTCATTTAGCCGTTTGATATGATAAATCAACGAGTACAGATAAGTGCGCGTGAGCTCTACCAGAAATCGGCCATTTACGGAAGAAATAAACTTTCTGGCCGTTACATGCATTATATATCGGGTTCAGAATGTGGTCAATAGAGGCGTCAAAGCATCATCCTGTCGCGTTTTTTCGCGTGTCGCAAAGTCTGCGGATCAATTTTTCTGTATATATAAAAGGCAAAGAGATTCAAAATTGCAATTCTATAAATGCTGGTAAATGCTGGTAAATTGATGTTTGGATAATTTCAACTGCGAAGTTTAAAATGTTAACATATTACAAAGTTAAACGTTGCATTAACTATATTCCAAATACGGCTCTTTTTGCAGGGGAGCACACATCACTTTTTCCGTTAGCTGTTGTGTTAAGTATCAGAATATTATTGGATTTGTTGTCTATGGAATTTATCGTTACGGGGGGCTTTAGATATAAATTATAAGCGAAAAAATTTTGAAAGCGACATCAAAGTAAATTCAAACATAACAAATACGCATAATATTTTCCTGTTATTGACGTGCTCTGCTTTAGTCAATTACATTTCAATGTCTTCGAAATATCAGTGCTAAAAAGAGCACATTATTTGTTTGTATCATCTCAATCATTTTTCATTTATTGTTGAACTTGTATAAATTCTTTGAATTTAATATATTTGGGCTGAAGATTCAGCGCTTTTATTGGGTCTATACTAAAATATAATGACACCATATATTTTTATACAATGCTATGACCTGTTCATTCATAGCTGGAAAAAAGTACAATTCAGCCAAACGAAACAAATATTCATAACATGTTCCTCGTATAGACTTTGTATCATGTTATGGTACCTGGTGACTTGTGTATCAGGGGTAAACACGAGCTGGTTACAACCGTTTCAATAAGTTTTAGCCCAAATCTAATTAAAACTAAACCGTACTCTTGTTCCCCTTTTATATTGTCCTCGCGTGGCGACAATATGTTTACCCATTGTTTTCACAGACTTAATCTGATTCAAACGTATTCAACACATTAAACGTATTAAGTTAATCTAGTTAAATTGTTTGCAATGAGTAATCGGCTGTACTAATTTTGTATTCTGTTAAATGTAAAATCAATTTGTGTACATTATAATACGGTATATGAACGGGTTATGATCACGACTATATATGTTTGGATCACAGTTTCACCAATCCTCCTCTACTGAACACTCATACTTATAGTCAGTTAACCAATCCTCCTCTAGTGAACACTCATACTTATAGTCAGTTAACCAATCCTCTTCTACTGAACACTCATACTTATAGTCAGTTAACCAATCCTCCTCTATTGAACACTCATACTTATAGTCAGTTAACCAATCCTCCTCTACTGAACACTCATACTTATAGTCAGTTAACCAATCCTCCTCTAGTGAACACTCATACTTATAGTCAGTTAACCAATCCTCCTCTACTGAACACTCATACTTATAGTCAGACAATCCTCCTCTACTGAACACTCATACGTATAGTCTGTTAACCAATCCTCCTCTACTGAACACTCATACTTATAGTCTGTTAACCAATCCTCCTCTACTGAACACTCATACTTATAGTCAGTTAACCAATCCTCCTCTACTAAACACTCATACTTATAGTCTGTTAACCAATCCTCCTCTACTGAACACTCATACTTATAGTCAGTTAACCAATCCTCCTCTAGTGAACACTCATACTTATAGTAAGACAACCAATCCTCCTCTACTGAACACTCATACTTATAGTCAGACAACCAATCCTCCTCTACTGAACACTCATACTTATAGTCAGACAACCAATCCTCCTCTAGTGAACACTCATACTTATAGTAAGACAACCAATCCTCCTCTACTGAACACTCATACTTATAGTCAGTTAACCAATCCTCCTCTACTGAACACTCATACTTATAGTCAGTTAACCAATCCTCCTCTACTGAACACTCATACTTATAGTCAGACAACCAATCCTCCTCTACTGAACACTCATACTTATAATCAGTTAACCAATCCTCCTCTACTGAACACTCATACTTATAGTCAGACAACCAATCCTCCTCTACTGAACACTCATACTTATAGTCAGACAACCAATCCTCCTCTACTGAACACTCATACTTATAGTCAGTTAACCAATCCTCCTCTACTGAACACTCATACTTATAATCAGTTAACCAATCCTCCTCTAGTGAACACTCATACTTATAGTAAGACAACCAATCCTCCTCTACTGAACACTCATACTTATAGTCAGTTAACCAATCCTCCTCTACTGAACACTCATACTTATAGTCAGTTAACCAATCCTCCTCTAGTGAACACTCATACTTATAGTAAGACAACCAATCCTCCTCTACTGAACACTCATACTTATAGTCAGTTAACCAATCCTGCTCTAGTGAACACTCATACTTATAGTAAGACAACCAATCCTCCTCTATTGAACACTCATACTTATAGTAAGACAACCAATCCTCCTCTACTGAACACTCATACTTATAGTCAGTTAACCAATCCTCCTCTACTGAACACTCATACTTATAGTCAGTTAACCAATCCTCCTCTACTGAACACTCATACTTATAGTCAGTTAACCAATCCTCCTCTAGTGAACACTCATACTTATAGTAAGACAACCAATCCTCCTCTACTGAACACTCATACTTATAGTCAGTTAACCAATCCTCCTCTAGTGAACACTCGTACTTATAGTCAGACAACCAATCCTCCTCTACTGAACACTCATACTTATAGTCAGTTAACCAATCCTCCTCTAGCGAACACTCATACTTATAGTCAGACAACCAATCCTCCTCTAGTGAACACTCGTACTTATAGTCAATTAACCAATCCTCCTCTACTGAACACTCATACTTATAGTCAGTTAACCAATCCTCCTCTACTGAACACTCATACTTATAGTCAGTTAACCAATCCTCCTCTAGTGAACACTCATACTTATAGTCAGTTAACCAATCCTCCTCTAGTGAACACTCGTACTTATAGTCAGACAACCAATCCTCCTCTACTGAACACTCATACTCATAGTCAGTTAACCAATCCTCCTCTAGCGAACACTCATACTTATAGTCAGACAACCAATCCTCCTCTAGTGAACGCTCGTACTTATAGTCAATTAACCAATCCTCCTCTACTGAACACTCATACTTATAGTCAGTTAACCAATCCTCCTCTAGTGAACACTCGTACTTATAGTCTGTTAAACAATCCTCCTCTAGCGAACACTCATACTTATAGTCAGTTAACCAATCCTCCTCTATTGAACACTCATACTTATAGTCAGTTAACCAATCCTCCTCTACTGAACACTCATACTTATAGTCAGTTAACCAATCCTCCTCTACTGAACACTCATACTTATAGTCAGTTAACCAATCCTCCTCTAGTGAACACTCATACTTATAGTAAGACAACCAATCCTCCTCTACTGAACACTCATACTTATAGTCTGTTAACCAATCCTCCTCTACTGAACACTCATACTTATAGTCTGTTAACCAATCCTCCTCTACTGAACACTCATACTTATAGTCAGTTAAACAATTCTCCTCTAGTGAACACTCATACTTATAGTCAGACAACCAATCCTCCTCTAGTGAACACTCATACTTATAGTCAGTTAACCAATTCTCCTCTAGTGAACACTTATACTTATAGTCAGTCAGCCAATCCTCCTCTACTGAACACTCGTACTTATAGTCAGACAACCAACCCTCCTCTAGTGAACACTCATTCTTATAGTCAGTCAGCCAATCCTCCTCTACCGAACACTCATACTTATAGTAAGACAACCAACCCTCCTCTAGTGAACACTCATACTTATAGTCAGTCAGCCAATCCTCCTCTACTGAACACTCATACTTATAGTAAGACAGCCAATCCTCCTCTACTGAACACTCATACTTATAGTAAGACAGCCAATCCTCCTCTACTGAACACTCATACTTATAGTCAGTTAACCAATCCTCCTCTAGTGAACACTCATACTTATAGTCAGTTAACCAATCCTCCTCTACTGAACACTCATACTTATAGTCAGACAACCAATCCTCCTCTACTGAACACTCATACTTATAGTCAGTTAACCAATCCTCCTCTACTGAACACTCATACTTATAGTCTGTTAACCAATCCTCCTCTACTGAACACTCATACTTATAGTAAGACAGCCAATCCTCCTCTACTGAACACTCATACTTATAATCAGTTAACCAATCCTCCTCTACTGAACACTCATACTTATTGTAAGACAGCAAATCCTCCTCTACTGAACACTCATACTTATAGTAAGACAGCCAATCCTCCTCTACTGAACACTCATACTTATAGTCAGTTAACCAATCCTCCTCTAGTGAACACTCATACTTATAGTCTGTTAACCAATCCTCCTCTACTGAACACTCATACTTATAGTAAGACAGCCAATCCTCCTCTACTGAACACTCATACTTATAGTAAGACAGCCAATCCTCCTCTACTGAACACTCATACTTATAGTCAGTTAACCAATCCTCCTCTAGTGAACACTCATACTTATAGTCAGTTAACCAATCCTCCTCTACTGAACACTCATACTTATAGTCAGACAACCAATCCTCCTCTACTGAACACTCATACTTATAGTCAGTTAACCAATCCTCCTCTACTGAACACTCATACTTATAGTCTGTTAACCAATCCTCCTCTACTGAACACTCATACTTATAGTAAGACAGCCAATCCTCCTCTACTGAACACTCATACTTATAATCAGTTAACCAATCCTCCTCTACTGAACACTCATACTTATTGTAAGACAGCAAATCCTCCTCTACTGAACACTCATACTTATAGTAAGACAGCCAATCCTCCTCTACTGAACACTCATACTTATAGTCAGTTAACCAATCCTTCTCTAGTGAACACTCATACTTATAGTCTGTTAACCAATCCTCCTCTACTGAACACTCATACTTATAGTAAGACAGCCAATCCTCCTCTACTGAACACTCATACTTATAGTAAGACAGCCAATCCTCCTCTACTGAACACTCATACTTATAGTCAGTTAACCAATCCTCCTCTACTGAACACTCATACTTATAGTCTGTTAACCAATCCTCCTCTACTGAACACTCATACTTATAGTAAGACAGCCAATCCTCCTCTACTGAACACTCATACTTATAGTAAGACAGCCAATCCTCCTCTACTGAACACTCATACTTATAGTCAGTTAACCAATCCTCCTCTAGTGAACACTCATACTTATAGTCAGTTAACCAATCCTCCTCTACTGAACACTCATACTTATAGTAAGACAGCCAATCCTCCTCTACTGAACACTCATACTTATAGTCAGTTAACCAATCCTCCTCTACTGAACACTCATACTTATAGTCTGTTAACCAATCCTCCTCTACTGAACACTCATACTTATAGTAAGACAGCCAATCCTCCTCTACTGAACACTCATACTTATAGTAAGACAGCCAATCCTCCTCTACTGAACACTCATACTTATAGTCAGTTAACCAATCCTCCTCTAGTGAACACTCATACTTATAGTCAGTTAACCAATCCTCCTCTACTGAACACTCATACTTATAGTCAGACAACCAATCCTCCTCTACTGAACACTCATACTTATAGTCAGTTAACCAATCCTCCTCTACTGAACACTCATACTTATAATCAGTTAACCAATCCTCCTCTACTGAACACTCATACTTATAGTCAGACAACCAATCCTCCTCTACTGAACACTCATACTTATAGTCAGTTAACCAATCCTCCTCTACTGAACACTCATACTTATAATCAGTTAACCAATCCTCCTCTACTGAACACTCATACTTATAGTAAGACAACCAATCCTCCTCTACTGAACACTCATACTTATAGTCAGTTAACCAATCCTCCTCTACTGAACACTCATACTTATAGTCTGTTAACCAATCCTCCTCTACTGAACACTCATACTTATAGTCAGTTAACCAATCCTCCTCTACTGAACACTCATACTTATAGTCAGACAACCAATCATCCTCTACTGAACACTCATACTTATAGTCAGTTAACCAATCCTCCTCTACTGAACACTCATACTTATAGTCAGTTAACCAATCCTCCTCTACTGAACACTCATACTTATAGTCAGACAACCAATCCTCCTCTAGCGAACACTCATACTTATAGTCAGTTAACCAATCCTCCTCTACTGAACACTCATACTTATAGTCAGACAACCAATCCTCCTCTACTGAACACTCGTACTTATAGTCAGTTAACCAATTCTCCTCTAGTGAACACTCATACTTATAGTCAGACAACCAATCCTCCTCTACTGAACACTCATACTTATAGTCAGTTAACCAATTCTCCTCTAGTGAACACTTATACTTATAGTCAGACAACCAATCATCCTCTACTGAACACTCGTACTTATAGTCAGTTAACCAATCCTCCTCTACTGAACACTCATACTTATAGTCAGACAACCAATCCTCCTCTACTGAACACTCATACTTATAGTCAGTTAACCAATTCTCCTCTAGTGAACACTTATACTTATAATCAGTTAACCAATCCTCCTCTACTGAACACTCATACTTATAGTAAGACAACCAATCCTCCTCTACTGAACACTCATACTTATAGTCAGTTAACCAATCCTCCTCTACTGAACACTCATACTTATAGTCTGTTAACCAATCCTCCTCTACTGAACACTCATACTTATAGTAAGACAGCCAATCCTCCTCTACTGAACACTCATACTTATAGTAAGACAGCCAATCCTCCTCTACTGAACACTCATACTTATAGTCAGTTAACCAATCCTCCTCTAGTGAACACTCATACTTATAGTCAGTTAACCAATCCTCCTCTACTGAACACTCATACTTATAGTCAGACAACCAATCCTCCTCTACTGAACACTCATACTTATAGTCAGTTAACCAATCCTCCTCTACTGAACACTCATACTTATAATCAGTTAACCAATCCTCCTCTACTGAACACTCATACTTATAGTAAGACAACCAATCCTCCTCTACTGAACACTCATACTTATAGTCAGTTAACCAATCCTCCTCTACTGAACGCCCCGTGCGGGATCCGGGTGGCTAAAAGAATAGACCGCAGTCGCGCTAGCTTGTCGTAAAAGGCGACTAAATAGCGCCCAGTACCCTGACCGGCGTGTCAGGTCGGTTTGCCTAAAGACCGACTGGGATGTGTGCCCCAGGTGGTTGAATGGGGTACCCCTGGCAAGCTGGGGTTGTCAGGCCATAATACGGAAAACCTGACCGCAAACCATATTAGTGCACCGTGTTGGGAAAAATGCCACGTTCCTCGCACGTTAAAGAACGCTGCTGTAGTATTCGCTATGAGTAGGGATTTCGATCCCGCTACAGGAGGCTAAATTGCCCGACCATATCCATCCTCCCATTTGCCAGTGGCAATCTAAAATCCGTTACCCCTATTTTACCTTGTGTCCCATCCCATTTTCATTCATCATCATTTCATGTTCATTTTATCATCCATTTCATGTTCATCGCCTGAATATAGCTGAAATATTGCTGCTCGGGCGTTAAACACCATTAATCAATCAATCCTCTACTGAACACTCATACTTATAGTCTGTTAACCAATCCTCCTCTACTGAACACTCATACTTATAGTCAGTTAACCAATCCTCCTCTACTGAACACTCATACTTATAGTCAGTTAACCAATCCTCCTCTACTGAACACTCATACTTATAGTCAGACAACCAATCCTCCTCTAGCGAACACTCATACTTATAGTCAGTTAACCAATCCTCCTCTACTGAACACTCATACTTATAGTCAGACAACCAATCCTCCTCTACTGAACACTCGTACTTATAGTCAGTTAACCAATTCTCCTCTAGTGAACACTCATACTTATAGTCAGACAACCAATCCTCCTCTACTGAACACTCATACTTATAGTCAGTTAACCAATTCTCCTCTAGTGAACACTTATACTTATAGTCAGACAACCAATCATCCTCTACTGAACACTCGTACTTATAGTCAGTTAACCAATCCTCCTCTACTGAACACTCATACTTATAGTCAGACAACCAATCCTCCTCTACTGAACACTCATACTTATAGTCAGTTAACCAATTCTCCTCTAGTGAACACTTATACTTATAGTCAGTCAGCCAATCCTCCTCTACTGAACACTCATACTTATAGTAAGACAGCCAATCCTCCTCTACTGAACACTCATACTTATAGTAAGACAGCCAATCCTCCTCTACTGAACACTCGTACTTATAGTAAGACAGCCAATCCTCCTCTACTGAACACTCATACTTATAGTCATACAACCAATCCTCATCTACTGAACACTCATACTTATAGTCAGTTAACCAATCCTCCTCTACTGAACACTCATACTTATAGTCAGTTAACCAATTCTCCTCTAGTGAACACTCATACTTATAGTCTGTTAAACAATCCTCCTGTAGTGAACACTCATACTTATAGTTTGTTAAAGCTACAAAAACAATCCGGTGTTTGTTATTTAGGCTGTTCATGTGATTTATTACATTTTAATGTTATTTTACCCACTGTTTTGCATTGCCATTTATTTCTTCCTGTTGACGAAAAATAATATGTTTTAAGCTAATAAAACCTTTGAATGAACACAGTTGAACTGAAGATCAACATTGTCACCTGTCAACTGCCCAACATAGCAAGTATGAATCAGTGCCACAAATCAGCTTACAATTGTAGCAGAAAATATGGCATTATTTACTTCACAAGAAATTCAGGAAAATGAGATAAACAGTGCAATTGTATCATTTATTTATTTATTTATTTTTACATATTTGTAGTGACATTGGTCACATTGTTTACAGCTGTATAAATATTATATTTTATATGTACAGATTATGTCATGTTAATTCTATATTAACACAGCATTGAACACAAGGATACATAGCAGCCATTAGTAGACCTGTATATTCCCCATATAATTGACAGTAGTGCCATCTACTGGATACATAGCAGCCATAAGTATATAGACATGTATATTCCTCACATAATTAACAGTAGTGCCATCTACTGGATACCAAGCAGCCATTAGCAGACCAGTATATCCCCCATATAATTGACAGTAGTGCCATCTACTGGATACATAGCAGCTATTAGTAGACTAGTATATTCCCCATATAAATGACAGAAGTGCCATCTACTGGATACATAGCAGCCATTAGTAGACCCGTGTATTCCCCACATATTTGACAGTAGTGACATCTACTGGTTGTTCAAACAGAAGTTTACACAAAAACACATAAAAAATCCATAAAAAATTTCCAAATTCTATGCAATTTCTTAAGATTTTAAGTTTAAGTTGGAATCGGCATAGTTTGGAAATGTTCCAAATTTTAATTCCACCTCCATAGTTTCAATTAACTATTTGTAATTATATTTAATACAACACAAACTTATCCTCAAAGCACCAGGTCTTTACTGAAAGGCTTAAGCTGACTTTATCCTTGTCAAAAGATGACAGCACTTGGTATTTAACATAACATTGTCATAACTGTATATAATACAATAACGAAACAAAAGTGACAAGGAAATGCATATGGAGTCTTTTTAAGTTCAGGATAGTTAAGCATCTGACATCTTGAGACAATCGGGGGAATAACTAGTTTTTATAACCATTTAATTTAACTATACAATATAAATGTTAAAGTTTTCTTGTCTAAAACAGAGTTGTGCTTCCTGTATGATTCTTAGTCTTGGGCCCATTGGAATGCCAATTTTTTCCAGTCTTTCCTCCGTCATGTAAGGTAACTCCATCATTCCTATGTGTTCTTTTTCAAAATTTTGTGAATATTTCTGAAATATAAATGAACTGTGCATTTTATGACATTTCATACAAAAAAATGTAAGTTTTAAACTTCAGCATGAATCTAGGCAGGATATCTAAACACTCTACTGTTCTCTTTTACAGAACGCCTATCTGCTTTCTACAAGCTAGCAGATATATAATAAGTTACAATTTACTGTGTAATAGAGTACTTATATTTAGCTAATATGGTGAGCAGACTGGTTGTTGATTCATAAATCTTGAGTTTGAGCCTGGATAGTAATCAATAAATCTCAAGTTTGAGCGGTGCTAGCAAAAGGGCTAGTAATCCATAAATCTTGAGTTGGAGAAAGAAACATATACAATTTTTTAATTTAATGCTATTACAATCCTGAATTCACGTTGATTATATGGAACATATGTACTGTCACTCTGTATTTAAAATTTTTTCACAGAATAAGGACATACTTCATAGAATTTTTAATGATCTTTAATGCAGAAACTTACCTCATAACCTAATTTCTTCAAGAATATATCTAATAATGGTGGTTCTTGTCCAAAAAATTTTGTTAATTTGTTGAATCTTCTTGGATTTGTCAATGATGGCACCCATCCTCTAAATCTCTCAAAGTCATTCCCATAAAAGTTTCCTGTTCCATTTTTCTGTGCTGATATGAATTGTTCTTCTCGTAATTCCTGAATCTCTTTCCTTAACATGTCCATTTCATGACTAATAGAGTTATGAGACCTGAGTTCTGAAGACAAGTGTGCTACACTCCTGGCTAATGTTACAACATGGGACTCTAATCGTTGGAATCGTCTGTTTATTGCTCTGCAATAAAAATGTTTATTTGTAACAAGACAAACAGATTATTAATTGTGCTGTTGAAGCAGCTGGTATCAGGAAAGAAGTTTGTATAAGTTGTTAAAACCGTGTACACATTTTGTTGCATATCTTGCCTATCACAAAAATGCATCTTTTAGGTTTCTCAAATAGCTTTTGCTATGTAAACAAAGCCCTGACAAAATTTCAATAAGTTTAGTTCCCACATGCGTAAGTTGAGTGTTTTGTGTAAATGTAAAAACTGACTTGAAAAATCCAATTTGCCTGTTATCGATAATTATCGTTATTGTTACCAATGCAGTTAGTCTGAAATATCAGATTTGTATAATTTAACATACATTATTCTTTTAACTCTACATTCTAATATGACATCCTTTAAACGCTTTGAGGACAAATCATTGAGCCCGCGTTGTGATGTCACAATTAGAACTCCAACATCATAAAACTCTCAACTAAAAATTTCTAGCTGGAAAAATGCAATTTCAGTAAGATTTCTTAATTATTTTGTTTTAAATGTATGTATATAAAATAACGAGTATATATGTTTATGTCAATTTTATTTGCTTTAACATACTGTTTTTAGATATATGTTATCAGTTTAAAAATTACAATATTACCATTGAAAGTGTCCTCTTATATCCGCTTCAAAATTTAAGACATTTGTTAGACATATTAGAATTGAAATAGATTATTACAATTGGACTCAATGCAAACTAGAACATGGTCAGACCTTATATTTGTCTATATTTTATACCGAGCAACATCGAGCCCCGCTCGCAATAATCCATTGCTTTAATTTAAAATAACAAACCTGCAGACAAATGGACTTGATTTATTGGTTTGTCATGGTACAAACCATTTAACAGTATTAAGTAAAGTTTTTTAAATTAAATACATACTTAACATCTCTATGGTGATGATGATGTTGTCGTTGACTGGCTGTTGCGGATTTAAACTTTCTAGACACAGGCCTCTGTAAAGAACTTGTATCAGAACTTCCCAGACTCCATCGTCTTCGAGATCTGACAGTGCCAATATCTCGCTCTGATCCGACTTGTCGAATCATTTCTTGATACATTTCTTCTAGATTGTTTAACTGATGTCTCATTTTATTTAAATCATTTGATGCAAGAGCATCATGCATTTGCTGAGGTTCAGTTTCATGTGAATCAACTGTTAAAATTGTGTCCTCAATGTCAAACGGGAGATCACTCTCGTTTCCTGACTCTCTAACATCACTAAGCATTCCAGCTGAAATAAAAATAAACCTGTAAAATGAGAACACCTACTTAACACTTCAGACTGACATTTACTGGTTAATCAGATTCTAAGATCTACTGGTACCTTAACCTGTGACATCTACTGGTACCACAGACTTGTGCACTAGTACTTCAGACTATAAAGATCCAGCAGAACTACATAAACACAAGTGTGATTAAAAGATAAAATAACAGATTACAGCATTGGAGGGAAAATTCTAGTTTTCAACGATATGTGTAATAATTTCGAATTAGCAATTAGAGTCAACATAATTAGTTGCATGAACTAATTAATCACATGTGTGACATCATTGGGTCGGAGACTTGGGGCAAGATGTACCCGACTCATAATTGACAAGTTTTACTGCTAAAGGTCCAGAATTCATATCTGATACTCCAGCTTACTTCCCCAATAAATACCAGACCCAATGAACAATAACTGGCATAAATCATACAAATGACCTAACAATAGTGGACTGGCTTGTTAACTTAACCTGTTCCCGGCCTCAATCTCAGAATGATTAAATCATTGTTTGTTTGTGTATAGTGGTGACATTTTGTCTGTAATGATGGTTCTTTAACAACTGTAAATCATATATTCTAAGTAAACATAGCATTTAGAACAAAGTGTTTACAATTATTCTGTTCTAAATTTTAAATAAAAATGCCATTGTAACTGATTTAACATAAATATTTACCTTTCTTACCTGAAGATACATGTTGTGACGTCTGTTTCTGTTTTGATTTTTTCTCTGCCTTGTATGTAAATTGTGACCCTGAAGCTCTCCTGACCCGTTTATCACCACCAGATGTCCTTGTAGCAGATGTCACTAAATCAGGAGTTTTAGTTGATGATAAATGAGTAGCACTATTAGACCGTGGTAACTGTGGTGATATTTGCGGACTAGATTGATCGGAAGAGTAATCAGAATTTGAAGCTGATAACGGAGGTAGAGGTGGAGTCACAGACCGTGAGGAGGGCTCTGAATGATAATCAAATATACTGGCTCTCGTATCCAACAAATCAGCATCATCATCCTCCTTATGATTATGAATATCCACAGTTGTCTGTCCTAGTTTTGATTTTGCTGGTTTCTCATTATAGTCTGGATATTTTGACGAGGGTCCGAGTGCTATTCCTGGAGGTGATGATGGAGAGGATGGTGATGAAGAAACTGATAGTTTTTGATTGGACAATGATTTTCCGAATGTCTGAAAAGACACATGATTCGACAAAAGTTTATTGCCACTATTGTTGTGTATTGAGGTACTTGAACCTTGTAAACCAGCACTTGAACTTTGACCCATTGGACTTTGTCTTTCTAGACGATTAGCACCAGGTTTTTGAGACATATCATTGTATACTGGAGATGAAGGAAATTTGACCTGAAAATAGAAATATAAAATCATTTAAATTTTCATCTTTTTTCAAAATGAATGACACAAACATTAAAAGAATTACAAACAAACAACATATTTTGTTTATTTGTTTGAATGATGTCACTTCCAGAAATTTTTCAGCTATATCATGGCATCCATTTTTTATTTTAGGGAGGAAGCCAGAGTGAAAACTCCTAACTTTTAGTAGCAAAACTAGCAATCCTGTCAATTTAGGTTGTTGTCGAGCACACCCTACCTGCAGTGAGACTCAAAACTCGGGTGTTGACAAGCATGTGATCAGTAGATGACTACCATAACCACTCTGCCCCAAACATATTTTGTAAGTATAATAATCAAATTATATAATCTTAGCATCAAACAAAATAATATTACAATACAAGTTTCATTTTTACTACATTTTCATGATTTCTGTTTAAAAAATACTTTCAAAACACAACAAGCATACTGGGACAGTCTTAATTAAATGTCTTCTCACTATCAGTAAAATGTTATAATGAAATAAACAATCACAAAGGATAATTGTGTCAAGGGAGATAATTCAAATTTAACTACAACATAGAGATTTTGATGTATGTAAACATAACTATACTAAAATATCTATGTACTTACATGAAAATTAGAAGAATGATTGGACGGTTTAAGTGGAAGATTATTTATTGGATCTTCTATTCTATTTTGCTGTACACCATGAGGTTCCGGACGGATATGAGACACATGTTGATCATGCCTGTTTGGAATAGCCTCTCGATGATCAACAAAGTTTTTATTTATGTTAAGTGAATCTGGACGGATTTGAACCTGAGGTTCTATAGGATAGGATGTTGGTCCTCTAGACTCAGGACGAACATGATTTCCATATAACTTATTCCATGCATCTCGTAGTTCTGATCCAGTTTTGTTCTCACTAAAAAACAGAAATAAAACTATGAGGAATAGCCACACTAAAACATTATTACTTTGAAATATGTACTTGACTTATATTGTGTGTAGTTTTATGACTTATAGTGTTTGTTTTGTTTAAATAGCATTCAAGACCTCTTTCAGCAATTTTTCAGCTATATTTTGACAACCAGTTTTTATTAGGGGAGAACCCAGTGAAAATCAGCAGGAAAACTAGACATCCTAGTCAATAAGGTTCTGACCACAGAAAGACTTGAACCAGCAACCTCAATGTCATGTGATCTATAGTAGATGACTAACGGCCTTACTCAATGTCATGTGATCTATAGTAGATGACTAACAGCCTTACTCAATGTCATGTGATCTATAGTAGATGACTAACTGCCTTACTCAATGTCATGTGATCTATAGTAGATGACTAACTGCCTTACTCAATGTCATGTGATCTTAAGTAGATGACTAACTGCCTTACTCAATGTCATGTGATCTAACTGCCTTAACTACTCAACCAATGATTCCCCATTACACTGTGTGTGCAGTCACATGATTGAGTTGAAGTGTGTATATATAAATAAGTTAATTGTAATGTGTAAAATGCTGGAAGCGAGTGTACAATTATAGTTATTAAGTCTCTGAATACTCAATTTATAACACAGCTTTATTTTAAAGTGCTGTTGATTTCTTTGCATTTGTAAGACTCTATACTTGATCTGTGAGATATCTTATTGGTTAATAATAATCACCTGTTGGGAATTCCAAGATTTTCTCTACTTCTGTTCAGTGGCATTTCTGGGATAAACCCTGGATTATCTTGTCCACCAACTCTAACTGCTGGTATCCTGTCAGGTCCATTTTGTCTAACAGGTGATCTGTCTGGCTGTCTGTCCAACAGTGCATCGGCTCTCGAACCTTGCCATCGCTCATTTGGTCTGGACGGCTGTAAAAACAAACCTCAATATGTTAAAAATATTGACCAGAAAATGTCTTTATTTGGTAAATATTTTTTACCTGATATTAACCTAATTTCTGATATAAAGGATAATTATTTTATTTGTAGGTAAAGTTACTGGTATAATCATATAGCAGTTAAATAGACTTTAATTTTGTAACTTTAAAATACTGTGAATGTTAATTCCAAGTCAACAGTTATGCTAGATCATAATAAGTATTACTTATCACACTCTATTACACAAACACCTCAACTATTTCCTCAATTATGGTGGTAGTTTGTCATTGAAAACATAATTAAATTGCTTAACAAATATTATACAAAATAGATTTATATAATTTTACCATTACCATGAAATCGGATTTGTAGTTATTATTCCGTACAATTTGTTAACAGCTTTTTTGACAGAAAATATAAATCTATCTTGTTATTTAATGCTATTAATCAGCCATTTATTGTTCCCTCCTATCATGTGATGAATGGACATTTAATTCTGGATCAATAAATCTACAGTTGTTCTTATATTGGTTTTATCATTAAATGGTCTAATCAAATGACTAATGCATTTGTTTTAATTAAACAATTAAGTTTTCAATTAAACTATGAATACAAATAATTCTTTAACTGGATTAATGTTAAAGTCCATCAGGCATATTTCCTGCTACAAATTATCTATGATGGACAAAAAAGACTTTTTGGTCCCTCATCCAGATATATTATGACAAACTGATCTATTCTGTTTGTGACTATCAATCGTATACTACTAATACATATTTATCACAAAAGTTTCTACAATAGTCTACTTCAACCATAGATATATATGTCACACAACCCAACCAACTACAAGACTAATTTCACCAATGTCTCACCTTTTCCTATCATAAATAAAAAAAAAAATTAAAAACTTATATTTTCATGTCTAAGTTTATGTATACAAAAAGTAGAAAAATTGTCAAAACTTTCATTGAACAAACTGTCAGTTCTTCGATTATAAGTATTATAAAACAGATCATAATAATGTAAGTAATCAAAAAGATGAAAATGTTAGTACTATAGAGACAAATTTGAACTCAGTGTTAATAATATGGATGGAGCTTTGATCGCAATGTTAGTACTATAGTATAGAGACAAATTTGAACTCAATGTTAATAATATGGATGGAGCTTTGATCGCAATGTTAGTACTATAGAGACAAATTTGAACTCAATGTTAATAATATGGATGGAGCTTTGATCGCAATGTTAGTACTATAGAGACAAATTTGAACTCAATGTTAATAATATGGATGAAGCTTTGATCGCAATGTTAGTACTATAGAGACAAATTTGAACTCAGTGTTAATAATATGGATGGAGCTTTGATCGCAATGTTAGTACTATAGAGACAAATTTGAACTCAATGTTAATAATATGGATGAAGCTTTGATCGCAATGTTAGTACTATAGAGACAAATTTGAACTCAGTGTTAATAATATGGATGGAGCTTTGATCGCAATGTTAGTACTATAGAGACAAATTTGAACTCAATGTTAATAATATGGATGGAGCTTTGATCGCAATGTTAGTACTATAGAGACAAATTTGAACTCAATGTTAATAATATGGATGGAGCTTTGATCGCAATGTTAGTACTATAGAGACAAATTTGAACTCAATGTTAATAATATGGATGGAGCTTTGATCGCAATGTTAGTACTATAGAGACAAATTTGAACTAAATGTTAATAATATGGATGGAGCTTTGATCGCAATGTTAGTACTATAGAGACAAATTTGAACTCAGTGTTAATAATATGGATGGAGCTTTGATCGCAATGTTAGTACTATAGAGACAAATTTGAACTCAATGTTAATAATATGGATGGAGCTTTGATCGCAATGTTAGTACTATAGAGACAAATTTGAACTCAGTGTTAATAATATGGATGGAGCTTTGATCGCAATGTTAGTACTATAGAGACAAATTTGAACTCAATGTTAATAATATGGATGGAGCTTTGATCGCAATGTTAGTACTATAGAGACAAATTTGAACTCAGTGTTAATAATATGGATGGAGCTTTGATCGCAATGTTAGTACTATAGAGACAAATTTGAACTCAATGTTAATAATATGGATGGAGCTTTGATCGCAATGTTAGTACTATAGAGACAAATTTGAACTCAATGTTAATAATATGGATGAAGCTTTGATCGCAATGTTAGTACTATAGATACAAATTTGAACTCAGTGTTAATAATATGGATGGAGCTTTGATCGCAATGTTAGTACTATAGATACAAATTTGAACTCAGTGTTAATAATATGGATGAAGCTTTGATCGCAATGTTAGTACTAAAGATATAAATTTTTACACAATGTTAGTAGCATGGATGAACAGTAGTACTTTTTTCTGTCTTGACTTGGTATTGACAGTATGTATACTTACAACATATGTTGGGGGTTTGTTGCCATACTTTGGCAAGTCGTTATATGCTCTGTTTGTCTGGTCAAATGGTATAGCACTCTTAGGTCGAGGAGGGGGAGGTTGTATTAACTCCCCATCTTCAAAACTTTGATTATTCTAAAATGAACAAATTTATTCTTACAATCTGTGTCATAAGGGATGTGAGTATTGTTGTAAATTAAAAATAAGAGGCAGAGAATTTTGTATGCCTTAGATATACAGCATCTACAATGATAATAAATTAATAATATCTGCTGTAATGATGTAAACTGTGTGTGTCTTTATATAATAATTATAAGAATAAATAAAAACATAAAACATTACTGCTTTTTCCACACATAAATTTAATTATTTTCAAGGTTAGTAATCTTAATCTACCAAGTCCTCTATAGACAAATTCGACAAAAAGTCGCCTTATATAATGGCTGTGTTTGTTGTATCGCCTGAATTACAACACTCTGACCTTTCCGAATAATTTAGTGCAAGTTTGGTTGACTCAGTGCACCAGACTGATTGACTCAGTGTACCAGTCTAATTTCTACTCTCAGTGTGACACCTAACATTAATTGACATTGCTGTCTGTCCAGACATTCTGTAAAATGTGCTCTATTTGATTGGTTGCAAAATTAATGTCCCACAAACTATACTGAGTAAAGTGCATATAACCCCAGGTAAATATCATGTCCTACAAACTATACTGAGTAAAGTGCATATAACCCCAGGTAAATGTTAATGGAGTAAAAATGTGGAGTGTATACAAAATAGGTGACAAACTTACAACACAGGAGGAGGCTGGAGATAAGGCAGGTGCTATTCTTCTGTGAAACAGTGAAAAATGTGCAGGTTGCTAAGACAACAGAAACAATGCTGTTAGTTCAGGGCAATCAAACTTCAAGACTATATCTTCATCAGGAATAAATTATTTGATATAAAGGACCGAAGTAAATTTTAATTGGGAAAAAAATGAATAAAAATGTAAAGTTTTGCCTTATTATTAAAATATTAAATATTGAAGAAAAGAAGTCTTAAAGTTTGACAACACTAAAGGCAAGACACCAACAGGTAAATATGTTGAATTAGTAATATTAAAAACAGAAGAAAAATCATTTGATGTGATGTATTAAATAAAATAAATAACATTAACAAAACATGCTAAAAATATCCAATAAACATGCTTGAAAAGTTCGTATTAGTAATATTATGTTATTGAATACTACAGTGCTCCAATTAAATTGTTGTTTTTCTTTTATTTTATTATTTTTTTGGCATTTTATAATTCCAGTGCAAAGTAAACATTGAAAGCAATTACACATAACAGAAATCCAAGCATATAACTTAAGCTAGGATAGTAATGATCTCACACAGGACGAGCATAAGCACACATGACTTACTGTAGCTGTGCGAGGTGTTGGGGGTCCTGTAATAAGGGACTTTAATCGATCTTCAACACTTAGCGGCTAAAAGTAAACACAGTACCATTGTACATATTTATCCGCAGATCAGGGTTAAAATTTGTGTATATATATATATACGACATCTGTGATGAATCTACCTCACTAAGGACATTGATTCATCTTTAATTAATATACCTCACTAAGGAGAACATTACCTCATCTTTGATTTATCTACCTCACTAAAAAGAACATTACCTCATCTTTGATTTATCTACCTCACTAAGGAGAACATTACCTCATCTTTGATTTATCTACCTCACTAAGGAGAACATTACCTCATCTTTGATTTATCTACCTCACTAAAAAGAACATTACCTCATCTTTGATTTATCTACCTCACTAAGGAGAACATTACCTCATCTTTGATTTATCTACCTCACTAAGGAGAACATTACCTCATCTTTGATTTATCTACCTCACTAAAAAGAACATTACCTCATCTTTGATTTATCTACCTCACTAAGGAGAACATTACCTCATCTTTGATTTATCTACCTTACTAAGGAGAACATTACCTCATCTTTGATTTATCTACCTTACTAAGGAGAACATTACCTCATCTTTGATTTATCTACCTTACTAAAAAGAACATTACCTCATCTTTGATTTATCTACCTCACTAAAAAGAACATTACCTCATCTTTGATTAATCTACCTCACTGAAAAGAACATTACCTAATCTTTTAAGAATCAATATTATAGAGGAGAAAACTAAATAATCTTCATAGTGTAGTCTACATCCCATAAGTTGGCATCAAGATATTTACCTGTTTATTCAACATTAAAACCTCCTTATACATGTATTAACATATAACATCACGTGGAAAGCCGCCATTTTCTATTCATATCAGATCTACCAAATCACACTCTATTTAAGCAAGCTGGCCAATGTTAAATCGTGTCATAACCAAAACATATATGAACTAACCATTGCACGATTCTGTACTTGTACATCACCCCAGGCATTCGTGACACCTTGTCCCCTGATTGGGGGTTTTGGGGAGGGAATGGGTTTCCCACTCGGTGGTCTGGTGTATCTAACTTGTTGCTGACGCCTCTCTTCCACCCCTGATTGGGACACACCATTCATCCCTATCTCTGTAGTGGACTAAATGTAAAGAGGAAAATAAATATAATACGTTTTTACAAGTGTCATGTGCACAATTAGAAACTGAAATGGCTGATATAGCTTGTATAGCTTACATGAGTACAATATGATCACAATATAAAGACAACTCATGAGTATAAATGATTTATGGTTGCCTACTATATGGAATAATTGACACTGTATATTTCTGAAAAGTTGGGTTTAATACCAATGTTTACAACTTACAGTGAGCATTCCTGGTAATCCAGGGGTCATAGGTCGAACTTCTTCTTTTACCATAGTTCCTGGTAAGAGATCTTCTGCTGGTATGATTATTCTTCTCTGATAAACAACCTTTTCATCTGAGAAAAAAAATTAAAAGTACTAAAACCTTCATTAAGATTTCAATCTTAAACATTAAAAGCTGATAATAATCATAGCTAGTACCAGGATTGTTACTGGTAAGTATGGATATGTCTTTTAGGTACATTAAATCTATAAATTGACTAAAATGTCTACTTTAGTAAACAGGATAACACATTCTGTATTAATGTAGATCAACTTGTTCAATAGACTGAAATAGCACTTAACAAAAATAAACATAAAATATGTTTTGATTAAAATTATTATTAAATCCTATTTTCTCTCCACTTAATGTATTATTGACCGTAACACTAACAACATCTGAACCTGCATTAAATATTTATGAAATGATTACTACTGTGTGTACAGATAGATGAAGTAAAATTAAGTAAGAAATGTTTGTAAATACCTGTAACACCAAGAGGTGGTTCCCTTACACCATTATTACCTGGAAGAGTTACTGCCCCTGGCATTTTTTGAACTTTTAAATCTGTCTGGTTTACAGCAGCATAATTCTGTTCTTTCTGAAATAAAATTTAGTTACTGTTAAAATTATGATGAAATTCAGACTAATTTATATGCAGACATATTTAAAGCAGAAAAACGTGATATCCTGACTGTAAATATGATTAAAATTATGCAAACACAGACACCAGTATACAAAAAACTGTCTGAAATATACACTTAATATAATTTTAAAGGTTATGCAAATGGTACTTTTATCTATCATAAATGTTGAATGAGAAGATATTTGAATTTTAAAATCCTTTTATATATATTTCGGAGTATTTTTTGATCCTGTAAATTGTAAATCTGCTTATTAACAGTTTAATTTTTCTTAAATCCTGTTTTGTTTAATTTAAATAAATAAAAAATGGGATAATATCTTTTATAAATTTTAAATAATACCTCAAAATGTTGTCTTATGTTACCAACTAGCATCAATGTGGACTTTAAATTTCCATCTGCCAGATCTGTCAAAAAAAAAAGGTATATTTGATTATCTCCCTTTGTTGCAATGTGTTTGTCCATAGATTGTCTAATCATAAGAAACAATGTAATGTACATATGTTTTTGACTTCAGTTGTTACATAACAGGTTCTATCAACCTTAACAATACTTGATCACTAATATAACGTTACTTTCATATCTAGAATACATGTACACTGTATATTGAATATTAAAGAGATACTTTCTTTATGTATACATTAAAAACCACTCTTTTCACTTGAAAACATGTAAAATATATTCCATTTAATTAGCAAGAGTTATGTTAATTTTCTTTAATTCTTCACCATACATTGCCCTGAGAGCTTAAATATTGCAACTTATGCCCACTGACTCAAAAAAACTACATGACTGTGCCAGCAATCAAAGACCTTGTTTCTTGTAAAAATGCCTAATTTTATACAAAACTCTATTCTAAGCTTCAAGAGTTTGAAGACCAAGTATTACCTTCTCCATCTATGGCAGTAAGATCAACACCCGCTGTTCCGAGAACCTCTAAACATTTGATTATGTTATGTACTCTGTCTTCTTTATTTGTGATCTCTATGTTAATATTAGGTACAGATCTTTTACCTGCAGTAAACAACGACAATAGTTTGGCTTAAACAAGAATGTGTTCACATCCTGCATGTACGATGGTATTAAATATGAACTTAAGTGCAAATACATAATATGGTTGTCACAAAGATTTTTACCAAACGTTGATCAAATAAATAAAAATGGAAAAGTAAGTCTGTATCAAACACTGACATACAAAATCACCTGTATGTTTTAAATCCTGAAGTGTCTATTTTTAACATTATTGAGACTCTTTACACAACTCAGTTTTATTTGCCTTTACTTAAACTCAAATGTAATTTTACAACCATAATATTCTTTTTATACATTTCATCAAATATTCATGAATAATAGAATTTGTTTGACTAATAAAGGGCAATAAAAACTCATAATTACAATACATGAGACCTTCATAGTTGCTGATTTTTTATTTTTTTTTAATAATTCATCAAATGTTCAATTAGATCCAAGTCTACTGTTCTTTACTATATTCTTGTACAATTTTTGTTTCTATCAGTTTTTCCGTCTAATAACAATCATGTATGTAATCTGTCATTAAGACACATCCTCTAAGAGTAATCCATTAACATGTGTGAAAGGTATTAATTTGATAACACATGTACAGGTATAAAGTAGTAGCAGGTGTCTGATAAATAATGAATCTTTTATGTCTTCAAATCCCCCTGTAGTAACTATTATAATCATCCAATGAATCCAGCTTAAACTTTTTCAGATTAATTGACTTGTGAGAACTGCTGCCACTTAAGATAATGATTTATTTATAACAGAGAGAAACTGAAAAGTATGTTACAAACAGTCCAAACTACATATCAAAACCATGACTTGTAACTTTAATTAATAATCTCTCAGTATTTCGTTCATTTAGAGGATGTGTTTAACCATGCCTCTCAATACAGGGCTTGGTAAATTATATATACAATATGTCTGGGTACAGTGGTCTGGTAGATATTCTTGCTTACTAGTAGGCAAGTAATTGTCATATTTAAAACAGTCAATTACAGAAAAAATCTAAATTTCTTAATGCATAAACATTGTTCAATGTACAATTTTTATGCATTAGCGAGTAAGTACTAGTCTCAAAAGTCATATATAAAAACATTTCCATACGTAATAATAACCTTTGAGATGACCCTTTAAATCATGCTCAAACATACATTAAAATCTAACCACTTTGTCAATAAACTAGTTTTCCATTAATAATCTATGTGTTGACTGTATTTCAATATACTCAAATGGAAAATAATATAGCATTTAATATCACACCTTACTTCATTTCAATAAACTTTAAATAGTCTATCAAATTTATTTGGCATAGTTACAAAGTTCATTAATTATTTTATTGGTAAACAATTAAACTCTAATTATTTGTTTGTGTTTGTTAAATACCCCACATATACTGGTTTTAAAGATTGACTAGGTTGGACCCTGCATAGACTGGTTCTAAAGATTGACTAGGTTGGACCCTGCATAGACTGGTTCTATAGATTTGCAAGGTTGGATCCAGAAATCCAACATAACATATAAAAAGCTTACTGATATTTTAAAGATATAATTGCTACATTTTCCACCGAATGTCTGGTGTTTTCCCCATTAAACTCTGGCTTCCTACCCGAGTAGAAACTGATATAGCTGAAAAATTGCTGAAATGAAAGTGGCGATAAGAACACCATTCAAAGAAAACAAAATCTACATTTTTAATCCCAGACGAATAGAAGACAAATACAACATGACAAAGTAACACTGCGTGCTGCACTTATAGAGGATAGAGGGTGTAATAAGTGGGTATTTAATTAATTAATGATTAGGGAGGAATTATTTAAGAACACTAAAATAAATATACATAATCATCACAATGCCTGTTGCAGGTACAGTATTTAGAGAGTCTAACAATACAACCTAAATCAGGCTTAAAGCACAAACAAAATGCTTGGTATTTAGAATCTGGAACAAGAAACAAAATTTACAGTAAAACTATCAGAAACCATAATAATTTTTAGAAGCAAACTTCCTACCTAAATACTGGTGACAATCATCAGATCCTATGATTTGAAACATTACCATGATGACAACCTTAGACCTGTTTTACAGTAATCCTTTGGGGATATGTATGACTCCATTTATAACCATTAATTAATTAGCCTTCATAATTAGCTTTGATCAAAGGAGCTGAGCTAATTATCTACCTGACACCTTTCAACTGTAATCAAACTAATGATATTTATTTTTATATCTCTCAAATTGAATTAAGAATTATCAAAAATGTGCCCACATTAGGTAGGCTTGAAAAGATAACTATTTATTTTCGATTAAATAACAATTTAATGAACAACTTATTTTTAATTTTAATTGTGTTAAAATTAAACAAGTGCTCTGTGAATAATAATGTGTACTAACCACATAGATGATTTGAATGAAGTTGGAACATGTTTGGGTTTTTACTAACCAGTATAAGTACAAATTAATTTTTATGACACAATTAATTATAACTGTATCAAGTCTTTTTTTTTATAAATTCAAACTTACATTTACTCTATTGTTTCCATAATTATTATCTATATATTGCAGAAAACTTGCATCTGTGTATTAATTTCTTGAATTTAAGGGCTAACAGTAAACTGTGGATGCTCTGACACCATCTAGTGTTAAAAAAACATTGGTAGGGAAAATATAACTATCTCATGGACGCCATCTAGTGTTAAAACAGCATTGGTAGGGACAATATAACTATCTCATGGACAGAAGTTTACAACAGTACTATTAGAATGGACTCTCAGAATATTTAAATTTACCAAAACAATGAGTTTAATTTACTTCACTTTAATATACTCATAAAGAAATGTTGTCTTATCTGATTCAATATCAGTAAAATACAAACCCAATAGCTGGAATGTTAATGTACCCAACATGAAAAGAATTATTGTATATTTAAACAATGAACATTTCAACAAATTTGAACATTTAAAAGATAAGATCTATACAGGAGCTTTTAATTTCCCTTGATAAATAAATACAATATTTCAATCTTTCTAAATCCAGCGTAAGTCCAGGGTTTTTGTGACAGGTTACTGCCCTTACTGAATGGTGTTTTTCAGCTCATATAAATTAAGTAGTTGTTTATTCATGTTTTTAACCACACAAACAAATATTTTGTCAAGGTGGTATAACATTATTCTTGAAGTTTGTGAAATCATCAAACCATTTTACAACTAGAAAACCCATACAACTAATTAAACAAGAACTTAAAATCCACTTTACACTTAAAAAGCAAAAAATGACCCTTTAAAAATTATTTTCAAAAGGTAAATAAATAAAATCTTTGCATATATAGTTATAAGCTACAAAGGTAAAATCCTTACCAATGGTTTGCTGTGGACCTCAATTAGGAAATTTCCTCTAAAATTTTAGCTGAGTCTGATAATTAGTGAACCTTTTATATTATACTGAACAGTAAATTATTCATGTAACCACTGAGATAGAAAATTCCTGTTTTCCTGATTCCTAATGAACAATGAATTGGCCAACCTTTGGAGCACTCTGTAGATTACATTGGATGGAGAATTAGCCAACTTCTGGAGCACTTCGTTTATTACATGGTTATAGAATTTTACTGACAACAGAATGTTAATGAACAGTAAATATATAACATTAAATTTGTACCTATCAAATCTTCATAGTATGATTGGATGGAGTCTATCCATTATTATCTGTCCATATCAAGTCAATAAAAGCTATTAGTATATTGACAGTCTATAAATAGACACCACCATTCAATATCTGATATTTGACAAATGCGACATAACTACAGATATATAATACATCAGCAGACACATGTAGATACCTTGAAATGTACTTCATTCTTTCAAATACAGTAAATGTCTCTTATATATGATATACAGGACAAATGATACAAACTGTGTTAATGTACCCTGTGATACTCAGTATACCTGTTGTATATACTTGTCAGGTAATGTTAGTTACATATCTGGTGTCAATTAATTATCCCTCCATGGCTCCTGATCACTGAATTATTGATTTTCATTACTTCTACTTGTGAGCATCATAAAATTTATTGATCCTAATGTTGTTATGTAATTCAATTATTATACTTTTAATTGATTTTTATTTTATAGAAAAAAATAGAATTTTCTGAATTGAAGTATTTCATCTGCTCACCATCCATGGTTTATTTTCAAGGGAAAATTGCTACTAGTTTTAATCTATTAACAGAATATTTTGTTCTGAAATATTACATACAAATTGACACTATAAAGTATACTAAATTTGATCAATATCTTGATTACTGAATAAATATAAAAGGCTACTTAGGTATTATTAGGAAACAGAAAATATTTAATGAATTCTTCCATGTGAGTTACCTCCTCCTACAATTTACCTTTTTGTGTTTAGTAAATATCTTGTTAGGTACAGTGCAAATTAATTGTTTGTTTATTTGAAAAACTTCCTTTTCAGCAATATTTTAGGTATATCATGGCAGTTTTTATTGGGGAGGAAGCAAGATTACCGAGAGTAAATCCCTGACCTTCGATAGGAAAACTGGCAATCCTTGTCAATAAAGATTGGAGTCGAGCGCACCCTGTCTGCTGTGAGACTGGAACCCACAATCTCAGTGTTGACAGACCACGTGAGTAGTAAACAAACTACCTTAACCACTAGGCCACCGATGCCTCATTATCTACTTGTCTATGTTTGTTCAATGTTACATGGCTAAATCATACTATGATCACATACAAGGATTAGGAGGAAAAGAATTATCTTGTATTATGTGGGAACATCAGTATTTTCCATGAAAACCAACAAAGAAAATATGACAATTTAATAAGGAAGTTTAAATTGTAAGTTGACCATTACACAATAAAATCTGGCTAAGTCACAAGATAACAATACAGTATTTATGGAGAAGAAATGTTTGTACAGATGATAGGATATATTATAGTTCCTCAAAAAGTATACAGAAATTTTGATCTGAAACATAATAATTATCTCTTACATACAGAAAAAAATATTAGCCTCATCTTTATAATATTATAGCATAATCCACTATAACCTGTCTAATAAAAACAAGAACAATCACTTGTGTGTCTGATAGAAAAAGCAAAAGATAGTGTCACCTGTCTGATAGAAACAGTATATGCTAGCCTCCACTGTCTCATATAGAAAGATCATAAGCTAGCCTAAACTGTCTCTTATAGAAAGAGCATAAGCTAGCCTCAACTGTCTCTTATAGAAAGAGCATAAGCTAGCCTCAACTGTCTCTTATAGAAAGAGCATAAGCTAGCCTCAACTGTCTCTTATAGAAAGAGCATAAGCTAGCCTCAACTGTCTCTTATACTTCTAGAAAGAGCATAAGCTAGCCTCAACTGTCTCTTATACTTGTAGAAAGAGCATAAGCTATCCTCAACTTTCTCTTATAGAAAGAGCATAAGCTAGCCTCAACTGTCTCTTATACTTATAGAAAGAGCATAAGCTAGCCTAAACTGTCTCTTATAGAAAGAGCATAAGCTAGCCTCAGCTAACTCTTATACTTGTAGAAAGAGCATAAGTTAGCCTCAACTGTCTCTTATAGAAAGAGCATAAGCTATCCTCAACTTTCTCTTATAGAAAGAGCATAAGCTAGCCTCAACTGTCTCTTATACTTATAGAAAGAGCATAAGCTAGCCTCAACTGTCTCTTACAGAAATAGCATAAGCTAGCCTCAACTGTCTCATATAGAAAGAGGATAAGCTAGCCTCAACTGTCTCTTATAGAAAGAGCATAAGCTATCCTGATAGAAACTGTATAAGCTCAACTCTCTCTTATAGAAAGAGCATAAGCTAGCCTCAGCTAACTCTTATACTTGTAGAAAGAGCATAAGCTAGCCTCAACTGTCTCTTACAGAAATAGCATAAGCTATCCTCAACTTTCTCTTATAGAAAGAGCATAAGCTAGCCTCAACTAACTCTTATACTTGTAGAAAGAGCATAAGCTAGCCTCAACTGTCTCTTACAGAAATAGCATAAGCTAGCCTCAACTGTCTCATATAGAAAGAGGATAAGCTAGCCTCAACTGTCTCTTATAGAAAGAGCATAAGCTATCCTGATAGAAACTGTATAAGCTCAACTCTCTCTTATAGAAAGAGCATAAGCTAGCCTCAGCTAACTCTTATACTTGTAGAAAGAGCATAAGCTAGCCTCAACTGTCTCTTATAGAAAGAGCATAAGCTATCCTCAACTTTCTCTTATAGAAAGAGCATAAGCTAGCCTCAGCTCTTATACTTGTAGAAAGAGAATAAGCTAGCCTTAACTGTCTCTTATAGAAAGAGCATAAGCTAGCCTCAACTAACTCTTATACTTGTAGAAAGAGCATAAGCTAGCCTCAACTGTCTCTTATAGAAAGAGCATAAGCTAGCCTAAACTGTCTCTTATAGAAAGAGCATAGGCTATCCTCAACTTTCTCTTATAGAAAGAGCATAAGCTGGCTTCTCCTGACTAATAGAAACAGCATAAGCTAGCCTCACATGTCTAAAAAAAATTATAAGCTAGCCTCAACTGTCTGATAGAAACTGCATAAGCTAGCCTCAACTGTCTGATAGAAACTGCATAAGCTAGCCTCAACTGTCTGATAGAAACTGTATAAGCTAGCCTCAACTGTCTGATAGAAACTGTATAAGCTAGCCTCAACTGTCTGATAGAAACTGCATAAGCTAGCCTCAACTGTCTGATAGAAACTGCATAAGCTAGCCTCAACTGTCTGATAGAAACTGCATAAGCTAGCCTCACATGTCTAAAAAAAAATTATAAGCTAGCCTCAACTGTCTGATAGAAACTGTATAAGCTAGCCTCAACTGTCTGATAGAAACTGTATAAGCTAGCCTCAACTGTCTGATAGAAACTGTATAAGCTAGCCTCAACTGTATAAGCTAGCCTCAACTGTCTGATAGAAACTGTATAAGCTAGCCTCAACTGTCTGATAGAAACTGTATAAGCTAGCCTCAACTGTCTGATAGAAACTGCATAAGCTAGCCTCAACTGTCTGATAGAAACTGCATAAGCTAACCTCAACTGTCTGATAGAAACTGCATAAGCTAGCCTTACTCCTTACTGATAGAAAGAGCACAAGCTAGCCTAAAAGAAGCTGTATTAGCTACCCTCAACTGTCTCTTATAGGACAAACATAAGCTAGCCTCAACTGTCTCTAAAAAAAGAGCATAAGCTAGCCTCACCTGTCTTGTAGAAAGATTATAAGCTAGCCTCACACACTACCCTCATTGGTCTCTTACAGAAACAGCATAAGCTAGCCTCATTTGTTTGATAGAACTACACTCAGTAGTCTGAAAGAAAGAGCATGGTAGCCTTGCCTATCTGAAAAAGAAAAATCTAGCCTCACCTCTCTGGTAGAAAGACAAAACCTCACCCCAACTTGACAACCTTGACAGTGTTAAAACACTAAGTTACCACATGTATACAACTATTTAACACTTTTTACCTGATTTGTGACATTTCTTGTTAAATCATGTAAATTTAAGAAGTAAGTTGCACAATTAACAGGCAGGTTTTCACCTGAAGTTTGTTAGTTTATTAACATTAGTTTTTCAGGTAAATTATAAATATTGTTTATTCCCTTGACACTTTGATGTTAAAAAACAAACACCTGTAGAAATTTAAAATGCCCCTCATGATGTAATCTGATTTTTAAACAAAGACAAATATTATCTTTGAGTGTAAAGAATCTTAGTGAATGATCTATCGACACAAACCAAAGCATTGATCCTTATAAACAACTCTTTACAACTGTATGCTTGACATGTTCTGCAGGGTTTACACGGATTCTGTATTTATAAGAAAATTGACCGAGGAGCAATTCAACGATTATGAAAAAACAATAGATGGGAATATTTCCAGATTAAATATTTTATTTTAATTGACAACAATTAATTTAGTGTAAATTAATATAACATTCAGATCTGATAATTTTTTATTTTTATTGTATTTGAAAAAAACTATAGAACAGCCTAGCAATATTTTCCATTAATATATAAAATTGCTGTAAAAATGTTCAAATTAATAAATCTACACAAATTCTTGTTTTAAACTGAATATTAGCCTGAATAGAGTTATTGTCAACCACCCTAAAAGGATAAATTTTCAAGTCATAACAAATTTGTATTTTTGTGAGTTTTTACTTAAAACAGCACAATGTCATTTTTACTAAAACATTTGTATTTTTAAAAATCACAATTATGTTATACAAAACCCCAGATGGGCTACATTACCCCATAGGAGATAGTGTGTCCCAACCTGTCAAATGAATCTGTCCAAAATGTCAACATTTATTGTTCCCTGTAATGACTCAAAAATTAAATATTTGTACAGGATTATAATGGTGACTATACATGGTTCATTCTACCAATAAAAATAAGTAAATATTACGGTACTTCAAACTTATGATGACATAAATCGTGGTCCTTATAGTATTATTGAAGTCTTGATATGATTAAACAATTGGTTGGATTTGTACTCTTGGAAATTAACAAGATTTCATAGATATTAAGACTATGTTATCTTTTTAATGACTTATATTACATTGTTATCTTGTATCAACATAGATTTTGGAAATATTGCATGATGATTACAGATAAAACATATAATACATGTTACCATCTGTTTTAATCCATATATTTCCTATAATTTTACTTTAAGTGCTGCACGTTTTACTCATTTAAATTGTGCACAAAAAATAGGAAAAAAATGCAATTTATACTCAAACATAGAGACAACTATTTTATTAATCTCTGTTGGAACTTTCATCACATAATTTTTATTTTCTGTGGATGATATGTCCATATTGCAGCATTTTTGGATATAGTTTGGTTTTGTCTAAAGAGAATGTATCCTTAAAATGTCAAAGTAACCATGAAGAATGGGTTTTTTTGTAATTATGGCATACTTTTCCATGGAGCTGTTCATATAAACATTAATATTGAATTTATGGCTAGGCATAATTATCATGTACACAATAACATTCAGACTAATATTTACTGAAATCAATGAATGTCAAAAGTAAATTAAATACAGAAAATAATTTGTCATTTTGATTAGGCACAAAGTTTAATGTCAAAAGACATGTTTTATAAAGAAAGGTATAATTTGAATGGATAAAAATGGAAACTCAGTTCACTGAATTTATACCAAAATTAATTTAAACAAACACAGTACCGTACCTAACCCTAAATTTTGTCTAGAACACAGAAAAGTCAAACAACAAATGTTGTAGACAATCACAGTCTAAGTCAACACATTTCAATTGCATGAGAGAGTCATGTTTGTTTAACTGCCTTTAACCATGTTTGAGTATAGGCAGGGGTAAATGTTCATGACAATTATGACCTTTGGGTGATAGGCAGGGGTAAATGTTTATGACAATTATGACCTTTGGGCGATAGGCAGGGGTAAATGTTTATGACAATCATGCCCTTTGGGTGATAGGCAGGGGTAAATGTTTATGACAATCATGCCCTTTGGGTGATAGGCAGGGGTAAATGTTTATGACAATCATGACCTTTGGGTGATAGGCAGGGGTAAATGTTTATGACAATCATGACCTTTGGGTGATAGGCAGGGGTAAATGTTTATGACAATTATGACCTTTGGGCGATAGGCAGGGGTAAATGTTTATGACAATCATGCCCTTTGGGTGATAGGCAGGGGTAAATGTTTATGACAATCATGCCCTTTGGGTGATAGGCAGGGGTAAATGTTTATGACAATCATGCCCTTTGGGTGATAGGCAGGGGTAAATGTTTATGACAATCATGACCTTTGGGTGATAGGCAGGGGTAAATGTTTATGACAATCGTGCCCTTTGGGTGATAGGCAGGGTAAATGTTTATGACAATCATGCCCTTTGGGCGATAGGCAGGGGTAAATGTTTATGACAATCATGCCTTTGGGTGATAGGCAGGGGTAAATGTTTATGACAATCATGCCCTTTGGGTGATAGGCAGGGTAAATGTTTATGACAATCATGACCTTTGGGTGATAGGCAGGGTAAATGTTTATGACAATCATGACCTTTGGGTGATAGGCAGGGGTAAATGTTTATGACAATCATGCCCTTTGGGTGATAGGCAGGGTAAATGTTTATGACAATCATGACCTTTGGGTGATAGGCAGGGTAAATGTTTATGACAATCATGCCCTTTGGGTGATAGGCAGGGGTAAATGTTTATGACAATCATGCCTTTGGGTGATAGGCAGGGGTAAATGTTTATGACAATCATGCCCTTTGGGTGATAGGCAGGGTAAATGTTTATGACAATCATGCCCTTTGGGTGATAGGCAGGGGTAAATGTTTATGACAATCATGCCCTTTGGGTGATAGGCAGGGTAAATGTTTATGACAATCATGACCTTTGGGTGATAGGCAGGGTAAATGTTTATGACAATCATGCCCTTTGGGTGATAGGCAGGGGTAAATGTTTATGACAATCATGCCCTTTGGGTGATAGGCAGGGGTAAATGTTTATGACAATCATGCCTTTTGGGTGATAGGCAGGGGTAAATGTTTATGACAATCATGCCTTTGGGTGATAGGCAGGGGTAAATGTTTATGACAATCATGCCCTTTGGGTGATAGGCAGGGGTAAATGTTTATGACAATCATGCCCTTTGGGTGATAGGCAGGGTAAATGTTTATGACAATCATGCCTTTGGGTGATAGGCAGGGGTAAATGTTTATGATAATCATGCCCTTTGGGTGATAGGCAGGGTAAATGTTTATGACAATCATGCCCTTTGGGTGATAGGCAGGGTAAATGTTTATGACAATCATGCCCTTTGGGTGATAGGCAAGGGTAAATGTTTATGACAATCATGACCTTTGGGTAATAGGCAGGGGTAAATGTTTATGACAATCATGACCTTTGGGTGATAGGCAGGGTAAATGTTTATGACAATCATGACCTTTGGGTGATAGGCAGGGGTAAATGTTTATGACAATCATGCCCTTTGGGTGATAGGCAGGGTAAATGTTTATGACAATCATGCCCTTTGGGTGATAGGCAGGGGTAAATGTTTATGACAATCATGACCTTTGGGTGATAGGCAGGGTAAATGTTTATGACAATCATGCCCTTTGGGTGATAGGCAGGGTAAATGTTTATGACAATCATGCCCTTTGGGTGATAGGCAGGGGTAAATGTTTATGACAATCATGCCCTTTGGGTGATAGGCAGGGTAAATGTTTATGACAATCATGACCTTTGGGTGATAGGCAGGGGTAAATGTTTATGACAATCATGCCCTTTGGGTGATAGGCAGGGGTAAATGTTTATGACAATCATGCCCTTTGGGTGATAGGCAGGGTAAATGTTTATGACAATCATGACCTTTGGGTGATAGGCAGGGTAAATGTTTATGACAATCATGCCCTTTGGGTGATAGGCAGGGTAAATGTTTATGACAATCATGCCCTTTGGGTGATAGGCAGGGTAAATGTTTATGACAACCATGCCCTTTGGGTGATAGGCAGGGTAAATGTTTATGACAATCATGACCTTCGGGTGATAGGCAGGGTAAATGTTTATGACAATCATGACCTTTGGGTGATAGGCAGGGTAAATGTTTATGACAATCATGACCTTTGGGTGATAGGCAGGGTAAATGTTTATGACAATCATGCCCTTTGGGTGATAGGCAGGGTAAATGTTTATGACAATCATGCCCTTTGGGTGATAGGCAGGGTAAATGTTTATGACAATCATGACCTTTGGGTGATAGGCAGGGGTAAATGTTTATGACAATCATGCCCTTTGGGTGATAGGCAGGGGTAAATGTTTATGACAATCATGCCCTTTGGGTGATAGGCAGGGTAAATGTTTATGACAATCATGCCCTTTGGGTGATAGGCAGGGTAAATGTTTATGACAATCATGCCCTTTGGGTGATAGGCAGGGTAAATGTTTATGACAATCATGACCTTTGGGTCGGGAATAGGCAGGGGTGAATGTTTATGACAACCATGCCCTTTTGGCAATAGGCAGGAGTGAATGTTTATGACCACCATGCCCTTTGGGCAATATGCAGGGGTGAATGTTTAATGACAATCATGCCCTTTGGGCAATATGCAGGGGTGAACGTTTATGACAATCATGCCCTTTAGGCATTTGGCAGAGGTAAATGTTTATGACAACCATGCCCTTTAGGGCTATAGGCAGGGGTGAATGTTTATGACAATCATGCCCTTTGGGCCATAGGCAGGAGTGAATGTTTATGACAATCATGCCCTTTGGGCCATAGGCAGGAGTGAATGTTTATGACAATCATGCCCTTTGGGCAATAGGCAGGTCTAAATGTTTATGACAACCATGCCCTTTTTAACTTAACAGACACATGCAAGAAAATAGCTTCATTCTACCTATAATGGAGTAGACATGATGAAAATAGCAGTAAGAAATTTATCTATGTAATTCTAAGTGCATGTATCAGTACCTAATATCAAACAACTAGCTACCCTGACAATAAACAATCAATAATATTCAAACATGTACATCTTACTGAATCAAAACAAAAACAAAACAAAAACCAGCACAAGAACAACTTGCTACCGTGACAATTTCATATCTACTAAACACTCCATTACTTTATTTCAATAAGGGAGATTTATTCCTTCTACATGTCACTTTTAATTTGGCATTCTCCGGTAATAAAATGTTTTTACAGCAAATACAAAATTATTTCTGTGCTTTGAAAGCTGTAGTGGTTATCCATTTAGTAACTGTGAAATGTACATTGATTGGCAGGGTAATCAATTTTCAAATTGTTTACAAATAAGAAATTCTAACCAGGACCATGATTTTAAAAAGTTAATCTAGTTTATGTCAATAAAATCAAAACAATTCACATGTCATTTAGAAGGAATTTTTTATAGAACTTTTTCTGTGCTGTTTATAGTGCTCATTACTGTACAATAAGCATCAAATTAAGTATACAAAAAGAATAATAATATGTGGTATACTTCATATAGTCTGACATTTGTGTGTAATATTCCATTGCATAACACACATAATTATTCAATATGTCTAAAAAAGACTCCAGAACAAAAATCAGGATAAAAATAGCTAATATCTTCAAATTATTATAATTATATTCAACTCCTATTGGTATCAATTGACAATTAAAAATCCCCACAACTGTTTGTTCCCAAAATCACATTCAGGTAACAAAATTGTCAAATAAAACCAATCATAGCCAGCAGCCAGGCAGTCTGTATGTTATTCTGGAGAATCTAGGGGATTTTACCAAGAATGTAAAATTGTTAATGTAAGTTATTAACAGTAATGTAGAGTCAAGTTTATCATATAGCTCAGTGTCTAAATTAGAAAACATCTACTTGAAAACAATACAGACAACAGGATTTTAATATTACCTGCAGACAGCTGCAAAATAAATGTATTTGATTTCTTGTTTTGTACCATTTACTTACAGACTCCCTCTGTTAGTATGACAAGCGTTGTTCCATCTCCAATACTTTTACGTAAATCCCCAATGACAGGCAAATTTCTCTGTTTTAAAATTCCATTAACCCACGTTGTATGTTCCTACAATAAAATTCACTCCTTTTTAATAAAACGATATAACAATATCACCTATATATTCACAATGTATAAAGTATTAATAAATCCATACAACACACCTATCATATTGGTATGTTGAAAACCAACCTTAGAATTTAAAATTTTGAGCTGTTCCAAAACTCCATACAGGTAAACACGATGTCATCTGCATGTTCAAACCCGACCATGTATAATAATTTTACCTGAGTGTATACATTGATGGTCCATGTAAAGCAACTTCAAAAGTATCTATAGACTAAAAGATCCTTGTTTTAACCAAAGGATCGGTTTTCTAACTTCTATTGTTGAAAATCTCCCAAGTGATTCTAAATGCTGGACAAGGAGGATTTATTGAAAAACGGCTTAAGAAGTTTTAAACCTGCCAATTAATCTCTTCAATGGTATACAAAAAGGGGTTTAAATTGTGCATACAAATAGTATTTCACATAAAGTACTGGATTACACTCGGCATACGATTGTAGAACGTAAACATACAAAATGTGTTAACTATTGTGTAACATTATACATGACACTTTATACAAGGACAACAAAAAGGCCTTTTAATCAAATTTTATGAATATTACTTTGCCTATTTAAGTAAAACATTTGGAATATTTAAGATAACGTTGGCTAAAATATAGTTTGAAAGTCTTGGTACAATGCACATAGTGATTTTATTTACTTTTATATTTTTATATTAACATTTATTTTTGCAATTAATTAGCCTAACAAGAATGCTCATTTTTTTCTGAGGTAAAGAAAAAGCCACATTTGGGTTTGGGTTATAAAACAATTAAAGATCAAATAATGGCAAACAACTTTTTTCTGTTTTCATGGCATCCAAGTTTTCACCTATAACATCTATTACTGAATAATTGATAAAAAGTCACAAGGGCAAGCACTCTATAATATATAATCACGTTAAGCTGAAGAATACATACAAATCTGATATAATCTAATAAGCATAATCTAAAACTTTGCTTGGCATAAAAGCCTGGCCTTGTCATAGAATTGGTCTGGCCCTCAAATTGACATGAACTTAAAATTGGCCTCAAAATAGCCTTGTTTTTGGTCTGGCTTAAACTGACTAGGTCTTATTTACTACATTATTTAAACAAATTGTGGCTTCATTTAAAAAAAAAAACTTTATAACATTTGCAAATAATATCTAAGGACATGAAATCTATAAAGAATATTAGTTATAAATTAAAGATTACCACATTGTCATTTCTGTATTGGCTCAGATATCAGCCAGGGCCAATATGGTAATAACTATCACATATTTCAATATAAGTCTCCAGGGCTAAAATCGGTATTTACCTTGTTCTCCAGGGCTTAAATTTATATAATCACCCTTAGGCCTAATATCAATATTTGCCTGCAGGCTAATAACTTACACTGACATTCAGCCTTTATTAAATGGACAGATTTTTCTACATTTACACTAAATATGTGATATTCTACAATTCTCCTAAAAAAATTTAAAAACTAGTATTTAAAGCCCTCATTTTTTTAAAAATACACTGTAATGAGAATTCTTGTTAAATTAGAAACTACTAGTAACTAATTTTGAAATTCAAAACATATATAAAGATTACACAGGTCAGTATTATCATTATGACCTAAGGTCACAGAAAAGATTAAAAAAAAACATTAATCAGGGTAATACAAGAAATGACCTTTAGTGTCAGGGTATTGCAAGGAAATGACCATCAGTATCAGGGTAATACCAGGAATGACCTTCAGAAACTGGCAATGCTAGGAAATGACCTCCAGTGTACAAAGGAATGACCTTCAGTATCTGCGTGTAATACCAGGGAATGACCTTCAGTATCTGTGTATTACTAGGTAATGACCTTCAGTATCTGTGTATTACCAGGTAATGACCTTCAGTATCTGTGTATTACCAGGTAAAGACCTTCAGTATCTGTGTATTACCAGGTAATGACCTTCAGTATCTGTGTAATACCAGGTAAAGACCTTCAGTATCTGTGTATTACCAGGTAATGACCTTCAGTATCTGTGTAATACCAGGGAACGACCTTCAATATCTGTGAATTACCAGGTAATGACCTTCAGTATCTGTGTAATACCAGGGAACGACCTTCAATATCTGTGAATTACCAGGTTATGACCTTCAGTATCAGGGTATTACAAGGAATATCTTTAGTATAAGGATAGTGCCATGAAATGAGCTTCAGTATCAGGTAGTGCCATGAAATGAGCTTCAGTATAAGGATAGTACCAGGAATGACTGTCACACTACACTAAAAATGAGACTCCATGTTTTATTTTATTCAAATAAATACAGACAAGTTGAGCTCAAGCCATAAAAAGGCCAATTTTGCTTTGACTTTTGAGGTCTAACAAATTTTAAGGCCAGACCCATTTTGAGGCAAGCTAACTCTAAGGCCAGGTCAGGCTAATGAGGTCACAGCTAGGTTGTGGATTATAATACTGAGTTCATAAATTAACTATAGCACAGCAAGATAGAACAAAAACCATGTCAACTGACTGTCATTCTTCAGACAGACATAAAGTGTGATCAATGACAAAAATTGGTCTTCTGTACCATACAAAATTTTGAATAATAAATATTTATGGTTTATTTTGAAAAGCAAGTATTATTCTACAGCTTCTAGCTTTACTTGGATTAATTTAACAATAAAAAAAGCTTGTATTATAGGGCAAGGCTACTTACATGTACACAAACAAGATATTTTATAGGACTATAGGGTCGATCATGCCCAATCAAAACACACAAAAAATAAAACAAATAATAGACAATTAAAGTACATTGATTATATACTTCACAAAAAAATCTGATAACAATTTTTCCCATATAGTATATTGTCCTTCTATGATTTTAAACACTTGTTGTTAAACATAATTAGCAGGTGATTGGTTAATAGACTTAAATAATAGTAATGTTCTCTTTCAGAGGTGGTCCCAGTAATCAATACTATCTTGATTTAAGAAGGCATTTGTCCCAAACATCAGTGAGAATTTAATACAAACATCACATCTGGACATATTAAAATCATAATAGCTAAATGTAAATCAAATGGACAACACAAATCTACATCTGTGCTTTCATAACATGTCAAAGAAGTTTTATTTCAATATTTTGAGTACTATTAGATATATCAAAAGGAGAATTCTGGTGATATTGTAACATATGGTGAAGGACTGCTTTAATCACCAACATTTAAAGTATAATTACTGTATTGTATTGAGATAACATGCCATATGGTTTTACCAATATAATTTTAAATAATTAAAATGGCTGCTTGCCATCTCAGTTGTATAGAACAATGAACATTTTTGTCATTAATTGTAACTTCATTCCACTTCAGATTTAGATTTTAAAACAATATCAATTTTCTAGGTTTAAAAGAAGCACATTGGGATAAATATGATAAAAAAACAAAAAATTGACAAATTTTAACAATAAGGTATCATCTATGTATAATCGAACGCTGTAATCAATTGATTGTGTTGGTTTTTAATTGTCTTCTGTGGTAAAATAAAGAAACAACACGATTGGTACTCATTGGTGTGCCAACTGAACTGTTTGGTGGAAAACAAGACCGCCATCGATTATAATATAATCTGCATATTTAAAGAATGCAGTTAAACTTAAAATGATTTCTGCACCTTTCACACTTGTTTAGAGATTGTAAATATTCCACGAGATATTTTGAACTGTTGCAATCTGATTTACAAATCTCTGGTATAGAAAGTTTCTGTCGCCCAGTTGACCGCGATTATGATTGTTCATTTTTGGATAGAGAGGTTTCACAGAACCATAGTCCTGCTATATAACATTTATAATATCCCGTTTGTTGCAAAAGAAAACATTATTACTGCACAACGAGATTTAAACAATCTACCTATACTTCTAATTGTAATAAGTACAAAGAGGTGTCAAATCACGTGGGTCAAACACCAGATTATTTTAATTTCAAATATTCGATAACAGACAAACCGCATAATAATTTCAGTTTAGGAACATATAACATGTATCTGCAGTAACTACTTAACATTATAATTTGTTTGAATACTTGGAACAATGTTTGGCTTGGCACATTCTTTTGGCAAAATGACATTCTACCGTTAACAACGGCATGGTCTGTGGATTGTCTTTCTGTCTATTGTTTCGGATCACACATATCTTCCTTGGCCCCGAAATTGAAAGACCTCATAAGAAACACGACACCAGGACCTGTCAATATGTTATCAGTAATATCTGTAGATCGTTATTATCTTTCGTTAGTGTGCACGGCCAAATGTTTTGTGAACTGGTTTGTATAAGAACAGACAGGTGTGTCGTTCGTCCTTTTCACAGTGCTCCCTACCCTTTTAATTCCATGAAATTCGAATAAAATTAATCAATTATTTTAACTGCAAAGTTCAACAAATATCAAGCCAAATCCAAATTTAGTATAGCCAGTTTTAATCAAATCAACTATGCTTCCGTCTTCTTCCCGTTACTTAGGGATTCTAAAAATTGGGTTCCCATTAGCTACAATAATGTAGCTCCGTTTTTTTAATGAACGTCCATTAAAACAAAAAAAGGAGCTACATTATTGTAGCTAGGTTCCCATTTATCGTCTTACTACCTATAAACAACAATACACAACAATTCATACCTCACATTGTCGAAGTGCCCATTCCCCTCCAACTGTCTGTCTGATTGGGGTGCGGTTATAGCGGAGTCGTGGAGCTCGGACCGTCTTTTGAGGAGTTCTGAACACCTTCCATTTCGGACTAGAATTTATCTTTGCAGCGGCAGCACTAAGTTCCTGGTGAATATCGTGGTTAATATCACCATTTGGCGTCGGGTGTGGAGGGACGAACGGTTTTGGAGACAGTAGCTGGATTGGTTTGTTGGTGGCACCACGTCCTGACAGTTTCTTTATAATGCTAGGCATTTTTAACCTGTTGTCGCCATCATTCTGTCTCGACAACACATAGAGGCCATCGCTTTAACTTCTGTATTGTCTCTGTAGCCATTATATGTCTTTTTGTGCATTCGTTTTGAAATATTAAACAGCTAAAATTTGTAAACAATCTATTATTACATTCTATGTTTGTTTACGTTGCACATTCCACTCTAATTCACTGTAATCTTTCTGGCTGTTCAGAAATCGATTTTTCTAACTCATTTAATTGCAATACATCATCCAACAACAAATTGAATTAATTAAGTTCGGTTTTAAATATAGTTTTTTAACCAATAAAGCTGATAATTTTTCATAAAGCAAAAGATTAACACTACAACGTTCTAATCCTTTTTATTCAATAAATCCTTCAGTTATCACTACGCCGATTATACACAACACGAACGGCAATAGTAAACGGCGGTCTTAAGTCTCTAGCTGACAGGTCACATATTAAATATTATAAACAAATTATATCTAACAATCTATTTCACATAATGTAAATATTATCATACCTGAATTCCAAATCACCAAGCCAGTTTAATCCTTCAATAGGTTGGTAGTTTACCGTAGTAAAATAGTAAAGGTGTAATAAAATAACGGATCCACTTCAATACGTACGACACAATGAAATAGTTTGTTTAGAGTTTAAATTACAACTATATTACCCCTCATTTATCATTTAACTCAGTTTTATATATGTTTTCATTACAAACCAAGCTATTTTATAAAGATCCGCTTCATCTTTCATTGGCAACGGTTTTATTGTTATACAACAGGTGTATTTCTATTGTATCTCCATATGAGTTAAAAGTATATCTAACTCGCATCCAATTAGAAAGATGCACACAAAGTGAGAGGTACCAGGAATCACGGACAAATCAAAGCAACACCTTTCGCTTTGGTGATTACAAAGTAACACGGCAAAAGCAACACATTTTTTTTGCTTTGCTGATTAAAAAATAACAAAGCACCTATTCGTCTCTTCGTCTCCTATAGTTCTATTCAAGGATTCAGTTAATTCCAGTATAGTATGCGTCCATTCGTTTTTACCTGTTAGAGATACATTATCATCATCTGTTCTTTATAAACGTTTGAATTTTAAACATCATCTTGCGGTTCCAGTATTGATTTTGAACACAGGTGTTGATTTCACAACAAGAAAACCGATCTCTGATTATTCCTTCAGCCATTCAATTACTGTCATCACAGTTACAAAACCCTATGTGACCTTACAGATGTTAGAATACCTTGATTCACCTCACCAGTGTGTACAAACAAAGATTTATTCTGAAACCCGACGGGGCTTTGAAAAGGTGCTAAAATACAGGTAATATTGATTCAGAAGAAAGCTGATATCGGTTGCAGAAATTTCATATTTTCATTTATCGATGTTCTGAGATCAATATAAGTTAAAGTCATTAAACATTTGATGATGTGTAATACAGTGGTAATAGTGTAATTAAAGGAAGCAGGACATGGGCTCGGTTACCTTGGAGGAGGAGGGGATTAGAACGGGTTACCCTTCAAGCAGTAAAAGTTTTTATTCTGCTTTATAGCAAATAAACCATAACTCCTATTGAATGACGTTTAGTCAATAGATGGCGATATGCGGAACATTTACACCGTCTGTCAAAAAAAAACTTCAAAGATTTTGTAAACACTCTACAATGTACAAAACCAATTTATAATAACATCATTATAATTAAAATTAAATCTTTCACTAGCGACCCCCTCTTTGTTATTGTCGACAGTAGCAAAAAGGGGGAAGCCGTGTGAAGATATAATTTTAATTAGATTGTAATAACATGATATTAAAAGCAAATATATATGGATGTATGCTGCATCGTCATGTTTGTCAATCCAATACTTAGTAAGTTTGCTGGTTGGTAGCTTTCTTTAGTGTCTTTATATAATATTATGAACTAAAACTTACAATCACTTAGCAAATATTAAAACTATATCAGAGAGAATTCAATCTCAGTTATAGCTATGAGATAGTTCGAGATTTAACTATTACTTAGCTAATATTAAAACAATATCAGAGAGAATTCAATCTCAGTTATAGCTATGAGATAGTTCGAGATTTAATTATCCCTTAGCAAATATTAAACAATATCAGAGAGAATTCAATCTCAGTTATAGCTATAAGATAGTTCGAGATTTAATTATCCCTTAGCAAATATTAAACAATATCAGAGAAAATTCAACCTCAGTTATAGCTATGAGATAGTTCGAGATTTAACTACTACTTAGCTAATATTAAAACAATATCAGAGAAAATTCAATCTCAGTTATAGCTATGAGATAGTTGGAGATTTAACTATTACTTAGCTAATATTAAAAAAATATCAGAGAAAATTCAATCCCATTTTTAGCTATGAAATAGTTCAAGATTTAACTATCCCTTGGCTATTATTAAAAAATATCAGAGAAAATTCAATCTCAGTTATAGCTATGAGACAGTTCAAGATTTAACTATATCTTAGCTAATATTAAAACAATATCAGAGAGAATTCAACCTCAGTTATAGCTATGAGATAGTTCGAGATTTGACTATCACTTAGCAAATATTAAAACAATATCAGAGAGAATTCAATCTCAGTTATAGCTATGAGATAGTTCGAGATTTAACTATTACTTAGCTAATATTAAAACAACATCAGAGAGAATTCAATCTCAGTTATAGCTATGAGATAGTTCGAGATTTAATTATCCCTTAGCAAATATTAAACAATATCAGAGAGAATTCAATCTCAGTTATAGCTATGAGATAGTTCGAGATTTAATTATCCCTTAGCAAATATTAAACAATATCAGAGAAAATTCAACCTCAGTTATAGCTATGAGATAGTTCGAGATTTAACTACTACTTAGCTAATATTAAAACAATATCAGAGAAAATTCAATCTCAGTTATAGCTATGAGATAGTTGGAGATTTAACTATTACTGAGCTAATATTAAAAAAATATCAGAGAAAATTCAATCCCATTTTTAGCTATGAGATAGTTCAAGATTTAACTATCCCTTGGCTATTATTAAAAAATATCAGAGAAAATTCAATCTCAGTTATAGCTATGAGACAGTTCAAGATTTAACTATATCTTAGCTAATATTAAAACAATATCAGAGAGAATTCAACCTCAGTTATAGCTATGAGATAGTTCGAGATTTGACTATCACTTAGCAAATATTAAAACAATATCAGAGAGAATTCAATCTCAGTTATAGCTATGAGATAGTTCGAGATTTAACTATTACTTAGCTAATATTAAAACAACATCAGAGAGAATTCAATCTCAGTTATAGCTATGAGATAGTTCGAGATTTAATTATCCCTTAGCAAATATTAAACAATATCAGAGAGAATTCAATCTCAGTTATAGCTATGAGATAGTTCGAGATTTAATTATCCCTTAGCAAATATTAAACAATATCAGAGAAAATTCAACCTCAGTTATAGCTATGAGATAGTTCGAGATTTAACTACTACTTAGCTAATATTAAAACAATATCAGAGAAAATTCAATCTCAGTTATAGCTATGAGATAGTTGGAGATTTAACTATTACTGAGCTAATATTAAAAAAATATCAGAGAAAATTCAATCCCATTTTTAGCTATGAGATAGTTCAAGATTTAACTATCCCTTGGCTATTATTAAAAAATATCAGAGAAAATTCAATCTCAGTTATAGCTATGAGATAGTTCGAGATTTAACTACTACTTAGCTAATATTAAAACAATATCAGAGAAAATTCAATCTCAGTTATAGCTATGAGATAGTTGGAGATTTAACTATTACTTAGCTAATATTAAAAAAATATCAGAGAAAATTCAATCCCATTTTTAGCTGTGAGATAGTTCAAGATTTAACTATCCCTTGGCTATTATTAAAAAATATCAGAGAAAATTCAATCTCAGTTATAGCTATGAGACAGTTCAAGATTTAACTATATCTTAGCTAATATTAAAACAATATCAGAGAGAATTCAACCTCAGTTATAGCTATGAGATAGTTCAAGATTTAACTATCCCTTGGCTATTATTAAAAAATATCAGAGAAAATTCAATCTCAGTTATAGCTATGAGATAGTTTGATATTTAACTATCCCTTAGCTAATATTGAAACAATATCAGAGAAAATTCAATCTCAGTTATAGCTATGAGATTGTTCGGGATTTAACTATTACTTAGCTAATATTAAAAAAATATCAGAGAAAATTCAATCTCATTTTTAGCTATGAGATAGTTCAAGATTTAACTATCCCTTGGCTATTATTAAAAAATATCAGAGAAAATTCAATCTCAGTTATAGCTATGAGATAGTTCAAGATTTAACTATCCCTTAGCTAATATTAAAACAACATCAGAGAGAATTCAATCTCAGTTATAGCTATGAGATAGTTCGAGATTTAACTATTACTTAGCTAATATTAAAACAACATCAGAGAGAATTCAATCTCAGTTATAGCTATGAGATAGTTCGAGATTTAATTATCCCTTAGCAAATATTAAACAATATCAGAGAGAATTCAATCTCAGTTATAGCTATGAGATAGTGCGAGATTTAATTATCCCTTAGCAAATATTAAACAATATCAGAGAAAATTCAACCTCAGTTATAGCTATGAGATAGTTCAAGATTTAACTACTATTTAGCTAATATTAAAACAATATCAGAGAAAATTCAATCTCAGTTATAGCTATGAGATAGTTGGAGATTTAACTATTACTGAGCTAATATTAAAAAAATATCAGAGAAAATTCAATCCCATTTTTAGCTATGAGATAGTTCAAGATTTAACTATCCCTTGGCTATTATTAAAAAATATCAGAGAAAATTCAATCTCAGTTATAGCTATGAGATAGTTCGAGATTTAACTACTACTTAGCTAATATTAAAACAATATCAGAGAAAATTCAATCTCAGTTATAGCTATGAGATAGTTGGAGATTTAACTATTACTTAGCTAATATTAAAAAAATATCAGAGAAAATTCAATCCCATTTTTAGCTGTGAGATAGTTCAAGATTTAACTATCCCTTGGCTATTATTAAAAAATATCAGAGAAAATTCAATCTCAGTTATAGCTATGAGACAGTTCAAGATTTAACTATATCTTAGCTAATATTAAAACAATATCAGAGAGAATTCAACCTCAGTTATAGCTATGAGATAGTTCAAGATTTAACTATCCCTTGGCTATTATTAAAAAATATCAGAGAAAATTCAATCTCAGTTATAGCTATGAGATAGTTTGATATTTAACTATCCCTTAGCTAATATTGAAACAATATCAGAGAAAATTCAATCTCAGTTATAGCTATGAGATTGTTCGAGATTTAACTATTACTTAGCTAATATTAAAAAAATATCAGAGAAAATTCAATCTCATTTTTAGCTATGAGATAGTTCAAGATTTAACTATCCCTTGGCTATTATTAAAAAATATCAGAGAAAATTCAATCTCAGTTATAGCTATGAGATAGTTCAAGATTTAACTATCCCTTAGCTAATATTAAAACAACATCAGAGAAAATTCAATCTCAGTTTTAGCTATGAGATAATTCGAGATTTGACTATCACTTAGCTAATATTAAACAATATCAGAGAGAATTCAACCTCAGTTATAGCTATGAGATAGTTCGAGATTTGACTATCACTTAGCTAATATTAAAACAATATCAGAGAGAATTCAATCTCAGTTATAGCTATGAAATAGTTCGAGATTTAACTATCCCTAGGCTAATATTAAAAAAATATCAGAGAAAATTCAATCTCAGTTATAGCTATGAGATAGTTCGAGATTTAACTATATCTTAGCTAATATTAAAACAATATCAGAGAGAATTCAACTTAGTTATAGCTATGAGATAGTTCGAGATTTGACTATCACTTAGCAAATATTAAAACAATATCAGAGAGAATTCAATCTCAGTTATAGCTATGAGATAGTTCGAGATTTAATTATCCCTTAGCAAATATTAAACAATATCAGAGAGAATTCAATCTCAGTTATAGCTATGAGATAGTTCGAGATTTAACTATTACTAAGCTAATATTAAAACTATATCAGAGAGAATTCAACCTCAGTTATAGCTATGAGATAGTTCGAGATTTAACTACTACTTAGCTAATATTAAAACAATATCAGAGAGAATTCAACCTCAGTTATAGCTATGAGATAGTTCGAGATTTAACTACTACTTAGCTAATATTAAAACAATATCAGAGAAAATTCAATCTCAGTTATAGCTATGAGATAGTTGGAGATTTAACTATTACTTAGCTAATATTAAAACAATATCAGAGAGAATTCAATCTCAGTTATAGCTATGAGATAGTTCGAGATTTAATTATCCCTTAGCAAATATTAAACAATATCAGAGAGAATTCAATCTCAGTTATAGCTATGAGATAGTTCGAGATTTAACTATTACTTAGCTAATATTAAAAAAATATCAGAGAAAATTCAATCCCATTTTTAGCTATGAGATAGTTCAAGATTTAACTATCCCTTGGCTATTATTAAAAAATATCAGAGAAAATTCAATCTCAGTTATAGCTATGAGATAGTTCGAGATTTAACTACTACTTAGCTAATATTAAAACAATATCAGAGAAATTTCAATCTCAGTTATAGCTATGAGATAGTTGGAGATTTAACTATTACTTAGCTAATATTAAAAAAATATCAGAGAAAATTCAATCCCATTTTTAGCTATGAGATAGTTCAAGATTTAACTATCCCTTGGCTATTATTAAAAAATATCAGAGAAAATTCAATCTCAGTTATAGCTATGAGACAGTTCAAGATTTAACTATATCTTAGCTAATATTAAAACAATATCAGAGAGAATTCAACCTCAGTTATAGCTATGAGATAGTTCGAGATTTGACTATCACTTAGCAAATATTAAAACAATATCAGAGAGAATTCAATCTCAGTTATAGCTATGAGATAGTTCGAGATTTAACTATTACTTAGCTAATATTAAAACAATATCAGAGAGAATTCAATCTCAGTTATAGCTATGAGATAGTTCGAGATTTAATAATCCCTTAGCAAATATTAAACAATATCAGAGAGAATTCAATCTCAGTTATAGCTATGAGATAGTTCGAGATTTAATTATCCCTTAGCAAATATTAAACAATATCAGAGAAAATTCAACCTCAGTTATAGCTATGAGATAGTTCGAGATTTAACTACTACTTAGCTAATATTAAAACAATATCAGAGAGAATTCAATCTCAGTTATAGCTATGAGATAGTTCGAGATTTAATAATCCCTTAGCAAATATTAAACAATATCAGAGAGAATTCAATCTCAGTTATAGCTATGAGATAGTTCGAGATTTAATTATCCCTTAGCAAATATTAAACAATATCAGAGAAAATTCAACCTCAGTTATAGCTATGAGATAGTTCGAGATTTAACTACTACTTAGCTAATATTAAAACAATATCAGAGAAAATTCAATCTCAGTTATAGCTATGAGATAGTTGGAGATTTAACTATTACTTAGCTAATATTAAAAAAATATCAGAGAAAATTCAATCCCATTTTTAGCTATGAGATAGTTCAAGATTTAACTATCCCTTGGCTATTATTAAAAAACATCAGAGAAAATTCAATCTCAGTTATAGCTATGAGATAGTTCGAGATTTAACTACTACTTAGCTAATATTAAAACAATATCAGAGAAAATTCAATCTCAGTTATAGCTATGAGATAGTTGGAGATTTAACTATTACTTAGCTAATATTAAAAAAATATCAGAGAAAATTCAATCCCATTTTTAGCTGTGAGATAGTTCAAGATTTAACTATCCCTTGGCTATTATTAAAAAATATCAGAGAAAATTCAATCTCAGTTATAGCTATGAGACAGTTCAAGATTTAACTATATCTTAGCTAATATTAAAACAATATCAGAGAGAATTCAACCTCAGTTATAGCTATGAGATAGTTCGAGATTTGACTATCACTTAGCAAATATTAAAACAATATCAGAGAGAATTCAATCTCAGTTATAGCTATGAAATAGTTCGAGATTTAACTATCCCTAGGCTAATATTAAAAAATATCAGAGAAAATTCAATCTCAGTTATAGCTATGAGATAGTTCGATATTTAACTATCCCTAGGCTAATATTAAAAAATATCAGAGAAAATTCAATTTCAGTTATAGCTATGAGATAGTTTGATATTTAACTATCCCTTAGCTAATATTGAAACAATATCAGAGAAAATTCAATCTCAGTTATAGCTATGAGATAGTTCAAGATTTAACTATCCCTTGGCTATTATTAAAAAACATCAGAGAAAATTCAATCTCAGTTATAGCTATGAGATAGTTCGAGATTTAACTACTACTTAGCTAATATTAAAACAATATCAGAGAAAATTCAATCTCAGTTATAGCTATGAGATAGTTGGAGATTTAACTATTACTTAGCTAATATTAAAAAAATATCAGAGAAAATTCAATCCCATTTTTAGCTGTGAGATAGTTCAAGATTTAACTATCCCTTGGCTATTATTAAAAAATATCAGAGAAAATTCAATCTCAGTTATAGCTATGAGACAGTTCAAGATTTAACTATATCTTAGCTAATATTAAAACAATATCAGAGAGAATTCAACCTCAGTTATAGCTATGAGATAGTTCAAGATTTAACTATCCCTTGGCTATTATTAAAAAATATCAGAGAAAATTCAATCTCAGTTATAGCTATGAGACAGTTCAAGATTTAACTATATCTTAGCTAATATTAAAACAATGTCAGAGAGAATTCAACCTCAGTTATAGCTATGAGATAGTTCGAGATTTGACTATCACTTAGCAAATATTAAAACAATATCAGAAAGAATTCAATCTCAGTTATAGCTATGAAATAGTTCGAGATTTAACTATCCCTAGGCTAATATTAAAAAATATCTGAGAAAATTCAATCTCAGTTATAGCTATGAGATAGTTCGATATTTAACTATCCCTAGGCTAATATCAAAAAATATCAGAGAAAATTCAATTTCAGTTATAGCTATGAGATAGTTTGATATTTAACTATCCCTTAGCTAATATTGAAACAATATCAGAGAAAATTCAATCTCAGTTATAGCTATGAGATAGTTCAAGATTTAACTATCCCTTGGCTATTATTAAAAAACATCAGAGAAAATTCAATCTCAGTTATAGCTATGAGATAGTTCGAGATTTAACTACTACTTAGCTAATATTAAAACAATATCAGAGAAAATTCAATCTCAGTTATAGCTATGAGATAGTTGGAGATTTAACTATTGCTTAGCTAATATTAAAAAAACATCAGAGAAAATTCAATCCCATTTTTAGCTGTGAGATAGTTCAAGATTTAACTATCCCTTGGCTATTATTAAAAAATATCAGAGAAAATTCAATCTCAGTTATAGCTATGAGACAGTTCAAGATTTAACTATATCTTAGCTAATATTAAAACAATATCAGAGAGAATCCAACCTCAGTTATAGCTATGAGATAGTTCAAGATTTAACTATCCCTTGGCTATTATTAAAAAATATCAGAGAAAATTCAATCTCAGTTATAGCTATGAGACAGTTCAAGATTTAACTATATCTTAGCTAATATTAAAACAATATCAGAGAGAATTCAACCTCAGTTATAGCTATGAGATAGTTCGAGATTTGACTATCACTTAGCAAATATTAAAACAATATCAGAGAGAATTCAATCTCAGTTATAGCTATGAAATAGTTCGAGATTTAACTATCCCTAGGCTAATATTAAAAAATATCAGAGAAAATTCAATCTCAGTTATAGCTATGAAATAGTTCGAGATTTAACTATCCCTAGGCTAATATTAAAAAATATCAGAGAAAATTCAATCTCAGTTATAGCTATGAGATAGTTCGATATTTAACTATCCCTAGGCTAATATTAAAAAATATCAGAGAAAATTCAATTTCAGTTATAGCTATGAGATAGTTTGATATTTAACTATCCCTTAGCTAATATTGAAACAATATCAGAGAAAATTCAATCTCAGTTATAGCTATGAGATAGTTCAAGATTTAACTATCCCTTGGCTATTATTAAAAAACATCAGAGAAAATTCAATCTCAGTTATAGCTATGAGATAGTTCGAGATTTAACTACTACTTAGCTAATATTAAAACAATATCAGAGAAAATTCAATCTCAGTTATAGCTATGAGATAGTTGGAGATTTAACTATTACTTAGCTAATATTAAAAAAATATCAGAGAAAATTCAATCCCATTTTTAGCTGTGAGATAGTTCAAGATTTAACTATCCCTTGGCTATTATTAAAAAATATCAGAGAAAATTCAATCTCAGTTATAGCTATGAGACAGTTCAAGATTTAACTATATCTTAGCTAATATTAAAACAATATCAGAGAGAATTCAACCTCAGTTATAGCTATGAGATAGTTCAAGATTTAACTATCCCTTGGCTATTATTAAAAAATATCAGAGAAAATTCAATCTCAGTTATAGCTATGAGACAGTTCAAGATTTAACTATATCTTAGCTAATATTAAAACAATATCAGAGAGAATTCAACCTCAGTTATAGCTATGAGATAGTTCAAGATTTAACTATCCCTTGGCTATTATTAAAACAATATCAGAGAAAATTCAATCTCAGTTATAGCTATGAGATAGTTGGAGATTTAACTATTACTTAGCTAATATTAAAAAAATATCAGAGAAAATTCAATCCCATTTTTAGCTATGAGATAGTTCAAGATTTAACTATCCCTTGGCTATTATTAAAAAATATCAGAGAAAATTCAATCTCAGTTATAGCTATGAGACAGTTCAAGATTTAACTATATCTTAGCTAATATTAAAACAATATCAGAGAGAATTCAACCTCAGTTATAGCTAAGAGATAGTTCAAGACTTAACTATATCTTAGCTAATATTAAAACAATGTCAGAGAGAATTCAACCTCAGTTATAGCTATGAGATAGTTCGAGATTTGACTATCACTTAGCAAATATTAAAACAATATCAGAGAGAATTCAATCTCAGTTATAGCTATGAAATAGTTCGAGATTTAACTATCCCTAGGCTAATATTAAAAAATATCAGAGAAAATTCAATCTCAGTTATAGCTATGAGATAGTTCGATATTTAACTATCCCTAGGCTAATATTAAAAAATATCAGAGAAAATTCAATTTCAGTTATAGCTATGAGATAGTTTGATATTTAACTATCCCTTAGCTAATATTGAAACAATATCAGAGAAAATTCAATCTCAGTTATAGCTATGAGATAGTTCGAGATTTAACTATTACTTAGCTAATATTAAAAAAATATCAGAGAAAATTCAATCTCATTTTTAGCTATGAGATAGTTCAAGATTTAACTATCCCTTGGCTATTATTAAAAAATATCAGAGAAAATTCAATCTCAGTTATAGCTATGAGATAGTTCAAGATTTAACTATCCCTTAGCTAATATTAAAACAACATCAGAGAAAATTCAATCTCAGTTTTAGCTATGAGATAATTCGAGATTTGACTATCACTTAGCTAATATTAAACAATATCAGAGAGAATTCAACCTCAGTTATAGCTATGAGATAGTTCGAGATTTGACTATCACTTAGCAAATATTAAAACAATATCAGAGAGAATTCAATCTCAGTTATAGCTATGAAATAGTTCGAGATTTAACTATCCCTAGGCTAATATTAAAAAATATCAGAGAAAATTCAATCTCAGTTATAGCTATGAGATAGTTCGAGATTTAACTATATCTTAGCTAATATTAAAACAATATCAGAGAGAATTCAACTTAGTTATAGCTATGAGATAGTTCGAGATTTGACTATCACTTAGCAAATATTAAAACAATATCAGAGAGAATTCAATCTCAGTTATAGCTATGAGATAGTTCGAGATTTAATTATCCCTTAGCAAATATTAAACAATATCAGAGAGAATTCAATCTCAGTTATAGCTATGAGATAGTTCGAGATTTAACTATTACTAAGCTAATATTAAAAAAATATCAGAAAATTCAATCCCATTTTTAGCTGTGAGATAGTTCAAGATTTAACTATCCCTTGGCTATTATTAAAACAATATCAGAGAAAATTCAATCTCAGTTATAGCTATGAGACAGTTCAAGATTTAACTATATCTTAGCTAATATTAAAACAATATCAGAGAAAATTCAACCTCAGTTATAGCTATGAGATAGTTCGAGATTTAACTAGTTGGAGATTTAACTATTACTTAGCTAATATTAAAAAAATATCAGAGAAAATTCAATCCCATTTTTAGCTATGAGATAGTTCAAGATTTAACTATCCCTTGGCTATTATTAAAAAATATCAGAGAAAATTCAATCTCAGTTATAGCTATGAGACAGTTCAAGATTTAACTATATCTTAGCTAATATTAAAACAATATCAGAGAGAATTCAACCTCAGTTATAGCTATGAGATAGTTCGAGATTTGACTATCACTTAGCAAATATTAAAACAATATCAGAGAGAATTCAATCTCAGTTATAGCTATGAGATAGTTCGAGATTTAACTATTACTTAGCTAATATTAAAACAATATCAGAGAGAATTCAATCTCAGTTATAGCTATGAGATAGTTCGAGGTTTAATTATCCCTTAGCAAATATTAAACAATATCAGAGAGAATTCAATATCAGTTATAGCTATGAGATAGTTCGAGATTTAATTATCCCTTAGCAAATATTAAACAATATCAGAGAAAATTCAACCTCAGTTATAGCTATGAGATAGTTCGAGATTTAACTACTACTTAGCTAATATTAAAACAATATCAGAGAAAATTCAATCTCAGTTATAGCTATGAGATAGTTGGAGATTTAACTATTACTTAGCTAATATTAAAAAAATATCAGAGAAAATTCAATCCCATTTTTAGCTGTGAGATAGTTCAAGATTTAACTATCCCTTGGCTATTATTAAAAAAATATCAGAGAAAATTCAATCTCAGTTATAGCTATGAGACAGTTCAAGATTTAACTATATCTTAGCTAATATTAAAACAATATCAGAGAGAATTCAACCTCAGTTATAGCTATGAGATAGTTCAAGATTTAACTATCCCTTGGCTATTATTAAAAAATATCAGAGAAAATTCAATCTCAGTTATAGCTATGAGACAGTTCAAGATTTAACTATATCTTAGCTAATATTAAAACAATATCAGAGAGAATTCAACCTCAGTTATAGCTATGAGATAGTTCGAGATTTGACTATCACTTAGCAAATATTAAAACAATATCAGAGAGAATTCAATCTCAGTTATAGCTATGAAATAGTTCGAGATTTAACTATCCCTAGGCTAATATTAAAAAATATCAGAGAAAATTCAATCTCAGTTATAGCTATGAGATAGTTCGATATTTAACTATCCCTAGGCTAATATTAAAAAATATCAGAGAAAATTCAATTTCAGTTATAGCTATGAGATAGTTTGATATTTAACTATCCCTTAGCTAATATTGAAACAATATCAGAGAAAATTCAATCTCAGTTATAGCTATGAGATAGTTCAAGATTTAACTATCCCTTGGCTATTATTAAAAAACATCAGAGAAAATTCAATCTCAGTTATAGCTATGAGATAGTTCGAGATTTAACTACTACTTAGCTAATATTAAAACAATATCAGAGAAAATTCAATCTCAGTTATAGCTATGAGATAGTTGGAGATATAACTATTACTTAGCTAATATTAAAAAAATATCAGAGAAAATTCAATCCCATTTTTAGCTGTGAGATAGTTCAAGATTTAACTATCCCTTGGCTATTATTAAAAAATATCAGAGAAAATTCAATCTCAGTTATAGCTATGAGACAGTTCAAGATTTAACTATATCTTAGCTAATATTAAAACAATATCAGAGAGAATTCAACCTCAGTTATAGCTATGAGATAGTTCAAGATTTAACTATCCCTTGGCTATTATTAAAAAATATCAGAGAAAATTCAATCTCAGTTATAGCTATGAGACAGTTCAAGATTTAACTATATCTTAGCTAATATTAAAACAATATCAGAGAGAATTCAACCTCAGTTATAGCTATGAGATAGTTCGAGATTTGACTATCACTTAGCAAATATTAAAACAATATCAGAGAGAATTCAATCTCAGTTATAGCTATGAAATAGTTCGAGATTTAACTATCCCTAGGCTAATATTAAAAAATATCAGAGAAAATTCAATCTCAGTTATAGCTATGAGATAGTTCGATATTTAACTATCCCTAGGCTAATATTAAAAAATATCAGAGAAAATTCAATTTCAGTTATAGCTATGAGATAGTTTGATATTTAACTATCCCTTAGCTAATATTGAAACAATATCAGAGAAAATTCAATCTCAGTTATAGCTATGAGATACTTCGAGATTTAACTATTACTTAGCTAATATTAAAAAAATATCAGAGAAAATTCAATCTCATTTTTAGCTATGAGATAGTTCAAGATTTAACTATCCCTTGGCTATTATTAAAAAATATCAGAGAAAATTCAATCTCAGTTATAGCTATGAGATAGTTCAAGATTTAACTATCCCTTAGCTAATATTAAAACAACATCAGAGAAAATTCAATCTCAGTTTTAGCTATGAGATAATTCGAGATTTGACTATCACTTAGCTAATATTAAACAATATCAGAGAGAATTCAACCTCAGTTATAGCTATGAGATAGTTCGAGATTTGACTATCACTTAGCAAATATTAAAACAATATCAGAGAGAATTCAATCTCAGTTATAGCTATGAAATAGTTCGAGATTTAACTATCCCTAGGCTAATATTAAAAAAATATCAGAGAAAATTCAATCTCAGTTATAGCTATGAGATAGTTCGAGATTTAACTATATCTTAGCTAATATTAAAACAATATCAGAGAGAATTCAACTTAGTTATAGCTATGAGATAGTTCGAGATTTGACTATCACTTAGCAAATATTAAAACAATATCAGAGAGAATTCAATCTCAGTTATAGCTATGAGATAGTTCGAGATTTAATTATCCCTTAGCAAATATTAAACAATATCAGAGAGAATTCAATCTCAGTTATAGCTATGAGATAGTTCGAGATTTAACTATTACTAAGCTAATATTAAAAAAATATCAGAGAAAATTCAATCTCAGTTATAGCTATGAGATAGTTCAAGATTTAACTATCCCTTGGCTATTATTAAAACAATATCAGAGAGAATTCAACCTCAGTTATAGCTATGAGATAGTTCGAGATTTAACTATCCCTTAGCTAATATTAAAACAATATCAGAGAGAATTCAACCTCAGTTATTGCTATGAGACAGTTCAAGGTGTAACGGATTTTTCAATGTCATATTGGTTAGTTTAAACATATTTTATTTGTACAATGAACAAACAGGATCAGACACAAGTAATACATACTTATGAAGTCTTCTCCGTTTAAAATATGATACAAGTAATATATGGACATGGTGACATAACATGAATTACATTCAAAGAAAGAATCAATTATACAAAAAAATATACATAAACAGAACAATGACAGGAAAAAGGATAAGGAATGAAAGAATAGTAGAAGAATTGATGACGCTTCGTGTGTTGTCGCTAGATGATATGTTTACTCTTTTAAATATTGGTTTTGACACTGAGGAGGGCCATTAGTTGGTCGAATGAAACATCATTAATTATAATTGCATAATCCCCTAGACTTGTATATTATTATTTGGTATGCTGTATCGTAATGTTTGTCGAACCGATAGTAGGCCTTCCTTTAGTCTCTCTCTTGTATTGTTTCTGTATACTCTCGACTGTTTACCTCCTATTGATGCCGTCAATACAAATTATTTACTTAATTTAATTATTATATGTAGCTATTTACGTATTTGAGCGTGCACTGAAACATACGACTAAATGGCGAATAACTAGGCATTAATTGTGCCAAGTTATGCGAAATTATTCAAATAAATAGTCTTAAACTGTGGAAATAGAATAGGCCAATAATGACGTAATTTTTACTTCTAAGGGTATAATACGGAGGGCTGTTTATTAACGGAGAAGTGAGTTTTTAGTGGCTGCAATATACGCCTACTCGGTTTCGAAATTCTAAAGTCCTTCATTGTACAAGGAGCGTGGCGATATCGGAACACATTTCGCTTTGGTCCACAGTCAGGCTTTCTGTATTATAACCTGACCCCCGCCTCCCAAACGTTAGGGTGTGTTTATAATATTCTTGAGTGCACAAATTGGTTATACATGTATTTACATCGTCAGTATGATCCACCCATGGTTCCATTAGTACGTACATCACCCATGAAAAATTTCGTTTTATAAATATCCAGCAGATCCGATCAGAAGGTCGGTTACCAACGACCCTTGTGCCATCGTGCTTATCAACACAATTTAGACAATTTGAGCTGCTTGGCGAAACATCGATTTAATTTGCTACAAAATATGACTTTTTGTTTCTTCCAAAGATAAAAATGTGAATGACCCAAAGGTACCCAATAAATAAACCTTGAGTTACCGACGAAAACATTTACGCAAACAAAATATTGTTTTATAATATGAAATTCTTGCGTAGCTCTACATTTGACAAAAAAATCTAATGTAATTCATTTACAACATAATATATTTGTCATAATTTAACACTCTATCATAGTAAATAACTTGAATAAACCAGGGATGACTGTATGAATAAAGGGTGGTGTTATTTAAAATACACAGCGCCATGTAGCCGTGGTTTATATATACAGTTTTTCTTTTCTTATAATTGTTTATACAAAACAAAATACTTTTTTATCAGTTTAGCTTGTTAAAAACATGCACATTTACTTGCAATAAACGAGTATAACAGTATATCAATATTCATTCAGAAATTTAAACAATTGACGTGTAATTTTTCATAATTCATGCATATATTTTCAATTCAAGGATAAATATCACTCAAATGACATTAATGGCCAGTCATTTGTGATAAATAGGTGTGGGGGTGGATGGGTTGGTGAGGCCGGGTGTACATGAGTCGGTGAAATCCTCTATTGATCCCCCATTAGAATCCTTTGTATATAAAGATCGAAACACAAATGGCTGCATCTCGTGTACATAAAATTGAAAGGCTATGTTAATTACTAACTTCCTCTAAATAATTACAGACATTAAAATATATCGATAAGTTCTTGAAAAATAATTTGTTCCCTTTGTGTTCAGTTCAGTATTTTACATTATTCGTTTTTATTATTTACACGCGAAAGTGTTGTTTATTTTGTCCCTTTGTTGGTTTGTTTACTAAATCAAAAATGTCTCTTAATTGAAGTTTAATTCAAGTTAAATATTCCCAACGATAAGATTTGGTCTGGCGTCTTGTCTCTGTCAGTCATGTACATCAATGACAGACAATAAGTTGGTCTACCATTGGAGAAATTCTGAAATTCCGTAATTTATCGTATAATATACGGTTATTAAAGGTTGTTCTGAATCAAAACTATCCAATACATGCTACACGAGGTTTAGTTTTTTACAATTAATTTATTAAGCTGAATAAGTTCAGTAGATTTAGTAGAGATTTCTTCAAAAGTACTAAAATATTGCTCAGTTGTACGTAGTGTTGAAATATTGCTGTGTTGTATATTGTCCTTAAATATTGCTCAGATGTATAGTGTTCAAATATTGCACAGTTGTATATAGTACCCAAATATTGCACAGTTGTATATAGTACCCAAATATTGCTCTGTTGTATATAGTACTAAAATATTGCTCGGTTGGTTACATAAAAAATAAAGAACACTTAATTTGGTGAACATGTATTTGTGTTCTTAACATCAAGATGAAACCCATTATATATCTGAAGAAAATGAAAAAAATATACCTTTGAAGTGAACATTTTAACATGTTATTCACATAAAGATGGTGTTTCAGCAATTTTTAATCTATATAATAGCCTCCAGCTTTTATTGGGGGAGAAAGCCGAAGTACTAAGAGAAAACCCCAGACGTGCGGTAGGAAAACTGGCAATCCTTGTCAATTAAGATTAGAGTCGATTGCACCCATCCTCACAAGTCAGGGTTTCTGTGTTCACGACAGATGTGGAGACCCTGACTTGTGAGGATGGATTGCACCCTGTCCGCAGCGAAGTTCGAACTCTCTCTCAACCTCAGTGTTGACAGACCACGTGATAAATAGTAGATTACTAGCTACCTTAACCACTTAGCCAACGAGGGTTCCTTTAACCGAAGGTATTGGATGTGCTTATAAATGGAGAAAAATTAACTGTAGTTTTTCTTAAGGATGATCGCTGGTCAATTTTTGAGAGATTTCTGTCAGATTTTCAGAATCCTCTAGATTTTACCATTAAAATAGGGATAATTTTTTTGCCCAGCAACCCCTTATTTTCTTTTTATAATAGGGTATATTGGGTCATTTAAAGCTAATTTACAAAGTTTTATAAATTTCGTGTTATTTTTTCATAGGTTTTTACACTAAAACATGTCCAATACTAAACCTATGAAAAAGTCAGAGAAAGCTTTTTCCCGCCAAATTTTGGATGCTTATTATCTCGAAAAAGAGTTCAGCAACCTATGAATTTTTTAAGCTTATTTTCTACCTTTAACTATGGTCTATTTATCAAATATATAAATTTAGATACCTTGTTATTTTCAACATGACCAGCGAACATCCTTAACATTAAATTGTTTTTGACAAATAAAGAATATTCCCTCTCTTTGTGGTGAACATCAGATTAAGTTATCAACATTAACGAAGAATCCAATGAATGTCTGATTGTCTGAAAAATCATGACATGACATGATTGGTCAGGTACATGAAAAAAGCATCGCGATGCTTTTTATTTCATGCACGATGTTTTTTCATCGCGATGCTTTTAACAAGTATCGCGAAAGAGAAAATCAAGCCGATAGAAACATCACAATTGTGACACGACCGGTCAGGTACATGAAAAAAGCAAGCCGATGCTTTTCAAAAGTGAGCCGATACTTTTTACAATATGCATAACGTTTTTTCCATCGCGATGCTTTTAAAAAGTATCGCGATAAAAAAATGCAAGCCGATAGAAACGTCACAATTGGGAAATGAACGGCCACTGATACTAAATCCTTGCATACCACTGTCCTAATTACTAAGCTTTTTAAGCTTGAAGGCCACACCAAACCCCTGCATGCCACTGTCTTATGTATCTAAGCTTGAAGGCCACACCAAACCCCTGCATGCCACTGTCTTATGTATCTAAGCTTGAAGGCCACAACAAACCCCTGCATGCCACTGTCTTATGTATCTATGCTTGAAGACCACACCAAACCCCTGCATGCCACTGTCTTATGTATCTATGCTTGAAGCCCACACCAAACCCCTGCAAGCCACTGTCTTATGTATCTACGCTTGAAGGCCACACCAAACCCCTGCATTCCACTGTCTTATGTATCTAAGCTTGAAGGCCACACCAAACCCCTGCATGCCACTGTCTTATGTATCTATGCTTGAAGGCCACACCAAACCCCTGCATGCCACTGTCTTATGTATCTAAGCTTGAAGGCCACAACAAACCCCTGCATGCCACTGTCTTATGTATCTATGCTTGAAGGCCACACCAAACCCCTGCATGCCACTGTCTTATGTATCTATGCTTGAAGGACACACCAAACCCCTGCATGCCACTGTCTTATGTATCTATGCTTGAAGCCCACACCAAACCCCTGCAAGCCACTGTCTTATGTATCTACGCTTGAAGGCCACACCAAACCCCTGCATTCCACTGTCTTATGTATCTAAGCTTGAAGGCCACACCAAACCCCTGCATGCCACTGTCTTATGTATCTAAGCTTGAAGGCCTCACCAAACCCCTGCATGCCACTGTCTTATGTATCCCAGCTTGAAGGCCACAACAAACCCCTGCAAGCCACTGTCTTATGTATCTATGCTTGAAGGCCACACCAAACCCCTGCATGCCACTGTCTTATGTATCTAAGCTTGAAGGCCACACCAAACCCCTGCAAGCCACTGTCTTATGTATCTATGCTTGAAGGCCACAACAAACCCCTGCATGCCACTGTCTTATGTATCTATGCTTGAAGGCCACACCAAACCCCTGCATGCCACTGTCTTATGTATCTAAGCTTGAAGGCCACACCAAACCCCTGCATGCCACTGTCTTATGTATCTATGCTTGAAGGCCACACCAAACCCCTGCATGCCACTGTCTTATGTATCTAAGCTTATACAGCAATACTATGTACATTGGAAGATGTGACTGTCATGTTTATAACAGAACTTGGGGCAACTCTAAAATGGATGTGTAAAGAATTTAAAGAAATTGAAAACAAATGTAGGTTAGCTTGTCTCATCTGTAGATGGAACTGGTTGTAAGAAATAACTAATCATATATGAAGTCTTACACTATTTAAACTTGCATTGTTGCAATTTAAATTATGCTCTAATTAAGAGACAAGCAAAAAAACAAACAAGAAAACTGGTGTCATTCATCAGTCACAATTATAACTGACTGTAATGATACACCTTATACATACAGCACCAAACTAAATGCTTATTATTTCGCTGGCATGATCAAAATGACAAGCACTAATACTGCAACTGAATTGTTTTATTTAGCATCAACTGTGCCTTAACAAATGAACAAAAATGTTGATTAATGGAATAGAAATACTAACAACACAACCCTTCATTAACACTATAACATGACGATCACATGATAATCACATGATGTTACCTTGACAAAATTATATACCATGTAATATTACAAATTATAACAATTATGTAACCTTACAAAACAAAAATCATGTGATCATTTAAAGCTTACATGAAAGGTCACATGATTTAACAATACAAACAAACCAAATCATGTCACCATAAATTTGAACTTCGCTAAAAATTAAGTCACATGATAAAAAGAAACCCAGACAATCATGTATTGAGTAATGCTTCAAGAATTTCAAATGATTTAACAATACAAACAAAAATAAATCACATAGTTTTTTAACAAATACCTAAACACAAAAACAAATCACATGATTAGTACAACTAAATATAGAACAAATCACATGATTAGTACACCTAAATATAGAACAAATCACATGATTAGTACACCTTAATATAGAACAAATCACATGATTATTAGTAGTCAGCTAATAAGACCACCAATCTCTTGCAGTAAATATTCATAGAAACAAATAACAGAACTGTTTCTAAACAGATGAAAGGCATATTTTAGATGTAAGAATAATGCCCAATGATTGAACAAGGTTAGCAGGTAATAGATTAATGTACAAGGTCAACTTCTTATTGAGATTGACACTCGCTCACTCCTCGTACTAATGGCATATTTAGAAGTGTCCTCATATTTGAAGGATTAGGTAGAATTGGTGGCCACGACACCACAATTTCAAATTATATGTAGTATCAGAAACTGCAGACATGATTACACAATTTATAATTGAACAAGTGTGGACCGAAAGCTAATGCTCATTAGTGATACCCCCATCTTTACAAAAATTTTGCATGTGTAAAAATCTAAGAATTAGGTAAACAGCAAGTAGATGACCAAGGAGCATTAAAATTGCTATACACCATATGGTACTATAGGATAACAAAATACACCATATAGTACTATAGGATAACCCAATACACCATATGGTACTATAGGATAACCCAATACACCATATGGTACTATAGGATGAAGCAATACACCATATGGTACTATAGGATATACCAATATGCAAAATATCAGGCTTAGAAAACTGTGACAGAAATTTGTGTTATGGAAGAAAGAATGGATGGACAAGGGTAAAACAGTATACCCCCTCTTCTTCCAAGTGGGGGTATAACTTTGAAGCAGGGTATAAAAAGATGAGTTAATATATCACTTACTTTGTCTTAATTTACAGCTGTTTATGTCAGGTAAATTCTTAATTTTAATATGTGACATAGGGGCCATAACTCAATTTTGTTACTAAATTCAATAATATTGTTTAGATCATTCAGTAGTTTCTACTTGAAAAAGAAATTTTAACAGTAAAAGTATACAAAGAAAATTGACTGCTCTGCTCTATGTGCTATTTCCGAGTCCAATGGAAAGCAAAATCGATACATTCTTGTATAAAAATTATTGTACTGTTTGATTCTTTTTCAACAATGAGGAGGACTGTCATAGATTGTCATAGATTCCATGTACATGTGAAGTCTTGAATCACTTTAAAGAATACCAACATTTTGTATTAACATGATATGAGTACATGCAACTATGTACATAGGTATGACTTTTTTCTGCATAAATGAAAAGATTGCAAAGCGAGTAAATTGCACATACAACAAAAATAATGTACATGACAATAAACTGACATATAATTAGCCAATTTTAACATGCATTAACAACTAATAAACTGGCTTGTATTATTGGCCTATATTAACATGCATTAACATCCAATAAACTGACTTGTATCATTGTCCAATTTTAATATGCATTAACATCCAATAATTTAATTTGCTTTGTAAACTGAAATCTGATTGGTTAATTCAAATTGAGCAACCCATATTATAAGAAATAACTTGCTTGACCTCTGACCTATTCTTATGCCGTTAAAATTCAAATAGTTCCATGACATCATCGATGTTTTTACTATAAAAATTGTTAGAATTTCTAGTTAAAATTAAATTATAAGGAATATTTCAAATTTCTGAACAGGTTATACGATATAATATGATTTGGGTCTGTTTACACCATTCATAAACTGCTTCGCGGTTTATTAGGCATAAACAGACCCAAACCATATTATATCATATAACCTGTTTAGAAATTTAAAGTATTCCTTAAATAAACTGACTTGTATTATTGCCCGATTTTAACATGCATTAATGTCCAAGTAAATGACTAATATTTGCTAATTTTTACTACATGCATCAACACTAATAAATCTAGTTATATTATTCTCTGATTTTTTTCTACAGATGTTGTGTGAATCAACAGACTATTTCACAATCAATAAAAAAATGTGTGTAGCTACCATGACTGCAGATGTTTTAAATGATACAAACAAATTAGTTTTGGAAACCTGATTTTTATGAGTATTACTGAATTTAAAAATTCTTGAAATATACCTGTATAAATTTGCAATTAAAACCAGCATTAGATTTATTAACATTTATAAATCTGATAAAATTATAACAATATGGCATAAAAATATTCTACAAATATAAAACACTGGATTTACATCAAAACAAGGTCGTGACCAATACTATATGGCACATACAACATGGCACAATAATGCTGACACCAAGCACCAAATAAACCTTCATTACTGAAGAATGCTGATTGTATAAATAATTTTGTTTCACAAATACTCTACCAATGGTCAGCAATTGCTACACAGATCAACTTTGTAATACTAACACAAATTTTGATTTGTGATAATACAACCCTCAAAAATGGTGTGAGGAGTGACATAATCAACAAAGTGCATATTGAAATGGTAATACTGTAGCATGCAAGTGTGGTGGAAAGAACTTCTCTGGAATAATGTAGTCATGAACAATCTTTATGTATTATTGTTAAGACTTTTGAAGAATTAAACATGTTGTCATGGTTATTTTAGTACTACTCTTCAAAAACAAATGGATGGATTTCTCTTTGCATTGATAGTAGCAAGTATGTCAGCTTGCTTGATCAAATACATGACTATTCTAAAATAATTTAGCAATGGACATTTGAGAGCAAAATCCAAGTGGATTATTGGGCACAATATTTAAGGATGTTTATTTGTGCAAAACATTGATAGCTGACTTCAAATACAACAAAGATAAACTGTATATCCCCCCCTTTTTAATTTAATGGCACTTATTTAACTTTCCCCTGCGGCCTTACAGATAAACAGACTAAGTAATAATTCACCCTTAACATGCATATTTGCATCCACTTGGTACAACTTCAGACATTTTAGAAATGAATATCACAAAAAGTACAACAGGTGACTTTTCCTGATACAGAGTTGACAAAGAAGATAAATCATGAGACATTTTGTACTGATGTGAACACCAATGCGCAATGTAAAGTGAGTCCTCACACAGACTGTGTTATGACATTGGTGCTAAGTAAAAAAAACAGCCATGACAATGAAACAGCTGTTTGAGTAAAAAAACAACCATGACAATGAAACAGCTGTTTGAGTAAAAAAACAGCCATGACAATGAAACAGCTGTTGAGTAAAAACAGCCATGACAATGAAACAGCTGTTGAGTTTAAATGTTTTGCACTCAAACATCCACTTTATTTGCACTAAAATGTCCATGATGAAAATAACTGACCCTTTATCAACAAGCACTTTAGATTGTACATGGTACACATAAATATTTTTGGCTATTAAGCAAATAAAACAACATAAAAACAACTCTATTTAAACTCTAAAAACAGAACAGTTCTTCTGCAATAATTTAACAAAGTATATTTTCACATACAGTGGCACAGTATTTAAACTGTTAACAAAACTTATATTTATGTATTTTCTAAAATAATACATAAAGAATAATCAGGTCATCTATAATTAAAAGTAATTTCCGCATTTCTTTATTTTACAACCATAATAACAATGAATTATTACTAGTATCCAGAGAGTAAGACATTTTCACATGTTGCATTGACTGCTCCTGTCTCCTTGGTTTCCAGATCATTATTTCAAGGCTAGGTATAAACAATAACTGTTGCTATTAGTTACAGATGTTTATAATTCTTCACAATCACAATCTGGTGCAATCCATAACTGTCTTCAAGATTTCCAGGCGATATTTACAGCTATTTTTAATATCTCACTCTATAACTTCTTCACAAGGAGCAGCACAGCAAAACATTTGTATTTTCATTTCTTCACACAGAAGCAAAGCAATATTGGCAAATACATGTATTAATTATTTCTTCATGGAGAGTGGCCAGGCAATATTGGCAGCTATCCTTTTGTAAGCAAACACACAATCTTGGTTTTTGGACATAATTTCTGCCTTTAGCACTTGAGGACATTCAATGTCATTCAGCTTAGTTTCTGTAAATCAGGAATGTACATTACACAACTAAATTCTATTTTTTATCATGTAAAGTAATATTTTTTAAAGAAAATGTTTTTCTATGTTATGTTAAATGTACAACATTGACGTTCAATTTGTAGTTTTGTTTAAGAGATTTTTATCAGTCTGGATGCACGAAAATCATATATTTATTATTTATTTTGCTTGGAGTTTTGTCTTTAACTTTAAGTGAAGATCTAATAAGAGAGGAGTTTAATTTTAAGCATTGGCTTTATAAAGTGTTGTTCTGCTTGGTAGATGTCAGTGGCATGTGACAGGAAATTAGACTGAATGAGTATGCCATCAACTGGTAATAGTAACAGTTTGTATTGAACAACTCTGAGTCATGTTCAGGTGGGTCTTTCTATATTTTTTCCATGAAATAGGAATAAAAAAGGATAGAAACAAATAAGCTATGAGGGGAAGTGGAATTTATACGCACAGGAATTCTAAATACTGTTTAATTAACTGTAATACAAAATAAACAAAAATGTAGTCAAGCAAAAAAATTTGTCACATTATTCATATAAGTACAGGTCCATCTGCAATAGGCACATGAATGTATAGTCTTTATAAGATTGCAACAGCATCTGGCAAACATTTGACCCGATTTTAGGCAAATTCATTTATCCATAAGTCTACTTCACCAGATATCATATTATTTACAAAAGGATCATTTAATTAAATATTAAAAATCTGGACAGTAGTAGAATATTTATTATTTAGTATTTGCACTGTATAACTAACATGAAATTAATTATAAATAAATACAATATACTGTCACACTTACCTATGCCCTTTACCAAGAAATAAAGTCCATAGTCCTGTGGGTTCGTTATTTTAAATTTGTGAGCTATCATGGAGCCTAAAAGATAAGTATTTTGTGATAAGCATGACAAGTACAATACTGTTTCAGGCAAGTGGAATCACTCATTTAAACACAGGTGGGATAAGTTAGTTTTTAAGAAAGATGGAAAATCTCAAAGTTTTGAACACAGGTGGGATAATTCTAAATTCTCACTTACGTTTTACACATATTATATAAGGTAAAAATAATTGTTATGGATTTTAAATAATTTTTTAGCTATAGCATGTTGTACAGTTTTAATTGGGGTAGGAAGTCAAAATACCCAATAAAACCCCAGACTTTTTACAGACTGACAATCCTTGCAAATAAGACCTCTGTTATACAGGAAAACTAACAATACTTGACAAATAAGACCTCTGCTATACAGGAAAACTGACAATCCTTGTCAAATAAGACCTCTGCTATACAGGAAAACTGACAATCCTTGTCAAATAAGACCTCTGCTATACAGGAAAACTGACAATCCTTGTCAAATAAAACTTCTGCTATACAGGAAAACTGACAATCCTTGTCAAATAAGACCTCTGCTATACAAGAAAACTGACAATCCTTGTCAAATAAGACCTCTGCTTTACAGGAAAACTGACAATCCTTGTCAAATAAGACCTCTGCTATACAGGAAAACTGACAATCCTTGTCAAATAAGACCTCTGCTATACAGGAAAACTGACAATCCTTGACAAATAAGACCTCTGCTATACAGGAAAACTGACAATCCTTGTCAAATAAGACCTCTGCTATACAGGAAAACTGACAATCCTTGTCAAATAAGACCTCTGCTATACAGGAAAACTGACAATCCTTGTCAAATAAGACCTCTGCTATACAGGAAAACTGACAATCCTTGTCAAATAAGACCTCTGCTACACAAGAAAACTGACAATCATTGTCAAATAAGACCTCTGCTATACAGGAAAACTGACAATCCTTGACAAATAAGACCTCTGCTATACAGGAAAACTGACAATCCTTGTCAAATAAGACCTCTGCTATACAGGAAAACTGACAATCCTTGTCAAATAAGACCACTGCTATACAGGAAAACTGACAATCCTTGTCAAATAAGACCTCTGCTATACAGGAAAACTGACAATCCTTGTCAAATAAGACCTCTGCTATACAGGAAAACTGACAATACTTGACAAATAAGACCTCTGCTATACAGGAAAACTGACAATCCTTGTCAAATAAGACCTCTGCTATACAGGAAAACTGACAATCCTTGTCAAATAAGACCTCTGCTATACAGGAAAACTGACAATCCTTGTCAAATAAGACCTCTGCTATACAGGAAAACTGACAATCCTTGTCAAATAAGACCTCTGCTATACAGGAAAACTGACAATCCTTGTCAAATAAGACCTCTGCTATACAGGAAAACTGACAATCCTTGTCAAATAAGACCTCTGCTATACAGGAAAACTGACAATCCTTGACAAATAAGACCTCTGCTATACAGGAAAACTGACAGTCCTTGTCAAATAAGACCTCTGCTATACAGGAAAACTGACAATCCTTGACAAATAAGACCTCTGCTATACAGGAAAACTGACAATCCTTGTCAAATAAGACCTCTGCTATACAGAAAAACTGACAGTCCTTGTCAAATAAGACCTCTGCTATACAGGAAAACTGACAATCCTTGTCAAATAAGACCTCTGCTATACAGGAAAACTGACAATCCTTGTCAAATAAGACCTCTGCTATACAGGAAAACTGACAATCCTTGTCAAATAAGACCTCTGCTATACAGGAAAACTGACAATCCTTGTCAAATAAGACCTCTGCTATACAGGAAAACTGACAGTCCTTGTCAAATAAGACCTCTGCTATACAGGAAAACTGACAATCCTTGTCACATAAGACCTCTGCTATACAGGAAAACTTACAGTCCTTGTCAAATAAGACCTCTGCTATACAGGAAAACTGACAATCCGTGACAAATAAGACCTCTGCTATACAGGAAAACTGACAATCCTTGTCAAATAAGACCTCTGCTATACAGGAAAACTGACAATCCTTGTCAAATAAGACCTCTGCTATACAGGAAAACTGGCAATCCTTTTCAAATAAGACCTCTGCTATACAGGAAAACTGACAATCCTTGTCAAATAAGACCTCTGCTATACAGGAAAACTGACAATCCTTGTCAAATAAGACCTCTGCTATACAGGAAAACTGACAATCCTTGTCAAATAAGACCTCTGCTTTACAGGAAAACTGACAATCCTTGTCAAATAAGACCTCTGCTATACAGGAAAACTGGCAATCCTTGTCAAATAAGACCTCTGCTATACAGGAAAACTGACAATCCTTGTCAAATAAGACCTCTGCTATACAGGAAAACTGACAATCCTTGTCAAATAAGACCTCTGCTATACTGGAAAACTGACAATCCTTGACAAATAAGACCTCTGCTATACAGGAAAACTGACAATCCTTGTCAAATAAGACCTCTGCTATACAGGAAAACTGACAATCCTTGTCAAATAAGACCTCTGCTATACAGGAAAACTGGCAATCCTTGACAAATAAGACCTCTGCTATACAGGAAAACTGACAATCCTAGTCAAATAAGACCTCTGCTATATAGGAAAACTGACAATCCTTGACAAATAAGACCTCTGCTATATAGGAAAACTAACAATCCTTGTCAAATAAGACCTCTGCTATACAGGAAAACTGACAATCCTTGTCAAATAAGACCTCTGCTATACAGGAAAACTAACAATCCTTGTCAAATAAGACCTCTGCTATACAGGAAAACTGACAATCCTTGTCAAATAAGACCTCTGCTATACAGGGAAACTGACAATCCTTGTCAATAAGACCTCTGCTATACAGGAAAACTAACAATCCTTGCCAAATAAGACCTCTGCTATACAGGAAAACTGACAATCCTTGTCAAATAAGACCTCTGCTATACAGGAAAACTGACAATCCTTGACAAATAAGACCTCTGCTATACAGGAAAACTGACAATCCTAGTCAAATAAGACCTCTGCTATATAGGAAAACTGACAATCCTTGACAAATAAGACCTCTGCTATACAGGAAAACTGACAATCCTAGTCAAATAAGACCTCTGCTATACAGGGAAACTGACAATCCTTGTCAATAAGACCTCTGCTATACAGGAAAACTAACAATCCTTGCCAAATAAGACCTCTGCTATACAGGAAAACTGACAATCCTCGTCAAATAAGACCTCTGCTATACAGGAAAACTGACAATCCTTGACAAATAAGACCTCTGCTATACAGGAAAACTGACAATCCTAGTCAAATAAGACCTCTGCTATATAGGAAAACTGACAATCCTTGACAAATAAGACCTCTGCTATACAGGAAAACTGACAATCCTAGTCAAATAAGACCTCTGCCATACAGGAAAACTGACAATCCTTGACAAATAAGACCTCTGCTATACAGGAAAACTGACAATCCTAGTCAAATAAGACCTCTGCTATACAGGAAAACTGACAATCCTTGTCAAATAAGACCTCTGCTATACAGGAAAACTGACAATCCTAGTAAAATAAGACCTCTGCTATATAGGAAAACTGACAATATTGTCAAATAAGACCTCTGCTATACAGGAAAACTAACAATCCTGGTCAAATACGACCTCTGCTATTCAGGAAAACTGACAATCCTTGTCAAATAAGACCACTGCTATACAGGAAAACTGACAATCCTTGTCAAATAAGACCTCTGCTATACAGGAAAACTGACAATCCTTGTCAAATAAGACCTCTGCTATACAGGAAAACTGACAATACTTGACAAATAAGACCTCTGCTATACAGGAAAACTGACAATCCTTGTCAAATAAGACCTCTGCTATACAGGAAAACTGACAATCCTTGTCAAATAAGACCTCTGCTATACAGGAAAACTGACAATCCTTGTCAAATAAGACCTCTGCTATACAGGAAAACTGACAATCCTTGTCAAATAAGACCTCTGCTATACAGGAAAACTGACAATCCTTGTCAAATAAGACCTCTGCTATACAGGAAAACTGACAATCCTTGTCAAATAAGACCTCTGCTATACAGGAAAACTGACAATCCTTGACAAATAAGACCTCTGCTATACAGGAAAACTGACAGTCCTTGTCAAATAAGACCTCTGCTATACAGGAAAACTGACAATCCTTGACAAATAAGACCTCTGCTATACAGGAAAACTGACAATCCTTGTCAAATAAGACCTCTGCTATACAGGAAAACTGACAGTCCTTGTCAAATAAGACCTCTGCTATACAGGAAAACTGACAATCCTTGTCAAATAAGACCTCTGCTATACAGGAAAACTGACAATCCTTGTCAAATAAGACCTCTGCTATACAGGAAAACTGACAATCCTTGTCAAATAAGACCTCTGCTATACTGGAAAACTGGCAATCCTTTTCAAATAAGACCTCTGCTATACAGGAAAACTGACAATCCTTGTCAAATAAGACCTCTGCTATACAGGAAAACTGACAATCCTTGTCAAATAAGACCTCTGCTATACAGGAAAACTGACAATCCTTGTCAAATAAGACCTCTGCTATACAGGAAAACTGACAATCCTTGTCAAATAAGACCTCTGCTATACAGGAAAACTGACAATCCTTGTCAAAAAAGACCTCTGCTATACAGGAAAACTGACAGTCCTTGTCAAATAAGACCTCTGCTATACAGGAAAACTGACAATCCTTGACAAATAAGACCTCTGCTATACAGGAAAACTGACAGTCCTTGTCAAATAAGACCTCTGCTATACAGGAAAACTGACAATCCTTGTCAAATAAGACCTCTGCTATACAGGAAAACTGACAATCCTTGTCAAATAAGACCTCTGCTATACAGGAAAACTGACAATCCTTGTCAAATAAGACCTCTGCTATACAGGGAAACTGACAATCCTTGTCAATAAGACCTCTGCTATACAGGAAAACTAACAATCCTTGCCAAATAAGACCTCTGCTATACAGGAAAACTGACAATCCTTGTCAAATAAGACCTCTGCTATACAGGAAAACTGACAATCCTTGACAAATAAGACCTCTGCTATACAGGAAAACTGACAATCCTAGTCAAATAAGACCTCTGCTATATAGGAAAACTGACAATCCTTGACAAATAAGACCTCTGCTATACAGGAAAACTGACAGTCCTTGTCAAATAAGACCTCTGCTATACAGGAAAACTGACAATCCTTGACAAATAAGACCTCTGCTATACAGGAAAACTGACAGTCCTTGTCAAATAAGACCTCTGCTATACAGGAAAACTGACAATCCTTGTCAAATAAGACCTCTGCTATACAGGAAAACTGACAATCCTTGTCAAATAAGACCTCTGCTATACAGGAAAACTGACAATCCTTGTCAAATAAGACCTCTGCTATACAGGGAAACTGACAATCCTTGTCAATAAGACCTCTGCTATACAGGAAAACTAACAATCCTTGCCAAATAAGACCTCTGCTATACAGGAAAACTGACAATCCTTGTCAAATAAGACCTCTGCTATACAGGAAAACTGACAATCCTTGACAAATAAGACCTCTGCTATACAGGAAAACTGACAATCCTAGTCAAATAAGACCTCTGCTATATAGGAAAACTGACAATCCTTGACAAATAAGACCTCTGCTATACAGGAAAACTGACAATCCTAGTCAAATAAGACCTCTGCTATACAGGGAAACTGACAATCCTTGTCAATAAGACCTCTGCTATACAGGAAAACTAACAATCCTTGCCAAATAAGACCTCTGCTATACAGGAAAACTGACAATCCTTGTCAAATAAGACCTCTGCTATACAGGAAAACTGACAATCCTTGACAAATAAGACCTCTGCTATACAGGAAAACTGACAATCCTAGTCAAATAAGACCTCTGCTATATAGGAAAACTGACAATCCTTGACAAATAAGACCTCTGCTATACAGGAAAACTGACAATCCTAGTCAAATAAGACCTCTGCCATACAGGAAAACTGACAATCCTTGACAAATAAGACCTCTGCTATACAGGAAAACTGACAATCCTAGTCAAATAAGACCTCTGCTATACAGGAAAACTGACAATCCTTGTCAAATAAGACCTCTGCTATACAGGAAAACTGACAATCCTAGTAAAATAAGACCTCTGCTATATAGGAAAACTGACAATATTGTCAAATAAGACCTCTGCTATACAGGAAAACTAACAATCCTGGTCAAATAAGACCTCTGCTATTCAGGAAAACTGACAATCCTTGTCAAATAAGACCACTGCTATACAGGAAAACTGACAATCCTTGTCAAATAAGACCTCTGCTATACAGGAAAACTGACAATCCTTGTCAAATAAGACCTCTGCTATACAGGAAAACTGACAATACTTGACAAATAAGACCTCTGCTATACAGGAAAACTGACAATCCTTGTCAAATAAGACCTCTGCTATACAGGAAAACTGACAATCCTTGTCAAATAAGACCTCTGCTATACAGGAAAACTGACAATCCTTGTCAAATAAGACCTCTGCTATACAGGAAAACTGACAATCCTTGTCAAATAAGACCTCTGCTATACAGGAAAACTGACAATCCTTGTCAAATAAGACCTCTGCTATACAGGAAAACTGACAATCCTTGTCAAATAAGACCTCTGCTATACAGGAAAACTGACAATCCTTGACAAATAAGACCTCTGCTATACAGGAAAACTGACAATCCTTGTCAAATAAGACCTCTGCTATACAGGAAAACTGACAATCCTTGACAAATAAGACCTCTGCTATACAGGAAAACTGACAATCCTTGTCAAATAAGACCTCTGCTATACAGGAAAACTGACAGTCCTTGTCAAATAAGACCTCTGCTATACAGGAAAACTGACAATCCTTGTCAAATAAGACCTCTGCTATACAGGAAAACTGACAATCCTTGTCAAATAAGACCTCTGCTATACAGGAAAACTGACAATCCTTGTCAAATAAGACCTCTGCTATACTGGAAAACTGGCAATCCTTTTCAAATAAGACCTCTGCTATACAGGAAAACTGACAATCCTTGTCAAATAAGACCTCTGCTATACAGGAAAACTGACAATCCTTGTCAAATAAGACCTCTGCTATACAGGAAAACTGACAATCCTTGTCAAATAAGACCTCTGCTATACAGGAAAACTGACAATCCTTGTCAAATAAGACCTCTGCTATACAGGAAAACTGACAATCCTTGTCAAATAAGACCTCTGCTATACAGGAAAACTGACAGTCCTTGTCAAATAAGACCTCTGCTATACAGGAAAACTGACAATCCTTGTCACATAAGACCTCTGCTATACAGGAAAACTGACAGTCCTTGTCAAATAAGACCTCTGCTATACAGGAAAACTGACAATCCTTGTCAAATAAGACCTCTGCTATACAGGAAAACTGACAATCCTTGTCAAATAAGACCTCTGCTATACAGGAAAACTGACAATCCTTGACAAATAAGACCTCTGCTATACAGGAAAACTGACAATCCTTGTCAAATAAGACCTCTGCTATACAGGAAAACTGACAATCCTTGTCAAATAAGACCTCTGCTATACAGGAAAACTGGCAATCCTTTTCAAATAAGACCTCTGCTATACAGGAAAACTGACAATCCTTGTCAAATAAGACCTCTGCTCTGCAGGAAAACTGACAATCCTTGTCAAATAAGACCTCTGCTATACAGGAAAACTGACAATCCTTGTCAAATAAGACCTCTGCTATACAGGAAAACTGACAATCCTTGTCAAATAAGACCTCTGCTATACAGGAAAACTGGCAATCCTTGTCAAATAAGACCTCTGCTATACAGGAAAACTGACAATCCTTGTCAAATAAGACCTCTGCTATACAGGAAAACTGACAATCCTTGTCAAATAAGACCTCTGCTATACTGGAAAACTGACAATCCTTGACAAATAAGACCTCTGCTATACAGGAAAACTGACAATCCTTGTCAAATAAGACCTCTGTTATACAGGAAAACTGACAATCCTTGTCAAATAAGACCTCTGCTATACAGGAAAACTGGCAATCCTTGACAAATAAGACCTCTGCTATACAGGAAAGCTGACAATCCTAGTCAAATAAGACCTCTGCTATATAGGAAAACTGACAATCCTTGACAAATAAGACCTCTGCTATATAGGAAAACTAACAATCCTTGTCAAATAAGACCTCTGCTATACAGGAAAACTGACAATCCTTGTCAAATAAGACCTCTGCTATACAGGAAAACTAACAATCCTTGTCAAATAAGACCTCTGCTATACAGGAAAACTGACAATCCTAGTCAAATAAGACCTCTGCTATATAGGAAAACTGGCAATCCTTGTCAAATAAGACCTCTGCTATACAGGAAAAGTGACAATCCTTGTCAAATAAGACCTCTGCTATACAGGAAAACTGACAATCCTTGACAAATAAGACCTCTGCTATATAGGAAAACTGACAATCCTAGTCAAATAAGACCTCTGCTATACAGGAAAACTGACAATCCTTGTCAAATAAGACCTCTGCTATACAGGGAAACTGACAATCCTTGTCAATAAGACCTCTGCTATACAGGAAAACTAACAATCCTTGCCAAATAAGACCTCTGCTATACAGGAAAACTGACAATCTTTGTCAAATAAGACCTCTGCTATACAGGAAAACTGACAATCCTTGACAAATAAGACCTCTGCTATACAGGAAAACTGACAATCCTAGTCAAATAAGACCTCTGCTATATAGGAAAACTGACAATCCTTGACAAATAAGACCTCTGCTATACAGGAAAACTGACAATCCTAGTCAAATAAGACCTCTGCCATACAGGAAAACTGACAATCCTTGACAAATAAGACCTCTGCTATACAGGAAAACTGACAATCCTAGTCAAATAAGACCTCTGCTATACAGGAAAACTGACAATCCTTGTCAAATAAGACCTCTGCTATACAGGAAAACTGACAATCCTAGTAAAATAAGACCTCTGTTATATAGGAAAACTGACAATATTGTCAAATAAGACCTCTGCTATACAGGAAAACTAACAATCCTGGTCAAATAAGACCTCTGCTATTCAGGAAAACTAACAATCCTTGCCAAATAAGACCTCTGCTATACAGGAAAACTGACAATCCTTGTCAAATAAGACCTCTGCTATACAGGAAAACTAACAATCCTTGCCAAATACGACCTCTGCTATACAGGAAAACTAACAATCCTTGTCAAATAAGACCTCTGCTGTACAGGAAAACTAACAATCCTTGTCAAATAAGACCCCTTCTATACAGGAAAACTAACAATCCTTGCCAAATACGACCTCTGCTATACAGGAAAACTAACAATCCTTGTCAAATAAGACCTCTGCTGTACAGGAAAACTAACAATCCTTGTTAAATAAGACCCCTTCTATACAGGAAAACTAACAATCCTTGTCAAATAAGACCTCTGCTATACTTACAAACATCTCTGGTGTTCATATTGGGTCTGACTGGCAATGTCTTCCATATAATGGAGTCTCTGAGCTCATCTGGAATAGCTATCTTCAGAAAACCTTGCATGTCACTGATACTGGGTAACCGACTCTGTAATTAATGTCACCAAGTTATCATATTATTCTGTTGTGTCTAGGAATATGATCTGGTTATGAATCAACAGTAAGTAACAATGCATTCTGTGATATTTTTTTCTTCCCTTATTTTTCCTTTCTAGTTGTGATCAATTGTTTATTAACAATCAGTAATTTTGACAATCAAATAAGCTTAAATTTGGCCATAGCTCTTGTCTCTGTATAATAAGCAATTGAAGATGAATAAACATGAAATTGACCAAGTTTATAGCTTATATTGCTACAGGGAAATTATTGATCATAATATATGTTGAGATATACTGCCAAGAGCTGTCAAAAATACATAGTAGTACAACTGTTAACCATACCTCATGTTGAGAGGTAGAGTTCCAAAAGCAGGCTACAATTATTAATCATCTTAAGAGGTATACCTCAATCCATACCTCATGTTTAGGTATACTGCTACAATCAGGCAACAATTATTAATCAGTATGCCACAAGCAGGCCACAATTATAAACCATACCTCATGCTGAGGTATGCTAGAAGCAGACCACAATTGTAAACCATACCCCATGCTGAGGTATGCTACAAGCAGGCCACAATTATAAACCATACCTTATGTTTATGTATGCAGCTACAACCAGGCAATGATTATTTATCATACCTAACATTGAGGTATGCCACAAGCAGGCCACAATTATAAACCATACCTCATGCTAAGGTATGCCACAAGCAGGCCACAATTATAAACCATACCTTACACTGAGGTATGCCACAAGCAGGCCACAATTATAAACCATACCTCATGCTAAGGTATGCCACAAGCAGGCCACAATTATAAACCATACCTTACACTGAGGTATGCCACAAGCAGGCCACAATTATAAACCATACCTCATGCTAAGGTATGCCACAAGCAGGCCACAATTATAAACCATACCTCATGCTAAGGTATGCCACAAGCAGGCCACAATTATACACCATACCTCATGTTGAGGTATGCTGCAAGCAGGCCACAATTATAAACCATACCTTACACTGAGATATGCCACAAGCAGGCCACAATTATAAACCATACCTTACACTGAGGTATGCCACAAGCAGGCCACAATTATAAACCATACCTTACACTGAGGTATGTCACAAGCAGGCCACAATTATAAACCATACCTTACACTGAGGCATGTCACAAGCAGGCCACAATTATTAACTATACCTCATGTTGAGTATTCTTTGCCTCCTGTAATTCTTGGAAGTTTTTGAGAACTAATACAGCACTGTTTAGTGACGTTAGATAGTATCCACCTTCCGTGTTCATTATTGCAGGGTTTATCAGGTCCCACATGTAGTCAGCCTCAATTTCAGCAGCAACTATCCCACAATGCACTACTACATATATCAACATTGGCAAGAAATCTGAAAGCATAACAAATTTTATAAAAATAAAAATATTTAAGAAATAATTTATGGATGCCCAAGTTTTATTGGTTATTTAAATATGGGTAGGCATTATATTCATGAATACTTTGCCACGAGCGTTAGCGTCAATTAAGTGTTAAAACTTGGGCAGCCATAAATTATTTCAAATCTGATATGAAAATAAAGAAATTTTAAATTTCGCGCCTACACAGGTAAACATTTATTTTGGCTCTTCCATCTTTCGGAGACAAATATAAATTAAAAACAAAGTAACATATTTATTAACATTAACAATATAATTTAAAAATCAGAATAAAGAACGACAAATATTGAATGTTTCATCACATGACATCGTGCACGCTACAGAAATGGCGGTGAAGCGAGGTGAGCATGCAGAAAGTTTAAGGTAAGTCCTTGTTTACAATGTTTATGTGAAATGTTCCACCAGTAATATAAGCTTTACTAAAGAGATTCATGTCAGATAATGGGTTGCACGATAAAGTGTTAACTGTAGCGAATTGACAGTCAGATTTTGAGTTTGACCCCGAAGCACATTGTCCAAGAAAATTCGAAACATGGTTAATTATTTTGTAAATATTTCCCTTGTATTCCACTCTCAACCCAATTGGTAGCGGCGATATACGATAGTGTGCCATTGTTTGTTTACGTTTATATTTTTAGCAGACGATGATTCATCATTTGTGTATTTACGCGTGGGAGGGTACTATATTGCTGGAACAGCCATAACAAACACATTGCAATATGTAGGTCAAAAATGTTACAAATTTACACATGTACAAATATGTTGCTAAAACAACATAATCGTGTTTATTTTGATGTATGGAGCTGTGAAAGTCGAAATATACAACAAATGCTGTAGTTTGACATATTTATTTATGAAAAGAAGGTTAAAAAAAAGTGCCGCTATACGCATGCAGCACGATATTTTGTTGAATATTTAAATGGAAGTTTATTTCCAAAGCGTTTGAAGGACGTTATATTAGAATATTATGTAATAACAAAGTGTAGACAGCGTTCAGCCATTATTTGCTTCAGTTACAAGAATTTTAGTTGACTGGCAGCTCATTTAAGTAAAACTATCAAGACTTTTGAACTAAACTGTGCTACATGTTTGTTTCAAGTATAAATATATGGTCATTTGTAAAAAGTTATACCACTTCTACTCTAAACTGACATATTTCTTGTAGGATCAAATGTAAACAGCTCTTAAATTTGGCTTAATCTGAAATTATCACACACTTACAGTTTATAATAAACATATAACTTACCGTCTGCTCCAACAGGTATTGGTCCTTGTAATGTGTTATCACTGTTGGTGTTTAACTGGAGAAAAAACATAATTCTTTATATATTATTTTACAAATCCTGCTCATTTATTCAGTACCCATAACCAAAATTAACAGAATGGGTGACTCTTATCTCTTTAACAATGGAGCTCAATTCCAAAAATAATTAAATAAGAGAGCTAACAAAACATCAACTGTCAATAAATAAGGGAGCTAACTCTATTTCTAAAAATCCTTTCTTTTCTTAATAAATGTCTTCAAAAGAGGGTAAGACTTGTCCATTGATGTCAAGGGAGCTAACCTAATACTAACAAATTAACAGATACAGTGGATTGCCTTTAATAGATGTTTCAACTTCTTTAGGTAAGAGTTATCCTTCTGTAACTTTGTCAAGGGAGCTAACGGTAATACTTGCACATTTATAGATTCACTGACTTGCCTTCAATAGATGTTCTAACTTCTTTAGAGGCGAGTAAACTTTCTGTATCCACGTCAAGGGAGCTAACCTAATACTTACACATTCATAGATACACCGAGTTGCCTTCAATAGATGTTTTAACTTCTTCAAAGGAGAGTAAACTTTCTGTATCTGTGTCAAGGGAGCTAACCTTAGGCTGTTTTCATTTAATTTGTTGGTTTACAGACATCAGCCCCAAAAAATTAGGGTAGGAGGAGGGAAAAAAAATAAATTTAAATTCCAACTTTTCAGTTTTTTTTCAAATTTGAAGTAAATTAATTAGGAGGAAAATAAAAAAAAACTACTGCATATACCATATTTGGTTTTCACAGACAAGCATTTTTCCACTAGTATTGCAATGCTGTGCATCAGTATTGAGCTCATGACATGTGACCATTATAAATTTGGAACCAAAGCTTCCCAGAACGTGGATTGGGGTGGTATCAGGTGTGACAGTCCCATTGGTACATTTGTAGCTTCTGTTCTTATTTCGTCAATCGCCACTTTAAAGTTTTCTAAATGAGTGTTTATGACCTCTCCTACAGATTCATTTGGATAACATTTCATAAATTGTTTATCCGACATAAAAGTATTGTTTGTTACAGTTACTTCCAACTGTAAAAAGACAGACTCCCCCATTTTTCATGTTATTTTAAGTATCTGGTTCCCGATAGTCTGGTTCCTACAAAAAGGTTACCTTCAGATCGGTATTCAGTCTGATTTCCGGTTACTGGTTTACAGTCAAATATTTGTTTATGGGCAACCAGAAATGTAAACAATAAAATTACATTTTATTTTTTTCTGGGGAGAATTGTAAAAAAAGTGGTTGGTGTAAAAAATTTACAGATGAAAAAAACATGTTTATTTTTTTTCACAATCTTAAAATTTCGAGTCTGTGGATCTGTAAATCAACAAAATAAATAATACTGGCCTAATACTCACACATTCATAGATACACTTAGTTGCCTTCAATAGATGTTCTAACTTCTTCAGAGGAGGGTAAACTTTTGATCCGTAAATCAACAAAATAAATAATACTGGCCTAATACTCACACATTCATAGATACAATTAGTTGCCTTCAATAGATGTTCTAACTTCTTCAGAGGCGAGTAAACTTTCTGTATCTATGTCAAGGGAGCTAACCTAATACTTACACATTCATAGATACACTGAGTTGACTTCAATACATGTCCTAACTTCTTCCCAGGAGAGTAAACTTTCTGTACCTATGTCAAGGGAGCTAACCTAATACTTACACATTCATAGATACACTGAGTTAACTTCAATACATATCCTAACTTCTTCCGAGGAGAGTAAACTTTCTGTACCTATGTCAAGGGAGCTAATCTAATACTTACACATTCATAGATACACTGAGTTGCCTTCAAAAGATGTTCTAACTTCTTCAAAGGAGAGTAAGCTTTCTGCATCTTTGTTAAGTGAAACCTTATGGATTCCATCTGTGAACTATTGGGCACCGATGATCCACTCTGTAAAGAAGGACATAATAATCAATGTCACTAGCATTGAAGATAACCAGAAATCCTTTCTTAATTAAAAAAAAACACAAAAAAAAAAATAGATTTTATAAGAACCTAATTACAGTATATCTACCATTGTCTAAAGGATAGCAAATAATATTTATCTTACCCTCAGGCCAATTTCTACTGGTGTTTTACTTCTAGCATATACAATATTCCGTGACAGAGAAGGCAAACTTCCATTTCTGTAAGAAATTATGATATTTTAATAAAAATACAAAAATATACATAGAGAGATTTTGTAAAACTATAATCTTAAAAGCATTTTCATTCTTCAATACATAGAGAAATATTAAAGAGTCAACAAATTTAGACAATGTGTAGCAACAGTGTGTGAGGTTTGGTAGACAATGTGTAGCAATAGTGTGTGAGGTTTGGTAGACAATGTGTAGCAATAGTGTGTGAGGTTTGGTACAATTACAAATTGCTTCTGAATGCATCCAAAAATAACACAAATAAACAAATTAAGACAGATGAATGCTATACTATTAAAATTATAGACCCCTCATTTTAAGTGCACATCACAAAACACAGAGCCTATTAGCGCACTATTAACCTATACAAGGTTAGATGCAGTCAATGTTGCATATGGAAAATATTTAGTTTTTATATAGATTATTGCTTTAAATAATTTGCAATTAACGATAAATTACGTCAGCAAATTTGTACCGGAAACGGTCCTCCTTTACATTTAAACATGTATTTCCGGGGCAAGGAAAACCCGTGACGGGTACAAAAGAAAAGTCTGTGTTTTTAATGTTGGTATCGATAAAGTCGATAATAAATTATTTCTATGTGTTTTGTGATGCACACTCAAAAAAAGGGGTCTATAATTTTAGTAGTATAGATAATGAATATTTGGTAAATTTCTGAGAGACCATGACCCAAATTTATGCAAAGCCACATTGCTATCATAAAAGTAACCACGAGTTAAAAAAATCCGTCTTTCTAGTGCTATTAAAATTTGTGTCAAGATCTTAATATATAGAATTGTCTTACTTGGTGTATTCCTCTACAAATAGTCTGTATATATGATGTTTTAATGGTCTTAATACACACACATGGAGAGCTTTCTCTATAATACCATCTATGTTCAATATCTCATTGGCATTCAACTGAAATAGGTTTTATTAATATCCATTAATAATGTTAGATATGTTCTTCCCTAAGTGAATACAGATCAATGAATATTCATAAATTTCTATTTATAGATATCTGACACTACTGTTAAATATCGCTCCAAAAAGGCTTAACTCAATCAAACAATCACTTCCACAATTTAAATGTAAGTATTAACTAAGTAATTTATTATTACGGCATGATTTTCTGAATATTGTTAGTTACCAGTAAATACTTATATTAGTTAGGTACATGTACATACATTTGTTATGTACCAGTCAATACATTAGTTAGATACTGATACCAATCAATCTCAGTTAGGTAGCAGTCAATACATTAGTAAGGTACCAGTAAATACTTATATTAGTTAGGTATATGTGCATACATTTGTTAGGTACCAGTCAGTACATTAGTAAGGTACCAGTAAATACTTACATTTGTTCTCTCTTTCTGTATAATGTTATCCAATTCCCCTTCTCCATGCTTAACCAAGTAATTCTTAATACCTGTCATAAACTGTCTTACCTACAAGCAAGCAAATTAAATTATCATAACACTGCATTACATATATTTGGTATTTGTACAGCTTGTTGAACATATTTGGTATTTGTACAGCTTGTTGAACATATTTGGTATTTGTACAGCTTGTTGAACATATTTGGTATTTGTACAGCTTGTTGAACATATTTGGTATTTGTTGTATGACATGTCTGGTATATGTATGGCTTTGTAGAAGTTTGTTTGTTTTAAAGGTTTTTAATGCCACTTTTTACGCTACACTGTGGTTTTCAGTTTTATTGGGAAGGAAGCTGGAGAACCCTGAGAAAATCTTAAATCTTCTGTAGAAAAACTGGCAAGTGTCAATAAGGACTGGAGCAAACCATGTTACACTGAGACTTGAATTCACAACATCCATATTGATAGGCAATAATCGATGGAAGATGACTACCTTAACCACTCAGCTACACAGGCTTTGTTGTAATACATACCAGTTTGTGCTTATGTTAGTACTTTCAAGGTTTTATATAAACTACATGTGTATAAATAACAGACACCTGTGGTCACATGACACTTACATTTCTGGTCACATGGTGTGGATTAGTATCTTGACTTTCTAATGTACACTGTATAAAGTTTTCTATTGTACAACCAAATGTTGTATTTCTGTCCTGTGATAAGCTACAAATATATCCTCTTATTTTGTACTCGGGACTGTCTTCTTTTCTTCTTTCTGCAAAAGTACAGACTATTAATTTTCTACTTATTTTTAGTTACATAATTAAACAATTCTCAGTATGGTGTAATAAAATATTGTCACAATATGTAGATAGTGTTTATTGGTTCCACACTTATGTCAGATCAAAAGTATGGTTAACTCCTAAGACCACTGCATCCCAAAAGAATACCTACACCACTATTCCACACAGGCCCTTCAACACTAACTGATAGATAACTCTTCCACCAAAGCCCATCAGATTACTCTGCCACAAAGGACTTCAGATAACTCTGACACCATGGCCCTTTAGATAACTCTGCCACCAAGGACCTTCAGATAACTCTGCCACCAATGCCATTCAGATAACTCTGCCACAAAGGCCCTTCAAATTACTCTGCCACCAAGGCCCATCAGATAACTCTGCTACCAAGCCCCTTCATATAACTCTGCCACCAAGGCTTATAAGATAACTCTGCCACCAAGGCCTTTCAGATAACTCTGCCACCAAGGCCCTTCAAATAACTCGGCCACCAAGGCCCTTCTAATAACTCTGCCACCAAGGCCCTTCTAATAACTCTGCCAACAAGACCCTTCAGATAACTCTGCCACCAAGGCCCTTCTAATAACTCTGCCACCAAGGCCTTTCAGATAACTCTGCCACTATGGCCCTTCAGATAACTCTGCCACCAAGGCCCTTCAGATAACTCTGCCATCAAGGCCCTTCTAATAACTCTGCCACAAAGACCCTTCAGATAACCCTGCCACCAAGGCCCTTTAGATAACTCTGCCACCAAGGCCCTTCTAATAACTCTGCCACCAAGGCCCTTCAAATAACTCTGCCACCAAGACCCTTCAGATAACTCTGCCACCAATGCCCTTCAAATAACTCTGCCACCAAGGCCTTTCTAATAACTCTGCAACCAATGCCCTTCAAAATGGCTGAATGTTTTTGTCTGAATATAATAAGAACATAAGTCTTAATAAAAAATTGTTCTGCAATAATCTGACTTATCCCTATAATAAACACTGTATGCTAGGTGTAAAGCCTATCTAATACTGAACATTAACTTCATCCTGCAAACCAACCAAATTTTAGTTGCTACTATAAAGTATGTTTAGAAAAATGTTTAAATACTATACAGAATTACAACAATAATCTTTTCCCTAAATGGGACAGGAAATAAATTTATCTAAATTACAGAGAATACATTCTGAACTGACAGCTGAAAGATTTGTATTAATCTGAATTTTTATACAAATATGTGTAAGAGTTTAACTAAGATAAATATTCACAAAATATGTCTATTGTATCTGGTGTAGACATGATGTCTCCTCTACTGATAATCCTTCTTGAAAGATTCTGATTGGTACAAAGACAGGTTTAAACAAGAACAAGATACCATGTAAATCTACACACTCTGTGTATGAAGCATTCATTTATATAAAGTTCAATACAATATATAATTTAATTTTAAACATATGAAATTTTAACTCCTTTTGTATTAAATAACCATTAAAATCCTTGACTTATATTTCATCAATCACAACACTGACACAGACATCACAATTAAAGATGATTTGAACAAAGACAGGTTAACAGTAAAGTGATGATAAATCTGACACCTCTAGTTATTTGGTGGTGGTTCTTAGTTTTCTTCAATTAATACAATGTAAAATAGTTTACCATGTAAGGACCAAAGTCTGCTAATATATAAAGTACCATAACTGGCTGTATATATGATCTATTATACCCACAACAAATGATTTAATTAGTTTAACTTTGGTCTAACAGGTTTGGTCATATATATGAAATTTCAGTTGCTATTACTTAAGTATCTAATTTGAGTCATCAATTATTTGATATACATTCATCAGCACATATTCCTGACCAATTAGCTTATACCTTCACTTTCCAAACAATATTGCATTTACTGTTAATAAGAATTGATACATGTAGGTTGCATATTTTAATTAAATTTATAATATTTGAAAACTACTTTTCATCTGACGAAAACTTTAAACACACCAAAAATCTATGCACTCTTCACATGTACCACAAATCTTGTCTAAAATGATCCCTTAAGTACACAAAGAATTCTGTCTAAAATGAACACTTCACGTGTACCACAAATCCGGTGTAAAATGAACACTTCACATGTACCACAAATCCACGTAAAATGAACCATTTAGGTGCTCCAGGGATCCTTTTTAAAATGAACCTTTAATTATAAAAAAATCATATCTAAAATTACCCTTCATGTGTACCAGAAAACCTGTCTAAATAAACCTTAAATGTACACCAAGAACTGTCTAAAATAAACTCTATGTACCTTAAGAATGATGTCTACAATGAACACATTATGTCAACCAAGAAGCCTACATGCATCTAAAATGAATACTTTACAAGACCACAAATCCTGTGTAAAATGAACTATTTATGTAAACCAAGAAGCCTGTCTAAAATGAACACTTTAGGTGACCCATTAATTCTGTTTAAAATAAACATTGATGTACACCAATAGTTCTGTTCAAAATGAACATCCTGTTTAACATTTTTTTTTTATTGGCAAATAATGCAATGAGCATCTTTATCCCAAACTCTGGGACACTTAATTTATCAAACAGAGCATATATCTTGTAAATATGTAAAAATATCTTGTAAAAATGTAAATATTATAATAAAACAGTTATAGACTGGGTCATCAACAGCTAACTGTTGGCCTCAACCTCTGGCTTTGTTAACAATTCAGATCTCGAGACCAACAGATCAACTGTTGACTGATGTCCCCGTCAATAATTGTATACTGTACACTAAGAATTCTGTTCAAAATGAACCCTTTATGTACACTTTTAATTTTGTCAAAAATGAACTCATTAATCCTTTAGCTACAGCATGAATCCTGTTCAATATGAAGAGTTGAGGTGCACTGGGATTCCTTTAGATGCACCAAGATTTCTGTCAAAATAAACCCTTTATGTACTGAAAGTTTTTAAAATGTTTCAATGATTAAGAACATACAGAGAAAATAACTATAACCAAAGCAAACTAGTAACATAACCGTGTCAAGTATACAAAGTGGGGTTTATACAACCAAAGCAAACTAGCAGCATAACCCTGTCAAGTATACGAAGTGGGGTTTATACAAACAAAGCAAACTAGCAGCATAACCCTGTCAAGTATACGAAGTGGGGTTTATACAAACAAAGCAAACTAGCAGCATAACCGTGTCAAGTATATGAAGTGGGGTTTTTACAACCAAAGCAAACTAGCAGCATAACCGTGTCAAGTATACGAAGTGGGGTTTATACAACCAAAGCAAACTAGCAGCATAACCCTGTCAAGTATACGAAGTGGGGTTTATACAAACAAAGCAAACTAGCAGCATAACCGTGTCAAGTATACGAAGTGGGGTTTTTACAACCAAAGCAAACTAGCAGCATAACCGTGTCAAGTATACGAAGTGGGGTTTTTACAACCAAAGCAAACTAGCAGCATAACCGTGTCAAGTATACAAAGTGGGGTTTATACAACCAAAGCAAAAAAGTAACATAAAGATGTCAAGTATACGAAGTGGGGTTTATACAACCAAAGCAAACTAGTAACATAAAGATGTCAAGTATACGAAGTGGGGTTTATACAACCAAAGCAAACTAGTAACATAAAGATGTCAAGTATACGAAGTGGGGTTTATATAACCAAAGCAAACTAGTAACATAAAGATGTCAAGTATACGAAGTGGGGTTTATACAACCAAAGCAAACTAGTAACATAAAGATGTCAAGTATACGAAGTGGGGTTTATATAACCAAAGCAAACTAGTAACATAAAGATGTCAAGTATACGAAGTGGGGTTTTTACAACCAAAGCAAACTAGTAACATAAAGATGTCAAGTATACGAAGTGGGGTTTTTACAAGCAAAGCAAACTAGTAACATAAAGATGTCAAGTATACGAAGTGGGGTTTTTACAACCAAAGCAAACTAGTAACATAAAGATGTCAAGTATACTTAGATAATCTTTGTTCAATAGATACAGGTCACTATGAAAGTGTATCATGCTTAAAAACTATGATTTATCAGCATGTTCTTACAGATACAAAATAGAAGAGTATTTTCTCACAATATAACACTACCTTTCCTGTTCTGCTCTACAGGTGTATGATCTGTACCTTTATCATCGTTATCAGTTTTATGATTATGGGATGATTGCTGATATTTTCGTTTAACTATTTTAGATCTATCTTCTGTGTCTGTTAAATTCTCCAGGCTACTAACTGAAGATGGCGGCTGAATCACCAATTCTGGAGTGTCTATAATATCATCATCAGAATCCCCAACTAAAGTTGAATCAGAATGGAAACTATGGCGATCACCAGCCTCTCTTTGAATAACATGCATGTTATTTTGTTGCCATGCCAATATACGAGAATGAAGGTCCATTTGAGGAACTGATTTAGGATCACAGTTTAACAGAGAACTGCAGAATGTTTTATCCCAAGGCTGACAGAATTCGGTCTCAGCGTTAGATGCCGGAGCATAATGTGATGTGAGATTGTCATATTCCGACATGGCACCACTATAAATTATGTTTGGTATTTGTTGTAAAGGCTTAACAGTTAAATGTGGATTGACACTTGTGATCAAATCCTCCATGGTAGACAACTCTGAAAACACTGAATGTCTGGACATGTCTTGTTTAGATGGTCTATAAACAGGAAATCTACTTAATGTAGGTGTTACCTGTTCCTCGTTCTGTCCATCACAATCATCAAAGATTGAACCTTGACGATTACTTCTATCAAAGTTTGAATCGTTTTTCAAATGTAATTTTTCCAATTCATTCGCCACATGTTTGATATTCTCCCTGTCAAACACAGACAGTTCCTGATCAGCATTTTTGCTTGACCTCTCTTTCATACTCTGAGATCTTTGCATTCGATGAGATCTATTTATTGCATCATTATTATCAATAGCACCATTATTCAAATCAGATTCATACTCATAGTTCTCATGGCCTTCAAGACCAGGTGATAATATAGTCTCTAAAGTTGGACCTTGTGAAACACCTTTTAATTTCCTTCCACTAAGGCCCATAGATGGAGCAGAACGTCTTCTAACACGTACAATGTTGTTAATACTTTCATGAGCTTCCAGAGCATCAAACGGTTCCGCATATACTGGACTTTTGACGTCAGACTTCGATGTGTCAGACACACACGATGCTTTATCGTCTACCTTAGTGAGAGGCTTAGGCTTTGATATCACTTTAACAGGGCTGGTCTGTGTTGATGTGGTTGCTCTCACTGTCTGCTGTGTGTTTAGAGATTCTTTAACTTTGTCTTGGGTATTCTGTACATCTAGTGACACAGATTTTCTCAGTTTTTGTTTGATTGAGCCAGAATGTGTTGTTTGTACTCCTGCATCTGTATGTAAATTATTCTGAATTGATGTCTGTAGTTTATTGTGGATATCAGTTTTTGTAATACTTATTGCGTTATTTAACAGTTTTGGGGATGTGATTGTGGATTTTTCAAAGACTTTTGGATAAGGGCAGTTACGTTTACACTTATGACGCTTTGCTTTGACATTTACTGAAGACATCGGTGTGGCACAAGCAGACGATCGCCAGACATCTTCATAATCACTCATTTTGTCTGATAAATTACTTTTAAAATACTGATTTTCAGGAATGTTGAGTAAATCTAATGAAGTTGTAAAATATAAATTTGATTTTTGTTTGATAGTGGGACGAGGATGAGTCTTTGATGTAAAATCATTGCTAGAACTTCCTGTAGATGCATTGTCATCTACCTGTCTATTAGACATATGAATATTTGATTGACACATTTCACAAATTTTATCCTTTTGTTCATTTGGAATGCCACCTGATGATGCAGAATGCTGAATTTTAGGAGCAGACACAATCCTCCCGTCATGACTTAAATGAAATGTTACAGATGAAGACTTCACAGGTTGGCTTACAGATGGATCACTATCTGACAAGCTTTCTTCCGACTGACTTGAAATAGGTTCCTTAAAGTGCTGAGATGATAAGGATGCTCCTAATCTCCGTTTCTTAAAATGTTTAGCATTTAAAATGTTGATAGGTTCACTTTTTGATTTGTGCAGACCTTGTGATTCAATTTTCGGTGGTACTGTCAGCGAGTTATTTGATCCTTGAAAAGACAATGATAAATTTGATCCTTTGTCAAATCTGTATGAAGTCCAAAAATCTGCAAAATAAATTGTTGGTATCAATACATTTTAAAGTACAAAGAAGTTACAGCATTTAATATTAATTTTTATGTATCTACTGAATGTAAATAACCCTTGTCATCACTATCCTGTATTGCATAGTTTTAATATTAAGCTCTGCTGTATACATACATAAATTTGTTTAATGTCTACAAAATCATTACAGATGTTAACCACTAAACACAAAATTCTATTACTCAATCACTATTGAAACAATCTGACCAAGAAATATCTTCTGCCTTCATTGAAGTTTGCTAAGGAACAGTAAATGAAGACTTGTTAACACAGTAAACATTACCAACAAACCAGGAACACTAATTTTCCACAGTGTGAACTTCAAAATTTACATAAATATTGACCAGGTTTCAATCATTTTAATGTTCACATGAAAAAATACAAAATATTACATCTATCTTTGATCCAACGTATAATATATCACACCATCCGCATTTTTTGTGAAAATTTTAAAATAGATAATTAAAGGTAAATTTAATAATAATTTCTTTCATTATTTACTCTTAATTTCCATTAAATTTAAAATAATATTGAAAGTCTTATACCTATATTACTACTTTAATTTATTAATGGCTGAAATAAAAAGTTTTTGCATAAATAAGTTCGGGACTGGCAAAAATAATGAACATGAATTTTTGAACAAGGGTGGTAATTTTGATAAAAAAAAACCCCCACTTTTTAGCACTTTTTGACCAGTTTTTTTTCCAATAGATAAAAGTTTAACTCAGAAACCCCTATTTTTCCTTTGATCACTAAAATGTATTCCCTATTTTCAGAATACAAGAGTTACTTCCCATTTGCAAGAGTTGTCTTTCATAACAGCAGGTATCTAGTATTGAACAGATAGGGGAAAATCACGTTATTATTTTTTTTAAAAGAATGTCTGTGGACTGACTCTTCCAGTACAACTAAAAAAACTGCAGAATTATAATAAATTATCATAATAAATTTTACCGGATGCTTTGCTATACATGAATAAAAAAATATTGTAGAAAAACTAATTTTTACCCACAGTAGGTACTATAAAGTACCTGCTCTAAAGAACAGATAACTCTGAAAATGGGAGATCAATCTTGTTTATCGCAAGTAGGGAATACCAATTGCTCGACATTATATAAACTAGAGGCTCTTAAGAGCCTGTATCGCTCACCTGACTTACAAAAAAACTTTTTAAGACAAGACTTTTCTTGCAAATTTTGATATTAAATGCTAAAGAGTTTATGTGAAGATGCTGTTTCTAAGAATGTTGCCACGTTGAATTTACAATCAGCAGTAGGAGTGTTTCTGAGAAGAAGCAGTTTTTATGTTTTTTCATAGGTTAGTATGTTAAGTGATGTTCCATAGTGGCAGCAATCTTGTATTTTGGATCAAAACAAAAAACTCAAAATTGGTAGAGGACCATACAATATCACATATCCTAAAATCTGCCAAGCTGTTTGTGAGAAAACAAATTTTAAAATCTCAGCCAGTCAGAACGCATGTGCAGCTCTGGCAGCCATGTTGAGTTTCCTATCGGCTCAAAACATACTTAAAATAATAAGATTACTATCTAAGATTCACTTCTGCATTATTTGGTTAAATTGTGTGGAACTGAGTTTCAGAGAAGAAGCTGTTTGTATGGTTTTCCCATAGGGTCCTATTTTAAGCTGTGTTCCACTGTGGCGGCCATCTTGGAATTTGGATCGCCACAAAAAACTCAAATTTTGTAGAGGACCATCTAAGGAACATTTTTGCAATTTTTCAAATCAATCTGCTAAGCCGTTTGTAAAAAGAAGATTTTTGAAATTTCAGCCAATCAGAACCCATTAGTCGCCCTGGAAGCCATGTTAAATTTGCAATTGGCTAAAAAAACTCAAAATAATAAGATAAATATCCATTAATCATTTCTTCATAATTTGGCTTCATTGTGTGGAACAGTTTCAGAGAAGAAGTTGTTTGTATGTTTTTCCCATAGGGTCGTATGTTTTTCCCATAGGGTCCTATGTTAAACAATGTCCTGTGATGGCGGCCATCTTGGATTTTGGATCGGAACAAAAAACTCAAACCTTGTAGAGGACCACATAAGGTACATTTCGGCTATATTTTAAATCAATCTGCCAAGCAGTTTATGAGAAGAAGACTTTTGAATTTCAGCCAATCAGAATGCATTAATGGCCCTGGAAGCCATGTTGAATTTGCAATTGGCTCGAAAAACCCAAAATAATATGATAATTATGCAACCTTCATTTCCTTATTAATTTGGCTTCATTGTGTGGAACAGTTTCAGAGAAGAAGTTGTTTATATGTTTTTCCCATAGGGTCCTATGTTAAACTACGTCCTGCGATGGCGGCCATCTTGGATTTTGGATCGGCACAAAAAACTCAAACTTTGTAGAGGACTATCTAAGGTACATTTCTGCAATATTTCAAATCAATCTGCCAAGCAGTTTATGAGAAGAAGATTTTTGAATTTCAGCCAATCAGAACACATTAATAGCCCTGGAAGCCATGTTGAATTTGCAATTGGCTCGAAAAACCCAAAACAATAAGATAATTATGCAACCTTCATTTCCTTATTAATTTGGCTTCATTGTGTGGAACAGTTTCAGAGAAGAAGTTGTTTATATGTTTTTCCCATAGGGTCCTATGTTAAACTATGTCCTGCGATGGTGGCCATCTTGGATTTTGGATCGGCACAAAAAACTCAAACTTTGTAGAGGACTATCTAAGGTACATTTCTGCAATATTTCAAATCAATCTGCCAAGCAGTTTATGAGAAGAAGATTTTTGAATTTCAGCCAATCAGAACGCATTAATGGCCCTGGCAGCCATGTTTCATATTTGATCAGCACCAAAAACTCAAACTTTGTTAAGAACCACCCAATAAACATTCCTGCCAAGTTTGGTTCCAATTGGCCAAGTGGTTGTGGAGAAGAAGATTAAAATGTAAAAAGTTTACGGCCGACGACGACGACGACGACGACGGACGCAAAGTGATGAGAATAGCTCACACTGACCCTTTGGGTCAGGTGAGCTAAAAATTCAGAAAATTTCATTGGACAGAATTTTTGTAATCTTGTATTTTAGTGCTTTTTTTATCCTCTTCTCTGTATAATCTATTAGAAAATTTAAAACTTCAATGATCAACCCCTTGAAAATAAGCTCTGAAACCCCTATTTTTTATTTTGAATTATGATTAACTTGTATAAAAAACTAACTATATGGCAAATTTAAAGAAAATTCATTGACAAATTTTTTTTCAGTGAAAGTGTCCTGCAATCCCCTTAAGAACTGTGACTTTAAGCTGTTTGATATAACTGAATTGTTTTAAATTAGATTTATGACGAAATAATATTCATGTGCTGCAATATTTATATGTTACCTTGTCCTAACAACGACAATGAAGTCAATTCCTGTAGAGTTTTTGCTCTTCTTATTGTAGGGGGCAGCACCAGTCTGTGTGGTAACTCTTCTCTGTTGATGAAAAATATATCAATTTCATGTATTAGATGTTATTAAATAATGTAATACCATGTCTACATGGTACATTTTAGATTTCATTTCTGAAACAAATGTAATACATATTAATAATATTGCATGTTTGGTCAGAGTTTAAGGCCTGATATCAGCCTCATCAGGAAAGTTGAAAAGATTTACAAACAAAACCAACTTCATCACCAAATGTTAGGTTTTATGTAGAGAATAAAGTTCTTGCCACAAACCATCAGATGACCCATTCTGATTACAGTAACTCCAATGCTAAAATTCTCTAGACAAAATCAGACTGGTCTCTAATGTGGTAAACAACAGAATGGTCTGTGGTAACATCCCATATTAATCATGGTCTAAATATACTGATGATAATGTTAGGGTATTTTTACACAAAAATGTAATACATCATTGGAAGTGGCATCACATTGATATCGCAGTCAAATCAGGCAAGTTTCATTTAAGAATTACCTTCAAATCAGATGATTTACCAATCGTGAGCATTGTTTCTTAACTCAACATTTGAAAATAAAGAGGGTTATATTCTGATGGATACAATGATGTTTCCATAGTAAAATATCCAATATTCGTTGTCTCTTTTTTAACTCCAAACAGAATTAAACAGTCCAAATATGAATATAAGGTTACACATTTTTACACTTAACTTTACTTACATAAAATATTATTTCCTAGGTATAAATAATAATAACCTTGGCAATAAATAAATATTTATCTACAGTCAAATTTTTAATACTCACAAATTTTCATGATAAAATGCTACTAATTTTGTGATGTCAGAAAAGATGTGGTTTGACCCTTGAACTCTGTAGCCATTTTCTTTTTTCTCTATCAGGTAGTGGTCCACATTAGCACCACTTCCATTTGGGAACTGAGCAGACAATGCATATGTATCAGACTGGCTGGAATTCCGAATAATAAATGTCTGAAAAATAGGAATTATTATAGATATAAGTTATGTTGTTAGTAATAGTAAACTTAGTGGTTCAAAAATAGATATAACTCTATAACATATTAATCATTTGGATTTTAAATATTTTTGGGATTGAGTGCCACTGATGAGTCTATGTGTGTGTGGCATAGAATATTGTATAATCTTGCTATCTTTTATGACATTTTATTCATAAAGATATTGCAGATAAGTGACATTTTTAATGGGTCCATCATAGGTGTTGTGCTACTGCAAGCCTCAATGCCATCCTTCAGTTATCACAAGGTGTGGCACAAAATAGCTGTTTTTATGTTAATATGTTTGAACTACAATGTTCTTGTGAGACACATGAAGTTGTTATCATGATATCTAACTCAATTAAATATGGTGATTAAATATGTTTCTCCAAATTCTTGTATGTAGGTCACATTATCTTTCACAAGCGTAATTGACATGTTATTTTGAATCAGATTATTTATTCTTACCCCAATCTCCCTGTCTTTTAGTAGATGAACTGCACCAGACCTGCCAATTTCTGGAAGAAACCATATTGGATGTGTTTTGGACAGGCGTTCTAGAAAGTTAATTGGTCTGTGGTCCGAGTCTGACAATGGGTCACTGCCATTGTCCGAGTTGGATGGAATTTCTAATGCCTAAAATTACAGAAGTGTTCTTTTTAAACTGTTCTGCCATTGTTAACAGTGGACTGATGACATTTTGTATATATTACATGTAACATAACCAACTAAAACAAGTTAACATTTGATGTGATATAATACAGAGTAGGCAGGCATTCTATAAAAAAACAATTTCTGTAATAAATCCTAACAGTAAAATTTTATTTTTACCTTCAATGTAAATAAAGAATTATGTTGTAAAACAATAAATATGAAAGACCTTTGTTTATTTTTTATTGCTCCAGCTTAAACTGGACACCATGATATAGATATAAAAAATTGCTGAATTTGTTGTTAAACCCTAAGAAAAAAAACCAAATATTTATCAGCTAGACAGAAATATAAATATTGTATCTTCATAACATTGTGATGAGCATAATCCGCCTTCAGGATAATTTTGTTTGTACTAAAACAATTACTTTGGGTGAGTGATCCAGATTAAAGACATGGAGGTGTCCAGAGTGTACAGAATCACTGGGAGGTTTCTGTTCTGTGTTGTAACTGTCTGTTGAGGCCAGAGTTCCAAATGCACTGTCCTCACCAAAGCCAGGACTTGTATCTGTAAATGTTTGTCCTTTACTAAAATACAATGTAAACATATATAAATACAATTATATGTGGAATAAAATTGATTGGATTTAATTTATTTTTGTGAGGAAAAGTAGCTGAAAACTGAAATCATTTTGATATTAATCTATTTTTATAGTCTAATATGTAAAATGACACTTTTACTATGATGTCTTTTGATAACTGATGTTGTTTCAAGTCTGAAAAAAAACACACTGATTCCATCATGGATCATTAATACATGTACATACATGTAATTATCCAGACAAGGTGCCAGTCACTCGATGATCAATTCTATCTACAACTAAAAATTGTCTTAGTCAGACCCTCCATACCACCATGAATGATCAATTCTATCAAAATCTGAAGATTGTCTCAATCAGACAAGGTACCCCTTAATGATCAATTCTATCTAAAACTAAAAATTGTCTTAGTCAGCCCCTCAATACCACCACAAATGATCAATTTTATCTAAGTCCAAATATTGTCTCAATCAGACAAGGTGCCTTTGATACCACCACGAATGATCAATTCTATCTAAATCTTAAGATTGTCTCAAGTCAGACAAGGTGCCCCTCGATATCACCACAAATGATCACTTCTATCAAAATCTGAAGATTTTCTTAAGTCAGAAAAGGTGCCCCTCGCTTCCAAATGGAATTATTAAGAATGTCTTAAATCAGCCCATGTACCCCATGCTACCACCATGAAAAATAATTCAGACAAGGTGCCCCTCATTACCCCCTGGATAATAAATACTAACTAAATCTGAGTATTGTTTCAAGTCAGACATGCGATAGACATAGAGATAGGTCACCACAAAAATATTCCATTCATAAAATTTTAAAACCCAGCCATCCTATGATTGTAATAATGACTTAATTTGCTAAATCTGACACCTACTGTTGTTAAAAACAATTGAACTATCCACCACAGTAAAATATGGAATTTGGCCTTGGTAAAAATGACTAATAATCGATTTTTATTAATTGAATAATTTTTATCTGTTATTTATAATAATTATATTTCTTTTGTATACTTTAATAACAGCAATTTTGCCAAAGTAACTCCAGCCATTGTTACATGTCAATTGCGAGTGAACAAATGAACAGTTTATCTGGGAAAAATGTAGTTCAATGTTAACCTACTTGTACAAGCATTCAGAAGTATTGTTCTGGCAATAGTAATTCCAACTGTTAAGGAAAAAAAGTCTGGAAAACCAAGGGCCATAACTTCATCAAAAAGCATTAGACCTGAACAACATTCAAACCTGATGTATAACTCATAATGGCTGAAAGTAATATTAAATATTATCTTGATATCTTCAAGTGTTTAGAAAAAAGTCTGGAAAACATGTGTGTAACACAGTGATCAATTTGACACAGTGAAAACCTACAGTCCCGATGCCTGTAGGAGACTAATTACTTAATATATATCCTCCATTAACTTACCATGTATGATAATAACACCAAAAAAAATATATCTTTACATACTTACCCGAATGTTGTAAACTTTCTGTGTGCTACTGGATATGGATAAATGTGGCAAAGGTCATTCAAAAGCAGGTCAAGGTCATTAGCTATATTGTTCAGCATCTAAATAGAAAATTGAATAAAAATAATAGCAACTGAACATTATTTATATAAGGTAACAGATCCACCCTTTTATACACATTTTTAGGGTTATGAAAATATCAGTAGGTGTAAAAAAAAACATCAAGTTTTCTAGGAAATCCAGTTAAAATTACATAATTCCAGTAAAATGTCATGTCTTTAGCTTCCTTACAATAAGCTCTGATAATATAACGTCCCTTTGCTATAGCACTCCTATCCTTTATATCTCGTCATTCTTTTGTTTGGATTTTAACCAAAATTTAAATCTAAATAGATTTTCACAAACACCTGTATTTACAGGTTACAAATGAACTCCTCCTTAACGAATTCTTAGAAACTTTTTACATGATACAATATAACAATATCTTTTTTCTGCTAGTACTAAAACAAAACACTGCCTATGATGTACCTATAAATTACACATGCATAAAATTCAGAAAAAGAAATAAAATGTAAAAATCGTCATAAATACCTGAATAAAAAGTTTTAAATTAATATTAAGGTATTAGTGAGTACACCTTATGTCATATCATCACACCTTTAAACCTCCTATAACCACAAAGTATTCTGTCTCCAAGTGAAGGTTACTTCGTACCATGTTTGTTTTTGTTGTATTTAGACTCTTTGTGATTCAGAATAACTTTTTTTTAATCTGTACCTTCAGGAAAATTATATGTTACAATTCTTGATAAATCCTACCTACTTATGTTGAGTGGGTGACTAGTAGACATTGTTAAATTGGGTTCAACAATCTGGTAATCATTTTAAAGTACAATTTCCTTCTGAGTAAGATCAATGTTAGCCGTATATGTCCATTAGACAAATTAAACAAGAAATAACTTAACATCTAATAAAAATGTGAAACAGTTTAATTCAGAAATGACCTATGACTTGTCTTAATTTTATCTGACATAATTTTAATCAGCACAAAGTCACATCAATTCTAGTGGGATGATTAATTCAAACTGCAGTTTATGAGATTGACCTAAGTAAATAATATTTAAAACCTGAAAAATAAACTCCTGAAAATCATGACATCAACTACACAACAACTTTCATATTAAATTTAATGCTTGAACAAAATTAACATTTTTTTTTAAACAATTTAAAAATCTTCTGGCATCATTTATATATAATTTACACAGACAGTAAGCAAGGCTGCACAGAATATGGTAAGCAAATATTCAGTAAGCTATGAAATGAAGAAGTGATCATGGAAACAGAACCCCTGACTTGGGAGGATGTAAAATATACACTTTCTTAAAAAATGGTAGCTGTAGGTAGAAATCAGTTACTATCTATCAACTCATAACTAAACAGAGGAGACTTCTTGACGTCTGCTACAGATTACGACAGGAACAACCAAAAAAAACCTTGAAATGTATCCTTCTTTAGACAAAAAATGTACCCTCGTAAGACAAAAATGTATCCTTCTTTAGAAAAAAATAAAAAATGCATGTATGTTCAAAGAAAAAACTTAAGAAAACAGGGTGAACACATGCCTTATATATATATATACACCAGTAAACATGTTAAACTTACATGAAGATAATAGTAAATTTTAAAATTGTTCAAAATAAACATAGAACTTTACACATGAATACACAAATCAAACAGAATGTGTATTGTAACAGAAATTTATCAAAGACTTACAAAGATTATAAAAGATCCTGTCGTCCTTATGTAAATTCACACAACATAATTCCATTACACAAAGGAACAATATGTAATTAATTACACTGGTTGTTTACCTTCGCCAGGTATTTCCGCTGGCCAAGTTGACAGTGACTGATTGTAAGTTGATAAACAGGGGGGTTCACTATCGATATTAAAATTTTTACAAATACTTATCAAAACAAATTGGGACAAGTAAACATTTAAAGTTATTTCAAAATAAAGGAAGTGAATTCTTATATGTTTTTACCTGCAGATTTGAACAGAACCATGTTCATCCCTCCAGGCAGGACACATTAATGCTCTCTGATAACTCGATTTTAAAGAAAAACATAATATCTTGTAATAAAAATATTTAATAATGTGTAGGAGTTATTAAATACACATGTATTTCTTGTTTAAAGGTTTGTCTCTTTATAACCCTAGAGGACAAAAAAAATAAATTGTCCTACTTCTCTGAAATTCTCTTTTTCTGTCATATCAACTTCAACTTCAGGCAACAGAATAATAAGTAGCTTTTAGCATTGTACTGTTTACTTTTAAAAGAGATATCATAATCCTACAATTATGGTTTAATATTCTACCAATAATATGCGTAATACCTTACAATAACAATAAATATTACCTGAGTATATACATAGTCATCGACCTTAGGAAACTCAGCCGTGAAATAATCAGGTGTCACTTAAAATATTGTCCGCTAATTTATTGTCCTATCTATAGCTAATGTCCTAAACGTTAACTACACCTGTTACCTGTAATATTGAACAACCGTCATATTCGGTAACAAATCCACGCTTAAAACCATAAATTTGTCAGATAACCTTCGTCTAGGGTATTTACACAGACTCGGTCAAGCATGAAAAGGAACCCAAACAAATTAATGATCATTTTTTGCTTCAAAGTCAATATGAAGAAAAGTTTCACCACAAGTAGCTAGAATCGATTAAAACTGAAAAAGGTTTTAAATGGGATGGTATTTTATACATTTTAAACAAAATGTTGAAGTAACTGTTCTATAGTTCTTAATTTTACGCATAACTAAGATTTTGAAAATACAAACCAAGTAATAAAGGCATATTGTCTCCTTTTATCAATTAACCAACATAAATCATTGGCTGTGGTAATTACAGTATAAATGTTGTCCTCCCATGAGGTTTGACTTCCATTTTGCTATTCAAATTAATATGGGAAAATATCTCGCCCACACTGTCTGCTGCCAACAAGCCATTGAAAACGGCAGTTACAAACCATATTATTTCATTTACTTTAAATATTAATTATAAATAAAAGTAAGATGATGCTTATACAATTCTTTACAAAAGATAGTTATTACAGTCTTGTGGTTTTTGTAAAGTAAACAGATAAACACAATACCAAAAGGGCTTCACAGACATCAACAAGTCATTGGTGAAAAAATGATGGGAGGCTGAGTAAGGACCTCAGCATGAAGCTAAGATGAAAGTGACAAATGAATCTTTAGTGTACTGCTACAGAAACCTAAAATAACTAAGTCTGATCATTTAGCACAAATTTGTTCAGCTATCATGCATATATTACTTTTCAAATGAAGGAAAGTGGATTGTGCAATAGCTTAAGGGGAGGTAATTCAGTTATATGTACCTACTGCTTTAGATATCAGTATATGAAGTTTTCTTTAATGGTAGTACATGTACATAGACATAAAATTAATAAATAAAAGTAGCAATGTTAAAAAGGAATATCTCTGAGTGTAAGCAAGTGTTAATAAGCATATAAAGAAAGATAAGTTTTTACGAAATTGTCATGAAGCATACCTCTTGGGGCACGATCATCCGATTACAAAGACTTTTCAGTGACTGATATACATGTACTGATAGAACACATTATCATATCATAAATATGACCAAACAAAGCGAGACAAACAGAAATGAAAGCAGTTAACATTATGGTTAGAAATTCTGTGTGTAAGCATTACCAAACACAGGACAAAATAAAAATATATAAAATTGCTTTACAAGAAATGTCTTACTACAGACTATTACAGAATTAACAACTAAAATTTTTTTGGCAAGTTTTGAATTTTAAATGTAAAAATAAGTCAATTTTTTGTAATACATCGTTGTTTGTGTTTATTTTTTGTTTAATGCACTGTTTTTTTACCTATTTACCTACATAAATTTCTTGTAATAAAACTGATGAAGATAATGAACAAAATAAAACAACTAGAAAACTGAATTATATGAAAAGCTGAAAAAAGATATCTTACCAGTAAAAATTCCATTCTACGTAAGTGTCGCTTTAAAAAGAATGGAAAGTTATACCTGATTAGTACTAAACTACAGTATACATTGGTGTTCATGTGAAATCTCAAACACTGGGCTCCACCTACGGAGACCACAGCAAGGTCAAAATAATAATTTAAAGCATTGAATGTTAAATAGTGTAGATCTTTTTGTTTGACACTACATACCTGAATATATCCAATTATCCTTATATAGCCGTTTTATATTCAATAGCTTACAAGTGGCCATTTTTATCTTTAAAACTGTATGACAAAGTAGAAATATGTAAACTATATTGGAAATTGGAGAAATTAGTTGTGTACATATACATGTATCTGCTCAGGTTAAAAATGAACAATTAGGTACTAATGTTGAAAGATTTACTGAACAAAAACAATTGTGTTGACAGACAGACAAATGTTTTAAAAACAAGTGTGGATAGTATACAATACCAGGTCCGTACCAGCCAAGTCCAAGGGCATTATTTTGTCAAAAATCATCAAACTGTAACAACATTCAAACTTGATCTGTAGCTTATACCAAATATCAGCTCAATATCTCCAAGTATTTTTTGTTAAAGTCTGGACAACCTATTTTTAAGCAATCTTATACATCCAAGTGCCTTAAGTTCATAAAAATATCTTTGGACAGGAACAACATTTAAATTTGAACAATGAAATGAACGGAGTGAAAACCTATCTTTCTCTTCCTTGATGCTGCTAGAGGACCAAAAATACCAGGGGGGTATCAAAGGCTGGAACTCATGTATTAACTTGTTTTCTTTAAGGCCATGGACTTGGTTATTATGTTAATCTATATTTTGCCAGACATACAATATAGGTAAAATATGAACAAGATTAACTGGTCTGAGATCATTGCATGTTTACTGCTGGCTGACACATGTCTACTGATATATTGTAGTCACCATACCAGGTGAGAATGATATACATTTTTATACACATATTTTATCTCATTGAGTGTTAAATATAAATTAAATAGTTTACATACAGTGTTTACATCAAAATTTATTGCTGTGTACTTATTAATGTATTTGATTTTTTTCCCTTCATTTTTTTCTTTGTTTTCTTTAAGTTTGAAATTTCACATGAACAATTATTAATACTACAGAAGTTTACTGTTAAAGACACAGTATCAGATATTTCTATTTTGTTTTTATTTTTTAAGATTAATTGTAAAATTAAAAGCAATATATTGAATTCCAATCAATGAATTTTTTTAAGATCGTGAACAAAGTTAACAAGACAAATGGCTTTATTTACTTTCTATCTTTTAGTAGTATTGATATACCTTTGATACTTGTAAACATCAAAAGATTTCCTATCAAGCTTTTAGAGAGTTTTTAAAATTAAGAAATATGACTTCTGATTCAGTGTTGAGACAGGCATATTTTCAGTTTTTCTACAAATTATTTTCAGTGAAAACAAAGAGTTACATCAGAATTGTTTCAATTCAAACAAACATTTGTAGAAAACGTAAGAATTTTTTAAGTCATGAGTTCTAATACCAGAAAACCACACAAAGTTTTGCAAACATCCTTGTCAAAATTCTTGGCCCCAGCACCAAAAACATTTTTTTTGCTGAGAATTATTTTTTATTCCCAATTTCATCCAATCAAATCTTTTCTTTTCTCTTGTTGTAACAGTACTTGAGAAATTTCTCACACTGAGCAAAACATTTGTACTCAAAAAGAAATTGGGGTGATGGAGCCTGATTACAGGAAAGTTATTTGATTTATATACTAGAATTTGTACATTTTGAACAGTCTTGGTAAAAATATGTAATATTGATTAGAGCATGCCAAACACAAACAATGCTAGATTACCTAAAACACTACAGTAGCATCTAAACTTGCTTTCATAACACTACAGTAGCATCTAAACTTGCTTTCATAACACTACAGTAGCATCTAATCCATCTTTCATAACACTACACTAGCATCTAAACTTGCTTTCATAACACTACAGCAGCATCTAATCCATCTTTCATAACACTACACTAGCATCTAATCTAGCTTCCATTCACTGATTATCTATTTACCTGGAAAATGCTACAATATGCAGGCATATAATAATGAGAGAATTATCTTAAACATCAGTTGTCCCTTCTGTCAAATACAGATGTTACAAGGAGAGTTACATCCCTTGAATAGAAGATTTACATACCTTCTGGTAAGTAGATTCTCTACAACCCTGTCCTTGTCTTAAGGCTGTTTTATGATCCATTTTGTTAATCATGCCTGATAATCTCCCTTTATCTCCTCCTTAATAGTAATTCTGGGTCAAAATTTGCATCACAAGGTTCTTTTATAAACTGGAAAACAAATAAACAAAAAAAAATTAAATTTACAGTAATAACACTTGTAACAATGGAACAGAATAAATTGAGGCTCTGGAGGGAGTACAACCAGTTGTTCAAACACAAAAATGAACATAAATGTCTGTACCATTCAATACAGGTAGCACTGTCACATCAAATAAAACCTTTGAATATAAAGATAAAATGTATTGTACATTTTACTGTAAATTGCTCTATTTTAAGACACTGTTACAATAACATACTTTTATAAATCAGAAAAATAAGTATCAAAATACTATTCAAACGACCACAGAAACTACACTAAATTAAATTAAATAACACTTCTGTAATAAATATACCACTGGTGTCCTGATTCACATGTCTCCAATTCATTCATAAAAAAGTAGAAAGCTGAAATCCTTAACACAAACAATGAATACTACTGACATTATATCAGAACTAAACTACCCAGCAGGACATTGTAGAGGTGACAAATTATAAAATGATTTTAATATGATTAAATATATTGTGCCCATGGGAGACAGATGGCCTACATTGATAACATGGTCTGAGGACAACTAATAGCTTGTCACAGAACTGCTTCATTTTAAACCTGATGCACCTTTAAGTGAATTTTCATGCACTCTTATATAAGTGCTCTTTAATGGGTTGTTAATACATTTTATTTTAATACTAGAAAAAATAAATAATAATCAAATGATATGTATGCCAAGTATCAAAATACTAGTACAAGTAGTTCATATATGTACATGTAGCAGTGTGTATAAAAAGCTCAATCTATATTTCATGAAACTTTGAAAATAGTGACGTATTCATTGAATGAACAAAAAATGCAACACAGACTACAAACAAAAGTATGGTACCAAACTCTAACTTCAAAAAAATATTTTAAATAAGTGTTTTTACATATTTCATGAAACTTTGTCCTCATATTTGAAATAGTTTCTTGGTAGGTAACAAAATACCTGTCCATATCTTCTATCAAATCCATCATGCAACTGCACAATACATAAATTCTTACCTGTTCCACAATACCTTTAACGAGCTATAATCTTCCAGGGCACACCTTAGCATGGTTCATTAACACCTTTATCATCCTACAAAACAAAAGATCCATCAATTCTATTGACAAGTCAATCATTATAGATCATCAGATGGGATGGGAAGGTGTTAACTGGTGTTTATACACTTTATCTGACAAACAGGTGAACATGCTGAAGTATTGTTTTTATGCTCAAGATGGTACCATCTCTCTCTTATCTGGCTAGTTTTGTACCTAAATTTATAAAGACAAAATGTACAGAATTTTCTAAAAAATAAAGCCCTCTTCTACATGTAAATCTGCCACAAAATTGACATTAAATGTAAAACAATAAGGTAATTTTAAAGTTACAGAAAAATGTCAAGTATTTTACTGTCATACATAATGTTACCATGTATACCCCTTTTTTACGACACCCTCAGAAAGTGAGATCTTCAGACTTATGAACAAGTAGGCATAAATGTCTCCAAGATATGTTTTCCTTGAAATAATTATCATTTACATTTTCCTAGGGATATAGATTGTATAAACTCTCCCACAATGGGATACCACTGCCTTATAATTAACAAGACATCTTTGTATATAAAGTCATAGGAATCACTGTCAACAATTATAATCCCTGTCAACAGCACAGCCCACTTTATAAGGCAACTTCTATATGTACATACATTGCAAGGGCTACAACTCACACAATCACACAGTACATTCCATCACTGCCCTTGGAAATCCAATATGAATTAATTAGGCAAAGTGGAAGATTCAAATTCAAAATTATGTATTGTTATTGTCATTTTAAAAGAAAAACAATTGCACAAAACAATTTCTCAATTTTTTGTATTTTCAACGGCAAAACTACCACAGTAAATTTGAATACATCTATACATATAAGGATATACAACATCTAGCTGTTAGTGTCAAGATAATTTTGTTTTATCCATGGGGCATATATCATTTATTCTGTAAAAATTGAAGGAAGTTCCAGCTGTGCACTTTTAGCAGATGTGCATCAGGGTCACACCTGTAGAAGTTACCTTACATAGACATTCTCATGGTCACACCAGTAAGAGTTACCTTACCTTGACACTCTCAGGGTCACACCTGTAGGAGTTACCTTACCTTGACACTCTCAGGGTCACACCTGTAGGAGTTACCTTACCTAGATACTCTTACTCATATTACAACTATGTTATATGACTACACAATAAATCTGGAACTTGAAAATATTAATAGCTCCTGAATGTCAAAATTGATTCTCTTTTTAATTGTATGAAGTCACAAAATTAACTTGGATACTGATTAGATACATGTATGAAATATAATATAATATATGAAAAATATAATAGTATAGGAATGAAAACTGTTTTAGTGGAATTCATCAGAGTATGAACCAGACCAACTCACTCCCCAAGTCCGCGAGTGAATTGGCATGTTCATGCACCAAGGGATTTCTTAAAAACAGTCTTTATCAATGATAATTCCACACATTGAAGAATAATTTTCATTTTTTAAGCTTTTTATTTTATTTAGATGAAGGCACTATTTTATTGCACCATGAAATTCATATATCAGATCTGTTCATAGAAACATGAACTATAATGGTAGATCTATACAAAATAATGTAACAAGGAATATTGTGTCAAACGAAAATTTCCCCAAATCAATAATTAATTAATGACTGACTTGGGGAGTTTTTTATGTCCTACACGGACAACTGTAAGGATAAAAGAAATTCAGTATAACAGTGGGATTTAGCTCACTGAGGGTATACTATAGTATATGGAATAAGTCAAACTTCAATAAACAGAGAACTCCAAAATACACATAATTCAAGAGATAGACAGAAGAAATTGTTCTCATTAATTAAAATCCACAATTACCAATTAAAACAAGTTAACTATATAGATATGAGAGCAAAGCAATTTGAGGCATAGTCTTTAATCAATTAATCACCTTATCTTATCATTAAAGTGCCATTCTAAAGCCTCCAATAACACAAAAGGAGTTAAAATGTAATTTGATCCTCTCATTTAACATGTCAGCACTTCTGTATATGATAAACTACAGGTTTATAAATCACACATGCCAAACATCAATGCAGCCATTGTGTTTCTACATCCTTACAGTGTGTATTAGTTATATTGGTAAATGTCTATACAAGGAAAACCTTGACATGCATAAAGAACGACCAACCAATTCTTTATCCTTAAAAATAGCATATAAATACAACAGATATAGATTCATTTACACTGTCTAACCTTTTTGCCTCTAAATTTGAAAATTGTTGATACTAGAAAATATTCAACTATTTTATAAAAAAAGATGCCATGATTTATTTGAATTTTATCATATTTGCAACAATGGATAGCAAAAATACAAAGAGATAAAAAAAATGCAATTAACTGCAAAAAGAAATACCTTGTAAATAAGAACTTATAAAAATCCCTTTGAAAACAAAGTAAAGACGAACTGACTGATAAGGTACTATACAGCTTAACCAAAGACCAACTGACTGATAGGGTACTATACAGCTTAACCAAACACAGACAAGTAGAACTGACTGATAGGGTACTATACAGCTTAACCAAACACAGCAACTAGTAGAACTGACTGATAGAGTACTATACAGCTTACCCAAACACAGCAAAGTAGAACTGACTGATAGAGTACTATACAGCTTAACCAAACAAAGCAAAGTAGAACTGACTGATAGGGTACTATACAGCTTAACCAAACACAGCAAAGTAGAACTGACTGATAGAGTACTATACAGCTTAACCAAACATAGCAAAGTAGAACTGACTGATAGGGTACTATACAGCTTAACCAAACACAGCAAAGTAGAACTGACTGATAGGGTACTATACAGCTTAACCAAACACAGCAAAGTAGAACTGACTGATAGGGTACTATACAGCTTAACCAAACACAGCAAAGTAGAACTGACTGATAGGGTACTATACAGCTTAACCAAACACAGCAAAGTAGAACTGACTGATAGAGTACTATACAGCTTAACCAAACATAGCAAAGTAGAACTGACTGATAGGGTACTATACAGCTTAACCAAACACAGCAAAGTAGAACTGACTGATAGGGTACTATACAGCTTAACCAAACACAGCAAAGTAGAACTGACTGATAGGGTACTATACAGCTTAACCAAACACAGCAAAGTAGAACTGACTGATAGGGTACTATACAGCTTAACCAAACACAGCAAAGTAGAACTGACTGATAGGGTACTATACAGCTTAACCAAACACAGCAAAGTAGAACTGACTGATAGGGTACTATACAGCTTAACCAAACACAGCAAAGTAGAACTGACTGATAGAGTACTATACAGCTTAACCAAACACAGCAAAGTAGAACTGACTGATAGGGTACTATACAGCTTAACCAAACACAGCAAAGTAGAACTGACTGATAGGGTACTATACAGCTTAACCAAACACAGCAAAGTAGAACTGACTGATAGAGTACTATACAGCTTAACCAAACACACCAAAGTAGAACTGACTGATAGGGTACTATACAGCTTAACCAAACACAGCAAAGTAGAACTGACTGATAGGGTACTATACAGCTTAACCAAACACACCAAAGTAGAACTGACTGATAGGGTACTATACAGCTTAACCAAACACAGCAAAGTAGAACTGACTGATAGAGTACTATACAGCTTAACCAAACATAGCAAAGTAGAACTGACTGATAGGGTACTATACAGCTTAACCAAACACAGCAAAGTAGAACTGACTGATAGAGTACTATACAGCTTAACCAAACACAGCAAAGTAGAACTGACTGATAGGGTACTATACAGCTTAACCAAACACAGCAAAGTAGAACTGACTGATAGGGTACTATACAGCTTAACCAAACACAGCAAAGTAGAACTGACTGATAGAGTACTATACAGCTTAACCAAACATAGCAAAGTAGAACTGACTGATAGGGTACTATACAGCTTAACCAAAGACGAACTGACTGATAGAGTACTATACAGCTTAACCAAACACAGCAAAGTAGAACTGACTGATAGGGTACTATACAGCTTAACCAAACACAGCAAAGTAGAACTGACTGATAGAGTACTATACAGCTTAACCAAACACAGCAAAGTAGAACTGACTGATAGAGTACTATACAGCTTAACCAAACACAGGAAAGTAGAACTGACTGATAGAGTACTATACAGCTTAACCAAACACAGCAAAGTAGAACTGACTGATAGAGTACTATACAGCTTACCCAAACACAGCAAAGTAGAACTGACTGATAGAGTACTATACAGCTTAACCAAACACAGCAAAGTAGAACTGACTGATAGAGTACTATACAGCTTAACCAAACACAGCAAAGTAGAACTGACTGATAGAGTACTATACAGCTTAACCAAACACAGGAAAGTAGAACTGACTGATAGGGTACTATACAGCTTAACCAAACACAGCAAAGTAGAACTGACTGATAGGGTACTATACAGCTTAACCAAACACAGCAAAGTAGAACTGACTGATAGGGTACTATACAGCTTAACCAAACACAGCAAAGTAGAACTGACTGATAGAGTACTATACAGCTTAACCAAACACAGCAAAGTAGAACTGACTGATAGAGTACTATACAGCTTAACCAAACACAGCAAAGTAGAACTGACGGATAGAGTACTATACAGCTTAACCAAACACAGGAAAGTAGAACTGACTGATAGAGTACTATACAGCTTAACCAAACATAGCAAAGTAGAACTGACTGATAGGGTACTATACAGCTTAACAAAACTCAGCAAAGTAGAACTGACTGATAGAGTACTATACAGCTTAACCAAACACAGCAAAGTAGAACTGACTGATAGAGTACTATACAGCTTAACCAAACAAAGCAAAGTAGAACTGACTGATAGGGTACTATACAGCTTAACCAAACACAGCAACTAGTAGAACTGACTGATAGAGTACTATACAGCTTACCCAAACACAGCAAAGTAGAACTGACTGATAGAGTACTATACAGCTTAACCAAACAAAGCAAAGTAGAACTGACTGATAGGGTACTATACAGCTTAACCAAACACAGCAAAGTAGAACTGACTGATAGAGTACTATACAGCTTAACCAAACATAGCAAAGTAGAACTGACTGATAGGGTACTATACAGCTTAACCAAACACAGCAAAGTAGAACTGACTGATAGGGTACTATACAGCTTAACCAAACACAGCAAAGTAGAACTGACTGATAGGGTACTATACAGCTTAACCAAACACAGCAAAGTAGAACTGACTGATAGAGTACTATACAGCTTAACCAAACACAGCAAAGTAGAACTGACTGATAGAGTACTATACAGCTTAACCAAACATAGCAAAGTAGAACTGACTGATAGGGTACTATACAGCTTAACCAAACACAGCAAAGTAGAACTGACTGATAGGGTACTATACAGCTTAACCAAACACAGCAAAGTAGAACTGACTGATAGGGTACTATACAGCTTAACCAAACACAGCAAAGTAGAACTGACTGATAGGGTACTATACAGCTTAACCAAACACAGCAAAGTAGAACTGACTGATAGGGTACTATACAGCTTAACCAAACACAGCAAAGTAGAACTGACTGATAGGGTACTATACAGCTTAACCAAACACAGCAAAGTAGAACTGACTGATAGAGTACTATACAGCTTAACCAAACACAGCAAAGTAGAACTGACTGATAGGGTACTATACAGCTTAACCAAACACAGCAAAGTAGAACTGACTGATAGGGTACTATACAGCTTAACCAAACACAGCAAAGTAGAACTGACTGATAGAGTACTATACAGCTTAACCAAACACACCAAAGTAGAACTGACTGATAGGGTACTATACAGCTTAACCAAACACAGCAAAGTAGAACTGACTGATAGGGTACTATACAGCTTAACCAAACACACCAAAGTAGAACTGACTGATAGGGTACTATACAGCTTAACCAAACACAGCAAAGTAGAACTGACTGATAGAGTACTATACAGCTTAACCAAACATAGCAAAGTAGAACTGACTGATAGGGTACTATACAGCTTAACCAAACACAGCAAAGTAGAACTGACTGATAGGGTACTATACAGCTTAACCAAACACAGCAAAGTAGAACTGACTGATAGGGTACTATACAGCTTAACCAAACACAGCAAAGTAGAACTGACTGATAGGGTACTATACAGCTTAACCAAACACAGCAAAGTAGAACTGACTGATAGAGTACTATACAGCTTAACCAAACATAGCAAAGTAGAACTGACTGATAGGGTACTATACAGCTTAACCAAAGACGAACTGACTGATAGAGTACTATACAGCTTAACCAAACACAGCAAAGTAGAACTGACTGATAGGGTACTATACAGCTTAACCAAACACAGCAAAGTAGAACTGACTGATAGAGTACTATACAGCTTAACCAAACACAGCAAAGTAGAACTGACTGATAGAGTACTATACAGCTTAACCAAACACAGGAAAGTAGAACTGACTGATAGAGTACTATACAGCTTAACCAAACACAGCAAAGTAGAACTGACTGATAGAGTACTATACAGCTTACCCAAACACAGCAAAGTAGAACTGACTGATAGAGTACTATACAGCTTAACCAAACACAGCAAAGTAGAACTGACTGATAGAGTACTATACAGCTTAACCAAACACAGCAAAGTAGAACTGACTGATAGAGTACTATACAGCTTAACCAAACACAGGAAAGTAGAACTGACTGATAGGGTACTATACAGCTTAACCAAACACAGCAAAGTAGAACTGACTGATAGGGTACTATACAGCTTAACCAAACACAGCAAAGTAGAACTGACTGATAGGGTACTATACAGCTTAACCAAACACAGCAAAGTAGAACTGACTGATAGAGTACTATACAGCTTAACCAAACACAGCAAAGTAGAACTGACTGATAGAGTACTATACAGCTTAACCAAACACAGCAAAGTAGAACTGACGGATAGAGTACTATACAGCTTAACCAAACACAGGAAAGTAGAACTGACTGATAGAGTACTATACAGCTTAACCAAACATAGCAAAGTAGAACTGACTGATAGGGTACTATACAGCTTAACAAAACTCAGCAAAGTAGAACTGACTGATAGAGTACTATACAGCTTAACCAAACACAGCAAAGTAGAACTGACTGATAGAGTACTATACAGCTTAACCAAACACAGCAAAGTAGAACTGAATGATAGGGTACTATACAGCTTAACCAAACACAGCAAAGTAGAACTGACTGATAGAGTACTATACAGCTTAACCAAACACAGCAAAGTAGAACTGACTGATAGGGTAATATACAGCTTAACAAAACACAGCAAAGTAGAACTGACTGATAGGGTACTATACAGCTTAACCAAACACACCAAAGTAGAACTGACTGATAGAGTACTATACAGCTTACCCAAACACAGCAAAGTAGAACTGACTGATAGAGTACTATACAGCTTAACCAAACACAGCAAAGTAGAACTGACTGATAGGGTACTATACAGGTTAACAAAACACAGCAAAGTAGAACTGACTGATAGGGTACTATACAGCTTAACCAAACACAGCAAAGTAGAACTGACTGATAGAGTAATATACAGCTTAACCAAACACAGCAAAGTAGAACTGACTGATAGGGTACTATACAGCTTAACAAAACACAGCAAAGTAGAACTGACTGATAGGGTACTATACAGCTTAACCAAACACAGCAAAGTAGAACTGACTGATAGGGTACTATACAGCTTAACCAAACACAGCAAAGTAGAACTGACTGATAGGGTACTATACAGCTTAACAAAACACACCAAAGTAGAACTGACTGATAGGGTACTATACAGCTTAACCAAACACAGCAAAGTAGAACTGACTGATAGGGTACTATACAGCTTAACCAAACACAGCAAAGTAGAACTGACTGATAGAGTACTATACAGCTTAACCAAACACACCAAAGTAGAACTGACTGATAGAGTACTATACAGCTTACCCAAACACAGCAAAGTAGAACTGACTGATAGGGTACTATACAGCTTAACCAAACACAGCAAAGTAGAACTGACTGATAGGGTACTATACAGCTTAACCAAACACAGCAAAGTAGAACTGACTGATAGGGTACTATACAACTTAACAAAACACAGCAAAGCAGAACTAACTGATAGAGTACTATACAGCTTACCCAAACACAGCAAAGTAGAACTGACTGATAGAGTACTATACAGCTTAACCAAACACAGCAAAGTATAACTGACTGATAGAGTACTATACAGCTTACCCAAACACAGCAAAGTAGAACTGACTGATAGAGTACTATACAGCTTACCCAAAACACAGGAAAGTAGAACTGACTGATAGAGTACTATACAGCTTAACCAAACACAGGAAAGTAGAACTGACTGATAGGGTACTATACAGCTTAACCAAACACAGCAAAGTAGAACTGACTGATAGGGTACTACACAGCTTAACCAAACACAGGAAAGTAGAACTGACTGATAGGGTACTATACAGCTTAACCAAACACAGCAAAGTAGAACTGACTGATAGGGTACTATACAGCTTAACAAAACACAGCAAAGTAGAACTGACTGATAGAGTACTATACAGCTTAACCAAACACAGCAAAGTAGAACTGACTGATAGAGTACTATACAGCTTAACCAAACACAGCAAAGTAGAACTGACTGATAGAGTACTATACAGCTTAACCAAACACAGCAAAGTAGAACTGACTGATAGAGTACTATACAGCTTAACCAAACACAGCAAAGTAGAACTGACTGATAGAGTACTATACAGCTTAACCAAACACAGCAAAGTAGAACTGACTGATAGAGTACTATACAGCTTAACCAAACACAGCAAAGTAGAACTGACTGATAGAGTACTATACAGCTTAACCAAACACAGCAAAGTAGAACTGACTGATAGGGTACTATACAGCTTAACCAAACACAGCAAAGTAGAACTGACTGATAGAGTACTATACAGCTTAACCAAACACAGCAAAGTAGAACTGACTGATAGAGTACTATACAGCTTAACCAAACACAGCAAAGTAGAACTGACTGATAGGGTACTATACAGCTTATCCAAACACAGCAAAGTAGAACTGACTGATAGAGTACTATACAGCTTAACCAAACACAGCAAAGTAGAACTGACTGATAGAGTACTATACAGCTTAACAAAACACAGCAAAGTAGAACTGACTGATAGGGTACTACAAAGCTTAACAAAACACAGCAAAGTAGAACTGACTGATAGGGTACTACACAGCTTAACAAAACACAGCAAAGTAGAACTGACTGATAGGGTACTACACAGCTTAACCAAACACAGCGAAGTAGAACTGACTGATAGAGTACTATACAGCTTAACCAAACACACCAAAGTAGAACTGACTGATAGGGTACTATACAGCTTAACAAAACACACCAAAGTAGAACTGACAGATAGAGTACTATACAGCTTAACCAAACACAGCAAAGTAGAACTGACTGATAGGGTACTATACAGCTTAACCAAACACAGCAAAGTAGAACTGACTGATAGAGTACTATACAGCTTAACCAAACATAGCAAAGTAGAACTGACTTATAGGGTACTATACAGCTTAACCAAACACAGCAAAGTAGAACTGACTGATAGGGTACTATACAGCTTAACCAAACACAGCAAAGTAGAACTGACTGATAGAGTACTATACAGCTTAACCAAACACACCAAAGTAGAACTGACTGATAGGGTACTATACAGCTTAACCAAACACAGCAAAGTAGAACTGACTGATAGAGTACTATACAGCTTAACCAAGCACACCAAAGTAGAACTGACTGATAGGGTACTATACAGCTTAACAAAACACACCAAAGTAGAACTGACTGATAGGGTACTATACAGCTTACCCAAACACAGCAAAGTAGAACTGACTGATAGGGTACTATACAGCTTAACCAAACATAGCAAAGTAGAACTGACTGATAGGGTACTATACAGCTTAACCAAACACAGCAAAGTAGAACTGACTGATAGAGTACTATACAGCTTAACAAAACACAGACAAGTAGAACTGACTGATAGGGTACTATACAGCTTAACCAAACACAGCAAAGTAGAACTGAATGATATAATACTATACAGCTTAACCAAACATAGCAAAGTAGAACTGACTGATAGAGTACTATACAGCTTAACCAAGCACACCAAAGTAGAACTGACTGATAGGGTACTATACAGCTTAACAAAACACACCAAAGTAGAACTGACTGATAGGGTACTATACAGCTTAACAAAACACAGCAAAGTAGAACTGACTGATAGAGTACTATAGAGCTTAACAAAACACATCAAAGTAGAACTGACTGATAGAGTACTATACAGCTTAACCAAACACAGCAAAGTAGAACTGACTGATAGGGTACTATACAGCTTAACCAAACACACCAAAGTAGAACTGACTGATAGGGTACTATACAGCTTAACAAAACACACCAAAGTAGAACTGACTGATAGGGTACTATACAGATTAACCAAACACACCAAAGTAGAACTGACTGATAGAGTACTATACAGCTTAACCAAGCACACCAAAGTAGAACTGACTGATAGGGTACTATACAGCTTAACAAAACACACCAAAGTAGAACTGACTGATAGGGTACTATACAGCTTAACCAAACACACCAAAGTAGAACTGACTGATAGGGTACTATACAGCTTAACCAAACACAGCAAAGTAGAACTGACTGATAGAGTACTATACAGCTTAACCAAACACAGCAAAGTAGAACTGACTGATAGAGTACTATACAGCTTAACCAAGCACACCAAAGTAGAACTGACTGATAGGGTACTATACAGCTTAACAAAACACACCAAAGTAGAACTGACTGATAGGGTACTATACAGCTTAACCAAACACACCAAAGTAGAACTGACTGATAGGGTACTATACAGCTTAACCAAACACAGCAAAGTAGAACTGAATGATAGGGTACTATACAGCTTAACAAAACACAGGAAAGTAGAACTGACTGATAGGGTACTATACAGCTTAACCAAACACAGCAAAGTAGAACTGACTGATAGAATACTATACAGCTTAACCAAACACACCAAAGTAGAACTGACTGATAGGGTACTATACAGCTTAACCAAACACAGCAAAGTAGAACTGACTGATAGAGTACTATACAGCTTAACCAAACACAGCAAAGTAGAACTGACTGATAGAGTACTATACAGCTTACCCAAACACAGCAAAGTAGAACTGACTGATAGAGTACTATACAGCTTAACCAAACACAGCAAAGTAGAACTGACTGATAGGGTACTATACAGCTTAACCAAACACAGCAAAGTAGAACTGACTGATAGGGTACTATACAGCTTAACCAAACACAGCAAAGTAGAACTGACTGATAGGGTACTATACAGCTTAACCAAACACAGCAAAGTAGAACTGACTGATAGGGTACTATACAGCTTAACCAAACACAGCAAAGTAGAACTGACTGATAGGGTACTATACAGCTTAACCAAACACAGCAAAGTAGAACTGACTGATAGGGTACTATACAGCTTAACCAAACACACCAAAGTAGAACTGACTGATAGGGTACAATACAGCTTAACAAAACACAGCAAAGTAGAACTGACTGATAGAGTACTATACAGCTTAACCAAACACAGCAAAGTAGAACTAACTGATAGGGTACTATACAGCTTAACCAAACACAGGAAAGTAGAACTGACTGATAGAGTACTATACAGCTTAACCAAACACACCAAAGTAGAACTGACTGATAGAGTACTATACAGCTTAACCAAACACACCAAAGTAGAACTGACTGATAGAGTACTATACAGCTTAACCAAACACACCAAAGTAGAACTGACTGATAGAGTACTATACAGCTTAACCAAACATACCAAAGTAGAACTGACTGATAGAGTACTATACAGCTTAACCAAACACACCAAAGTAGAACTGACTGATAGAGTACTATACAGCTTAACCAAACACACCAAAGTAGAACTGACTGATAGAGTACTATACAGCTTAACAAAACACAGCAAAGTAGAACTGACTGATAGAGTACTATACAGCTTAACCAAACACAGCAAAGTAGAACTGACTGATAGAGTACTATACAGCTTAACCAAACACAGCAAAGTAGAACTGACTGATAGAGTACTATACAGCTTAACCAAACACACCAAAGTAGAACTGACTGATAGAGTACTATACAGCTTAACCAAACACACCAAAGTAGAACTGACTGATAGAGTACTATACAGCTTAACCAAACACACCAAAGTAGAACTGACTGATAGAGTACTATACAGCTTAACCAAACACACCAAAGTAGAACTGACTGATAGGGTACTATACAGCTTAACCAAACACAGCAAAGTAGAACTGACTGATAGAGTACTATACAGCTTAACCAAACACACCAAAGTAGAACTGACTGATAGAGTACTATACAGCTTAACCAAACACAGCAAAGTAGAACTGACTGATAGGGTACTATACAGCTTCACCAAACACAGCAAAGTAGAACTGACTGATAGGGTACTATACAGCTTAACCAAACACAGCAAAGTAGAACTGACTGATAGGGTACTATACAGCTTAACCAAACACACCAAAGTAGAACTGATGGATAGAGTACTATACAGCTTAACCAAACACAGGAAAGTAGAACTGACTGATAGGGTACTATACAGCTTAACCAAACACAGCAAAGTAGAACTGACTGATAGGGTACTATACAGCTTAACCAAACACACCAAAGTAGAACTGACTGATAGGGTACAATACAGCTTAACAAAACACAGCAAAGTAGAACTGACTGATAGGGTACTATACAGCTTAACCAACACAGCAAAGTAGAACTGACTGATAGGGTACTATACAGCTTAACCAAACACAGCAAAGTAGAACTGACTGATAGGGTACTATACAGCTTAACCAAACACAGCAAAGTAGAACTGACTGATAGGGTACTATACAGCTTAACCAAACACAGCAAAGTAGAACTGACTGATAGGGTACTATACAGCTTAACAAAACACAGCAAAGTAGAACTGACTGATAGAGTACTATACAGCTTAACCAAACACACCAAAGTAGAACTGACTGATAGGGTACTATACAGCTTAACCAAACACAGCAAAGTAGAACTGACTGATAGAGTACTATACAGCTTAACCAAACACAGCAAAGTAGAACTGACTGATAGAGTACTATACAGCTTAACCAAACACACCAAAGTAGAACTGACTGATAGAGTACTATACAGCTTAACCAAACACACCAAAGTAGAACTGACTGATAGGGTACTATACAGCTTAACCAAACACAGCAAAGTAGAACTGACTGATAGAGTACTATACAGCTTAACCAAACACAGCAAAGTAGAACTGACTGATAGGGTACTATACAGCTTAACAAAACACACCAAAGTAGAACTGACTGATAGGGTACTATACAGCTTAACCAAACACAGCAAAGTAGAACTGACTGATAGGGTACTATACAGCTTAACCAAACACAGCAAAGTAGAACTGACTGATAGAGTACTATACAGCTTAACCAAACACAGCAAAGTATAACTGACTGATAGAGTACTATACAGCTTAACCAAACACAGCAAAGTAGAACTGACTGATAGAGTACTATACAGCTTAACCAAACACAGCAAAGTAGAACTGACTGATAGGGTACTATACGGCTTAACTAAACACACCAAAGTAGAACTGACTGATAGGGTACTATACAGCTTAACAAAACACAGCAAAGTAGAACTGACTGATAGAGTACTATACAGCTTAACCAAACACACCAAAGTAGAACTGACTGATGGAGTACTATACAGCTTAACCAAACACAGCAAAGTAGAACTGACTGATAGAGTACTATACAGCTTAACCAAACACAGCAAAGTAGAACTGACTGATAGGGTACTATACAGCTTACCCAAACACAGCAAAGTAGAACTGACTGATAGGGTACTATACAGCTTAACCAAACACAGGAAAGTAGAACTGACTGATAGAGTACTATAGAGCTTAACAAAACACAGACAAGTAGAACTGACTGATAGAGTACTATACAGCTTAACCAAACACAGCAAAGTAGAACTGACTGATAGGGTACTATACAGCTTAACCAAACACAGGAAAGTAGAACTGACTGATAGAGTACTATACAGCTTAACCAAACACAGCAAAGTAGAACTGACTGATAGAGTACTATACAGCTTAACCAAACACAGCAAAGTAGAACTGACTGATAGGGTACTATACAGCTTAACAAAACACAGCAAAGTAGAACTGACTGATAGAGTACTATACAGCTTAACCAAACACAGCAAAGTAGAACTGACTGATAGGGTACTATACAGCTTAACCAAGCACACCAAAGTAGAACTGACTGATAGAGTACTATACAGCTTAACCAAACACAGCAAAGTAGAACTGACTGATAGGGTACTATACAGCTTAACCAAACACAGACAAGTAGAACTGACTGATAGGGTACTATACAGCTTAACCAAACACAGCAAAGTAGAACTGACTGATAGGGTACTATACAGCTTAACCAAACACAGGAAAGTAGAACTGACTGATAGAGTACTATACAGCTTAACCAAACACAGCAAAGTAGAACTGACTGATAGAGTACTATACAGCTTAACCAAACACAGCAAAGTATAACTGACTGATAGAGTACTATACAGCTTAACCAAACACAGCAAAGTAGAACTGACTGATAGAGTACTATACAGCTTAACCAAACACAGCAAAGTAGAACTGACTGATAGGGTACTATACAGCTTAACAAAACACAGCAAAGTAGAACTGACTGATAGAGTACTATACAGCTTAACCAAACACAGCAAAGTAGAACTGACTGATAGAGTACTATACAGCTTAACCAAACACAGCAAAGTAGAACTGACTGATAGAGTACTATACAGCTTAACAAAACACAGCAGAGTAGAACTGACTGATAGAGTACTATACAGCTTAACTATTAAAAGAATAATACTATCATACACCTACTCAAATTGTATTTTTTTTAAATGCTTCTTTGTTGGTCTTGTTTCATTTGCTTTAACAAAAACATATTTACTATTTTAGGTAGGGAAACCTTTAACAAACATGCAAATATCTATCTAAAGAAGCATAGTCTCACTTGCATGCAATTATCTCCCCTTTCTGTAAATTCATGACAAAAAAGTAAATACAGGAAAATTCTGCAGTCTATTTATAAAATATGTATTTAAAAAGTAAAAGATATGATGAAAAAAATTGCAGGTAGTGTTAAAAACTCAAATAACAATTTTTTTTTTAAACTGTACAATACTGAAATGAAGTAATGCTAACTTTAAAGTGCCAAGTCAAATCATGTCTATTTTCCACCAATGACTATACCACAAGCTATCATGTAGGTAAATATTTATTAAATAAGTAGAAAATTTTCACTTTGTGGTATTGTATACCTATACAACATACCAGTCTCCATTTTCAAAGGCATGACACTGATCTGAAGGATAGGTCAGTTTATGTGATGTATTCATTGGGCATGAAATTAACACAGAGTTAACACTTGTACAAACAAACCCAAGTCTATGGTGTAAATATTGCCACAGTAATTATATATAAGTTGATAATAAATTGGAGGAATCACTTGATTTATAAGTGAAAACAGCATCTTCAACATTAGTGCTGTTAATTTGATAAACATGCATATAACAAAGCAATAGAAATGGTTGACACAAGTTAAATTTGTCCTCCCCGCCCCCCCCCCCAAAAAAACCCTTCAAACTCTGACAGTATCTATGGATTGAATATGGTGTCATTTACTTAGTTTTTACAAAAATATCATTAAAAACTGCTTATGTTTCAATAATCTATTACTCATCAATGATGCTCAAAGCAAAAGTTCAAAAGTAATGCAAAATCCCTTCAATGCAACATTGGGTCAAATTGTGAAATTAAAAGGGTTTCAACCAAAAAAGACTGTTTGTAAAATAAAATATGTAATCCCAGAAGATATAGCCACTGCCAACATTTTATGATGCAAGCCAGTGTCAAAACTACTGAGACCAAATATATAACTACATTTATATCAACTGTTCAAAATGTACGGTCAGCAATATTTATATGTAATGGGGATGACTATGATTTGTCAGCATTTTTTTCAATGGAAGCAGGTTTAATCATTTAGATTTAATATTGACACAACTTAAAAAACATTAAAAAATGAATTATATGATTTCCATTTTCATTGCTGAAGTTTATAAAATAAATTCATTTCAATTCTGATGTTTGTTTACTTTTCCTATAAAGACAAACTCCTTAGAAATGAAAAAATACGGCTTTTATCCTTTTTAAAGATGATAAGTAGAAACACTTTAAGATACAACTAAACAAGGGCTTTAAAAAGTATTAAATATATACCAGTATTCAATGTATTAATGTTCGTCCTATCTTTTATATATATTATATATAGAAGTTCAATAAATCTTTAATATAAGTAGTCCAAACAGTTTGTAAACCATAGTCTATAAACTCTATATATATTATGAAAGAAGCTAAGAGCCTTTACAAAAATGAAAACCCTATATAATATGAATAAATATAAAAATAATCATAATTTTAAAAATAAACATTTAGTAAATAATAAAGAACAAACTGCGGAAATAAACAAGATATTTACCTGTGTCTAAGGGTAATGAACATTTGTACTATGACTGACAGAGAAGGCTGAGGGTTAAGTTAAGCGTGTAATGAAATCGGGTGAAAATAGTATATATACATCTGGAATGTTGATGTTCTGACAGTTTACATTGTACTCTATACAGTGTTACACCATTACTAAAGTATCAAGGAATGAAGAAATCATAAATCTTTGGAAAAGACACCATTTAATAATTTATGTATTTTCACACTGATGGCTTGTATTGTCATTAATCTAACACAAAATCTTTTATTAACTTAAAAATGAAAAACAATAATATTGCTAAAAATCTAAGGCCAGCTTTCTGGAGAGGTATGGCTTTAACCAAACATTAATGTGTGTATGTATCTATACCAAAATGATAATCAGATACAGTATTTTGTTTAATAGTACAAGTAAACATTGAAAACAAACAGGTATCACATGTATACACCAAATATGGTTGACTTACAATTATCACTAATGATAAACTATTCCATCATAATCATCAAGGATCTGTCTGACCTTCACCCGTGACACACCATTCCATCATAATCATGGAGGATAATATCTGTTTGACCATCACCTGTGACACACCATTCCATCATAATCATGGAGGATAATATCTGTCTGACCTTCACCCGTGACACACCATTCCATCATAATCTTGGAGGATAATATCTGTCTGACCTTCACCCGTGACACACCATTCCATCATAATCATGGAGGATAATATCTGTCTGACCTTCACCTGTGACACACCCTTCCATCATAATCTTGGAGGATAATATCTGTCTGACCTTCACCTGTGACACACCTTTCCATCATAACCATGGAGGATAATATCTGTCTGACCTTCACCTGTGACACACCATTCCATCATAATCATGGAGAATAATACATGTCTGACCTTCACCCGTGACACACCATTTCATGATAATCATGGAGGATAATATCTGTCTGACCTCCACCTGACCTGTGACACACCATTCCATCATAATCATGGAGGATAATATCTGTCTGACCTCCACCTGACCTGTGACACACCATTCCATCATAATCATGGAGGATAATATCTGTCTGACCTCCACCTGACCTGTGACACACCATTCCATCATAATCATGGAGGATCTTCTGACCTTCACCTGTGACACACCATTTCATCATAATCATGGAGGATAATATCTGTCTGACCTTCACCTGACCTGTGACACACCATTTCATCATAATCATGGAGAATCTGTCTAGACCTTCAAAATTAGCTGGTGTTGTTCAGTATGAATTACTATAATACAGACCTGATTTTGTCATACATGTACTATAGCATCAATGTTTTAAAATGTACTTGGTAATGCAAACCAACTTCTGTACATGTATATTAGTATATAATATCTTTTTCTTACAGGTGTAATTCATTTACAACACAAACTTCCCTTGTTAATTATTTACAACCTTCACCTAAATCTTTCCTCAAGCTTCAAGAACATTTGAGTTTTTACAATCTGCCTTACTTGATGTTCTGTTCTAGTTCAAAGAGCTACATAATTGTGTTATAATAATTAGATCCACATAAACACCATTGATGATAAGAACACAACAACTTCTATGAGATAAGCTTGTGTTAACTTGCTGACTCTTAAACTAATACATTTTAATTCTCTTAATTTCTTCCACTCCTCAGATAAAAAAAAACCCATACACCTAAAAATTTTTTACATGTTCGATTTTTACTTTTCAACTAATTTTTAATTGTTGATAATTAATCATTTTACAGATATTTAAGGAATACTTCAAATTTCTGAACAGATTATACGATATAATATGGTTTGGGTCTGAATGGTGTAAACAGACCCAAACCATATTATATCGCATAATCTGTTCAGAAATTTGAAGTATTCCTTATAATTTAATTTTAACTATAAATCATCAATTTGTGCGGTAAAAACGTCGATGAAGTCCTGGAACTATTTGAATTTTAAAGGCGTTAAAATAGGTCATAGGTCACGCAAGTTATTTCTTATAATATGGATTGCCTGATTTGAATTGACCAATCAGATTTCAGCTTACAAAGCAAATTAAATTATTACTGGTTGATATACTTGTGATTGATGTTTACTGTCCAGACTGATGCAGTATTTCACCTGCATATCCCAACAAAGAAACAATGTATCATATTGTGATCTTTATACTGGTGAGTGATCAGTTCTTTGATTAATATGTTAATTTGTTGAAAGTAAAAACCTCATTGTATAGCATAAACAATAACACAATATGGAGCACTTGACACAACCAGGCAAGTCAAAGTAAGTGTGGATATGATATATGGCTTGTCACTGTAATTAGGTGGACATAACAAAAGTGCTGCTCTGTCATATATAGGTAGCCAGAAGACAGACATACTACAGCAAAATGTTCTGATGATGAATTAAAAGAAATAATACTACATGAGTATATTAATTGAGTTATAAATAAAAAAATTACATAAATGTTGAAAACAAATAACTGGCCTACATAACTACATATGTTTATAAAACTATATAAGACAGGAAAAAGTGCTGTTGGCACACTAAATAAAGCTCATTAAATAAGAAATTAAACGAAAAATATGCCATAAAAATCTTACAAAACATCCAACATTTTCAAAATTAATCATGAAAACTTAAACAGTATAAAAATATGATTTTTTAAAATTTCATTACATTTAAATCACATGTCTTCATTTTAAAAAGTAATAACTTCAACAGTACATTCATATCCAAGGAAATCTCTGTTACCTTACTAATATATGGTAGTCTAAAAAAGGAAATAAAATATTGAGACCATTCTAAGACAAGCTAAAACAGCTCTGACACATGTAATAGCACTTTAAATCACATACATTATAATTACATTCAAGTGTACAATGTCATATGACTATAAAGTCATCACCTCTTATTGTACACGAAAATAGCTTGATCATCATTAATCAGAACTCACAGATATAAACTATATGGAGTGGCCAGTGCCTCTAAATATAAGTACATCTGACATTTAATTTTATATCGATACAACCTAATTAAACAGACATTTAAACCTTAGGCAAATATATACCTACTTTTTTCTGCAACCCCACCCCCACCCCAACCCTAGGCCCCACAGATTTGTGAAGTCAGAAAAACCCAACGCTTGTGTGTAAAAGATCTACCCAGAACAAGGAGTGATTGGTCTGGTTGGTTTTAACTGTATAATAGATGTGCTATGTATACTTGTATAAGTTTATATTTGTTAATTAGTTGTTATACATCTGACAATGAACCTTCAAATTATGTTTTTTGCCATAAAGATTATATATACGTGTTTTGTATCAACATTACAAAATTAATTGTATAAACATTACACAATTAATTTTTTAGTTATAATACTTAAATATTTTTTGTTTTCCAAAATACTTATGCAATATGACATCATATGATTCTGTTTATTGCTCTGGTGGTAGGAATTAGTTTTGTTTTATATAAATAACTGTAATGTACATCCAATTAAATCCAAATGTTTACATGTTTTTGCTTGCAAGATGGTTCACATTTTATTATTATTATACATGTAACTGTTTGAAGAAGTGTGTCAATAGAACTTGGTCTCAAAAATTAAAAGTATACAGTATTCATTTTATGAATGAAACTTAAAATTTTGGAAAGGAATGTAAGAAACATTTATTGGTTGTGTTTCCATATACATAATTTTGTCCAGTGGCAGTGACAATTAAAAACCAATTGTTTGGCATTAAATATTCCATCTGTAGTGTAAATCTGTGATATTTAGAAAACTGTTCTACATATTCATTACATATCTTTAAAGTGTATTTTTCTTTTATATTAAGTGATAATTATGGCATGTACATTATTATTGTTTCCATATTATGATAAAGAACAGACATATTGTATGGTATAAATGTCAGTTCTATAGAAATAAAGAGAATAAGAAAAAGAAAATGTTGTTTTGCTATAGGACCTAAACTTTTGAGACAGAAGACTGCATTATTTTCTGTATCAAGACTGTACTAGCTATGAAAAAATTCATATGTAAAAATTATATTATATTTTATTTTAAAACCTATGTTTAAAAACTTGCTATTGGTATTACTGGGTATTATCCACTTATATGTTATGTCAACGTTTGGAAATAAAGAACCCTAGTGTGGATTTATTTTGTTATAATTAATATGCCAGTGAAACACTACTACATTTAAGACAAAGGTCATTGTGCTAAACAAGATAATCATGCACAGCTCAACCAAACACTTTTTTCTTGTATAAAAATACAAGAGATTTTATGTAGGTAATATGCATAATGTAACTAATAAATGTTGGTTGTGATATTTCTAAAATATACATGTATAGGACAGTTTCATTTCCTAGACTTTTAGACTTGCTACCAATTATCGCAAGGTATTGCTGAGGTGGCAAGAAATTAGTCCAGATGATTTTTATTGGGCTTGTTTTGAAAACAACTACAGAGCCAGTATACAATAGTTACAAATTGGGAAAACATATAAGAGCTAGCCTTGTAGATGCAAGCTTTATGGTACAGTAGTCGAATATATAACGACTCGCCCCACTCTCGAGTCGCCCCATCACGAGTCGCCCCATATTAATAACGAGTCGCCCCACTCAATAACGACTCGCCCCAAATATGTAAAAATATATAATTTATAATCGAAATTTATATATTTAATAATTTATAATATAAATAAATACATTGATAGTATATTTTTTTTTAATTTGGGTATATTGTACTGCTCTGTTTTTTAATTAATCGAAATTGTACTCTAAATGTAAAACTATTAAATGCTGCCTGTAAATTTAAGTGTAGAATACTGTTAATCTTACATACTATTGAAAACCGTTTTCTACAAGTTTAAAAAGATTGTCTTATTGTTAAAAATTTTTTAACGTGCTTGATCATTCAAACTACACCAAGACAGTTAACAAGAGACCATAAAAACAACCATTGTAGTTAATATGTAAAGGGGACAGACATATACGCTTTAGGAAAAAACCTTACTGCATACTAGCAGTAAAAATTCTGATCATTTGGATGCAAAATATCTTTTTACTGGAATTTTATGTAAATAATTTTAGTCTTTTTAAAATTAAATCAATGATTTTTTTTTTTCCTTTCTTCCTCATCCTTTCTCCTTTCTCCCCCCTTCTTTACCTGCCTCCCACTACACTGTCCGCCCTCTCATACAAGACTTCAACAAGACTACGTTTTTGTTATTGTTAAAAACTTTATTATGGTAACATTCTCGTAATAAATATTAGGTTTTACACCGTTTTGAAAGTGAAGGTACATGCTACGAATAATCTTGTTCAAAAACCAATATCTGTAGCATATGCCAATCTCAGACAATTTTGACATTAAAGACAATTAATTACTTCATTATAATATTAACTACATTGGTTAACTTTTCATCCTTTAAAACTGCTAATCCCATCAAAGTTAAGCGCGATTGTAAACAAGCAAACATTCAATTATAATTATCCCAATTAATTCAAGAAGTGAACACGAGTTCACTTTAATCTCAAGAGATACACCGCCAATTAAAACACATAGCAATAAAATATATGCAAATTAAACAATTTACACTATAAATTTTATGAAATATATTTTAAAATATTAAAGTTGTAAACTTATAATATATATTTTACATATGTGGGGCGAGTCGTTATCGAGTGGGGCGACTCGTTATTACATGTGGGGCGACTCGTTATTAATATGGGGCGACTCGTGATGGGTGACTCGAGAGTGGGGCGAGTCGTTACGATACCCAGTAGTCCCCTCTTATACAATCCCTTCGCCAGCGACCACCCGCTTTATCCGGCCAAAACCCTGATGCATTAAGTGTTTCTAACGTAAAACTACCTGTCGCGAACGACCACCCCTAAAACGCGACCAGCGACCACGTTTTTTTGACACAACAACATAAATTTCCCTCACGAACGACCATTTTCACTGACCGGATGTTTATTTTGGAAGTCTCGAATAGAACGAGATTTTGTTTTATTATCGTAAACCAGTTCGGAAACAGTTCAACAACCGGTAAACAAAATGTCGAAATCGTGCAAAAGAAAGGTTTTTAAGCTGGATTAAAGGGGAAAACAAGTAATTATTGTAGATCAGTTTGATTTCGGCATTACGGAAATCAGGATTATTACAAGAAGACTGAAATATTCAACAAGGAAATAATAATACAATGTACCAACACAATCATAAATCAAAATTTACTACAAACGATGTCAAAAACTTGGGAAGCTGGAACAGAGAAAAACCTGGATTTTTCCAAATTAGACGGAACCTTAATAAACTACGAAGTGGAACCTGGGCAGACAATAAAAGTGATAAAAACAATGATAATGCAGATGAAACAAGAACAGAAACATTCACTGTTAAGAAGACTTGGAAATGTTATATTATCATTACACATTTTGAACAGATAAAAACTGCATGATTGAATTCTTTTTATTTTTATTTATACTGAATAATAAAATACAAATACTTATTTTGTGTGATTCTTAATTTACTTCACAGCTTCTGCTGCTAATCAACCGACCAAGCTCTGTAGACCTGTATAAATTGTATCCCCTCAAGAAAGACCACCCCCATTATAAGACCACTTTCATGACTCAGATGGGGTGGTCTTATAAGAGGGGGACTACTGTAATAATATATGTGTGTAAAAGTAATGTGAACTAGTTCATTTCAGATGGTACTAGTAACTGAGCTATCAGCAGAAAATATTGAAGTAAATCACAATAAGTAATTTAAATGGACTTAAAATGAATTTGACAACAATCAAAATAACTGCTTAAAAATTACAAAAATTTGAGACAAAATTCTTGCATCTGTAATAAAATAATGCCTCTGTTAATGCTAACATTCATGCAACATCAGCAACCCGTCACATAACCAGTGGAATGCAAAAGCAGGGTTTTACATGTAGTTTGGATTTTAAAACCATTAGTCACTTTTAATTTGCGTGCCATGATTTTTAAGATCTTATACATGTGTATGTGTGTATATTTATTTATATGTATAAATGCATGCAAGATCATTAATTTATGAATGTACAATAAACATCAATAAATTTTTAATATTTTATAGCACCATTTTATGACATATCTTATGTATTTAATGAAATATTGCCATAGAACATACAGAGGGGACAACATGTTTTTTATAAAAAAAAAACTCAAACACTAACCCACCATGGAAGTTAATCCTTTTCTCTATAACCCACCATGGTATATCCACGCCTACTATCGTGGTAAAGAATCTTCTCAGGTAATCTTACCACGGTGAATGCATATGAGGGAGTTCAGTCTACCATGGCATGTCGCCACAGGGGTCCGGCCACGATATCTCCGCGGTGGTACATGACAACATAAGCGTTGTCATTTAATTGATTGCGGGTTTAAACATCGTTACCCGAATGAAAAGAGAACATTTTTAAACAGTGCTTAAGAATAATTTGTACATGCATTTTATTTGTTGATAATCAATAATGATTTAATGTGCCGGTAGACTTGAAGATCGAATATTTGTTCAACCGGATGCATGTGTTATGCATTAAATATTAACCTGAACAAGTTCGGTAAATTATCCGGATTTGAATTGTCACATTACATTTTTGTGTATTACAACGTATAACGAATTGTCCTGAAGTTGTTACGCAAACTCTCTTTAATCAATTATAAATCCTTTTCGACAGAAAACGGGCATTTGAGCGGCGATCTTTTTCTTTATTTGGTATTTAAAACCAGAGTTGTTTTAGCAACCGCGGACAAAAGTTTACATCACGTATAGTTATATAAAATTCGTTAACAGGATGGGATACAACAAATAAATTACTAAATTGAAGCCATCATGCAGCAAGAATAATAAATATGTGAAAAGTTTATAAACGAGAATCGCCACATAAAATATAGTTTAACTACGATATGGCACAGGCTCCTGTTTCACAAGGTTGAATGAAGTCTTACGTACGCACAATTCTAAATACACATTTACTTTGGACAATGGCGTTTTAAACTATAACAATTAATATAACAGGTTTACATGTATATGAAGAAGTAGTGATGTGCTTCTGAGCTAAATATACAAAACTGACAATTTTTCAAATGGAGGCAGACGTGTTATTTGTATAAAGTTCCAGTTAAAATTAACTCGCAGTTTCGGTGTTTTTGCATGACATAGTATATATTGGGATAAATATTCTCGAGATCGGACCCCTTTTAGACTTGCCTTAGTTCTCTAAATACAAATACTTATTCTTAATATTTTGTTGTATTGTGGTACATTGATCAAACAATAAAATATGCATAGTTACTTACGTCTGTTATAACATGAACAAAACAAATCGGAATAAAATTATTTTTGAAGACGAAAGAACTGATTTGTCCACAATCATATCAATATAAAATAATTGCCCGAATTTACTCAACAGTATGTAAGTTTGTTTTCTTTTGTTCTTTTTTGTTTTTTGTTGTTGTTGGTTTTTTTTTGAGCGCCGATACGAATGTCTGTTTGCGGACATACGGTCTTGTCGTAACATTATAGAAATTATAAGGATGCTACTTAAGTCTTTTCTACAACAAAAGTTGATGATGTGTCAGGCTTTTAACACTGAAACGACTATTATGGTTGATTCTATATCAGGATTGTATGTTTTTAACACACATGGTTCAACACCGACGAATTGAGTATAAAATCATTCGTGGAACAAGATATTCTGCGACATTTATATTAAGTAATAATTCAGAAAATGTGAAAATGTAGCATTTTAAGTCGTATATTGATTTTGACGCTTTTGAAATGAATTTCTTTACAAGTCTAGCATTTATTGTGTATTTCTTTACAAGTCTCGCATTTATTGTGTATTTCTTTACAAGTCTCGTATTTATTGTGTAATGTGCTTATTTCTTTACCTTTAAAAATGTGAAGCCGCGTGTTCACCTGTTAATTATAAAATTATACAATACAAGTTTATTGAAATATTTGAGAGCACGTGCTTGAAAAAATGCTGACTGGACAATACTTAGATAATCGATCGATTTAAGGTGTGACACAATTTACATCCAGTAAAAGTTCAAACGGTTGGAACATTAATCAGAGGGCTTGACAGGGAAATTTTGACGATAGAATAGCAAAGATTTTGACAATTTTAAAGGCAAAAAGCGGTGTTCTAACCTTTTAGAACACGTTAAGGGAATAATTGTCAATCAAATCAGTGACAATAAACTTTAAGGTATTCTGTATAATGAATAGATAAACAGAACGCAGATTAATTTTGTTGTCAAACAAACGTATTAAAACGGCATATTTTAACACAAATATCCAAATTAAATCGCAACATTTTAATTTTTTCACTGTGTAAGCATGAAAGGAAATTGAAAATCCACCGTGGTCAACACGGTGGGTCACGATATGTAGTGGACATAACACGATGTACCGCAGAATACCACCGTGGCGTATGGTGGTTAATTTCTTAATGAAAAAACCACGACCACGGTATATATTGGGCAATATAAAAAACACGTTGTCACGTCTGTATATTTAAAAACTTTCAAGGTGATTACCAAAATATTCATTTTTCATGTTTAAATTTTGCAATAGTCATTTAAATTCTAGCGGCATCATATTTTGTTAGCTCCTGCACCATGTTCATATCTGCTCCAAAGACTGTCCCTAAAATCTTTTGCTTTGAACTGGTTTCCACTAACCTACGCTTTATGTACAATGTAAAATCATGCTGGAACCAGGGTTAACAAATGGCGCGGAACATGAGGGTATGACATAAATATGGCATTTTCTGACAAGAATGGCAATAAAATTAAAAGGACACACAAGACAACTTTTTTCAAAATGACAGAGTGACCTTAACTTCCCTTTTAAAGATCGATGAACAAGCTTAAGGTGATGTGAGACCAGAATAGGATTGCCCCAGTTGCCAGATATATGCTTGAGAAGTTGATCGCATGTAACGGTGTGTACACAGTTATTAAGTGATAAATTATCAATAATTATCTGGTGGCATGTCTATTACATAATTATACTTTGATTGTCTGGGGTCATTAGCTTATACCTTAGGTAAGATATGTGGATTTACGGTAGCAGGTCGTTCCGTCCCCAGGTCGATCCGGCCCCAGTTGATTCGGCCCTAGACGATCCGTCCCCTATTTGTTGGTCGATCCGTCCCCAATAAAAAATTTAAATATAAAATGGTTTGCAAAATCTCTGTTCATTCTGAAAATGGAGTATCCATGCCAGTTTTGTTCGAGAGAGGTTACACGACGACAGCAAGCCTTTGAGTGTGACATTTGTCACAAGTGGCAACATAGGACTTGTAACAAGGGGATTACCCAGTTTATATACAGGGTAATCTGTAGAGAAGATTAGGACTATACATTTCACTGTTGTGAATGTGCCGAGCCAATTAACCTAGATGACCTAAATGAGCCCGAGCCAGAGCCACAAGCAGACCCAGTACAGGAGCCAGAACTAGACCCAGTACCGGAGCCAGAACTAGACCCAGAACCGGAGCCAGAACTGGACCCAGTGCCGGAGCCACAACCAGCTGTATATATTTTTAAGGTATATAATGGCGTTCATATGTTATATCTACTTTTTACTTTTAAATAAATCTTTTTAAAATAAACTTTACAATTATTTTAACACATAAACAGCATCAACATTTTCTTTTCAGGAGTATGGGGTGCTCTCCGTTCCATGGAGCAAAGCTGCATTTTTATAAGTTGGTTCCAGCATTGCTTAAGGAAGCCAAGGCTGTAACCAGGACGCTCCAACTGGTCGAAGAGCAGGCACTTACCAGGTTGCAGCGATCTTCTTGCAAAAGAAACTCCCAGCGGCTACAGACCCTATGGGAAGATTACCAGGGGAAGATGATGACAACATCCAGTTTTCTGAGAGCCGTCGGGTATCTGTATACCCCAGCATTCCCTACGCCAGCAGAGACAAGTGACAGCGATTGAACTTTGAAAAACTTTCTTGTTTCTTATCATGTTTTTTTTAATGTTTTTTATGATTTTTATTGTTATCATTATTAAATATAATAAAGAAATAAAATTATTAAAACTGTGTCTACCGTTTTATTACTATTATCTGACACGTGTCAAATGTTGGTTACAAATTACAGGTGTCAAAAAGATTAATACTAAATAACAATTACAATTTAATTAAACGTACACATAAAACCATACTGTAGTTGAAGAAGTTACAATACATAAAAATAAAGAAAAAATCATCCTAAATCATGTTAACATATTCGCATGCACAATCGGCATAATTAAAAATATGACTTTTCTATATATTTATACCTACCTGCTTTATTTATTATACCTACCTTTGGTTCTACAATAACATGTCAACATAATGAAAAAAGTCTTTATAATATTCCTCAGAAGGCTTTAAATTAAAGCAACCATTATCTGTATCATGGTCACCAAATTCGCATGCATACTCGGCATTCAAAATAGTGAATTCCTGTGTAATACCATATTTACCATACTTCGAAAAACTACTCATGAATGTTGTTTTTTTATATTTTACCTACCTTCTTTATTTATTTTACCTAACTTTGGTTTTACTGGGGCCGGATCGACCTGGGGACGGAACGACCAGGGGACGAATCGACCGGGGGCGTATCGACTTGGGGACGGATCGACAAGGGACGGATTGGTTTGGGGACGGATCGACTAGCATTCGGATTTACCTGTGCCGATTTTGATGATGAAAAATTTGAAATTTCAAAAGGGAAGCGGCGAATTACGTTCAAAATATTTTCGTCATTTAAAAATAAGAAGAGCTAGCTAAATCATTGAAAAGTGATGTCATGAACCATTAAAATGTGAGATGCTCCAATTTAGGCTGCGACTAAATTCATATTAATGTTTGACAATCAAGCAGGAGTAAACAATTTTGCGCTTTTACTTCATTTATAGAAGGATTGCCAACTGCAAACACGTTTATTTATGCGTGGTGTTACATTGTGGTTCATATCAGTTAACATACTGTAATGCAATCAACTTACGTAAAAGTGAAAGATCGCTGTTATATTATGCTTCTATGTGTTTTCATGTTCTACAGGTCAGATGTCAGTGCCCCAGACTAGTGTACAAAGGGAGTTAACCTAATTCCTAATTATAAATGTCGAAAGATATGAGGAGCAGACACGAAAATACATACGGAATGAGACGATACAAAACCGGGCATCAGTCAAATAACACATTTTCAATTAAAAATGTAATTAACAAGTTAGCTATAACATTCAAGAAAATTCCATCACTTACAACAGTGGTTGAAGGTGAGGAAGGAATTCTGTGTTTGTCGAACCCCAGTTACAAAAACAATTATTATAGGGCTTTTTTCTAGACAGTTATATTGTCACCATGGTAGAACATCTTAGTGATGAGCTAAAGGATAGAAGAAAGAAGCTGGTCGAAAGCAGCAAAGATAACAGAACCAAGTATGTACGATAATTTAGTATAAAAATTAATTAATTGTTAATGTGTGTTAGTCATTCGTTGTACCACTGGGTAGTGAAATGCGTCTAGTGTGGCGGGTATCAAAATGTAGATATACTGTTGCCGCTGGCTTACCTCCTTTTAGGCGAAAGGTAAAGTAGCGCAAGCAGAAATCTCGCCCTGCCAGTACAAAGCCTCTACACTACCAAGACTTCTTCAATGCCTCCTCGTAGCAATGCACGGTAACTGGGACCTAGTGTCTCAGGATAAATTGAAGGGAATCTCGGAGCAACAAAGACCCTAGAGATGCAGGGCATAGGCCCACCGGCATGTAGGCATGCTCAAGCACTCATCATCCTTGTCCCAGCTATGGTTAAATAGCCGGCCAGATGAGAGCCGTTAACTTTGGTTCGTAATTCATCTAGGAGTCTACACAAACCGGGTAGATCTGGACTCGTCAGCCTTGGAAGGCTACGATCAATTATAGGATGGGAACCTAGAACAAATTAAAACCTCTGGTCCTCGTGGTACGGGGTTTAGCATGAGGCTGATAACCTCATCTTGTAAAATACTAACTATTACGGAAATCAACACAAGCAATCAACAAACAGCTGGAAACCTTGAGAGAACAGGTTGCTTAAATTTAAGTAATCAAATGAATGCAAAAGGAAAAAGCCCACCACGGGAGGCCGTAGGCGGGAACCGTAATCTCACGGATCTCAAAACAACCATCAAGATTGTTACCTGGAATGTCAGAACGACTCACCAGGTATCAAAAACGGCTCGTCATCAAGGAGATGGAAAAATACAATATTGCCATCATAGGAATAAGCGAATGCAGATCGATGGACAGGTTCAGAAAAAAATTTCTCAAATGGTCATACCATCATCTACTCTGGAAGAACTGATGATCAACACAGAGAAGGAGTAGGTCTTATTATGAATAAAGAAAGTACCAGATGTCTTAGAATGGGAGCCAATCAATGAAAGGCTCTTAAATATTCGCTTTAATTCCACCTATGCAAAGACCACGATAATTCAATTCTACTCACCCACAAACGATGCAGATGTTGAAGTTAAAGATGCTTACTATGAAGCCCTGCAAACTCAGATCGATAAAACACCATGTCACGACGTCTTGCTAGTAATAGGGGTTCAAAATTCCAAAGTTGGTAATGACAAAAGCCAGCATGAACGCTCTATGGGCAGGGAAGTGTATGGAACAATGAACGAAAATGGAGAAAGGCTTGCCAACCCGTGTTACATAAATGGTTTGGTTATTGTAGGCACCTTGTTTAAACATAAAGAAATCCACAAAATAACATGGAAATCCACAAACAACCGGGGCAAGAACCAGATTGACCATGCCATTGTCAATGGAAAGTGGGAACGATCGCTTCTAGACACAAGATCATTAGAGGAGCAGATGTTAACAGTGACCACCATCTTGTTGTGGACAAATTACGACTTAAACTAATGAAGATCACCAATAGTAAATCTACAGCAACTAAGGTGATCAATACTAAACGTCTGTATGATGATGAGGTTAAAAAGAAGTTCTGCCTCATAATTAGAAATATATTTAAAGCCATAGAAGATCATGAACAATATGAAGAACTATCATTAGAAAAGAAGTGGGAAAACATAAAGCAGGCTTACCAGCAGACTGCTGAGAAAACCATTGGATATCGAAAGAAAAATGATAAACTATGGCTATCACAAGGTACTTGGAAAGTTATTAAAGAAAGACGAAAGTTGAAAGATAAGGTTCTCAACACTAAATCATCAAGACTGAAAGAACAGCTGCGGAAAGAGTATACAGAAAAAGATAAAATAGTGAAAAAATCAGCAAGGAAAGATAGGAGAACTTTTGTTGAAGAACGTGCCGAAGAAGCAGAGAAAGCAGCCATCAGGGTTGACCTCAATACAGTATATATAAGATAACTAAAGAACTAAGTGGAAAAGCCAGTCAGGTACCACCAGTCAAAGATAAAAATGGCAAAATCATAGCATCAGAACAAGAACAAGCAGCACGTTGGCTCCAACACTTTAAAGATGTTTTAAATAGACCAGAACCAACAGTAGCCTTCTAAGGACACAACAGCAGGCAAAACTAACAGTAACACCCCGTCTAAAGAAGAAATAGCTATAGCCATAACGAAAGAAAAAATACTTTTAGCCATAAAAGCAATGAAGACCGGAAAAGCTGCAGACATAGACGGAATACAAGCCGAACTTTTAAGAGCTGACCCCAAAACATCAACAGATGCAAACGATTGGGCTAAAGGTCTCATTGTTAAGCTGTCGAAAAAAGGCGATCTTGGAAACTGTGAAAACTGGAGGGGTATCACACTACTCTCTATTCCAAGCAAATTATTCTGTCGAGTCATCTTAAACTGAAATGATAAAGAATTAGACAAAATTTTGAGACAAGAACAAGCTGGTTTTTTTTAGACAAGAACAAGCTGGTTTTAGATTATCGATTTCAAGAAAGCATTTGACAGCATTCATCGTGACACACTTTGGAAAATACTAGTAGTTCGATCCTATGGAATGCTAGAAAAGATAGTCACCTTAATTAAATGCTTCTACACAGAGTTTGAATGTGCTGTTTTACTTAACAACAAAGAAACAGACTGGTTTGCAGTACACTCTGGAGTGAGACAAGGCTGTATCATCTCTCCTATTTTGTTCCTTGTAGCAATAGACTGGGTCATAAAAAAAGAACTGTTCAAGACGAGAAGAGAGGGATTACCTGGTCCATGTTCTTAACACTTGAAGACCTAGATTTTGCAGATGATAGTGCCTTACTTTCAGCTCGTCATGACCACATGCAAGAAAAAACAAACACACTCAGCTTTTTCGCAAGCTAACTTGGTCTCCAACTGAACACAAAGAAAACGGAGCTCATGAGATTCAACACCACATCTCAAAGCAAATTGAAACTGGAAGAAAATGAAATCATGTTGAAAAATTTGTTACCGGTATTTAGGAACAATCATCAGTACTGAAGACTCGACACAAAAAGATATAAAAACCAGGAGAAATAGCAAAGAAAACCCCGAATAACAAGAGCCAAAAGTCAAGGGACAGTTACAAGTCCGGATATAAACAAACGCAACACAAAAACCAAAAACACAAAAAACAGAAAGAGAGTAACCCGAACCCAATAAAAACCATGGATGCAGTCAGGTGCTCCGGACAAGTAAGCAGTGCCTGACTCTAATTAGACACCCGTCGAGTTACTCATTGTCATGTCAGGTTGGCCAATTCAAGAACAGCATTTCACAAATTACGTAGCATCTGGAAGTCCAAAAAATTTAGCAGAAGAACCAAGATCTGACTGTACAACAACAATGTTAAAACAGTATTTTTTTACGGAAGTGAATTTTGGAGAGTAACAAAAGAAGACATGAGATCCTTGTCTAGTTTTCACCACAGCTGTCTCAGACAAATTTGCAGAATATTTTGGCCGAACCAAATATCCAACATAAACTTATTAAAGCTGATTGAGTCCACTTGCATAGTCCAGCAAATGAAATAGAGACGCTTTCGTTGGCTTGGCCATGTCTTCAGAATGTCAAATACCAATATAACTAAAACAGCACTGAGATGGACACCCCATGGGGAAAGACCACGGGGAAGACCAAAGACCACATGGAGAAAGACAATTGAGAACGAGCTGAAAGAGATGCCTTTAACACGTGGTGAGGCAGAGAAGAAGGCGAAGAACCGCACTGAATGGAGTGACCTTGTGTTGGCCTTATGCTCCGACCGGAGCGAAGAGGATAGGTAGGTAGGTACGATTGTTAATAATATTACATCAGAAACATTTGTATGTATATCTGTGTGTCGCGGAGTAGTTTTTTGCGGTCCGGTTTATAATTTGCAACAAAGACTTGTATATATTTTATGTTTTATATGATAATTTAGTTCTTGTACATTTATCAGCTGAACAAATCAGATTTGATGTGGAAAATAAGCCTCGTCCACTAGTAGAAAATTCAGGGCGTGATAGGGGCATGGAAGGGAAGAGAAGTCGTGGTGGAAGGGCTGGGCGGGGAGGGAGAATTGGAGAAGCTAATGATCCAATAATGATCCCAACAGCCACCACTCCGACAATGCTAAAGGACACCAACCTATTATTCTCAGTGATTACAATACCAGTCACAATGAAGACGACCAGGAGAGTGATTCATTTACTGATTCAGGTGATGATTCTATGATGGATTTAGATGATTCAGATGCATTGGATTCAGAGTTTATTCGTGGTGAGCGTGGAGCTTACTATGGTGGATATGGTATTTGTTACCGATGTGGTAAGGAGAGTTACCTTTCCAGCAGTATTACCTGTCTTCTAAACTATGTTACAGATACTGTTTAATCGGGTATTGATGTGTATTAGTTAACTCTAAGGCTGAACTATGTTGTCAATGAATGATACCAATATTTAACAAGTGAATGTTTGTGTTATAGATACTTACAGAACCAATGCCTTCAAGGTTTTGGTACATTTTGTAAATTTCTGGTCAGTGTTAAATTTTCTTTCAGGACAGATATCCAAATAGTTGAAAAAAATCTTATAATACTGTGATCTATGGGTTAATTTTTCTTCCACAATATATAGTCACATTTTTTAAGTTTGTTCAATTTTGAACTGTTAAAGAATGTAGTTATATATGTTAATATCCATGGATATGGAAAGTTTTATAGGAAATTCCTTAAGCTGAAGGTTGTACGGCATGCTGAAAGTGTTAAAATCTCCGTATCTGCAGATATGAACGTGTATAACTAATTTATCCCTGATTTTTGTCTGAAATACCAAAATTTTAGATTGTTTGGTCCTATGGTTAAATCCTACTGCTATAAAACGTTTGTAGATATTAAACCATTTAATTTTGGCATTAAATGACATTAGTGGAGACATCAAACATGATTTCATGTTCATTTAGGTAAATTAATAACTTATTTGCTTTTTCCATCGTGGATAGAACACATTTGGATATGTTGTAAAAGATTTTATTTGATGTATTTATATTTTCAAAACGAACCACTTTTTGCCATTTCCATTATAGACAATGCTAACATCTATAAAGAATGATGGGGGTGGGCAATGGTCACCAACACCGAGGTTTATTGGACTCGATAAGATGTGTCACTGCCCAATCAAATTCCACGAATAATACTGTATGATGGTAATACTGAATTTTCTTGGTACAAAGCACTCATGTGAATTTTCTTATCTTCTCTAATTTTGACGTAATATTCAACCGCCTGACCGGTGTGGAAAATATAGTTCTCGTCACTAGTGAATTTGTTGTTCTCAGCAGTTAATTGGTTAAAAATAATAACGTCACAATAAAAGGTGAAACTTTTTTTAGTTATGATTTTGCAGTTTTATGGCATATTTTTACAAACGACATCTTGTTGGTCTTTTCTGTACATTTTCAATAAGCGATAATCATAAACTTCTTTAAAATTGTCTACTATTTAATACGAATCGTGAAATGAACAATGGACGGTTATATATTGATAAAAATATTTGTTTTAAAAAATCACCTCCGCTAATATCCTGGTGGTCCCTAACTTATGGCCAAGTGTATATTTTAAACTGTATTTTTCCAATCTACACATTTCAAATATGTTTTGTAGGGTCACGTGGGTAAAGATCAGAAGACCCTTTTAGTGAAATGGAATACATGAAATTTTCACAAAAATATTCTTATGTCCTTTTAAATGGGGATTTTAATAGTAGAACGTACGGGAAAAGAGAAAGACTGTTTTTTAAATCACAGATGATAAACATTGCCCTTTTGACAATTTAGTTAATTATGTTATATGTTACCTCAGTATGATATGTTACATAAAGAATAACTATGGAAATCATCAACTTGAGTTTTGAAGAAACTAAGACTTATTGACTTTAAAGGCAGAATCAAGGGTAATTCTGTAGGAAACTTACATGTAGACAATCAAATATAGTTATTATTCAATATGCTCTATACGTATTCTATAAGTATTTGGTATCTTTTATCCTAGAAACAGTCTTCGAAGTCGGCTGCGAATAAAAAAGATTATTGCATCTCAGCAATAAATTAGTACATTTGATTGGCTAACAACTGATCAGCTGACATTAAGAAATCAAGGAATAAAAGCCAGCAGTCATTTTTGCTGTTTTAGTAAGGTAACAGTTGAAAGGTCAGTGTAGAAGCACTGTTGCAGTTGAAAGGTCATTGAAGAAGCAGTGTTACAGTTGAAAGGTCATTGAAGAAGCAGTGTTATAGTTGAAAGGTCATTGAAGAAACAGTGCTATATGGTGTATAGTCCATTTATTAATTAGATTCTTGTTTTTATGCCTATACCATGCGAAAGTTAATGTTGACTCTTTTACCTCTGTATTGTGCATTAATCTTCCTTCTTCAGTTGTGCAGCTGACTCCTGTAATTTCTCCATGTTCTTTCTATCAAATAGATAATTTTAACATGAATCGTGTCATATTAGTGCATGTATAACTGAAGATCCTAGGGCATTTTTTGACGGAGAAGAATCCTTGTACATATTTAGCCAACTGTTGTAATGTCCTATTTCCTGACTACAGGTATTCTACAAAGTATGTTTTCTGCAGACATTAAAGCTTACAAAATGAACCATAGGTTTTTTACTTAAAAACCACAGTGGCTAAGTGCAAAATTTATACCGTTGGCCCCTTTTGCTAGGTGAAGTTTTGACTATAGATTAAACCTAAACAATTTTTTTACCTATTTGAAAAACTACTGTTTTCATGTCACTATTTACTATTATTTATATCTTTAATTTATATAACCATCAAAATTTGTGGTGTAGGTGGGGAAGAAGGCTACTTATTTTGTGTATTCATCAACTTTTCATAGGTTTCAACCTACATCCTGAAACTTTACAGAAAGTTGTGCACCTGCTATTATGGAATTGTTCATGGTTTTATGTTTTGCTATTTTTCTAGACTTGAACAGTCATTTAAGCTATTTTTACAGGAGACTATATTATTTTATGAAACCAGCTCCTTCTAAAGTTTTCAGTGCAGATCCCTGAAACTTCACAGAAAAATTTATGTTGAGCACCTTTATTTATGGACTTTTACAAGGAATACTTTCACATTGTTTCAGACTTTTAGCAAATTTACCATTTTCATTTTTTGCGTACTCAACTGTTAATAGCTCCCGCCACAGACCCAACACTTTCTTCTAACTACAATATTTATACACATTTAACACATGGGCTTTGCAACCTTTATTTTAGTCTTTGCAATTTTTTACTGTTTATGTGGAACATAAATTTTACAAGTATTTTTTGTATCTCTTAAAAAGCCACAATATGCCACAACAAATTTATAGTAGTTCTCATACTTAAGTACAGTATTGTCTAAGTTAGGTTATTTTATTGGCATATCAATACATTTATTTTAAATGATTGTTAAAAAAGCTGACCAATTTGTTAACAATAGATGTGAGAACTGGTCAATCGTGTTTATGCTATCAGAATTAAACTTGCGAGATTAAATTTCCACACATATAATGTACAAATAAATTCAGAAATTTGTTACAGATGATTAACAATACTTTGATTAAGATTTCTTTTTTATTTTGTTCAATAGTGTAGTTTGTGTGAAATTAAAAGGAGAGTGGTCATTGCGTGTTTGAGATTTATTAATGAATCCTCAGTATCAGTTGCATGTGGTAATTGATTTCATATCATACAAGATCCTGATCATGATCCTACGGTCTGACGACACAACTGGTCACCCGGTACTGGTTTACTCATTGAAAAAATTTCTCTTTGCGTTGTTCTGTATGTCAGGGATGCGCAGTGTAGGGTCATGATCAGGAGTTTGTTGCAAATGAACAGATGTCATCGAATCTGTGTGTTCTTGATGAAATCTGCAACAAGTGAAGTTATTGTCTGGTAGTTGTTATCTTCCTTAGTGAGTAGAGGGGATACTGACAGTTCTTTTGGAGGGTTGGTTAATTTTTTTTTTTTTACAAATTAACATTTTATTGCACACATTGCTGTTAACATATCTTTTAAGGGTACAGCATTTACCTTAAAAGCCCAGTGATAAAATTAATATTGATAAGCCCGGGGTACTTATCAACGAAGACAGTTGCCTGAAATCAATCCGTGTTTACATCATACTTTAGATTTTCACACTAGTTCTTAACCTTAATATTTAACGCATGTGGATAAATAATAATTAAATACATGTGTTTATAAGTAAGTAAGTAAGTATTAAGGGGCGGATACAGGATTTTGGAAAGGGGGGGGGGGCGTAAAAAGGTGATATCGGGAAAGGATGGCCACGAAGTGGTCCTCCCGCGCCTCGCAGAGGCGCATTTACGGCAGAGGGTCTGGGAAAAATGGTGCAAAATCCTGCATTCTCGCAATTTCCAAGCATCAAAATGAATTTATTTAACACAAGGTTTTTATAGTGTTCAGTAACCTTTATTTGGTACAGTATATAACAGAGATATCATAATAAACGAATTAGTACCGTTAATGCATTAATTGATGGCGAGGACGAGCGGGGATTACATTTTTGCCTTTGGCGCTGGCTGTTACCCTCCCTGTTCCCTTTTTTGCTTTCATTTTTTTAAGGGGGGCGTACGCCCTTACGCCCCCCCCCCCCTGGATCCGCCACTGGTATACACTTTATTACAGATAAAAGACTCTAATATTTTAAATTGAGCTGATGCGGCAGCACCTTCTGTTATTAGCGCATACACATTATATTACGAATTACCAGTGTAGGAGAATTTCTTCGATAATGTTGGTTAATTCTTTAATTTTGATTTGGTGTTGGGTCCTCTCTGCTTCATATCTACTGCAGAATAGGAGGAAGTGCTCGGTGGTTTTAACACTTCCACATTCACAGTATGGTGATGGGGCTATGCAAATCTTGTGTCGGTAGTCATTTAAATGGCTGTACCCAGTCGGTGATGATACCTATCATTTGGTTTGGGAGGTCCAAAGTACAAGAGTGGTTAACAGATGGTATAATGGTATGCAGGTGTCTGCCTGATTGTGAAAGATCTCATCTTTTCTGCCATTTTATGTAGTTACTTTGTCTATCTGTTTGGATGATATCTGATTTGTGATGATGTTGTAGTCGTTGGATTTTCTCTAATTTCTTCATATTTTCAGCAAGGCTTATTTGCCAGACTTTGCTGGCATACTCCATTATTGATCTCACCATGCTTCCAAATATAATTTATAGCTTCTGTCTTGATACCTTTGAGATGCCTTTGACTTCCCTAATAACATGTAGGGCAGAGTTTGCTTTTCTTTCTATTTGATCTGTGTGGTAATCAAACTTCAATTTTTCATCTAGAACCACTCCTAGCAGTTTAGGCGATGGATTGTATTTAAAAGTGTTCCCACCAATCTTCAGCTCTTTTTGATGACTTTCAATGGCTGATTTTGAGAATGTACAGGTCTCACACTTATCCATGTTTACATCTATTCTCCATTTCTTTCTCCATTCTAATATGCTCAATATATCTGTTGCAGTGTTTTCCTCTAGATTATTAGGTGATTTCCTGTATGCCAGATGATACAATTATCTGCGAACTTGCAGTTGTCTCCAGTTGTTGCTTCTATCACGTCTTTGATGTATATGTTAAAGAGCGTCGGTGAAATGGATTGATAACTTCTTGTCCTATACAGATCCTTGCGGTAGTCCAATATGGGTTTCAAATTTGTTACTCTGATAATTTCCAAAAATGCACTTTGCTGATCTATTTGTGAGGAAGTTGTCAATCAATTTCCAGATTCTGCCTTTTATTCCCATGTTCTTTAATTTTACGAGTAAGCCTTCACGCCAGATTGAGTCATATGCTTTTTCAAGATCTAACATCCAAGCTACCGTCTTCTCATCTCTGTTGAATGCGCTGCTGATATCTTGTGTCAGTCTGAGTAGTGCATTTACTGTTGAATTATTTTTTTCTGAATCCTTCTTGTGTATTGTCAATTAGCTCATGGCCTTCTTCTATGAATGAAACCAATCTATCTAGTATTATTCTCTCCATAATTTTGCATAATATACATGTTAGGCATATTGGCCGATATGAAGAGGTGTTGTTATAATTTGTTTTTTCCCGTTTTCCTAAGGAGTTTGATATTTGCTGTTTTCCATTCTGTTGGTACTTCTCCTCTTTTTCAAATGATGTTCATTAGTAGGGTTGTTGCCTTGATAAAAAATTCGTCTGCATTTTTAAAGAATTCTGCAAAGTATTCATCTGATCCTGGGGATATGCCAGATTTCATGCGATAGATTGCTCAATCTACCTCATCTTCTTGTATTTCTCTGTCCAGGCCATCTTTTTCTTCATTTTGTGTATTCTGACATGTTTTAAGTTCATCTTTAATTGTATGGTATTCTTTTATTGTGGATTCAAAGAAATGTTGGTCAAAGTTGACAGCATTGAGATGGTTTCCTCTGAAAAGATTTATTTGTAAAATTTCAGCCTTGTCTTCAACTTTAAAGGCTGGGTAATCTGTGCCATTACTGGTAAAATTGATTTATCCACAGTTTTCCTGGACATTTTTTTAGGTATTGAAAAAGTCCTTTGAATTCTTGGAATGGTTGAACTGATCCACAAGTCTATCATTCCATGTTGATTGTGCTTCATCCAATGACTTTTCTAAACTACTTTCTGCTTCCAGTACTCTATTCTTGTTTTGAGGGTGTTTTTCATTTTGTACTGTTTTTTACAATGTTTTAGATGTTTCTTAGCTTTGATGCACTCACTGTTAAACCAGCATGGCTTTTTATCTTTCCGCTGTTTAATTTCTTTGTATGGCACAATTTCTTTCTTAACATCTTCTATTATGGTGGTGAAGGAATTATAGATATCATCTATATCTGCTTTTTCATTTGGTGTCTCTGGAGCAATTAACTGAATTTGTATTCGGTTTTTTCTTTCCGGCTATTCCAATCAACTTTGTTGACTTGCCAGAACTGTTTTGGAGTAGAGTCCAGTCTATTTGAGCAGATGTCTAATTCTGTCAGTCCACTTATGTGGTCTAATAGTACGGTCTCATGAGTCACAGTGTCACAGCTAATCAAGTGTTTACTGAAAGAACTTGGTATGAGTAACAAATCTATGAGTTTGAGTTTCGCTTTGTTGGTTGGCCATCATTTATGTATATCATGTTTTTCTTAGTTAATAGTTGTTCAACTCGTTCTCTGCTTTTGTCTGATGCAACACTTTTCCACTCTTGGCTTTTTGCATTCATGTCTGCAGCTATTGTAAGTGGATTGTCTTGTGGTGTGTTGCTGATCTTTGTACAGTTTCTCCATTTGTTCGTGTTCGCCAGGGAGTATGTATGGACATAGAACTGTTGTTTTGATGTTCTTGTATGTTGTAATGTCTATTGCAACTGATTCATACTCTAAGGTGTCTAAGGCTTTATTTCTTTGGTCTATAAACTTTCCACTATTTTCATTTACACAGATGGCTACTCAGCTCCTTTTTTGTTTTGTCTAGGTTTATCATATACTTCCCAGTTTAAAAACTTTAGCTTGCTATTTTCATGCTGAAATGTGTCATTAATACAAACAATATCAATACTTTAACAACATGTACAATATCCTTGTATGCTGTGCTAATTGCTTGTTGATGAGAAGGATCTCCATCTTGGTCCTTAATTCTGCCTATGATGTGCTTCAGTTTTAGGCTCCTGAACACAGTCTGAAATTTGGGGCAGTCTGTAGACGAGGATAGGTGTTGGCCTTCACAGTTAGAGCACTTTGGAGTTGTTGCTATGGCAATCCTCCTTACTACAGTTGTTGCACCTGTATTTGTAAAACATGAAACTTTTGCTATGTGTCCAAAGCGGTTGCAGTTGAAGCACCTTGTAACTTTATATTCTATTTCAGCTTCTAAGCTAAATCTTTTATCTGGAGATCTGATATAGAAAATCCCTGAGCTGACTGCTAATTTGGCTTCCTCTGGATCTTTGAAGTGCATGCGGGCCACCGACATAGACTTTCCTGTGTCTCTATACTTTAGCCTATGCACTTTTTTATTTTGATTTGTTTCTATTCGATTGCATCTTTAATTTTTGGATTTTGTTTAATTCTCTTTTTATTGATTGGTTATCCCGAAGTAATCCAGTGTGGTTGTAAGAGTCAATATTGTCTATGATTAATATTGTATCTGTGTGCACTGCTGGTACCCTTTTTAGGGGATTTGATTTTGCTTCTGGTACTGGTGTCGGTGTTGTCTTATTTACAAGAGATGTTTCTAGCTGTGCTATGGTTTTGGTCAGTTCGACGAGGCTGGTTAGTTTGCACTTAATTTCGGACACTGTTTCCGATGGTATATTCTCTATCTGGTGTTCTCTTTTAACATGTTCTTAATGTTTTCCTTTATAGGTGCTTGTTTTATGACACAGAAGGCACAAGGGAGTTTTATCTTTTCATCCACTATTCTTTTGGCTTCTTTCTTGGTTAATCTTGCACATGCACTGTGCCACCACTTACCGCACAGATCACAGCTAAGCCAAGTTGTGACCTTACTCCTAGCTATCGACGTTGGTGGGTCCTCTAGGTCACAGCCAAGACATGTAATATTTGTCTCTGCAGCACATGTAGTTTCTTCCCTGTTCTTGCAGATCTGGCTCTTGGGGTTTCCTCCGCACGATTCTCTATTGCTACGTCAAAGGCAAAAGTCATAATGTATTGCATCCTCCCCATGTAGTTTCTGTCCAATAGTATTTAGCTCACCTGGACAGATGGACTATCTGTTTGTCAATCTAGACATCGGTCGTCTTTCGTTTGATTGTAAACCAAGTATAAAAAACATTTCACTGGCATAGGCATCAACCCTTCAACGGGAAATAAAACAAAAACTGTTTCGGAAACTTTACGGCCAAGGTCAGATGTGAATTTTCTTGATGCTCTGGCAACAACGCTATCCGCTGCATATCGGGCAATCTTAGCACGTGTCTCTTCGTCATACGAGTTGTAGTCACCCCTCTTTCGTTTTCTTCAGGATGCTGCATTGATGTGGTCAACCGCATCGTTAGCAGTCTGATTCATAAGAGCTTCCTAGTATGATTTGCTGTCTGCTGGGTTGGTAGACCTGGTGTGACAGCTTCCTTTGTTTTAACCGAGCCAGTTTTCAACCATTGAGTTAAAGACATGTTCAGAGTATGATGACCATTGCGTCTTCCATGTCAATTTATATCCCACTGATTAGATTGAGTAAATTTAATCTTGGATGCTGAGCAAGTTCAAGCTTGCGTCTGATTTTAATGAAGTTCGGTATTATCTAATCATGTACTTTTTTATCAGTGTAATTATATATAATTACGCTTATTAATTACCATTAACAGGAAAGGTGATTGAAAGAAAATTATTAAATATTTAATTAACTATTTAATATAAATAATATTCTGGTGTAAACATCATTAATTAGCTTTCAAGTGAAATGTTAATGAACACTTTCATATGCCGCCAAACAAAAATATCTTTATAACCGCCGCCAATCAAAACACAACAGATGAGAAGATGGATAATGTCTTCTTATTACTTGCAAGAAGCTTTATGTTTTTCCTTAGATGTTAGTATTTTTTAATGTATTTTTGTGCACATTTTTTTTAAATCCACGAACAAGTCATTTTCCCTAAAACCACGAAAATTGATACCCATGAATAAAAGTTCTTGTTCATAGTAAATGGAAAATAAATTAGGAAAAACCAAGAAACATTAGAAATAAAAAAGACAAGAAAAAAACCCTTTGCAATGCTCATAATTGGTAACCCCAGCTCCCCTATGTCTAGAATGGTAATGTCCAGCGCTTTGCTGTTGAAAACTCCAAAAATCATTCTGGTCAAAATGTTTTGTTTGTTTGAATGAATATTGTTTAACGCCACTTTCAGCAATTTTACAGCTATATTCAGTTTTTATTGGGGAAGGAATCCGGAGTACCCAGAGAAAACCCCGACCTTCCGAAGAAAAATGCAATCCTTGTCAATTAAGATTGGAGTCGATTACACCCTGCCTGCAGTGAGATTCGAACACGCAATCTAAGTGTTGACAGACCACTTGATCAATAGTAGAGGAACTATCTTAACCACATGGCCCCAAGGTCAAAATGTAAAACATCAGGTACACAATTGCAAACAGTAGTACTTCTACCTGTTTAGTTTTGAATGTGTTTCCAATTTCCTGGGTAGTATTACTTCTACATGTTTAGTTTTGAATGTTTTCTATTTCCTGGGTAGTATTACTTCTACCTGTTTAGTTTTGAATGCGTTTCCTATTTTCTGGGTACTATTATTTCTACCTGTTTAGTTTTGAATGTTTTCTATTTCCTGGGTAGTATTGCTTCTACCTGTTTAGTTTAAATGTGTTTCCTATTTCTTGGGTAGTATTACCTCTACCTGTTTAGTTTTGAATGTGTTTCCTATTTCCTGGGTAGTATTATTTCTACCTGTTCAGTTTTGAATGTGTTTCCTATTTCCTGGGTAGTATTGCTTCTACCTGTTTAGTTTAAATGTGTTTCCTATTTCTTGGGTAGTATTACCTCTACCTGTTTAGTTTTGAATGTGTTTCCTATTTCATGGGTAGTATTGCTTCTACCTGTTTAGTTTTGAATGTGTTTCCTATTTCCTGGGTAGTATTATTTCTACCTGTTTAGTTTTGAATGTGTTTCCTATTTCCTGGGTAGTATTACTTCTACCCTTTTAGTTTTAAATGTGTTTCCTATTTCCTGGGTAGTATTACTTCTCCCCTTTAAGTTTTAAATGTGTTTCCTATTTCCTGGGTAGTATTACTTCTCCCCTTTTAGTTTTAAATGTGTTTCCTATTTCCTGGGTAGTATTACTTCTACCTGTTTAGTTTTGAATGTGTTTCCTATTTCCTGGGTATTATTACTTCTACCCTTTTAGTTTTAAATGTGTTTCCTATTTCCTGGGTAGTATTACTTCTACCCTTTTAGTTTTAAATGTGTTTCCTATTTCCTGGGTAGTATTACTTCTCCCCTTTTAGTTTTAAGTGTGTTTCCTATTTCCTGGGTAGTATTACTTCTACCTGTTTAGTTTTGAATGTGTTTCCTTTTTCCTGGGTATTATTACTTCTACCCTTTTAGTTTTAAATGTGTTTCCTATTTCCTGGGTATTATTACTTCTACCCTTTTAGTTTTAAATGCGTTTCCTATTTCCTGGGTAGTATTACATTTACCTGTTTAGTTTTGAATGTGTTTCCTATTTCCTGGTAGTATTATTTCTACCTGTTTAGTTTTGAATGTGTTTCCTATTTCCTGGGTAGTATTACTTCTACCCATTTAGTTTAAATGCCTTTTCTATTTCTTGTGTAGTATTACTTCTACCTGTTTAGTTTTGAATATGTTTCCTATTTCAAGGGTAGTATTACTTCTACCTGTTTAGTTTAAATGCCTTTTCTATTTCTTGTGTAGTATTACTTCTACCTGTTTAGTTTTGAATGTGTTTCCTATTTCCTGGGTAGTATTATTTCTACCTGTTTAGTTTAAATGCCTTTTCTATTTCTTGTGTAGTATTACTTCTACCTGTTTAGGTTTGGATGTGTTTCCTATTTCTTGTGTAGTATTACTTCTACCTGTTTAGTTTTGGATGCGTTTCCTATTTCAAGGGTAGTATTACTTCTACCTGTTTAGGTTTGGATGTGTTTCCTATTTCAAGGGTAGTATTACTTCTACCTGTTTAGGTTTTGATGTGTTTCCTATTTCAAGGGTAGTATTACTTCTACCTGTTTAGGTTTTGATGTGTTTCCTATTTCCTGGGTAGTATTACTTCTACCCGTTTAGTTTTGAATGTGTTTCCTATTTCCTGGGTAGTATTACTTCTACCTGTTTAGGTTTTGATGTGTTTCCTATTTCCTGGGTACCTGTTCGTAATTTTGGATAGCCATATATTCATAGCAGTTAGGTTTGGCATATTTTACATTTTCTCTCTGAGGGGTATATGGTTCCACTTTTCCTACTGGAAAAATGTTGAATTGCATATTTTTATAAACTAGTGCCCAGTGAAATATTTCTTAGAAATGCTAAGTGTTGGTGACAATGATCTTAATTTTGTTATATATTTTTGCATTGAAACACACTAAGTAACAGTAGATCAGATTTGAATAGAACCCTAGTACAGGAAGTCAGAACATTTATTGTTAAAATATATGTAGATTGTATAATTCTGTGTCAACAAAGTCTCTTGTTGGAGTAACACTTTTTATGTTATTAACTGTGAATCTTAATATAACCATTGCAGCAACAGAGGAGATTAGAAACAGTATGTACACAAAATTGTGGACCACATCACAAGCATAAAAATGTTGCCACCTTATAACTACATATAAACTACTGATGAATTTCTAGCTAATGTTTTTATAGTATGGATATGTGGCAGGTTCTGGTCTGTCTTGTTTCCACCTGTGATGCAGGTATTTCGAGGCAAGGATCTAACTTACTGTGATGTAGAAAGTGACATCTATCTGCATCTCCATGCAAGCATACAGTAGTATTAAAGAATACAAGCACTGTAATATATATTTAATTCTACAAATCTACAAAAAAACTAAATGCTACTAGGTAACATAAATACATTCATTTTGTTAATAATATAGCAAGACATGTACATACCAAAAGCACCTGTTATTAAGTTGACAGTAGTTTAAAACTTTTATTCAGGTTTTGTTTATAGGTTATTATACATCTTTGTTGTAGCCAAAACATAAGCCGCATTATAACAAACGAAACGTAAAAATAAAATACAGGCATCATAATTTCAAGTCAAAGGAATAACATTTAAAATTTGTTTTTTTTCCTATGGAAAATGTACAAAAATTGGCCAACATGTGTAAAGTTTTTGAGATACAGAATTTTTAATGACCTGCATTTCAAGGTGAAATAAATATTATAACAACATGGAATAGCAAAAATCTGAACCACTTCACTTGAAAGAAAACAAAACATATATTGTACACAGGCAGTAAAATATATATGTACATAAAATATATGGCACATCCTATCTCAGTGTTAAATATATGTACATAAAATATATGGCACATCCAATCTCAGTGTTAAATATATGTAAATATAAAATGAGTACAAATATTGCAGTATAGAACCATTGCAACATAAAAATAAAAAAATGCATGTCATAGAATTCGTAGAATTTTGTGAGAAACAGAATTTTAAATGACATGCATTTCAAAGTGCTAAAAATCTTATAATGTCATTGAATAGCGAAAATCTGAACCATTTCACTTAAAAGAAAAAAAAATAATATTGTATACAGGCAGTAAATATATATGTATATATAGTATTGTATATAAAATACATGGCACATTCAATCTTTGTGTATAATATTAAACAGATATATCATGTCTGGGAGGGGTATTTGTGAAAAATACCAGTCGAGAGATGAAATATTTCCCGAGCCGCTAGGCGAGGGAAATTTGATTCTCGAGACTGGTATTTTTCACAAATACCCCTCCCAGACATGATTTATCTGTTTAATTACACCGAATATCATGATTTAGTAAGTAAGTAAGTAAGTAAGTAAGTAAATTCTTTATTTCAAGAGGGTAGCTCAGTTAGTTTGTAAAACTAATCTTCCCTGAGGCCCTCAGTAAAAATTGCAAAATACAATTGTAATATAAAAGTGAACATAATGATAAGAACAATACAATCAATTTTCTTCATCATATAATGCAATACAAAGGTAACTGTTTTATTTAAGTTAAAATAACATCTAGAAATGTGATTGTAGAAAATTCTTAGAAATTTCAAAGAGCCGTGAAACTAGACCACTTGCGTGCTGTTTATTGACTCTCTTAACTATCGGATCGTTTCCGATTTTCAAAATCGATTACTCATGTTACGTTTACTTCGAGGTAAAAGTCAAAACTTCCGAATGAATATTTCCAGCATAATAATATGCGAGGGTTATTTTAAGCAAATACCACGGCACAGAGGGTAATTTTTTGTCGAATACCCCGGTGATGACGAAATCGATGCAAAACCAGGAAATGTGCGAAAAATACACTGTCTATCGACCAATCAAAAGCCAGCATTTTTATATGAGGTGTAATTAATGGAAATATAAAATGAGTGAAAAATATTACACTATATTGCACTTTACAAAAATAAATAAAAAATGGCAAGGCACAGAATTCTGAGAATTTATAAGTGGAAAAGTCATTCATTAAAAAACTTACAATTGAGTATATTTGCATAGAATAATGGCAACACCAACTAAAGGGAATGTTTATACCTACTACAATAATATTCTAGTAACATGCACTTAAGGGGATGCAGGACACCATCTGCCATTTTGTGAAAATTTCAAAATAGATTGAACATTTATGGTAAATTTAATAATAATTTTTTTCATTATTTATTCTTTATTTCCATAACATTTAAAATAATAATGAAAGTATTATACCTATATTATTAATTCCATTTATTAATGGTTGAAATGAAAAGATTTTGGCATAAATGAGTTCGGTATTGGAAAAAAAAAGGAAATAAATTTGTTAACAAAAGAGGTAATTTTGACCAAAAAATGTCATTTTTTAGCACTTTTTGACCATTTTTTCCCAAATGATAAAAATTTAACCCAGAAACTCCTATTTTTCCTTCCATTACTAAAATGTAGACTGATTGCTTGACATTATATAAAAAATTCAGAAAATTTCATTGGACAGAATTTTTGTAATCTTGTACTTTAGTGTTTTTTTATTGTCTTCTCTGTATAATCTATTAGAATATTTAAAATTTCAATGAACAATCATCAACCCCTTCAAAATAAGCTCTGAAACCCCTATTTTTATTTTGAATTATGATAACTTGTATAAAAAACTAACTATATGGCAAAATTATAGAAAATTCATTGACATATTATTTTCAGTAAAGTGTCCTGCATCCCCTTAAGTTTAACTTGACAAAACAATATAAGTGTATTATTTTTAAAATTCATTAACCGTACAGAAAACTCACAAATCTTAACAATCCAAAACATTTAATGAATCAATTGGACAGCACCTTTACTTAAGTGGACAGCACCTTGACTTAAGTGGACAGCACCTTGACTTTAGTGGACAGCATCTTGACTTAAGTGGACAGCACCTTGACTTAAGTGGACAGCACCTTTACTTTAGTGGACAGCATCTTGACTTAAGTGGACAGCACCTTGACTTAAGTGGACAGCACCTTGACTTAAGTGGACAGCACCTTGACTCAAGTGGACAGCACCTTTACTTAAGTGGACAGCACCTTGACTTAAGTGGACAGCACCTTTACTTAAGTGGACAGCACCTTGACTTAAGTGGACAGCACCTTGACTTAAGTGGACAGCACATTTACTTAAGTGGACAGCATCTTGACTTAAGTAAGTGGACAGCATCTTGACTCTAGTGGACAGCACCTTGACTTAAGTGGACAGCACCTTGACTTAAGTGGACAGCACCTTGACTTAAGTGGACAGCACCTTGACTTAAGTGGACAGCACCTTGACTTAAGTGGACAGCACCTTGACTTAAGTGGACAGCACATTTACTTAAGTGGACAGCATCTTGACTTAAGTGGACAGCATCTTGACTCTAGTGGACAGCACCTTGACTTAAGTGGACAGCACATTTACTTAAGTGGACAGCATCTTGACTTAAGTGGACAGCATCTTGACTCTAGTGGACAGCACCTTGACTTTAGTGGACAGCACTTGACCTAAGTGGACAGCACCTTGACTTAAGTGGACAGCACCTTGACTTAAGTGGACAGCATCTTGACTTAAGTGGACAGCACCTTGACTTAAGTGGACAGCACCTTGACTTAAGTGGACAGCACATGACTTAAGTGGACAGCACCTTGACTTCAGTGGACAGCATCTGGACTTAAGTGGACAGCATCTGGACTCTAGTGGACAGTAAATTTACTAAACTTTGCACACAAAAGATAATGAAGTAAACTCTTTCAGTTAAATACAGACAATTTGATTTAACCAGATTACACTAGGCAAGAAGAAAGGTTTACTTTAAGATACCAAATAGGCTCTAGGAAAGGCTAAAACAATTTGTTCAGATTCACACTGTACAGTAAAATCTTTGTGTATCTTAATTCAATAATATATTCAATTTATACAATAAACCTCAAAGTATCCAGGAAAGAAATCTTATAAAAATAAAGTAAAAAAATTTACAAGCTATTTATAAAAGTTTGATATACATGTTGGAATGTTGTATCGTAATGTTTCCTTGTTACTGTTTTCTTTGTATGTGTTAAGATGTTATCAATTAAACAAATTATAAAATGTTTTTATTGGCCAGGAAGCTGGAATACCCTGAGAAAAAACCCCAACCTTCGATAGGCAAACTCAAACCGCTACTTTAACCACTATGCCACCAAGGTTCCTTATATGTAATGTGACCACTAAAGATAGGTTTTTTTTTACAGGTGCTCACTATTGTCAATGAAAGGTGAACTAAGGTAACAGCTGAGCTAGAGCGAGGTTTACTTAAAGCTGACAAATAGGCTCTAAACAAATTGCTGAGTTTCATTAAACACTCTTCAAACAAACCAAACAGAAACTAATCATTACTTTACAAGTACTCAACATCTTTCTGCTGTGCATAGAGAACTTGGCAATACATAAGTTTATGCACAACTGTTCCAACAAGCATTCCATCTTTGTACATGGAGGCCACAGATGATCCATGGAGTGTGTGGCCATTATCACTCAGTAACTCTGTTACTTTGGTAACAGCTCCATCTCTTATGTGAAGTTTTATAACCTGTAGTAAACAGATAACTAGTTTCAATGTCAGATAAAGACAAAACTAACCAAAACATGTGAAACATGGGTTGCTTCCATGTGAAACTACCTTTTTGTTGTTTTAAACTCTCTCCTAAGGTGTGGGGCTATTCCAATCTCTATGGTGTGGGTTGATTCCACTCACTAAAGTGTGGGGCTATTCCACTAAGGTATGGGGCTATTCCACTCTCTAAAGTGTGGGGCTATTCCACTAAGGTATGGGGCTATTCCACTCTCTAAGGTGTGGGGCTATTCCACTAAGGTATGGGGCTATTCCAGAAATGATTAAACTCTCTCTAAGGTGTGAAGCTATTCCACCCTCTAAGGTATGGGGCTATTCCACCCTCTAAGGTGTGGATCTATTCCAGAAATGATTAAACTCTCTATTCCAGAAATGAATAAACAGGAGGGTTAAGAGGCACTTTGACAAAAATATTTTAGGTGGTGGGTTATTACAGAAAGAGAACAATACTGAGCAAAAATGTCTCTGGTAAGTTTTTTTTTAGAATAGCCCTGAAGGTATATTGCATGTGAACCTTATTCAATTTAAAGTTGCTCACCTGATGCTTGAGAGATATTCTCTTTATATTTGGTAATTTAAGTTGGAATACATCTAGATTTTCCATCACTACCATTGCTGTTTTGTTATATATATTACGTCTAATAATTATATCATGCTAGTGCGACAGTTTTATCTGTATTCAATCTTTGTACAATTTATTTGGACCAAATAATGTACAGAAGTCCCCTCTAATAAGACTACCTGAGTCCTGAAAATAGTCTCACAATGGGTGTGGTCTTTCTTGAGAAGATAGTTTAGACAATTTTGTCAGTTGATTTTGAAGCAAGAAATTTGAAGTTATCAAGAATCACAAATAAATTAAATTAAAAAAAAGATAATCTAGCAGTCACTGATACCCCCGCTTAAAGTTTGTATTACTTCTTTTGTAAAAACTCATTTTGTTGACTGGTGACCTTGACCTTTGATGGAATTCCTCCAGCATCAATAGGGTTCTTACCCACCTGATATGTAATAATATCCTGAAGTTTCATTATTATCTGTTCAATTAAAAAAATGTTCCAAGTCTCCATAACATTGAAGTTTAATATTTCTCTTTCATTTGCACAATCACTGTTTTATTACTGTCATTGTTAGCTCAGATTTCATTTTGTTATTCAACAAGATTCTGTTGAATCGCTGGTGCTTAAGTTTTTCAAGTTACCAACATCAAACATCTGGTGCTAAGTTAAGTTTTCAAAGTTACCAACATCAACCATCTTCTGCAACTTTTTGATTTATATTAATGTTGGTATAAGTACTAATCTTTCCTTGTTGAATAATTTCAGTCTTATTAAACAAAAAGTTTTCTTTCATGCTGACATCAAACTGATCTCCAATATTATACTGGCATTATTTAATCTCATTGACTTTATTTTCACTCCAGTGTAGAAACCTTTCTTTGATGTGATTTTGATATTTTGTTTACATGTCACTGAACTGGTTTAAGACTAAAAATAAAAATCTCATTCTATTTAAGACTTCCAATATAAACATCTGGTTAGTGAAAATGGTAATTATTGAGGGGAGTTTTACTGTGTTGTATTGACTGGTCGCTGGCTGAATAAAGCAGGTGGTTACTGGCAAGGATTACTACTGAACCTGGATATACATTCATAGTTGCTGAGTTAAATTTACCATGGATGAAGCAATAAGTTCTGGGTTATTTACTTGAGGTGGGACATGAAGTTATTTGCCTGTGAAGGTGCAGGAACTTCTGGGTTATCTATGTGTAACAATAATTTCCATCCAACTGGATGGGCACCAACTAAAATATTACCATCTTTGTCCAAAGTAGGATTGTCTGGGATCGTGTGTAAATCAACTTTCTGTGAATAATATAGCAATTGCCAATTGATATCATACCTGACAAATATTACATATGAAATCAACAGTGTACATTATATCAGATAACACTTTACATTAAATACAACGATATAAATTGTTTAAATCATATCTTGCTGTAAAATGCTAAATCTAAAACTTAAAAATCTAGGTTCCTTTACATCACATTTTCTTACAAATATGTTTTTCCTGTCAATTTTTTATGTGAACTGCAACTCTTATTTTCTTTTCCCAAACAAGAGAAACAACAACATACAGTTTCTGAGTACAAGTTGTCTGTGTGTTGTATAGATGTGTGTGTTACAGTTTCTGAGTACAAGTTGTCTGTGTGTTGTATAGATGTGTGTGTTACAGTTTCTGAGTACAAGTTGTCTGTGTGTTGTATAGATGTGTGTGTTACAGTTTCTGAGTACAAGTTGTCTGTGTGTTGTATAGATGTGTGTGTTACAGTTTCTGAGTACAAGTTGTCTGTGTGTGTGTTAGTTTCTGAGTACAAGTTGTCTGTGTGTTGTATAGATGTGTGTGTTACAGTTTCTGAGTACAAGTTGTCTGTGTGTTGTATAGATGTGTGTGTTACAGTTTCTGAGTACAAGTTGTCTGTGTGTTGTATAGATGTGTGTGTTACAGTTTCTGAGTACATGTTGTCTGTGTGCTGTATAGATGTGTGTGTTACAGTTTCTGAGTACAAGTTGTCTGTGTGTTGTATAGATGTGTGTGTTACAGTTTCTGAGTACAAGTTGTCTGTGTGTTGTATAGATGTGTGTGTTACAGTTTCTGAGTACAAGTTGTCTGTGTGTTGTTAGTTTCTGAGTACAAGTTGTCTGTGTGTTGTATAGATGTGTGTGTTACAGTTTCTGAGTACAAGTTGTCTGTGTGTTGTATAGATGTGTGTGTTACAGTTTCTTAGTACAAGTTGTCTGTGTTGTATAGATGTGTGTGTTACAGTTTCTGAGTACAAGTTGTCTGTGTGTTGTATAGATGTGTGTGTTACAGTTTCTGAGTACAAGTTGTCTGTGTGTTGTATAGATGTGTGTGTTACAGTTTCTTAGTACAAGTTGTCTGTGTGTTGTATAGATGTGTGTGTTACAGTTTCTGAGTACAAGTTGTCTGTGTGTTGTATAGATGTGTGTGTTACAGTTTCTGAGTACAAGTTGTCTGTGTGTTGTATAGATGTGTGTGTTACAGTTTCTGAGTACAAGTTGTCTGTGTGTTGTATAGATGTGTGTGTTACAGTTTCTGAGTACAAGTTGTCTGTGTGTTGTATAGATGTGTGTGTTACAGTTTCTGAGTACAAGTTGTCTGTGTGTGTGTTAGTTTCTGAGTACAAGTTGTCTGTGTGTTGTATAGATGTGTGTGTTACAGTTTCTGAGTACAAGTTGTCTGTGTGTTGTATAGATGTGTGTGTTACAGTTTCTGAGTACAAGTTGTCTGTGTGTGTGTTAGTTTCTGAGTACAAGTTGTCTGTGTGTTGTATAGATGTGTGTGTTACAGTTTCTGAGTACATGTTGTCTGTGTGTTGTATAGATGTGTGTGTTACAGTTTCTGAGTACAAGTTGTCTGTGTGTTGTATAGATGTGTGTGTTACAGTTTCTGAGTACAAGTTGTCTGTGTGTTGTATAGATGTGTGTGTTACAGTTTCTGAGTACAAGTTGTCTGTGTGTTGTATAGATGTGTGTGTTACAGTTTCCGAGTACAAGTTGTCTGTGTGTTGTATAGATGTGTGTGTTACAGTTTCTGAGTACAAGTTGTCTGTGTGTTGTATAGATGTGTGTGTTACAGTTTCCGAGTACAAGTTGTCTGTGTGTTGTATAGATGTGTGTGTTACAGTTTCTGAGTACAAGTTGTCTGTGTGTTGTATAGATGTGTGTGTTACAGTTTCTGAGTACAAGTTGTCTGTGTGTGTGTTAGTTTCTGAGTACAAGTTGTCTGTGTGTTGTATAGATGTGTGTGTTACAGTTTCTGAGTACAAGTTGTCTGTGTGTTGTGTGTGTTACAGTTTCTGAGTACAAGTTGTCTGTGTGTTGTATAGATGTGTGTGTTACAGTTTCCGAGTACAAGTTGTCTGTGTGTTGTATAGATGTGTGTGTTACAGTTTCTGAGTACAAGTTGTCTGTGTGTTGTATAGATGTGTGTGTTACAGTTTCTGAGTACAAGTTGTCTGTGTGTTGTATAGATGTGTGTGTTACAGTTTCTGAGTACAAGTTGTCTGTGTGTTGTTAGTTTCTGAGTACAAGTTGTCTGTGTGTTGTATAGATGTGTGTGTTACAGTTTCTGAGTACAAGTTGTCTGTGTGTTGTATAGATGTGTGTGTTACAGTTTCTGAGTACAAGTTGTCTGTGTGTTGTATAGATGTGTGTGTTACAGTTTCTGAGTACAAGTTGTCTGTGTTGTATAGATGTGTGTGTTACAGTTTCTGAGTACAAGTTGTCTGTGTGTTGTATAGATGTGTGTGTTACAGTTTCTTAGTACAAGTTGTCTGTGTGTTGTATAGATGTGTGTGTTACAGTTTCTGAGTACAAGTTGTCTGTGTGTTGTATAGATGTGTGTGTTACAGTTTCTGAGTACAAGTTGTCTGTGTGTTGTATAGATGTGTGTGTTACAGTTTCTGAGTACAAGTTGTCTGTGTGTTGTATAGATGTGTGTGTTACAGTTTCTGAGTACAAGTTGTCTGTGTGTTGTATAGATGTGTGTGTTACAGTTTCTGAGTACAAGTTGTCTGTGTGTGTGTTAGTTTCTGAGTACAAGTTGTCTGTGTGTTGTATAGATGTGTGTGTTACAGTTTCTGAGTACAAGTTGTCTGTGTGTTGTATAGATGTGTGTGTTACAGTTTCTGAGTACAAGTTGTCTGTGTGTGTGTGTTAGTTTCTGAGTACAAGTTGTCTGTGTGTTGTATAGATGTGTGTGTTTCAGTTTCTGAGTACATGTTGTCTGTGTGTTGTATAGATGTGTGTGTTACAGTTTCTGAGTACAAGTTGTCTGTGTGTTGTATAGATGTGTGTGTTACAGTTTCTGAGTACAAGTTGTCTGTGTGTTGTATAGATGTGTGTGTTACAGTTTCTGAGTACAAGTTGTCTGTGTGTTGTATAGATGTGTGTGTTACAGTTTCCGAGTACAAGTTGTCTGTGTGTTGTATAGATGTGTGTGTTACAGTTTCTGAGTACAAGTTGTCTGTGTGTTGTATAGATGTGTGTGTTACAGTTTCTGAGTACAAGTTGTCTGTGTGTGTGTTAGTTTCTGAGTACAAGTTGTCTGTGTGTTGTATAGATGTGTGTGTTACAGTTTCTGAGTACAAGTTGTCTGTGTGTTGTGTGTGTTACAGTTTCTGAGTACAAGTTGTCTGTGTGTTGTATAGATGTGTGTGTTACAGTTTCCGAGTACAAGTTGTCTGTGTGTTGTATAGATGTGTGTGTTACAGTTTCTGAGTACAAGTTGTCTGTGTGTTGTATAGATGTGTGTGTTACAGTTTCTGAGTACAAGTTGTCTGTGTGTTGTATAGATGTGTGTGTTACAGTTTCTGAGTACAAGTTGTCTGTGTGTTGTATAGATGTGTGTGTTACAGTTTCTGAGTACAAGTTGTCTGTGTGTTGTTAGTTTCTGAGTACAAGTTGTCTGTGTGTTGTATAGATGTGTGTGTTACAGTTTCTGAGTACAAGTTGTCTGTGTGTTGTATAGATGTGTGTGTTACAGTTTCTGAGTACAAGTTGTCTGTGTGTTGTATAGATGTGTGTGTTACAGTTTCTGAGTACAAGTTGTCTGTGTTGTATAGATGTGTGTGTTACAGTTTCTGAGTACAAGTTGTCTGTGTGTTGTATAGATGTGTGTGTTACAGTTTCTTAGTACAAGTTGTCTGTGTGTTGTATAGATGTGTGTGTTACAGTTTCTGAGTACAAGTTGTCTGTGTGTTGTATAGATGTGTGTGTTACAGTTTCTGAGTACATGTTGTCTGTGTGTTGTATAGATGTGTGTGTTACAGTTTCTGAGTACAAGTTGTCTGTGTGTTGTATAGATGTGTGTGTTACAGTTTCTGAGTACAAGTTGTCTGTGTGTTGTATAGATGTGTGTGTTACAGTTTCTGAGTACAAGTTGTCTGTGTGTGTGTTAGTTTCTGAGTACAAGTTGTCTGTGTGTTGTATAGATGTGTGTGTTACAGTTTCTGAGTACAAGTTGTCTGTGTGTTGTATAGATGTGTGTGTTACAGTTTCTGAGTACAAGTTGTCTGTGTGTGTGTTAGTTTCTGAGTACAAGTTGTCTGTGTGTTGTATAGATGTGTGTGTTACAGTTTCTGAGTACATGTTGTCTGTGTGTTGTATAGATGTGTGTGTTACAGTTTCTGAGTACAAGTTGTCTGTGTGTTGTATAGATGTGTGTGTTACAGTTTCTGAGTACAAGTTGTCTGTGTGTTGTATAGATGTGTGTGTTACAGTTTCTGAGTACAAGTTGTCTGTGTGTTGTATAGATGTGTGTGTTACAGTTTCCGAGTACAAGTTGTCTGTGTGTTGTATAGATGTGTGTGTTACAGTTTCTGAGTACAAGTTGTCTGTGTGTTGTATAGATGTGTGTGTTACAGTTTCCGAGTACAAGTTGTCTGTGTGTTGTATAGATGTGTGTGTTACAGTTTCTGAGTACAAGTTGTCTGTGTGTTGTATAGATGTGTGTGTTACAGTTTCTGAGTACAAGTTGTCTGTGTGTGTGTTAGTTTCTGAGTACAAGTTGTCTGTGTGTTGTATAGATGTGTGTGTTACAGTTTCTGAGTGCAAGTTGTCTGTGTGTTGTGTGTGTTACAGTTTCTGAGTACAAGTTGTCTGTGTGTTGTATAGATGTGTGTGTTACAGTTTCCGAGTACAAGTTGTCTGTGTGTTGTATAGATGTGTGTGTTACAGTTTCTGAGTACAAGTTGTCTGTGTGTTGTATAGATGTGTGTGTTACAGTTTCCGAGTACAAGTTGTCTGTGTGTTGTATAGATGTGTGTGTTACAGTTTCTGAGTACAAGTTGTCTGTGTGTTGTATAGATGTGTGTGTTACAGTTTCTGAGTACAAGTTGTCTGTGTGTTGTATAGATGTGTGTGTTACAGTTTCTGAGTACAAGTTGTCTGTGTGTTGTATAGATGTGTGTGTTACAGTTTCTGAGTACAAGTTGTCTGTGTGTTGTATAGATGTGTGTGTTACAGTTTCCGAGTACAAGTTGTCTGTGTGTTGTATAGATGTGTGTGTTACAGTTTCTGAGTACAAGTTGTCTGTGTGTTGTATAGATGTGTGTGTTACAGTTTCCGAGTACAAGTTGTCTGTGTGTTGTATAGATGTGTGTGTTACAGTTTCTGAGTACAAGTTGTTTGTGTGTTTTCCCATGTTAAGATATGTTTCTGTGTGGTTGCTATCTTGCATTATGCATCAGCATAAACAATCATTATGTTGGTTTTTTGTTTGTTTGAATGGTGTTTTTCTGCCACTTTCAGCAATTTCAGCAATTTTTCAGCTATATCATGGCATCCAGTTTTTATTGGGGGAGGAAGCCGGAGTACCTGGAGAAAACGCCCGACCTGCGAAAGGAAAACTGGCAATCCTTGTCAATTAAGATTGGAGTCCAGTACACCCTTCCTGCAGTGAGAATCGAACCCGCAATCTCAGTGTTGACAGACCACGTTATCAATAGAAGATGAACTACCTTAACCACTCGGACACCCAGCCCCTTAACAATCATTATGTATAAGATGTGAAATTACCTGATGCTCAGTAACTGTACCATTTGCATGTCTCCTGTAGCTATGAAATTTCTTCGTAACTGATTCAAACACATACAAGTACCTGTCAATGCAAAAAGTGTCAATCACTAAGGTAATACAGAAGACTGAAGACAAACAATTTTAAACTTTCCGCATAGATTATTTTTATTAAATATAGACTCAACATGATGTAGATTAATTAAATATTGGAAGATAAGTACAGTATTATTAAAATAAGTAATGGAAGGTTAGCATTAACAAACAAAAATATTTAATTTACTGTGGAAGACAGTTATTCACCATATTTAACCTTAAAAAGATTTTGTCGTGTCATGCACATAAAGTGACTTGGTCAAAATCTGATTAAGGTAAAAGATTTGTGGGCTAGCCTGTAGTCTACATAGAAACAAAAGGGACAATTCATGCCAACTACATTAGGCCAAGACCAAAATACTAGTATTCAGTGTTGTTCCAATAATAGCCTTCATTAAATAAACACCATCATTTTTTAAGATATCACTGCTCAAAAACAATAGTAACTTCAATCATATTAACGAAACATATGTAACAAACATGGCTACACAGCTGATGACTGACTAAGGACCAGATATGTAACAAACATGGCTACACAGCTGATGACTGACTAAGGACCTTGTTTGGTTGGGTTTTTGTGACATTTGAGTTAAATGAATCATTTATCCTGTACCAGTTTATAACAAAGCCATTTTTTAAGAATTAAGAAAAAAAGTTGTCTTATTCTGAGCAAGACGGAAAAGACTTGGTCTGTTTCAAATAAACTTTAACATATGATCAGTCTAAGTTGTATATTTTCTACTAGCTTTACAACTGGTCTTGAGTTGAATGACTTCTTGTGAAAAGAGGGACCTGTTCCTATATATTTTGTTTAAGTAAATATCTGTTAAATATCCTTACTTTTTATAATGAGAAACTATAAGACCATTAGCTGTAACTAATCCATCATCTTGTTTATGGAATTTTTTGCCATCATAATACATCAGGTTACCATACCGTAATGGCCAGAGCATCTCAAGAGTGTGGAGTAAATGTGACATGTAGTAAGCATAGTTGGTAAAGTAGAAACTAGTCTCACTGTCCATCGCTACGTCGTTTACACTGAAATGTAAAATCTGAATTTTGAAATTATTAAATATCTATGTATGACATTAAGAATTTGAAAAAATTGGATCACATGAAGACTATGTATAATATGAACTGTTGCAGTATTTTTGGTTGTTGATTCTTAAGTTTACCGGTGTCTTGGACTTTGATTTGTAGATTGTCATTTTTGACAGTTTCCTTTGTATTCATTGTAATTACCTTCATTATGTGTTAAAATATATGAATTTTTATCATGAAATTTCACCAAAAATATAATGTTATGTTATTATCCAGTAAATGTATGCCTTATTAATAAGAATTTAGAACTTTAAGAAATATTTAACAAGGTCTGTTAAGAAGTATTTCATTGCATGATTGCAGTTATAATATTCAGCCTTTGTGAGCTTCTGAGAAAGATGTTCTAAGATGAACTGGAGAAAGTAAGCCAGAATTGTATATCCCAATATCAAATCCACTGATAGCTTTCATAGCAATTTGTAAGAAATTGCCTCTGAAACCAGGAACGTATATATCAACTGGACTGGAATTTCGATATTGCATTAATTTCACTTGTCCTGTAACTACTCTAATTATCAATTAAAGTTATACAAAAACAATGTCTCCCACGTTCCCATATGCATTTTCAGCAAAATTCTGTTTAAAATTGTCAGGACACAAATTTCCTGGTGATATACACAACTATATATGGTGTACTTGCTATATACCAAGTTTCGTACAATTTGGTTCAGTAGTTTCAGAGGAGTTGAACGGAAACCATGATTTATGAGTAATTTTTGAAAAATTCTAAGTTTAAAGGGCCATAACTCCCACAAAACTTTTCAGGATCAGAATTTCCTGGTATTATGCACAACTACATATGGTGTACTTGTTACATACCAAGTTTCGTGAAATTGGTTGAGTAGTTTCAGAGGAGTTCAGTGGAATAACTTTGTGCCCCACAGAGGAACAGACTGACGGACAGGACAAAAACAATATGTCTCCCCACGAAGTGGGGAAGACATAAAGATAGTGTGGCCAAAGATATAATTGTATTTATAGTTTCCGTAAGATACCAATCACACTGTGACCAATCAGCAATACATTATTCAAGACTTTGCAAATTGGCACTATATTAATATGTTAATAAGTTGATATAATTAATAAAATCTATTTTTTTTTATTAATTCACAAAATAGTTATAGGATAATTAATTAGGCATCGTGAATATCCAAAATATGATCATGAGTGCCGCATAACGCATCTGATGCCTTATGCGGCACGAGTATTTGGATATTCACGATGTCCAATTGATTATCCTATTTATTATATAGATCAAAATTGCTTTCGTAAAATTTTAATGCTTAATCCTAAATTTTATGAACGGATGATGCAGATGGTTTGTCTTTTAAGGGTACTTTTTAAAAATCTGCTGCCTCCCAAAAAGCAGCAAATATTTAATGCAATGCATCCAAAATTATCTAAGGAAATCACAACAAAATAATATCAATCAAAATGCAACAAAAATACAATTATGTATTGGCCTTTACCCCTTAAAGTTTTATTTTGCATTAGAATATACATATTTTAAGTATGAAATTTGTCAAAATGGCAAAAATAAATGGCAATCACTAAAATTGCGTGCGATTTCAGTTGATTTTTTTTTTAAAAGGTCATACATAATCTATGATGATACAATTAGGTAAATAAGACAATAAACCTGATTAAAATTTAAAATGTATTTACTTTAAAAGCATAATTGCATGAAGTTTAAATAAATTATTGGTATCCTATTGTGTTAGTTGTTATTTATGCATTCTGGTTTCATGCCTACGCTGCTATCATCCATTGACCACAATTATAGGTCAACAAGTTTTATTATGAGTTGTTTACAGTGGTGTGGTTTCCACACAATAACAATGGCCTCGGTGACTTAGTGGTTAAGATAATTAGTCATCTACTCTTGATCACATGCCTGTAAACACAGAGGTTCAAGGTTTTAGCCACATTCCTATAGGGTGTGCTCGACTCCAACCTGAACAAAGATCCACACAACAGCCTTTACTATTTGACGTAGTTGAAGGATATATAAGTTGCACTGGTAGAAAGAGAACTATATAATGATGTATATATACTGCTAGGATTCATCCTTGGTCCAAATGAAATCTTCTGGCAATATATATATAAGATAGATATCACATAAGATCATACAACTGGTTGTGTAGCAAAGAATGCATGTTATATTTAAATAGTATTTCTATAAATTAAGGGCTTAGCAAGAAATAAAAGTATGTGGGGTCAGAAAGCTAATTTTATTATAAACCACTGACCATAAAATTGAACATTATTATGTTAAAAATTTCTGACGCAGATTTACAAAATCAATCGTCACTCATCAAATTTATGATTAGTGCTTTCTGATCACCACTTACATACAAATATTCATAAAAAAGCCCTACTAGTGTAAAGTATGCTGTTTAAAACAGAATGGGCATTATCATTAAAAAAGTTTGTTGTGCATAATTCATACAGATGCTTTGTACCAGACCAACAGGCCTTGTTGAATTTTAATAGTGCTGAATAAATAAGTCACCCCAATAGAACTATTCTTACAAGTGAATGGCTGGATCTCTGAATGTCTTAAGATGTAGTAGTTGGCTGTCTTTAGCAATAAACTGGAACTGTTCAATGGTATCTCCTGTAGAACCATGATTTACCACAGACACAATTACTTTATCTAGATAAAAAAACATTACGGAACGAATTATAATTTGTATACAGTTTAATTTTAACTACTTATATCTTCCTCTATGCAAATCTGATTATTTATATGATTTGCTGTTTATTGTTTTTGTGTATGTTATTGTAAAAACGAATTTTATAATTTTGTGGGTTTTGAAAAGTTTGATAAAACAAGTAAGTATTGTTGAATATTTCATTTTTTTATTTTAGCTATCTTCAATGAATGAATACTTAATTATATATGTATAGGTGTGAGAATTTAATGGTTATCTGTCAGAAAAAAACTCCAACAACATTATCTCATATAATACCTGTATAAGTGGTGTTTTTTCGCTCAGGGAAAATTTACTGTTTTTGTTAAAAAACTGTGAGTTTTTTTTTGTGCAATGCCATTTTAACAGTCCATTTTTCATCCAACTTTGTGCTACTTTCCTGTCAAATAAAATCAAGGTACAGTGCATATTATTTTTTCTAAAACATCAAGACTGACATATACTAAAGGATTCCTTATTTCATTATTATCATCTGTAGATAAAAATATAAAAATTCAAGTAATGTTTTGCCAATAATATGTGAGCAAAGACGAAAGTAACAAAAATTCCAATAAGATAGCATGATCAAAGGAAAGGTATGTTTTACACATCTGTTTGCCATGTTTCAGATGTATTATGAAATCCAGGTTTTATTTGGGAACCAATTTCAGCAGGAAAACTGGCAATTCTTGGAGTCAATTGGCATCTTGCCCAAAAATAGAGCTGAACCCTCAACCCAGTGTTAAATCTCCATAATGAAATAAATGAAAAGTGCCCAAAATAAAACTTTAACTTCTATTTATGATTGTAGTAAAACTGTGCAGATATTTATAGAGTTGGAGTATCAGATGTAAACATTTACACAATTTATAAACATTACAGGAAGAATATTTAAGTTACTGAACAGAAACAAGCATTTACACTGTGAAAAGTTAACATGTAATGATCTGGGCAACAAACAAATACGTATAAAATAAGCAATACCTTTATTGTCATGCCATAATCCAATACCATGAGGAGCGAAATCAGACTGGTTAAACTGGTCCCCTATAATTTTTAATTCTTCTATTCCTTTGTCTGGCTGGTTAAAATCAAACAGATATATCCTTCCTTTTGTACCAAGGTTCCTTATTACATACTCCTTTGAGCCAGAAGAAAATGGAGGAAAAACAAGACCCTAAATAATAAAAAACGAAGATGAAATAAATAAAACCTTACTGCAACTATCAAGGAACATATAAATTACATATCAGATAGCCTGTACATGGATCATTGTGAGATACATGTTTGGATGTGTAAAGTTCCTTCAACACTGAAGCATACTTTTGTACATTTCAGACATAAGTGGGTCTCCTGTAGCCACTACACCAAATTCTCAATACTTGTCAATTGGCTATAAATTATATGTCCATAGACTGTCATATTTACACCAAAGCTATTGGTCACAGGCTTTACACTAAAGCTATCAGTCACAAGCTATGCCATATTTATACTAAAGCTATCAGTCACAAGCTATGCCATATTTACACCAAAGCTATCGGTCACAAGCTATGCCATATTAATACTAAACCTATCAGTCACAAGCTATGCCATATTAATACTAAACCTATCAGTCACAAGCTGTGCCATATTTACACTAAAGCTATCAGTCACAGGCTATGCCATATTTACACTCAAGCTATCAGTCACAAGCTATGCCATATTTACACTAAAGCTATAAGTCACAAGCTATGCCATATTTACACTAAAGCTATCAGTCACAAGCTATGCCATATTTACACTTAAGCTATCAGTCACAAGCTGTGCCATATTTACACTAAAGCTATCAGTCACATGCTATGCCATATTCACATTCAAGCTATCAGTCACAAGCTATGCCATATTTACACTAAAGCTATCAGTCACAAGCTATGCCATATTTACACTAAAGCTATCAGTCACAAGCTATGCCATATTTATACTAAAGCTATGTCACAAGCTATGCCATATTTACACTAAAGCTATCAGTCACAAGCTATGCCATATTTACACTAAAGCTATCAGTCACAAGCTATGCCATATTTACACTAAAGCTATCAGTCACAAGCTATGCCATATTTACACTAAAGCTATCAGTCACAAGCTATGCCATATTTACACTAAAGCTATCAGTCACATATTTACACAATAGTGAATTATAAAGAAGAATATACCACAAAATTTGGACCGCCCATTGGCTGTGGTATGGGCCAGGAATACTGATATAGACCAAGCCAAAGACCACTGGTATTGCCACCAGTTTCTATTACTATTATTTTAATTGCATTGAGGAACAGTTTCAACACCTTTTTTAACTGATAGATATCAGTCTAGATCAGAAAATCTGACCACGTAACTTTATACTTCATATTTTTTCATGCAATCTGATCAGTTGTAAACCAATAAAATGTCTGAATTTATTACTGATATGCAATAACAGCTTCTGATGCACTGCTAGACATGTGTAACATGTAATCAATATCTTACAGATGTTATGACTGATGCACTGCTCGACATGTGCTACATGTAATCAACAACTTACAGATGTTATGACTGATGCACTGCTAGACATGTGTAACATGTAATCAATATCTTACAGATGTCATGACTGATGCACTGCTAGACATGTGCTACATGTAATCAACAACTTACAGATGTTATAACTGATGCACTGCTACACATGTGCTACATGTAATCAACAACTTACAGCTGTGATGACTGATGCACTGCTAGACATGTGTAACATGTAATCAATATCTTACAGATGTTATGACTGATGCACTGCTAGACATGTGCTACATGTAATCAACAACTTACAGCTGTGATGACTGATGCACTGCTACACATGTGCTACATGTAATCAACAACTTACAGATGTCATGACTGATGCACTGCTAGACATGTGCTACATGTAATCAACAACTTACAGATGTTATAAATGAAGCACTGCTAGACATGTGCTACATGTAATCAACAACTTACAGATGTTATGACTGATGCACTGCTACACATGTGCTACATGTAATCAACAACTAACAGATGTCATGACTGATGCACTGCTAGACATGTGTAACATGTAATTAACAACTTACAGATGTTATAACTGAAGCACTGCTAGACATGTGCTACATGTAATCAACAACTTACAGATGTTATAAATGAAGCACTGCTAGACATGTGCTACATGTAATCAACAACTTACAGCTGTGATGACTGATGCACTGCTACACATGTGCTACATGTAATCAACAACTTACAGATGTCATGACTGAAGCACTGCTAGACATGTGCTACATGTAATCAACAACTTACAGATGTTATGACTGATGCACTGCTAGACATGTGCTACATGTAATCAACAACTTACAGATGTTATAACTGAAGCACTGCTACACATGTGCTACATGTAATCAACAACTTACAGCTGTGATGACTGATGCACTGCTAGACATGTGTAACATGTAATCAATATCTTACAGATGTTATGACTGATGCACTGCTAAACATGTGCTACATGTAATCAACAACTTACAGCTGTGATGACTGATGCACTGCTACACATGTGCTACATGTAATCAACAACTTACAGATGTTATAACTGATGCACTGCTACACATGTGCTACATGTAATCAACAACTTACAGCTGTGATGACTGATGCACTGCTAGACATGTGCTACATGTAATCAACAACTTACAGATGTTATAACTGATGCACTGCTACACATGTGCTACATGTAATCAACAACTTACAGATGTTATGACTGATGCACTGCTAGACATGTGCTACATGTAATCAACAACTTACAGCTGTGATGACTGATGCACTGCTAGACATGTGCTACATGTAATTAACAACTTACAGATGTTATAACTGAAGCACTGCTACACATGTGCTACATGTAATCAACAACTTACAGATGTTATAAATGAAGCACTGCTAGACATGTGCTACATGTAATCAACAACTTACAGATGTTATAACTGAAGCACTGCTACACATGTGCTACATGTAATCAACAACTTACAGCTGTGATGACTGATGCACTGCTAGACATGTGTAACATGTAATCAATATCTTACAGATGTTATGACTGATGCACTGCTAAACATGTGCTACATGTAATCAACAACTTACAGCTGTGATGACTGATGCACTGCTACACATGTGCTACATGTAATCAACAACTTACAGATGTTATAACTGATGCACTGCTACACATGTGCTACATGTAATCAACAACTTACAGCTGTGATGACTGATGCACTGCTAGACATGTGTAACATGTAATCAATATCTTACAGATGTTATGACTGATGCACTGCTAGACATGTGCTACATGTAATCAACAACTTACAGATGTTATAACTGATGCACTGCTACACATGTGCTACATGTAATCAACAACTTACAGCTGTGATGACTGATGTACTGCTAGACATGTGCTACATGTAATCAATATCTTACAGATGTTATGACTGATGCACTGCTCGACATGTGTAACATGTAATCAATATCTTACAGATGTCATGACTGATGCACTGCTAGACATGTGTAACATGTAATCAACAACTAACAGATGTTATAACTGATGCACTGCTAGACATGTGCTACATGTAATCAACAACTAACAGATGTTATAACTGATGCACTGCTAGACATGTGCTACATGTAATCAACAACTTACAGATGTTATAACTGATGCACTGCTAGACATGTGCTACATGTAATCAATATCTTACAGACGTTACGACTGATGCACTGCTAGACATGTGCTACATGTAATCAACAACTAACAGATGTTATAACTGATGCACTGCTAGACATGTGCTACATGTAATCAACAACTTACAGCTGTGATGACTGATGCACTGCTAGACATGTGTAACATGTAATCAATATCTTACAGATGTTATGACTGATGCACTGCTAAACATGTGCTACATGTAATCAACAACTTACAGCTGTGATGACTGATGCACTGCTACACATGTGCTACATGTAATCAACAACTTACAGATGTTATAACTGATGCACTGCTACACATGTGCTACATGTAATCAACAACTTACAGCTGTGATGACTGATGCACTGCTAGACATGTGCTACATGTAATCAACAACTTACAGATGTTATAACTGATGCACTGCTAGACATGTGCTACATGTAATCAACAACTTACAGATGTTATGACTGATGCACTGCTAGACATGTGCTACATGTAATCAACAACTTACAGCTGTGATGACTGATGCACTGCTAGACATGTGCTACATGTAATTAACAACTTACAGATGTTATAACTGAAGCACTGCTACACATGTGCTACATGTAATCAACAACTTACAGATGTTATAAATGAAGCACTGCTAGACATGTGCTACATGTAATCAACAACTTACAGATGTTATAACTGAAGCACTGCTACACATGTGCTACATGTAATCAACAACTTACAGCTGTGATGACTGATGCACTGCTAGACATGTGTAACATGTAATCAATATCTTACAGATGTTATGACTGATGCACTGCTAAACATGTGCTACATGTAATCAACAACTTACAGCTGTGATGACTGATGCACTGCTACACATGTGCTACATGTAATCAACAACTTACAGATGTTATAACTGATGCACTGCTACACATGTGCTACATGTAATCAACAACTTACAGCTGTGATGACTGATGCACTGCTAGACATGTGTAACATGTAATCAATATCTTACAGATGTTATGACTGATGCACTGCTAGACATGTGCTACATGTAATCAACAACTTACAGATGTTATAACTGATGCACTGCTACACATGTGCTACATGTAATCAACAACTTACAGCTGTGATGACTGATGCACTGCTAGACATGTGCTACATGTAATTAACAACTTACAGATGTTATAACTGAAGCACTGCTACACATGTGCTACATGTAATCAACAACTTACAGATGTTATAAATGAAGCACTGCTAGACATGTGCTACATGTAATCAACAACTTACAGATGTTATAACTGAAGCACTGCTACACATGTGCTACATGTAATCAACAACTTACAGCTGTGATGACTGATGCACTGCTAGACATGTGTAACATGTAATCAATATCTTACAGATGTTATGACTGATGCACTGCTAAACATGTGCTACATGTAATCAACAACTTACAGCTGTGATGACTGATGCACTGCTACACATGTGCTACATGTAATCAACAACTTACAGATGTTATAACTGATGCACTGCTACACATGTGCTACATGTAATCAACAACTTACAGCTGTGATGACTGATGCACTGCTAGACATGTGTAACATGTAATCAATATCTTACAGATGTTATGACTGATGCACTGCTAGACATGTGCTACATGTAATCAACAACTTACAGATGTTATAACTGATGCACTGCTAGACATGTGTAACATGTAATCAATATCTTACAGCTGTGATGACTGATGTACTGCTAGACATGTGCTAAATGTAATCAATATCTTACAGATGTTATGACTGATGCACTGCTCGACATGTGTAACATGTAATCAATATCTTACAGATGTTATGACTGATGCACTGCTAGACATGTGTAACATGTAATCAACAACTAACAGATGTTATAACTGATGCACTGCTAGACATGTGCTACATGTAATCAACAACTAACAGATGTTATAACTGATGCACTGCTAGACATGTGCTACATGTAATCAACAACTTACAGATGTTATAACTGATGCACTGCTAGACATGTGCTACATGTAATCAATATCTTACAGATGTTATGACTGATGCACTGCTAGACATGTGCTACATGTAATCAACAACTTACAGATGTTATAACTGATGCACTGCTAAACATGTGCTACATGTAATCAACAACTTACAGCTGTGATGACTGATGCACTGCTACACATGTGCTACATGTAATCAACAACTTACAGATGTTATAACTGATGCACTGCTACACATGTGCTACATGTAATCAACAACTTACAGCTGTGATGACTGATGCACTGCTAGACATGTGTAACATGTAATCAATATCTTACAGATGTTATGACTGATGCACTGCTAGACATGTGCTACATGTAATCAACAACTTACAGATGTTATAACTGATGCACTGCTACACATGTGCTACATGTAATCAACAACTTACAGCTGTGATGACTGATGCACTGCTAGACATGTGCTACATGTAATTAACAACTTACAGATGTTATAACTGAAGCACTGCTACACATGTGCTACATGTAATCAACAACTTACAGATGTTATAAATGAAGCACTGCTAGACATGTGCTACATGTAATCAACAACTTACAGATGTTATAACTGAAGCACTGCTACACATGTGCTACATGTAATCAACAACTTACAGCTGTGATGACTGATGCACTGCTAGACATGTGTAACATGTAATCAATATCTTACAGATGTTATGACTGATGCACTGCTAAACATGTGCTACATGTAATCAACAACTTACAGCTGTGATGACTGATGCACTGCTACACATGTGCTACATGTAATCAACAACTTACAGATGTTATAACTGATGCACTGCTACACATGTGCTACATGTAATCAACAACTTACAGCTGTGATGACTGATGCACTGCTAGACATGTGTAACATGTAATCAATATCTTACAGATGTTATGACTGATGCACTGCTAGACATGTGCTACATGTAATCAACAACTTACAGATGTTATAACTGATGCACTGCTACACATGTGCTACATGTAATCAACAACTTACAGCTGTGATGACTGATGTACTGCTAGACATGTGCTACATGTAATCAATATCTTACAGATGTTATGACTGATGCACTGCTCGACATGTGTAACATGTAATCAATATCTTACAGATGTCATGACTGATGCACTGCTAGACATGTGTAACATGTAATCAACAACTAACAGATGTTATAACTGATGCACTGCTAGACATGTGCTACACGTAATCAACAACTAACAGATGTTATAACTGATGCACTGCTAGACATGTGCTACATGTAATCAACAACTTACAGATGTTATAACTGATGCACTGCTAGACATGTGCTACATGTAATCAATATCTTACAGACGTTATGACTGATGCACTGCTAGACATGTGCTACATGTAATCAACAACTAACAGATGTTATAACTGATGCACTGCTAGACATGTGCTACATGTAATCAACAACTTACAGCTGTGATGACTGATGCACTGCTAGACATGTGTAACATATAATCAATATCTTACAGATGTTATGACTGATGCACTGCTAAACATGTGCTACATGTAATCAACAACTTACAGCTGTGATGACTGATGCACTGCTACACATGTGCTACATGTAATCAACAACTTACAGATGTTATAACTGATGCACTGCTACACATGTGCTACATGTAATCAACAACTTACAGCTGTGATGACTGATGCACTGCTAGACATGTGCTACATGTAATCAACAACTTACAGATGTTATAACTGATGCACTGCTACACATGTGCTACATGTAATCAACAACTTACAGATGTTATGACTGATGCACTGCTAGACATGTGCTACATGTAATCAACAACTTACAGCTGTGATGACTGATGCACTGCTAGACATGTGCTACATGTAATTAACAACTTACAGATGTTATAACTGAAGCACTGCTACACATGTGCTACATGTAATCAACAACTTACAGATGTTATAAATGAAGCACTGCTAGACATGTGCTACATGTAATCAACAACTTACAGATGTTATAACTGAAGCACTGCTACACATGTGCTACATGTAATCAACAACTTACAGCTGTGATGACTGATGCACTGCTAGACATGTGTAACATGTAATCAATATCTTACAGATGTTATGACTGATGCACTGCTAAACATGTGCTACATGTAATCAACAACTTACAGCTGTGATGACTGATGCACTGCTAGACATGTGCTACATGTAATCAACAACTTACAGATGTTATAACTGATGCACTGCTACACATGTGCTACATGTAATCAACAACTTACAGCTGTGATGACTGATGCACTGCTAGACATGTGTAACATGTAATCAATATCTTACAGATGTTATGACTGATGCACTGCTAGACATGTGCTACATGTAATCAACAACTTACAGATGTTATAACTGATGCACTGCTACACATGTGCTACATGTAATCAACAACTTACAGCTGTGATGACTGATGTACTGCTAGACATGTGCTACATGTAATCAATATCTTACAGATGTTATGACTGATGCACTGCTCGACATGTGTAACATGTAATCAATATCTTACAGATGTCATGACTGATGCACTGCTAGACATGTGTAACATGTAATCAACAACTAACAGATGTTATAACTGATGCACTGCTAGACATGTGCTACATGTAATCAACAACTAACAGATGTTATAACTGATGCACTGCTAGACATGTGCTACATGTAATCAACAACTTACAGATGTTATAACTGATGCACTGCTAGACATGTGCTACATGTAATCAATATCTTACAGACGTTATGACTGATGCACTGCTAGACATGTGCTACATGTAATCAACAACTAACAGATGTTATAACTGATGCACTGCTAGACATGTGCTACATGTAATCAACAACTTACAGCTGTTATGACTGATGCACTGCTAGACATGTGCTACATGTAATCAACAACTTACAGATGTTATAACTGATGCACTGCTACACATGTGCTACATGTAATCAACAACTTACAGATGTTATGACTGATGCACTGCTAGACATGTGCTACATGTAATCAACAACTTCCAGATGTCATGACTGATGAACTGCTAGACATGTGCTACATGTAATCAACTACTTACAGATGTTATGACTGATTCACTGCTAGACATGTGCTACATGTAATCAACTACTTACAGATGTTATGACTGATGCACTGCTACACATGTGCTACATGTAATCAACAACTAACAGATGTCATGACTGATGCACTGCTAGACATGTGCTACATGTAATCAACAACTTACAGATGTTATAAATGAAGCACTGCTACACATGTGCTACATGTAATCAACAACTTACAGCTGTGATGACTGATGCACTGCTAGACATGTGCTACATGTAATTAACAACTTACAGATGTTATAACTGAAGCACTGCTACACATGTGCTACATGTAATCAACAACTAACAGATGTCATGACTGATGCACTGCTAGACATGTGTAACATGTAATCAATATCTTACAGATGTTATGACTGATGCACTGCTAGACATGTGCTACATGTAATCAACAACTTACAGATGTTATAAATGAAGCACTGCTAGACATGTGCTATATGTAATCAACAACTTACAGCTGTTATGACTGATGCACTGCTAGACATGTGCTACATGTAATCAACAACTTACAGATGTTATAACTGATGCACTGCTACACATGTGCTACATGTAATCAACAACTTACAGCTGTGATGACTGATGTACTGCTAGACATGTGCTAAATGTAATCAATATCTTACAGATGTTATGACTGATGCACTGCTCGACATGTGTAACATGTAATCAATATCTTACAGATGTTATGACTGATGCACTGCTAGACATGTGTAACATGTAATCAACAACTAACAGATGTTATAACTGATGCACTGCTAGACATGTGCTACATGTAATCAACAACTAACAGATGTTATAACTGATGCACTGCTAGACATGTGCTACATGTAATCAACAACTTACAGATGTTATAACTGATGCACTGCTAGACATGTGCTACATGTAATCAATATCTTACAGATGTTATGACTGATGCACTGCTAGACATGTGCTACATGTAATCAACAACTAACAGATGTTATAACTGATGCACTGCTAGACATGTGCTACATGTAATCAACAACTTACAGCTGTTATGACTGATGCACTGCTAGACATGTGCTACATGTAATCAACAACTTACAGATGTTATAACTGATGCACTGCTACACATGTGCTACATGTAATCAACAACTTACAGATGTTATGACTGATGCACTGCTAGACATGTGCTACATGTAATCAACAACTTACAGATGTCATGACTGATGAACTGCTAGACATGTGCTACATGTAATCAACTACTTACAGATGTTATGACTGATTCACTGCTACACATGTGCTACATGTAATCAACAACTTACAGCTGTGATGACTGATGCACTGCTAGACATGTGCTACATGTAATTAACAACTTACAGATGTTATAACTGAAGCACTGCTACACATGTGCTACATGTAATCAACAACTAACAGATGTCATGACTGATGCACTGCTAGACATGTGTAACATGTAATCAATATCTTACAGATGTTATGACTGATGCACTGCTCGACATGTGTAACATGTAATCAATATCTTACAGATGTCATGACTGATGCACTGCTAGACATGTGCTACATGTAATCAACAACTTACAGCTGTTATGACTGATGCACTGCTAGACATGTGCTACATGTAATCAACAACTTACAGATGTTATAACTGATGCACTGCTACACATGTGGTACATGTAATCAACAACTTACAGATGTTATGACTGATGCACTGCTAGACATGTGCTACATGTAATCAACAACTTACAGATGTCATGACTGATGAACTGCTAGACATGTGCTACATGTAATCAACTACTTACAGATGTTATGACTGATTCACTGCTAGACATGTGCTACATATAATCAACTACTTACAGATGTTATGACTGATGCACTGCTACACATGTGCTACATGTAATCAACAACTAACAGATGTCATGACTGATGCACTGCTAGACATGTGCTACATGTAATCAACAACTTACAGATGTTATAAATGAAGCACTGCTAGACATGTGCTACATGTAATCAACAACTTACAGATGTTATGACTGATGCACTGCTACACATGTGCTACATGTAAAAAAAACTAACAGATGTCATGACTGATGCACTGCTAGACATGTGTAACATGTAATCAATATCTTACAGATGTTATGACTGATGCACTGCTAGACATGTGCTACATGTAATCAACAACTTACAGATGTTATAAATGAAGCACTGCTACACATGTGCTACATGTAATCAACAACTTACAGCTGTGATGACTGATGCACTGCTAGACTTGTGCTACATGTAATTAACAACTTACAGATGTTATAACTGAAGCACTGCTACACATGTGCTACATGTAATCAACAACTAACAGATGTCATGACTGATGCACTGCTAGACATGTGTAACATGTAATCAATATCTTACAGATGTTATGACTGATGCACTGCTAGACATGTGCTACATGTAATCAACAACTTACAGATGTTATAAATGAAGCACTGCTAGACATGTGCTACATGTAATCAACAACTTACAGATGTTATGACTGATGCACTGCTACACATGTGCTACATGTAAAAAAAAACTAACAGATGTCATGACTGATGCACTGCTAGACATGTGTAACATGTTATCAATATCTTACAGATGTTATAACTGATGCACTGCTAGACATGTGCTACATGTAATCAACAACTTACAGATGTTATGACTGATGCACTGCTAGACATGTGCTACATGTAATCAACAACTTACAGATGTTATGACTGAAGCACTGCTAGACATGTGCTACATGTAATCAACAACTTACAGATGTTATGACTGATGCACTGCTACACATGTGCTACATGTAAAAAAAAATTGAAGAATGTGTCCATGGGACACGGATGCCCCCGCTAAATGAAGTCCCAAACAGGAAGTAGTTGTCCGACAGGTCTGAAAATCGCTTAAGACGTACAACTTGTGATACTGAACCACCCTGCCAAATTTCAAATTGTTCTCATGTACGGTTTCTGAGAAAAGCTTGACGGAAATTTTCATACTAGTGGTAACACATTTTCATATCGGCCCTGTTGCAAACAGGAAGTAGTTGTCCGACAGGTCTGAAAGTCGCTTAGGACGTACAACTTGTGATACTGAACCACCCTGCCAAATTTCAAATTGTTCTCATGTACAGTTTCTGAGAAAAGCTTGACGGAAATTTTCATACTAGTGTTAACACATTTTCAAATCAGCCAAGTCGCAAACAGGAAGTAGTTGTCGGAGAGGTCTGAAAGTCGCTTAGGACGTACAACTTGTGATACTGAACCACCCTGCCAAATTTCAAATTGTTCTGATGTACGGTTTCCGGGAAAAGCTTGACGGAAATTTCCATACTAGTGGTAACACATTTTTCATATCGGCCCAGTCGCAAACAGGAAGTAGTTGTCCGACAGTTCTGAAAGTCGCTTAGGACGTACAACTTGTGATACTGAACCACCCTGCCAAATTTCAAATTGTTCTCATGAACAGTTTCTGAGAAAAGCTTGACGGAAATTTGTCCGGACGGACGGACGGACGGACGGACATGAGTAAAACTTAATGCCCCCCGACATGTCGTCGCGGGGGCATAAAAACTAACAGATGTCATGACTGATGCACTGCTAGACATGTGTAACATGTAATCAACAACTAACAGATGTTATAACTGAAGCACTGCTAGACATGTGCTACATGTAATCAACAACTAACGGATGTTATAACTGATGCACTGCTAGACATGTGCTACATGTAATCAACAACTTACAGATGTTACGATTACATGCCAGATTGGCGAATCCCAAATTGCCGACTCCCAATTTTCCGAGTCCATTTTGCCGATTCCCAAATTGCCGAATAAAACAAATTTATGCTAAAATATTTGTTATTTAAGGAATTACTTACAACTTATTCGTAAAAAGTTATAATTGTTCGGCAATATAACAATTAAAATTGGTTACTGAAAATTGATTAATTTTGTGTAACTGAAAATACAACCTTTTCGCAACACAAGCTGATGTTCTGAATTCAACGAGTAATTGAACATGCTAGAGTAAAATGCTTCGTGGAAGAGCTGCCGATAATCCGACGATTAAAATGAGAGGCTCATTCGACGCTGACAACTTAAGATGATGATATATTAGTTGCTTTGTTATAAATCTAGTGCTTGATGGCAAATTAACGAAAAAAATATAGGTCTCTTCATTGTTTTTATATATAAATAATTACGTCTATAATACAAAGATCTTCATGAAACAAATTTCATGAAATCGATATATTAACAAACAACTTCTCCGACAAAACATTATTTTTTCTAAAATCAATATAAACATATAGTTTAACTTTTTTCAATGTCGGCAATTTGGGAATCGGCTAACTGTACTCGGCAATATGGGATTCGGGAATTTGGAAATCGGCAATCTGGGATGCTACCGATGTTACAACTGATGCACTGCTAGACATGTCCTACATGTAATCAATATCTTACAGATGTTATGACTGATGCACTGCTAGACATGTTATAAATGTAATCAACTACTTACAGATGTTATGACTGATGCACTGCTAGACATGTCCTACATGTAATCAACTACTTACAGATGTTATGACTGATGCACTGCTACACATGTGCTACATGTAATCAACAACTAACAGATGTCATGACTGATGCACTGCTAGACATGTGTAACATGTAATCAATATCTTACAGATGTTATGACTGATGCACTGCTAGACATGTGCTACATGTAATCAACAACTTACAGCTGTGATGACTGATGCACTGCTAGACATGTGCTACATGTAATTAACAACTTACAGATGTTATAACTGAAGCACTGCTACACATGTGCTACATGTAATCAACAACTTATAGATGTTATAACTGAAGCACTGCTACACATGTGCTACATGTAATCAACAACTTACAGATGTTATAACTGGTGCACTGCTACACATGTGCTACATGTAATCAAAAACTAACAGATGTTATAACTGATGCACTGCTCGACATGTGCTACATGTAATCAATATCTTACAGATATTATGACTGATGCACTGCTGGACATGTGCTACATGTAATCAACAACTAACAGATGTTATAACTGATGCACTGCTACACATGTGCTACATGTAATCAACAACAGATGTTATAACTGAAGCACTGCTACACATGTGCTACATGTAATCAACACCTTACAGCTGTGATGACTGATGCACTGCTAGACATGTGCTACATGTAATCAACAACTTAAAGATGTTATGACTGAAGCACTGCTAGACATGTGCTACATGTAATCAACAACTTACAGATGTTATGACTGATGCACTGCTACACATGTGCTACATGTAAAAAAAAACTAACAGATGTCATGACTGATGCACTGCTAGACATCTGTAACATGTAATCAACAACTAACAGATGTTATAACTGATGCACTGCTAGACATGTGCTACATGTAATCAACAACTAACAGATGTTATAACTGATGCACTGCTAGACATATGTATCATGTAATCAACAACTAACATATGTCATGACTGATGCACTGCTAGACATGTGCTACATGTAATCAACAACTTACAGATGTTATAACTGATCACTGCTAGACATGTGCTACATGTAATCAATATCTTACAGATGTTATGACTGATGCACTGCTAGACATGTGCTACATGTAATCAACAACTAACAGATGTTATAACTGATGCACTGCTACACATGTGCTACATGTAATCAACAACTTACAGCTGTTATGACTGATGCACTGCTAGACATGTGCTACATGTAATCAACAACTTACAGATGTTATAACTGATGCACTGCTACACATGTGCTACATGTAATCAACAACTTACAGATGTTATGACTGATGCACTGCTAGACATGTGCTACATGTAATCAACAACTTACAGATGTCATGACTGATGCACTGCTAGACATGTGCTACATGTAATCAACAACTTACAGATGTTATAAATGAAGCACTGCTAGACATGTGCTACATGTAATCACCAACTTACAGATGTTATGACTGATGCACTGCTAGACATGTGCTACATGTAATCAACAACTAACAGATGTTATAACTGATGCACTGCTAGACATGTGCTACATGTAATCAACAACTTACAGATGTTATAACTGATGCACTGCTAGACATGTGCTACATGTAATCAATATCTTACAGATGTTATGACTGATGCACTGAGAGACATGTGCTACATGTAATCAACAACTAACAGCTGTTATGACTGATGCACTGCTAGACATGTGCTACATGTAAAAAAAAAACTAACAGATGTCATGACTGATGCACTGCTAGACATGTGTAACATGTAATCAACAAATTACAGATGTTATGACTGATGCACTGCTAGACATGTGCTACATGTAATCAACAACTTACAGATGTTATGACTGAAGCACTGCTAGACATGTGCTACATATAATCAACAACTTACAGATGTTATGACTGATGCACTGCTACACATGTGCTACATTTAAAAAAAACTAACAGATGTCATGACTGATGCACTGCTAGACATGTGTAACATGTAATCAACAACTAACAGATGTTATAACTGATGCACTGCTAGACATGTGCTACATGTAATCAACAACTAACAGATGTTATAACTGATGCACTGCTAGACATGTGCTACATGTAATCAACAACTTACAGATGTTATAACTGATGCACTGCTAGACATGTGCTACATGTAATCAATATCTTACAGATGTTATGACTGATGCACTGAGAGACATGTGCTACATGTAATCAACAACTAACAGATGTTATAACTGATGCACTGCTAGACATGTGCTACATGTAATCAACAACTAACAGATGTTATAAATGAAGCACTGCTAGACATGTGCTACATATAATCAACAACTTACAGATGTTATGACTGATGCACTGCTACACATGCGCTACATGTAATCAACAACTTACAGATGTTATAACTGATGCACTGCTACACATATGCTACATGTAATCAACAACTTACAGATGTTATGACTGATGCACTGCTAGACATGTGCTACATGTAATCAACTACTTACAGATGTTATGACAGATGCACTGCTAGACATGTGCTACATGTAATCAATATCTTACAGATGTTATGACTGATGCACTGAGAGACATGTGCTACATGTAATCAACAACTTACAGATGTCATGACTGATGCACTGCTAGACATGTGCTACATGTAATCAACTACTTACAGATGTTATGACAGATGCACTGCTAGACATGTGCTACATGTAATCAACTACTTACAGATGTTATGACTGATGCACTGCTACACATGTGCTACATGTAATCAACAACTAACAGATGTCATGACTGATGCACTGCTAGACATGTGTAACATGTAATCAATATTTTACAGATGTTATGACTGATGCACTGCTACACATGAGCTACATGTAATCATCAACTTACAGATGTTATGACTGATGCACTTCTACACATGTGCTACATGTAAAAAAAAACTAACAGATGTCATGACTGATGCACTGCTAGACATGTGTAACATGTTATCAATATCTTACAGATGTTATAACTGATGCACTGCTAGACATGTGCTACATGTAATCAACAACTTACAGATATTATAACTGATGCACTGCTAGACATGTGCTACATGTAATCAATATCTTACAGATGTTATGACTGATGCACTGCTAGACATGTGCTACATGTAATCAACAACTAACAGATGTTATAACTGATGCACTGCTACACATGTGCTACATGTAATCAACAACTTACAGCTGTTAGGACTGATGCACTGCTAGACATGTGCTACATAAAATCAACAACTAACAGATGTCATGACTGATGCACTGCTAGACATGTGTAACATGTAATCAACAACTTACAGATGTTATAACTGATGCACGGCTAGACATGTGCTACATGTAATCAACAACTAACAGATGTTATGACTGAAGCACTGCTAGACATGTGCTACATGTAATCAACAACTTACAGATGTTATGACTGAAGCACTGCTAGACATGTGCTACATGTAATCAACAACTTACAGATGTTATGACTGAAGCACTGCTACACATGTGCTACATGTAATCAACAACTTACAGATGTTATGACTGAAGCACTGCTACACATGTGCTACATGTAATCAACAACTTACAGATGTTATGACTGATGCACTGCTAGACATGTGCTACATGTAATCAACAACTTACAGATGTCATGACTGATGCACTGCTAGACATGTGCCACATGTAATCAACTACATACAGATGTTATGACTGATGCACTGCTAGACATGTGCTACATGTAATCAACTACTTACAGATGTTATGACTGATGCACTGCTACACATGTGCTACATGTAATCAACAACTAACAGATGTCATGACTGATGCACTGCTAGACATGTGTAACATGTAATCAATATTTTACAGATGTTATGACTGATGCACTGCTAGACATGTGCTACATGTAATCAACAACTTACAGATGTTATAAATGAAGCACTGCTAGACATGTGCTACATGTAATCAACAACTTACAGATGTTATGACTGATGCACTGCTACACATGTGCTACATGTAAAAAAAACTAACAGATGTCATGACTGATGCACTGCTAGACATGTGTAACATGTAATCAACAACTTACAGATGTTATGACTGATGCACTGCTAGACATGTGCTACATGTAATCAACAACTTACAGATGTTATGACTGAAGCACTGCTAGACATGTGCTACATATAATCAACAACTTACAGATGTTATGACTGATGCACTGCTACACATGTGCTACATGTAAAAAAAAACTAACAGATGTCATGACTGATGCACTGCTAGACATGTGTAACATGTAATCAACAACTAACAGATGTTATAACTGATGCACTGCTAGACATGTGCTACATGTAATCAACAACCAACAGATGTTATAACTGATGCACTGCTAGACATGTGCTACATGTAATCAACAACTTACAGATGTTATAACTGATGCACTGCTAGACAGGTGCTACATGTAATCAGTATCTTACAGATGTTATGACTGATGCACTGCTAGACATGTGCTACATGTAATCAACAACTAACAGATGTTATAACTGATGCACTGCTCGACATGTGCTACATGTAATCAACAACTTACAGCTGTTATGACTGAAGCACTGCTAGACATGTGCTACATGTAATCAACAACTTACAGCTGTTATAACTGAAGCACTGCTAGACATGTGCTACATGTAATCAACTACTTACAGATGTTATGACTGATGCACTGCTAGACAGGTGCTACATGTAATCAACAACTTACAGATGTTATAACTGATGCACTGCTACACATGTGCTACATGTAATCAACAACTTACAGATGTTATGACTGATGCATTGCTAGACATGTGCTACATGTAATCAACAACTTACAGATGTCATGACTGATGCACTGCTAGACATGTGCTACATGTAATCAATATCTTTCAGATGTTATGACTGATGCACTGCTAGGCATGTGCTACATGTAATCAACAACTAACAGATGTTATAACTGATGCACTGCTACACATGTGCTACATGTAATCAACAACTTACAGCTGTGATGACTGATGCACTGCTACACATGTGCTACATGTAATCAACAACTAACAGATGTCATGGCTGATGCACTGCTAGACATGTGTAACATGTAATCAAAAACTAACAGATGTTATGACTGATGCACTGCTCGACATGTGTAACATGTAATCAACAACTTACAGATGTCATGACTGATGCACTGCTAGACATGTGTAACATGTAATCAACAACTTACAGATGTCATGACTGATGCACTGCTACACATGTGCTACATCTAATCAACAACTAACAGATGTCTTGACTGATGCACTGCTAGACATGTGTAACATGTAATCAACAACTTACAGATGTTTTAACTGATGCACTGCTACACATGTGCTACATGTAATCAACAACTTACAGATGTCATGACTGATGCACTGCTACACATGTGCTACATGTAATCAACTACTTACAGATGTGATGAGGGTCAATCCATTAGGTAATGTCTCCATATCTTCATAACCAATACCTGAAAATATTAATTACAAATAATATAAAATTAAAATATAAAATGCTATCTGTTGTAATGAGATGTCAGTGTTTTTAAACCTACATGGTTAAGCTAACATTTCTGTCTGACACCAGTGTACATTGTACCTACATAGTTAAGCTAACATTTCTGTCCGACATCAGTGTACATTGTACCTACATGGTTAAGCTAACATTTCTGTCTGACACCAGTGTACACTGTACCTACATGGTTAAGCTAACATTTCTGTCTGACATCAGTGTACATTGTACCTACATGGTTAAGCTAACATTTCTGTCTGACACCAGTGTACATTGTACCTACATGGTTAAGCTAACATTTCTGTCTAACACCAGTGTACACTGTACCTACATGGTTAAGCTAACATTTCTGTCTGACACCAGTGTACATTGTACCTACATGGTTAAGCTAACATTTCTGTCTGACACCAGTGTACACTGTACCTACATGGTTAAGCTAACATTTCTGTCTAACACCAGTGTACATTGTACCTACATGGTTAAGCTAACATTTCTGTCTGACACCAGTGTACACTGTACCTACATGGTTAAGCTAACATTTCTGTCTGACACCAGTGTACATTGTACCTACATGGTTAAGCTAACATTTCTGTCTGACACCAGTGTACACTGTACCTACATGGTTAAGCTAACATTTCTGTCTGACACCAGTGTACACTGTACCTACATGGTTAAGCTAACATTTCTGTCTGACACCAGTGTACATTGTACCTACATGGTTAAGCTAACATTTCCGTCTGACACCAGTGTACATTGTACCTACATGGTTAAGCTAACATTTCTGTCTGACATCAGTGTACATTGTACCTACATGGTTAAGCTAACATTTCTGTCTGACACCAGTGTACACTGTACCTACATGGTTAAGCTAACATTTCTGTCTGACACCAGTGTACACTGTACCTACATAGTTAAGCTAACATTTCTGTCTGACACCAGTGTACACTGTACCTACATGGTTAAGCTAACATTTCTGTCTGACACCAGTGTACACTGTACCTACATGGTTAAGCTAACATTTCTGTCTGACACCAGTGTACACTGTACCTACATGGTTAAGCTAACATTTCTGTCTGACACCAGTGTACATTGTACCTACATGGTTAAGCTAACATTTCTGTCTGACATCAGTGTACATTGTACCTACATGGTTAAGCTAACATTTCTGTCTGACACCAGTGTACACTGTACCTACATGGTTAAGCTAACATTTCTGTCTGACACCAGTGTACATTGTACCTACATGGTTAAGCTAACATTTCTGTCTGACACCAGTGTACACTGTACCTACATGGTTAAGCTAACATTTCTGTCTGACACCAGTGTACACTGTACCTACATAGTTAAGCTAACATTTCTGTCTGACACCAGTGTACACTGTACCTACATGGTTAAGCTAACATTTCTGTCTGACACCAGTGTACATTGTACCTACATGGTTAAGCTAACATTTCTGTCTGACACCAGTGTACATTGTACCTACATGGTTAAGCTAACATTTCTGTCTGACACCAGTGTACATTGTACCTACATGGTTAAGCTAACATTTCTGTCTGACACCAGTGTACATTGTACCTACATGGTTAAGCTAACATTTCTGTCTGACACCAGTGTACATTGTACCTACAAGGTAAAGCTAACATTTCTGTCTGACACCAGTGTACATTGTACCTACAAGGTAAAGCTAACATTTCTGTCTGACACCAGTGTACATTGTACCTACATGGTTAAGCTAACATTTCTGTCTGACATCAGTGTACACTGTACCTACATGGTTAAGGTAACATTTCTGTCTGACATCAGTGTACACTGTACCTACATGGTTAAGCTAACATTTCTGTCTGACAGCAGTGTACATTGTACCTACATGGTAAAGCTAACATTTCTGTATGACACCAGTGTACACTGTACCTACATGGTTAAGCTAACATTTCTGTCTGACATCAGTGTACACTGTACCTACATGGTTAAACTAATATTTCTGCCTGACACCAGTGTACACTGTACCTACATGGTTAAGCTAACATTTCTGTCTGACACCAGTGTACATTGTACCTACATGGTTAAGCTAACATTTCTGTCTGACACCAGTGTACACTGTACCTACATGGTTAAGCTAACATTTCTGTCTGACATCAGTGTACATTGTACCTACATGGTTAAGCTAACATTTCTGTCTGACACCAGTGTACATTGTACCTACATGGTTAAGCTAACATTTCTGTCTAACACCAGTGTACATTGTACCTACATGGTTAAGCTAACATTTCTGTCTGACACCAGTGTACATTGTACCTACATGGTTAAGCTAACATTTCTGTCTGACACCAGTGTACATTGTACCTACATGGTTAAGCTAACATTTCTGTCTGACACCAGTGTATATTTTACCTACATGGTTAAGCTAACATTTCTGTCTGACACCAGTGTACACTGTACCTACATGGTTAAGCTAACATTTCTGTCTGACACCAGTGTACATTGTACCTACATAGTTAAGCTAACATTTCTGTCTGACACCAGTGTACATTGTACCTACATGGTTAAGCTAACATTTCTGTCTGACACCAGTGTACATTGTACCTACATGGTTAAGCTAACATTTCTGTCTGACACCAGTGTATATTTTACCTACATGGTTAAGCTAACATTTCTGTCTGACACCAGTGTACACTGTACCTACATGGTTAAGCTAACATTTCTGTCTGACACCAGTGTACATTGTACCTACATAGTTAAGCTAACATTTCTGTCTGACACCAGTGTACACTGTACCTACATGGTTAAGCTAACATTTCTGTCTGACATCAGTGTACATTGTACCTACATGGTTAAGCTAACATTTCTGTCTGACATCAGTGTACACTGTACCTACATGGTTAAGCTAACATTTCTGTCTGACATCAGTGTACACTGTACCTACATGGTTAAGCTAACATTTCTGTCTGACATCAGTGTACATTGTACCTACATGGTTAAGCTAACATTTCTGTCTGACACCAGTGTACATTGTACCTACATGGTTAAGCTAACATTTCTGTCTGACACCAGTGTACACTGTACCTACATGGTTAAGCTAACATTTCTGTCTGACATCAGTGTACATTGTACCTACATGGTTAAGCTAACATTTCTGTCTGACACCAGTGTACACTGTAGATACATGGTTAAGCTAATATTTCTGATGGACACCAGTGTACATTGTACCTACATGGTTAAGCTAACATTTCTGTCTGACACGAGTGTACATTGTACCTACATGGTTAAGCTAACATTTCTGTCTGACATCAGTGTACATTGTACCTACATGGTTAAGCTAACATTTCTGTCTGACACCAGTGTACACTGTACCTACTTGTTAAGCTAACATTTCTGTCTGACACCAGTGTACATTGTACCTACATGGTTAAGCTAACATTTCTGTCTGACACCAGTGTACACTGTACCTACATGGTTAAGCTAACATTTCTGTCTGACACCAGTGTACATTGTACCTACATGGTTAAGCTAACATTTCTGTCTGACACCAGTGTACACTGTACCTACTTGTTAAGCTAACATTTCTGTCTGACACCAGTGTACATTGTACCTACATGGTTAAGCTAACATTTCTGTCTGACACCAGTGTACATTGTACCTACATGGTTAAGCTAACATTTCTGTCTGACATAAGTTTACATTGTACCTACATGGTTAAGCTAACATTTCTGTCTGACACCAGTGTACACTGTACCTACTTGTTAAGCTAACATTTCTGTCTGACATCAGTGTACATTGTACCTACATGGTTAAGCTAACATTTCTGTCTGACACCAGTGTACACTGTACCTACATGGTTAAGCTAACATTTCTGTCTGACACCAGTGTACATTGTACCTACATGGTTAAGCTAACATTTCTGTCTGACACCAGTGTACATTGTACCTACATGGTTAAGCTAACATTTCTGTCTGACACCAGTGTATATTTTACCTACATGGTTAAGCTAACATTTCTGTCTGACACCAGTGTACACTGTACCTACATGTTTAAGCTAACATTTCTGTCTGACACCAGTGTATATTTTACCTACATGGTTAAGCTAACATTTCTGTCTGACACCAGTGTACACTGTACCTACATGGTTAAGCTAACATTTCTGTCTGACACCAGTGTATATTTTACCTACATGGTTAAGCTAACATTTCTGTCTGACACCAGTGTACACTGTACCTACATGGTTAAGCTAACATTTCTGTCTGACACCAGTGTACATTGTACCTACATGGTTAAGCTAACATTTCTGTCTGACATCAGTGTACACTGTACCTACATGGTTAAGCTAACATTTCTGTCTGACATCAGTGTACATTGTACCTACATGGTTAAGCTAACATTTCTGTCTGACATCAGTGTACACTGTACCTACATGGTTAAGCTAACATTTCTGTCTGACATCAGTGTACACTGTACCTACATGGTTAAGCTAACATTTCTGTCTGACACCAGTGTACACTGTACATACATGGTTAAGCTAATATTTCTGATGGACACCAGTGTACATTGTACCTACATGGTTAAGCTAACATTTCTGTCTGACACGAGTGTACATTGTACCTACATGGTTAAGCTAACATTTCTGTCTGACATCAGTGTACATTGTACCTACATGGTTAAGCTAACATTTCTGTATGACACCAGTGTACACTGTACCTACATGGTTAAGCTAACATTTCTATCTGACACCAGTGTACATTGTACCTACATGGTTAAGCTAACATTTCTGTCTGACACCAGTGTACACTGTACCTACTTGTTAAGCTAACATTTCTGTCTGACACCAGTGTACATTGTACCTACATGGTTAAGCTAACATTTCTGTCTGACATCAGTGTACATTGTACCTACATGGTTAAGCTAACATTTCTGTCTGACACCAGTGTACATTGTACCTACATGGTTAAGCTAACATTTCTGTCTGACACCAGTGTACATTGTACCTACATGGTTAAGCTAACATTTCTGTCTGACACCAGTGTACACTGTACATACATGGTTAAGCAAACATTTCTGTCTGACATCAGTGTACATTGTTCCTACATGGTTAAGCTAACATTTCTGTCTGACACCAGTGTACATTGTACCTACATGGTTAAGCTAACATTTTTGTCTGACACCAGTGTACATTGTACCTACATGGTTAAGCTAACATTTCTGTCTGACACCAGTGTACATTGTACCTACATGGTTAAGCTAACATTTCTGTCTGACACCAGTGTACATTGTACCTACATGGTTAAGCTAACATTTCTGTCTGACACCAGTGTACACTGTACCTACATGGTTAAGCTAACATTTCTGTCTGACACCAGTGTACATTGTACCTACATGGTAAAGCTAACATTTCTCTATGACACCAGTGTACACTGTACCTACATGGTTAAGCTAACATTTCTGTCTGACATCAGTGTACACTGTACCTACATGGTTAAACTAATATTTCTGCCTGACACCAGTGTACACTGTACCTACATGGTTAAGCTAACATTTCTGTCTGACACCAGTGTACATTGTACCTACATGGTTAAGCTAACATTTCTGTCTGACACCAGTGTACACTGTACCTACATGGTTAAGCTAACATTTCTGTCTGACATCAGTGTACATTGTACCTACATGGTTAAGCTAACATTTCTGTCTGACACCAGTGTACATTGTACCTACATGGTTAAGCTAACATTTCTGTCTGACACCAGTGTACATTGTACCTACATGGTTAAGCTAACATTTCTGTCTGACACCAGTGTACATTGTACCTACATGGTTAAGCTAACATTTCTGTCTGACACCAGTGTACACTGTACCTACATGGTTAAGCTAACATTTCTGTCTGACACCAGTGTATATTTTACCTACATGGTTAAGCTAACATTTCTGTCTGACACCAGTGTACACTGTACCTACATGGTTAAGCTAACATTTCTGTCTGACACCAGTGTACATTGTACCTACATAGTTAAGCTAACATTTCTGTCTGACACCAGTGTACATTGTACCTACATGGTTAAGCTAACATTTCTGTCTGACACCAGTGTACATTGTACCTACATGGTTAAGCTAACATTTCTGTCTGACACCAGTGTATATTTTACCTACATGGTTAAGCTAACATTTCTGTCTGACACCAGTGTACACTGTACCTACATGGTTAAGCTAACATTTCTGTCTGACACCAGTGTACATTGTACCTACATAGTTAAGCTAACATTTCTGTCTGACACCAGTGTACACTGTACCTACATGGTTAAGCTAACATTTCTGTCTGACATCAGTGTACATTGTACCTACATGGTTAAGCTAACATTTCTGTCTGACATCAGTGTACACTGTACCTACATGGTTAAGCTAACATTTCTGTCTGACATCAGTGTACACTGTACCTACATGGTTAAGCTAACATTTCTGTCTGACATCAGTGTACATTGTACCTACATGGTTAAGCTTACATTTCTGTCTGACACCAGTGTACATTGTACCTACATGGTTAAGCTAACATTTCTGTCTGACACCAGTGTACACTGTACCTACATGGTTAAGCTAACATTTCTGTCTGACATCAGTGTACATTGTACCTACATGGTTAAGCTAACATTTCTGTCTGACACCAGTGTACACTGTACATACATGGTTAAGCTAATATTTCTGATGGACACCAGTGTACATTGTACCTACATGGTTAAGCTAACATTTCTGTCTGACACGAGTGTACATTGTACCTACATGGTTAAGCTAACATTTCTGTCTGACATCAGTGTACATTGTACCTACATGGTTAAGCTAACATTTCTGTCTGACACCAGTGTACACTGTACCTACTTGTTAAGCTAACATTTCTGTCTGACACCAGTGTACATTGTACCTACATGGTTAAGCTAACATTTCTGTCTGACACCAGTGTACACTGTACCTACATGGTTAAGCTAACATTTCTGTCTGACACCAGTGTACATTGTACATACATGGTTAAGCTAACATTTCTGTCTGACACCAGTGTACACTGTACCTACTTGTTAAGCTAACATTTCTGTCTGACACCAGTGTACATTGTACCTACATGGTTAAGCTAACATTTCTGTCTGACACCAGTGTACATTGTACCTACATGGTTAAGCTAACATTTCTGTCTGACACCAGTGTACATTGTACCTACATGTTAAGCTAACATTTCTGTCTGACACCAGTGTACACTGTACCTACTTGTTAAGCTAACATTTCTGTCTGACACCAGTGTACATTGTACCTACATGGTTAAGCTAACATTTCTGTCTGACATCAGTGTACATTGTACCTACATGGTTAAGCTAACATTTCTGTCTGACACCAGTGTACACTGTACCTACATGGTTAAGCTAACATTTCTGTCTGACACCAGTGTACATTGTACCTACATGGTTAAGCTAACATTTCTGTCTGACACCAGTGTACATTGTACCTACATGGTTAAGCTAACATTTCTGTCCGACACCAGTGTATATTTTACCTACATGGTTAAGCTAACATTTCTGTCTGACACCAGTGTACACTGTACCTACATGTTTAAGCTAACATTTCTGTCTGACACCAGTGTATATTTTACCTACATGGTTAAGCTAACATTTCTGTCTGACACCAGTGTACACTGTACCTACATGGTTAAGCTAACATTTCTGTCTGACACCAGTGTATATTTTACCTACATGGTTAAGCTAACATTTCTGTCTGACACCAGTGTACACTGTACCTACATGGTTAAGCTAACATTTCTGTCTGACACCAGTGTACATTGTACCTACATGGTTAAGCTAACATTTCTGTCTGACATCAGTGTACACTGTACCTACATGGTTAAGCTAACATTTCTGTCTGACATCAGTGTACATTGTACCTACATGGTTAAGCTAACATTTCTGTCTGACATCAGTGTACACTGTACCTACATGGTTAAGCTAACATTTCTGTCTGACATCAGTGTACATTGTACCTACATGGTTAAGCTAACATTTCTGTCTGACACCAGTGTACACTGTACATACATGGTTAAGCTAATATTTCTGATGGACACCAGTGTACATTGTACCTACATGGTTAAGCTAACATTTCTGTCTGACACGAGTGTACATTGTACCTACATGGTTAAGCTAACATTTCTGTCTGACATCAGTGTACATTGTACCTACATGGTTAAGCTAACATTTCTGTCTGACACCAGTGTACATTGTACCTACATGGTTAAGCTAACATTTCTGTATGACACCAGTGTACACTGTACCTACATGGTTAAGCTAACATTTCTGTCTGACACCAGTGTACATTGTACCTACATGGTTAAGCTAACATTTCTGTCTGACACCAGTGTACACTGTACCTACTTGTTAAGCTAACATTTCTGTCTGACACCAGTGTACATTGTACCTACATGGTTAAGCTAACATTTCTGTCTGACATCAGTGTACATTGTACCTACATGGTTAAGCTAACATTTCTGTCTGACACCAGTGTACATTGTACCTACATGGTTAAGCTAACATTTCTGTCTGACACCAGTGTACACTGTACCTACATGGTTAAGCTAACATTTCTGTCTGACACCAGTGTACATTGTACCTACATGGTTAAGCTAACATTTCTGTCTGACATCAGTGTACATTGTACCTACATGGTTAAGCTAACATTTCTGTCTGACACCAGTGTACACTGTACCTACATGGTTAAGCTAACATTTCTGTCTGACACCAGTGTACATTGTACCTACATGGTTAAGCTAACATTTCTGTCTGACACCAGTGTACATTGTACCTACATGGTTAAGCTAACATTTCTGTCTGACATCAGTGTACATTGTACCTACATGGTTAAGCTAACATTTCTGTCTGACACCAGTGTACACTGTACATACATGGTTAAGCAAACATTTCTGTCTGACATCAGTGTACATTGTACCTACATGGTTAAGCTAACATTTCTGTCTGACACCAGTGTACACTGTACCTACATGGTTAAGCTAACATTTCTGTCTGACACCAGTGTACATTGTACCTACATGGTTAAGCTAACATTTCTGTCTGACACCAGTGTATATTTTACCTACATGGTTAAGCTAACATTTCTGTCTGACATCAGTGTACATTGTACCTACATGGTTAAGCTAACATTTCTGTCTGACACCAGTGTACATTGTACCTACATGGTTAAGCTAACATTTCTGTCTGACACCAGTGTACACTGTACATACATGGTTAAGCAAACATTTCTGTCTGACATCAGTGTACATTGTACCTACATGGTTAAGCTAACATTTCTGTCTGACACCAGTGTACACTGTACCTACATGGTTAAGCTAACATTTCTGTCTGACACCAGTGTACATTGTACCTACATGGTTAAGCTAACATTTCTGTCTGACACCAGTGTACACTGTACATACATGGTTAAGCAAACATTTCTGTCTGACATCAGTGTACATTGTACCTACATGGTTAAGCTAACATTTCTGTCTGACACCAGTGTACACTGTACCTACATGGTTAAGCTAACATTTCTGTCTGACACCAGTGTACACTGTACCTACATGGTTAAGCTAACATTTCTGTCTGACATCAGTGTACATTGTACCTACATGGTTAAGCTAACATTTCTGTCCGACACCAGTGTACATTGTACCTACATGGTTAAGCTAACATTTCTGTCTGACACCAGTGTACACTGTACATACATGGTTAAGCTAACATTTCTGTCTGACATCAGTGTACATTGTACCTACATAGTTAAGCTAACATTTCTGTCTGAGACCAGTGTACATTGTACCTACATGGTTAAGCTAACATTTCTGTCTAACACCAGTGTACATTGTACCTACATGGTTAAGCTAACATTTCTGTCTGACACCAGTGTACACTGTACCTACATGGTTAAGCTAACATTTCTGTCTGACACCAGTGTACATTGTACCTACATGGTTAAGCTAACATTTCTGTCTGACACCAGTGTACATTGTACCTACATGGTTAAGCTAACATTTCTGTATGACACCAGTGTACATTGTACCTACATGGTTAAGCTAACATTTCTGTCTGACACCAGTGTACACTGTACCTACATGGTTAAGCTAACATTTCTGTCTGACATCAGTGTACATTGTACCTACATGGTTAAGCTAACATTTCTGTCTGACACCAGTGTACACTGTACATACATGGTTAAGCTAATATTTCTGATGGACACCAGTGTACATTGTACCTACATGGTTAAGCTAACATTTCTGTCTGACACCAGTGTACATTGTACCTACATGGTTAAGCTAACATTTCTGTCTGACACCAGTGTATATTTTACCTACATGGTTAAGCTAACATTTCTGTCTGACACCAGTGTACACTGTACCTACATGGTTAAGCTAACATTTCTGTCTGACATCAGTGTACATTGTACCTACATGGTTAAGCTAACATTTCTGTCTGACACCAGTGTACACTGTACATACATGGTTAAGCTAATATTTCTGATGGACACCAGTGTACATTGTACCTACATGGTTAAGCTAACATTTCTGTCTGACACGAGTGTACATTGTACCTACATGGTTAAGCTAACATTTCTGTCTGACATCAGTGTACATTGTACCTACATGGTTAAGCTAACATTTCTGTCTGACACCAGTGTACACTGTACCTACTTTTTAAGCTAACATTTCTGTCTGACACCAGTGTACATTGTACCTACATGGTTAAGCTAACATTTCTGTCTGACACCAGTGTACACTGTACCTACATGGTTAAGCTAACATTTCTGTCTGACACCAGTGTACATTGTACCTACATGGTTAAGCTAACATTTCTGTCTGACACCAGTGTACACTGTACCTACTTGTTAAGCTAACATTTCTGTCTGACACCAGTGTACATTGTACCTACATGGTTAAGCTAACATTTCTGTCTGACACCAGTGTACATTGTACCTACATGGTTAAGCTAACATTTCTGTCTGACACCAGTGTACATTGTACCTACATGTTAAGCTAACATTTCTGTCTGACACCAGTGTACACTGTACCTACTTGTTAAGCTAACATTTCTGTCTGACACCAGTGTACATTGTACCTACATGGTTAAGCTAACATTTCTGTCTGACATCAGTGTACATTGTACCTACATGGTTAAGCTAACATTTCTGTCTGACACCAGTGTACACTGTACCTACATGGTTAAGCTAACATTTCTGTCTGACACCAGTGTACATTGTACCTACATGGTTAAGCTAACATTTCTGTCTGACACCAGTGTACATTGTACCTACATGGTTAAGCTAACATTTCTGTCTGACACCAGTGTATATTTTACCTACATGGTTAAGCTAACATTTCTGTCTGACACCAGTGTACACTGTACCTACATGTTTAAGCTAACATTTCTGTCTGACACCAGTGTATATTTTACCTACATGGTTAAGCTAACATTTCTGTCTGACACCAGTGTACACTGTACCTACATGGTTAAGCTAACATTTCTGTCTGACACCAGTGTATATTTTACCTACATGGTTAAGCTAACATTTCTGTCTGACACCAGTGTACACTGTACCTACATGGTTAAGCTAACATTTCTGTCTGACACCAGTGTACATTGTACCTACATGGTTAAGCTAACATTTCTGTCTGACATCAGTGTACACTGTACCTACATGGTTAAGCTAACATTTCTGTCTGACATCAGTGTACATTGTACCTACATGGTTAAGCTAACATTTCTGTCTGACATCAGTGTACACTGTACCTACATGGTTAAGCTAACATTTCTGTCTGACATCAGTGTACATTGTACCTACATGGTTAAGCTAACATTTCTGTCTGACACCAGTGTACACTGTACATACATGGTTAAGCTAATATTTCTGATGGACACCAGTGTACATTGTACCTACATGGTTAAGCTAACATTTCTGTCTGACACGAGTGTACATTGTACCTACATGGTTAAGCTAACATTTCTGTCTGACATCAGTGTACATTGTACCTACATGGTTAAGCTAACATTTCTGTCTGACACCAGTGTACATTGTACCTACATGGTTAAGCTAACATTTCTGTATGACACCAGTGTACACTGTACCTACATGGTTAAGCTAACATTTCTGTCTGACACCAGTGTACATTGTACCTACATGGTTAAGCTAACATTTCTGTCTGACACCAGTGTACACTGTACCTACTTGTTAAGCTAACATTTCTGTCTGACACCAGTGTACATTGTACCTACATGGTTAAGCTAACATTTCTGTCTGACATCAGTGTACATTGTACCTACATGGTTAAGCTAACATTTCTGTCTGACACCAGTGTACATTGTACCTACATGGTTAAGCTAACATTTCTGTCTGACACCAGTGTACATTGTACCTACATGGTTAAGCTAACATTTCTGTCTGACACCAGTGTACACTGTACATACATGGTTAAGCAAACATTTCTGTCTGACATCAGTGTACATTGTTCCTACATGGTTAAGCTAACATTTCTGTCTGACACCAGTGTACATTGTACCTACATGGTTAAGCTAACATTTCTGTCTGACATCAGTGTACATTGTACCTACATGGTTAAGCTAACATTTCTGTCTGACACCAGTGTACACTGTACCTACATGGTTAAGCTAACATTTCTGTCTGACACCAGTGTACATTGTACCTACATGGTTAAGCTAACATTTCTGTCTGACACCAGTGTACATTGTACCTACATGGTTAAGCTAACATTTCTGTCTGACATCAGTGTACATTGTACCTACATGGTTAAGCTAACATTTCTGTCTGACACCAGTGTACACTGTACATACATGGTTAAGCAAACATTTCTGTCTGACATCAGTGTACATTGTACCTACATGGTTAAGCTAACATTTCTGTCTGACACCAGTGTACACTGTACCTACATGGTTAAGCTAACATTTCTGTCTGACACCAGTGTACATTGTACCTACATGGTTAAGCTAACATTTCTGTCTGACACCAGTGTATATTTTACCTACATGGTTAAGCTAACATTTCTGACTGACATCAGTGTACATTGTACCTACATGGTTAAGCTAACATTTCTGTCTGACACCAGTGTACATTGTACCTACATGGTTAAGCTAACATTTCTGTCTGACACCAGTGTACACTGTACATACATGGTTAAGCAAACATTTCTGTCTGACATCAGTGTACATTGTACCTACATGGTTAAGCTAACATTTCTGTCTGACACCAGTGTACACTGTACCTACATGGTTAAGCTAACATTTCTGTCTGACACCAGTGTACACTGTACCTACATGGTTAAGCTAACATTTCTGTCTGACATCAGTGTACATTGTACCTACATGGTTAAGCTAACATTTCTGTCCGACACCAGTGTACATTGTACCTACATGGTTAAGCTAACATTTCTGTCTGACACCAGTGTATATTTTACCTACATGGTTAAGCTAACATTTCTGTCTGACATCAGTGTACATTGTACCTACATGGTTAAGCTAACATTTCTGTCTGACACCAGTGTACATTGTACCTACATGGTTAAGCTAACATTTCTGTCTGACACCAGTGTACACTGTACATACATGGTTAAGCAAACATTTCTGTCTGACATCAGTGTACATTGTACCTACATGGTTAAGCTAACATTTCTGTCTGACACCAGTGTACACTGTACCTACATGGTTAAGCTAACATTTCTGTCTGACACCAGTGTACACTGTACCTACATGGTTAAGCTAACATTTCTGTCTGACATCAGTGTACATTGTACCTACATGGTTAAGCTAACATTTCTGTCTGACACCAGTGTACACTGTACATACATGGTTAAGCTAACATTTCTGTCTGACATCAGTGTACATTGTACCTACATGGTTAAGCTAACATTTCTGTCTGACATCAGTGTACACTGTACCTACATGGTTAAGCTAACATTTCTGTCTGAGACCAGTGTACATTGTACCTACATGGTTAAGCTAACATTTCTGTCTAACACCAGTGTACATTGTACCTACATGGTTAAGCTAACATTTCTGTCTGACACCAGTGTACACTGTACCTACATGGTTAAGCTAACATTTCTGTCTGACACCAGTGTACATTGTACCTACATGGTTAAGCTAACATTTTCTGACATCAGTGTACATTGTACCTACATGGTTAAGCTAACATTTCTGTCTGACACCAGTGTACATTGTACCTACATGGTTAAGCTAACATTTCTGTCTGACACCAGTGTACATTGTACCTACATGGTTAAGCTAACATTTCTGTCTGACACCAGTGTACATTGTACCTACATGGTTAAGCTAACATTTCTGTCTGACACCAGTGTACATTGTACCTACATGGTTAAGCTAACATTTCTGTCTGACACCAGTGTACACTGTACCTACATGGTTAAGCTAACATTTCTGTCTGACATCAGTGTACATTGTACCTACATGGTTAAGCTAACATTTCTGTCTGACACCAGTGTACATTGTACCTACATGGTTAAGCTAACATTTCTGTCTGACACCAGTGTACATTGTACCTACATGGTTAAGCTAACATTTCTGTCTGACACCAGTGTACACTGTACCTACTTGTTAAGCTAACATTTCTGTCTGACACCAGTGTACACTGTACCTACATGGTTAAGCTAACATTTCTGTCTGACATCAGTGTACATTGTACCTACATGGTTAAGCTAACATTTCTGTCTGACACCAGTGTACATTGTACCTACATGGTTAAGCTAACATTTCTGTCTGACACCAGTGTACATTGTACCTACATGGTTAAGCTAACATTTCTGTCTGACACCAGTGTACACTGTACCTACATGGTTAAGCTAACATTTCTGTCTGACACCAGTGTACATTGTACCTACATGGTTAAGCTAACATTTCTGTCTGACACCAGTGTACATTGTACCTACATGTTAAGCTAACATTTCTGTCTGACACCAGTGTACACTGTACCTACATGGTTAAGCTAACATTTCTGTCTGACACCAGTGTACATTGTACCTACATGGTTAAGCTAACATTTCTGTCTGACATCAGTGTACATTGTACCTACATGGTTAAGCTAACATTTCTGTCTGACACCAGTGTACACTGTACCTACATGGTTAAGCTAACATTTCTGTCTGACACCAGTGTACATTGTACCTACATGGTTAAGCTAACATTTCTGTCTGACACCAGTGTACATTGTACCTACATGGTTAAGCTAACATTTCTGTCTGACACCAGTGTACATTGTACCTACATGGTTAAGCTAACATTTCTGTCTGACACCAGTGTACATTGTACCTACATGGTTAAGCTAACATTTCTGTCTGACACCAGTGTACATTGTACCTACATGGTTAAGCTAACATTTCTGTCTGACACCAGTGTACACTGTACCTACATAGTTAAGCTAACATTTCTGTCTGACACCAGTGAACATTGTACCTACATGGTTAAGCTATCATTTCTGTCTGACACCAGTGTACATTGTACCTACATGGTTAAGCTAACATTTCTGTCTGACACCAGTGTACACTGTACCTACATGGTTAAGCTAACATTTCTGTCTGACACCAGTGTACATTGTACCTACATGGTTAAGCTAACATTTCTGTCTGACATCAGTGTACATTGTACCTACATGGTTAAGCTAACATTTCTGTCTGACATCAGTGTACATTGTACCTATATGGTTAAGCTAACATTTCTGTCTGACATCAGTGTACATTGTACCTACATGGTTAAGCTAACATTTCTGTCTGACATCAGTGTACATTGTACCTACATGGTTAAGCTAACATTTCTGTCTGACATCAGTGTACATTGTACCTACATGGTTAAGCTAACATTTCTGTCTGACATCAGTGTACATTGTACCTACATGGTTAAGCTAACATTTCTGTCTGACACCAGTGTACATTGTACCTACATGGTTAAGCTAACATTTCTGTCTAACACCAGTGTATATTTTACCTACATGGTTAAGCTAACATTTCTGTCTGACACCAGTGTACACTGTACCTACATGGTTAAGCTAACATTTCTGTCTGACATCAGTGTACATTGTACCTACATGGTTAAGCTAACATTTCTGTCTGACACCAGTGTATATTTTACCTACATGGTTAAGCTAACATTTCTGTCTGACACCAGTGTACACTGTACCTACATGGTTAAGCTAACATTTCTGTCTGACACCAGTGTACACTGTACCTACATGGTTAAGCTAACATTTCTGTCTGACATCAGTGTACACTGTACCTACATGGTTAAGCTAACATTTCTGTCTGACACCAGTGTATATTTTACCTACATGGTTAAGCTAACATTTCTGTCTGACACCAGTGTATATTTTACCTACATGGTTAAGCTAACATTTCTGTCTGACACCAGTGTATATTTTACCTACATGGTTAAGCTAACATTTCTGTCTGACATCAGTGTACATTGTACCTACATGGTTAAGCTAACATTTCTGTCTGACACCAGTGTACACTGTACCTACATGGTTAAGCTAACATTTCTGTCTGACACCAGTGTACATTGTACCTACATGGTTAAGCTAACATTTCTGTCTGACATCAGTGTACATTGTACCTACATGGTTAAACTAATATTTCTGCCTGACACCAGTGTACACTGTACCTACATGGTTAAGCTAACATTTCTGTCTGACATCAGTGTACATTGTACCTACATGGTTAAGCTAACATTTCTGTCTGACACCAGTGTACATTGTACCTACATGGTTAAGCTAACATTTCTGTCTGACATCAGTGTACACTGTACCTACATGGTTAAGCTAACATTTCTGTCCGACATCAGTGTACACTGTACCTACATGGTTAAGCTAACATTTCTGTCTGACATCAGTGTACATTGTACCTACATGGTTAAGCTAACATTTCTGTCTGACACCAGTGTACATTGTACCTACATGGTTAAGCTAACATTTCTGTCTGAGACCAGTGTACATTGTACCTACATGTTTAAGCTAACATTTCTGTCTGACATCAGTGTACACTGTACCTACATGGTTAAGCTAACATTTCTGTCTGACACCAGTGTACATTGTACCTACATGGTTCAGCTAACATTTCTGTCTGACATCAGTGTACATTGTACCTACATGGTTAAGCTAACATTTCTGTCTGACACCAGTGTACACTGTACCTACATGGTTAAGCTAACATTTCTGTCTGACACCAGTGTACACTGTACCTACATGGTTAAGCTAACATTTCTATCTGACACCAGTGTACACTGTACCTACATGGTTAAGCTAACATTTCTGTCTGACACCAGTGTATATTTTACCTACATGGTTAAGCTAACATTTCTGTCTGACACCAGTGTACACTGTACCTACATGGTTAAGCTAACATTTCTGTCTGACATCAGTGTACATTGTACCTACATGGTTAAGCTAACATTTCTGCCTGACACCAGTGTACATTGTACCTACATGGTTAAGCTAACATTTCTGTCTGACATCAGTGTACATTGTACCTACATGGTTAAGCTAACATTTCTGCCTGACACCAGTGTACATTGTACCTACATGGTTAAGCTAACATTTCTGCCTGACACCAGTGTACACTGTACCTACATGGTTAAGCTAACATTTCTATCTGACATCAGTGTACATTGTACCTACATGGTTAAGCTAACATTTCTGCCTGACACCAGTGTACATTGTACCTACATGGTTAAGCTAACATTTCTGTCTGACATCAGTGTACATTGTACCTACATGGTTAAGCTAACATTTCTGTCTGACACCAGTGTACACTGTACCTACATGGTTAAGCTAACATTTCTGTCTGACACCAGTGTACATTGTACCTACATGGTTAAGATAACATTTCTGTCTGACACCAGTGTATATTTTACCTACATGGTTAAGCTAACATTTCTGTCTGACACCAGTGTACACTGTACCTACATGGTTAAGCTAACATTTCTGTCTGACATCAGTGTACACTGTACCTACATGGTTAAGCTAACATTTCTGTCTGACACCAGTGTACACTGTACCTACATGGTTAAGCTAACATTTCTATCTGACACCAGTGTACACTGTACCTACATGGTTAAGCTAACATTTCTGCCTGACACCAGTGTACACTGTACCTACATGGTTAAGCTAACATTTCTTTCTGACATCAGTGTACATTGTACCTACATGGTTAAGCTAACATTTCTGTCTGACACCAGTGTACACTGTACCTACATGGTTAAGCTAACATTTCTGTCTGACACCAGTGTACATTGTACCTACATGGTTAAGCTAACATTTCTGTCTGACATCAGTGTACATTGTACCTACATGGTTAAAATAATATTTCTGCCTGACACCAGTGTACACTGTACCTACATGGTTAAGCTAACATTTCTGTCTGACATCAGTGTACATTGTACCTACATGGTTAAGCTAACATTTCTGTCTGACACCAGTGTACATTGTACCTACATGGTTAAGCTAACATTTCTGTCTGACATCAGTGTACACTGTACCTACATGGTTAAGCTAACATTTCTGTCCGACATCAGTGTACATTGTACCTACATGGTTAAGCTAACATTTCTGTCTGACATCAGTGTACATTGTACCTACATGGTTAAGCTAACATTTCTGTCTGACACCAGTGTACATTGTACCTACATGGTTAAGCTAACATTTCTGTCTGAGACCAGTGTACATTGTACCTACATGGTTAAGCTAACATTTCTGTCTGACATCAGTGTACATTGTACCTACATGGTTAAGCTAACATTTCTGTATGACACCAGTGTACATTGTACCTACATGGTTAAGCTAACATTTCTGTCTGACACCAGTGTACATTGTACCTACATGGTTAAGCTAACATTTCTGTGTGACACCAGTGTACATTGTACCTACATGGTTAAGCTAACATTTCTGTATGACACCAGTGTACATTGTACCTACATGGTTAAGCTAACATTTCTGTCTGACACCAGTGTACATTGTACCTACATGGTTAAGCTAACATTTCTGTATGACACCAGTGTACATTGTACCTACATGGTTAAGCTAACATTTCTGTCTGACACCAGTGTACATTGTACCTACATGGTTAAGCTAACATTTCTGTCTGACACCAGTGTACATTGTACCTACATGGTTAAGCTAACATTTCTGTCTAACACCAGTGTACATTGTACCTACAAGGTAAAGCTAACATTTCTGTCTGGCACCAGTGTACACTGTACCTACATGGTAAAGCTAACATTTCTGTCTGACATCAGTGTACATTGTACCTACATGGTAAAGCTAACATTTCTGTCTGACACCAGTGTATATTTTACCTACATGGTTAAGCTAACATTTCTGTCTGACACCAGTGTACATTGTACCTACATGGTTAAGCTAACATTTCTGTCTGACACCAGTGTACACTGTACCTACATAGTTAAGCTAACATTTCTGTCTGACACCAGTGTACACTGTACCTACATGGTTAAGCTAACATTTCTGTCTGACATCAGTGTACATTGTACCTACATGGTTAAGCTAACATTTCTGTCTGACACCAGTGTACATTGTACCTACATGGTTAAGCTAACATTTCTGTCTGACACCAGTGTACACTGTACCTACATGGTTAAGCTAACATTTCTGTCTGACATCAGTGTACATTGTACCTACATGGTTAAGCTAACATTTCTGTCTGACACCAGTGTACATTGTACCTACATGGTTAAGCTAACATTTCTGTCTGACATCAGTGTACATTGTACCTACATGGTTAAGCTAACATTTCTGTATGACACCAGTGTACATTGTACCTACATGGTTAAGCTAACATTTCTGTCTGACACCAGTGTACATTGTACCTACATGGTTAAGCTAACATTTCTGTCTGACACCAGTGTACACTGTACCTACATGGTTAAGCTAACATTTCTGTCTGACACCAGTGTACACTGTACCTACATGGTTAAGCTAACATTTCTGTCTGACACCAGTGTACATTGTACCTACATGGTTAAGCTAACATTTCTGTCTAACACCAGTGTACATTGTACCTACATTGTTAAGCTAACATTTCTGTATGACATCAACAAAAATCAAGTCACATTCAATTCACTGTTACCTTTTCCTGAGATGATCTTGCATGGTCCTGGTGTGTGATTAAAGATGTGCCTCATAAAATCTAGGCCATGACTGAAAAGAAATATAAATATTCAAATATATCACTCCTTGTGAGGTTTTAGTACTAACAATTTCAAACGAAGATTTTATCACAAAAAGACTGATGGAGCGGTCATGCTGGAACAATATTCCATATCGGGGATGCTTATAGAAGCTTTAGAGACTAGGTGAGCAGTCAACACTGGGCATAAAGAGATTTTCAAAGTAACCATTTTTTTATTTTGATTTGATCATAACTTCACAGTTCAGGGATAAAAATATTGCTTAAGATGTCTGTATACATTACCTAACATTACATTCATGAAAGGGAATATTGCATTCAATTTACCCCAGCAATCTTTAAATTAAAGACACCACCAATACACTAAGGTCAGCCTCTTAATTGGACCTACTTCTAGAAATAGACTCGGGGAAAACTACAAACTAGACTGTAACTTCTGTTCAATTGTAACTTGCTGTTCATCGACAGCAACATTCCAGCAGCTCCAGCATATGGTGAGTACATTTCACAACTTATACGTTATTCTATATCCTGCGGTAGACTGATAACAGCTGTCGACTACTAAACTACTCAAACAAGGGTTTGTTGTACCTAGGTTGATGTTATCTCTATATATAAAGTTCTATGGTATATACGACATGACTTAATTGATCACTATGGGAAATCAATCTCTCAAAATATGATGGGACATTTTCGCTAAGTATTAGGTAGTCTTTCCTATTCCTGGATTTGACTTTTGCCTATAGACATGACAATGAGCTACTCAACAGGTGTTCAGTTAGAGGCAGGCACTGCTTACTCGTACAGAGCACCTGAGTGCAACTATGGTTTTTATTAGATTCAGGTTACTCACTTTCTTTTTTTGAGTTGCATTGTATATGTTGGTCTATATTCGGATTTGTAAAAGTGTCCCTTGACTTTTGGCTCTTGTTGTTTGGTCAATTTCCTTTTGCTATTTATCTTAAGGGTGAAACAAAATTAGACGAATGACCCATATCTAGTTTTCAGAGTAACTTGTCCTCAATGCATAAAAGTTACAGATAATCTTCCTGAAATACAAGTATGCACCAAAGTACAGTGGAATATTGTAACCTGCATAGAACCTATGGTTACATATATACAATTGTAACATGAATCCTTTCTTCTTTTTTACGAATAAACAAGAGACGACGAGTAGGTATGCTCTAAATTAAAACACTTGTATAATATTGCATGAAAGGTCACGTGTGCCTGTTAAACTCAAGGGAAAATAGCCATGCAATAACCAACTACAATTAGATCCGATAATGCACAGTAAAACTCCGCCTTAATTTTAAGTCAAATTTTATTGATTTTCACTGCAAAAGGATAGCACGAGCTTCCAATATTAGCTTTTCATTTGATTAGTCGAATATCGGTCGCACCATAATAAACACTGCCCTCTTTGTTTATAACCAATTATTAATGGGGGGGATCTAGGGGCTTATTCATGTTACAAATCATTTATAGCACCGCCTTCCTCGTTAGACAAATACACCTTCTCACGCTAAAGCGTTCGAAGGTGTATCTGTCTAACTCAGAAGACTGTGCTATAAATATAACATATTTTAACTTATGAATTGATAAATTATACAGTTATATGTATGGAGAAAGGTTTTAAAGGTTACATGATGTAAATTCCAAATAAGAATGTTACATGTATGGAAAATCCAGGTTACAAGGGTGCATGTTAAATCCAGGTTACAAAGGTGCATGTTAAATACAGGTTACAAGGTATTCTGGTACCCTGACAATGATATCCTCTTTAGCCTAAGTGGCCTTCGGATATAACGTCGGGTCAGGAGCATTGGATTTCAATGGTGAGAGCGTTGAAATTTGACGTTCTGGCATTCTCTAGACTAACCATTTTGTAATACAGATAAGTTCAAGTAGACCAAACATATTGTGACGTCATTCTCTTTATGACGTTCATTGTTTACATTTCCTAGCGGAGTTTACATTGAGATTTTAAAATTTAAACGTAAAGTTATAATGTAATTTATATTTAAATTTTATAAAGAAAATGTAATCCCGGCTTTAAAAAAAATTGACACGTGCATGTGATATTAAATGGCGTCATATTATCAACCAATGAAAATGCTTATATCGGAGGTCCTGACCTGGTGTGGTATCGAGTCAGTTCGCCCCGAATTTCGTTCGCACCCGAGTCATTTCGCCCCGGTACTTGTTCGCACTGGGACGATTCGCACCGTTAAATATATGTTATTTAATGATACATGCTTTATTTTTGATTGTTGTATATGATTATCCGGTTACTGTAATTATTTTGTTTGTTTATGGTGCAGGTGTTTAATGTGTGGTTATCTGATTGATAGGTGAGCATAATCAGCTGTAATTAATTATTTGCTTGTTATTTTAAGACAATGAGTTGTTTATTATCCTTATAAATATAATAAGAAATAAATAAGAGAAAAAATATACACATAAATATATTTTTATTTTATCTTGATCAAAAATAAAAATAACAATAATCGTCCACAAGTGAGTTGTTTTGTAATATAGTTTTCTGAGTTCTTATATCAGTATATAAATATATCTTTACTATCTATTTTTACACATACAGATAAATAAATATAACAACAATAATAATGATTGCATCTCCTTTTTATAAGCAAGATAATATGGAGTAGGCATTGCCAAAATGCGAGAACAGACAATATAGTCCTTTATTATCAATATATAATGTGCATTTCATAATTGACGTTATTTCCTATCACCCTAAAAGTGCCTCTAAATCCCAGAAGTCACGTGACGTCTTTCTTTGTAACTGTGACGTCACATGAAGTGTAATTTGATTGTCAGTTTTTAAAGATCGATTTAGAGATTGCAAAAAGATAGCATGAAATGTTTGTTGTTAATTTTAAATATAACATTTATGTTTTATCGATGTTAACTGTATTTTCAAGTCTTTCTTAAAATTATTTTAGTACTTTTCTTCATTCACTTTGTTCCAGTTTTTTGACGGTATCAACTTCCGGACGAAAAAAAATCAATATCAGCATTAAGCAGATTTTGATCACGTGATTTCATTTTGATTACATGACACGTAATTGCCGTAGAGCTCACCGCTCTTCGTGGGCAGCTTCGCTGTGCTCGCTATAAATGTAATAGAGTGTTTCTCTAGGGCTTCAACACACAACCGAAAAAAAAGGTAGGGTTCATAATTTTATTACCATGTCATCATAACACTGAAATATACATATAAATATCATAAATACAAGTTACTATTTCAGTATTAAAGAATAACAATGATAGTCAACAATATAATAATATCACAGTCTGAATCACGATATTCTTATAAAACATTCAGCTTTACACACATCTATCTACGTATTTTACTCCAATGTTTACATTGTAACAAAGTTCGTGTGTACTTTTAAAGAATGAATGACATTCCAATCTATGATCTTTGTGTATTCCGTTAGTACATAAATTGTGTAGTAAAAATAGTAACGGTATCAAAGAATCAGTTTACTTTATAAAATATCTAGAATATTATCGAAAAGTTACCAGTGTTTAACGTTTTAAATCTAACTTATATAAATACAATATTTCATATGAAATAACTTGCACTTTATTGTCATACATTTTATATATTCAACATAATTGAATTGTCACAAGGGAGATAACTAAAAATGCGTTTTCCCTTCAAAACTACCGCAAATAGTTAAAACATAGTCTTACCACTTGTGGAGTGTATTACTCTGGTAAAAATGAATATCCTGGCCATTCAGTACAATGTTCAGGAAAGGGCAAATAATATAACTCTCCTGAAAACCAAAATACAAGTAATAAATATCTTGGCCAGTACCTTTACGTGACACATGTATTTACATGTAATACAATGATTTTCTATATCAACTTTATTATAAAAATTACATCATAAAATGTTAAGGAAACCTTAGTTTCTTTATTCAAAATTATGTTGTTTATAGTGACAAATATATGTAAACTTTAAGCTAGTTTTTACCGCTGAAAACGTTAATTACGCAAATGATGCGCAATTATGTAAAAATACCTAGCTGCTTACAAAATACGCTAATTCTCGCTCACTTTCGCTCGGGTTGTTAATTACTATGTTCATGCGATGATTTTGCGGAAACTCAAGCCATATAAATATAAGACTAGTGTAAACTATTTGTTAATTTTATACGTTAAAAGGAAAGTGCAACTTACAATCAGTCGTAAATCGTCGAGTCCGGGAAACTATTCTGTATCAAATTTGATCGTAGAATCATCAGTACTACAATTCATGAAACTTCGTGAAGACTAATAGATACATGTATATCAAAATGGCAATTTAATTTGACATGTCTGCCCTCAATAGAATCAATTCTCCGTCTGATACAAAATGACAAAGAAACTCACACTTTGCCGCGAAATTATACCATAGCCAATCAAAACTCTTTTCCAGTTAATTTCTTAGTCAAGCGTAACTTACATGTACTTTTAAATTGCAAACTATAAAAACAAACGAAACGGACAGTTTCAAAATACAAGATAATTTGATTTATTTTACTTTTAGACAATTCCATAAAAATAAAATTATAATTTAATGGAATTTAATTCAAGCACTAAAAAATCACTCTACTACATCCTCCCCCCGGTTTGAAAAATGACGTCCTCGGCATTCCGACTTCCCCTCTGCTTGAATATGGCGTCCTCGACATAAATATAGCATATCCACAACTAAGCTGCTTTCATAATTTCCAAGATGGTTCTGGATAGAGCGAATTCTAAACCTTCGAATCTTCCTTTGGCAGTTTGTTCTTCCAACCAGCGTATCTTTCTCTCCCATTCTGGTATAACTGTTGCTCTCTTCGAAGTTGTTACATAATCCTTCAAATACGCAGGTGGTTGTCTTATTCTGCGAGGTCTTTCGATAGGTGTCTCTGGTGTTTGTCGTGGTGGTGTCGGTAAAATTCTACGTCGTCTCGGGTGTGGTCGTAGTCTTGGTGTTTCTGGTACTGCTAATGTGGGAGTTTCTGCCAATCTACCATGTGAGTTATCTGTAGACGCACTGCCAACACTTTCATCAAGCTGAACAGCTGCAACTGAAGTATCGTCTTCAGTGTCTTGGCCCGTCGCTAAAGATACATCCTCACTAAACACAGGGGTTAGTTCTTCAGCAATCATATCGTCTGAAGATAGAGCGTCCTCTACAAAACCATTGCCCTGTCCTCCCTCAGCGTCCACATGATCGTCACCAGTAACGTTGGGGGTCCCTTGTGCCTGGTCCACTTCCACGTTGGTAGCATCATTCAATGTGTTGCTGTGTGGGGTTCCAATTGGCACATAATAATAATAATCTTGCTCCGACTCCTCGTCTGAAACAGTTTCATCATCCTTGGAGATGCTATCAGACTTCGTCGGTGCTCTCCTTACACGCTGTCGACGAACAGTCTTCGTCTTGGCTGCAGGGGCTGGAGCTTCCTTCAATTCATCTTCTACAGATGGCAGAAAACCAATGGGGAGAAGCTGGTTCCTGTGTAAAGTCTTTTTCTTCCCATTACCATTCTCTTTCTTCACCACATACACTGGGACATCACTGTTAGGCTGCCTAACAACCAGGTATGGGTCTTCCTCCCACTTATCAGCCAATTTGTGTTTCCCGTCGAAGGCTAGTATCTTCACAAGAACTCTGTCTCCGGGTTGCAAAATGGCTCCTCTTACTCTTTTGTCATAGCCAGTCTTTTGTCGTTGTTGAGCTGATCTTGCTTCTCTTGCTGCCAATTCATATGCTTTCTCAAGTCGTTGTTTCATGGCCTCAACGTACTTTGTTGTTGGTTCTTTCTTTCCAGCCGTCTCTAGTCCAAAAGCTTGGTCTACAGCTAACTTGGGATGTCTGCCGAACATCAGAAAGTATGGTGAGAAACCTGTTGTTGTTTGACGAGTACAGTTGTATGCGTGGACGAGTCCAGCGATGTGCGACTTCCAGTCCTTCTTTTGGGTATTCTCCAAGGTACCAAGCATGTTGATCAGCGTTCGGTTGAAACGTTCAGCCATGCCGTTCCCCATAGGATGGTAAGGAGTGGTCCTTGATTTCTCCATGCCTGTCAAGTTGCACAACTCCTTGATAATCTTCGATTCAAAGTTGGCTCCTTGGTCTGAGTGGATCTTTTGTGGCAAACCATAGTGAACAACGAACTGGTTGAAAAAGGCTTCGGCAGTAGTCTTGGCAGTCTGATTCTTCGTTGGTATCGCTAACGCATATCTGGTGAAATGGTCTGTAATGACGAGCACATTCTCATTTCCTCCTTTCGATCTTTCAAGCTTCAAAAAGTCCATACAAACTAGTTCCAATGGTTGTGACGACTCTATGTTGACTAATGGTGCTCTTTCGTTTGTTGGTGTCTTCCGGCGTATGCATCTGTTGCACTGTTTTATCCAGTCCTCAACGTCTCTGTTCATTCCGTACCATACAAAGCGATCTCGAACCAAGGAAAGTGTCTTGTCTCGGCCCTGGTGACCCATGTCGTCGTGTAGTGACTTCAACACAGTTGGTACACAGGCATCTGGAAGGACAAGTTGATTCACCGGTTCCTGGTCGATGCTGATCTCCCTGTATAGTATGCCGTCTTTTAACTTCATCTTCTCGTAGTTTGTGCAAAACCATGTATTCTGTGGTGATCTCGGAATCTGTGTTCTTGTTGGTTTCCGATGTTCCTGAACCCAATAAATCCATTCCTTAATGATGGTATCATTCTTCTGTGCTGCTTTGATGTTAACCAATGGCTGAGATGGTAGTGGTTGGTCTTCAACTGCTTGGCTAGACATCGCAAGACTCTGTACAATAGGCTGCGCAAATTGTAGGTTACAGATGGCTTTCACGGAGTCTTTACCTAAGGTGGTAAGGCTAGTCTTTTCCAGTAATCCTGGTAATCTGGAAAGTCCATCAGCATCAGCATTCTTTGCACCTGGCCTGTACATGATGTTGAAATCATACGATGCAAGCGCTGCAATCCATCGATGACCAGTGGCATCCAGCTTGGCTGTTGTCAAAACGTAGGTCAAAGGGTTGTTATCCGTTAGCACAGTAAATCGGTTTCCAAAGAGGTAGTCGTGAAACTTCTCTGTAACCGCCCATTTCAACGCCAGAAACTCGAGCTTGTGTACGGGGTAGTTCCTCTCCGCTTTGCTGAGTCCACGGCTGGCATACGCAATTACTCTCTTCCTGTTTTCTTGTTCCTGGTAGAGTACAGCACCAAGTCCTAACATTGAAGCGTCTGTATGGAGCTCGAATGGCTTGTCAAGTTGCGGAAATCCAAGGATGGGTGGCTTCTGTAACTGTGACTTCAAGTTCTGGAATGCAGTCTCCTGTTGGTCACCCCAAATCCAGTTGCAAGGCACAGTGCTGGATTTCTTTCTCTTGGATTTCTGTGGTGCTGGCATCAAATCTGTCAAAGGTCTGGCAATCTTGGAAAAATCTTTGACGAACTTCCGGTAATATCCCACGAAACCAAGAAAGGATCGTACTTCATCCGGTGTTGTTGGTCGTGGCCAGTCTTTAACCTTCTGGAGCTTAGCTGGATCTGGCTCAATTCCATCCTTAGACACAATGTGGCCGATGTATTTAACCTTCTCTTGGAAAAAGGAACATTTCTTGGGGGATAACTTCAAATTACTCTCTCTTATACGTTGTAACACTCTGTTAAGGCGTTCTAAGTGCTCCTCGAAACTGTTGGCAAAGATGATAAGGTCATCAAGGTAGATGAAACAGATGTTCAGGTGAAGATCTCCTAGGATTTCCTCCATTAATCTTTGGTAGGTTGCTGGGCTGTTGACAAGTCCGAACGGGAGTCTATTGTATTCCCAGAATCCGAGAGGGCCTACTGTAAAAGCTGTTCTCTCTTTGTGGGATTCTTCTACCTCTACCTGATGATATCCACTTTTCATATCCAGGACGGTAAAATAGCTGTTTCCACCAAGAGCCTGGAGAATTTCATCGCTGCGAGGTAATGCATAGGAGTCTTTAATAGTCCTACTGTTTAAAATTCTGTAGTCAATGCACATTCTGAGTTTACCATCTTTCTTCCGGCATAAGACCACATTGGATGACCATGGCGAGTGTGACCGACGTATTATCCCTGCAGCTAACAGTTGTTGAAGGTGGCTGCGGACTTCCTCATACATAGATGGTGGAATACTTCGGTGCCTCCGTTTGAATGGTTGCTCATCCATCAATTCAATCCTATGGCGTACAGCATCAGTGTGTCCAATGTCTGTGTCAGAAGTGCTGAATACATCTCTGAATTGGAGCAGTAGTTGTTTTCCTTGTTGTAACTGTTCATCAGTCAGGAAATCTGTCGGTAGATCAACTTCATTGAGTACATCATGGATGCAGTTCTCGGTAAGGTCGATGTCTGTAACTGATACTGGCTGAAGTTCACACAGGATGGCATTAGGTGATACAACAACTGTTCTGGTGGTGACGTTACTGATGCGAACTGGTACCATACCGTTGTTTCCGTACTGGTAGGAGACAAGTGATGGAGCAATGTCTAAGTCAGTAGGGATAGCTGCTCTTTCTGTAGGTTGTAGCATTCCACAAACTGTATGGTATGGTAATTCATGCTGCATGTATCCCTGAAGTACAACATCTTTGTTAGGTGGAATATGGATGGTCTTTCTCTCAGCACACTTGATGATGACTAATCTGTTGTTTCTGCGTTGCAGTTCTCTTTCTCTTAACAACAGGCATCTGAAGGTCATGAACCAAGGTGTAAACAGGTCTGCTTCTTGTAAGAATCTTCTTCCATAACGCTGTCTAACATCATCCATAGTAGCTTGAAGTATGTTGGTTCCTATAAGCAATGGTACATCTCTGTTGTAATTACTGTCAGGTACAACCAAAAGCAAACAAGGATGTGTAATATCAGCTGCTGAAGTACCAGGAAACTGAAGTTCTGCAGTGATGTATCCATGGTAAGGCATGTCTTGACCATCAGCACACTCTATACGTAATATTCTGTCTAAAGTCTGTATTGGTTGGTCAGCAAGGTACTGTTGATGGAATGACTGACTAACTGTGCTGACTGTTGAACCAGTATCCAATAGTGCAGAAGCCGAAATACCATTAACCTTGACAGTCACTTCATTGGGATTACCAGTAAGCATGTTGGTATCTTGATGTTGGTACTGTTGTTTGTAGGCATAAGTCCTGTCTTCCATATTCATTTGTTGGTAGGCGAAAGCTTGTCTCGAGTGATCAAGTCGAACTCGACAACCAATGGCAATGTGACCTGGATTTCCACAACGGTAACAGATGACTGGTTGTTTACTCTTTGATGACGGAGTCTGATCATTTGTTGAGTAATAATCCTGGTACATTGGTGCATCCGAGTCATACCAGTAATAACGTGGTCTTCTATGATGTCGTTGTCTTCGTTTGCGTGGTGTAGTAGCCTGATCCATTAGTGGCGCTTCAAAAGTATCCATGATGAAAGCTTACAATGTCATGTTCAACACAAAACTTACCAACTCTATTTCAGTAAACACTAAATCTGTTTCAATATCAATGAAGATAAAAAAATAATGCCAAAGTTAATTAAATAAAATAATTAATCTGTTTTCTGAATAAAATTAATCAAAAATGAATCCAAAGATTTACAAAGTTATTTAAATAATTTCAAGTTAAATTATCTTTAAAGTATCTATAAAATTTTAGAAAAGAAAAAGCCAAATATACAATTTTATAAAATTAAACAAAATAAATAAATAAATAAATCAGTAATTTATAAAGTAAAATCTGAAATATATCAAGTCAATGCCAAAATAAATAATCAATCAATGCAAACAGATATATCAAAGGCTGTAAATAATAAAACCTGTAGTCAAATCAATGGCAAATTGTCAATGGTTGCTTCAAAATCAAATAAATTTATATTTCCTTTTCAAGAAAAAAATAAATTTTAAACTTCAAATGCTTACCTTCAACTGAGTGTCAGCAACATGTCCAATACACAACACAATCTACCTATACCTGCTGAGCTCAAAGAACAACTGATGACATAATTGATTGACAATTCAGAAACCTAAGTCAAACTCAATGGACTAACAATTACCTTCCTTGACTAAACACCTAGAATCAAAATCAAAGTCCAACTATACGGACACAACCTCAGCACCTGGGATACCTAATGTCTAAAGTCTAATATATGTCTGGCTGACTAAGTGCAATAAGGTCTATATTAGTATTAGTATGTAAGTATTAATGCTGTGTACTATCACACTAATCAAACGCACCTCAAATAAATGCTAAGTTTACAGTATTTAATATAATGACCACATATCAATACAAATATACAATATCTATACCACCACTCTATATCTAAGTCAAAATTCAAATATCTGACTATCAAAATACTTTTATATTACACTCATGTATTGTCAAATATCAAAATGTACAAGTTATAACAAATGACAATGTGCTATAAAACTGTATGTCTAACACAAAATCAAAATCTGCTTTTTAATACAACAGACTAGATCTATGTTTACTCTCAATAGCAATATATAGTAATATTCATCATACCATCATGTCAAAATTCAAAGACAAAATTCTTTTAAATGTGTGTAAGCTAAAATAAAAAATATCAACCAAGTATGTTATAGCTACCTGTATACTATAGTATTGCTTTATGAATAAAGCTATGTGTGCTAAAAATGGACCTACAATACTAAGTACACATGCATTAAACAAAGATTAATTACAATGTCGTTCTCTTATACCAAGGTATAATTTATAATTAATATGCTAAGTTTCAATCAGCTATCACTTGATCAACACTACTATTGACTAAGTCTTGATAGAATAAACTACCTACAAGTATTAATGCAGCATTGTTTAATAAGCTTGATGTGTAAGACTACATGTATGACTAATGCATAACTACTGGTAGTAACTATCAACCATCAACATAGGTTGGTCCTAGCCTAAGAAGTGATAGTGTAACCTCAGTATCTAAGATAAATGTTTGTATCAGTTCTGCATGTGACCAAGTATTGTCAAAACTAAGTGTGGACAAAGCCAACTATAGCATACAAATAACTATAAAGTAAAATGTCCTACCTTAAAGTAGAATCTGAATTTCCAAAATATGAATAACAATTCACATACATATGTATAACACTAAAATAACAATAAATGACTTTCAAAAATGAAAATCAAAAAGTTCAAGTTACAAGCATGTAACTGATCCGGAACTCATTTTGAATCTTCATGGACGGAAAATGTCAATGTAAACATCTGCACGTGCACTGAATGAAACGAAGCTAGCTATCAGGAAAATGCTTCTTTTGGGTATTCTCCAAGGTACCAAGCAGGTTGATCAGCGTTCGGTTGAAACGTTCAGCCATGCCGTTCCCCATAGGATGGTAAGGAGTGGTCCTTGATTTCTCCATGCCTGTCAAGTTGCACAACTCCTTGATAATCTTCGATTCAAAGTTGGCTCCTTGGTCTGAGTGGATCTTTTGTGGCAAACCATAGTGAACAACGAACTGGTTGAAAAAGGCTTCGGCAGTAGTCTTGGCAGTCTGATTCTTCGTTGGTATCGCTAACGCATATCTGGTGAAATGGTCTGTAATGACGAGCACATTCTCATTTCCTCCTTTCGATCTTTCAAGCTTCAAAAAGTCCATACAAACTAGTTCCAATGGTTGTGACGACTCTATGTTGACTAATGGTGCTCTTTCGTTTGTTGGTGTCTTCCGGCGTATGCATCTGTTGCACTGTTTTATCCAGTCCTCAACGTCTCTGTTCATTCCGTACCATACAAAGCGATCTCGAACCAAGGAAAGTGTCTTATCTCGGCCCTGGTGACCCATGTCGTCGTGTAGTGACTTCAACACAGTTGGTACACAGGCATCTGGAAGGACAAGTTGATTCACCGGTTCCTGGTCGATGCTGATCTCCCTGTATAGTATGCCGTCTTTTAACTTCATCTTCTCGTAGTTTGTGCAAAACCATGTATTCTGTGGTGATCTCGGAATCTGTGTTCTTGTTGGTTTCCGATGTTCCTGAACCCAATAAATCCATTCCTTAATGATGGTATCATTCTTGTGCTGCTTTGATGTTAACCAATGGCTGAGATGGTAGTGGTTGGTCTTCAACTGCTTGGCTAGACATCGCAAGACTCTGTACAATAGGCTGCGCAAATTGTAGGTTACAGATGGCTTTCACGGAGTCTTTACCTAAGGTGGTAAGGCTAGTCTTTTCCAGTAATCCTGGTAATCTGGAAAGTCCATCAGCATCAGCATTCTTTGCACCTGGCCTGTACATGATGTTGAAATCATACGATGCAAGCGCTGCAATCCATCGATGACCAGTGGCATCCAGCTTGGCTGTTGTCAAAACGTAGGTCAAAGGGTTGTTATCCGTTAGCACAGTAAATCGGTTTCCAAAGAGGTAGTCGTGAAACTTCTCTGTAACCGCCCATTTCAACGCCAGAAACTCGAGCTTGTGTACGGGGTAGTTCCTCTCCGCTTTGCTGAGTCCACGGCTGGCATACGCAATTACTCTCTTCCTGTTTTCTTGTTCCTGGTAGAGTACAGCACCAAGTCCTAACATTGAAGCGTCTGTATGGAGCTCGAATGGCTTGTCAAGTTGCGGAAATCCAAGGATGGGTGGCTTCTGTAACTGTGACTTCAAGTTCTGGAATGCAGTCTCCTGTTGGTCACCCCAAATCCAGTTGCAAGGCACAGTGCTGGATTTCTTTCTCTTGGATTTCTGTGGTGCTGGCATCAAATCTGTCAAAGGTCTGGCAATCTTGGAAAAATCTTTGACGAACTTCCGGTAATATCCCACGAAACCAAGAAAGGATCGTACTTCATCCGGTGTTGTTGGTCGTGGCCAGTCTTTAACCTTCTGGAGCTTAGCTGGATCTGGCTCAATTCCATCCTTAGACACAATGTGGCCGATGTATTTAACCTTCTCTTGGAAAAAGGAACATTTCTTGGGGGATAACTTCAAATTACTCTCTCTTATACGTTGTAACACTCTGTTAAGGCGTTCTAAGTGCTCCTCGAAACTGTTGGCAAAGATGATAAGGTCATCAAGGTAGATGAAACAGATGTTCAGGTGAAGATCTCCTAGGATTTCCTCCATTAATCTTTGGTAGGTTGCTGGGCTGTTGACAAGTCCGAACGGGAGTCTATTGTATTCCCAGAATCCGAGAGGGCCTACTGTAAAAGCTGTTCTCTCTTTGTGGGATTCTTCTACCTCTACCTGATGATATCCACTTTTCATATCCAGGACGGTAAAATAGCTGTTTCCACCAAGAGCCTGGAGAATTTCATCGCTGCGAGGTAATGCATAGGAGTCTTTAATAGTCCTACTGTTTAAAATTCTGTAGTCAATGCACATTCTGAGTTTACCATCTTTCTTCCGGCATAAGACCACATTGGATGACCATGGCGAGTGTGACCGACGTATTATCCCAGCAGCTAACAGTTGTTGAAGGTGGCTGCGGACTTCCTCATACATAGATGGTGGAATACTTCGGTGCCTCTGTTTGAATGGTTGCTCATCCATCAATTCAATCCTATGGCGTACAGCATCAGTGTGTCCAATGTCTGTGTCAGAAGTGCTGAATACATCTCTGAATTGGAGCAGTAGTTGTTTTCCTTGTTGTAACTGTTCATCAGTCAGGAAATCTGTCGGTAGATCAACTTCATTGAGTACATCATGGATGCAGTTCTCGGTAAGGTCGATGTCTGTAACTGATACTGGCTGAAGTTCACACAGGATGGCATTAGGTGATACAACAACTGTTCTGGTGGTGACGTTACTGATGCGAACTGGTACCATACCGTTGTTTCCGTACTGGTAGGAGACAAGTGATGGAGCAATGTCTAAGTCAGTAGGGATAGCTGCTCTTTCTGTAGGTTGTAGCATTCCACAAACTGTATGGTATGGTAATTCATGCTGCATGTATCCCTGAAGTACAACATCTTTGTTAGGTGGAATATGGATGGTCTTTCTCTCAGCACACTTGATGATGGCTAATCTGTTGTTTCTGCGTTGCAGTTCTCTTTCTCTTAACAACAGGCATCTGAAGGTCATGAACCAAGGTGTAAACAGGTCTGCTTCTTGTAAGAATCTTCTTCCATAACGCTGTCTAACATCATCCATAGTAGCTTGAAGTATGTTGGTTCCTATAAGCAATGGTACATCTCTGTTGTAATTACTGTCAGGTACAACCAAAAGCAAACAAGGATGTGTAATATCAGCTGCTGAAGTACCAGGAAACTGAAGTTCTGCAGTGATGTATCCATGGTAAGGCATGTCTTGACCATCAGCACACTCTATACGTAATATTCTGTCTAAAGTCTGTATTGGTTGGTCAGCAAGGTACTGTTGATGGAATGACTGACTAACTGTGCTGACTGTTGAACCAGTATCCAATAGTGCAGAAGCCGAAATACCATTAACCTTGACAGTCACTTCATTGGGATTACCAGTAAGCATGTTGGTATCTTGATGTTGGTACTGTTGTTTGTAGGCATAAGTCCTGTCTTCCATATTCATTTGTTGGTAGGCGAAAGCTTGTCTCGAGTGATCAAGTCGAACTCGACAACCAATGGCAATGTGACCTGGATTTCCACAACGGTAACAGATGACTGGTTGTTTACTCTTTGATGACGGAGTCTGATCATTTGTTGAGTAATAATCCTGGTACATTGGTGCATCCGAGTCATACCAGTAATAACGTGGTCTTCTATGATGTCGTTGTCTTCGTTTGCGTGGTGTAGTAGCCTGATCCATTAGTGGCGCTTCAAAAGTATCCATGATGAAAGCTTACAATGTCATGTTCAACACAAAACTTACCAACTCTATTTCAGTAAAACACTAAATCTGTTTCAATATCAATGAAGATAAAAAAATAATGCCAAAGTTAATTAAATAAAATAATTAATCTGTTTTCTGAATAAAATTAATCAAAAATGAATCCAAAGATTTACAAAGTTATTTAAATAATTTCAAGTTAAATTATCTTTAAAGTATCTATAAAATTTTAGAAAAGAAAAAGCCAAATATACAATTTTATAAAATTAAACAAAATAAATAAATAAATAAATCAGTAATTTATAAAGTAAAATCTGAAATATATCAAGTCAATGCCAAAATAAATAATCAATCAATGCAAACAGATATATCAAAGGCTGTAAATAATAAAACCTGTAGTCAAATCAATGGCAAATTGTCAATGGTTGCTTCAAAATCAAATAAATTTATATTTCCTTTTCAAGAAAAAAATAAATTTTAAACTTCAAATGCTTACCTTCAACTGAGTGTCAGCAACATGTCCAATACACAACACAATCTACCTATACCTGCTGAGCTCAAAGAACAACTGATGACATAATTGATTGACAATTCAGAAACCTAAGTCAAACTCAATGGACTAAGGGAAATAACTCCAACTACTAACAATTACCTTCCTTGACTAAACACCTAGAATCAAAATCAAAGTCCAACTATACGGACACAACCTCAGCACCTGGGATACCTAATGTCTAAAGTCTAATATATGTCTGGCTGACTAAGTGCAATAAGGTATATATTAGTATTAGTATGTAAGTATTAATGCTGTGTACTATCACACTAATCAAACGCACCTCAAATAAATGCTAAGTTTACAGTATTTAATATAATGACCACATATCAATACAAATATACAATATCTATACCACCACTCTATATCTAAGTCAAAATTCAAATATCTGACTATCAAAATACTTTTATATTACACTCATGTATTGTCAAATATCAAAATGTACAAGTTATAACAAATGACAATGTGCTATAAAACTGTATGTCTAACACAAAATCAAAATCTGCTTTTTAATACAACAGACTAGATCTATGTTTACTCTCAATAGCAATATATAGTAATATTCATCATACCATCATGTCAAAATTCAAAGACAAAATTCTTTTAAATGTGTGTAAGCTAAAATAAAAAATATCAACCAAGTATGTTATAGCTACCTGTATACTATAGTATTGCTTTATGAATAAAGCTATGTGTGCTAAAAATGGACCTACAATACTAAGTACACATGCATTAAACAAAGATTAATTACAATGTCGTTCTCTTATACCAAGGTATAATTTATAATTAATATGCTAAGTTTCAATCAGCTATCACTTGATCAACACTACTATTGACTAAGTCTTGATAGAATAAACTACCTACAAGTATTAATGCAGCATTGTTTAATAAGCTTGATGTGTAAGACTACATGTATGACTAATGCATAACTACTGGTAGTAACTATCAACCATCAACATAGGTTGGTCCTAGCCTAAGAAGTGATAGTGTAACCTCAGTATCTAAGATAAATGTTTGTATCAGTTCTGCATGTGACCAAGTATTGTCAAAACTAAGTGTGGACAAAGCCAACTATAGCATACAAATAACTATAAAGTAAAATGTCCTACCTTAAAGTAGAATCTGAATTTCCAAAATATGAATAACAATTCACATACATATGTATAACACTAAAATAACAATAAATGACTTTCAAAAATGAAAATCAAAAAGTTCAAGTTACAAGCATGTAACTGATCCGGAACTCATCTTGAATCTTCATGGACGGAAAATGTCAATGTAAACATCTGCACGTGCACTGAATGAAACGAAGCTAGCTATCAGGAAAATGCGCATGTAGTAGTAACAATAAGCTCACTTCCAGGAATTCATCATCGAATCTGTGGGCGCCAGTTGTAATAGAGTGTTTCTCTAGGGCTTCAACACACAACCGAAAAAAAAGGTAGGGTTCATAATTTTATTACCATGTCATCATAACACTGAAATATACATATAAATATCATAAATACAAGTTACTATTTCAGTATTAAAGAATAACAATGATAGTCAACAATATAATAATATCACAGTCTGAATCACGATATTCTTATAAAACATTCAGCTTTACACACATCTATCTACGTATTTTACTCCAATGTTTACATTGTAACAAAGTTCGTGTGTACTTTTAAAGAATGAATGACATTCCAATCTATGATCTTTGTGTATTCCGTTAGTACATAAATTGTGTAGTAAAAATAGTAACGGTATCAAAGAATCAGTTTACTTTATAAAATATCTAGAATATTATCGAAAAGTTACCAGTGTTTAACGTTTTAAATCTAACTTATATAAATATAATATTTCATATGAAATAACTTGCACTTTATTGTCATACATTTTATATATTCAACATAATTGAATTGTCACAAGGGAGATAACTAAAAATGCGTTTTCCCTTCAAAACTACCGCAAATAGTTAAAACATAGTCTTACCACTTGTGGAGTGTATTACTCTGGTAAAAATGAATATCCTGGCCATTCAGTACAATGTTCAGGAAAGGGCAAATAATATAACTCTCCTGAAAACCAAAATACAAGTAATAAATATCTTGGCCAGTACCTTTACGTGACACATGTATTTACATGTAATACAATGATTTTCTATATCAACTTTATTATAAAAATTACATCATAAAATGTTAAGGAAACCTTAGTTTCTTTATTCAAAATTATGTTGTATATAGTGACAAATATATGTAAACTTTAAGCTAGTTTTTACCGCTGAAAACGTTAATTACGCAAATGATGCGCAATTATGTAAAAATACCTAGCTGCTTACAAAATACGCTAATTCTCGCTCACTTTCGCTCGGGTTGTTAATTACTATGTTCATGCGATGATTTTGCGGAAACTCAAGCCATATAAATATAAGACTAGTGTAAACTATTTGTTAATTTTATACGTTAAAAGGAAAGTGCAACTTACAATCAGTCGTAAATCGTCGAGTCCGGGAAACTATTCTGTATCAAATTTGATCGTAGAATCATCAGTACTACAATTCATGAAACTTCGTGAAGACTAATAGATACATGTATATCAAAATGGCAATTTAATTTGACATGTCTGCCCTCAATAGAATCAATTCTCCGTCTGATACAAAATGACAAAGAAACTCACACTTTGCCGCGAAATTATACCATAGCCAATCAAAACTCTTTTCCAGTTAATTTCTTAGTCAAGCGTAACTTACATGTACTTTTAAATTGCAAACTATAAAAACAAACGAAACGGACAGTTTCAAAATACAAGATAATTTGATTTATTTTACTTTTAGACAATTCCATAAAAATAAAATTATAATTTAATGGAATTTAATTCAAGCACTAAAAAATCACTCTACTACATAAAGACAACACAAGCTAACATAATTAGTCGTAAACTGTACTCATAGCAAGCCAAGAAGCCATTTAATTGCTGCAATTACCACCTAATGGTAGATTATAAACAATCTATTAGCGTTTATAATTGAGGACATTTAATTGCAAATCTATTAACAAGCGGTGAATGAAACAATTTTGTTGACATTAATGACCGGTGAGAACATGTAATCGGGGCGAATCGACCCGGAACCCCTGGTGTTATATTTGAAGTGAAGCTTGCGTCAATGAAAAATATTACACCAGGAGACCAGGTTAGTTACAAGGGTGCATGTTAAATCCGGGTTACAAAGGTGCATTTTAAAATACAGGTTACAAGGGTGCATGTATTGTAGAATCCAGGTCACATGGGTGCATTTAGAATGATACATGTAGGAGTTACATGTATGCTCAATCCAGGTCAAAAGATTGAGATGAATGTCACAGATTATGATAATTGTGAGCGCCTCAAAAGGAAGTAAATTAAAGCATCATCCCACTATTATTCATATTGAATTGTGTATATTGTAAATCTGCTAACTAAAACGCAAATCCAATAATATTATGTATCTTTTACTGTTCTAGATTCCTCTGTGCATCCACGCATGTTAAGTGTAGACTTTCCAACCTCACCCCCCCCCCCCCAATTTCCCTTCCCGTCGTTATACTATATAACATTAGCACTCTCCCAGGCTCCAGCCAAACGTGAGAAAATTTCGGAAAATGTCTTTACATAAATGAAATCTTACTGTTTATGCCAGATAAAATGTACGAAGAGTATTGCGAAAACAAACAAAATAGCACTTTTCAACATAATTTCCAAATTCACAAAATCTCTCGATGCATTAATGCAGTTATTCTGGATCCGCCTGGGAGATCGTAGTGAATGGGAAGGGAAATTACATGCTACGTGTCTGAAAACAGGGAGGAGAAAAAGGGGTCGCCCCGATATTCCGACACCCCAATAGTCCGACACCCCGTTGGTCCGACACCCCATTGTCAAAAATCGTAATAGTTCGACACTTTCCATTTTAAAAATAAAATGTGTATGAATTTTTTCCTCATATTTTCCTATATTAAACTATGTCCTGCGGTGGTGGTGATTTTTTAATTTCTTGTTGGAATACAAATATAAACGTTGTAAAGGATCTTAAATAAATATTGCTGACAAGTGTTGTTTCTATTCGTTCGCCAGTTTCAGAAAAGAAGCCTTTAAAAATTGCCATAGGTGTCTATGTTTAATATAGCCTTGGGAGCATTGGACCCCGCTCCTATAAAATTCTAAAAATGACGGCAGATGATTCTAGGACTAAATAAAGCCCTGCGTGGACAGCCATCTTAGATTTTGTGTTAAAAAAATCAAACTTTGTAGAAGACTATCAAATAAATATTTAAATACACTGATATTTTCGAGATCATATAGTCACGTAGTCCGGGAGGGAATAAGATCGGTAAAGATAGATTTGTAGAGCCTTGAAGTTTAAGAAGAAAGTAATTAACATTCTTCCCATAGAATCCTTCATTAAACATAGACCAATGAGCATTGTGACCAAGTTTGGTTTCAGTTAGCCAAGTGGTATATATACGACTATGTAAAAAACTATAAGACAGCGACAATGGTAACGTCAACGGACGCAAACTAATGGCAGTAGCTAATCTGACCTACACATCGTCAAAAATCGTTTAAATTCATTTACCTATTCATTGTTACAATTGCTTTAATGACACACATTAATCCGTGCTGCTAAAGAGCATGGGACAAATTGTGTTCGTTTTATCCTATGGAAACGCAATTTACATCATATTCTAATATATGACGTCCTTATAACGTCAAACGATATATTCTTAGTTATATACGTTCACATCCATAGATATGGAAATTTTAACACCTGAAGTACGTCCTCAGGCGAATCTGAAGGGAGTACAAGGATGCTGAAGGTGTTAAAATCCCCATATCTACGGATATGAACGAATTTATTGGTAAAAATAACGTTTTTTTACAAGGTGTATGGTACCTTTGATAGAACCCTACAGTTTTCGAAATAAAACCAGTTTTCGTGTTGGATTCAAACAAGTTTTGGCGCTGAATGTCTTACATATTTGTATACTTATAATACTTGCATATTTCATACTTATATAGTCGTCATAATAGTGTGACGTCGTTGTTTGTCAAAGATGCATATCTTTTGTTTCTTTTTCTGCTGAAAATAAAACACATTTGGACCTTTTGTCCCACTCTCCGACACAGAGAACATAACTAGATATAACCTTAGCCACACGTCATCCCCCATTTACTGCGGGACTACATTGACTCGTCTGTCCATAGCGTTTGTTGAAGAAGAATGATGTTTGTGAAAAAACACACGAGATCTTATTTATTTTTATATAGTCTATTGATACACTTTTCATAAAGTACTGTGTTTGTACGCGAAGCTTATCCTCTATGAGGGATATCTCTCACAATGTCAACCAATACTTTATGGCAGATGTGATTGTTGTAGACGTAGGATACCTAGAATCCTTTGCGTGGAGATTTTATCTAAAATTAAGTATTATTTTGTCAAAATCTGAAAATTAAGGGATTGATACAACATGTGTTGTACAAAACCTTCTATAATCTATAATCTATAATATGTGATACAAGGTGTGCTTTTGTCGGACCTACTTTTGACGTCATAATGAATGTTATATAACCAATGATTCGCGATAGTGACTTCCAGTCTATGAATGAAATGTGACGTCATAATGCGTGTGACGTTAGGGACTATATTTTATGTCAGAATTCTTTTTTGAATATAAAAAAATTTTAATTTTAAACTTTTAAATTTTTTATACTTCTTAATTTTAGAAACTTATTACATACATTAAAGTGCATGTACAACTACCTGTATCACGTATAATTTTGTTAATGCCTTGGTGACTTTGAAATTGCCTCGGTAGAAATCTCAATCATAGTTTGAAGTTTTGATGGAATATTTTGACGGAAGTAAAAGGACGGGTACTTGAAATCGTCAAAAGTACCGATTGTGTATCGCCATCTCTTTAATCTTTCCCAATTATCCTTTGCCGTTGCCCCTATCAGAGTCTAAAAAAGCGTTGCACGGCAGAGGATTCTGGATTCTCGGATTATAAAATTACAAATATCAGTAGAGTCGCCGATAGACGTTTCATACTGTAACTAAAACGGACAATAACCAAAATAAACTATTGCCAAATGACCATAACAAAAACGGAATACAGAAATTATAAACTAGTTAATTACTAGGCTAATAGTTGAATAATTATGATATTAGATGAAATTTTTATTTTAAAAATAATTTTGGCCAGGTTTCACGAATTGCAAACCCGGGTTGGGTTTAGTATATGGTGAAGTCAGGTGGTCACGCGGGCAAAATCTTTTGTAATATATTTTGTAATCATCTTCTACAGTTTTCAAACTAGATCTCTGAAACTTCACAGAAAGATTGCACATGTATTGAAGTTCTGCAACTGCTATTATAGAAATGTTCAAGGATTGTTTTCCAAATTTTCCAGACTTGGGAACTTGGTCATTTTTTCAGAACATTTGCAGAAGACGTAATCAACGCCTCCTTCACAGAACCAAAACCTTCTTCGTACAATTTGTAAACCATTACCCATTTATTAATGCACATGCTTTGCAACCCGGCCATTTCAGACCTGCGATTTTTTATATGTTTAGTGCATTATTTTTTAAAACTAACACAATGCAGTCTGTTTTTTTATTCGAAATATGAATTAAATTTACAGTTATGATTTATTTAATTATTATTAAAAAGAAACTACTAATTAATATTAAATGACGATTGTGATTGTCAAAACTCCAGTCAAGATATCTTGTTTTTTCGAGCTTGAATATATCTGTTCTATTCAGAAATTTCTTTCATTGCCATTATTTGGTAGATAAGAAAATGCAAAAAATTATTTGTTCCAGTCTTACAAAAATTTAATTTTTAATAAAATTTGTTACATTTAAAAGTAAGAAAGCAAAGTTTTGGAATAAGTGCACAGAAACTAGAAAATTTAATTCACTAGAAATAACCTATTATACTTATACTGTAAAGAGGTGTTGCATTGAAGAGAATGGTTAGTATTTAACAATTGACTAAGTTCATTTATTTGGAATTTTACATTCCTCTTTCCCTAGAAAGTTAAATTTTTGGTTCAAAAAGGTAATTGGAAACTTGCAAAAATTTATTTGCCCTGAAAAACCTGGAATGCAAGATTTTGTTTCATTTACCCCAGCTTCTAGTCCCAGACCCCTGACTGTAAGAGCACCGTGCATATGCGTGGTGCGTTGGACAGGAGCTGTCCGAATGTAGACAAGTAAAAATATTGGAATTGACTTGCCCGTCGGGCAAGTTAGCTGACTTTTCTTATTTCTAATTTAACCAATTACCATTTCTAATATAAACGCATCTTACGTACTACCGTAAATCAGGTTATTTTAGTTGTAGTTTTATTTTGGTTTATTTGCGCTTTCGGTGAAAGATCCAAGCTTTCGGTGAAAGAGCCAAAATTAAACACACCAAAATAAAGCATGCACCAACGTTTTACACTCCAAAATAGCGGACCGGAAACACAATATGGCTTAAAATACCAATGTAAACATCTGCACGTGCACTGAATGAAACGAAGCTAGCTATCAGGAAAATGCGCATGTAGTAGTAACAATAAGCTCACTTCCAGGAATTCATCATCGAATCTGTGGGCGCCAGTTGTAATAGAGTGTTTCTCTAGGGCTTCAACACACAACCGAAAAAAAAGGTAGGGTTCATAATTTTATTACCATGTCATCATAACACTGAAATATACATATAAATATCATAAATACAAGTTACTATTTCAGTATTAAAGAATAACAATGATAGTCAACAATATAATAATATCACAGTCTGAATCACGATATTCTTATAAAACATTCAGCTTTACACACATCTATCTACGTATTTTACTCCAATGTTTACATTGTAACAAAGTTCGTGTGTACTTTTAAAGAATGAATGACATTCCAATCTATGATCTTTGTGTATTCCGTTAGTACATAAATTGTGTAGTAAAAATAGTAACGGTATCAAAGAATCAGTTTACTTTATAAAATATCTAGAATATTATCGAAAAGTTACCAGTGTTTAACGTTTTAAATCTAACTTATATAAATACAATATTTCATATGAAATAACTTGCACTTTATTGTCATACATTTTATATATTCAACATAATTGAATTGTCACAAGGGAGATAACTAAAAATGCGTTTTCCCTTCAAAACTACCGCAAATAGTTAAAACATAGTCTTACCACTTGTGGAGTGTATTACTCTGGTAAAAATGAATATCCTGGCCATTCAGTACAATGTTCAGGAAAGGGCAAATAATATAACTCTCCTGAAAACCAAAATACAAGTAATAAATATCTTGGCCAGTACCTTTACGTGACACAAGTATTTACATGTAATACAATGATTTTCTATATCAACTTTATTATAAAAATTACATCATAAAATGTTAAGGAAACCTTAGTTTCTTTATTCAAAATTATGTTGTATATAGTGACAAATATATGTAAACTTTAAGCTAGTTTTTACCGCTGAAAACGTTAATTATGCAAATGATGCGCAATTATGTAAAAATACCTAGCTGCTTACAAAATACGCTAATTCTCGCTCACTTTCGCTCGGGTTGTTAATTACTATGTTCATGCGATGATTTTGCGGAAACTCAAGCCATATAAATATAAGACTATACTAAATGCCAACCCCACTTCGAAAAATTTGTTTGCTTGAATTTTTTCATTATTCTATATTTTACCTTTTTATTACGAAAATTCAGTAGAAAAAATGTAGATACGATAACCTGTCCATGTTTTATAGTATGCCTCTGGTGTTAAGTTGTTACAAATCGTCCTTGACTTTTGCTACGGGAATTTTACATAATAAGTCAGCCATTTTTGTTTCTAAAGGGACCTTACGATGTTTACAAATGTTCGTCTGCTTTCGTGACGTTCAATGGTATTCGGACAAACCGCGAGACTTTTCCCGCCTAAAACTGCAGACGACATCACCCGAAGGATTTCGAGTAGACAACAATCGATTGTTCCTAAAGTACACTTCCGTTCTAATTAAGGTCAAATTTTAGTATGGAAAATCGCCCTTTTAAAATTTAAAAACTGCAAAATTTCAAAACGCTGAATATCTCGAGGAAATAATTATTGATTTCAAAAAGTAGAATTCTTGATCTACAAAACGAGCATAAGCTGAACCATACGCGGTAAGCAGTTTTCATTTCTCACGCAAAAAACACGCTCCACAATACGTCAACACTTAGTATAGTGTAAACTATTTGTTAATTTTATACGTTAAAAGGAAAGTGCAACTTACAATCAGTCGTAAATCGTCGAGTCCGGGAAACTATTCTGTATCAAATTTGATCGTAGAATCATCAGTACTACAATTCATGAAACTTCGTGAAGACTAATAGATACATGTATATCAAAATGGCAATTTAATTTGACATGTCTGCCCTCAATAGAATCAATTCTCCGTCTGATACAAAATGACAAAGAAACTCACACTTTGCCGCGAAATTATACCATAGCCAATCAAAACTCTTTTCCAGTTAATTTCTTAGTCAAGCGTAACTTACATGTACTTTTAAATTGCAAACTATAAAAACAAACGAAACGGACAGTTTCAAAATACAAGATAATTTGATTTATTTTACTTTTAGACAATTCCATAAAAATAAAATTATAATTTAATGGAATTTAATTCAAGCACTAAAAAATCACTCTACTACATAAAGACAACACAAGCTAACATAATTAGTCGTAAACTGTACTCATAGCAAGCCAAGAAGCCATTTAATTGCTGCAATTACCACCTAATGGTAGATTATAAACAATCTATTAGCGTTTATAATTGAGGACATTTAATTGCAAATCTATTAACAAGCGGTGAATGAAACAATTTTGTTGACATTAATGACCGGTGAGAACATGTAATCGGGGCGAATCGACCCGGAACCCCTGGTGTTATATTTGAAGTGAAGCTTGCGTCAATGAAAAATATTACACCAGGAGACCAGGTTAGTTACAAGGGTGCATGTTAAATCCGGGTTACAAAGGTGCATTTTAAAATACAGGTTACAAGGGTGCATGTATTGTAGAATCCAGGTCACATGGGTGCATTTAGAATGATACATGTAGGAGTTACATGTATGCTCAATCCAGGTCAAAAGATTGAGATGAATGTCACAGATTATGATAATTGTGAGCGCCTCAAAAGGAAGTAAATTAAAGCATCATCCCACTATTATTCATATTGAATTGTGTATATTGTAAATCTGCTAACTAAAACGCAAATCCAATAATATTATGTATCTTTTACTGTTCTAGATTCCTCTGTGCATCCACGCATGTTAAGTGTAGACTTTCCAACCTCACCCCCCCCCCCCCCCAATTTCCCTTCCCGTCGTTATACTATATAACATTAGCACTCTCCCAGGCTCCAGCCAAACGTGAGAAAATTTCGGAAAATGTCTTTACATAAATGAAATCTTACTGTTTATGCCAGATAAAATGTACGAAGAGTATTGCGAAAACAAACAAAATAGCACTTTTCAACATAATTTCCAAATTCACAAAATCTCTCGATGCATTAATGCAGTTATTCTGGATCCGCCTGGGAGATCGTAGTGAATGGGAAGGGAAATTACATGCTACGTGTCTGAAAACAGGGAGGAGAAAAAGGGGTCGCCCCGATATTCCGACACCCCAATAGTCCGACACCCCGTTGGTCCGACACCCCATTGTCAAAAATCGTAATAGTTCGACACTTTCCATTTTAAAAATAAAATGTGTATGAATTTTTTCCTCATATTTTCCTATATTAAACTATGTCCTGCGGTGGTGGTGATTTTTTAATTTCTTGTTGGAATACAAATATAAACGTTGTAAAGGATCTTAAATAAATATTGCTGACAAGTGTTGTTTCTATTCGTTCGCCAGTTTCAGAAAAGAAGCCTTTAAAAATTGCCATAGGTGTCTATGTTTAATATAGCCTTGGGAGCATTGGACCCCGCTCCTATAAAATTCTAAAAATGACGGCAGATGATTCTAGGACTAAATAAAGCCCTGCGTGGACAGCCATCTTAGATTTTGTGTTAAAAAAATCAAACTTTGTAGAAGACTATCAAATAAATATTTAAATACACTGATATTTTCGAGATCATATAGTCACGTAGTCCGGGAGGGAATAAGATCGGTATAGATAGATTTGTAGAGCCTTGAAGTTTAAGAAGAAAGTAATTAACATTCTTCCCATAGAATCCTTCATTAAACATAGACCAATGAGCATTGTGACCAAGTTTGGTTTCAGTTAGCCAAGTGGTATATATACGACTATGTAAAAAATTATAAGACAGCGACAATGGTAACGTCAACGGACGCAAACTAATGGCAGTAGCTAATCTGACCTACACATCGTCAAAAATCGTTTAAATTCATTTACCTATTCATTGTTACAATTGCTTTAATGACACACATTAATCCGTGCTGCTAAAGAGCATGGGACAAATTGTGTTCGTTTTATCCTATGGAAACGCAATTTACATCATATTCTAATATATGACGTCCTTATAACGTCAAACGATATATTCTTAGTTATATACGTTCACATCCATAGATATGGAAATTTTAACACCTGAAGTACGTCCTCAGGCGAATCTGAAGGGAGTACAAGGATGCTGAAGGTGTTAAAATCCCCATATCTACGGATATGAACGAATTTATCCCTGGTTTTAGCTTGAAATGATGGATTTTTATGAACATTGTCAGCGCAATGGCGGACGTTAACGTAACGTTTTCTTCATTATCGAAAAAACTGCATGTGATAGAAATTTGGTAAAAATAACGTTTTTTTACAAGGTGTATGGTACCTTTGATAGAACCCTACAGTTTTCGAAATAAAACCAGTTTTCGTGTTGGATTCAAACAAGTTTTGGCGCTGAATGTCTTACATATTTGTATACTTATAATACTTGCATATTTCATACTTATATAGTCGTCATAATAGTGTGACGTCGTTGTTTGTCAAAGATGCATATCTTTTGTTTCTTTTTCTGCTGAAAATAAAACACATTTGGACCTTTTGTCCCACTCTCCGACACAGAGAACATAACTAGATATAACCTTAGCCACACGTCATCCCCCATTTACTGCGGGACTACATTGACTCGTCTGTCCATAGCGTTTGTTGAAGAAGAATGATGTTTGTGAAAAAACACACGAGATCTTATTTATTTTTATATAGTCTATTGATACACTTTTCATAAAGTACTGTGTTTGTACGCGAAGCTTATCCTCTATGAGGGATATCTCTCACAATGTCAACCAATACTTTATGGCAGATGTGATTGTTGTAGACGTAGGATACCTAGAATCCTTTGCGTGGAGATTTTATCTAAAATTAAGTATTATTTTGTCAAAATCTGAAAATTAAGGGATTGATACAACATGTGTTGTACAAAACCTTCTATAATCTATAATCTATAATATGTGATACAAGGTGTGCTTTTGTCGGACCTACTTTTGACGTCATAATGAATGTTATATAACCAATGATTCGCGATAGTGACTTCCAGTCTATGAATGAAATGTGACGTCATAATGCGTGTGACGTTAGGGACTATATTTTATGTCAGAATTCTTTTTTGAATATAAAAAAATTTTAATTTTAAACTTTTAAATTTTTTATACTTCTTAATTTTAGAAACTTATTACATACATTAAAGTGCATGTACAACTACCTGTATCACGTATAATTTTGTTAATGCCTTGGTGACTTTGAAATTGCCTCGGTAGAAATCTCAATCATAGTTTGAAGTTTTGATGGAATATTTTGACGGAAGTAAAAGGACGGGTACTTGAAATCGTCAAAAGTACCGATTGTGTATCGCCATCTCTTTAATCTTTCCCAATTATCCTTTGCCGTTGCCCCTATCAGAGTCTAAAAAAGCGTTGCACGGCAGAGGATTCTGGATTCTCGGATTATAAAATTACAAATATCAGTAGAGTCGCCGATAGACGTTTCATACTGTAACTAAAACGGACAATAACCAAAATAAACTATTGCCAAATGACCATAACAAAAACGGAATACAGAAATTATAAACTAGTTAATTACTAGGCTAATAGTTGAATAATTATGATATTAGATGAAATTTTTATTTTAAAAATAATTTTGGCCAGGTTTCACGAATTGCAAACCCGGGTTGGGTTTAGTATATGGTGAAGTCAGGTGGTCACGCGGGCAAAATCTTTTGTAATATATTTTGTAATCATCTTCTACAGTTTTCAAACTAGATCTCTGAAACTTCACAGAAAGATTGCACATGTATTGAAGTTCTGCAACTGCTATTATAGAAATGTTCAAGGATTGTTTTCCAAATTTTCCAGACTTGGGAACTTGGTCATTTTTTCAGAACATTTGCAGAAGACGTAATCAACGCCTCCTTCACAGAACCAAAACCTTCTTCGTACAATTTGTAAACCATTACCCATTTATTAATGCACATGCTTTGCAACCCGGCCATTTCAGACCTGCGATTTTTTATATGTTTAGTGCATTATTTTTTAAAACTAACACAATGCAGTCTGTTTTTTTATTCGAAATATGAATTAAATTTACAGTTATGATTTATTTAATTATTATTAAAAAGAAACTACTAATTAATATTAAATGACGATTGTGATTGTCAAAACTCCAGTCAAGATATCTTGTTTTTTCGAGCTTGAATATATCTGTTCTATTCAGAAATTTCTTTCATTGCCATTATTTGGTAGATAAGAAAATGCAAAAAATTATTTGTTCCAGTCTTACAAAAATTTAATTTTTAATAAAATTTGTTACATTTAAAAGTAAGAAAGCAAAGTTTTGGAATAAGTGCACAGAAACTAGAAAATTTAATTCACTAGAAATAACCTATTATACTTATACTGTAAAGAGGTGTTGCATTGAAGAGAATGGTTAGTATTTAACAATTGACTAAGTTCATTTATTTGGAATTTTACATTCCTCTTTCCCTAGAAAGTTAAATTTTTGGTTCAAAAAGGTAATTGGAAACTTGCAAAAATTTATTTGCCCTGAAAAACCTGGAATGCAAGATTTTGTTTCATTTACCCCAGCTTCTAGTCCCAGACCCCTGACTGTAAGAGCACCGTGCATATGCGTGGTGCGTTGGACAGGAGCTGTCCGAATGTAGACAAGTAAAAATATTGGAATTGACTTGCCCGTCGGGCAAGTTAGCTGACTTTTCTTATTTCTAATTTAACCAATTACCATTTCTAATATAAACGCATCTTACGTACTACCGTAAATCAGGTTATTTTAGTTGTAGTTTTATTTTGGTTTATTTGCGCTTTCGGTGAAAGATCCAAGCTTTCGGTGAAAGATCCAAGCTTTCGGTGAAAGAGCCAAAATTAAACACACCAAAATAAAGCATGCACCAACGTTTTACACTCCAAAATAGCGGACCGGAAACACAATATGGCTTAAAATACCGGTAATAAAAAGTGTGTGTAAAGGAAAATTACAGGTATACATTTTTGTGCATATTTCCTTATAAAATTGTGCAACTAACGGTGAGCCACACCAGGGTATATTGGTTTTGTAAAGACATGTAACTGACTAATCAAATTCCAGGAATAATACTGATACGGGGATAATACCCGATATATGCCCACTTCGCGCACGCACAAAGAAACGTCACAATATTAACAACTGAATTTTGACGTTCTGATTAAAATAATGGCCAATAAATAAGACTATCGAGGGCACGTTATGGTAAAATATTTTGTCCACCGTGCATTGCAAATTTGAAAGGATTTCTTGACAAAAAATGTTTCATTGGAAACTGGCGACTAGAAAATCATTGCCTATAGGGTCCGCTTGAATAGGAAAACACAGGATTTTGTCATATTAGAATTGTCATAATTCATTCTGGGTATAATGTTGTACTCACACATGGGCTGGGATTTTATATTCATATTTTCTACTTCGATATCTCTCCGTCGGTAAAAATAATAATCGAATATAAAGACCCAGCCCATGTGTAAATTAATACAACATCATACCCCTCATGAATTTTATACAGAAACATTTGTGTCAAAGAAATTCGAATGCGGCATTTTGTTCCTGTAAAAATTAAAAGCGGAATTTCACTTTTTGTTTCTTGAATATGACCAACAATAATTTAAAAAACATAATGGAGTGAACGTTAAAATTAGGTAGTTACATAATATTTTTTTATAAGTTTGATCAAATCTTACTGCTCAAGCTATTCCTACTAATCATTTAACTTTCGAATAAACAAAAACTATACCATATCATTCTGCTATGTTTCGGGTTATATGCAGCAAAAGAGTTTTCGATTTAATGAACAATGTGTTGTTGTCTTTGATACGCGTAAAAGCAACAGTTTTATTGCCATATAGTCTATTTGAAATGAAAAATAAAATATATTTGCCCTTATAGGAATAAACAGTTTATATAGACTTTACAAGTGTGGACACAGAAAAATGTCTCGCCTGCATTCCGCATCAGTAGCGAAAATAAATTTTGTCATAAGCATTACGTAAATAGCATTAAATATCAGCAGCGGCCTGTATACGAAATATTGTCACCATACCATGCATAGTTACAGGGGAACAGCCGTAACCCAAAAACTTTAACGTAGTCGCTGGACCGTGAAATTGAGGTCAAGGTCAGGTGGAAACTAATAGACAGTCATGTACTATTCATCAGCAATCTATATACCAAATATTGTCATCCTACCATGCATAGTTACAGAGAAACTGGCGTAACCCAAAAACTTTAATGTAGTCGCTGGACCGTGAAATTGAGGTCAAGGTCAAGTGACACCTACCAGACAGTCATGTACTAGTCATTAGCAACCTATATACCAAATATTGTCATCCTACCATGCGTGGTAACAGAGTAACTGCCGTAACCCAAAAACTTTAACGTAGTCACTGGACCGTGAAATTGAGGTCAAGGTCAGGTGACACCTACCAGACAGTCATGTACTAGTCATCAGCAACCTATATACCAAATATTGTCATCCTACCATGCGTGGTTACAGAGGAACTGTCGTAACCCAAAAACTTTAACGTAGTCGCTGGACCGTGAAATTGAGGTCAAGGTCAGGTGACACCTACCAGACAGTCATGTACTAGTCATCAGCAACCTATACACCAAATATTGTCATCCTACCATGCATAGTTACAGAGGAACTGTCGTAACCCAAAAACTTTAACGTAGTCGCTGGACCATGAAATTGAGGTCAAGGTCAGGTGACACCTACCAGACAGTCATGTACTAGTCATCAGCAACCTATACACCAAATATTGTCATCCTACCATGCGTAGTTACAGAGGAACTGTCGTAACCCAAAAACTTTAACGTAGTCGCTGGACCGTGAAATTGAGGTCAAGGTCAGGTGACACCTACCAGACAGTCATGTACTAGTCATCAGCAAACTATACACCAAATATTGTCATCCTACCATGCGTAGTTACAGAGGAACTGTCGTAACCCAAAAAATTTAACGTAGTCGCTGGACCGTGAAATTGAGGTCAAGGTCAGGTGACAGGTGACTGACTGGCAAGTACTCATCATAAGCTGCCTCTGGACCAAATTTGATGGACCTAGGGCTTGGGCTTACAAATATATGAAGCAAGATGTCAAGTGTTTAGGCCGCCGCCGCCGCCGCCGCCGGATTCCCATACATATGTCTCGCCTCCAGCGACTTTCGTCGCAGGCGAGACAATAATTGTAATATACAATCTTCTTTTGTTAGCGCATATTTTTTCCATAATGAACAAATAACGTATGTACGTATAACGCACGATGCGAAGCTTACCTATGTAATTCAAACTTATGCAACAGTCGGTTTTTTGTTATAGAATCTATGTGAGAGCCAGTGTACAAACTGTAATAATTAAAACTAACATTCTTGAAACCATATAGTTTAGTTCTATTGAAAAATAGAAATATTTACAATCTACTGAGTCATAAGGTTTGCTTTAATGCATGAAAATATTAATGTGTTTGGAATATACAGTTAGCACATGCCTTTCCATACACACCACAATGTGATTTGTTTCTTCTGCGCCACATAGTGGCAGTAAACTGCGACGAGAAGGTCTTGATCCACGAGGGTTTTAATATCGGAAAAACAAAGAGAGTAATGATGCCATATACTGCCGCTGCTGGCGATCAGATTGTCGTGCCATTACTCAGACTAGTGTGTTCAATTTCGAGGACAAAAATCCAAACATTGTTATTTATAGTGCAAGCACTATTTTTTGTTTAAGGCATAAATCTTTCAATGAACTATAAGCTACTTAATAATAAATTAATATTTTTATATACTCTGATGCTTTTTAGTGCAATTATAGTACATTAAAATGGTTAATCATCTACTATGTCAACATTGAGGTTGCGATTTGTGCAAGGTGTGCTCGACTCCAGCTTAATTGACAATCATACCATCTTTCCTGTCGATGTTTGGGGTTTTTAACCCTCCCGCCCCCCATCCCCCCAAAAAATATGTATTTCGCAATCCCTGTACATAATAAAGCTTATATGAATACCTTTTTTCTGTATTCGGCTTGTATCCTAATAAACTATCTTGGTACCCTTGTCTTCGCTTAAAACAATAAGTACTCTATTCTAGTTTCCACATGTTTGTGTTTAAGGTGCCGTTTTACTATTTATTCCTTATTTTTTGCTTATCAAAATATTGATATAAATTTTTTGTGATATCAGGAAATAATAACTGATACAAAAATGATATAAAATTGGAAATAATTAGTAAAACAGCGCCTAGTATTTCTGACGAGGTTTTGCAATAAAATTTTCAACTAAGAAATCAGCTAGAAATGCCCAACATTGAATCTGTGTACTCACCGAACTTCGCTCATGGCCTACTCTTTTTCGAAATAAACAAAAGGGGTCTTTATCGTGCAAGGAGCGTGGCACTCTCCAAACACGTTACCCGCTACGGTCCGCGGTCAGGCTTTCCGTATTATGACCTGACAACCCCAGATTTAAACCCTTTAAACATGTTAAAAAAGGAAAGGAAACAAAAAGAGAACAAGGAGGGTAACAACCAGCGCCAAAGGCAAAAATGTAATCCCCGCTCGTCCTCGCCATAAATTAATGCATTAACGGTACTAATTCGTTTATTATGATATCTCTGTTGTATATACTGTACCAAATAAAGGTTACTGAACACTATAAAACCTTGTTCGTGGCCCTCCTTTTCCGATATGCCCTTTTTACGCCCCCCCCCCCCCATTTCGAAAATCCTGTATCCGCCCCAGCCTGGTACAACCACTGGGATACATTAATTTAATGAAGATGGTAAATTAAGAACTTAAGAAGCAAATTTTGGATATGAAAAATATCTTGATCTAGTAACTGAACTAAAACTCAAAAGGTGTATTACCGTTACTAAATTTAAAATTAGCTGTCATAAATTAAAAATAGAATTGGGTGGATATACTAAACCCAAAACACCTACCGAAGAACGGATTTGTGATCACTGTAGATGAAGAGGTTTATGATGAATCACATTTTTTAACAACTGTACAAAATTCTCAGGTACTAGAAAAACCCTATTGATATCATAAAAGAATCAAATATTATAGAAATTTTTACCAGTTATCTCCAATTCCACAAATTACTTTGGACATTTAACTGTGAAAATATAACCATTCTAAACTCCCTTTGTAAGTTCCTTTTGGAGTCTGAGTTTACATAGAACTTAAGATAACTAATCCCATTTGTTTGACTGATCAAAATCCTATTAGTACTTATATACTTGATATATAAATTGTCTAGCTTAAAAAATAATGAGTTTTAAGGCAATAATTCTTGACGGGATATACAGAAGCCTTTAAGGGCCATGAAATTTACTTGTTATATAATTTGTTATAACAGATTATTAACTTGATATAGATAAATATAGAACACCTTAATTTAAGTGGGCCTCGGTGGCCGAGTGGTTGAGGTACATGTAGTTCGTCTACTATTGATCACGTGGTCTGTCAACACTGAGGTTGTGGGTTCGAGTCTCACTGCGGGCAGGGTGTACTCGACTCCAATCTTAATTGACATGATTTTCCAGTTTTCCTACCGCAGGTCCGGGGTTTTATCCGGGTACTCCGGCTTCCTCCCCCAATAAAACTGGACGCCATGATATAGCAGAAAAATTGCTGAAAGTGGCGATAAACACAAAACAAACAACCAACCTTTCTTTAAGTCAAATGTTTGAATAAGACAAGGAGATAACCTTAGCCCAAATGTGTTTAATATTAATCTAAATGACCTGCCAACATATTTTGATAGTTCAGGTGACCCTGTCCTTTTAAATGATTTGACACTTAACATTCTAATGTATGCTGATGATGTTGTTCTCCTATCAACATCAGAGTGTGGATTACAAAAAATTGTGTAAACAATCTATCAGCTTTTGCTAACCAATGGGGAATGTCTATAAACAGAAATAAGACCAAAGTGCTAGTCTTTAACAAAACTGGAAGATTAAAAGATATTAAAAGTAAATATAAAGATCAATACCTTGCATTAATTTTAGTACATCAGGTAGCTTTAAAAACGCTAAAATAGAAATATATAAGAAAGGGACTAAAGCCTACTTTAAGCTGAAGAAAACTTTCCCTGATGATAAACCCATGCTTAAAACAATGATACATATTTTTAATCATACAATCAAACCAATTTTATTGTATGGGTCAGAAATATGGGGGTCATTCAAATATAAATCCAATAATGATTTTGATCAATACTTATCAAAAGAAATACACTCCCTAATAATAGAAAAAATACATACACAATTTTGCAAATTAACACTAGGGGTGAAAAACAAAACCTCGAATATTGGCTGTCGAGGAGAACTAGGTTCTCTTCCACTGATCTTTAATGTTATTTTAAATATGGTTAAATACTGGTGCCATTTAAATAAAGGCAAAAATATAGTTAATACTCTATTACATGAAGCATATAAGTTATCTCTGAGTATGTATAACAGCAATCAAGAATCATTTATTGGATGTATTAAAGAAATATTGAAAGGTCTGAATCTAGATTATTGTTTCATTAATCAAAACCAGCTAACAGAAACTTTCATCATAAACAAAGTAAAATATGCCCTTAAAGAGAAGATGCATACTCTGTGGTTAGACAAAATTAATAGTAATTTTGGAAGAGGTAATTAAGTACATCAGGAAATAAACAAAGAACATATAAAAAATCAAAAATATTTTTTCATTTGAAGATTATCTAAATATCAAGTCTTAATCAAACCGACAAATTATTTCCAAATTTAGAGCAAGTTCACACGACCTTGAAATAGAAAAAGGCCGATATATAGGAATAAGTGGAGAAAATAGAAAATGTAAGGTATGCCAAAATGGAGTAGAAGATGAAATCCACTTCCTCCTTAATTGTGCACCTCTGGCCTGTAAACGTATACGTTATATAGATACATTTAAACTTAAATATGAAAACCTTTCCGACCTTAATGATGAAAACTTGTTTATATAGATCCTCTCCTCTGATGATGAGGAAGTCTACCACACTCTTTCAAATATGCTTATAGATTTATTTGAAGAAAGATCAACGATTTTAAAGTTAAGTTAACTATAAGAGAGCTTCGCCTCCTTTATATAACAACAGTAAAGGGTATATTTTCAATAGTATGACAGTGGAATAATTTGCTTTGTTTACATATTGTTAACTTAGTCACTATCATTCTATTTTGGTTTATAACTTTACTTTATTCTATCTATTGTTCATTGTTTATGTAATCAATAATCACTTTTTAATAATGCCTTATTTTGATATGTTTTCTTTATGATGATTATAAATTTCGATTGATTAGCTCAATATTGGGCACCATGATTGGTTTAATAAAATTGTCTTGTCTTGTCTATAACAGATTATTAATTTGATTAATAATTTGTTTTAACAGATTATCTTACTATTTAAATAAAAAAACATTGACTAGGTTTTATTTCGTAGTAATACAGACAGTGGTATCCCTCCCACTCAAACAATTAATGCTCTGAAGTGTAAAATAAACGACCCTATTATAAAGTTGCTTAAATAAACTTTAATGCAGATCCTTCTCTTATGTTCAATTAATGAGGTATTTCAAGTAATAAAGCATCAAATTGTTGTCTATTATGTCATCACATTTGTCATCAAAAACACCTTATGTTTATTTCTAACGAATTACTTACACTATGTTCAATCAAGTGTGTATGTAGAAAAGCTAGTTGGATTAATAAAAAATCATGACCCTGGTAAATGATTGAATTCAGGATAAAAGAATTATTTTGTTTGTTTATCCATCTGTCCTGATTTCTATTGGAAGATTTGCGTCTGTACAATCCTAGTGAGGCAGTTATCTGTTTCAGATGTCGTGTTGAAATAATAATCTTGTGCTTTATAGTTGCCAAAATAAACTTTATTTCATCGAACGTTAGACGTTGGAATATAGAAGTAATTTGATACATTTCAATCATGTTCCGAGACTGTCTAAGTGGTGGTATAAGCCTGTTTTGTCGATGGCGACTATTGAGTGGTTTATTTTGTACAGCATTACGAGTCTCATGTCTGATCGTTTGTCAGCTACAGGCTTCTCCAGTTGAAATGGTTTAGCATACTGGAGACGCTTGATGTATTATGATAGCGATGTGTCACGAACCTAGCCGCCCTTCATCATACCATTTCTATTTTATCTATGTCTTCTTTGGTGTAGGGATCCCATACCGAGCAGGCATATTCTAGTGATGGTCTTACTATGTATTTATATGCCTGCTCTTTTACCTTAGTTGAGCTGATGTTAATGTTTCTTCCTGGAAAGTTGAGTGTGTTTTTTTGCTTTGTTGCAGATGTTGTTAATGTGACTGGTGCATTTGAGATCGGATTGGATGGTAATGCCGAGATATTTAGCTTTATCAATATGTTAAAGCGTATGGCAATGTATTGTGTAATCGTTTCTAATGGGGTTATTTTTGTTGCGTGTGATGGACATTTGTCGGGGTGAAAGGCCATGCGCCATTTTTGTTCCTATTCACCAAGTTTATCAAGGTCTTTTTGTAATGTTGCACAGTATGTTTCGGATTTTACGGTTAGGTATGCTATTGTGTCGTCAGCAAAGAGACGTTTGGGTGAGTTTAAGCCTATTTGTATGTCATTAATATAAAATAGGAATAAGCTTGGACCGAGGACAGAACCCTGAGGGACTCCTGATTGTACATCGACGTGGTCCTGCTTGAGCACGGTTTGATAAAAAATTATGTTGTCCATTTGTTTGTAAGGCTTGGTATACCATAATGAGATAGTTTCAGTTTGAGCAAGTTGTGGTTAACTTTGTCAAATATTTTACCGAATCCATAAGTACATCTGTTTGCTGAAAATTTTCTAGGTTTTTGAAATGTCATAGAAAAATGGTAAAAGTCGAATTTCACATGATCTGTGTCGCCGAAAACCGTGTTGTAATGGATATAATGTGTTATTTTCACCAGCATGGTTCATAAATAGCACGTACAATGACGAGTTCCAGAATTTTACAACAAATGCAGGTTAGAGAGATTGTCCTATAATTTTCGGGGTTGAATTGTGAACGTTTTTTAAAGATGGGAGTGACATGTGCTGTTTTCCAGTCTGTTAGTACTTCCCCTGTGTTTAATGATTTTGGAGGACAAAGGGGAAGAAAGTTGTTTGTCAACACGAGGTTTTAACTGGTCAGGCCCACACGCTTTGGCTTGGTTTAAGTTTGTAATAATATTGTGATGCCTGGGATAGTGATGTCAATATCTCCCATTACCGGATAGGATTTTTCATCGCGCTTATATGGCTGTTTTTTGAATTCTTGTTCTGAGATGTTGCTAGGTGTAGAGAAGACTGAACAAAAACAATAATTTCTGATATAACAATTGTGTCTTGCTCCTTGTTTTTAAATGTTCATACCCCTTGTGTAAAGTAACGTTTAGCCGTATTTATATTTATCAATATTTGATGATTATAAACACGTTTATGTATGATGTTTTTCATGACCTGACCAACGCAGCTAATAAGGGATATCGGTCGAGTAGACGCATTTTCAAATTCTGTTCAAACATTTTTGTAGCAATTTTTTTCAGATAATTTACCTTGTTTATCTGCTGTTTAAACATAGCAATGTCCCAATCATTTTTAAACTTTAAAACTGTTTTTCTAAAACGTTCCTGTATCCGCATTTCTCTTCTTAGTTCGTTTGTATACCAGTGTTTATGGCGTTTACACACCGTAACAAATTTGGTTCCTATGCAATCTCTCGCATTTTTAAAAAAGTGTTCAGACAATATTTTACAGATATCATCAACGTCCGTATCTGCAGGACATAAATATAACCAGTTCGACTGATTAAGCTCACTTTCATGCATAGATCCAGACTTCGCGCTTAAAAGTGCCGGCATTTTTCTCAGGACAATCTATGAACGAGATACAGGCGCGACGATCAATTATGTGAGATTTCAAAAGCATCATAATAAGTGTACGTCAAAGAGTTGCTAATTATTATTGGGTTAAGAAAGGTACTACTTTTATCAGTTACTCGGTCGGTTTTGTAATTATATTTCGCAGGTTCAAAATATTCATGGTATCTAAAAGACTATAATTTTTGTTTATGTTCAGTAAATCGGTATTCAGATTACCAGAGATTGTCACTTAATTGATTGCTTAATCATAAAGCATGAATTTATCGGGTACATCGAAAGTGTTAAAACCCCCTGAAAAGTGTAAAAACCCCGTGGAATAGTGTAAAAACCCCTATATATATGGTGAAAACCCCTCAGAAATGATAGATATTACTATATATTATGATAATAATGCAATATTTGTGAAAAAATAATTATGCTTTATCGCACAGAATCGATTTTTGTAACCGCATGATACGTCCAATATGACGTCTAATAGCTAGGGGAGAGCACTCTAATTCTTTGTAATAAAAGTACTACAAGTACTGTAAGTTGGAATTATATTGAAAATGTTAATACTGACAAATGATTTAATGTGTGAAATTAAAATAATGTCTATAATTTTATAATGAATTTAAAAAAAAATATATGTATTTAATTTAAAGCTTTGCACTCTTTGTATTACATGTACATGTAATTATATGTCTGTTGTTATTAAAAGATTTTAAATATGTCATCCATTTTAGTAGCCCATATTAGACAAAATTAGTTACAATTACAATGAATTGATTAATTGACATTTCAGTCAATCAACACATTTGTAATTATAATTATATATAATTAAGAGCCCCACGCCAAGTCAAGGCTATGAACATCTGGGGCTGGGTAAGGGGATTTTATATATTTATTCATTTAAGTCGTTTTGTTTTATAACTATAGGAGTAATAATTTTTTTCTAGAAAAGTACAAATTATTATTATTATTATTAGCTTGGTATTGTCTATAATATTGCAAAAAAAATTTGAACTAGACCAAGGTTTTTTGTTTTTGAAGTTAAATTACTAAGATATCCTGCCCAAGGCTTCGGACATCTGTCGTAGTCCGCGTAACAATAAGTAAAATTTTTATTTTTTTCAAATTTAAAACTACTATATGACATCCTGCACAAGGCTTGGGACATCTGTCGTAGTCAGCGTAGAAATTAGTTAAATTTTATTTTTCAAATTTACAACTACTAAGATACCTGCACACATCTCTCTTTAATGTATCGCTGTCCGCAAACTAAGTGTCTCGCCCTTGAAAAAATAGAGAAATGAATACATTGAACAAAACATTGAAATATCACTCAGAATCTAAATCGCAATTCCGTTTAGTCGTCGACAGTTCGTTGATTTTCCTCTTCAGTTGACCTTTATTCCTTCCAAGGTTTAATGACAGTCATTCGTCCGTCTGTCGAAGTAAGGGTCTTTTGGTCTGGCGGCAATCTTTAAAAAAAACGTTCTCTTTTCAACGGTCTTGGTCATCCACAGCGATTTCAACACATGCAACTGTATAAGGCCGTCCGCTAGTCGGTACTGTCCAATTGAAATCAATAATCTTAGCAAATCCTTATATATTGGGTGTCCACAATATCTCTTGTAACCTGTACTAAATTCAATAATGGTTGTGATTTCCAGTCGATGGCTCGCTCGGGGGATTCACTATTATTATTTGTCCAACTTTTGTCAAAGTAACCAATATGATCAACGGTTTTCCGATGTTAAATCAAAGTTGGTTTTAATTTGTTAATAAAATACCTGTGAAATTTCGAAGATAATGTCTGTGTCCTTTGTTGACGTATCGGGTCATCGGCATGGATAAATCCGTCTCTACCAGAGATGTCGATCAGTATCGAGCTGATGTAATGGCGTTGACTATAGCCATTTTCCTTGTCTGATCCAAACACTAAGTTTTGTGTATTAGTATCCAGGGACGGATTCAGAAAATCGAGTTAGAGGGACGAAATTTTGGCGGTTCTTGTATGGTGTCCATAACGATTTATATCTGCTTGTAACTTGATGCAGTAACGCGCAAGTCACACAAGTTGAAGGTTTTGTCAATTTTAAAATACTGTGTCCTGAACAACTTAAAGTCTTGATGTCTGTTAACTGCATTGGTCGTCTTTGTAACGAATTAAACAAGGCGCTTTTTCATTGTCGCGTATTATCGATTTCATTATGGAATCTTTGTCTGCAATCATTCTGTCTATTTCCTGTAAAGTCGGCAATATTTCCTGATCTAAATATATGTCCCAATTCGTTTTTATGCTTCTATTTTTACATTATACTTTTTGTCATATACCTGTTTTCTGCTGGCAGTTCCGCTCAATTCGTCATTTTTCACTGTTAGCCTATTGTATACATTTGGTTTAAACAGTGGTTAAGGTAGTTCGTCTACTATTGATCACGTGGTCTGTCAACACTGAGATTGCGGGTTCGATTCTCACTGCAGGCAGGGTGTACTCGACTCCAATCTTAATTTACAAGGATTGCCAGTTTTCCTACCGCAGGTCGGGGGTTTTCTCCGGGTACTCCGACTTCCTCCCCCAATAAAAACTGGACGCCATGATATAGCTGAAAAATTGCTGAAAGTGGCGATAAAAAACCATCAAACAAACAAACATATTTTATTTCTATTCATATATCTATATATTTACAAGAAAATACAGACAATGATTCGGAAACAAGATACAAAGCTTATATAAATCTGTCTTAAATCTGTCATTTAGTATGAATGAATGAATGAATGAATGAATGAATGAATGAATGAATGAATGAATAAATAAATAAATAAATAAATAAATAAATAAATAAATAAATAAATAAATAAATAAATAAATAAATAAATAAATAAATAAATTTGAAAAACTATCAATTAAAATGTCATTAGAGATAGATGGACATAGATATGTTTCTGTTACAACTAAGACGTAATACTCATCAAAAATGTTGTTAATAAAGTCAAGCTTCTGACGTATGCTGCGTATATTTAGATTACATATGGATATATGGTTTTCGTAATCAGAGTGCAAGTAGAAAAATAAAGTTAAGTACAAACATCGGAAAAACAATATCTATTTTCGGAGCCGTTGACTGTAAGACGGTTAGCGCGAAGACAAGTAAGGTACATTGTAAGTTTGTCATTAAAAAATCAAAATAAGTAGATGTTATTTTTTTTCATTAAGACATCCTCTTTGTTTAATTCTTAAAGTGTTAAACTGACCGATGGACGCCCGGTATGTATGTAGATCGCTATACATATTCATTATATAAATTAACAGCAAATCTTTGAATATTCGGAAGCCAGAGTTCAGTGAAATATAGATTGATTAAGTCAATGGAAACATCTTCACCACTTTGAATAAAAAAAGACATTGACAAGGATTGTCTTAATCTTTAAACTGGGAAACATTTGGGAATATTAGTTAGTTATTTATTTGTTTATTTGGTTCATTGACTTTTTGGCGGACAGCCAAAGATCAAAACAAGAACTTTCGACAATCAATTCTAGTGTCAAATTAAAAACCAGCATTATTTTTAACATACATTTAAAAAGTACATTAATTCTTAGAAGTAATTAGCAGTTTCTTGTATTTTGTATGAATTGATAGTATTGTCAAACTGCAGCATCAGAGGCTCAGAGCATGTAACCATATCAAAATAGAATAAAGCGTTTGTTAACAATATAAGTGGCATCTATATAATAATTTGAGGCAAACATATAATGATCGAATATTATAATATTAGCTTTACAAATTCTGGAAGGAAAAATTAATAAATTTATATCATTTGATTCGTAGTTGCCTGCATTCAACGATAAACTATAATGTTGAAACAAATAAGGAATGCATGAAAAGAGTAAAAGCAATTAATTCGTGCATACATATTCCAATTTGGTCGTATCTTATTCAAAACATTTCTGTAACTTTAACATGAAATAACTGTTACATACTAGTGTAGTAGAGTTACTTTAGGCCTTTAAATAAGGTAAACTCACTTCCATGGGTTCTACATTTTATTTCGAATTTTAGATTCCATGAATTACAGGTAAACAATCAAAAAGCCCTGTAATAACAATAATATACAAATAAAACTAAATATAATGATATTAAGTATCATGAACTAGCAAATGATTTACATTTTCTAGCAGTTTAAAAAAAATATTACTTTTGTCTCATTATAGATACAACATCTTAAATGTTATTTTAAAATGTGCAAGTTCTACTAAGTTCATATGCTCGTAATTATATACGAGCAAGAACCAAAATAGGTTTAAATCTGTAAACGACAAAACCCGAAATATAAATACACGAAAACGAGCAATCAAGTGTTAAAAAATCGAACAAGACATTAAAGTTTGCATGCTAACTAGCAAACTATCACAAGTGGTTAAATACTGCATAAAACACATAGAAACATACCTCACGTGTAGGTGTGAAGGCTCTTACAAGAACTTCAGTAACATTGTGTCAATGATATATACAATATTCTCTTTGACCTGAAGTATAAATATTTGCGATCTTAAATATTGTATTAACTATATACAAATCTGCTAAGTCTAAAAAAACTGTATTATCTCCCTTTCTTGAATCGAAAATTAGATTATTTTCATTATGTACACAAGTTAAGTATTATCTGTCATTAAAACAACTAGCTGAAATTACTGATATTATAGGTTATGTAGTGAACTATTAATTTAATAGTTTTAAAGTTAAATTATCAATTTTATGCAATTCTTAGTTATAAATTGCAAGTTCTGCTTAGTAATCATACTATAATTTAAAAGCAAGTTTATAAAAAATTGGATTTTAATGTTTAATACTATATTAAACTTTCAATGCTCACTCACTCCACCAAAAATCACTCACTCAAACAAAACGCATACATTTTCACAAATATCTTCTACACTAAAATGTTACAGGATTTTACTATTATGATACTAGGAATATTAGTAAAGACTGACCTTAAATTATAGAATAGACTGTCCAACAAGATCCAAAATCCAAAGATATACAAAAATATAATGGCAACCAAAAAATGACAACTAGCCAAAAGTATGAACAAAGAAAGAATGAGACTAAAACAATAGATTCCCGCCAAGAATAAGTTGACCAATAAAATAAGAAAATACAGTCACACCTGAACGAACACAAAGTATAAAGTACTGCAATTGAAATAATATGCAAATTAGTCAGATCTGTTAAGATAAATCATAAAATATATAATATTTTATGAAACTAATAAAAATATGCAACTGTAGCCCTGTCACACACTCCCCCCAGCCATAGAATGACGTCCCGTCATTCTGCTTAGCAATGGTGATGGACTAAATCTAAAATGGCTAAAGCTGTCTCTTTCTGTAAAGAAGAAAATAAAGGGGTATTAGTAAGAGAAATGAGATATTCAGTTCTCTTTTGCCATTCCGGTGTTGGTTCTGTTTGGACAGTTGACGTCAAAGGTCTAACAGAAGAATTCACAGCTGCCATGTCGTACTGACCGGAGGAGATCCAAGCTGGTGGTTTTCTATCTCTTCCTGATCGGCGGACAGGAATAGGTGGTGAAACAACTTGAGGCGACTCATCAAGTGTGTTCTCTTGATGTTCAGCTGTCTCAACAACCTCAACAGTAGCGGAAGCGCTTCCCTCAGCAGTCGCATGTTCCTCTCCAAGATTGTCCTTGGTCTGAGCGTCCTCAGGTGGAACAGTGACATCCTGTGCTGGTTGTATCTCCAAAGTAGTTTCATCAGTGAGTGTTGTTTCACTGTCTACTGTTCTTTCCAGCACATATTCCACATCAAACATGTCAGTAGATTCATCATCTGACTCATCCGTGGCGTTATCTGAAGTGGATTTCTGGTCTGTAATTTTCTTCTGTAGCCTCGTACGTGGTCTTGGTCTTGGTTTTGGCCTCTCTGGTTGTACATGGTTATTTTCCCTAATGAATCCGACGGGAAGTAATAGATTCCTGTGTAGATTCTTGGTCCGTCCCTCGCCATCTTCCCTTATAACTGTGTAAACAGGAATATCAGGATTTTGTTGATCAACTACAACATAAGGGATTTCTTCCCATTTATCTGCTAGTTTGTGTCGGCCATCATGTGCTACGATCTTAACTAGGACACGGTCTCCCTTATGTATGGCGGCTCCTCTAACACGTAAATCATAGTTTTCCTTCTGTGTTGCTTGTGAATTCCTGGACGTTTCTGCTGCTAACTGGTAAGCATGTGATAATCTGTCACGTAGATCTGCAACATACTTGGTGAAAGGCAGCTTCACATCCTTTCGTAGTCCAAAAGCAAGATCAATCGGGAGTCTCGGATTCCTGCCAAACAAAAGGAAATATGGGGAAACGCCTGTTGACTCATGCCTGGTGCAGTTGTATGCGTGTACCAATGCTGCAATGTACGCTTTCCAGTTGGTTTTCTGACTTGGTTCCAATGTCCCTAGCATGCTGATTAGAGTCCGGTTAAAACGCTCAGGCATTCCATTTCCCATAGGATGGTAAGGAGTGGTTCTGGACTTTTGCATACCAAGAAGAGTGCTGAGTTCTTTAATCACCTTACTTTCAAAACTTCCCCCCTGATCAGAATGAATCCTCTCAGGAATTCCGTAATGAATAACAAAGTGATCAAAAAGAGTCTGTGCCGTGGTCCTCGCTGTCTGGTTACGGGTTGGTATAGCTTGAGCGTATCTCGTAAAATGGTCTGTGATGACTAGTACATCTTCAAATCCACCTTTAGATCGCTCCAGCTTCAGGTAATCTAGACACACGAGTTGTAGAGGAAAATGTGTCTCTATGCTAACCAACGGTGCTCTCTGATTGGTTGGAGTCTTGTTCTTAATACATCGTCCACATTGTCGTATCCAAGTCTCTACATCTTTATCCATTCCAGGCCAATAGAATCTGTCACGGATCAAAGACATAGTCCTATCTTTCCCCGGATGTCCCATGTCATCATGAAGAGCTTCCATCACAACATGAACATGTGCTGACGGTAGGACTAACTGGGTTTTTCTGTCATCATTGATGGTGACTTCACGATAAAGTACACCATCCTTAACGATGAGGTTGTCAAACTGTCGCAAAAGTGGTGTGGTTCCAACTTCCGCAGTTGTCGGTTTGTGTCCCTCGATGACATGTTTTACAAAAGTCTTAATAAGTGGATCCTTGGCTTGTGACTTCGCCCAATCGACTATGTCCTCAATCATATCCTGTTCATCTGTTGGTATCAAATCAGGATTGACGGCTATACTCTCAATGTAAGCCTTTGGAAGACTGGCGTTACAGATGGCCTGGACGGATTCTATGGAGATAGTACCTCGACTGTTCAAATCAACGTCTAAAGTCTGTGGTATACGACTAAGTCCATCTGCATCGTTATTCTTCCTTCCTGGACGATAGAGGATCTCAAAGTTGAAATCGGCCAAGGCTGCAAGCCATCGATGTCCAGTAGCGTCGAGTTTAGCAGTTGTGAGCACATAAGTGAGAGGGTTGTTGTCTGTTAATACGGTGAAGCTGTTGCCAGTCAGGTAGTCTCTAAATTTATCACAAATAGCCCACTTCAGTGCCAGGAATTCCAACTTATGCGGTGGGTATCTGCTCTCAGCCTTCGATAAACCTCTACTGGCATAACATATGACCCGTTTCACACCATCTTGTTCTTGGTAGAGGACTGCGCCTAGTGCTATACCAGAAGCATCAGTGTGCACTTCGTAAGGACAGCCGCTGACCGCATATCCAAGGATGGGTGCTGTAGTCAGGTGTTGCTTCAACAATAAGAAAGCATATTTTGTTTCTGTCCCCATTGCCATGGCTTTTGTTGTTTCTTAGATGTTTTCTTGGTTCCGGGATTTGGCATTAGCTCGGTCAAAGGTTTGCTAATCTTACTAAAGTCTTTGATAAACCGGCGGAAATAGCCCACAAAACCAAGAAAGCGTCTGACATCCTCTGGGTTGGATGGTTTTGGCCAGGTCTCAACTTTTGTTGTTTTATCTGGATCCACTTCTATTCCTTCAGCTGATACAACGTGACCAACATACGTCACTTTTCTTTTGAAGAAGGCACACTTATCAGGCGCTAACTTCAAGTTGGCTTGTCGTATTCGGTGAAAGACATGCTCTAGATTCTCCAGGTGTTCGTCGTACGACTTCCCAAAGATGATCACGTCATCGATGAAAATACAGCATATCACTAGATGACAATCAGATAAACAGTTTTCCATCATGCGCTGGTAGGTCGCTGGAGAATTAGTAAGACCAAATGGCATCCGGTTATATTCATAAAATCCCAATGGACCAACGGTAAATGCTGTTCTTTCCTTGTGGTCTTCAAATATTTCTATTTGATGGTAACCACTCTTCATATCGACTGTGCTGAAGAATGTGCTTCCGGCGAGACAGTCAAGAAGTTCTTCTATTCTAGGGAGACTATAGCTATCTTTCTTCGTTACAGAATTCAGCTGTCGATAGTCCACACATAGTCTTAGGTTGCCATTCTTTTTCCTCACCAGCACAACGTTCGATGCCCATGGACTGTGTGATGGTCTGATGGTACCAGCAGAGAGTAACTGACGAAGGTGATCTTTAACTTCATCGTACATCGAAGATGGTATGCGACGATATCTCTGCTTAAAAGGCTTTTCATCCACTAAATCAATCCAGTGTTTAACCTGTGTGTGGCCTAGATCTCCATCATCTTTTGCAAATATATCCACATAATCTTGTATCAGTGTAATACCAGCTTCTAACTGCTCCTCGGTGAGGTCACTCTTGGTAATCTTAACTTGTTCTAAAATATTTGGTATGACGGATGGTGATGTCTTTTCCTCTTGCTCCAATGTAACAGGTTGAACCTCACATATAACTGCTTTGGGTGGAATAGTAATGGTCCTGGTAGTAAGGTTCGCTATTTGAACATTGATGGTTCCGTTCTCCTTATATCTGTAGTTGATAAGTCCAGGCTCAATTTCCAAGTCTCTCCAGTTTGGCTGAAGTTTTGACGAATGAAGCATAGCAGGAGTTAAACTGTATGGTAGTTCCTTATCAAGATATCCTTTTATCTGTATTCTGGTGTTGGGTGTAATTGTAACTGGTCGAGCAACTGCATTCCTGACTACTGCCAAAATATTGTTGTTTCGGTTCAACTCCTTTTCTCGAAGGCTGATGGAACGAAAAGCAAGATACCATGGCGTAGTCAAATCGCAGGATTGAAGAAATCGATCACCATGTTCCTGTTTGATGTCATCCATGATTGGTCGTAGAATGTTGGTTCCAATCAACAAAGGTACATGGGTGTTGTAGTGACTGTCAGGAACGACAAGTAGTACACATGGGTATGTGGTGCTTTGGTGTGGCAGCTGAAGTGTTGTCTCAATTAAGCCGATGTAGGGTAACTGTTGTCCTCCAGCACACTCTATATCTAAGATGGTATCAATAGTTTGAAGATTAACTGAAGATAAATTGTTGGAATAATAAGTCTGACTGATGGTAGACACTGTTGATCCTGTGTCAAGTAAAGTCTTCACTTTATTACCATTGAGTAACACGTCTGTCTCAGTTGGATTTCCAAAAAGTCCTTGAGGTATTTTCCTATTTTCAGTGATTGTAGGACCTGGGGTATCTGTTTCTAAGCCTAGTGACGGTCCTGTTCCATAGGCTTCCTGGAGTTTAACCCTTGGTATTGTTTCGGTGGGTTGGCACATCCAATCCTCTTGTGTCCTTCTTGACCACATCTATAACAAACTATTTTCCTCCCAGTGTCTGGTGTCGATGAGGCTAAGTTTTGTTGAGTGTCATCTGTTCTCCATTTCTGATTCTGTTTCGGTCTATAGTTCCCTCGATTCTTACCATAATTAGGATTACGTCTATATTGGTTTTGTTGCTGTTCCATTTTGTCAAATCTCAAATTCAGGTTTTGGATCATTCCTCTGAATTCCTCCATCTTCTTGTCAATCGTGGATTCTTCTGATGATGATGCAGCAGCCTTAGCAGGTTGAGGTTTCCTTGGTTTTCTTTCCAGATGTTCCATCTCTATCTGTCTTAATGCAACGCGGAGCTGGTCAAAATCCTTAATAGCATCATACTTATGACCTGATATGTCCTTTAATTCACTCCTAAGTCCAGTCCATAACATTGAACGTAGCATCTCGTTTGTATCTTTCTTCTGAATAATGTTCTTCTCAACAATCTTTCCAATGATGGTTTCCAGTCTACAACTCCATTTGGTAACTGACTCGTCATCCTCCTGCCTTGCACGATAGAATTGTGCTAATAAATCCTCCTTGCGTTCCACGTCTCCATATATGCTATCTAATTTCTCCAAGATTTCCACCACACTAGCTTTAGGACCAAGGTTCATAGCAATCATACCAGCATCTCCTTTTAATGATCGTCTAACTGCGTAATTAATACTTTCTGGATCATACAGATGATCAGCCATGAGTCCACAAATTTCATATCTCCATAAGGCATAAGTGGTTTCTCCTTTGTTGTTACTTCCAGAAAATGTTGAAATCCTTGGTGGTTCTCTCATTTTTGGTATTGGTATATACTCCTTTGTCTTAGTAGACTCTTGTTCCTTTTTTACTTCTAATTTGCCACTGGTTGATAAATATTGAAGCATCCAATCCTTCAAACTTTCAGTATCATCCTTTCCTGGTGTTGACTTAACTTCCTTCTTCAATAAATTAAGAAATGCAATATCCTCTGGTGATATTTGTTCTGGATCCATTATAGACAAGTAAAGAGTAATACAGAAACAAACTAAGTCAATAAATCTACAAGAAAAAAAATATTTTAAAGTACCTACAAAATCAGAAAGATGTGAAAAGCTACAATAAATAAAAACTGAAACCTACAAATCTACAACTGAAAGTATATAAAAAGAACAAAACTATCTGAAATGTAGAAAGAAAAAAAAAATAATTAGATTAGCTACAATAGGGAAAAAAATACTGATTAAATTACCTACAATTAGAAAAACAATGATTAAATTACCTACAAATAAAAATATATATATAATTAAATTGGCTACAATTGGTAAAACAAAATAATTAAATTGCCTACAATTGAGAAAAAAAATAATTAAATTGCCTACAATTGAGAAAACAAAATAATTAAATTGCCTATAATTGAAGAAAAAAAAAATTAAATTGCCTACAATTGAGAAAAAAAAATAATTATATTATCTACAAAAAAAAAAAATATTTATAGTACCTATAATAGGAAACAAAAATATTTATTATAGTACCTACAATAAGAAACAAAAATATATTTATTACAGTACCTACAATAAGAAAAAAAAAATTTATTATAGTACCTACAATAAGAAACAAAAATATGTATTACAGTACCTACAATAAGAAACAAAAATATTTATTATAGTACCTACAATAAGAAACAAAAATATAGTTTATAGTAAACAAATAAGTAATAAATAATCAATATGACCTACCTGCAGGATACACAACCTAAACTTGGATATGAGTTGTAAAGCTTTTAAGTTCACAATCTCACCTCAAAATTAAATAATAATACAAATAATTATTAAATTTAATGTTTGTGCACACAAAAAAAAATATATATATCATCAAAATGTACCGAACAAAATCAAAGAATAAGATCAGACAGACCTACAGTGTCACAGCACAACACCAACAAGACCTGGGGTAGAAATTAACCTAAACTAGATTTACCTCCCCTTATACTGAAGAAAACAATAAGTAGAGAAAATACTCAATGTTAGTAAAAGGGATAGGATATCTGGTATAAAGGTAATAATGTCAAGGATAGTTGTTAGATGGACAAATGTGTTACAGAAAGACAATTTTCTCTACACTAGTATACTATTTTATATCAAAGTTTAAATTAAAGTTTAAATTAATTTAACCCTGATGAAAATTCGTTTAACTTTCAAACAAGTTTAAGTTTATCAATGACCTAGCAGTTTTGTTGTACAAACAATTGGTGTACACAATGACACCACACAATACAGTTCACAGAAAAATACAATCACATTACATGTACATATCAATACACACAATACGGTTAAAAGAAAAATACAATCACAATATCTATACACATAACCAATACAGACATGTACATATAATAACACAAGTCTTACACATACATATAAGTACACAAAACTATGAACACACTACAAAAATTTACCAATATGTGGGAGTGTAATACCAAAATGGATACTAAATGCAACAATCGCTAAGTCTCAATGAGCGCAAAATCTCAAAAATGAATTTTAAAATTACCGGTGTAAACGAAAATCCTATGTGTAATAAGTCTACAAATATCAAAAATGATTTTTTTTTTAATATACCTAGTGTATATGCGTGTATGTCAACTATGAAATACTTTCACGTCTTATAAAAGTTAAAGTGAAAGCAAAAGTATAATAATATAAACAGGAATTGCTAACCCACTTCCGGTTAACCTGTGACCTTGACCTCTCTATGGGGTGGGGGTAGGGGTATGGTCAAAGTAGGGTGATCACACTATAAGTTCAACTATAAATCAAATCAGTTAAATTACAAAAAAAACCAAAAAAAATTGAATCAATTAAATATTGATATGTTATATAAATTTACAGTACTGTTTCAAGAATTGCAGAGAAAATCTATAAGTATTTTTAACAAGTTATTTTCTCTTTCTCTATTAAACAGCAAAATGTTTACTATACTCGTCAGATTTCACGTTGTTGTTTTTTCTTTAAATATCAATCATGAATACATACTAACAAATTTTAGACAAACATTAAACATATACAATATTGATGGATAAATAATAATAATAAAATAATAGTTACCACAACACACTAAATGCAAAGTTGTGTCCATGCACGAGAATCAGTGTCCACTGTCCAGTGTTGTTGTTGTCCTAGATGTTGACCACCGCGGTGACCGGAAATACGAAATGTCAATACGTAAACAATCACTTATCAAGTCAATGACGTATAACTGGCCAGTAAGTGTCCCTTGAATTTACATCCAATACACAACAGCTTTCAGAATCACTAATTCGATGAATAAATCCACGTTGGACGCCAAAATGTAGTAGAGTTACTTTAGGCCTTTAAATAAGGTAAACTCACTTCCATGGGTTCTACATTTTATTTCGAATTTTAGATTCCATGAATTACAGGTAAACAATCAAAAAGCCCTGTAATAACAATAATATACAAATAAAACTAAATATAATGATATTAAGTATCATGAACTAGCAAATGATTTACATTTTCTAGCAGTTTAAAAAAAATATTACTTTTGTCTCATTATAGATACAACATCTTAATGTGCAAGTTCTACTAAGTTCATATGCTCGTAATTATATACGAGCAAGAACCAAAATAGGTTTAAATCTGTAAACGACAAAACCCGAAATATAAATACACGAAAACGAGCAATCAAGTGTTAAAAAATCGAACAAGACATTAAAGTTTGCATGCTAACTAGCAAACTATCACAAGTGGTTAAATACTGCATAAAACACATAGAAACATACCTCACGTGTAGGTGTGAAGGCTCTTACAAGAACTTCAGTAACATTGTGTCAATGATATATACAATATTCTCTTTGACCTGAAGTATAAATATTTGCGATCTTAAATATTGTATTCCCTATTTTCGGACTACAAGAGTTACTTCCCATTTGCAAGAGTTGTCTTTCATAACAGCAGGTATCTAATATTGAACAGATAGGGAAAAATCATGTTTTTATTTTGTTTAAATAATGTCTGTGGACTGACTCTTCCAGTACAACTTAAAAAACTGTAGAATTAGTTTGCATATTATAATAAATTTTACCGGATGCTTTACTATATGTGAATAAAAAAATATTGTAGAAAAACTACTTTTTACCCACAGTAGGTACTATAAAAGGGGTCATTATCCTATTCATGTAATGAATTTCCGGTGCATGTCAAAAGATGGCAGGATGAAAAAATAGTCCAAATTTTCTCTTTTGTTTCTGCTTTTGCTTATAACTGCTATTGCTTAAGAGTTGGATATTTTGAAAGGTATGGCATTACTGTAGAACAAGAATATATTTTTTTCCAGTCAATGTCTTTACAGTGGAAGCACTTCCTAAAGTGTGTAATGTGGTACAATGTGACCACAACACTGAAATGAAAGTAGAAAAACCATTCTTAAACTTTAAGGTAATTTTCCCGAAAAAAGTCCGTGGACAGGTATACTTTTCTCTCCATTTTTATGTAATTTAGCATTATAGGTGTAATGCCCCATATATGAAATTTTAAGTGAAAGAAAGATTTTTTTAATAAAAAATTTTGATGTCTCGCCCGTTCGGTTACTTTTGCTCAGGCTATCCAAAAGGATAATGACCTCTGTAAGAGCTAAATTTACAAATTGGTCAAATACACAAATCCCACTTGTCAGGTACTTTTTATGAAAGGGTACCAGAACTCATTATAGGAAAACATCTTTTCTGCAAAATGTATCTTCAGGTTTTATAGTTATAGTCTGTTTCATTATCTGAAGTAAAATTTGACTTTTTGGCCTATGGTATCATAAAAAGTGATTATTTTTGCAAAAAGCACACTGTTAACAATTCTATAGAGTTCAGTAAGGTAGAACCCAAGATGACATGAAATAAAAATGTATTATTGGTATTAAATAATACCTTTCAGACCAAAAATTGATTAAATAAAGGTAAACCATGATCCTATTTCATGTACCAGCACTTATTGCTAGACAGAAACATGTATCATACCTTGAAGATTGTAACTAAAGATTAAATGTATTCATTTTGTTTCTTAAAAGAAGGTTATACAGCAGTATTTTAATCAATATGTAGTGTTTATTCATTCCTCTGGCCTCTAGGTAATTATTTGGCATGGGTAGGCATCATTTGCAATGTGCCGTTTTAATGTAAAGTCTGTGAATCTAGTATGCTTTTGGGTACTTTGAACCAATCAGTCTAGTCAGTTGCTATGTTTTCTACTTTTTCAGTGACTTGGCATGCAAAAAGGACTGAAAAGATGCCAATGAGTCTTTTTGTATAAAAATTATATGTCAGTTTTCTTAAAACTAGTCATAACTCTACTTTGTGCATAGTTTTATTAAAGTTTAAGCTACAAAAAAGATACCTCTGCTTCTCAACCTGAATTCCATTGTGGTGTATTTCTACTTAATAAGTTCATTTATACACTCGTTACAGCTAAGAAAAGCTTTTTTAGTTAGTTTTTTTCTTTTGTGAGGAAAAATGTTAATTTTTATATCATACCGTCATAGCAACAGAATCGACTGTTTTCAATCCCCCCTATATTCAAATGAGCTCTCACTTGATAAAAAGTTGCTTTTATCAGATGTGTTTCTGCTTATTTGGTAACTATTACACCTGTACTGTCATAAAAAGGTGATATTTTGACTGTTGTGCCAAAATTGTTGAACAGAAAAAAAAAATATACCCTTACTGTCCTTATCAGTTAAAAATTGCTAAAACAAGGATTCACCACATCTTTGGAAACTGTCATAATTTTTATTTGAGTAGCAATATATTCAAACTGCATGCTTATTTTATTTACAGAATCATTAAATAGCATAAAAAAAATTTTTGGTGGAAATCCGGAACTTTTGGCTTTGCTTAAAGGGGTCATTATCCTATTCATGTAATGAATTTCCGGTGCATGTCAAAAGATGGCAGGATGAAAAAATAGTCCCAATTTTCTCTTTTGTTTCTGCTTTTGCTTATAACTGCTATTGCTTAAGAGTTGGATATTTTGAAAGGTATGGCATTACTGTAGAACAAGAATATATTTTTTTCCAGTCAATGTCTTTACAGTGGAAGCACTTCCTAAAGTGTGTAATGTGGTACAATGTGACCACAACACTGAAATGAAAGTAGAAAAACCATTCTTAAACTTTAAGGTAATTTTCCCGAAAAAAGTCCGTCGACAGGTATACTTTTCTCTCCATTTTTATGTAATTTAGCATTATAGGTGTAATGCCCCATATATGAAATTTTAAGTGAAAGAAAGATTTTTTTAATAAAAAATTTTGATGTCTCGCCCGTTCGGTTACTTTTGCTCAGGCTATCCAAAAGGATAATGACCTCTGTAAGAGCTAAATTTACAAATTGGTCAAATACACAAATCCCACTTGTCAGGTACTTTTTATGAAAGGGTACCAGAACTCATTATAGGAAAACATCTTTTCTGCAAAATGTATCTTCAGGTTTTATAGTTATAGTCTGTTTCATTATCGGAAGTAAAATTTGACTTTTTGGCCTATGGTATCATAAAAAGTGATTATTTTTGCAAAAAGCACACTGTTAACAATTCTATAGAGTTCAGTAAGGTAGAACCCAAGATGACATGAAATAAAAATGTATTATTGGTATTAAATAATACCTTTCAGACCAAAAATTGATTAAATAAAGGTAAACCATGATCCTATTTCATGTACCAGCACTTATTGCTAGACAGAAACATGTATCATACCTTGAAGATTGTAACTAAAGATTAAATGTATTCATTTTGTTTCTTAAAAGAAGGTTATACAGCAGTATTTTAATCAATATGTAGTGTTTATTCATTCCTCTGGCCTCTAGGTAATTATTTGGCATGGGTAGGCATCATTTGCAATGTGCCGTTTTAATGTAAAGTCTGTGAATCTAGTATGCTTTTGGGTACTTTGAACCAATCAGTCTAGTCAGTTGCTATGTTTTCTACTTTTTCAGTGACTTGGCATGCAAAAAGGACTGAAAAGATGCCAATGAGTCTTTTTGTATAAAAATTATATGTCAGTTTTCTTAAAACTAGTCATAACTCTACTTTGTGCATAGTTTTATTAAAGTTTAAGCTACAAAAAAGATACCTCTGCTTCTCAACCTGAATTCCATTGTGGTGTATTTCTACTTAATAAGTTCATTTATACACTCGTTACAGCTAAGAAAAGCTTTTTTAGTTAGTTTTTTTCTTTTGTGAGGAAAAATGTTAATTTTTATATCATACCGTCATAGCAACAGAATCGACTGTTTTCAATCCCCCCTATATTCAAATGAGCTCTCACTTGATAAAAAGTTGCTTTTATCAGATGTGTTTCTGCTTATTTGGTAACTATTACACCTGTACTGTCATAAAAAGGTGATATTTTGACTGTTGTGCCAAAATTGTTGAACAGAAAAAAAAAATATACCCTTACTGTCCTTATCAGTTAAAAATTGCTAAAACTAGGATTCACCACATCTTTGGAAACTGTCATAATTTTTATTTGAGTAGCAATATATTCAAACTGCATGCTTATTTTATTTACAGAATCATTAAATAGCATAAAAAAAATTTTTGGTGGAAATCCGGAACTTTTGGCTTTGCTTAAAGGGGTCATTATCCTATTCATGTAATGAATTTCCGGTGCATGTCAAAAGATGGCAGGATGAAAAAATAGTCCCAATTTTCTCTTTTGTTTCTGCTTTTGCTTATAACTGCTATTGCTTAAGAGTTGGATATTTTGAAAGGTATGGCATTACTGTAGAACAAGAATATATTTTTTTCCAGTCAATGTCTTTACAGTGGAAGCACTTCCTAAAGTGTGTAATGTGGTACAATGTGACCACAACACTGAAATGAAAGTAGAAAAACCATTCTTAAACTTTAAGGTAATTTTCCCGAAAAAAGTCCGTGGACAGGTATACTTTTCTCTCCATTTTTATGTAATTTAGCATTATAGGTGTAATGCCCCATATATGAAATTTTAAGTGAAAGAAAGATTTTTTTAATAAAAAATTTTGATGTCTCGCCCGTTCGGTTACTTTTGCTCAGGCTATCCAAAAGGATAATGACCTCAAAATACCTGCTCTAAAGAACAGATAACTCTTAAAATGGGAGATAAATCTTGTTTACCGCAAGTAGGGAATTAACTATATACAAATCTGCTAAGTCTAAAAAAACTGTATTATCTCCCTTTCTTGAATCGAAAATTAGATTATTTTCATTATGTACACAAGTTAAGTATTATCTGTCATTAAAACAACTAGCTGAAATTACTGGTATTATAGGTTATGTAGTGAACTATTAATTTAATAGTTTTAAAGTTAAATTATCAATTTTATGCAATTCCTAGTTATAAATTGCAAGTTCTGCTTAGTAATCATACTATAATTTAAAAGCAAGTTTATAAGAAATTGGATTATAATGTTTAATACTATATTAAACTTTCAATGCTCACTCACTCCACCAAAAATCACTCACTCAAACAAAACGCATACATTTTCACAAATATCTTCTACACTAATATGTTACAGGATTTTACTATTATGATACTAGGAATATTAGTAAAGACTGACCTTAAATTATAGAATAGACTGTCCAACAAGATCCAAAATCCAAAGATATACAAAAATATAATGGCAACCAAAAAATGACAACTAGCCAAAAGTATGAACAAAGAAAGAATGAGACTAAAACAATAGATTCCCGCCAAGAATAAGTTGACCAATAAAATAAGAAAATACAGTCACACCTGAACGAACACAAAGTATAAAGTACTGCAATTGAAATAATATGCAAATTAGTCAGATCTGTTAAGATAAATCATAAAATATATAATATTTTATGAAACTAATAAAAATATGCAACTGTAGCCCTGTCACACTAGTAATATGGTGAGAAAACTAATAGTGAAACAATCATAAGGGAAAACATAAACGAAACAATCACAAGGAAAATATAAAACTAAAATAGTATGCAGTGAGTTAAGTGCCATATTTGTGTTACAGATATCTTATAATGAACGCCCTGGGTGGGAATCTAACCCACGTACCAAGTAATGCTGACATCAAATGGAAAGAAATAAAACCTTGACATACTGTGCCCTGTGCTTCCATTGGTCTAGCCCTGTCCCTGCTGATTTATTGTATGTTCTCTTCCTTGATATGGCTGAAAATATGCTTGCTAGAAATAAAGCAAACATTAAATTAATCGACAAACTTTGCATTCAATGTTCCAATTTGCATGTACTGTTGGTGAAACAATGATAATATATTTTTTAAACTGGTTGGTATTTTTAAATTTAATGTACAAAGCGACAAGGTACTATATAAATTTGAAAAACAACATATTTTTATAGAGAGGTCTTTATGTAGACAGCACTGATTAAATATTTAGAAATGCAGATAAATTTGCAAATTTTAGTTGTTATGCCACCTATGAGAGGTTACTCATTGTACTGTGATTTCATTTTATTCGTGGGTTACCAATTTTCGTGGTTTTCGTGGGTGGGGACAAACCACGAAATTCAGTATTTAACGAATAATGACCTATAGAAATCGTTAATGACGATAAGCTGACATGAAAACTGCTATAAGATGGTTGTTTACATGGATAATGACGACTGATGTTCAAGGTGCATTGTTATACAGATATGTTTTCGATAGATATGCCAATTTTGCAATATAAACAACTTTATTGTGTTTATGACACTAAATAGAAATAAAATTAATAAAAAAGACATCGTTATTATTTTTCATTGCGTAATCCGTCAGTAATGAACGCACATCCTGTTGTGCCTTTTCGGTTGTAAAGTGTTGATGTATACACAAATACTAAAGTAACTTTCTTAATTGAAATAACGATCGATAATGCAATCTATTTTTTAACACCTTTTATATTGATTTCCATCTTAAACCACTTATTATACAATCAAGTTTATTGTCAAACAAAATTAATCTTTGCCCCAGGGAATGTACGACGAATTTACAATGAACTGTTTATTTGGCTTGGTTTTAAGGAAATGACATGTTTATTGAATATGCTAATTATGTTAACGACTACAAAACAAAAACTGCTTAATCTATATTACTTAACGTTCCTTTAAAAACAGAACAGTCAATGTGCCTACTTACTTATGGGGGTTTTTTACGTCCTTGACTACCGTAAAACGGTCTCGCACGGAATGCGCCGTTTTCAAGATAGGTAGTTATATGTACACTGTCACGTGATATATGATATCGCGTGATTTTATTGAAGGCACTTTTGAAAATTGTGTTTATAAACGACATAAAACGGCATAAACGCAACTCCTTCCTTCCTTAAATTTATGTTTTGTGTGGGTTTTGCAGTACGCCACAACAAACAACAGGTTTCGTTTTGCCTCGTCTTTCTTAAGCCGTCTCATTTCGTTTTAATGTCGCCGCTTTACTCTAAAGTACCGTAAAATGGTATGAAATCACGTGATCAGCATTACAATTGTCCCCTCCCGAGAGCGATTTTGTCTTGAAAATTACGTATTATAAAATATACAGACTAACACTGTATGGAAAACCGAAAAATTGTAAGCAATTCTTTTGTTTCGATTCCGCGAACCACGAATTTAAGAATCCCGCGAAATGTCTTTTTTCACCCAACCAAGTAAATTGATACCCACGAAATAAAATGAAACCACAGTAATGTGACAAACCTGAAGTGTATCTAACTATACAGTTCACACTGACCCACACTTTGGTACTATACAGTTGTAAGAAAATACAATATGATTGTCTATTTATTTTTAATACATTACCTACTTGAGAAATGACATACAGAAAGCGTTATAAAAACAACTCCCTCAAAGTGGAAAGATGACTATTATATTAGATATATCAAACCTTAATGTTACTTGTTGGTCTTGTTGAAATAAATTATCGAGTACATCTGGGCACAATGCAAGGCTGCTTTCAATATTACTGATAACGAAATATGTAAACAGGTGTAAACAATATATATATATATATATATATATATATATATATATATATATATATATATATATATATATATATATATATATATATATATATATATATATATATATATATATATATATATATATATATATATATATATATATATATATATATATATATATATATATATATATATATATATATAAAGGGTCTAAAAGAATGCTGCTGAACCAGTACACTTATTTAGTATCGGATCGACAAACATGACGATACAGCATAAACAAAAAATAATAATATACAAGTCTAGAAGATTATGCAACGATACATATGACGGTGTTTCTTGTCATAAATTTAGACACAGACTGACCAACGAATGGCCTTAGTCATTGAGTGTCAATATAAATAAATAACGTAAACAATCATAACATATTCATCTTAAACTTTCTCATTTTAAATGAACCCAAAACTTTTTTAATAGTTGCTTCTCAGTCCGCTAACCGGGGACGTGCCGTGCTGTTACTTTGCTTTGCTCAAATATTCCAACAAGATGTAATCAAAATTACCAAGGTGACAAATTCATTACGCCAGACGCGCGTTTCGTCTACTTAAGACTCATCAGTGGCGTTTAACTCTAAATGCTTAAAGTATTTTTTCATTCGGTGATGGAATAATATAAGTCCACTGGGATCGTGTAAAAACACAATACAGGTAGTTCAAAATATTATATAAAAGTCTAAAGAGTCTACCAACCAGCAAGCTTATTAAGTATCGGATCGACAAACATGACGATACAGCATAAACAAAAAATAATATACAAGTCTAGAAGATTATGAAACGATACAAATGACGATGTTTCTTGTCAAAAATTTAGACAAAGACTGACCAACGAATGGCCTTAGTCATTGAATGTCAATATAAATAAATGACGTAAACAAGTTATAACATATTGATCTTGAAATTTCTCATTTCCAACTTAACCCAAAATAGTTGCTTCACAAGTCCGCCAGCCGCGGACGTGCCGTGCTGTTACTTTGCTTTGCTCAAATATTCCAACAAGATGTAATCAAAATTACCAAGGTGACAAATTCATTACGCCATTACTTTAAGCATTTAGAGTTAAACGCCACTGATGAGTCTTAAGTAGACGAAACGCGCGTCTGGCGTAATGAATTTGTCACATTTCTGACTCTTACAAGGACATGTGGAACGTCCTATGTCATTGTTGGTAACATGTTCAAGTTTTAGCTTATTTGTCATTACTTTTAACACAAGGTGGTCTGTATCTACTGGATAAAAAACTCTACCAAGCTCATCTGGAGGAACAGTGATATTGTGGAAAGGAAGACTGGTACCCCTCGAGTATTGCTCCAGGTTTTCTAATCGAACATCAGTTTAGAAAGTTTACAGTGCAATTTCCTTTTCATCCTCTTTCACTGTTGTAATGTGATCTGTAGATGACCTCTGAATGCTTGAAATATCAATTGATAGTGTACACATTTTGTTTTTGTTTATGGGATTCTATGATTTATGCTTGATTATTAATTCTATCTTGAATGGGCTTTATTTCTCCAGTAACTCTTTTTTGTACCTCGTCTTCAATGGTTGCTGAGAGAGACTGTAATTTTTTCAGCAAGCGCTGGTATGAAGGTATTCAGAACCTCTGGACTAGTCAGTGATGCTCGTATTTTATCAGCAAAGTGTTTTCGTTTCCATGGTTTTTAGAAGAAACTATTTCAAGCAGATCGAGCTCCGTTTAATTTTGTGTCGCTGGTCACATATCAGGGCTATCTGGAGTGGATCATTTAGAACTTCTTAATGATGGTGTTTTAGTGTAATGGTTGGGATGTGAAAGGGATCAAAAGTATCATTTTGATGTCCCGACAAGGAGTCAGCCATTTTGGTGTCACTCGTTCTGACCTCTGAATGTTCACTTAGTCTTATAGGTTTGAAAACTGGTATAATTAAGTAGATCTTGGTAATAAATTTCATATATGCTCGTAGTTTAGTTCATAGTTGAGTCAAATAAGAACAATAAAACACAAATAGTTTAGCAATTCATACCAAAAACTCCCAATTAAACGGTGAGCTGTTATGACAACATAATACTTGGTACACGTCCTTGATCTTCTCGCATAATTTGAAAACAGAAACAGAAGCATAATTTGACATTAGTACATAAAATCTCTCAATTCTTAATAATCCACTTATACTAATGTAAGATGCTTTATATCATATATGTATAATATGTTTAATATATATGCATCAAATATGTTGCTGCTGATGAAATAAAAAAATGTGTCAGTTAGGTTCAACCACTAAACACACTTAATTAAAAAGGGAAAAGGTCAGACGAAAATTTGTTTTTTGGAAAAAAGTTCAAAATAAAATAAACAATAAATGCTGAGTGCAATATTAACATAGATAATCACCTAATTAGTAAATAACTGTAAAGTTCAGTATGTGTCATAGATATTATAAAACAGTTTGTCATTTTTCAAAATCAGCCGCATTGACAATTTTAACAAAAATCATTATTTAATAGTGCCTTGCAGTCGTAATAACAAATATTTCATACATATTTATCATTCATCAGTTGTGATGCAAAAGAAAAAAAAACACAAAACAATACATAGTACTTGGCACCGGAATATCTTTTTAATTTTAGTGTCCCCTGATTAACAAATCAAATCATCAGAGACTGTCTTTTAAAATGTATAATACGTATATATTAAGTAAAGTGTTGCGAACGCTTTAAACTATGTAAGCAGAAAGGGTCATTTTAACACTAAAAGGTATTCTACCGGTCACAAAGCATATACTTATCTTATTTATATTTATTTATTATTAATAATAAAGTTTCAATTATTTATAATGGGTCAATGATATTTGATATAATCTGATACTGTGATCAGTACCTCTCAGTTTCATACAGGTGCCGAAAACGCACCCCCCCCCCCCTCCCCATCATTCTTTCAATTGACCTGGACGTTAGTACCCAACTTCTGTGTTAAGCATTTGATAAGTTACTTTAATTCTTTTAATCATGAGTCTATGATTGTGTACTAGAAACAGTACCTCTACCTCTCCTTTGTATACAGGCACTGAGGACTCCCCTCTTCCCCCGCCATCCACGGTCGTTTAATTGACTTAGAAGTTAATGCACAGTGTATATGTTAAGTTTCTTATTTGGTCGTTTTAATAGGAACTACTCATGTATGTATCAGTATTTTAGTTTTGTAATTGTTCTGAGGACCCCTTCGTTGTTTTTATATTTGATGAGTCCATGATATTTCGTATTATATTGCATATGCGTCATTATCTCTTAGCTTCATACTATCAACATAGGTTACAAGAAACCAAATATTTAACATTGCGCCTTCCATATGGGGTACCTGCAATAAAGATTTTATGTGTGAAAATCCTCTCAAATTAAACCCCCGAAAGCAGTTGCTTGTGGAAGTTGAAATGTTACACTACATTATTAACAAATAAAAAAATATAAGTCGTGCGGCAAAAATGATCGAAAATTTTGGGTGAAAAATCAGCACTGAATGAAATTAACAAACTGTCTAACCTCCCCCCTTTTTTCAAAAAGAGCTCCATTTTCTCGGCTCTTATTAATGTTCCCCCAAATGTAGAAGATTTTCAATCAATTATGTTTCTATTTTTAAATTTTGCTATTTTCCGAACCCCAACATCCAATCAGATGCATCCGTGTATTTTCTTCTGATTACTATCTTGGGTTCAAAAATTTCCCGGTGTAATGTAAACAAATATTTGGTTTATTGTAACCTATAGAAAGCACTAAAAGAGTCGAAATCAGTCCAAAACCTTGAGGTAGCATCCTGACACAATATCCACGTGTTTACCAAAATAAAATAAAGTTATCTTCAAGGGTTGTTAGTTTATTTGAATTTTCAGGAGGCCACCCTCTCTCAAAATTGCACGCTTTTTTCAAGGTGTTTTTCTGCAATAATATGTTGCTGTTTAGTAATATGCGAGTTATCGGTCGTGTTTTCAGTTGTAATTTGTCTATTTGATACACGGATCACGCCTGGGATAGTATTTTCCTTTAACATCTTTCCTCGGAAAAATATTTAGAGGCCGAAAACGAAAATTCGTTGAATTTGTGAAAAACTACATTTTTGAAACAGACTATAACAAACTTGGATACTATTTGATCGGTCTAATTATATGTTTGTTTGTCATGAGTAGTCCTACTGAAGGTAACTACATTACAATTTTAGAAAGTTAATGTCAATCGTAAACACAGCATACAACAATGTTTGAAACCCAACAAATTACATTCGGTCGAAAATTGGTTAAGGCCCAAAAGTTGGCTAGCAAACTTAATCATAGCGTAAAATAATTCCTTTTGGTGTCAAACGCTGCATTTAAATGTGTAGTACAATTTTCTTGCTAAAAAGCAGTAGCAATCGTTACTTAACAGGCTTTACAAACTCCTCTTTGTAGCCCACCCTAGATTTCCTATTGAAAAATGCGTACTTTCAGAAATAGACTATATTTTTTTAACACGTCGTTTTAAATGAACAATCTATACATATAACTTGTCATTCTGTGACGAAAACCCATGTGAAAATTAACAATGGATTAATGAATCAAGTATAATGAAAAAAATCCGGTCTCCCTATAGGTTACAAGAAACCAAATATTTAACATTGCGCCTTCCATATGGGGTACCTGCAATAAAGATTTTATGTGTGAAAATCCTCTCAAATTAAACCCCCGAAAGCAGTTGCTTGTGGAAGTTGAAATGTTACACTACATTATTAACAAATAAAAAAATATAAGTCGTGCGGCAAAAATGATCGAAAATTTTGGGTGAAAAATCAGCACTGAATGAAATTAACAAACTGTCTAACCTCCCCCCTTTTTTCAAAAAGAGCTCTATTTTCTCGGCTCTTATTAATGTTCCCCCAAATGTAGAAGATTTTCAATCAATTATGTTTCTATTTTTAAATTTTGCTATTTTCCGAACCCCAACATCCAATCAGATGCATCCGTGTATTTTCTTCTGATTACTATCTTGGGTTCAAAAATTTCCCGGTGTAATGTAAACAAATATTTGGTTTATTGTAACCTATAGAAAGCACTAAAAGAGTCGAAATCAGTCCAAAACCTTGAGGTAGCATCCTGACACAATATCCACGTGTTTACCAAAATAAAATAAAGTTATCTTCAAGGGTTGTTAGTTTATTTGAATTTTCAGGAGGCCACCCTCTCTCAAAATTGCACGCTTTTTTCAAGGTGTTTTTCTGCAATAATATGTTGCTGTTTAGTAATATGCGAGTTATCGGTCGTGTTTTCAGTTGTAATTTGTCTATTTGATACACGGATCACGCCTGGGATAGTATTTTCCTTTAACATCTTTCCTCGGAAAAATATTTAGAGGCCGAAAACGAAAATTCGTTGAATTTGTGAAAAACTACATTTTTGAATCAGACTATAACAAACTTGGATACTATTTGATCGGTCTAATTATATGTTTGTTTGTCATGAGTAGTCCTACTGAAGGTAACTACATTACAATTTTAGAAAGTTAATGTCAATCGTAAACACAGCATACAACAATGTTTGAAACCCAACAAATTACATTCGGTCGAAAATTGGTTAAGGCCCAAAAGTTGGCTAGCAAACTTAATCATAGCGTAAAATAATTCCTTTTGGTGTCAAACGCTGCATTTAAATGTGTAGTACAATTTTCTTGCTAAAAAGCAGTAGCAATCGTTACTTAACAGGCTTTACAAACTCCTCTTTGTAGCCCACCCTAGATTTCCTATTGAAAAATGCGTACTTTCAGAAATAGACTATATTTTTTTAACACGTCGTTTTAAATGAACAATCTATACATATAACTTGTCATTCTGTGACGAAAACCCATGTGAAAATTAACAATGGATTAATGAATCAAGTATAATGAAAAAAATCCGGTCTCCCTATAGGTTACAAGAAACCAAATATTTAACATTGCGCCTTCCATATGGGGTACCTGCAATAAAGATTTTATGTGTGAAAATCCTCTCAAATTAAACCCCCGAAAGCAGTTGCTTGTGGAAGTTGAAATGTTACACTACATTATTAACAAATAAAAAAATATAAGTCGTGCGGCAAAAATGATCGAAAATTTTGGGTGAAAAATCAGCACTGAATGAAATTAACAAACTGTCTAACCTCCCCCCTTTTTTCAAAAAGAGCTCTATTTTCTCGGCTCTTATTAATGTTCCCCCAAATGTAGAAGATTTTCAATCAATTATGTTTCTATTTTTAAATTTTGCTATTTTCCGAACCCCAACATCCAATCAGATGCATCCGTGTATTTTCTTCTGATTACTATCTTGGGTTCAAAAATTTCCCGGTGTAATGTAAACAAATATTTGGTTTATTGTAACCTATAGAAAGCACTAAAAGAGTCGAAATCAGTCCAAAACCTTGAGGTAGCATCCTGACACAATATCCACGTGTTTACCAAAATAAAATAAAGTTATCTTCAAGGGTTGTTAGTTTATTTGAATTTTCAGGAGGCCACCCTCTCTCAAAATTGCACGCTTTTTTCAAGGTGTTTTTCTGCAATAATATGTTGCTGTTTAGTAATATGCGAGTTATCGGTCGTGTTTTCAGTTGTAATTTGTCTATTTGATACACGGATCACGCCTGGGATAGTATTTTCCTTTAACATCTTTCCTCGGAAAAATATTTAGAGGCCGAAAACGAAAATTCGTTGAATTTGCGTTTTAACTACATTTTTGAAACAGACTATAACAAACTTGGATACTATTTGATCGGTCTTATTATATGTTTGTTTGTCATGAGTAGTCCTACTGAAGGTAACTACATTACAATTTTAGAAAGTTAATGTCAATCGTAAACACAGCATACAACAATGTTTGAAACCCAACAAATTACATTCGGTCGAAAATTGGTTAAGGCCCAAAAGTTGGCTAGCAAACTTAATCATAGCGTAAAATAATTCCTTTTGGTGTCAAACGCTGCATTTAAATGTGTAGTACAATTTTCTTGCTAAAAAGCAGTAGCAATCGTTACTTAACAGGCTTTACAAACTCCTCTTTGTAGCCCACCCTAGATTTCCTATTGAAAAATGCGTACTTTCAGAAATAGACTATATTTTTTTAACACGTCGTTTTAAATGAACAATCTATACATATAACTTGTCATTCTGTGACGAAAACCCATGTGAAAATTAACAATGGATTAATGAATCAAGTATAATGAAAAAAATCCGGTCTCCCTATAGGTTACAAGAAACCAAATATTTAACATTGCGCCTTCCATATGGGGTACCTGCAATAAAGATTTTATGTGTGAAAATCCTCTCAAATTAAACCCCCGAAAGCAGTTGCTTGTGGAAGTTGAAATGTTACACTACATTATTAACAAATAAAAAAATATAAGTCGTGCGGCAAAAATGATCGAAAATTTTGGGTGAAAAATCAGCACTGAATGAAATTAACAAACTGTCTAACCTCCCCCCTTTTTTCAAAAAGAGCTCTATTTTCTCGGCTCTTATTAATGTTCCCCCAAATGTAGAAGATTTTCAATCAATTATGTTTCTATTTTTAAATTTTGCTATTTTCCGAACCCCAACATCCAATCAGATGCATCCGTGTATTTTCTTCTGATTACTATCTTGGGTTCAAAAATTTCCCGGTGTAATGTAAACAAATATTTGGTTTATTGTAACCTATAGAAAGCACTAAAAGAGTCGAAATCAGTCCAAAACCTTGAGGTAGCATCCTGACACAATATCCACGTGTTTACCAAAATAAAATAAAGTTATCTTCAAGGGTTGTTAGTTTATTTGAATTTTCAGGAGGCCACCCTCTCTCAAAATTGCACGCTTTTTTCAAGGTGTTTTTCTGCAATAATATGTTGCTGTTTAGTAATATGCGAGTTATCGGTCGTGTTTTCAGTTGTAATTTGTCTATTTGATACACGGATCACGCCTGGGATAGTATTTTCCTTTAACATCTTTCCTCGGAAAAATATTTAGAGGCCGAAAACGAAAATTCGTTGAATTTGTGAAAAACTACATTTTTGAAACAGACTATAACAAACTTGGATACTATTTGATCGGTCTAATTATATGTTTGTTTGTCATGAGTAGTCCTACTGAAGGTAACTACATTACAATTTTAGAAAGTTAATGTCAATCGTAAACACAGCATACAACAATGTTTGAAACCCAACAAATTACATTCGGTCGAAAATTGGTTAAGGCCCAAAAGTTGGCTAGCAAACTTAATCATAGCGTAAAATAATTCCTTTTGGTGTCAAACGCTGCATTTAAATGTGTAGTACAATTTTCTTGCTAAAAAGCAGTAGCAATCGTTACTTAACAGGCTTTACAAACTCCTCTTTGTAGCCCACCCTAGATTTCCTATTGAAAAATGCGTACTTTCAGAAATAGACTATATTTTTTTAACACGTCGTTTTAAATGAACAATCTATACATATAACTTGTCATTCTGTGACGAAAACCCATGTGAAAATTAACAATGGATTAATGAATCAAGTATAATGAAAAAAATCCGGTCTCCCTATAGGTTACAAGAAACCAAATATTTAACATTGCGCCTTCCATATGGGGTACCTGCAATAAAGATTTTATGTGTGAAATTCCTCTCAAATTAAACCCCCGAAAGCAGTTGCTTGTGGAAGTTGAAATGTTACGCTACATTATTAACAAATAAAAAAATATAAGTCGTGCGGCAAAAATGATCGAAAATTTTGGGTGAAAAATCAGCACTGAATGAAATTAACAAACTGTCTAACCTCCCCCCTTTTTTCAAAAAGAGCTCTATTTTCTCGGCTCTTATTAATGTTCCCCCAAATGTAGAAGATTTTCAATCAATTATGTTTCTATTTTTAAATTTTGCTATTTTCCGAACCCCAACATCCAATCAGATGCATCCGTGTATTTTCTTCTGATTACTATCTTGGGTTCAAAAATTTCCCGGTGTAATGTAAACAAATATTTGGTTTATTGTAACCTATAGAAAGCACTAAAAGAGTCGAAATCAGTCCAAAACCTTGAGGTAGCATCCTGACACAATATCCACGTGTTTACCAAAATAAAATAAAGTTATCTTCAAGGGTTGTTAGTTTATTTGAATTTTCAGGAGGCCACCCTCTCTCAAAATTGCACGCTTTTTTCAAGGTGTTTTTCTGCAATAATATGTTGCTGTTTAGTAATATGCGAGTTATCGGTCGTGTTTTCAGTTGTAATTTGTCTATTTGATACACGGATCACGCCTGGGATAGTATTTTCCTTTAACATCTTTCCTCGGAAAAATATTTAGAGGCCGAAAACGAAAATTCGTTGAATTTGTGAAAAACTACATTTTTGAAACAGACTATAACAAACTTGGATACTATTTGATCGGTCTAATTATATGTTTGTTTGTCATGAGTAGTCCTACTGAAGGTAACTACATTACAATTTTAGAAAGTTAATGTCAATCGTAAACACAGCATACAACAATGTTTGAAACCCAACAAATTACATTCGGTCGAAAATTGGTTAAGGCCCAAAAGTTGGCTAGCAAACTTAATCATAGCGTAAAATAATTCCTTTTGGTGTCAAACGCTGCATTTAAATGTGTAGTACAATTTTCTTGCTAAAAAGCAGTAGCAATCGTTACTTAACAGGCTTTACAAACTCCTCTTTGTAGCCCACCCTAGATTTCCTATTGAAAAATGCGTACTTTCAGAAATAGACTATATTTTTTTAACACGTCGTTTTAAATGAACAATCTATACATATAACTTGTCATTCTGTGACGAAAACCCATGTGAAAATTAACAATGGATTAATGAATCAAGTATAATGAAAAAAATCCGGTCTCCCTATAGGTTACAAGAAACCAAATATTTAACATTGCGCCTTCCATATGGGGTACCTGCAATAAAGATTTTATGTGTGAAAATCCTCTCAAATTAAACCCCCGAAAGCAGTTGCTTGTGGAAGTTGAAATGTTACGCTACATTATTAACAAATAAAAAAATATAAGTCGTGCGGCAAAAATGATCGAAAATTTTGGGTGAAAAATCAGCACTGAATGAAATTAACAAACTGTCTAACCTCCCCCCTTTTTTCAAAAAGAGCTCTATTTTCTCGGCTCTTATTAATGTTCCCCCAAATGTAGAAGATTTTCAATCAATTATGTTTCTATTTTTAAATTTTGCTATTTTCCGAACCCCAACATCCAATCAGATGCATCCGTGTATTTTCTTCTGATTACTATCTTGGGTTCAAAAATTTCCCGGTGTAATGTAAACAAATATTTGGTTTATTGTAACCTATAGAAAGCACTAAAAGAGTCGAAATCAGTCCAAAACCTTGAGGTAGCATCCTGACACAATATCCACGTGTTTACCAAAATAAAATAAAGTTATCTTCAAGGGTTGTTAGTTTATTTGAATTTTCAGGAGGCCACCCTCTCTCAAAATTGCACGCTTTTTTCAAGGTGTTTTTCTGCAATAATATGTTGCTGTTTAGTAATATGCGAGTTATCGGTCGTGTTTTCAGTTGTAATTTGTCTATTTGATACACGGATCACGCCTGGGATAGTATTTTCCTTTAACATCTTTCCTCGGAAAAATATTTAGAGGCCGAAAACGAAAATTCGTTGAATTTGCGTTTTAACTACATTTTTGAAACAGACTATAACAAACTTGGATACTATTTGATCGGTCTTATTATATGTTTGTTTGTCATGAGTAGTCCTACTGAAGGTAACTACATTACAATTTTAGAAAGTTAATGTCAATCGTAAACACAGCATACAACAATGTTTGAAACCCAACAAATTACATTCGGTCGAAAATTGGTTAAGGCCCAAAAGTTGGCTAGCAAACTTAATCATAGCGTAAAATAATTCCTTTTGGTGTCAAACGCTGCATTTAAATGTGTAGTACAATTTTCTTGCTAAAAAGCAGTAGCAATCGTTACTTAACAGGCTTTACAAACTCCTCTTTGTAGCCCACCCTAGATTTCCTATTGAAAAATGCGTACTTTCAGAAATAGACTATATTTTTTTAACACGTCGTTTTAAATGAACAATCTATACATATAACTTGTCATTCTGTGACGAAAACCCATGTGAAAATTAACAATGGATTAATGAATCAAGTATAATGAAAAAAATCCGGTCTCCCTATAGGTTACAAGAAACCAAATATTTAACATTGCGCCTTCCATATGGGGTACCTGCAATAAAGATTTTATGTGTGAAAATCCTCTCAAATTAAACCCCCGAAAGCAGTTGCTTGTGGAAGTTGAAATGTTACGCTACATTATTAACAAATTATAAGTCGTGCGGCAAAAATGATCGAAAATTTTGGGTGAAAAATCAGCACTGAATGAAATTAACAAACTGTCTAACCTCCCCCCTTTTTTCAAAAAGAGCTCTATTTTCTCGGCTCTTATTAATGTTCCCCCAAATGTAGAAGATTTGCAATCAATTATGTTTCTATTTTTAAATTTTGATATTTTCCGAACCCCAACATCCAATCAGATGCATCCGTGTATTTTCTTCTGATTACTATCTTGGGTTCAAAAATTTCCCGGTGTAATGTAAACAAATATTTGGTTTATTGTAACCTATAGAAAGCACTAAAAGAGTCGAAATCAGTCCAAAACCTTGAGGTAGCATCCTGACACAATATCCACGTGTTTACCAAAATAAAATAAAGTTATCTTCAAGGGTTGTTAGTTTATTTGAATTTTCAGGAGGCCACCCTCTCTCAAAATTGCACGCTTTTTTCAAGGTGTTTTTCTGCAATAATATGTTGCTGTTTAGTAATATGCGAGTTATCGGTCGTGTTTTCAGTTGTAATTTGTCTATTTGATACACGGATCACGCCTGGGATAGTATTTTCCTTTAACATCTTTCCTCGGAAAAATATTTAGAGGCCGAAAACGAAAATTCGTTGAATTTGTGAAAAACTACATTTTTGAAACAGACTATAACAAACTTGGATACTATTTGATCGGTCTAATTATATGTTTGTTTGTCATGAGTAGTCCTACTGAAGGTAACTACATTACAATTTTAGAAAGTTAATGTCAATCGTAAACACAGCATACAACAATGTTTGAAACCCAACAAATTACATTCGGTCGAAAATTGGTTAAGGCCCAAAAGTTGGCTAGCAAACTTAATCATAGCGTAAAATAATTCCTTTTGGTGTCAAACGCTGCATTTAAATGTGTAGTACAATTTTCTTGCTAAAAAGCAGTAGCAATCGTTACTTAACAGGCTTTACAAACTCCTCTTTGTAGCCCACCCTAGATTTCCTATTGAAAAATGCGTACTTTCAGAAATAGACTATATTTTTTTAACACGTCGTTTTAAATGAACAATCTATACATATAACTTGTCATTCTGTGACGAAAACCCATGTGAAAATTAACAATGGATTAATGAATCAAGTATAATGAAAAAAATCCGGTCTCCCTATAGGTTACAAGAAACCAAATATTTAACATTGCGCCTTCCATATGGGGTACCTGCAATAAAGATTTTATGTGTGAAAATCCTCTCAAATTAAACCCCCGAAAGCAGTTGCTTGTGGAAGTTGAAATGTTACGCTACATTATTAACAAATAAAAAAATATAAGTCGTGCGGCAAAAATGATCGAAAATTTTGGGTGAAAAATCAGCACTGAATGAAATTAACAAACTGTCTAACCTCCCCCCTTTTTTCAAAAAGAGCTCTATTTTCTCGGCTCTTATTAATGTTCCCCCAAATGTAGAAGATTTTCAATCAATTATGTTTCTATTTTTAAATTTTGCTATTTTCCGAACCCCAACATCCAATCAGATGCATCCGTGTATTTTCTTCTGATTACTATCTTGGGTTCAAAAATTTCCCGGTGTAATGTAAACAAATATTTGGTTTATTGTAACCTATAGAAAGCACTAAAAGAGTCGAAATCAGTCCAAAACCTTGAGGTAGCATCCTGACACAATATCCACGTGTTTACCAAAATAAAATAAAGTTATCTTCAAGGGTTGTTAGTTTATTTGAATTTTCAGGAGGCCACCCTCTCTCAAAATTGCACGCTTTTTTCAAGGTGTTTTTCTGCAATAATATGTTGCTGTTTAGTAATATGCGAGTTATCGGTCGTGTTTTCAGTTGTAATTTGTCTATTTGATACACGGATCACGCCTGGGATAGTATTTTCCTTTAACATCTTTCCTCGGAAAAATATTTAGAGGCCGAAAACGAAAATTCGTTGAATTTGTGAAAAACTACATTTTTGAAACAGACTATAACAAACTTGGATACTATTTGATCGGTCTAATTATATGTTTGTTTGTCATGAGTAGTCCTACTGAAGGTAACTACATTACAATTTTAGAAAGTTAATGTCAATCGTAAACACAGCATACAACAATGTTTGAAACCCAACAAATTACATTCGGTCGAAAATTGGTTAAGGCCCAAAAGTTGGCTAGCAAACTTAATCATAGTGTAAAATAATTCCTTTTGGTGTCAAACGCTGCATTTAAATGTGTAGTACAATTTTCTTGCTAAAAAGCAGTAGCAATCGTTACTTAACAGGCTTTACAAACTCCTCTTTGTAGCCCACCCTAGATTTCCTATTGAAAAATGCGTACTTTCAGAAATAGACTATATTTTTTTAACACGTCGTTTTAAATGAACAATCTATACATATAACTTGTCATTCTGTGACGAAAACCCATGTGAAAATTAACAATGGATTAATGAATCAAATATAATGAAAAAAATCCGGTCTCCCTATAGGTTACAAGAAACCAAATATTTAACATTGCGCCTTCCATATGGGGTACCTGCAATAAAGATTTTATGTGTGAAAATCCTCTCAAATTAAACCCCCGAAAGCAGTTGCTTGTGGAAGTTGAAATGTTACACTACATTATTAACAAATAAAAAAATATAAGTCGTGCGGCAAAAATGATCGAAAATTTTGGGTGAAAAATCAGCACTGAATGAAATTAACAAACTGTCTAACCTCCCCCCTTTTTTCAAAAAGAGCTCTATTTTCTCGGCTCTTATTAATGTTCCCCCAAATGTAGAAGATTTTCAATCAATTATGTTTCTATTTTTAAATTTTGCTATTTTCCGAACCCCAACATCCAATCAGATGCATCCGTGTATTTTCTTCTGATTACTATCTTGGGTTCAAAAATTTCCCGGTGTAATGTAAACAAATATTTGGTTTATTGTAACCTATAGAAAGCACTAAAAGAGTCGAAATCAGTCCAAAACCTTGAGGTAGCATCCTGACACAATATCCACGTGTTTACCAAAATAAAATAAAGTTATCTTCAAGGGTTGTTAGTTTATTTGAATTTTCAGGAGGCCACCCTCTCTCAAAATTGCACGCTTTTTTCAAGGTGTTTTTCTGCAATAATATGTTGCTGTTTAGTAATATGCGAGTTATCGGTCGTGTTTTCAGTTGTAATTTGTCTATTTGATACACGGATCACGCCTGGGATAGTATTTTCCTTTAACATCTTTCCTCGGAAAAATATTTAGAGGCCGAAAACGAAAATTCGTTGAATTTGTGAAAAACTACATTTTTGAAACAGACTATAACAAACTTGGATACTATTTGATCGGTCTAATTATATGTTTGTTTGTCATGAGTAGTCCTACTGAAGGTAACTACATTACAATTTTAGAAAGTTAATGTCAATCGTAAACACAGCATACAACAATGTTTGAAACCCAACAAATTACATTCGGTCGAAAATTGGTTAAGGCCCAAAAGTTGGCTAGCAAACTTAATCATAGCGTAAAATAATTCCTTTTGGTGTCAAACGCTGCATTTAAATGTGTAGTACAATTTTCTTGCTAAAAAGCAGTAGCAATCGTTACTTAACAGGCTTTACAAACTCCTCTTTGTAGCCCACCCTAGATTTCCTATTGAAAAATGCGTACTTTCAGAAATAGACTATATTTTTTTAACACGTCGTTTTAAATGAACAATCTATACATATAACTTGTCATTCTGTGACGAAAACCCATGTGAAAATTAACAATGGATTAATGAATCAAGTATAATGAAAAAAATCCGGTCTCCCTATAGAAAGCACTAAAAGAGTCGAAATCAGTCCAAAACCTTGAGGTAGCATCCTGACACAATATCCACGTGTTTACCAAAATAAAATAAAGTTATCTTCAAGGGTTGTTAGTTTATTTGAATTTTCAGGAGGCCACCCTCTCTCAAAATTGCACGCTTTTTTCAAGGTGTTTTTCTGCAATAATATGTTGCTGTTTAGTAATATGCGAGTTATCGGTCGTGTTTTCAGTTGTAATTTGTCTATTTGATACACGGATCACGCCTGGGATAGTATTTTCCTTTAACATCTTTCCTCGGAAAAATATTTAGAGGCCGAAAACGAAAATTCGTTGAATTTGTGAAAAACTACATTTTTGAAACAGACTATAACAAACTTGGATACTATTTGATCGGTCTAATTATATGTTTGTTTGTCATGAGTAGTCCTACTGAAGGTAACTACATTACAATTTTAGAAAGTTAATGTCAATCGTAAACACAGCATACAACAATGTTTGAAACCCAACAAATTACATTCGGTCGAAAATTGGTTAAGGCCCAAAAGTTGGCTAGCAAACTTAATCATAGCGTAAAATAATTCCTTTTGGTGTCAAACGCTGCATTTAAATGTGTAGTACAATTTTCTTGCTAAAAAGCAGTAGCAATCGTTACTTAACAGGCTTTACAAACTCCTCTTTGTAGCCCACCCTAGATTTCCTATTGAAAAATGCGTACTTTCAGAAATAGACTATATTTTTTTAACACGTCGTTTTAAATGAACAATCTATACATATAACTTGTCATTCTGTGACGAAAACCCATGTGAAAATTAACAATGGATTAATGAATCAAGTATAATGAAAAAAATCCGGTCTCCCTATAGAAAGCACTAAAAGAGTCGAAATCAGTCCAAAACCTTGAGGTAGCATCCTGACACAATATCCACGTGTTTACCAAAATAAAATAAAGTTATCTTCAAGGGTTGTTAGTTTATTTGAATTTTCAGGAGGCCACCCTCTCTCAAAATTGCACGCTTTTTTCAAGGTGTTTTTCTGCAATAATATGTTGCTGTTTAGTAATATGCGAGTTATCGGTCGTGTTTTCAGTTGTAATTTGTCTATTTGATACACGGATCACGCCTGGGATAGTATTTTCCTTTAACATCTTTCCTCGGAAAAATATTTAGAGGCCGAAAACGAAAATTCGTTGAATTTGTGAAAAACTACATTTTTGAAACAGACTATAACAAACTTGGATACTATTTGATCGGTCTAATTATATGTTTGTTTGTCATGAGTAGTCCTACTGAAGGTAACTACATTACAATTTTAGAAAGTTAATGTCAATCGTAAACACAGCATACAACAATGTTTGAAACCCAACAAATTACATTCGGTCGAAAATTGGTTAAGGCCCAAAAGTTGGCTAGCAAACTTAATCATAGCGTAAAATAATTCCTTTTGGTGTCAAACGCTGCATTTAAATGTGTAGTACAATTTTCTTGCTAAAAAGCAGTAGCAATCGTTACTTAACAGGCTTTACAAACTCCTCTTTGTAGCCCACCCTAGATTTCCTATTGAAAAATGCGTACTTTCAGAAATAGACTATATTTTTTTAACACGTCGTTTTAAATGAACAATCTATACATATAACTTGTCATTCTGTGACGAAAACCCATGTGAAAATTAACAATGGATTAATGAATCAAGTATAATGAAAAAAATCCGGTCTCCCTATAGGTTACAAGAAACCAAATATTTAACATTGCGCCTTCCATATGGGGTACCTGCAATAAAGATTTTATGTGTGAAAATCCTCTCAAATTAAACCCCCGAAAGCAGTTGCTTGTGGAAGTTGAAATGTTACACTACATTATTAACAAATAAAAAAATATAAGTCGTGCGGCAAAAATGATCGAAAATTTTGGGTGAAAAATCAGCACTGAATGAAATTAACAAACTGTCTAACCTCCCCCCTTTTTTCAAAAAGAGCTCTATTTTCTCGGCTCTTATTAATGTTCCCCCAAATGTAGAAGATTTTCAATCAATTATGTTTCTATTTTTAAATTTTGCTATTTTCCGAACCCCAACATCCAATCAGATGCATCCGTGTATTTTCTTCTGATTACTATCTTGGGTTCAAAAATTTCCCGGTGTAATGTAAACAAATATTTGGTTTATTGTAACCTATAGAAAGCACTAAAAGAGTCGAAATCAGTCCAAAACCTTGAGGTAGCATCCTGACACAATATCCACGTGTTTACCAAAATAAAATAAAGTTATCTTCAAGGGTTGTTAGTTTATTTGAATTTTCAGGAGGCCACCCTCTCTCAAAATTGCACGCTTTTTTCAAGGTGTTTTTCTGCAATAATATGTTGCTGTTTAGTAATATGCGAGTTATCGGTCGTGTTTTCAGTTGTAATTTGTCTATTTGATACACGGATCACGCCTGGGATAGTATTTTCCTTTAACATCTTTCCTCGGAAAAATATTTAGAGGCCGAAAACGAAAATTCGTTGAATTTGTGAAAAACTACATTTTTGAAACAGACTATAACAAACTTGGATACTATTTGATCGGTCTAATTATATGTTTGTTTGTCATGAGTAGTCCTACTGAAGGTAACTACATTACAATTTTAGAAAGTTAATGTCAATCGTAAACACAGCATACAACAATGTTTGAAACCCAACAAATTACATTCGGTCGAAAATTGGTTAAGGCCCAAAAGTTGGCTAGCAAACTTAATCATAGCGTAAAATAATTCCTTTTGGTGTCAAACGCTGCATTTAAATGTGTAGTACAATTTTCTTGCTAAAAAGCAGTAGCAATCGTTACTTAACAGGCTTTACAAACTCCTCTTTGTAGCCCACCCTAGATTTCCTATTGAAAAATGCGTACTTTCAGAAATAGACTATATTTTTTTAACACGTCGTTTTAAATGAACAATCTATACATATAACTTGTCATTCTGTGACGAAAACCCATGTGAAAATTAACAATGGATTAATGAATCAAGTATAATGAAAAAAATCCGGTCTCCCTATAGGTTACAAGAAACCAAATATTTAACATTGCGCCTTCCATATGGGGTACCTGCAATAAAGATTTTATGTGTGAAATTCCTCTCAAATTAAACCCCCGAAAGCAGTTGCTTGTGGAAGTTGAAATGTTACGCTACATTATTAACAAATAAAAAAATATAAGTCGTGCGGCAAAAATGATCGAAAATTTTGGGTGAAAAATCAGCACTGAATGAAATTAACAAACTGTCTAACCTCCCCCCTTTTTTCAAAAAGAGCTCTATTTTCTCGGCTCTTATTAATGTTCCCCCAAATGTAGAAGATTTTCAATCAATTATGTTTCTATTTTTAAATTTTGCTATTTTCCGAACCCCAACATCCAATCAGATGCATCCGTGTATTTTCTTCTGATTACTATCTTGGGTTCAAAAATTTCCCGGTGTAATGTAAACAAATATTTGGTTTATTGTAACCTATAGAAAGCACTAAAAGAGTCGAAATCAGTCCAAAACCTTGAGGTAGCATCCTGACACAATATCCACGTGTTTACCAAAATAAAATAAAGTTATCTTCAAGGGTTGTTAGTTTATTTGAATTTTCAGGAGGCCACCCTCTCTCAAAATTGCACGCTTTTTTCAAGGTGTTTTTCTGCAATAATATGTTGCTGTTTAGTAATATGCGAGTTATCGGTCGTGTTTTCAGTTGTAATTTGTCTATTTGATACACGGATCACGCCTGGGATAGTATTTTCCTTTAACATCTTTCCTCGGAAAAATATTTAGAGGCCGAAAACGAAAATTCGTTGAATTTGTGAAAAACTACATTTTTGAAACAGACTATAACAAACTTGGATACTATTTGATCGGTCTAATTATATGTTTGTTTGTCATGAGTAGTCCTACTGAAGGTAACTACATTACAATTTTAGAAAGTTAATGTCAATCGTAAACACAGCATACAACAATGTTTGAAACCCAACAAATTACATTCGGTCGAAAATTGGTTAAGGCCCAAAAGTTGGCTAGCAAACTTAATCATAGCGTAAAATAATTCCTTTTGGTGTCAAACGCTGCATTTAAATGTGTAGTACAATTTTCTTGCTAAAAAGCAGTAGCAATCGTTACTTAACAGGCTTTACAAACTCCTCTTTGTAGCCCACCCTAGATTTCCTATTGAAAAATGCGTACTTTCAGAAATAGACTATATTTTTTTAACACGTCGTTTTAAATGAACAATCTATACATATAACTTGTCATTCTGTGACGAAAACCCATGTGAAAATTAACAATGGATTAATGAATCAAGTATAATGAAAAAAATCCGGTCTCCCTATAGGTTACAAGAAACCAAATATTTAACATTGCGCCTTCCATATGGGGTACCTGCAATAAAGATTTTATGTGTGAAAATCCTCTCAAATTAAACCCCCGAAAGCAGTTGCTTGTGGAAGTTGAAATGTTACGCTACATTATTAACAAATAAAAAAATATAAGTCGTGCGGCAAAAATGATCGAAAATTTTGGGTGAAAAATCAGCACTGAATGAAATTAACAAACTGTCTAACCTCCCCCCTTTTTTCAAAAAGAGCTCTATTTTCTCGGCTCTTATTAATGTTCCCCCAAATGTAGAAGATTTTCAATCAATTATGTTTCTATTTTTAAATTTTGCTATTTTCCGAACCCCAACATCCAATCAGATGCATCCGTGTATTTTCTTCTGATTACTATCTTGGGTTCAAAAATTTCCCGGTGTAATGTAAACAAATATTTGGTTTATTGTAACCTATAGAAAGCACTAAAAGAGTCGAAATCAGTCCAAAACCTTGAGGTAGCATCCTGACACAATATCCACGTGTTTACCAAAATAAAATAAAGTTATCTTCAAGGGTTGTTAGTTTATTTGAATTTTCAGGAGGCCACCCTCTCTCAAAATTGCACGCTTTTTTCAAGGTGTTTTTCTGCAATAATATGTTGCTGTTTAGTAATATGCGAGTTATCGGTCGTGTTTTCAGTTGTAATTTGTCTATTTGATACACGGATCACGCCTGGGATAGTATTTTCCTTTAACATCTTTCCTCGGAAAAATATTTAGAGGCCGAAAACGAAAATTCGTTGAATTTGTGAAAAACTACATTTTTGAAACAGACTATAACAAACTTGGATACTATTTGATCGGTCTAATTATATGTTTGTTTGTCATGAGTAGTCCTACTGAAGGTAACTACATTACAATTTTAGAAAGTTAATGTCAATCGTAAACACAGCATACAACAATGTTTGAAACCCAACAAATTACATTCGGTCGAAAATTGGTTAAGGCCCAAAAGTTGGCTAGCAAACTTAATCATAGTGTAAAATAATTCCTTTTGGTGTCAAACGCTGCATTTAAATGTGTAGTACAATTTTCTTGCTAAAAAGCAGTAGCAATCGTTACTTAACAGGCTTTACAAACTCCTCTTTGTAGCCCACCCTAGATTTCCTATTGAAAAATGCGTACTTTCAGAAATAGACTATATTTTTTTAACACGTCGTTTTAAATGAACAATCTATACATATAACTTGTCATTCTGTGACGAAAACCCATGTGAAAATTAACAATGGATTAATGAATCAAATATAATGAAAAAAATCCGGTCTCCCTATAGGTTACAAGAAACCAAATATTTAACATTGCGCCTTCCATATGGGGTACCTGCAATAAAGATTTTATGTGTGAAAATCCTCTCAAATTAAACCCCCGAAAGCAGTTGCTTGTGGAAGTTGAAATGTTACACTACATTATTAACAAATAAAAAAATATAAGTCGTGCGGCAAAAATGATCGAAAATTTTGGGTGAAAAATCAGCACTGAATGAAATTAACAAACTGTCTAACCTCCCCCCTTTTTTCAAAAAGAGCTCTATTTTCTCGGCTCTTATTAATGTTCCCCCAAATGTAGAAGATTTTCAATCAATTATGTTTCTATTTTTAAATTTTGCTATTTTCCGAACCCCAACATCCAATCAGATGCATCCGTGTATTTTCTTCTGATTACTATCTTGGGTTCAAAAATTTCCCGGTGTAATGTAAACAAATATTTGGTTTATTGTAACCTATAGAAAGCACTAAAAGAGTCGAAATCAGTCCAAAACCTTGAGGTAGCATCCTGACACAATATCCACGTGTTTACCAAAATAAAATAAAGTTATCTTCAAGGGTTGTTAGTTTATTTGAATTTTCAGGAGGCCACCCTCTCTCAAAATTGCACGCTTTTTTCAAGGTGTTTTTCTGCAATAATATGTTGCTGTTTAGTAATATGCGAGTTATCGGTCGTGTTTTCAGTTGTAATTTGTCTATTTGATACACGGATCACGCCTGGGATAGTATTTTCCTTTAACATCTTTCCTCGGAAAAATATTTAGAGGCCGAAAACGAAAATTCGTTGAATTTGTGAAAAACTACATTTTTGAAACAGACTATAACAAACTTGGATACTATTTGATCGGTCTAATTATATGTTTGTTTGTCATGAGTAGTCCTACTGAAGGTAACTACATTACAATTTTAGAAAGTTAATGTCAATCGTAAACACAGCATACAACAATGTTTGAAACCCAACAAATTACATTCGGTCGAAAATTGGTTAAGGCCCAAAAGTTGGCTAGCAAACTTAATCATAGCGTAAAATAATTCCTTTTGGTGTCAAACGCTGCATTTAAATGTGTAGTACAATTTTCTTGCTAAAAAGCAGTAGCAATCGTTACTTAACAGGCTTTACAAACTCCTCTTTGTAGCCCACCCTAGATTTCCTATTGAAAAATGCGTACTTTCAGAAATAGACTATATTTTTTTAACACGTCGTTTTAAATGAACAATCTATACATATAACTTGTCATTCTGTGACGAAAACCCATGTGAAAATTAACAATGGATTAATGAATCAAGTATAATGAAAAAAATCCGGTCTCCCTATAGGTTACAAGAAACCAAATATTTAACATTGCGCCTTCCATATGGGGTACCTGCAATAAAGATTTTATGTGTGAAAATCCTCTCAAATTAAACCCCCGAAAGCAGTTGCTTGTGGAAGTTGAAATGTTACACTACATTATTAACAAATAAAAAAATATAAGTCGTGCGGCAAAAATGATCGAAAATTTTGGGTGAAAAATCAGCACTGAATGAAATTAACAAACTGTCTAACCTCCCCCCTTTTTTCAAAAAGAGCTCTATTTTCTCGGCTCTTATTAATATTCCCCCAAATGTAGAAGATTTTCAATCAATTATGTTTCTATTTTTAAATTTTGCTATTTTCCGAACCCCAACATCCAATCAGATGCATCCGTGTATTTTCTTCTGATTACTATCTTGGGTTCAAAAATTTCCCGGTGTAATGTAAACAAATATTTGGTTTATTGTAACCTATAGAAAGCACTAAAAGAGTCGAAATCAGTCCAAAACCTTGAGGTAGCATCCTGACACAATATCCACGTGTTTACCAAAATAAAATAAAGTTATCTTCAAGGGTTGTTAGTTTATTTGAATTTTCAGGAGGCCACCCTCTCTCAAAATTGCACGCTTTTTTCAAGGTGTTTTTCTGCAATAATATGTTGCTGTTTAGTAATATGCGAGTTATCGGTCGTGTTTTCAGTTGTAATTTGTCTATTTGATACACGGATCACGCCTGGGATAGTATTTTCCTTTAACATCTTTCCTCGGAAAAATATTTAGAGGCCGAAAACGAAAATTCGTTGAATTTGTGAAAAACTACATTTTTGAAACAGACTATAACAAACTTGGATACTATTTGATCGGTCTAATTATATGTTTGTTTGTCATGAGTAGTCCTACTGAAGGTAACTACATTACAATTTTAGAAAGTTAATGTCAATCGTAAACACAGCATACAACAATGTTTGAAACCCAACAAATTACATTCGGTCGAAAATTGGTTAAGGCCCAAAAGTTGGCTAGCAAACTTAATCATAGCGTAAAATAATTCCTTTTGGTGTCAAACGCTGCATTTAAATGTGTAGTACAATTTTCTTGCTAAAAAGCAGTAGCAATCGTTACTTAACAGGCTTTACAAACTCCTCTTTGTAGCCCACCCTAGATTTCCTATTGAAAAATGCGTACTTTCAGAAATAGACTATATTTTTTTAACACGTCGTTTTAAATGAACAATCTATACATATAACTTGTCATTCTGTGACGAAAACCCATGTGAAAATTAACAATGGATTAATGAATCAAGTATAATGAAAAAAATCCGGTCTCCCTATAGGTTACAAGAAACCAAATATTTAACATTGCGCCTTCCATATGGGGTACCTGCAATAAAGATTTTATGTGTGAAAATCCTCTCAAATTAAACCCCCGAAAGCAGTTGCTTGTGGAAGTTGAAATGTTACGCTACATTATTAACAAATAAAAAAATATAAGTCGTGCGGCAAAAATGATCGAAAATTTTGGGTGAAAAATCAGCACTGAATGAAATTAACAAACTGTCTAACCTCCCCCCTTTTTTCAAAAAGAGCTCTATTTTCTCGGCTCTTATTAATGTTCCCCCAAATGTAGAAGATTTTCAATCAATTATGTTTCTATTTTTAAATTTTGCTATTTTCCGAACCCCAACATCCAATCAGATGCATCCGTGTATTTTCTTCTGATTACTATCTTGGGTTCAAAAATTTCCCGGTGTAATGTAAACAAATATTTGGTTTATTGTAACCTATAGAAAGCACTAAAAGAGTCGAAATCAGTCCAAAACCTTGAGGTAGCATCCTGACACAATATCCACGTGTTTACCAAAATAAAATAAAGTTATCTTCAAGGGTTGTTAGTTTATTTGAATTTTCAGGAGGCCACCCTCTCTCAAAATTGCACGCTTTTTTCAAGGTGTTTTTCTGCAATAATATGTTGCTGTTTAGTAATGTGCGAGTTATCGGTCGTGTTTTCAGTTGTAATTTGTCTATTTGATACACGGATCACGCCTGGGATAGTATTTTCCTTTAACATCTTTCCTCGGAAAAATATTTAGAGGCCGAAAACGAAAATTCGTTGAATTTGTGAAAAACTACATTTTTGAAACAGACTATAACAAACTTGGATACTATTTGATCGGTCTAATTATATGTTTGTTTGTCATGAGTAGTCCTACTGAAGGTAACTACATTACAATTTTAGAAAGTTAATGTCAATCGTAAACACAGCATACAACAATGTTTGAAACCCAACAAATTACATTCGGTCGAAAATTGGTTAAGGCCCAAAAGTTGGCTAGCAAACTTAATCATAGCGTAAAATAATTCCTTTTGGTGTCAAACGCTGCATTTAAATGTGTAGTACAATTTTCTTGCTAAAAAGCAGTAGCAATCGTTACTTAACAGGCTTTACAAACTCCTCTTTGTAGCCCACCCTAGATTTCCTATTGAAAAATGCGTACTTTCAGAAATAGACTATATTTTTTTAACACGTCGTTTTAAATGAACAATCTATACATATAACTTGTCATTCTGTGACGAAAACCCATGTGAAAATTAACAATGGATTAATGAATCAAGTATAATGAAAAAAATCCGGTCTCCCTATAGGTTACAAGAAACCAAATATTTAACATTGCGCCTTCCATATGGGGTACCTGCAATAAAGATTTTATGTGTGAAAATCCTCTCAAATTAAACCCCCGAAAGCAGTTGCTTGTGGAAGTTGAAATGTTACGCTACATTATTAACAAATAAAAAAATATAAGTCGTGCGGCAAAAATGATCGAAAATTTTGGGTGAAAAATCAGCACTGAATGAAATTAACAAACTGTCTAACCTCCCCCCTTTTTTCAAAAAGAGCTCTATTTTCTCGGCTCTTATTAATGTTCCCCCAAATGTAGAAGATTTTCAATCAATTATGTTTCTATTTTTAAATTTTGCTATTTTCCGAACCCCAACATCCAATCAGATGCATCCGTGTATTTTCTTCTGATTACTATCTTGGGTTCAAAAATTTCCCGGTGTAATGTAAACAAATATTTGGTTTATTGTAACCTATAGAAAGCACTAAAAGAGTCGAAATCAGTCCAAAACCTTGAGGTAGCATCCTGACACAATATCCACGTGTTTACCAAAATAAAATAAAGTTATCTTCAAGGGTTGTTAGTTTATTTGAATTTTCAGGAGGCCACCCTCTCTCAAAATTGCACGCTTTTTTCAAGGTGTTTTTCTGCAATAATATGTTGCTGTTTAGTAATATGCGAGTTATCGGTCGTGTTTTCAGTTGTAATTTGTCTATTTGATACACGGATCACGCCTGGGATAGTATTTTCCTTTAACATCTTTCCTCGGAAAAATATTTAGAGGCCGAAAACGAAAATTCGTTGAATTTGTGAAAAACTACATTTTTGAAACAGACTATAACAAACTTGGATACTATTTGATCGGTCTAATTATATGTTTGTTTGTCATGAGTAGTCCTACTGAAGGTAACTACATTACAATTTTAGAAAGTTAATGTCAATCGTAAACACAGCATACAACAATGTTTGAAACCCAACAAATTACATTCGGTCGAAAATTGGTTAAGGCCCAAAAGTTGGCTAGCAAACTTAATCATAGCGTAAAATAATTCCTTTTGGTGTCAAACGCTGCATTTAAATGTGTAGTACAATTTTCTTGCTAAAAAGCAGTAGCAATCGTTACTTAACAGGCTTTACAAACTCCTCTTTGTAGCCCACCCTAGATTTCCTATTGAAAAATGCGTACTTTCAGAAATAGACTATATTTTTTTAACACGTCGTTTTAAATGAACAATCTATACATATAACTTGTCATTCTGTGACGAAAACCCATGTGAAAATTAACAATGGATTAATGAATCAAGTATAATGAAAAAAATCCGGTCTCCCTATAGGTTACAAGAAACCAAATATTTAACATTGCGCCTTCCATATGGGGTACCTGCAATAAAGATTTTATGTGTGAAAATCCTCTCAAATTAAACCCCCGAAAGCAGTTGCTTGTGGAAGTTGAAATGTTACGCTACATTATTAACAAATAAAAAAATATAAGTCGTGCGGCAAAAATGATCGAAAATTTTGGGTGAAAAATCAGCACTGAATGAAATTAACAAACTGTCTAACCTCCCCCCTTTTTTCAAAAAGAGCTCTATTTTCTCGGCTCTTATTAATGTTCCCCCAAATGTAGAAGATTTTCAATCAATTATGTTTCTATTTTTAAATTTTGCTATTTTCCGAACCCCAACATCCAATCAGATGCATCCGTGTATTTTCTTCTGATTACTATCTTGGGTTCAAAAATTTCCCGGTGTAATGTAAACAAATATTTGGTTTATTGTAACCTATAGAAAGCACTAAAAGAGTCGAAATCAGTCCAAAACCTTGAGGTAGCATCCTGACACAATATCCACGTGTTTACCAAAATAAAATAAAGTTATCTTCAAGGGTTGTTAGTTTATTTGAATTTTCAGGAGGCCACCCTCTCTCAAAATTGCACGCTTTTTTCAAGGTGTTTTTCTGCAATAATATGTTGCTGTTTAGTAATATGCGAGTTATCGGTCGTGTTTTCAGTTGTAATTTGTCTATTTGATACACGGATCACGCCTGGGATAGTATTTTCCTTTAACATCTTTCCTCGGAAAAATATTTAGAGGCCGAAAACGAAAATTCGTTGAATTTGTGAAAAACTACATTTTTGAAACAGACTATAACAAACTTGGATACTATTTGATCGGTCTAATTATATGTTTGTTTGTCATGAGTAGTCCTACTGAAGGTAACTACATTACAATTTTAGAAAGTTAATGTCAATCGTAAACACAGCATACAACAATGTTTGAAACCCAACAAATTACATTCGGTCGAAAATTGGTTAAGGCCCAAAAGTTGGCTAGCAAACTTAATCATAGCGTAAAATAATTCCTTTTGGTGTCAAACGCTGCATTTAAATGTGTAGTACAATTTTCTTGCTAAAAAGCAGTAGCAATCGTTACTTAACAGGCTTTACAAACTCCTCTTTGTAGCCCACCCTAGATTTCCTATTGAAAAATGCGTACTTTCAGAAATAGACTATATTTTTTTAACACGTCGTTTTAAATGAACAATCTATACATATAACTTGTCATTCTGTGACGAAAACCCATGTGAAAATTAACAATGGATTAATGAATCAAGTATAATGAAAAAAATCCGGTCTCCCTATAGGTTACAAGAAACCAAATATTTAACATTGCGCCTTCCATATGGGGTACCTGCAATAAAGATTTTATGTGTGAAAATCCTCTCAAATTAAACCCCCGAAAGCAGTTGCTTGTGGAAGTTGAAATGTTACGCTACATTATTAACAAATAAAAAAATATAAGTCGTGCGGCAAAAATGATCGAAAATTTTGGGTGAAAAATCAGCACTGAATGAAATTAACAAACTGTCTAACCTCCCCCCTTTTTTCAAAAAGAGCTCTATTTTCTCGGCTCTTATTAATGTTCCCCCAAATGTAGAAGATTTTCAATCAATTATGTTTCTATTTTTAAATTTTGCTATTTTCCGAACCCCAACATCCAATCAGATGCATCCGTGTATTTTCTTCTGATTACTATCTTGGGTTCAAAAATTTCCCGGTGTAATGTAAACAAATATTTGGTTTATTGTAACCTATAGAAAGCACTAAAAGAGTCGAAATCAGTCCAAAACCTTGAGGTAGCATCCTGACACAATATCCACGTGTTTACCAAAATAAAATAAAGTTATCTTCAAGGGTTGTTAGTTTATTTGAATTTTCAGGAGGCCACCCTCTCTCAAAATTGCACGCTTTTTTCAAGGTGTTTTTCTGCAATAATATGTTGCTGTTTAGTAATATGCGAGTTATCGGTCGTGTTTTCAGTTGTAATTTGTCTATTTGATACACGGATCACGCCTGGGATAGTATTTTCCTTTAACATCTTTCCTCGGAAAAATATTTAGAGGCCGAAAACGAAAATTCGTTGAATTTGTGAAAAACTACATTTTTGAAACAGACTATAACAAACTTGGATACTATTTGATCGGTCTAATTATATGTTTGTTTGTCATGAGTAGTCCTACTGAAGGTAACTACATTACAATTTTAGAAAGTTAATGTCAATCGTAAACACAGCATACAACAATGTTTGAAACCCAACAAATTACATTCGGTCGAAAATTGGTTAAGGCCCAAAAGTTGGCTAGCAAACTTAATCATAGCGTAAAATAATTCCTTTTGGTGTCAAACGCTGCATTTAAATGTGTAGTACAATTTTCTTGCTAAAAAGCAGTAGCAATCGTTACTTAACAGGCTTTACAAACTCCTCTTTGTAGCCCACCCTAGATTTCCTATTGAAAAATGCGTACTTTCAGAAATAGACTATATTTTTTTAACACGTCGTTTTAAATGAACAATCTATACATATAACTTGTCATTCTGTGACGAAAACCCATGTGAAAATTAACAATGGATTAATGAATCAAGTATAATGAAAAAAATCCGGTCTCCCTATAGAAAGCACTAAAAGAGTCGAAATCAGTCCAAAACCTTGAGGTAGCATCCTGACACAATATCCACGTGTTTACCAAAATAAAATAAAGTTATCTTCAAGGGTTGTTAGTTTATTTGAATTTTCAGGAGGCCACCCTCTCTCAAAATTGCACGCTTTTTTCAAGGTGTTTTTCTGCAATAATATGTTGCTGTTTAGTAATATGCGAGTTATCGGTCGTGTTTTCAGTTGTAATTTGTCTATTTGATACACGGATCACGCCTGGGATAGTATTTTCCTTTAACATCTTTCCTCGGAAAAATATTTAGAGGCCGAAAACGAAAATTCGTTGAATTTGTGAAAAACTACATTTTTGAAACAGACTATAACAAACTTGGATACTATTTGATCGGTCTAATTATATGTTTGTTTGTCATGAGTAGTCCTACTGAAGGTAACTACATTACAATTTTAGAAAGTTAATGTCAATCGTAAACACAGCATACAACAATGTTTGAAACCCAACAAATTACATTCGGTCGAAAATTGGTTAAGGCCCAAAAGTTGGCTAGCAAACTTAATCATAGCGTAAAATAATTCCTTTTGGTGTCAAACGCTGCATTTAAATGTGTAGTACAATTTTCTTGCTAAAAAGCAGTAGCAATCGTTACTTAACAGGCTTTACAAACTCCTCTTTGTAGCCCACCCTAGATTTCCTATTGAAAAATGCGTACTTTCAGAAATAGACTATATTTTTTTAACACGTCGTTTTAAATGAACAATCTTTACATATAACTTGTCATTCTGTGACGAAAACCCATGTGAAAATTAACAATGGATTAATGAATCAAGTATAATGAAAAAAATCCGGTCTCCCTATAGGTTACAAGAAACCAAATATTTAACATTGCGCCTTCCATATGGGGTACCTGCAATAAAGATTTTATGTGTGAAAATCCTCTCAAATTAAACCCCCGAAAGCAGTTGCTTGTGGAAGTTGAAATGTTACACTACATTATTAACAAATAAAAAAATATAAGTCGTGCGGCAAAAATGATCGAAAATTTTGGGTGAAAAATCAGCACTGAATGAAATTAACAAACTGTCTAACCTCCCCCCTTTTTTCAAAAAGAGCTCTATTTTCTCGGCTCTTATTAATGTTCCCCCAAATGTAGAAGATTTTCAATCAATTATGTTTCTATTTTTAAATTTTGCTATTTTCCGAACCCCAACATCCAATCAGATGCATCCGTGTATTTTCTTCTGATTACTATCTTGGGTTCAAAAATTTCCCGGTGTAATGTAAACAAATATTTGGTTTATTGTAACCTATAGAAAGCACTAAAAGAGTCGAAATCAGTCCAAAACCTTGAGGTAGCATCCTGACACAATATCCACGTGTTTACCAAAATAAAATAAAGTTATCTTCAAGGGTTGTTAGTTTATTTGAATTTTCAGGAGGCCACCCTCTCTCAAAATTGCACGCTTTTTTCAAGGTGTTTTTCTGCAATAATATGTTGCTGTTTAGTAATATGCGAGTTATCGGTCGTGTTTTCAGTTGTAATTTGTCTATTTGATACACGGATCACGCCTGGGATAGTATTTTCCTTTAACATCTTTCCTCGGAAAAATATTTAGAGGCCGAAAACGAAAATTCGTTGAATTTGTGAAAAACTACATTTTTGAAACAGACTATAACAAACTTGGATACTATTTGATCGGTCTAATTATATGTTTGTTTGTCATGAGTAGTCCTACTGAAGGTAACTACATTACAATTTTAGAAAGTTAATGTCAATCGTAAACACAGCATACAACAATGTTTGAAACCCAACAAATTACATTCGGTCGAAAATTGGTTAAGGCCCAAAAGTTGGCTAGCAAACTTAATCATAGCGTAAAATAATTCCTTTTGGTGTCAAACGCTGCATTTAAATGTGTAGTACAATTTTCTTGCTAAAAAGCAGTAGCAATCGTTACTTAACAGGCTTTACAAACTCCTCTTTGTAGCCCACCCTAGATTTCCTATTGAAAAATGCGTACTTTCAGAAATAGACTATATTTTTTTAACACGTCGTTTTAAATGAACAATCTATACATATAACTTGTCATTCTGTGACGAAAACCCATGTGAAAATTAACAATGGATTAATGAATCAAGTATAATGAAAAAAATCCGGTCTCCCTATAGGTTACAAGAAACCAAATATTTAACATTGCGCCTTCCATATGGGGTACCTGCAATAAAGATTTTATGTGTGAAAATCCTCTCAAATTAAACCCCCGAAAGCAGTTGCTTGTGGAAGTTGAAATGTTACGCTACATTATTAACAAATAAAAAAATATAAGTCGTGCGGCAAAAATGATCGAAAATTTTGGGTGAAAAATCAGCACTGAATGAAATTAACAAACTGTCTAACCTCCCCCCTTTTTTCAAAAAGAGCTCTATTTTCTCGGCTCTTATTAATGTTCCCCCAAATGTAGAAGATTTTCAATCAATTATGTTTCTATTTTTAAATTTTGCTATTTTCCGAACCCCAACATCCAATCAGATGCATCCGTGTATTTTCTTCTGATTACTATCTTGGGTTCAAAAATTTCCCGGTGTAATGTAAACAAATATTTGGTTTATTGTAACCTATAGAAAGCACTAAAAGAGTCGAAATCAGTCCAAAACCTTGAGGTAGCATCCTGACACAATATCCACGTGTTTACCAAAATAAAATAAAGTTATCTTCAAGGGTTGTTAGTTTATTTGAATTTTCAGGAGGCCACCCTCTCTCAAAATTGCACGCTTTTTTCAAGGTGTTTTTCTGCAATAATATGTTGCTGTTTAGTAATATGCGAGTTATCGGTCGTGTTTTCAGTTGTAATTTGTCTATTTGATACACGGATCACGCCTGGGATAGTATTTTCCTTTAACATCTTTCCTCGGAAAAATATTTAGAGGCCGAAAACGAAAATTCGTTGAATTTGTGAAAAACTACATTTTTGAAACAGACTATAACAAACGGATACTATTTGATCGGTCTAATTATATGTTTGTTTGTCATGAGTAGTCCTACTGAAGGTAACTACATTACAATTTTAGAAAGTTAATGTCAATCGTAAACACAGCATACAACAATGTTTGAAACCCAACAAATTACATTCGGTCGAAAATTGGTTAAGGCCCAAAAGTTGGCTAGCAAACTTAATCATAGCGTAAAATAATTCCTTTTGGTGTCAAACGCTGCATTTAAATGTGTAGTACAATTTTCTTGCTAAAAAGCAGTAGCAATCGTTACTTAACAGGCTTTACAAACTCCTCTTTGTAGCCCACCCTAGATTTCCTATTGAAAAATGCGTACTTTCAGAAATAGACTATATTTTTTTAACACGTCGTTTTAAATGAACAATCTATACATATAACTTGTCATTCTGTGACGAAAACCCATGTGAAAATTAACAATGGATTAATGAATCAAGTATAATGAAAAAAATCCGGTCTCCCTATAGGTTACAAGAAACCAAATATTTAACATTGCGCCTTCCATATGGGGTACCTGCAATAAAGATTTTATGTGTGAAAATCCTCTCAAATTAAACCCCCGAAAGCAGTTGCTTGTGGAAGTTGAAATGTTACGCTACATTATTAACAAATAAAAAAATATAAGTCGTGCGGCAAAAATGATCGAAAATTTTGGGTGAAAAATCAGCACTGAATGAAATTAACAAACTGTCTAACCTCCCCCCTTTTTTCAAAAAGAGCTCTATTTTCTCGGCTCTTATTAATGTTCCCCCAAATGTAGAAGATTTTCAATCAATTATGTTTCTATTTTTAAATTTTGCTATTTTCCGAACCCCAACATCCAATCAGATGCATCCGTGTATTTTCTTCTGATTACTATCTTGGGTTCAAAAATTTCCCGGTGTAATGTAAACAAATATTTGGTTTATTGTAACCTATAGAAAGCACTAAAAGAGTCGAAATCAGTCCAAAACCTTGAGGTAGCATCCTGACACAATATCCACGTGTTTACCAAAATAAAATAAAGTTATCTTCAAGGGTTGTTAGTTTATTTGAATTTTCAGGAGGCCACCCTCTCTCAAAATTGCACGCTTTTTTCAAGGTGTTTTTCTGCAATAATATGTTGCTGTTTAGTAATATGCGAGTTATCGGTCGTGTTTTCAGTTGTAATTTGTCTATTTGATACACGGATCACGCCTGGGATAGTATTTTCCTTTAACATCTTTCCTCGGAAAAATATGTAGAGGCCGAAAACGAAAATTCGTTGAATTTGTGAAAAACTACATTTTTGAAACAGACTATAACAAACTTGGATACTATTTGATCGGTCTAATTATATGTTTGTTTGTCATGAGTAGTCCTACTGAAGGTAACTACATTACAATTTTAGAAAGTTAATGTCAATCGTAAACACAGCATACAACAATGTTTGAAACCCAACAAATTACATTCGGTCGAAAATTGGTTAAGGCCCAAAAGTTGGCTAGCAAACTTAATCATAGCGTAAAATAATTCCTTTTGGTGTCAAACGCTGCATTTAAATGTGTAGTACAATTTTCTTGCTAAAAAGCAGTAGCAATCGTTACTTAACAGGCTTTACAAACTCCTCTTTGTAGCCCACCCTAGATTTCCTATTGAAAAATGCGTACTTTCAGAAATAGACTATATTTTTTTAACACGTCGTTTTAAATGAACAATCTTTACATATAACTTGTCATTCTGTGACGAAAACCCATGTGAAAATTAACAATGGATTAATGAATCAAGTATAATGAAAAAAATCCGGTCTCCCTATAGAAAGCACTAAAAGAGTCGAAATCAGTCCAAAACCTTGAGGTAGCATCCTGACACAATATCCACGTGTTTACCAAAATAAAATAAAGTTATCTTCAAGGGTTGTTAGTTTATTTGAATTTTCAGGAGGCCACCCTCTCTCAAAATTGCACGCTTTTTTCAAGGTGTTTTTCTGCAATAATATGTTGCTGTTTAGTAATATGCGAGTTATCGGTCGTGTTTTCAGTTGTAATTTGTCTATTTGATACACGGATCACGCCTGGGATAGTATTTTCCTTTAACATCTTTCCTCGGAAAAATATTTAGATGCCGAAAACGAAAATTCGTTGAATTTGTGAAAAACTACATTTTTGAAACAGACTATAACAAACTTGGATACTATTTGATCGGTCTAATTATATGTTTGTTTGTCATGAGTAGTCCTACTGAAGGTAACTACATTACAATTTTAGAAAGTTAATGTCAATCGTAAACACAGCATACAACAATGTTTGAAACCCAACAAATTACATTCGGTCGAAAATTGGTTAAGGCCCAAAAGTTGGCTAGCAAACTTAATCATAGCGTAAAATAATTCCTTTTGGTGTCAAACGCTGCATTTAAATGTGTAGTACAATTTTCTTGCTAAAAAGCAGTAGCAATCGTTACTTAACAGGCTTTACAAACTCCTCTTTGTAGCCCACCCTAGATTTCCTATTGAAAAATGCGTACTTTCAGAAATAGACTATATTTTTTTAACACGTCGTTTTAAATGAACAATCTATACATATAACTTGTCATTCTGTGACGAAAACCCATGTGAAAATTAACAATGGATTAATGAATCAAGTATAATGAAAAAAATCCGGTCTCCCTATAGGTTACAAGAAACCAAATATTTAACATTGCGCCTTCCATATGGGGTACCTGCAATAAAGATTTTATGTGTGAAAATCCTCTCAAATTAAACCCCCGAAAGCAGTTGCTTGTGGAAGTTGAAATGTTACACTACATTATTAACAAATAAAAAAATATAAGTCGTGCGGCAAAAATGATCGAAAATTTTGGGTGAAAAATCAGCACTGAATGAAATTAACAAACTGTCTAACCTCCCCCCTTTTTTCAAAAAGAGCTCTATTTTCTCGGCTCTTATTAATGTTCCCCCAAATGTAGAAGATTTTCAATCAATTATGTTTCTATTTTTAAATTTTGCTATTTTCCGAACCCCAACATCCAATCAGATGCATCCGTGTATTTTCTTCTGATTACTATCTTGGGTTCAAAAATTTCCCGGTGTAATGTAAACAAATATTTGGTTTATTGTAACCTATAGAAAGCACTAAAAGAGTCGAAATCAGTCCAAAACCTTGAGGTAGCATCCTGACACAATATCCACGTGTTTACCAAAATAAAATAAAGTTATCTTCAAGGGTTGTTAGTTTATTTGAATTTTCAGGAGGCCACCCTCTCTCAAAATTGCACGCTTTTTTCAAGGTGTTTTTCTGCAATAATATGTTGCTGTTTAGTAATATGCGAGTTATCGGTCGTGTTTTCAGTTGTAATTTGTCTATTTGATACACGGATCACGCCTGGGATAGTATTTTCCTTTAACATCTTTCCTCGGAAAAATATTTAGAGGCCGAAAACGAAAATTCGTTGAATTTGTGAAAAACTACATTTTTGAAACAGACTATAACAAACTTGGATACTATTTGATCGGTCTAATTATATGTTTGTTTGTCATGAGTAGTCCTACTGAAGGTAACTACATTACAATTTTAGAAAGTTAATGTCAATCGTAAACACAGCATACAACAATGTTTGAAACCCAACAAATTACATTCGGTCGAAAATTGGTTAAGGCCCAAAAGTTGGCTAGCAAACTTAATCATAGCGTAAAATAATTCCTTTTGGTGTCAAACGCTGCATTTAAATGTGTAGTACAATTTTCTTGCTAAAAAGCAGTAGCAATCGTTACTTAACAGGCTTTACAAACTCCTCTTTGTAGCCCACCCTAGATTTCCTATTGAAAAATGCGTACTTTCAGAAATAGACTATATTTTTTTAACACGTCGTTTTAAATGAACAATCTATACATATAACTTGTCATTCTGTGACGAAAACCCATGTGAAAATTAACAATGGATTAATGAATCAAGTATAATGAAAAAAATCCGGTCTCCCTATAGGTTACAAGAAACCAAATATTTAACATTGCGCCTTCCATATGGGGTACCTGCAATAAAGATTTTATGTGTGAAAATCCTCTCAAATTAAACCCCCGAAAGCAGTTGCTTGTGGAAGTTGAAATGTTACACTACATTATTAACAAATAAAAAAATATAAGTCGTGCGGCAAAAATGATCGAAAATTTTGGGTGAAAAATCAGCACTGAATGAAATTAACAAACTGTCTAACCTCCCCCCTTTTTTCAAAAAGAGCTCTATTTTCTCGGCTCTTATTAATGTTCCCCCAAATGTAGAAGATTTTCAATCAATTATGTTTCTATTTTTAAATTTTGCTATTTTCCGAACCCCAACATCCAATCAGATGCATCCGTGTATTTTCTTCTGATTACTATCTTGGGTTCAAAAATTTCCCGGTGTAATGTAAACAAATATTTGGTTTATTGTAACCTATAGAAAGCACTAAAAGAGTCGAAATCAGTCCAAAACCTTGAGGTAGCATCCTGACACAATATCCACGTGTTTACCAAAATAAAATAAAGTTATCTTCAAGGGTTGTTAGTTTATTTGAATTTTCAGGAGGCCACCCTCTCTCAAAATTGCACGCTTTTTTCAAGGTGTTTTTCTGCAATAATATGTTGCTGTTTAGTAATATGCGAGTTATCGGTCGTGTTTTCAGTTGTAATTTGTCTATTTGATACACGGATCACGCCTGGGATAGTATTTTCCTTTAACATCTTTCCTCGGAAAAATATTTAGAGGCCGAAAACGAAAATTCGTTGAATTTGTGAAAAACTACATTTTTGAAACAGACTATAACAAACTTGGATACTATTTGATCGGTCTAATTATATGTTTGTTTGTCATGAGTAGTCCTACTGAAGGTAACTACATTACAATTTTAGAAAGTTAATGTCAATCGTAAACACAGCATACAACAATGTTTGAAACCCAACAAATTACATTCGGTCGAAAATTGGTTAAGGCCCAAAAGTTGGCTAGCAAACTTAATCATAGCGTAAAATAATTCCTTTTGGTGTCAAACGCTGCATTTAAATGTGTAGTACAATTTTCTTGCTAAAAAGCAGTAGCAATCGTTACTTAACAGGCTTTACAAACTCCTCTTTGTAGCCCACCCTAGATTTCCTATTGAAAAATGCGTACTTTCAGAAATAGACTATATTTTTTTAACACGTCGTTTTAAATGAACAATCTATACATATAACTTGTCATTCTGTGACGAAAACCCATGTGAAAATTAACAATGGATTAATGAATCAAGTATAATGAAAAAAATCCGGTCTCCCTATAGGTTACAAGAAACCAAATATTTAACATTGCGCCTTCCATATGGGGTACCTGCAATAAAGATTTTATGTGTGAAAATCCTCTCAAATTAAACCCCCGAAAGCAGTTGCTTGTGGAAGTTGAAATGTTACACTACATTATTAACAAATAAAAAAATATAAGTCGTGCGGCAAAAATGATCGAAAATTTTGGGTGAAAAATCAGCACTGAATGAAATTAACAAACTGTCTAACCTCCCCCCTTTTTTCAAAAAGAGCTCTATTTTCTCGGCTCTTATTAATGTTCCCCCAAATGTAGAAGATTTTCAATCAATTATGTTTCTATTTTTAAATTTTGCTATTTTCCGAACCCCAACATCCAATCAGATGCATCCGTGTATTTTCTTCTGATTACTATCTTGGGTTCAAAAATTTCCCGGTGTAATGTAAACAAATATTTGGTTTATTGTAACCAACATTTAACCTGCACACTCCATCTTCCTTTCCTACGCACGTTTTAGTGACTCATATGTTAATGCGCTGTTTGTTTAATTAGCAAGAAGTATTTATTACAAGTCAAGATATTTGACATTATGTAGCACAATCATCAGTACATCTCAGTATTATGCAGGTACTGAGGCTTCATTAAGCACCGAATTTGACATTATGTAGCACAATCATCAGTACATCTCAGTATTATGCAGGTACTGAGGCTTCATTGAGCACCGAATTTGACATTATGTAGCACAATCATCAGTACATCTCAGTATTATGCAGGTACTGAGGCTTCATTAATCACCGAATTTGACATTATGTAGCACAATCATCAGTACATCTCAGTAGTATACAGGTAATGAGGCTTCATTAATCACCGAATTTGACATTATGTAGCACAATCATCAGTACATCTCAGTAGTATACAGGTAATGAGGCTTCATTAATCACCGAATTTGACATTATGTAGTACAGTCATCAGTACCTCTCAGTAGTATACAGGTAATGAGGCTTCATTAATCACCGAATTTGACATTATGTAGCACAATCATCAGTACATCTCAGTAGTATACAGGTAATGAGGCTTCATTAATCACCGAATTTGACATTATGTGGTACAATCATCAGTACATCTCAGTATTATGCAGGTACTGAGGCTTCATTAAGCACCAAATTTGACATTATGTAGCACAATCATCAGTACATCTCAGTAGTATACAGGTAATGAGGCTTCATTAATCACCGAATTTGACATTATGTAGTACAGTCATCAGTACATCTCAGTAGTATACAGGTAATGAGGCTTCATTAATCACCGAATTTGACATTATGTAGTACAGTCATCAGTACATCTCAGTAGTATACAGGTACTGAGGCTTCATTAATCACCGAATTTGACATTATGTAGCACAATCATCAGTACATCTCAGTAGTATACAGGTAATGAGGCTTCATTAATAACCGAATTTGACATTATGTAGTACAATCATCAGTACATCTCAGTAGTATACAGGTAATGAGGCTTCATTAAGCACCGAATTTGACATTATGTAGCACAATCATCAGTACATCTCAGTAGTATACAGGTAATGAGGCTTCATTAATCACCGAATTTGACATTATGTAGTACAGTCATCAGTACATCTCAGTAGTATACAGGTAATGAGGCTTCATTAAGCACCGAATTTGACATTATGTAGTACAATCATCAGTACATCTCAGTAGTATACAGGTAATGAGGCTTCATTAATCACCGAATTTGACATTATGTAGTACAATCATCAGTACATCTCATCATTATACAGGTACTGAGGCTTCATTGATCATTCAAATTAAAAAATAGTATATAATTTTCATGTGTAAATGTTCAGATTAAATAATCAAATGGATGCAATTATCCACACCAACTTAATTAAGAAGTCAATTGTTGAACTTTTTTGCCAAGAATTTACGAATTGACAGTAATATTCAGATGAAACTTATAATGTGTATATCTCAATACTGTTGTCAGTGCCGAAAGCAGAATTTTATATTAATGCATGCGGCAATTAGGAGAAATGTAGAAAAACGCGATACATGTCTGTGGAAACAGGTGGGGTATGCATCTGTGAATTTTAATCTTTTCAAGTGTGTTTCAGTGAAGCTTGTTTGTAAAAACACATTTAATGGCGAACTTGTATAGAGCAAAAAATTATAAAACTATCCAATGTCCAGCAAATATGTCATTGTCGGAAATGTTTATTTAGATAACCCGGGAGATGACTTCCGTCTGTTTTGTACTGATATAAAGATATTAGTACCACCACTTGAAACTGTTGACAAGTTGTTTTATTAAATTTATCATGCTGACTTCATATCATTGCGAGTATGTACAAAATTATAAGTACAGATATAATTGTAATCGCTTTTTATTAAAAATGTTTCAACTTAGAATAAGTTTAAATGTAGAGGTTAATTCATTTTCTCAGTTTACGTTTCAGAATTATACAATAACCAAAACACAACAAATAATCAGAAAACGAAAGCTATTTTAAACTTGCCTAATATTAAAGTAAAGTAAAGTAATATTTATTTAAAGTCGGATAACATACATAACAATAAATGTAAGATCTCATGAGCTTTTACCGACTAAACAATAGAAAAATATACATCACATCGAATCATAAGTTAAGACATAAAAAGCATTTTATAACAAAAATTAATATTATCGTATCTAAGACATGCATATACAAACTAATACATAAAGCTACAGCTAAATGTTAGAGCTAAAAGCACAGTAAGCATAAGCATGAGAGCATTGCATATTACAAACAAAATGTCATTCATGGTCATGCATTAAAGAAAAACAAAAAATAAAAATGTATAAGCATAGCACCAGATCAAAACACAAGGTTAAATGCAATAAACTCTAAAAAACGAACGGTTTAAACAATTTAAATAATAAAAAAATATTAGCAGTTTTTCACCAGCACGAAGTCATACGATCTTCAAATAATGCATGTACAGAAAAGTCTAGTCCAAGTTTTAATATAAACTTTGAATTGATTCAGATTTGTACTATCCCTGAATTCTTGAGGAAGGCTACTCCAGATCTTCGGGAATGTGTAACTGAAAGGACATACCATGTGGTGTTTACATAGCGTATTATGTGTTGTGTTTGTATTTCCGAAGTTATAAGAGTTATTATAATAACAATGAGATCTTGTAAAAAATACCAGAATTTACTTTTTTAATAATTTTAAAGTTTTCGATAGCTATTGTTGTCTAATTATTAAGGATGGTAATAGATACTTTTCTAGTAGTTTTTCTTATGAACAAGTTTTATCGTTATATACAAGTCGAAGAGCTGTCTCGGGCAGTCTTGTTATTTGTGAAAGGTGTTCGTCTTTCAATTTGTCTGCCATACCAGATATATTTTATTGATATAAGACAATAAACATCTTTTAGATTTTTTAATGAATTTCATCGATATTTATTTGCCTGTACAAATTAATCCATATTGCACATGTCTATCAAACAGATGCAAATTCAATTGTTTGTGTTGTATACAAATTATCTTTTTACACCGCAACACACGTTTATGAATTATGCAGATTTACACATATGCATGAAATTAATCTGTTATAACTGTCCTGCATACCATTAAGAAGTAAATGAAAACACAGATGTTGTTTCGGATCAACAGCAAATTTAAGAGATGACAAACGAGTATTACTAAAACAATGTACATCGAATGATTCTGATAGTACGCTGTTGAAAAGCTATATTTTTGAAATTTATCTGAAAATCAACATTGGATAATAAGACTAAACAGGTCTGCGATGTTTTGTTATCTGTTAAAGAATGCATTGTACAGAATAAATGAATACTATGAAAATAAATAAATCTCCAGGTTTAAATGGATTAACGATAGAGTATTAAAGAACGTTCTAGGAAAAAAATTAAGTGCATTTTAGTTCCTGTATTGAATACAAGTTATAAAGTTAGTGGTATATGATACCTATCCTTTTAAATCAACAAACCAACTCAAATACTACAGTAATGGAAGCGGGAGGTTTCGCATGCCATAAAATCCGATTTAAGATACTAAATGTACAAGAAATTTGACTAAGACATTATATCACACTAGAAATGATTTTAATTGTAAAAAGGAAAATATTGTCTACGCGTTAGAATGCAGCTTATAAGAACGTCTTTATATTGGAAAAACCAAAGGGCGACTAAAGAAACAAATATGTGGATACCGTTTATGGACTAACACAACCAAATGTCCTGTATAGTATCAGCATTTAAGTCAGCAACACCAATCTATTCTCACCAAGAAGATCGCATACTTGAAAAAAAATCTATCATCATTATAACGATTCGCAATTAAGTACACCACCATGTCGACAAAAGAAGAATTCTGGATCATAAGCATATGAGTGCAATGACAAAATCGAATTATAGGTAACCCTTAACCCAGACAACTAGGACTTCATCATATTCGGACTAAATTGTACTCTATTCCACTTGAAACACTACACTCTCTTTATAAATAGTGCCTTAAGTGATCAGTCCCTTTGTCTACTCTGTATAGATTAGTAGCTTTTATTTTATATATGATAATCACAGATTGTTCAAACTGGTTAACACACACAAAGATTAATAAGAACCTTTGTTCTTCACTTTTTCATAGATGCTAATAATATCTTGCATCTTGCTATTTCCAAAATTCTACCATACTTAAAAAAAATCCGTTTCGATTATATCTTACACCTATACTACATTCATTGAACCCAAAATCTTCAATTATAAACGTATATTGCAGGATCATTTTATCAATGACTCAAAAGCCAAACCTTCTGACTGCTCTTGCCACAATTCCTCGTTCATAAATAGTCTTTAAAGACAGGTAATAACTGGAGATCTTAACATTGTTGACAATGAAAGACTCCGCAATATTTTGTTAAAAGGACCAAAATATCATGAACCTAAATCCATCAACTGGAATTAAAACTTTAAATTATTGGTACCTTCAATAGAGAACTATGTGATCTCCTTTTATTTTATTGGATATCCAAACTTTACAAAAATCCATACAAACTGCGTTTCAGAGCAGGATCGTCTAAGTGTACCACCAAACAACCATTGGAACTCCTTACCACTATTTTTACAGCAATTAAAACGGGGCTTCACAAATACAGTGAAACTTTCTACTCAAGGAGTGACATATATGAAATTGGAATATTAAAAATATTCAAAAGACCTGATAGGCATCTTGAGGTCTGGATCTCCTCCCAAACGTAACAGCATTCGACACTATATACGGGGTCATCCCTCATATGCAGGTTAATCCAGACTTAACGATCTTATTAAATGCTGCTTTAAAAAAAGGAACGCAACAAAATAAATTCCTGGTAATTAGTCATGAAAAACCTTACTTCGTCATCAAAATCAAATAAAGATTACTGAAAACCAAAACTGTCTAATGTTAGATTTTCAAATTGACAACATATTTGTTATATTTCCTTGGAGGGAGCTTTTACATAGACTTATGGCATTCCAATGGGTATTAATTGTGCTCCTCTCATCGCTGGCCTGCTTTTGTACTCATATGAGTATTTTCTATTTTAAACTTGAAAGGCAAACATTTGTCTTAATTAACACACGCTTTGTCGATTGATTGTTACTTATCGCCAAGCAAGAAATAGAATACTCGACTTATGGTGAATTTGTTTTCCAACCTACACTTACATCTTAATTGAGAAATGTTCAAGACAAAGGACACAACGACGCCATACTTAAAAATGTAATTTTATTTTTTTTATTTCTAGATTGCAACACCAGCTTTCTCTGCCTTTTCTTTTATTGCCTCCATCTCTTTCTGAAATTCAAACATACAACTTTTGTTTTATTCGAGACTTGTATTTTTGTGTAATGATGTATTGTCAAGAGGTAAATCACTAGCTTTTTACACATTCTGCATAGAGGAAATGCATGACGGGTCTAAATATAGTCTTAGTAAAAGAGGATTCTGTTATCAAATTATGTTTTGGAATACAATTTAACAAAACATTAAACAAAGTATTTTTCCATGCAAAATTCTATTTGTTGGCGTCCAAGTTCTAGCTTGGTTGAAAAATTATATAACTGTTGGTAGTAGCAAGAATAAATGAACAACCTAAGAGGTATTAGTTACATCTTTCATTTGTGCAAAATATACTAGTGTCTATCTCATTTGGGTATTTATATTTATAACCGTGAAAACATGTTTAAAGAAGAAAAACGCGTTGAAAGTTACCAATTTAGTCTCAGTTATTATCATTTCTAAGAAATCTTATTGAATTATATATTGTTGCATTATATGAAAAAAATATTTAATAATAACGATACCAACACCTTATGTGCTGTATTTAAAAAAATTAAGTTTACAATATTTTGTCTCACTGATTCGATATTTTACTACTACATGTACTATATATTCATTAATCCTACCTCTGCGCAACGACTCGGCATAGCTTTCATTTGCTCCTCGATTGACAATTTTAAATCACCTGCAATTAAGAAATATCATCAAACACGAGTACAAAAATGTCATGAAAGATACCAAGGTTAATATGTAAATCTTTAAACATGGCAAATATAATTCAATATTTTAATTTCGTTTAAATACTCAATACATGAGCAAAGTTGGTTATTTCGTATAACTAACTTGGTTTTTCAACACGTGACTGATTGTGACGTCATAATAAGATGTATTGATGACGTGTGATTATACATGAATTCTTCCGCAAACAACAAGTGACGACACTAAAATTGTGAATTGCAAATACTGTTTGATTACTTGTAAAATATTGTTCTTGTTACTTCATTTTTACTATAGAATTTAAAATATAAGGTTTGTTTTCAATTGTTGATTAGATTATTGGATATAAACGACTTTGGATCGATTTACGCTGCAACATAAACCGCTTCGCGGTTTATTCAGCGTAAATCGACCCAAAGTCGTTTATATCCAATAATCTAACCAGCAATTGAAAACAATCCTTAATTTAAACTATCCAACTAACATAACATGATTAGTTGTCATGGTAAGGCATCGGTAACCCTGTTACATTGGAAGATGCCAAATAAAAAATATATATATTACATTTTTTCAAAGAGTAGAATTGGTATTACGAGTAAATTGTTTATGTTCCACTGATTTTTTAGTAGATTAATTATTCTGTACAATATCGTTTTCACTTCCAATAAAATAACATAAATAAATTAAAGGATTGTTTTCAATTGCTGGTTAGATTATTGGATATAAACGACTATATAACCAACTTTGCTCATGTATTGAGTATTTTAACGAAATTAAAATATAAGTGTAGAAACAAATGTAATCGGTAAGACCATTCTCCGGCACAGAGAAAATAACTGGTTCCCAGATATAACCCCAGCCACACGTCGAGGTATATATTTATTGAGTGTGATATTATGACGTAGCACCCTCCACTACTAGCAGTATGTGTTATTTTATACATTTTCAATATATTTGTAGGACTCAATTTTAGGTCAATAGTGATGTCGAGAAGAGTGTAATACTTGGTCGATCTGTCGTGCTATATCTTTGTCCAGAATATGGTTTAAGAACAGAATAGATTGGAATAACTCATATTATTATTCAATAAAAAAATTAAGAATTACTTGAAGACTATGAGTTTCAGTAAGTTGTGTACTAACCATCTTTGTCGAGAAGATCAAATCCAGCAATCAATCTAGGATCGGAACTATCGGCTTCTGCGGCTTTCGCAAATTCTTCCAAATCCAGGTAGCCATCGGCATTAGCATCAAATTGTTCGATGCCACATGGAAGATGTAAGTTGTATGATGTATTTTTACCCTGAAATAATTTATTTTAAAATGATGACATTTATTTATAAATAATTTTGCACAAAAATAAAACAATAAAATAAAATGAAACTTTTCAATCGTAGTTGCACCAACATGTCATTTACAATTTATTATTAATTTGATATTAACGAAAACCCCCACATTTGTTTTATTATTTTGTATTATTTTTTAAAATTTGATACATATGTTAAAATAGTTACATTATCTCGTTTCCTTTTCTGTGCAGACCAATCAATACGTATATTCACCCTTAAACCTCCTAGTACGTCTTCAACTATTGTTGTTATCAAAAGAACCACAAAGATAATGTGAATACAGCTTCGCTACAATTCAAATAAAATATAATTTGTTACTTTAAAAACATCACTGCCAAATTATCAAAAGTATTGAATTTTTAAATACTGAAACAATACCATTAGTTTAATAACTGTTATATAGGTTCCGACTACCTAACATTTTTCTTTATTTATTATTTTGTCAATTTTCAGTTATTATATAGTAGCGTTATATGTATTGAGTTATAATTCAGACTGTAGTTTATACATCTGTTTCGAAAACGTATTAAACTATTGCTTGAAATATGAAAATCATATCAAACAATACAAAGGGATTATATATTTCATTCGTATAGCAGTATTATGCCTTAATTACTGTTCACGGATTGTACAGTATGTTGTGATTTGATTCATTTGTAATGTTAAGAGAGGTGTTTCAGCTCTTTATGTTTTCTTATAATGCGAAAACATTGAAAAATATATTCAAGGCCATCTAAATTGGAAAACGTTTTTGTTTTGTTTTTACCTTTAAACACTTGTATTGCACAAATGATGTGACAAAAATATTTTCAGGATATAGCACTCGACTTAGACGCCCAGAATGACTAGTGTTGATTGGCCTGTGTGACCCATCAACAATATCGTTAGTCAAATTACAATTTCACAATTATTTGCTCGGAAGTAATGTCAGGAATCATGTGCACTGCTCGTATTTAGGCTGCGCCTATATTCATATTAAAGTTTATGGTTAACATCTTGTTATCTGAACAAAATGTCCCAGCTGAAATCCTTCTTACTCAAACACATACATCAGAATTACACTTGTTTTGCATGTGACAGTTTGTTATATTAACAGAAAAGACTATGGAAGCAAAAAGGTACGGGTTAAAATATCAGTAATATTTATAAAAATACATACCTGTTTACCATCCATGGTTGAAACTCAAACAAAAGTATTTTTATGATACTTATATGTTTAGTGCTATTCTGTAAATCTAGTATGAACTACACGATGCTTTATCTCCCAGGTCAAAAAAACTATAGTATCCTCCCAGGAAACCGTGTGATAGTTATTCATAATGGATGACAGATTTGTTAAGGGAAACGGTTTTTCCGTCTCAATATGAGGCGATAGTGGTCACCAGTTATAAGTTTCCTTAAGATATCCGACCCATAATTGAAGTATCCGTTTAATTTTATTTCTCGACCAATAAATACAGCTTTGATGAAATCAATGTATTGCTAATTAATGATACAAATGAACTATGTTTTACTTTGAGTCAATGATAACAGTAATAAAAAACGTTATTACTTAAACAGTATTTTTTGTATGTTTGCCGAAAATTACCGAGGTCTGCTCTAATAAAAATCGATGGACATCCAGACACCAGCTATGATCACATAGTCAATTGTGGTTTGGATACCTTAAATTAGTATACATGTCTAAATTAATATTTTATAAGCTTAGTCCTATTATTCGGTATCAAAATGCGCATATAAATACAAAGAATAAACTTGACCTATGTATATTTCTATTCAATCGTAATAGTAAACAATTCTTGTCTTTTGATTAATTTCTTCACAGTAACCGCGAATAAAATCCTTGTAATTGTTACTCATTGAGTGCGTTACCTCGTAAAGAAAAGCATACATTGTAATTGTTACTCATTGAGTGCGTTACCTCGTAAAGAAAAGCATACATTGTAATTGTTACTCATTGAGTGCGTTACCTCGTAAAGAAAAGCATACATTGTAATAGTTTCTCATTGAGTGCGTTACCTCGTAAAGAAAAGCATACATTGTAATTGTTTCTCATTGAGTGCGTTACCTCGTAAAGAAAAGCATACATTGTAATTGTTTCTCATTGAGTGCGTTACCTCGTAAAGAAAAGCATACATTGTAATTGTTTCTCATTGAGTGCGTTACCTCGTAAAGAAAAGCATACATTGTAATTGTTTCTCATTGAGTGCGTTACCTCGTAAAGAAAAGCATACATTGTAATTGTTACTCATTGAGTGCCTTACCTCGTAAAGAAAAGCATACATTGTAATTGTTACTCATTGAGTGCGTTACCTCGTAAAGAAAAGCATACATTGTAATTGTTACTCATTGAGTGCGTTACCTCGTAAAGAAAAGCATACATTGTAATTGTTACTCATTGAGTGCGTTACCTCGTAAAGAAAAGCATACATTGTAATTGTTTCTCATTGAGTGCGTTACCTCGTAAAGAAAAGCATACATTGTAATTGTTTCTCATTGAGTGCGTTACCTCGTAAAGAAAAGCATACATTGTAATTGTTTCTCATTGAGTGCGTTACCTCGTAAAGAAAAGCATACATTGTAATTGTTTCTCATTGAGTGCGTTACCTCGTAAAGAAAAGCATACATTGTAATTGTTTCTCATTGAGTGCGTTACCTCGTAAAGAAAAGCATACATTGTAATTGTTACTCATTGAGTGCGTTACCTCGTAAAGAAAAGCATACATTGTAATTGTTTCTCATTGAGTGCGTTACCTCGTAAAGAAAAGCATACATTGTAATTGTTTCTCATTGAGTGCGTTACCTCGTAAAGAAAAGCATACATTGTAATTGTTTCTCATTGAGTGCGTTACCTCGTAAAGAAAAGCATACATTGTAATTGTTTCTCATTGAGTGCGTTAGCTCGTAAAGAAAAGCATACATTGTAATTGTTTCTCATTGAGTGCGTTACCTCGTAAAGAAAAGCATACATTGTAATTGTTTCTCATTGAGTGCGTTACCTCGTAAAGAAAAGCATACAGAAAAAAATAACCTTCAATTTAGTACCATTTTTTCTACATAATAAAAAAATAGGTAAAATTTCAAATAAATGTGACATCAAGGTCCAATTTGATTGTATGCATGGAAGCAGAAATAGCTTTAATACCAGCCTGCAACTCTTCGGGTGTCTTTTGTAATATTTTCTTGGTAAGCAAAGCGGATTTTGTGAATAAGTCGTGATATTCCTGCCTGCGACGTTTCCGGTAATCGTGAAATATGAAGGTTTAATAATACCAGAAGTATGGGTAATTGACAGTAAAGTTGTAAAGTTTAGAACACGCAACTAATTTTTACGCTGACATATTCACGAATAGATGTGTAACACATGGTCATAATTTTAAAACAACAATCATTAGATTAAAACACATCATGCCTTAATGGTATTGGATTGCTTATCAAATATGTGAATTCGCTTTAAAATTTGTGTTTCAGTCATCAATGTAAGCTTGGCAATATATAGCGTTTAACCTTCAAACGTAAATATAACTCATTGATCAAATACATAGGAAAAAACATTTATGTGTAAATTGGTTTCGATACTAAACAACATTTCCAAAACTTTTGTACAAATTTATTAATGATAGCGTGTTGATGTTAAATTATTGACAGCTGTTCCAGTCCATTCCGATATTAAGCTTTCAACATTTCGAACACATTCATCCATATACAGATTTCTCAAATTTAAAAGGAACAACAAACAATAACCACTCTCCCAGAGTAATTGGGAGCAGTTATTTAACTGCGGTCAATTGAATTCCACTACTATATACATACATATTTTTTTACTTTTCTCTTCATGTCAGTACAGTATTAGTAATTGATTCCAATAACAATGTGTCGATAGTAACGCTGTAGTCGAATACTAGTAATTGATACTAATAACAATGTGTCGATAGTAACGCTGTAGTCGAATACTAGTAATTGATACTAATAACAATGTGTCGATAGTAACGCTGTAGTCGAATACTAGTAATTGATACTAATAACAATGTGTCGATAGTAACGCTGTGGTGTATAAACGAAGTGTTATAAAATTGGTATTTTCATTTATTATTTGCCTCAGTTCAGATTGGTCGAAAATCTCATAAGAGGTTGCAAGTATACATGATAGCCATACTTAATTCTAAAACAAAGCAACTAGGTTTGGGGGAATCAGTCTGATAGTTACCTTTTTGTTCTTAACATAGAATAGGGACTTTCCAAAACTAACGATCAATTCGGATTAGTCTAGGCATATTATCCTAGCAAATGAAATAATTACACTGTTTCTATGCATAATCTTATTATAAGACAATTATTGAATTTTAACATATTCATCATTTTGTCAGGTTGATAAATTCCGATAGCAATCTAGCTCAATGTCAATAAATGTATAATAAAGCCTGTGTTGTGTCTTAGGCAATCGTACTGGTTCCAGATCATCTCATAAGCTATATAGACTAGAGGATCTGATGCAACGCCGATAGTCTGTACAGCTGCGTGAGACCAAATTCTACTGCACGAAGACATAATAAATGCTATGTATAAAATGGAACTTTTATTAACTAATAACAACCCATTAATCTGATATGCTTGACATAAAAAATAAAATAAAACACAATAGACTGAATTGTATGGCACGGACCCTTAAATATAAGAAAAGACAGGTCAAATAAGTGGTCATAAGTGAATTATTTTTTAAAAGATTATTGATCAGCATAAAGGAGAACAATAAATAAAATAAAGTAATAATGTAGAATTATACTGGTAACCTTAACAATATATTTATATATACAAATATACAAAAAATATTTTAATGGAAAATCTACCTTTTTGATTTTGCTTAATGGGAAGGAAGGGGTCTTAGTCTCTCAGCTAACTTGAATTTGAAAGCTTTAAGTGTTCATTAAATGAATCCATTAACATTGTTAACATGTTTGAAAAAGTGGCAGACTTATTTATTCTGTTGTGTGGTCTATACTAAATGCCAACCCCACTTCGAAAAATTTGTTTGCTTGCATTTTTTCATTATTCTATATTTTACCTTTTTATTACGAAAATTCAGTAGAAAAAATGTAGATACGATAACCTGTCCATGTTTTATAGTATGCCTCTGGTGTTAAGTTGTTACAAATCGCCCTTGACTTTTGCTACGGGAATTTTACATAATAAGTCAGCCATTTTTGTTTCTAAAGGGACCTTACGATGTTTACAAATGTTCGTCTGCTTTCGTGACGTTCAATGGTATTCGGACAAACCGCGAGACTTTTCCCGCCTAAACTGCAGACGACATCACCCGAAGGATTTCGAGTAGACAACAATCGATTGTTCCTAAAGTACACTTCCGTTCTAATTAAGGTCAAATTTTAGTATGGAAAATCGCCCTTTTAAAATTTAAAAACTGCCAAATTTCAAAACGCTGAATATCTCGAGGAAATAATTATTGATTTCAAAAAGTAGAATTCTTGATCTACAAAAGGAGCATAAGCTGAACCATACGCGGTAAGCAGTTTTCATTTCTCACGCAAAAAACATGCTCCACAATACGTCAACACTTAGTATAGTTGTTAATTAAGAAATAGATTATTGCGAGCGGGCTTTATGCAAATTAGAACATGGTCAGACCTTATATTTGTCAAAATTTTATACCGAGCAATAGCGTTCCCACTCGCAATATTAATCTATTTCGATTCTAATATGTCTAACAAATGTTTTAAAATTTCGAAGCGGCTCTAAGAGGACCCTTTCAATGGTAATATTGTTTTTTTTAAACTAATAAGATATATCCCAAAACAGTATGTTAAAGCAAAGAAAACTGACATAAACATATATTCTCGTCATTTTATTGAATATACGTACCTTTTAAACAAAAAATATTGAGAAATCTTAACGAAATTGCATTGTGCCAGTTTGAAATTTTCAGTTCAGCGTAATATGACGTCGGAATTCTAATTGTGACGTCATATTAATTCGAATGTAGAATTGTTAAAAAAATAATGTATCGGGAGTAGATTAAATCATATAAATCTCAGAATTCAGACTAAAAATAACTAAATTATTAACAATAATGAAAAGTATGGATAACACATAACAAACAGCATTTGTAAGTCAGTTTTTACATTTGCACAAAACACGCAGCTCACGCATGTGCGAATTAAACTTATTGGAATTTTGACACGGCTTTGTTTACAAAGCTAAAGCAGGACGTCATATTAGAATATTAATTTCACTATTTGTTTTATCCACATTTAAGAGTTACTTCCCTTTATAAACCATTTTCACTTAAATCACGAACCTTATGTTTCCCTACCATTTTTAATTATATTTTACATTATTTATAACGTAATTGTCTCTTTCTTCTTGGATTTTGTACTGAACGGACGTGAATTAATAAAGCTTACTGTTTTAAAAGTTTTTAATATGTGTAAATAAGAAGCGGAGCCAACGCTATCACATCACAATAATCAGATGACAGAATTCTGTGTTAAATGAATACGTGTTAAATGTGGGTCAGGTTAGTATTGAAAGAAATGGTTTGCAGTGGTATGTAGTTTGGAGGTCAGGTAGGGTTCAAGGCCAATTGTCTGCAACTACGTTTATTATTGAGGTCAGGCAAGTTTCAAAAGGCCACGGGCCTGCTGCTATGCGTAGGCTTGAGGTCAGGTAAGACGCAAGAACTAAGTTCCTGATTTTAAGTCTTGAATGCCAAGTACATATCTATCAATCTGCATAGTTTGTAGTTGAGTGGTAAAGGCTAAGTTCCAGCAGATACCGTATATCTGAGATACGTATAATGATTGATTGATTGGATGTCTGCTTTACGTCCAGCGAGCAGTATTTCAGCTATATTCAGGACGGGAACAAGTTAACAAACAATAAAAACGGATCATGGGGGTGGGATGGATCACAGGGAATACAATTTTGACTGCCACTGGAAAAGTAGGGGCGGAAAATTTAGCCTCTTGTAGCGGCTACAATGAGCCTACTCTTTTTCGAAATCTACAAAATGGGTCTTTATCGTGCAAGGAGCGTGGCACTCTCCAAACACGTTACCCACTACGTTTTGCGGTCAGGCTTTCCGTATGATGACCTGACAATCCCCCAACGAAAGGGTCTCCCCTATCCGCCACCCGGGGACGCGCTGGGCTGCTCTGTGGGTCGAGCACTGGAAACCCTCCCAGTATGGTCCCAGTACGTATAATGTATAGGTCTCCTTTGTTGCGAAGGTCACGCTCCTGCAGATAATTCTCAAAAGCTGATTACGTGCAGCTGGTATTGTGTACAGGTACCTACGTAGCAAGAGCTGTTTCTGCAGGTGAATTTAATTTAAGAAATAATTCATGGATACCCTACTTTATTGTTGTTTTAACATGGGTGGGCATTATATTCGTAATTCTGACAAATACGATAATCAGTACAGTGAAGCGGAATATCAGATTTCAGATTTTATTGAGACACTCAGACACATACATGTGTAACATGAGGACATACAACAAAATAACATATATTTCAAATGACAGAATGAGCTAGTCATACAGTATATAAAGCTAAAATAACAAATTCAGTTTATGTACAAACGATGCTATGTTGGTTAGAAGTTTAACATTACAAAGAGATAACATACCACTCATCTTATTTTTATCTGGATTTATGAAATAGTACCTTGGTATATGTTTTTGTCGTAATTGTTTAACATAGTTATTTTGACACTTAAATAAATAATGAATTCGTCGCCGATTCCATCCCTACAAAGTATACAAACTCTTGCTTTTCTAGGAATGTTTAACCATCTCCCAGTTTCGATTGGCAACTTCAGGTTGGAAGTTCTCAGTTTAGATATCTGAGTTCTTCCAAACTCCGTTAACCGTAATAAGTAATTTTCAAAGCAAAAGTTTGTTTTGAATAACGAGTACAATTTACCTTTAGACGAGTTTTCAATATCTGAGAACCATTTCTGAATGAACTGGTCTCTAAGACGCTCAAATAATATAGGTTTCAGAGTACAAAATTCGACTTTGATTTGGTTAGAAAAAATATATCCAAGACCTGTATTGTCACAGACAGATTTTATATAAGAGATCCATTTGAAGTTTTGATCTTCATTCAGTTGCAGATCATACATTAGTCTGTAAAGGGTGCTGCTAAGCTTCCTTTCGTTCTGTACTAATCTACACCAGAAAGAAATCATTCTAAGCTTGACTTTAATACATAGAGGGTATCGGCCTAGCTCACCATATACCATGAAGTTGGGGGTAGACTGTCTCAGATTGAGTATTCTTTTGCAAAATTGAAGATGTACTCTTTCCAACACATCAATGTTTTCATGTCCCCATATTTCACAGCCATATAGTAGGATATCAATGTGCGCTAGTGAATGGCTGTTCAAAGTACCTCCCGTGTGTTATAATGTAGAGTTGTAGAAACATAAATTAATGCCTAAATGTTGAATCATGCATATCTCGGAATTCAGACTTAAAATAACAACTTTATTAACAGTAACGATGATATTATGGTTTAAAACTTGAGTTTTTTAAATAAAATTTAAACGACTGCAACCAAAATTAACTTGCGCATGTGCGAACTAAATTTATTGGAATTTTAACACGGCTTTGTTTACATAGCGAAAGCAGGACGTTATATTAGAATCTAAAGTTCTGGTAAGACTGAAAAGTCTCTAGACGTTGCGAACGCCAAGGTTTGGTCTGTAGGTTTAGATTGACTGTTTGTATGTTTGCATGTTGATTAACGTTTAGACTGAATGTCAATGTGTAATCAGGAGGTCAGGTAAGCATCGAATTCAAAAGTGAGTAGCTACGTATAGTCGGAAGGTCAGGTTAGAGGTGAGGGCTAAGTTATTGAAATACGTGTAATCTGTAGTTCAATTAAGTCCCGTAGGCGAAGTACCTGCAGCTTGTTGTCTGGAGGGTTGTAAATTAGCAAGGGCTAAGTTATGCATCAACGTGCATTCTCTAGTCAGGTACATGTATGTATTTAGTGATACGTTCCTGCAGCTAGTATACTCTACGTGTAGTCTGGTTGTCACGTAAGTCGCTATGCAGGCAGGGTGTACTCGACTCCAATCTTAATTGACAAGGATTGCCAGTTTTCCTACCGCAGGTCGGGGGTTCTCTCCGGGTACTCCGGCTTCCTCCCCCAATAAAAACTGGACGCCATGAAATAGCTGAAAAATTGCTGAAAGTGGCGTAAAACACCATTCAAACAAACAAACAAACAAACGTAAGTCGCTAAAGGTTATTGACTGCAGCTAGTAGTGTATTATGATTGTCTGGAAAGTTTCGAGAGCAACGTTTTTGGTATCTACGCGTAGTCGGGAAGTCATGCAAATCCCGAGGATTAAGTTCCTGAAGCAATGTACTCTTAATTTCAGTAAGTCGCAACAGCCAAGTCACTGCAACTATGCGTACTGTGGACTACAATCAGCGTAATAAAGGGGTCAAGCTATTCACGATCAAGGCGACGTTACTCCATCTAGTCTTGGAGTCAGATTATTTCGGTGTTTCTATTGTTGATTCTCACGGCTGACATAGAGCTGTGTCTTATTGGTGTGGGGTGTCAAAGACTGACTACGAGCCAAAGTGGGTAACATGTTTGTAGAGCCCCAAGCTCATTGCAGGATACAGCCCCTTTTGTATATTTCGTAAAAGAATAGGTGCATTATAGTCGCTACAAAGTTTTTCTCCCTACCAATCCATGTGTTTCCAGGAGCTGTTCATAATCTTTTTTTATGTGTATATCCAATTTCCGATTCTGTTTATTTTTGTGAAAATCACCGGTTTGTCCCAAATTTATATTCGACAGCGCCACCCCATGCATGCTGAAAACGTCGTGCTGACGGCCAAGTGAGCAATTTTTCATCTGTTTTTTATGATAAGAACAAGACTTCATGATATTTGTCTCGCTGGAAGTGAATGTGTGTATGCTTAAACAACCTGCTGTAACAAACCTCATTGGGCTATTGATTAAAATAGTAGGTAACTTTCTATAGATCAACGGCGTGTTAACACTAGAGTTGCGATTTCTAGCCCTACTTTGGGCAGGGTGTACTTGACTCCTATCTTATGGATTGTGGGACAATTACCTTTCCCTGCTAATATTTAATGGTCAGATAATTTCAGCGTAGTGCACTCTTTTGAAACGTTGCATAATATAAAATTGTTTGCCAAGGTAACATTAAAGTTTAAACTTCGTTTACTAAAAACAAAATAAACAAATAACGGCTGAAATCACATTTTTACATGAACTCTAGTAATATTACTACACATGTAATATGTATATTGGTATATTGTTCATGTCTGGCGGAAGATAAACGTTACAGCGGAATAATAACTTTTTAAAAATTATTAGGAGGGCAAAGCGATTTTTTATATATAGATTCATTTTTACTGGCCCAACCCTAAGATAAATATTGCACGGAACCTTAATTGATCAGGATTGCCAGCGTTTTTACCAAAGGTCCGGTTTTTTCCCCGGGTATTGCGACTTCCTTTGCCAAAACAAAACTGGCTGCCATTATCTAGCTCGATAACTGGGTAAACAAACAATTAATAACAACGACTATTTTTAAAAGTTAAAACCAATTAATTTACTATTAGATCATAAAATGATGTTACGTTCTATTCCGTGAGTCAGTTTGGTTACTTATTCAACGTTCAAATTTAATTCCTTAAAATCAGTGGTTATAATTTGTCTATAAAAATAAGTAATAAAAATGTAATTAAAAAACTTTGGTGGTGCGCTCATGACGCACTAAGATACCAACTCGTGTTATTGCAATTTATGATCCGCCCAAATATGTAACATCTAGCCACAAACCAATTTAAAAGACAGGTTTAGCAACATCTAGTGGTTGTGAGACGAACCTCGCCCCGAACCAGTGGTTGTAAGTCAGACCTTTTCAGGAACCAATGGTGGTAAGACAGCCATAGCCACACACTAATGTTTGTTAGACAGACCTAGGTACGAACCAATGATTGTAAGACAGAACTAGCCACAAAGCAATGGTTGTACTACAGCTCTAGCCCAGAGCCAGTGCCTGTATGAGAGACCTATCTACGAACCAATACTTGTAATAACAAAATACAAAAAGTTCCAGGCAATAAATTTTGCTACGCCTGACGCGCGCGTTTTGTCTGTTCAAGACTTATCAGATGCGCGAACACAGAAAATGAAAAATGCCAAACATTATATGAATATGAAGATGCGGCTCTAGTCACGAACAAGTGGTTGCAAGACAGACCTAGCCACGAACCAATTGTCGCAGAACAGAGCTAGTCACTCAGTTATGGTTTTAAGACGAGCTAACCACGAACCAATGGTGGTGCGACACAACAATTAACAGTGATTAATGAACTCTGCATCTCGTTATCTAGTTCCCAATAAATACTTTTCATCATTTTTATTTTGTTTCGGTTACATTTTACGCTTATTTTAAACAAGAGTGTATTAACAAAATTGTAAAACTAAACATTTGATGAAATATAGTGGATAAAAAGTATTTTGGTCCATAGAATAAACGACAAATTTTCAGTTTTATAGAAACTCCCGGACTTCATCATTGATTGTAGGAACGGTTCCAGAGCTTAAAGTTCAAAGTTAGAAATGATCAATCTTTCTGATTTGTATACCTACTCAAACAAAGTGGCGGGGTATTATGTTATACTCTCCTTGTGGATATAACTCTTAGAATCCAGGATGTTAAAGTCATCCTACAAAATTTTAAAATCGGTAAAGCGTCTGGCCATGACTCTATTAGCCATCAAATGTTGTAGGCTACATCAGAAACGTGCATATACCCCTAACTATCCTGTTTAATTATTCCCTCCAACAAAGAAAATTTCCGTCTGATTGGAAGATAGCTAGTGTTATGCCAGCTTTAAAAAAAGATGATAAAAACAAGCCGTCTAATTACAGGCCGATTTTATAACTCAGTTGCGTAGGCAAAGTAATGGAATGTGCCGTAGACAAGTATATTTGCAATTACATTGTCAAAAACAAATTACTCTACGAATATCAGACAAGTTTTCTAAATGGGCACTCTACGGTTTACCAACTGCTAGAGATTTATCATAATATTTGTTTAAACCTAGATAATCGTCTCTCAACAGTTTTAATCTTTTGTGACATTTCAAAAGCGTTTCATAGAGTTTGGCATAAATGACTTCTAAGTAAATTAAAGGCTTATGGAATTTCAGATAATCTTTTAGAATGGCTAAGTGACTATCTAAATAACCGAAATCAAAATATTAGAGTAAACGATGAAATGTTTGATCTCGATATAGTCAAGCGTACCTCAAGGTTCTGTCCTTGGCCCTCTGCTATTTCTGGTATACATAAACGACATAACGAATAACTTGAATAATTTAGCTAGATTGTTCGCATATCACACTTCGCTATCATACTCTAGGGATAATTTCGAGTTACTAGTACTAGAAAGAAAGACTAATAACGACCTAAAACCTATAGACAGCTGGGTAAAATCTTGGCTTGTCGACTTCAACCCCCAAAAACTAAAGCTATCGTTATTTCTAACAAATATTTACCTTACTTTTATCAGACCTGTCCTGGAATACGCCTGTGAAATCTGCGATGGGTGCCTTGAACGAGATTCTGACCAATTAGAGAAATTTCAACTCGAAGCTGCTTGCATAATCACAGGTCTTCCAAAATTTTCAAATAGAACAGCCTTATACTTTCAAACGGGATGAGATACCTTAGCTAATAGAAAGAAATATCGTAAAATGACAGTCTTTCACCAAATGCATAATGGCTTATGCCCAGAATATTTACGTAATTGTTTACCGCCCCTAGCATCAGATGTAAATACCTACAACCTCCTATATAACGATAATTACGTGATAACGCGATACAGACTAAAAACATTAGCTTACTCATTTATACCATCATCTGTAAAAATTTGGAACACTTTAAAAAGAACTGTTCGTGATTCTCCCATCACCTCTCTCTTTAAAGAAAGAATAAAGGGTGTTTGCTGCAAGTCCCCAGAGTATTGTGGCGAAGGTAACCGAATTCTTAATATACTGCACAATCGACTAAGTTACGTAGCTCGCCTTTCATTACTTCCTCGAATGCCCAATGTACCTAAACCAAAGAGTAACTCTGTTCTCAGAAATAAATGCAAGTGATATTCATATTGAAACACTGTTATTTGGTAACAATAATTATACTGACCTTGACAATACAGTATTATTTTCTAAAATGATAAAATATTTAAAACAAACAAAACGTTTCTAGCTATAGGAAGCAGATCATTCCCCAATCAGCAGCACCTAGCTAGCTTGTTGTCGTTTTCCTCCTCTTCTTTTCATATGTAATACACTTACTGTCGTGTTTCCTTTTTTCCCTTTTCCTCTTTTCTCATTAACAATAAGTATTTCATTTATACTATTGTATATATTGTATTGCCTACTGTCATGTTATGTATATGTAAATATTGTAAGGAGCAGACTTAACTTAAGTTGGTATAATTTGTGCCCAATCATATTGCCTTTATGTTGTATTGCCTACTGTCATGTTATGTATATGTAAATATTGTAAGGAGCAGACTTAAACTTAAGTTGGTATAAGTTGTGCCCAATCATATTGCCTTTATGCAATAAAATAATATTTAAACTATGGATATGAGTGTCTATAAGTGGTTTCCAGATAATAACCTGCAAACAGATTTTGTTTAAACTTTTCACAGTTTTTAAGTAATATTAAAATAAGATCAAGTACAATTTTCATCACAATCCAATTTGTAGTTTTTGACTTTGGACATTTAGTTTTTTGTAAAATTTGCCTGTATTTAATCGATTACTGGAAAAACAGATTTTGTTAAAACTTTGGACATCTGTAAATTATTATAAAATGAAGACCAAGTTAAATTTTTAGCACAATCCCATTTTTAGTTTTTGTGTTTTGTCAATTTGAAATTATTTTATAGGTCCATGGTCACGGTAAAAATTATAGTCTTGTGATGGATTATCATTTTCAGTTGTTACTATTGGTTTATTTTTAATTCAGTTAAACATGTTAAAGGTGTTCATAACTATTTAAACCAATGCAACGTGGCGGGGTATCATTTAATGCCCTATTTTTGTATGTATTGTTACTGGTATTGTACTTTCATTTTAGCCCATCAAACCAAATGCCATTCCAAATGCTACATGCATTTTTTTAAAATGAACTTTTTGTTATAATAAACTGATAGGCGAAACAGTTGTGGTCTTGGCCCTGGCTGTAAGACGAGCAAGGAAAATACAATAGTTGTAAGAAGAGCAAGCCACGAACCAATGGTTGTAAGACAGAGCTAGCCACGAACCAATGGTTGTCAGACAGAGCTAGCCATGAACCAATGTTTGTAAGACGAGCAAGCAACAAACCAATGGTTGGAAGACAGAGCTACCCATGAACCAATGTTTGTAAGACGAGCAAGCAACGAAGCAATGGTTGTAAGACAGAGCTAGCCACGAACCAATGTTTGTAAGACGAGGTAGCCACGAACCAATGCTTGTAAGACAGATCTAGCTCCGAACCAATGGTTGTAAGATAGAACAAGTCACGAACCTATGGATGTAAAACAGAGCTAGCCATGAACCAATGTTTGTAAGACGAGCAAGCCATGAACCAACTGTTATAAGACAGAGCTAGCCATGAACCAATGTTTGTAAGACGAGCAAGCCATGAACCAACTGTTATAAGACAGGGCGAGCCACTAACCAATACATGTCCATAGATTTGATTAAACCTTCTCTCGAACGGCCGACTAGTGTCAGCTACCTGTACTTAGTCGATAAAATTTAATGTCGAACAGCCATTGTCAGTAATTCTTAGATATTACGTGGCATCTTATTTTGTTATTGTTCGGATCTGAGAGCCAGGTTGGAGAACTCAAACTTGAGGAAAAGGTGGGCTTGATTTGTTTTTTTTTTATATACAATGCGGTCTGCGATGGACTTCTTGTCCCCTACCCTGTATAACTTGATGCATGATCCAGCTAAGTGTGCTAAAAGTGATGAATTTTGACAAATGGTATTTATGTACATTTATTAACATTCCAGCTTTCTGAAAGGTCACACATTTTTAAGAATAAACTTCAGATATTGTTGAATTACAAGGATTTTACGCTATTTCTACGGTAAAGCGCGCATGATAAGAATTGTCATTTCTGATTGTCAAGATTTCTTTCCTAAGATATTTGTATCGTAGTGAGGGATACATGTGAATGACGCAGTATAAAGAATTTTGAAAACTCTCAAATTAATCGACAAACACGTGCGTTTTGCGCATGCGCACTATGATAAAATGAATGGTTCGGAAATTGACTTTTCCGTAAATGTGCATAATGTGAATGAGGACGGTTTTTTGCTTTAAAGTGCGTTTGATACGGGTCATTTTTATATCAATGTTTTGTCACATTACTCACCCATTTAATAATCTTACTTTTCGATATTCAAGAACGGGAAATATTCTAAACTTAAAAAGAAGTCCCCTTAACAGATTGTTGTATCCGTTAACAAAAACAAAAATTACAAAATACGAAGAAATGCTTTTAATTTATATTTTATTTTTACGATCTTCTTTAAAATTCTTCTCTTTGATGGCGATAAATTAAGTCCATTATTGAGTTGTTCCGCGTAGTGGGTTAAAAACAAACCCGCTCTTAATCCCACAAATGTGTTTAGATTTCTTGAGGTGTAATCTCCGTTAAACCCAGTAAAACTATAATGCAAGTAAAAATTTGCACGAATTTTAATGCCCAATTGCAAGATGAAGTGCAAAACTAATATACGTAACTAAAACCTTGAAATCGTTCTTATAATAGAAAACAATGTATAAAACTGTATATTGTAATCTCCGTTAAACGTGTTTTCCGTGAAAACAGCGAAAAACCACGCGCATAAAAACACGCGCTTCAATGGAGATATTGTGATTCCGATAGTTGGGTGAAATGCAAGACAAAAGAAAGACAACTCAATCATGAGCACCTTAAATGATGGATGGCGAGATTCTTCTGTCAAAGAAACTTTTATTTGTATAATAAATCGTATTCTAGAATACACAAATTTTAATCGTATGAGTAGAATTATACCAAAAAAGGGAAACTGATCCTCGATGAGAATCCGACAATTTTCAATGATTTTCTCGTCGACTACAGTACTAAATTGCTGCTAAAATTACACTTTCAAACTATGTCAACGACTGCCATGCTTATTCTAAAACTAAAGATATTTCATAACACAACATCCCCCAACCCACACTTACATTTACAACAACAACAGCATTCCCTTTTTTTGGACTTTCTTTTGTGCAGTCGTTCAGCGATTAGAGAGTCCAGTATAAATAGCCCAATATATTTTTTTATCATGATTACGATTCAAACCACGGTTAAAATGATCCTTTTAAAATGATTACTGCAAGAACAACGCCAATACACACCACGAAACACCATGACCCTCTTTGGCATGATCAAAGATCGTAATAAAATCGTCGGGTTACCAATAGTTTCGGTTCAGTTATATATTTTGTATTTCTTTCAAATGGTTCGATAAAGATCTCGTTGAAGATATCATGTATTTTTGTTTACATCATCGTCTACCATGCAGTATGTGTTTCTATCAGACGATTTAAATTTAAAATATATGGAGAGCCATAACAGCATTTTTAAAGATGTTTTTCTGCATTTTTATTTTGCCATTCCTATTATCATGTACAGCATACATCCTTTATATTTTAGAAGGAAGGCATAGTTATATTATTGGTTTTTTTCACGAAATTTTCTGATTAAAGACATTCGTATGAGGACGGAAAAAATATAACAAACAAAATTCACTTATTGTGCTAACTTCGAAATTTGAGAAGAATATGTTGACTTTAACCTGTTTTGATTTATAAAACAATATTAAACAACGAGATCGTCACATAACATACATAAATAAAACTTGTTCATGGAGTTTTGAATTCAAGCGTAACTTTTGCGCATAAAATTAGGGGTAAGGATAAAAAATATAAAAAAAATATTTTCCTTCTTTATCAATTTGTTAGAATTAAGTGTAGGAAGAATTGTAAAACTACACAGAAAAAAACTTATAAAACTTATTAACAATTGAATAGTTTTAAAGAATTAAAACAATGGAACAAACACTACTATATATTTATTTTACAAAGTCATCATCTTTGATCGTTATTTTGTTTAAGATTCAGTCTTCTTAAAATATGTGGGAATACTTTTTCCAAACTTTGCTGTGAATTATCTTTAAGTCATTTACACGAAATATGCGTTAGTTTTCTCACAAAACATCAATCAGTTTCACAGTCGAAGATTTTTTAAGGGTTATTGCCATTGAAAACAGGTTTTATTTGGGCTTGTATCTTAAATACTAGTATGCAGCTACTCGAGTATGCCTTTTATCGGTAATTTGTTACAATTTCCTTTGATCTTTACTACCAATAAAATTAGTATCAACGCTCAGTAGAACAACGACCAGTGATACTAGAAATTATCAGCTGTTGGTCATTTGTCTTGCGCGAACACATTGCGGAAGAATCTGCCTTACTTTTTGACGAATCGCGCATCACTGACCAAAGCTCATAAATATTAAGGAAAACAAACATCACGAAAGAAACAATACATCTATGCTGCAATTAATCAGACCTGTCCAGACACTAAGAAGTGTTACAAAATATAATACACAACACACAATCAGTATCTAGAGAGTATCTTATTCGTCTCCTGAAATAAGAATAACGATCAATGTACATTCAATACCCCCCCTTTTAACTTGCTTTTTTTGTATGGCAGTACACTCGAATTTCGGCGATAAACGGGTCTTGACAGTGTATCGCTTTAACAGCGTTTAATTTGGTTGAAACACATGTTTATCATTAATAGAGAATAAAATGCAGGATATTTTAACAGTACACTTCGTTTTGATCGCTAAATGAAGGAAGATTGCCGAAACATCGAGTATGTGACCGTAGACATAGTTGATAGGCTTTAGCCCTTTATACTATAGGCAACTAATTACTTGGTGTTACACAGGCAGAAATTTTCATTACATATTTATGGGGTACGGAATCAATATGGATTGATTTATCAATATCAGTAGCCCCATAAACGGAATAACTGACATGCACGCCAAGCCGGTCAGTGAAAGAAATCGTAATCAGAATCATTTTTCAAACATGATAACCTACCTCTTTAAACTTTTTCGTAACGCTGTAAATGGTTTCAGATTGACATTTCCTCTCCATTCATTTGAAATTCCCTCCGGCTCCGTCCGCATAATCGCTTGAAGTTTTTGAATGATTGAGGTAGGAGTGACGTCATGTCAGACTGCATTACGCATAAAAATTGTACAAAAGAAGTAGTGCACAGATTCTTACCGTAAAAACGGCACTATTACAAAGCAAAATAACCTCAAATATGTGAAAAAACGAAAACAAATAAAAAAGTTGTATTTAAATTGAGAAATGACCGATAAAAAAATTATTAGTATTTTTTTTTCGCTCGACAAGGATTATCAGGTCCATATCAGATTCGCTCTACGAGCTCATCTGATATAGACCTGATAATCCTTGTCTCGCGCAAAAAAATACTAATAATTAATATTTTTATTAAATGACTAGAAAATTTGAGCATTTTCATTGGTTTAGATCCTTTGCCGATGTTCCCGATCAAACCTCATGTCTACCGCGCAAATTTGCGCGAGAGGTGGACAAATGTCATATCACTGGCACCGTGTACCCAAAAATAGATCAAGGGAAAACACAGAGACACTAAAATAAAACGTAGCTTTTGATTGGACGTTATTTTTATTTCGTCCAATCAAATGCGTTCTTACAAATTAAGTTCGGGTCATTAGAAACGTTTGCAAATGGCAGAAGTGGCTGCGATGGAGCCGGCAGGACAGAAATCTCGATTTGCAACTATCAATGAGGAACAATTAAATAAGATTTTGACAGAGAAAGATGCCAAAAATACTAAGAGAGCCACGGATTCTAGCATTAGGACATTTAAAAGTTATTTACGTGAAAAAAAATTACGACGAAGATTTCGAGGACCTGCCAAATGAACAAATCGATGCTATTTTGAAAAAATTCTACTCAGAAGTCCGTACCGAAAAAGGAGAACTGTATAAGAAATCAAGTTTGACAAGCCTCCGACATGGAATTAATCGTTATTTAAGTAACCAGCCTTCCGGAAAAGATATAATTCACGGAAAAGACTTCACAGTTAAATTTTAAATTAAATTTGTTGAAAAATTGTTGAAAATTATTTATCTTGTTTACTTTAACATGTTTTAAAGTCCAATATCTGGTGAGATTTAATTTGCCTTGGAAAATTATCAAAACATCTGAAAGGATATGGAGAAATATCATGAAATTATTCACAGGTCTTGAGTCATTTAATAAAACAATTGTTGACTTTTCATATCAGGTTGACATGAGATTTATCAACCTCAGAAGTGATATTCACCTCAGCCGTTGGCTTCGGTGAATATTTCACTTCTTCAGGTTGATAAATCTTCATGTCAACCTCATAAAAAGTCATTAATTGTATAATATTCACTTAATACACCGCAATTGATAATAAAGATGTATACTCTATACGAGAAAATTGTCGCGCGTGGATATTTGTTGATACATTCGCTATTAAAAAAATCCGAAAAAATCACTCTTGATATATAATTTATTTATAAAAGAAAGCATTAAATATATTACATAACCTGGTCTCCTGGTGCAATATTTTTCATTGACGCAAGCTTCACTTCAAATATAACACCAGGTCAGGACCTCCGATATAAGCATTTTCATTGGTTGATAATATGACGCCATTTAATATCACATACACATGACAATCTTTTTTAAAATCTAGGAATACCTTTTCTTTATAAAATTTAAATATAAATTATATTTAAACATCACGTTTAAATTATGAAATCATAGTGTAAACTCAGCTGAGAAATGTAAACATTGAACGTCACAATGAGAATGACGTCATAATACGTTCGGTCTTCTTGAACTTATCTATAATACGAAATGATTAGTCTAGAGAATACCCGAACGTCAAATTTCAACGCTGTCACCGTTGAAATCCAATGCTCCTGACCTGACGTTATATCCGAAGGCCGCTTAGGCTCATGAGGATATCATCGTCAGGGTACCAGAATAATATATTACAGTACTCTGAAACATAAAAGAAATACAAAAGAGACACATTCCCCACAAAGCAATACTTATTAATATATTAAAATATATTTATCATCAAAATAAATAGATAAAACTAACAAAATACACATATTGACATATAATATTTATTTAAAATATGGCAACTTCAAAAACTGATTTAACCCCGTCATTTTCTCCTTAATATAAGCCGTCTATTTACGGATTACTTAAAAATGTCTGGATATATTTTTCTACAGATTTTCAAACATTTTTAATGCATTTTCCGTTAACAACCCTATACGAAAATCCCCCAATTTATGCCTGGCAAGTTTTTAAAAAATAACAATAGCGTATAGAAATCATTACGCCTTCTTGCAAAAACCTTAACGGTTGGTTTATAGTTTGAATTGTGTTTAACGCCACTTTCATTAATTTTTCAGCTATATCAGGGCGTCAAGTTTTATCAGGGAGTGAGACGGAGTACCCGGAAAAACCCCACGACCTCCGGTAGGATTTTTTTGTTTGTTTGAATGATGTTTAACGCCACTTTCAGCAATTTTTCAGCTATATCATGGCGTCCAGTTTTTATCGGGGAAGGAAGCCAGAGTACCCGGAGAGAACACAGACCTTTGGTGGGAAAACTGGCAATCCTTGTCAATTAAGATTGGAGTCGAGTACACTCTGCCCGCAGTGAGACTCGAACCCGCAACCTCAGTGTTGACAGACCACGTGATCAATAGTAGAACTACCTAAACCACCCGGTCACCGAGGTCCCCACCCATCGAAATATACAAATATCCAAAAGATGATAGACCGGATACCAGATTATATTACAAAAAACCTAGCCGCCGAAAAAATAGGAGTGGTTCTTTCCTGTCAAGATAAAACTCCTTTGTAGATGTCGAAGCAGAGTAGGGACATTGTATTACTACCAGTAGGTGAAAAATATTATCCGTCCTTACATGTTGTCCTTTCAAATGTCTGGTATTACCTGTTGTCCTGCCAAATGTCTGGTATTACATACTGTCCTGTCAAAATGTCTGGTATTACATGTCGTCTTGTCAAATGTCTGATATTACATGTTGTCCTGTCAAAATGTCTGGTATTATCTGTTGTCCTGCCAAATGTCTGGTACTACTTATTAGTCTGCCAAATGCCTGGTATTACCTGTTGTCCTGCCAAATGTCTGGTATTACATGTCCTGCCAAATTTCTGATGTTACCTGTTGTCCTGCCAAATGTCTGGTATAACATGTCCTGTCAAATGTCTCGTATTACATGTTGTCCTGTCAAATGTCTGTTATTACCTGTTGTCCTGTCAAATGTCTGGTATTACTTGTTGTCCTGTTAAATGTCTGGTATTACCTGTTGTCCTGCCAAATATATGGTATTACCTGTTGTCCTGCCGAATGTCTGGTTTTACATACTGTCCTGCCAAATGTCTGGTATTACCTGTTGTCCTGCAAAATTTCTGATGTTACCTGTTGTCCTGCCAAATGTCTGGTATTACATGTCCTGTCAAATGTATTACATGTTGTCCTGTCAAATGTCTGGTATAACTTATTAGTCTGCCAAATGCATGGTATTCCCTGATGTCCTGCCAAATGTCTGGTATTACCTGTTGTCCTGCAACATTTCTGATGTTACCTGTTGTCCTGCCAAATGTCTAGTATTACATGTTGTCCTGCAACATTTCTGATGTTACCTGTTGTCCTGCCAAATGTCTAGTATTACATGTCCTGTCAAATGTATTACATGTTGTCCTGTCAAATTTCTGTTATTACTTGTTGTCCTGCAAAATATATGGTATTACCTGTTGTCCTGCCAAATGTCTGGTATTACATATTGTCCTATCAAATGTCCGGTATCACCTGTTGTCCTGCAAAATTTATGGAATTACCTGTTGTCCTGCCAATGTCGGGCATTACTTGTTGTCCTGGAAAATGTCTGGCTGCTTTCGTTGGTTTCCTCCTCGAACAAAAACTAGACATCACAATAAAGCTGAAAAATGATGAAAGCAATCGTTATCAGTTATTTTTTGTTGTTGATCGTTATCGGTTATTTTTTGTGAAAAGCTTGAAAATGAAAATTGTTCTTAAATAGGTGGAATGGTAAGAATAAAAACAAATTTACGGATTATAAACTTACCATCACTCACAAGCTGTCCCCTTCACTAATGAGTTAAACATCTGTAAATTCTAATTAAAAAAACAATCTTGCAAAAACTTCTACTATGTCCTTAATAAATAAATGAATGAGTTGAACTAGTAACGTATAGATTAGACTTAAGCTACGATGAATCTATTACTTTCTTATGTGTCTGAGTTCTGGATAGTTGTTCTAGTGTTCAGAAAAGTTGCTCTAGTGTTCTGGATAGTTGTTCTAGTGTTCTGGATAGCTGTTCTAGTGTTCTGGATAGTTGTTCTAGTGTTCTGAATAGTTGTTCTAGTGTTCTGGATAGTTGTTTTAAGGTTCTGGATAGTTGTTCTAGTATTCTGGATTGTTTTTCTAAGGTTCTGGATAGTTGTTCTAGTGTTCTTGAAAGTTGTTCTAAGATTCTGCATAGTTGTTCTAGTGTTCTGGATAGTTGTTTTAGTGTTCTGGATAGTTGTTTTAGTGTTCTGGATAGTTCTAGATAGTTGTTATAGTGTTCTGGATAGTTGTTATAGTGTTCTAGATAGTTGTTCTAAGGTTCTGGATAGTTGCTCTAGTGTTCTGGATAGTTGTTTTAGTGTTCTGGATAGTTGTTCTAAGGTTCTGGATAGTTTTTTTATTCTAGTGTTCTGGATAGTTGTTCTAGTGTTCTGGATAGCTGTTCTAGTGTTCTGTTTAGTTGTTCTAATGTTCAGGATAGTTGTTCTAGTGTTCTGGATAGTTGTTCTAGTGTTCTGGATAGCTGTTTTAAGGTTCTGGGTAGTTGTTCTAGTGTTCTGGATTGTTTTTCTAATGTTCTGGATAGTTGTTCTAAGGTTCTGGATAGTTGCTCTAGTGTTCTGGATAGTTGTTTTAGTGTTCTGGATAGTTGTTCTAAGGTTCTGGATAGTTTTTTTATTCTAGTGTTCTGGATAGTTGTTCTAGTGTTCTGGATAGTTGTTCTAAGGTTCCGGATAGCTGTTCTATGGTTCTGGATAGCTGTTCTATGGTTCTGGATAGTTCTATGGTTCTGGATAGTTCTATGGTTCTGGATAGTTCTATGGTTCTGGATAGCTCTAGGGTTCTTTATAGTTCTATGGTTCTTGATAGCTCTAGAGTTCTGCATAGCTCTAGGGTTCTGGATAGGTCTATGGTTCTGGATAGTTCAATGGTTCTGGATAGTTCTATGGTTCTGGATAGTTCTATGGTTTTGGATAGATCTATGGTTCTGGATAGTTCTATGGTTCTGAATAGTTCTAGGGTTCTGTAAAGTTCTATGGTTCTGGATAGTTCTATGGTTCTTGATAACTCTACGGTTCTGGACAGCAATAGGGTTCTTGATAGCTCTATAGTTCTGGATAGTTCTATGGTTCTGAATAGTTCTATGGTTCTGAATAGTTTTTCTGGAGTTCTGGATAGGTCTAGGGTTCTGGATAGCTCTAGGGTTCTGGATAGTTCTATGGTTCTGGATAGTTCTAGGGTTCTGTATAGTTTCATGGTTCTGGATAGTTCTATGGTTATGGATAGCTCTTGGGTTCTGGATAGCTCTATGGTTCTGGAAAGATCTATGGTTCTTGATAGCTCTACGTTTCTGGACAGCTCTAGGGTTCTGGATAGCTCTTTGGTTCTGGATATTTGTCCTAGTGTTCTGGATAGTTGTTCTAGGGTTCTGGATAGTTGTATGGTTATGGATAGTTCTAGGGTTCTGGATAGCTCTAGGGTTCTGGATAGTTCAATGGTTTTGGACAGTTCTATGGTTCTGGATAGCTCTATGGTTCTGGATAGTTCTATGGTTCTGGATAGTTCTATGGTTCTAGATAGCTCAAGGGTTCTGGATAGCTCTAGGGTTCTGGATAGCTGTTCTGTAGTTCTTGATAGTTGTTCTAGGGTTCTGGATAACTGTTCTAGGGATCCAGAGAGTTGTTCTTGTGGATAGCTGTGATATGGATTTGAATAGTTATTCTGGTGTTCTGGATAGTTGTGCTAGTGGTCTGGATAGTTGATCTAGGGTTCTGGATAGCTCTAGGGTTCTGGATAGTTCTATGGTTCTGGATAGCTCTAGGGTTCTGTATAGCTCTAGGTTTCTGGATACCTCTATGGTTCTGGACAGTTCTAGGTATCTGGATAGTTCTATGGTTCTGGATAGTTCTATGGGTCTGGATAGTTCTATGGTTTTAGATAGCTCTATGGTTCTGGATTTTTGTCCTAGTGTTCTAGATAGTTGTTCTACATTGCTGGATAGCTCTATGGTTCTGGATAGTTCTAAGGTTCTGGATAGATATAGGGTTCTGTATAGCTCTATGGTTCTGGATAGCTCTAGGGTTCTGGATAGTTCTAAGGTTCTGGATAGTTCTATGGTTCTGGATAGTTCTATGGTTCTGGATAGTTCTATGGTTTTGGATAGCTCTGTGGTTCTGGATAGTTCTAAGATTCTGGATAGTTCTAAGGTTCTGTAAAGTTTTATGGTTCTGGATAGTTCTATGTTTCTGGATTGCTCTAGGGATCTCGATAGCTCTATGGTTCTGGATAGCTCTATGGTTCTTGATAACTCTACGGTTCTGGATAGATCTAGGGTTCTGTATAGCTCTAGGGTTCTGGATAGTTCTATGGTTTTGGATAGCTCTATGGTTCTGGATAGTTCTAGGGTTCTGTAAAGTTTTATGGTTCTGGATAGTTCTATGGTTCTGGATAGCTCTAGGGTTCTGGATAGCTCTATGGTTCTGGATAGTTCTATGGTTCTTGATAGCTCTACGGTTCTGGACAGCTCTATGTTTCTGGATAGCTCTATAGTTCTGGATAGTTCTATGGTTCTGAATACTTGTTCTAGTGTTCTGGATAGCTCTAGGGTTCTGGATAGTTTTACGGTTCTGGATAGTTGTTCTAGGGTTCTGGATAGTTCTATGGTTCTGGATAGCTCTTTGGTTCTGATAGTTTTATGGTTATGGATAGTTCTATGGTTATGGATAGTTCTATGGTTATGGATAGTTCTATGGTTCTGGATAGCTAAGGGTTCTGGATAGCTCTTTGGTTCTGGATATTTGTCCTAGTGTTCTGGATAGTTGTTCTAGGGTTCTGGATAGTTCTATGGTTCTGGATAGCTCTTTGGTTCTGATAGTTTTATGGTTATGGATAGTTCTATGGTTATGGATAGTTCTATGGTTATGGATAGTTCTATGGTTCTGGATAGCTAAGGGTTCTGGATAGCTCTTTGGTTCTGGATATTTGTCCTAGTGTTCTGGATAGTTGTTCTAGGGTTCTGGATAGTTCTATGGTTCTGGATAGTTCTATGGTTCTTGATAGCTCTAGGGATCTGTATAGCTCTATGGTTCTCGATAGTTATATGGTTCTGGATAGATATAGGGTTCTGGATAGCTGTTCTGCGGTTTTGGATAGATCTATTGTTCTGGATAGCTGTTCTATGGTTCTAGATAGTTGTTTTATGGTTCTGGAAAGTTATTCTAGTGTTCTGGATAGTTCTAGTGTTGTCGATAGTTTTTCTAGTGTTCTGGATAGTTGCTCTTGTGTTCTGGATAGTTCTATTTTTCTGAAAGTTGTTCTAGGGCTAGATAGTTCTAATGTCCTGGATAGTCTTCTAGGGTTCTGGATAGCTATATGTCTCTGGATAGCTGTTCCGTTGTTTTGGATATATGTTTTAGGTTCTGGATAGCTGTTCTAGGGTTCTGTATAGTTGTTCTAGGATTCTGGATAGTTCTAGATTTCTGTATAGGTGTTCTAGTGCTCTTATGGATGTTATAGGGTTGTGGATTGTTCTAGATTTTTTATAGTTGTTCTTGGGTTCTGGTTAGTTGTTCTAAGGATTGGATAGCTATTTAGGGCTCTGGATGTTTGTTCTTTTTTATAGTTGTTGTAGGGTTATGGATGGCTGTTTATCGCCCCTGTCAGCACGGTTTCAGCTATATCATGGAAAAAATGTTTTATAAGGGGATGAAGCCGGAGAACTCAGAGAAAACCCCGACCTTCCTTTGGGAATCTGGCGATAGGAGTTGAGTGCACCCTGAACTTAAACCCCAATTTCAGCGTTGACAGACCGCTAAACCAATATTAAAACTGCCTTAAACACTCGGCTACCGAGGCATCAAATCCACGTTAATATATGTTACTTCGTATTTCCAAATAACGTCAAACGTAAATAGAAAACAAACCTCAAATCATTATAGAGACTTTGGATTTCAGAGTAGTTCAGTTGAAGTATAAATCGTGAAATTAAATAGATATAAATAAGCAGGTAGCCAAAGTATTTCGAGTCGGCGAGAGATACTATATACGAGATACAGTTGCATTCGACCGAGTTGTACAATTTCGTGTTTAGTTTCGTATATTTTCTCGGCTAATTGAATCCTATCTTAAGTTTAACAACTTAAACGGAATTAAAGTGCTGTGATAATACCTCTTCTAAATATAAATAATTCACATTGAGTGATTACACGGGGGGGGGGGGAGCTTGGTATATATAGGGTAATATGGATGTGCGGCCCGAATGGGTCACTTTTTTACCTCTCCAAAATATATGAAAGGGTAGCTTTTATCAATGAAAAATATATCATTGAGTATAGCTGTAAATTATCTAAATATATCCATGCCTCAATTCTCATAAGCCTATGTAAACCACAGTTATTTTACAAACAAAGTGTTCCATCACTTGATCATTTTGTTAGTGAATGGACTATTTTGTCAATGGTGATGTGCAGTAAAAAAATATTAACAGGTCTGATTAAATAATTCAATATAATATATAACATATTATGATTGGGTCTTGTTTTAAACATCCGAATATCAAAATGCCGATTAAACTGTTGAAAAAAATTGCACCATTTTGGATCTACAACAGGGACATAAGCTCCATCAATTGCGGTAAGCAGTTTTAATTTATCACGCAAAACAGCAACACGAAGTCACATACACGATGACTGATGTAACGAAACATTCAGTGTCGTAATTCTTTCTTCTGGGGCTGGTTGTTCAACATGTGGTTAAATTGACCCATTAGTTAAATTTAATCCATAGTTAAATTTTTAACATGGGGTTGTGTAACCGAATGGTAAAGTTGTGTTACTGAACAATGTCTAACCACATGGATACCTAACCTGTGGTTAAATAATTAACCACTGTTTAAATTTTAACAGGTGCCTCCTCATATCCGAAGATTTCCTGTGGAGGCCCTGTACATGCATATCCTGTTTACATTAACAACCATGGCAGACGACATTCCTGTCAACAAATTTTCAAAAAAAGCAAATTTTACCGCTGAAGGACATTTTATTCAAAGAGAAGTTGAGAAATTTTATAAATTGCTAACAGAAAAAGTGTCCAAAACAGTTACTCACAAAAGAAAGCAAGTGGTGTGACTAGCATGACTAGTGCCTTGGGTACTTAGAAATGCCATAAAGTTAAGTGTGCATATCTGGTTTTACAAAATATATAGGTCTATGATCCTGTACTCACCTGGATACATTGAAATAACTGATGCATGTGATAAAGCTTCAGCACATCAAAAAAAAAATTGTACAATTATAGGTCATTCAATAATATTTTTATTTCTCATTTATATGAGATTAGATGAATTAAAATGCACAGATAAAATGTTTGCATGAATGTGGTTTAATACCACTGACTTTCAGCAACTGTATAGTCAATAATCATGGCGTCCAGTTTTTATTAAAAATCCCCGACACTGGCAATCCTGATTAATTAAGGTTAGAGTCTAACACACCCTGCCCCAGTGAGACTCTATCCCGCATGCGTAGACAGACCACGTGATCAATTGTAGATGACTAACTACCTAACCACTGGGCCACTGAGGCCCTTCATAAATAATGTGAGAAATCATAAGTGTAGTTAATTTTTTGGTGATATGTTTGCAGATTTCCCCTAATATACACATAGTGGTTTTTTTTTTTTTGCTTTCCGCAGATTTTGATTTATGATTACTATTAAAATTTGTTTTAGAGACGCTACAAGTTCAGATGTCAGAGGTAAAAGAAAAAGGAAAACACCAGCTGATGTCAATGAATTACAGTGTATGTTAAAAAAAATGATTAAGCAGGATTAAGACATAATAAAACTAGATTTACAAATAAAACTACTACAGCAGTTGTTGGATAGAACACTAACTTCTTCCACATCTTCACAGTTTTTATCAACTATGTTTTAACCACTTATTAAGATCCAAACAATGTGTTTAACCACAGGGTCAAATATTTAACTGAGGTTTTTGGTTAAATTTTTCATGGATAAAATCAGATATAACTAAGGGTTATAACTGAATCTTTTTTCTACAAAATTTTACACGAGAAAAATAATTACGGTAACAAGGGAGGATATCGGAAATTGGAACAGCCAAAATAAACAAAAATATACATGAATATAATGTCTACACATATTTAGATATTTTACCACCCCCTAACGCTCGTGGGAAAATATTCATTAATATGATGCCTACCATTATTTAAATAATCCATAAAATTGTGGCAGCCATGAACTATTTCTTAACTATGACGTCACAATGGATTTCTCTTTTTCTTCCAGCACTTACGATACATTTTACACTTTCGACTTTTTGTGAAATCGACTACTGGTCATGAAAATGTGTGAGTGGAATGGTATAGGACTGATCAGTTCTGCGTCTGACAAATGTCCAAGTGAAATGACAACGAAGTGTTCTCGCTGTGCTACTATACTTGTCTTGTAGATATTTACTCGTTTTCGTGAACAATCATTAATTTTAATTAGCCAATGGGTACTACGTCTGTTGGATTTAACTATTTTTATTAGTTGTAAACTATCGCCGTAAGTACAAGCAAAACAATCAAAATGGGACACATTAAATATTCATAAAAACGAGAAAATATATACAAGTGTGCCCACGGTCGGTAAGTGGCAGCAAAGCGAGAACACGCCAGGCGTGGGTTTCCAATTTTGATGGGGACATATCGGATCCGAACCAGTATAAAATGTAAGTAGGTCTAATGTGTGAGTAGTTGACTGGTTCCAAGTCATAATAATAAGTAAGTGATTTAGTTAACCAAATTCATTCTATGCATAAAATGAAAATTAAACTTTTTATATGGAAACTAATTCTCTCCACCAATGTGGCTGCTCCACTAATCGGAAATAAACTCTGAGACCACTGTGTCTGCTCAACCAATCAGAAATAAGCCCTGATACCACTTTGTCGGCTCAACCTATATCGGAAACAAGCTCTGAGACCACTGTGTCTGCTCAAACAAATCAGAAATAAACTCCGAGACCACTGTGTCTGCTCAACCAATCGGAAATAACCTTTGGCATCACTTTGTCTGTTCAACCAATCGGAACTAATTCTGAGATCTCTATGTATGCTCAACAAATCAGAAACAAGCTCTGAGACAACTGGCGTGAGACGCAAACAAAAAGTGTTGGACGGTAGAAGATTATCGGAATACTCAAAAAGATGCTCAGTTTTAAACACAACATATTCCTGACTTAAGGCATAATTTGGCTAAATTATATAAGATAGTTTAACAACATTAACAAGAAGCTATAAAGGGCGAGGAAGCCTCACCTGGCGTAGGCCCTTGACCGTAACATAAACTTCAATAAATTGACAATAAAAAATTAAGTTTACATTTGATAGTTTTCAAGCACATCTGTGGTGAACAAGTAAATCTCTGAGCCAAAGCTTACTAGTGATACTCCTTTTTTTCCAAAACAAAGTGTGACGATATTACGAACCTACGGACGGACACGGGAAAAAGCTGGATACCACTTCTTCTTTGAAGCGAAGGTGATATTACATAAAAATTGCAAGATAAGTCCTCCAACGTGAAGTGTTACCCATTCAATATGAATCAGGTACTTATAATAATTATAAGAGTTAAGCTTAGACTTATTTATCTGCATGTAATCAGAAGTTTTGCCTCATAACAACGCAGTATCACCACACAATGACAAAGTATTATCATATAATGAAAAAGTATCATCATATAATGAAAAAGTATCATCACATAATGAAAAGGTATCATCATATAATGAAAAAATATCATATAATGAAAAAGTATCATCACATAATGAAAAAGTATCATCATATAATGAAAAAATATCATCATATAATGAAAAAGTATCATCACATAATGAAAAAGTATCATCACATAATGACAAGCTATCATCATATAATGAAAAAGTATAATCACATAATGAAAAAGTATCATCACATAATGAAAAAGTATAATCACATTATGAAAAAGTATCATCTCTTAATGAAAAAGTATAATCACATTATGAAAAAGTATCATCACATAATGAAAAAGTATCATCACATAATGAAAAAATATCATCACATAATGAAAAAGTATAATCACATTATGAAAAAGTATCATCACATAATGAAAAAGTATCATCACATAATGACAAGCTATCATCATATAATGAAAAAATATCATCACATAATGAAAAAGTATCGTCATATAATGAAAAAATATTATCATATAATGAAAAAGTATCATCACATAATGAAAAAGTATCATCATATAATGAAAAAATATCATCATATAATGAAAAAGTATCATCACATGATGAAAAAGTATCATCATATAATGAAAAAATATCATCATATAATGAAGTCTCTTCGTATAATGAAAAAATATCATCACATAATGAAAACGTATCATCACATACTGAAAAAATATCATCATATAATGAAAAAGTATCATCACATAATGAAAAAGTATCATCATATAATGAAAAAATATCATCATATAATGAAAAAGTATCATCACATGATGAAAAAGTATCATCACATAATGAAAAAGTATCATCACATAATGAAAAAGTATCATCACATAATGAAAAAGTATCATCACATAATGAAAAAATATCATCATATAATGAAAAAGTTTCATCATATAATGACAAAGTATCATCACATAATGAAAAAGTATAATCACATTATAAAAAAGTATCAGCATATAATGAAAAAGTATCATCATATAATGAAAAAGTATCATCATATAATGAAAAAATATCATATAATGAAAAAGTCTCATCATATAATGGCAAAGTATCATCACATAATGAAAAAGTATCATCACATAATAAAAAAGTATCATCACATAATGAAAAAGTATAATCACATTATGAAAAAGTATCATCACATAATGAAAAAGTATCATCACATAATGACAAGCTATCATCATATAATGAAAAAATATCATCACATAATGACAAAGTATCATCACTTAATGAAAAACGTCTTCTTAGGCAGCTATTGCATTTCATAGGTCTTGGTAAAATTGATTACTGGCTTATAAGATCGAGCCTGACCTAGAGCAAAGTGACCAGCTAATTGTAAAGGATTGATTTTTATGCTGAAATTCCGGAATTCTCAATATTCGCATTAGGTACTCATGATTCCCTCCAAACGAAAACAAAAAATAGACAAACAAGACATTTTTTTATATGAAATTGTTTGAAACTGGAAAAGGAGTCACACGTGCGAAAACAAATTTACTTCAGAGAGATATGCAAAAGGACCAAAAACGCGTATTCATCAAAGAAAAATGGGTAAAATTTTGTACTCTACTTAGTTCTGATACATTTTGTTGACGAAATGGCGACTAGTCGAATGCTTTAATGTCCCTTTAAGACGACATTTCTTGACCCTGGTCGTTAATGGCCGAATTGTAGATTCAGTTATATTGTTACTCATTGGTGTGTAAATACTGAGGTTGGGAGTTGTTCACATCTTAATTCAGGCCAGCAATGATCGACTCCTACCCTATTTGATAAGGATTGCTTAACTTTCTTTTAAAGGTCTGCGTTTTCTCCGGGCACAACGGATTCCTACACCAATACAAAAGTGGACACGTTGAACAGATGACAAATTGTGGAATGTAATGTGAATCTGACAAACAAGCAGTTTGTAATTGACTAACGTTCCGCTTTAGATTTTATAGCAAGGACAAAGAAGGTCAGTATCTAGATTTACGTGTCATTTACCTTTACATATGTTTTTTCATACTACAAGCATCGGTATAATTAATAAACAGGGACACATTTAGTTAAGAAAGGCGAGTATGAGTATGAGTATGAAGTTAATAAAAGTCTTGTATCGATTAAAAAGGTAGAGTTTATAGTAAAAATGGCAAATGACTCAAACAAGTTGGGTATCAAGTCCGCAAACCCGGATATCAAGTCAGAACTGACGAGATATTATACTCAATGCTATCGTGTCTGGATTTTTTTTTTTTTTGGCTGACCGCGTTTGGTGCTGCTTATGCTCCTGTTGTAGATCCACAAATGTGGGAATTGAATTCTTTTCCACAGTTATTCAGCGTTTTGAAATTCGGCGGATTTTTTTGTCATTTTGACAGAACAATTTTCTAAATTAAAGTTTGACCTAAATTACAACGGAAGTGTATGTTTGGAGTAGTCGATTGTTGTCTATTCAAAGTCCTTCAGGTAATGTCGTCTGCAATTAAGGCGGGAAAAGTCTCGCGAGGTGTCCGAATACCATTGAATGATACGAAAGCAGATGATCTGTTTTTTAAAACAACGCTAGAACCCTTTAGAAACTCAAATGGCTGACTTCCTATGCAAAATTCCCGTAGCAAATGTCAAGAACGATTTCGGACATGTAAACAACAAAGGCATAATATAAAATATGAACTTGTTCTCGCGTAGAATTTATTCAAATTGGATTTTAGCACTATAAAGGTACAGTTAGGAATAATAAAAAAAAATGCAAGCAAAATGCGGAGCGCATGTGGGTGCAACTTTGAGTATAGGAATGTTTAAAACATTGTAACTTTTGTCTGTACAGGCACTATGGAGATTTGCGGTGTCAACTAAATTCGATTTCTGTTCTGTTATTAGTCTGATAACGTACCGTCACTTGATGGTTCAAACAATTGTTCATTCCATTACTCTTTTGTTCCAATGGTATTCCAGCCCGTCATTTATACACACTACTAAACACTCATTTTTACAAATTTTCTGATGCCACTTTATCTAAACATATTATTAATTAAAACACGCTGAAATCGATTATGTATTTAGGAATATTGAACTGGACAATTTAGATAAAATTTAAAATAATATCAGATTTTAAAAATTAAAATTAAAACCCTCTGCATGAAGAATTTCAAATATTAGTGTTAGAATGTGGAATGAATAAAGAATTTTGAAACTCGATCCAAGCATCACCAATTTAGAATGTAGAAGTAATAGTTTTGAGTCTGATTGTTTTCCTGGTCGAAGTACGTTCAGTTTTTAAAAATTTCAAATAACCTCCTAATCTCCCTTTACCACCAAGTAAATCTTAGTATGTCAGTGAATTGTGATGTCATAAGAAACGTACGACGTTCCTTGCTCGGGTAAAGAGTTATCTACTGTGACAGAAAGCAGGCTATAATTGGTATTGAAAATTGACTCGTTTTTTGTGCACCACGTACTGATAATTTATTAGTTTGGTGTACCACTTACTGATAATTTATTAGTTTGGTGTACCACTTACTGATAATCAATTAGTTTGGTGCACCACGTATGGATAATTAAGGTTTGGTGTACCACGTACTGATAATTAATTAGTTTGGTGTACCACTTACTGATAATTAATTAGTATGGTGCACCACGTACTGATAATTAATTAGTTTGGTGTACCACTTACTGATAATTAATTAGTTTGGTGCACCACGTACTGATAATTAATTAGTATGGTGCACCACGTACTGATAATTTATTAGTTTGGTGTACCACTTACTGATAATCAATTAGTTTGGTGCACCACGTACTGATAATTAATTAGTTTGGTGCACCACGTACTGATAATTAATTAGTTTGGTGCACCATGTATTGATAATTAAGGTTTGGTATTGACAATTGAGCACTACCTGGTTTTGTGTTCTACTTATTGAATATTGACTGATTTAGTGTACGACGTACTGAGAATTACTGGCTTGGTGTACTATGTATTGAGAACTTACTGGTTTTTTTGTACTACGTATTGAGAATTTACTGGTTTTGTGAACTACGTATTGATAATTTACTGGTTTGGTGTACTACGTATTAAGAATTTACTAATTTTGTGTACAACGTATTGAGAATTTACTGGTTTGTCGTACTACGTATTTAAGAATTTACTGGCTTGGTGTACTACGCATTGAGAATTAACTGGCTTGGTGTACTACGTATTAAAATTTACTGGCTTGGTGTACTACTTATTGAGAATTTACTGGTTTGTCGTACTACGTATTTAAGAATTTACTGGCTTGGTGTGCTACGCATTGAGAATTAACAGGTTTTGTGTCCTATGTTTTTGATAATTTACAGGGATTTGGTGTACTATGTATTGAAAATTTACTGGTTTGGTGTACTACGTTTTAGAGAATTTACTGGCTTGGTGTACTACGTATTGAGAATTTACTGGCTTGGTGTACTGTATATTTGCGAATTGTCCGATTTGTTGCGCTATGTATTGAGACTTAACTTGTTTTGTGTACTACGTATTGCGAATTTAATGATAAATTGGGTGACTATTTACATTCAATTTACCCTAGCGAGCTTGAAATTAAGGAAATCACCAATACACCCAAGTCAGCCTCTTACTTAGACCTACTTCTAGAAATAGACTCAGGAAAACTACAAACTAGACTCTACGACAAACGTGATGACTTCAACTTTCCAATTGTCAACTTCCCGTTCATCGACAGCAACATTCCAGCAGCTCCAGCGTATGGTGTGTACATTTCACAACTATTACGTTATTCTAGATCCTGCGATCGGTATTCCGATTTTCTAGACCGATCACTGCTGTTGACTGCTAAACTACTCAAACAGGGGTTTGTTGTACCTAGTTGATGTTATCTCTCCAGAAGTTCTATGGTCGTCACCATGACTTAATTGATCGTTATGGGAAATCAGTGTCTCAAATACGATCTGACATTTTCGCTTAGTCATAGGTAGTGTTTCCTATTCCTGGATTTGACTTTTCCATGGACATGACAGTGAGTAACTCGAAGGGTGTCTAATTAGAGGCAGGCACTGCTTACTCGTCCGGAGCACCCGAGTGCACCCATGGTTTTTATTGGATTCGAGTTACTCTCTTTCTGTGTTTTATGTTTTTGGTTTTTGTGTTGTATTTGTCTATATCCGGATTTGTAACTGTCCCTTGGTTGTTGGCTAATGTTGTTCGGTCGGTTTCTGTGCTATTTTCTTAATGGTTTGGTGTACTACGCATTGAGAATTGATTGGTTTGTCGTACTACGTATTTGAGAATTTGCTGGTTTGGTGTACTATGTATTGAGAATTACTGTCTTGGTGTACTGCGTATTGCGAATTTACTGTCTTGAGGTACTACGTATTGAGAATTTACTTGCTTGGTATACTATGTATTGAGAAATAACTGGTTTTGTGTTCTACATATTTGAGAAATTACTGGCTTGGTGTACTACGTTTTTGAAAATTTACCGACTTCGTGTACGACGTATTGAGAATTTACTGGCTTGGTATACTATGTATTGAGAATTTACTGGTTTTTTGTCCTACGTTTTTGATAATTTACAGGGATTTGGTGTACTATGTATTGAAAATTTACTGGTTTGGTGTACTACGTTTTAGAGAATTTACTGGCTTGGTGTACTGTATATTTGCGAATTGTCTGATTTGTTGCACTACGTATTGAGCATTAACTTGTTTTGTGTACTACGTATTGCGAATTTAATGATAAATTTGGTGACTATTTACATTCAATTTACCCTAGCGAGCTTGAAATTAAGGACACCACCAATACACCAAAGTCAGCCTCTTACTTAGACCTTCTTCTAGCAAATAGACTCAGGAAAACTACAAACTAGACTCTACGACAAACGTGATGACTTCAACTTTCCAATTTTCAACTTTCCGTTCATCGACAGCAACATTCCAGCAGCTCCAGCGTATGGTGTGTACATTTCACAACCAGGGGCGGATGCAGCCTCAAATGAAAGGGGGGGGTCCAAATTTGTCATGGTGGCCGAAGGCCACCATGCCGACCTCGCAGAGGTCGTATTACGGAAGGGGGTCTGGGGGCCGCTTAAGGCCCCAAGAAGCTCTGAACGAAATGGTGTAAAATCCTGCATTCTGACGATTTCCTGACACCTAAGCCGTCGAAAAATAAACATTTATAAAACTGCCAACACAAAAGTAGGGGTCCAGACCCCATGCTTGTCAAAACGAAAGGGGGGGGTCCGGACCCCCTGGACCCCCCTCTGGATCCGCCACTGACAACTATTACGTTATTCTAGATCCTGCGATCGGTATTCCGATTTTCTAGACCGATCACTGCTGTTAACTGCTAAACTACTCAAACAGGGGTTTGTTGTACCTAGGTTGATGTTATCTCTCCAGAAGTTCTAGTATGGTCGTCACCATGACTTAATTGATCGTTATGGGAAATCAGTGTCTCAAATACGATCTGACATTTTCGCTTAGTCATAGGTAGTGTTTCCTATTCCTGGATTTGACTTTTCCCTGGACATGACATTGAGTAACTCGAAGGGTGTCTAATTAGAGGCAGGCACTGCTTACTCGTCCGGAGCACCTGAGTGCACCCATGGTTTTTATTGGGTTCGAGTTACTCTCTTTCTGTGTTTTATGTTTTTGGTTTTTGTGTTGTATTTGTCTATATCCGGATTTGTAACTGTCCCTTGGCTGTTGTTCGGTCGGTTTTCTTTGCTATTTTCTTAATGGTTTGGTGTACTACGCATTGAGAATTGACTGGTTTGTCGTACCTCGTATTGAGAATTTGCTGGTTTGGTGTACTATGTATTGAGAATTACTGTCTTGGTGTACTGCGTATTGCGAATTTACTGTCTTGAGGTACTACGTATTGAGAATTTACTTGCTTGGTATACTATGTATTGAGAATTAACTTGTTTTGTGTTCTACATATTTGAGAAATTACTGGCTTGGTGTAGTACGTTTTTGAGAATTTACCGACTTGGTGTACTACGTATTGAGAATTTACTACCTTGGTATACTGTGTATTGAGAATTAACTGATTTTGTGTTCTACGTATTGGAGAATTTACTGGCAAGGTGTACTACGTTTTTGAGAATTTACTGGCTTGGTGTACTTCATATTGAGAATTTACTGGCTTGATATCTGCTTTCAAGAGTATTGTTGCATCAAGGTTTAAATTTCATGGGCATCTTTTCGTTACGGACATTGGATCAATTGCATGGAATGAGTGAAAAGCGTTGACTCAAACAAAACATTACAGTAATAACACAAATCAATAATATAAAACACATCTGATAGATATTTAAATAGCGTTCAAAACTTATCATTGTCATGTCCTGCATAAATTGACCATAGACAAACCTCTCGTTTAGTAAAAGCCTGAACGAAAAAATATTTTGGAAACAATAGCTACACAACCCGTCAAATGAGAAACTTAATTGCAATTTTTAATATAAAAAGCTTTCATATAAACCATTTTTACTAAACTATGATGTACGAATCCACAATTCCTCTGATTTGTTTCAGTTACGAACATTAAAATATTTCGTAACGATAAAAGTCAGGACCACGTTGTGAAAGAAATCACAACTGGACGTCTAGAGTCTTACTACGTGATCAATCACTTCCTTCGGTATATTGAAGAGTCTGTGTGTGATCGAGTTGAAGTATATTTTTTTTTTATAAAAGCGTTTTAGAAAAACCAAAACGACATAATGTCCGTAACAATCAACTTTAATGTCCGTAACAGGTTTTCTACTTATAAAAGTATATCAATATTTTTCGTCCGCTACGACCATTTCCGGGCGGTGTAATGGAAAATAATATCGATATCACGTAATACGTAAATTACCGTTACGTACATTATCGTTACGTATATGTTATGTACAAAGAAGGCACTGCATTTTAAATTATTTTGCAGGTTAAATATAAGAAAGATATAAATGATGTTCTGAAGTGCTGTTAAATGTATTATAGCAATTATGACATATATTCAAACGTCGTTAGTGTTTCAGCGTTCACAAACGGTGTTACCTTCTTTAATTTCTTAAACGCGACAAAATAAATTTTGACAGTTTTAATTCGTTTTTGAAAACAATATAAATAAAACATAAATAAGCTTTTGTTATGAGTGTTGTTACGTGCATTAATAGGTTTTTGGCGACATGATATCAAGGCCACATATTTTTTTCAACAAAAACAACTTTATCGAGACTATATTTCTGTTTTTATAAAATACAACAATTTAAAGAAAAATTATCAAAAGAATATTTTATGAGTGTGTTTAATGATTTTTTAAACTATCAAAAGTACTTGATGCAACAAAGAGACATGCATTGTAAATCTTAGCTATATGTAGCTCCTTAAAAAGAGGAGCTACATTATTGTAGCTAGGTTAATCTGAACAGTACAACTATGAAAGTAGTGTAAGCAGATCTATTGTAAAGATTAAATGAACTTTCAAATGTATAAAACATCAACAATAATACATTTTCTGTATAAGAAATATTTATAAATATTTAGTGACTAAACAAACGGCTTGAATTCCAGAACATTTATTTAGGGACTTGGGTACATGTGAGAATATATAGATTATGATTGGACTTGTGTTGCTAGGTTATTTTATCAGTATATAACCCCTAACATTATGCTGAATTTCATATTATTACAATTGTTTGTCTACTTCATTACTATTGGAATTCGTACCATTGGACGTACTTATTCAAGACTGTTTAAGAATTCAACTTATTAATTTTGAACTCTGAGCTTTGAACTTATGTATGAAGTCAGAAGTATGAAACGAGAAGTTTTAACATTGAAGTATGAAATCAGAAGTCTGAAGTATGAAGATACCTCACGCTTTCCGTATATAGTCCGATAGCATACTTGCCAACATATTTTGGTAGAATTCCTGATTATTTCGCCAAGGGGTATGAGGACCGCTAAAAGTCCCCAGTGAGTCCATTGACGACTTTCCAATTTAAAAAACGCCACCTATTGTCCATTTCCGGGACTAAAACTGCGGCTGTAGCCGTAGTTTGTCATGTTGAAAACTTTTGAAATGAACAATTGTTTTTGATAAATTTTCACGCTTCAGGTGAATGACAGGTGTCAATACCTGAGTGAGGATGTTATTAAAACCCCCTGCTGCGGTGTGACTTTTTACCCAAACTTACCCAAACTATACCCAAACACACATTAATATAACTTTTTTGCATTTCTATAATGTTTAAACATTTTATATACTATATTTTTGATGGAAAATGTTATAAAAGTGAAGTTAACATGACAACTTTCGCTGTTAAAAGTCGATCTTAAAAAAGCCCCTTATGATCGTTAAAAATGAATACCCAAACAATCATTAAAATGACATTTTTTATATTAAATAATGAATATTAAGTAGAAATTGCAATTTTAAACAAATCAACCAAAAAAAATTAGAGATCGAAAGAATTGTGTGACCACGCACTGCAGTCCTTTGATTTCTTGATTTTAGAGTGAACGATGTGTTGCGAACAATTGCATATTATATATACACTTGTGACAGGTGATCTTATTGATTAACAATTATTACTAAATACACATTTAAGTAGTAACTGGCTGACTTTGAAGTATTGTTTTTTATTTTTATTTTTTTGTTTTAAAAAACTTTGAGGTAGGATATTGTGCCTACAAATTTAATGTAGCAACTACAACTGTTACCATCGATAAATTAATCAAATTGAGTAATATATAAATTCATATAAATATAAGTGCATATGTGCATTATTTTAAAATTAATTTCTATTTTCACGCTTCATGTTTACCTTATTCTTTAATTTTATTGTAAAAAGTGCAGATCGCACGTGCGCCACAAAACTATTGTGGATTGCGGCATGTGTGGTTGGATATAACCTTTTTTCATTATTACTACTTTCTGTGATATTTATACGTGATTGTCATGTGTTATACTTACCATGTTTTTTTAAACTGAAATTCAATATGGAATAAATGTGCATTAAAATTTTTGTTGTTGTTTATTTAGTACCAATAATGTCATTTTATTGAGAGTTTGGGTCACCGTAATACATTTTTCTCGTTCATAAGGGGCTTCAAAAGATCGATTTTTAACAGCGAAAATTGTCATGTTAACTTCACTTTTATAACATTTTCCATCAAAAATATAGTATATAAAATGTTTAAACATAAAATAAAAGCAAAAAATGTTAGTTTAATGTGCGTTTGAGTATAGTTTGGGTAAGTTTGGGTATGTTTGGGTAAGTTTGGGTAAAAAGTCACACGTTTTGCATTGTTTGGCAATGCCAATTAGCGATCACGTTTGGCGTATTTCTATGGTATATAGGAACCCCGTTGTATCGATCTACTTAATTTTAACATGGCCGAAAAAATTTGAATTTTAAAAACATGCTAAAATATTATAACAATCAGAATTGGCGAGATAGAGAGACTAGTAATATCAGTGGATATAACAAAGAAGGAAACCGAGATAAGTTTGTTTATTTATGTTGTTTATAGTTGACGAAAATAAGTGGATTAATAAATAGATCGATACAATGAATAGATCGATACAATGAATAGATCGATACCGTGAGGTCCTACCTTTGTAATGAGAGGGTCTCCAGGGTTTTTTGCGCTGACATACACATGTATGTTGTTAATGCAGGATTAGAAATGCTGTTTTAACACAATTTTTATAATTATTCCTGAAAAAAAGGAAGAAATCCCGGAGATTCCAACAACCTACCCCAATCGGTACATCTCTCGTTCAATTTCCATAGGCGGAAATAACCGAGGTGATCCAATTGCAACCGACACGGGTAACAAACTCCGGAGGTTCCGAGCAAAAAATCAAGAGCATTGGCAGGTATGCGATAGACATGTAGATCATGTTAGGGGTGAGCTGTGGAACCGTAGCTAGTTAGAGGGATCCTAGTATTTACCGACAAGAAGGTAGAATTACCGACATGAAGCATTTTTTTACCGACAAGAAGCAGTTTTTGACAAGAAAAAAATTATTTGTTTTAATTATTATGAAAAAAAATTAACAAAAATTATTTGTGTGTGTTATATTTTATAATGATTATGGGTCAGAAAATGATAATTAAATTTATTAGTCTAGACTGGTCAGTTTCCACACGTGTAGATCTTTCTCATGACCATCTGGGAATTGTAAGGAACATCAAAGAGGTAGAAATCAATTAATCATGTCTCTAATTTTTATTGCTATTTTGATAACTGCTGACCGGAGTAACTGTAAAGTTCATTTAGATTTCATTATAAACATTGTCTGACATTAAAATATGTTTATAGTCCAGTCTTAAGGTTCTTGTTAGAGAGATAGCTATTGGTAATTTCAGAATTTTTAATTACTTTTTAATGATGATTTGGGAGGAGTTTGTAGTTAAAATAAATGTATCTGTGTGCTTGAAGATAGTGAGAAAAAAAGATTAGAGCGATAGTAAGAAAAAGTTAGAGCTATTGAAGAACATGTTGTATTGAGTGTAGAATACGATAGTTATATTAATTGTTTGATGTCATAGTTAATGGATTTAATAAACATAAGTTTGTACAACGGATTATTTAATTAATTACTTAAAGTTGAACGCCCAGTTTAAAGATGAACAATCAAGTTGTTACCTGTTGTTCACATGGTGGAGAACTGAAAAAACCTTTTTGGATGTTTTTTTTTTCTTATGGAACATTAACTTACTCGTTTTTGGATTAACCAGCAGTGTTTGTGTTTGGGATTAATTTCAAATATGTAGCATCATTTTTCGTTTGAAAGACAAATGTTGGGATGAAGTTTTGCCGGCAATCATATTTGCTTTGAATTCGTCTGTAAATTCAACATCAGGATATTCACCGTTTGAAGTGGTATTTGGTCAACGTCCGAAGTTCCCATTGACAAATACTATCATGCCAAGAGATCTTGATTCAACACCGAAAGATGTCAGATCATATTTGAAGGCCCAGAAGAATAAGATTGACATTATTCAAAGCCATGTTAAGGAAAATATTATAGACTCCCATATTAAAATGTTAGATAATGCCAATAAAGACATTATTACCGAAACCCTTTTCGAAAATGGAGACTGTATTTTTGTCTGAGAATCCAACCGGTCAAGGTCAGAAATTAAAGTACAAGTTCACCGGGCCATTTATTATTGAAAATGTCTTGACAGATCATATGGTGCTTCTCCGAGATCCAACAGGGAAGAGACAATTCAACGATGGCATACACAAAGACAGATTAAAACAGGGATATATTAGAAAGCCAAATCCATCGCCGTATTTTAAAGTGATTAAAACTTCAAAAGATATCAAATTTGTTAATGCAGAGACACAAACTTCGATTGTAAAACAGAATGCAGCAGTAACACCGGTACAGGAGATAAGAACATCTAAACGACAAGTCCGGAAACCAATAAGGTTTAGAGATTATAATCATGTCGATCCTATGGAAGAAGTAACCGGACATTCTGTTTCTTCGGATTCAGATGGATTCCACAAAGTAAAACGTATATTGGCCCAAAGACTAAATGGCGAGAGGAGAGAGTATTTAGTTCACGTCTCCGGGGAACCTGCCGATAATGCAATCTGGGTCCCTTTTACAAATTTAAATGTAAAAGCCAGATTTGCGATAGAAAACCGACCTCCTCCTCTTTTGTAAATATTTTGTTTATATTTTCATTTTTGTGCAGAGTTTTGTTCTTAGTTTTTATTTGTGTCTATTTGATTCATTTGAATGGTAGAAGTTTTTGACATTTAAAATCGAGATATTTTTCCAATTTATAACATGTTTTGTATAAGAAACGCAAGTGTTATATTTTATAGGGAATGTGTTCTCAGAAGTTTTGTTTGGTAATGTATGATGAGACCTATGATATAGAGCTATTTGAAATATGTTTTGTTATGAACCAAGTCTAAAGTGACTGCAATGGTATCATTGTTAAACTAATGTTTCAATGTAAAGGCTGAAAGGTTTGATTAACCTGATTAAGAAAACAAAGTTTTTGGTTGTGATTGATAATTTTAACATTGCTTATGAAATGCTAGAAATTATACATTATGAATTATAATTATTTTTGTTTATTATGAATATAAAATGTGTGGGTGCCAGTTTGTCTTTGTCCGGGAAAGATAAACAAGTATGAGTGTGTTGTTTGTAAGCAAATAACAGAATTTTTATTATTCATAAAAGTTTTAAGAGTTTTGTAACTCTACTAGCAAAGCTAAATATGTTAATTGTCACACAATGCAATCACTGGTTGGTTATTAAAGTTAACCTATTCTTCTAGTTGTCTGGTACATGTAGTAAGCATGTTTATAAATAGTAATGTAGTTAGTAATTAGTTTAGTTTTTTTTCCCTCTATATTACTACATTATATATTTTTCTATGTTCGTTGTTAATTGTATTTTCAGACCCATTGTAAAATTTTTATATCAAAATTTTATTTTGGGGCGGGGGATGTTATATTTTATAATGATTATGGGTCAGAAAATGATAATTAAATTTATTAGTCTAGACTGGTCAGTTTCCACACGTGTAGATCTTTCTCATGACCATCTGGGAATTGTAAGGAACATCAAAGAGGTAGAAATCAATTAATCACGTCTCTAATTTTTATTGCTATTTTGATAACTGCTGACCGGAGTAACTGTAAAGTTCATTTAGATTTCATTATAAACATTGTCTGACATTAAAATATGTTCATAGTCCAGTCTTAAGGTTCTTGTTAGAGAGATAGCTATTGGTAATTTCAGAATTTTTAATTACTTTTTAATGATGATTTGGGAGGAGTTTGTAGTTAAAATAAATGTATCTGTGTGCTTGAAGATAGTGAGAAAAAAAGATTAGAGCGATAGTAAGAAAAAGTTAGAGCTATTGAAGAACATGTTGTATTGAGTGTAGAATACGATAGTTATATTAATTGTTTGATGTCATAGTTAATGGATTTAATAAACATAAGTTTGTACAACGGATTATTTAATTAATTACTTAAAGTTGAACGCCCAGTTTAAAGATGAACAATCAAGTTGTTCCCTGTTGTTCACAATTGTGTAATTTTGTCGTCGTTGTCGTTGTTTTGTTCTATATGTAATTGTATTATTATTTGCCGACAAGAAGGTAAAAACAATTTGTTGAAATTACGATGCAAATTATTTATGTAGAACTCTTAGCCACGTTTATTATTTTATAATTCTATTCAAGCTGTAATTTATTTATATTAAGTGCTTTGATTGGATAAAAACAATTAAATGGCATCTTCTCAGATAATTTATATATCGATATTTCCTCTGAGCGGACTACTTTCAGTATCCAATATAAACAAGATGGCGTCCTCCTAGCGCATCGTCAGGGAGAGAGGACAATGTTTTCTCTGCCCCAATGATTTCAATTAAATCGATTGAGATTTCAAATGAAATATAATATAAATACAATTTAGTGTCTCATTTAGTTTTTTTTTTCCTATCAATATCTACAGAACCGCTATTCCTTTGGTACTATGTTTTGCATACCCTTACGCTTTCCGGCCTATGTACGTTTTGAGGTCTAGATGGGTTTCTGTAACTGTGTTTGCTGTTTTTAAAATCGCAACGATTATTTCACAGAATTATAAGGCTTAAACACTGGGTTTTAGGAAATTATCAATGTGTAAACTCCGGCGAATCCCTCACAAACTTGACATAAAGTCCGAAAAGTGAGTCGCCAGAGTTTACACATTGATAATTTCCTAAACCCAGTGTTTAATCCTATAGTATACAGCGTGTTTCCATGCCTCACGACGGGGACGTGGTTCTACCAGAGACATATAATTGTATATATATATCGTATAATATGGCAACCCATATTATAGGGTTATTGCATGAATATTGGGAAATATTGTCCCAAGCAAGTGTTATATTGCACGAGCTTGCGAGTGCAATATAGCATCTTGCGAGGGACAATATTTTCCAATATTCATGCAATAACCCTTTTATTATATAGTATTATTTTTTGTGTGCTTTTAAGTGATTATTCATTATCTTTGCTATTTTGTAATATTTTCACTTGGTCAATATTACAGATATATTATTTTGATGTAGATTTACATATAATAAAAACAGATTTTTTTTCAATTTTGTGTTTTTATTTGTTGCTCCTTATTGTTGTGAATATATGGCCCCACACTCGAATTTCGTCCATACTCGAAATTTGGCGATTACCCTTCATTCGGCAATGTAAACAATGATCCCAAGGCTAAATTACTTGTAAAATATCTTGCATTTATTGCTCAAACCAAATGACTCCTAAATAATTAAATACAATGCGTTTCAGCGAAATTAACGTCCGTTAAAGCGACACACTTTCATCGCCGAAATTCGAGTGTACTACTACTAGAATAAATTCCTGCTTTGAAACGAGCCACTTGTGCACGATATTTAAATCCCGTTTTGTTTTAGTTTACACTTGATTTTTTCCTTTGTTGGTCTATGAAATTTACTTTAATCTACAATTGAATTCACTTCCATTTGTTCAGTTTCAGTTTCAAGCGGTTCTGCTAATTTTCCCCTCGAGAGCAGATCATGTATGTCACTTTCGGCCATGTTTGTTTACCAAACAACAGTAAAATATACAAGTTTAGCTTTTCTAAAAAGCTAACCGTCTCTTAGCTGCATTACAAATTTTATGGATTTATTAAAGTATCTGGTTTTTTTGTAATTTGTTTGTAGGATAGGTAAACAATGTATGCATTTACCTTGTAAGGACATTGTTTACGCTAAACTATTATCCAATGGTGCTTGAGAGATTTAAAGAGAATGCCTGTCGTCACTTCACACGTGCTTTTAAAAAAATAATTTAGCAAAAGTTGACTCCCTAAACAAATGTTTAAATTGAGCGGTAAAACTATGTTTTGTTAAATTTGCTTCAATATCAGAACGAAAATAAAGTAGGGAGATTTTGGTACAATGTTTACCTTTTAATTGTTCACTGACCAATCGTTGAATGAAATAGAATTCAATATGTGGAACGTAACATTACCACACTACAATACTGATTAACGAAAATAAAGATATAGAACATATAATTTTTTTCCAAAACAGCTTTATAAAGTAGGAAGATTTTGGTACAATGTTAACCTTATAATTGTTCACTGACCAATGCATTGAATGAAATAGAAGTCAATATGTGGAACGTAACATTACTACCTAAAATACTGATTACAAGCCCGATTCAAACTAAGAATATATCGAAATTTCAGTACACATACTAGTGCAATCCCGACGTAAACCAAAGAAATGACAAAAATATTTATAGAATTAGTAAACCACCCAATCAAGTAACAGAGAGTCATTTACTCCGAAGACTGATCGTCATTTGACTATGTATACCGTCTCCCATGGGAGACGGTAACTCCCATGGGAGACGGTAAAACCGATGTTCGGAACACATCTGCACTTTTCCCAGAAATTACATAAAAGGCCGAGATTCAGTGTAAAATATGAAATTCTAATATGACGTCCTGCTTTAGCTATGTAGACAAAGCCGTGTCAAAATTCCAATAAGTTTAGTTCGCACATGCGTAAACTGCGCGTTTTGTGTAAATGTAAAAACTGACTTACAAATGCCGTTTGTTATGTGTTATCCATAATTATCGTTATTGTTAATAAATTAGTTATTTTTAGTCTGAATTCTGAGATTTATATGATTTAAACTACTCCCGATACATTATTTTTTTAACAATTATACATTCTAATTAATATGACGTCACAATTGGAATTCCGACGTCATATTACGCTGAACTGAAAATTTCAAACTGGAACAATGCAATTTCGTTAAGATTTCTCAATATTTTTGTTTAAAAGCTACGTACATTAAATAAAATGACGAGAATATATGTTTATGTCAATTTTATTTGCTTTAACATACTGTTTTGGGATATATCGTATTAGTTTCAAAACAACAATATTACCACTGAAAGCGTCCTCTTAGAACCGCTTCGAAATTTTAAAACATTTGTTAGACATATTAGAATCGAAATAGATTATTGCGAGCGGGCTTTATGAGAATTAGAACATGGTCAGACCTTATATTTGTCTTCATTTTATACCTCGCTGTCGCTCGGTATAAAATATTGACAAATATAAGGTCTGACCATGTTCTAATTCCCATAAAGCCCGCTCGCAATAATCTATTTCTTAAATATACTGCACTTTATTGCTATATGAAATACAATGGGGAAAAAATATTACTATATAATAATATAAGAAATAACTTGCGTGACCTATGACCTATTCTAACGCCGTTAAAATTCAAATAGTTCCACGACGTCATCGACGCTTTTACCGCAAAAATTGATAAGATTTATAGTTAAAATTAAATTATAAGGAAGGTCAAGGAATATTTCAAATTTCTGAACAGATTATACGATATAATATGGTTAACCTGGTCCCCTGGTGCAATATTTTTCATTTACGCAAGCTTCACTTTCAAATATAACCCCAGGTCACCACCAGTTTACTACCCAGTTTGATTGGTTATTTAAAACGCCATGTTTGAGCTAATTTTTCCCGCGTTTCGTTCCGTTTGGAAATTTATGTCAGAGTACAATTTAAATAAAGTAGCTACCTGCTTCTTGTTTTCCGGCTTTCGAGTTTAACTGACAAATCTCTGTAAGTTATTTCCACATTCGAGACATAAATCTATAAAAGCATTCTTTTGATAAACTGTATTTTTATTTGATTTGTTTACCCGGACGCCGGGTTACGTCATAATGCTTTGTATCGGAGTTACGTCAGTTACTGTTAATAATGACGTAAATTTTGAGGCATTCCGAATGTTGCAAACCGGTCAAAATTTTGACCGGATTCTGACTGTATATTCGAACCGGAAGTTCGCTTACGGTATTGAGAATATTTAGTCAGGATCCCAGACTAATAATATGGTTTGAAGTATTTGAAGTATTAATTAAATGAAATAAAAATTATCATTACCACTACGTATAGAACCAGAGACATATACAATATTCGTACAGTGTCAGAAAATATAAAATTTATTTGTAAGAGCCTTAGAAACGGGTAGAAATGCGAGGCTCTGCAATAAAATTTTCGGCGCGTATTCTAGTGATACTGACGTCACAAACGTTGTAAACCAGAACAGAGTACTAAATGTCGTAAGAAGTGAGGTCAAGGGTACCAGGAGATTTTATTCGGCACTGCCGAATAAAGCAAAAATTTATTAGGCTGCCTTTATTATACAGCAAATGTAACGATTGCAGGATAAAATATGATTTGGGTATGTTTACACAGGGACAGTCTATACTAACTTAGTATAGTCTTTCCCTGGTTTACACCATTATGCATTTAGACCCAAACCATATTATATCGTATAATCTGTTCAGAAATTCGAAGTATTCCTTAAATATATATACAATATTCGTACAGTGTCAGAAAATATAAAATTTATTTGTACGAGCCTTAGAAACGGGTAGAAAAGCGAGGCTCTGCCGAGCATTTCTCACCTGTTTCGCGGAGAGTACAAATAAATTTTATATTTTCTGACACTGTACGAATATTGTTTTTATCCTGCAAGCCTAAAAAACATTTTATAATACTGAAAAAACGTTCACTTTTAGCCGATTTCTCAGTTAAAATTTTCGGCGCGTATTCTAGTGATACTGACGTCACAAACGTCGTAAACCAGAACAGAATACTAAATGTCGTAAGAATTGAGGTCAAGGGTACCAGGAGATTTTATTCGGCACTGCCGAATAAAGCAAAAATTTATTCGGCTACCTTTATTAGACAGTAAATGTACTGATTGCAGGATAAACATATTTACATGATTTGAAGAAGTACAGATATTTAAGCCCTTAAAAATTTACTGAGGTCTTTGTCAATCTTCAAAGGTTATATTTTCGTTTTCAACTGGCTTTTATTAAAGTTTGTTGTTTTACAATAAGCATTTTACGGTTCTTCAAAAGAAACCAATTATCACAAGGCGTGTGTCAATCAAAGGATTACAGGATCATAAATGATATTACCGACACGTGGAGTCAATTATTCATCCTAATTATCAGAAATTACACAATAAACGATCACAAAAATATATTTTTTTATTTTCTTTCCATAATTACGATAAATAATCATTTTTTTTCTTTCTTGTCGGTGAAAAAAAATGCTTCTTGTCGGTAAATAGAGAGACCGGTTAGGGGTATATAAGGCATGTTTTATTATCCTCAAACATTTACCTGGATTTTTGTTTCAACGTTTTATTATTTTTTTAAGAATTCTTTAACCGCTATCGAAAGCACGTTTTAGCCGCCATTCAAGATGGCGACACCTAATGAGCAGCAAACACTTGAACAAATTAATCTTGTGGGTGATCGGGTCGAATTTACATTTTATCTGTTTTTTTATTGTATTAAAACATGTTTAAGTTTGACTCCTAACCAGGTTATTGGTTAAAAATAACCTCCAACGTGTTGAAACAAAATAAAACATGCCTATAGCGTTTCTCTTCCCTTTCCCTATGACTCCCCTGGTAGAGAAATTTTCCGAAATATGTTGAAAAGGGCTATTTTGTTTGTTTTCGCAATACTCTTCGTACATTTTGTTGTGAATAAATTGTAAGATTTCAATAATGTAAAAAATTGTCCGAATTATCCCCGAATAGCCATGTGTCCTTAAAATAAAAATTCTTCCGTAAATGGCCGATTTCTGGTACAGATGCACAGGCACTTGTGTCAGAAAAAAAAATTACCCCTATACTCTAATATAACACAAGGTTCTTAACTTTTGAAGAAAAAATTTTCGACCAGCTCTCGAATTTCGAGAATTTTTCGATCGGGCGTCGGTGTTTCGGATTTGGGAACCACACAATCTTAAACTACAATAATTTATCTACAAAACCATGTTATATTAGAGTATAGGGGTAAGTTTTTTTTCTGAAACAAGTGCCTGTGTACAGATGACCCAGTACAGATGAGCTCACGCGCACACATCTGTACTTGCTGCGTCATCCAATCAAAACGCCAGCAACAAGAACGTTGTTATGACAGCATAACAACGTTCTTGTGTGACGTTCTTGTTTCATGCGTTCTGATTGGACGTCGGAGACAATGGAGTCTAAAACAATGGAAAGTCTATAGGATATAGCGATGTGAAAGTTGTTGGTTTATGGAAGAAATATGTACTTTCATACTATTTTGGGAAAGCCCGTGTAATCTTTCACTAGTGATAGAAATTTGTATGTCTTTTGGCTCGTCCGCTTAGCTCCACTCGCGAAAAGACATAAAATTTCTATCAGTCGTGAAAGATCAACTGGTCTTTTCCAAAACCATATGAAAGAACCTATTAGTCTTTCAATTGGACAAGATGTATGTATTTGTAACTGGTTACAAGTTTTAAAAACTTTACATTTTTAGGTGGTTACAAATCTTTACTATATAAATTGTGCACTAATTTCTTGCCATACCTATTCTATGACTAGCAGTTGTGTATGTTTGGCTTAGCTGCGGAACCATAGCTCTTAAGGCCCTTTGAGAATTTTTTTTTTGGAGGAACATATCTATGGTCCGCCAAAAAAAATGTCAAAGGACATTAAGAGCTACAGTTCTGCAGCTACATGTGTATGTTTAGATGGGAGAGTGGTATATACCCTAAGACCAGGGACAGGATCTTAAATCCTTCACGCTTCATGACTTGGGTAGTGAAGTTTATGATGGTACCAAGCAAAGTCTAAACTTAACATGTGTGGATCGACAGAGGACAAACACAAGTAAAATGTAACACAACCTAAAATTTTGTCTGAAATACAAGTCCATAGACTTCCATAAAGTATGTAAGTTTCTAATGATTGTAACCCAGATTCTGTGGAATTCAAAGTAAACCTTGTAACCTGGTTTGAGCATGGATATAACCCCTACCTGCATCATTGTATTTGTATCCTGGATTCTAAATTCACCCTTGTAACCTGAGTTTTACATGCATCCTTGTAACCTGAGTTTTACCTGCACCCTTGTAACCTGAGTTTTACCTGCATCCTTGTAACCTGAGTTTTACATGCACCCTTGTAACCTGAGTTTTACCTGCACCCTTGTAACCTGAGTTTTACCTGCATCCTTGTAACCTGAGTTTTACATGCACCCTTGTAACCTGAGTTTTACATGCATCCTTGTAACCTGAGTTTTACCTGCATCCTTGTAACCTGAGTTTTACCTGCACCCTTGTAACCTGAGTTTTACCTGCATCCTTGTAACCTGAGTTTTACCTGCACCCTTGTAACCTGAGTTTTACCTGCATCCTTGTAACCTGAGTTTTACATGCATCCTTGTAACCTGAGTTTTACCTGCATCCTTGTAACCTGAGTTTTACCTGCACCCTTGTAACCTGAGTTTTACATGCATCCTTGTAACCTGAGTTTTACCTGCACATTCATATCCTGGATTTTACACGCACCCTGGACAAAGACAAAAAAAGACAAAAAAGCTTTATTTATAGTAGATACATAAAAACAACAAATACAAACTCTGTAGAGCTTTATAAGCAGACGTACAATGTACATTCATAAACAACAACATAGACGCAGTTTTAAAATTAAATATTATACATACAAACAGCACGGTACATGAAGCTAAGCATGCAGACATTTTGAGAGTAGAATGCAGCAGGTTAAGATAATCTATATAGAAACCATCAATTGTTTGGATTTTCCATCTGACTAGGGCATAATGTAGTCAGTGCAGGACATTAAAAACACCCCAGGCAAAGTCAAACCTGTATTTAACATGTACCGTGGTAACCTGGATTCTACAAGCACCCTTGTAACCTGGATTCTACATGCACACTTGTAACCTGGATTCTACATGCACCATGGTAACCTGGATTTTCCATACATGTAACATTCTTATCTGGAATTTACATACATGTAACCTTTAAAACCTTTCTCCATACATATACTTGTATAATTAATTTATTTATGTCTAAATTTAAATATATTCTTAAAAAATATGTCAATATTTATATATGTAACAATACTAGTATTTCAAGAAGATTATCTGCGCCTTTTATGCACTGAGGACAAGTTACTTTGAAAACTAGAAATGGGTCTTTTGTCTAATTTCATTTCACCCTTCATAATATTCCCTTTTATGAATGTTATATAAGGTGATATATACAGACATCTTAAACAATACTTATATCACAGTACTGTGAAGTTATCAAATAAAAATACAAAAATAGTTACTTTAAAAATCTTATTATGCACAGTGTTGATTGTTTACCTAGACTTTAAAGTCCCTGATATGAAATATTGTATCAGCATGACTGCTCTATCAGTCTTTTTCTTATAAAATCTTCATTTGAAATTCTAAGTACTAAAGACCTCATAAGGAGTGATATATTTTAATATGTGTATTTCTTTTCAGACATGGCCTAGATTTATTGAAACACGTGTTTAATCACACACCAGGACCATGCAAGATCATCTCAGGAAAAGGTAACAGGAAACTTGTAGGTAGATAGTACACTGGTAAAACATTTAAAACACTGACATCTTTGTACTTAAAAACAGCAGAATCCTGTTTGTGTAAACATTCAAGATTCAGGAGTCAAACGGGTAGTATTTTATATTTTTAGCCGAGTTGCAACATTTTTCCTGCTGAAACCCTTCCTCACTTTGTCTCCAGTTTACATGTAATGCCTGTAATAACCAATTATGTTAAATCTTAAAATGAAGACAAGGAAAGTTTTGGTTAATAAAATACGGCAACTCGGCTTTTGCCCCCATGTGCATATTGATTTTTAATTTTCATATTTGTAATTAATATTTTCAGGTATTGGTTATGAAGATATGGAGACATTACCAAATGGATTGACCCTCATCACATCTGTAAGTTGTTCATTACATGTAGCGCATGTCTAGCAGTGCATCAGTCATGAGATCTGTAAGTTGTTGATTACATGTAGCACATGTCTAGCAGTGCATCAGTCATAACATCTGTAAGTTGTTGATTACATGTTACACATGTGTAGCAGTGCATCAGTCATCACATCTGTAAGTTGTTGATTACATGTTACACATGTCTAGCAGTGCATCAGTTATAACATCTGTTAGTTGTTGATTACATGTTACACATGTCTAGCAGTGCATCAGTCATGACATCTGTAAGTTGTTGATTAATTGTAGCGCATGTCTAGCAGTGCATCAGTCATAACATTTTAAGTTGTTGATTACATGTAGCGCATGTCTAGAAGTGCATCAGTCATAACATCTGTAAGTTGTTGATTACATGTTACACATGTCTAGCAGTGCATCAGTTATAACATCTGTTAGTTGTTGATTACATGTTACACATGTGTAGCAGTGCTTCAGTTATAACATCTGTAAGTTGTTGATTACATGTAGCACATGTCTAGCAGTGCATCAGTCATGACATCTGTAAGTTGTTGATTACATGTTACACATGTCTAGCAGTGCATCAGTCATGACATCTGTAAGTTGTTGATTACATGTAGCACATGTCTAGCAGTGCATCAGTCATCACAGCTGTAAGTTGTTGATTACATGTTACACATGTGTAGCAGTGCATCAGTCATGACATCTGTAAGTTGTTGATTAATTGTAGCGCATGTCTAGCAGTGCATCAGTCATAACATTTTAAGTTGTTGATTACATGTAGCGCATGTCTAGAAGTGCATCAGTCATCACAGCTGTAAGTTGTAGCTACAATAATGTAGCTCCTTTTTTTTTTTATGGATGGAGCTACACAGAGGTCCCATTACTCGTAATGGAGCAAAAACACTCTTGGGATTTACAAATATTTTCCGCTATTTAACCTCTGTCTTTATTTAATAAATATGTTTTCTTTCCTCCGCCGTTCATCTGACATGTATACAATGTCTAATTAAATAATTTTAACACTTTTACGTAATCATGGCATTGTTGACATAATTAAAATTTTGGAGTGTAGAATTTCAGAATTGTATCGGTAAAATTTGTAATAAGGGGACATAATAATAATGCAATGAATGCAGTAGTCTGGGATCCTGACTAAATATTCTCAATACTGTAAGGGGACTTCCGGTTCGAATATACAGTCAGGTCACCAGCAATGAATCCGGTCAAAATTTTGACCGGTTTGCAACATTCGGAATGCCTCAAAATTTACGTCAGTATTAACTGTAACTGACGTGATTCTGATACAATGCATTATGACGTAACGTCAGGCATACTGTAATCAAATTCAAATAAAAATCCTGTTTATCAAAAGATTTCTTTTATCGATTTATGTCTCGTTTGTGGAAATAACTCTAAGGAAAAGGTCAGTTTAACTCGAAAGCCGGAAAACAAGAAGCAGGTAGCTACTTTATTTAAATTGTATTCTGACAGTAATTTCCTACGGAAACAAAACACGCGAAAAGTTAGCTAAAACATGGCGTTTTAAATAACCAATCAAAATGGGTAGTAAATTGGTTGTGACCTGGGGTTATATTTGAAAGTGAAGCTTGCGTAAATGAATATTGCACCAAGGGACCAGGTTATGAATGCAGCTGAAATCATCCGGAATGAAATTTTTTTACCAAATCGATTCCGATATTATCAAAATTATGCACTTCCAGAATTCATATTTTGTCAACAATGCCACGAATAAAGTGATAAAACTAACGAATACGGTGTTGTGGAAATATCAGTTAAACTGCAAATACATAAAAAAAAGTATGAAGCAAACTAGGGAAACAGTTTAATTGCTTATAATATGCATAAAACCCCCGGGTGTGAATCACTCCCGGGCTGCTCCATTACGAGTAATGGAACCGCTTTGTAGCTCCGTCCATTAAAGAAAAAAAGGAGCTACATTATTGTAGTCACTGTAAGTGTTGTTGATTACATGTAGCACATGTCTAACAGTGCATCAGTCATAACAGCTGTAAGTTGTTGATTACATGTAGCACATGTCTAGCAGTGCATCAGTCATCACAGCTGTAAGTTGTTGATTACATGTAGCACGTGTAGCAGTCCATCAGTCATCACAGCTGTAAGTAGTTGATTACATGTAGCACATGTCTAGCAGTGCATCAGTCATCACAGCTGTAAGTTGTTGATTACATGTAGCACATGTCTAGCAGTGCATCAGTCATAACATCTGTAAGTTGTTGATTACATGTAGCCCATGTCTAGCAGTGCATCAGTCATAACATCTGTAAGTAGTTGATTACATGTAGCACATGTCTAGCAGTGCATCAGTCATCACAGCTGTAAGTTGCTGATTACATGTAGCACATGTCTAGCAGTGCATCAGTCATAACATCTGTAAGTAGTTGATTACGTGTAGCGCATGTCTAGCAGTGCATCAGTCATAACATCTGTAAGTTGTTGATTACATGTAGCACATGTGTAGCAGTGCATCAGTCATCACAGCTGTAAGTTGTTGATTACATGTAGCACATGTCTAGCAGTGCATCAGTCATCACAGCTGTAAGTAGTTGATTACATGTAGCACATGTCTAGCAGTGCATCAGTCATCACAGCTGTAAGTTGTTGATTACATGTAGCACATGTGTAGCAGTGCATCAGTCATAACATCTGTAAGTAGTTGATTACGTGTAGCGCATGTCTAGCAGTGCATCAGTCATAACATCTGTAAGTTGTTGATTACATGTAGCACATGTGTAGCAGTGCATCAGTCATCACAGCTGTAAGTTGTTGATTACATGTAGCACATGTCTAGCAGTGCATCAGTCATCACAGCTGTAAGTAGTTGATTACATGTAGCACATGTCTAGCAGTGCATCAGTCATCACAGCTGTAAGTTGTTGATTACATGTAGCACATGTGTAGCAGTGCATCAGTCATAACATCTGTAAGTTGTTGATTACATGTAGCACATGTCTAGCAGTGCATCAGTCATAACAGCTGTAAGTTGTTGATTACATGTAGCACATGTGTAGCAGTGCATCAGTCATGACATCTGTAAGTTGTTGATTACATGTAGCACATGTCTAGCAGTGCATCAGTCATGACATCTGTAAGTTGTTGATTACATGTAGCACATGTCTAGCAGTGCATCAGTCATCACAGCTGTAAGTTGTTGATTACATGTAGCACATGTGTAGCAGTGCATCAGTCATGACATCTGTAAGTTGTTGATTACATGTAGCACATGTGTAGCAGTGCATCAGTCATCACAGCTGTAAGTTGTTGATTACATGTAGCACATGTCTAGCAGTGCATCAGTCATCACAGCTGTAAGTTGTTGATTACATGTAGCACATGTCTAGCAGTGCATCAGTCATGACATCTGTTGTTGATTACATGTAGCACATGTGTAGCAGTGCATCAGCAGTAAAAATGTATAAGCTTGTGACCAATAGCTTTAGTATAAATATGGAATGGCTTATGACCGATAGCTTTAGTATAAATATGGCATAGCTTGTGACTGATGGCTTTAGAATAAATATGGCATGGCTTGTGACCGATAGCTTTAGTATAAATATGGCATAGCTTCTGACTGATAGCTTTAGTGTAAATATGGCATAGCTTGTGACTGATAGCTTTAGTGTAAATATGGCATAGCTTGTGACTGATAGCTTTAGTGTAAATATGACATAGCTTGTGACCACTTAATAGCTTTAGTGTAAATATGGCATGGCTTGTGACTGATAGCTTTAGTGTAAATATGACATAGGTTGTGACTGATAGCTTTAGTGTAAATATGGCATAGCTTGTGACTGATAGCTTTAGTGTAAATATGGCATAGCTTGTGACTGATAGCTTTAGTGTAAATATGGCATAGCTTGTGACTGATAGCTTTAGTGTAAATGTGGCATAGCTTGTGACTGATAGCTTTAGTGTAAATATGGCATAGCTTGTGACTGAAAGCTTTAGTGTAAATATGGCATAGCTTGTGACTGATAGCTTTAGTGTAAATATGGTAGCTTGTGACTGATAGCTTTAGTGTAAATATGGCATAGCTTGTGACTGATAGCTTTAGTATAAATATGGCATAGCTTGTGATTGATAGCTTTAGTATAAATATGGCATAGCTTGTGACTGATAGCTTTTGTGTAAATATGGCAGTCTGTGACTGATAGCTTTAGTATAAATTAAGAAATAATTCATGGATACCATACTTTATTGTCGTTTTAACATGGGTGGGCATTATATTCTTTTAATATCATGAATATAATGCCCACCCATGTTTAAACGACAATAAAGTAAGGTATCAATGAATTATTTCGATTCTGATTATGACAAATACGGTAATCTGTACAGTGAAGCGGCATATAAATGTGCACTAGTGAAAGGCTGTTCCATGTACCTCCCGTGTGTCATAATGTATTGTTGGAAACATTATTTAATGGCTGAATGTTGAATCATGCAAATCTCAGAAGACTTAAAATAGCAACTTTATTAGCAGTAACGATGATTATGGTTTAAAAAATTTAGTTTTTTTTAAATAAAATTTAGACCAAAATTAACTTGCGCATGTGCAAACTAAATTTATTGGAATTTTAACATGGCTTTGTTTACATAACAAAAGCAGGACGTCATATTAGAATATGGCATAGCTTGTGACTGATAGCTTTAGTTGTACTTGGAATTAAAGTAAGATTAAATGATTTAAAACCATATTTATTATGAAAGTTAAATGATTCATTGAATGGTTGCTTAGTGCCTGCAAGCTGTATTATAACAGAAGTCAACAGTCTATGGATATATAATTTTATAGCCAGTAGACAAGTATTAAGAATTAGTAGGAACAATCAATTTTGCCTGTTGTTGTGGCTCGAATAGGCCAACTTATGTTTGAAATCTACAAAAGTATAATTCTTTGTTCACTGAACCTGGCACTTCTAATCATGTTTTTTAGACTGAATGATCCATGTACAGGCTATCTGATGAACCTGGCACTTCTAATCATGTTTTTTTAGACTGATTGATCCATGTACAGGCTATCTGATGAACCTGGCACTTCTAATCATGTTTTTTAGACTGAATGGTCCATGTACAGGCTATCTGATGAACCTGGCACTTCTAATCATGTTTTTTAGACTGAATGGTCCATGTACAGGCTATCTGATGAACCTGGCACTTCTAATCATGTTTTTTAGACTGAATGGTCCATGTACAGGCTATCTGATATGTAATTTGTATGTTCCTTGATAGTTGTAGTAAGGTTTTGTTGATTTCATCTTCATTGTTTATAATTTAGGGTGTTGTTTTCCCTCCATTTTCTTCTGCCTCAAAGGATTATTTAAGGAAACATGGTATAAAAGGAAGGATATATCTGTTTGATTTTAACCAGTCTGACAAAGGAATAGAAGAATTAAAAATTATAGGGGACCAGTTTAACCAGTCTGATTTCGCTCCTCATGGTATTGGATTATGGCATGACAATAAAGGTATTACTTATTTTAAACTTATTTGTTTGTTGCCCAGATCATTACATGTTAACTTTTCACAGTGTAAATGCTTGTTTCTGTTCAGTAACTTAAATATTCTTCCTCTAATGTTTATACATTGTTTAAATGTTTACATCCTATACAACTGATGATTTTAAACAAGCTAGATCCATCTATTTATGTTTATTAACCTTAATATTCTTCCTCCAACTCTATAAATATCTGCACATTTTTACTACAATTATAAATAGAAGGTAAAGTTTGATTGTGGGCACTTTTCACTTGTGTCGTTATGGAGATTCAACAAAGGAGTTGGGAGTTTGAATCTGATTTTGGGCCAGATGCAAATTCTCCAAACTTAATCGACAAGGATTGCCAGGTTTTTCGCTAAAATTGTTTCCCAAAACTGGAATTCCTAATACATCTGAAACATGGCTAAAAGTTGTGTACAACTTCAAACATATCTTTCCTTTGATCATGCTATCTTATCAGAAGTTGTGTGACTTGAGTTTTTAGATCTACAAATGTTAATAATGAAATAAAGAATCCTTTATTATTTCATATCAGTAAAAATATGATTGGTTTAATAGGATAAAACAAGGTCAGCTGGTATTAATTAATATGCAGTAATTTGACATGAGGAAAGGGCATTACCATGAATGACCTCTCCAGTACAAACAACACAAACTGTTAATTATTAATTCGTATAAATAACTATTTGTACATGTACATATACAACCTTAATGATGAAAAAAGTGTCATATAAAGTTTAGAAATTGAACTATATAAATAGCTTGAAAAATACAGAAGAATGATATATCATGAGTCCCACGTTCAAATCGTACAGCATACAGCTACAGTCTTAAGGTATCCGGCCCATAATTGAAGTCACCGTTTAATTTTATTTTTCGACCAATAAATACAGCTTTATTAAATTAATCTATTGCTAATTAATGATACAAATTAAATATTTTGCTTTATTTTGAGTCAATGTTAACAGTTTTGTACAAAAAAAGGTTAGTTACTCAAATAGTATTTCCGATGTTTCTTGAACATTACCGAGGTCTGCTCCATTGAAAAACTATGGACATCCGGGACACCAAATATGATCACGTGGTCAATTATGATCCGGATACCTTAAACACATCGTTTTCTTAATTTATTCTTGGTAACCATCAAATTCTCACACCTATTTATGCTGCTTGTTCCACCTTTTGATTATTTATAGATTCAGTTTAATTGCAATGTTTCTTCATTTGAGATAGGTCAATTAAAGATTTTAAATTTTCAACAATCTTCGCTTGTTTAATCAAACTTGTCTACCCATGCAGTTACATACAGGATTAGAGAACTTGTTTAACAATAACTTTCATAAACATTAAATATATATATAAAAAAAACAAATTATCATATAAATAATCAGTTATTTTGTTAGAGGAAGATAGCAGTTATTAAACTTTATACAAATTGTAACTGATTACTTAATGTTTTTAATCCAGATAAAGTAATTGTGTCTGTGGTAAATCACGGTTCTACAGGAGATACCATTGAACAGTTCCAGTTTATTGCTAAAGACAACCAACTACTACATCTTAAGACATTCAGAGATCCAGCCATTCTCCTGTAAGATTAGTTCTATTGGGGCGACTAATTTATTCAGCACTATTAAAATTCAACAAGGCTTTCTGGTCTAGTACAAAGAGGCTGTATAAATTATGCACAACAAACTTTTTTTATGATAACACCCATTCTGTTTTAAACAGCATACTTTACACTAGTAGGTCTTTTTTAGGCTTATTTTTATGGAAGTGGTAATCAGAAAGCACTTGTAATAAAATGTGAAGGGTGATGATTGATTTTTTAAATCTGCTTAAGAATTTTTGACATAACAATTTTAAATGTTATGCACGGTGGGTAAAAATAAAATGTGCTTTCTGACCCCCACATACTTGTATTTCTGGAATAACCCTTACTTATAGAAATGCTATTTAAATAAAACATGCATTCTTTGTTACACAACCAGTTAAAAGATCCTATATGGTATATACCGTATACCCCCAGAAGATTTCATATGGAGTTATGTAACGGTTGATTCTTAGCAGTATATATACTTTATATAGTTCTCTTTCTACCTGTGCAACTACAAATTGTGAAGGTTATTAGTCACTGTTGTGAAGGTTATTAGTCACTGTTGTGAAGGTTATTAGTCACTGTTGTGAAGGTTATTAGTCACTGTTGTGAAGGTTATTAGTCACTGTTGTGAAGGTTATTAGTCACTGTTGTGAAGGTTATTAGTCACTGTTGTGAAGGTTATTAGTCACTGTTGTGAAGGTTATTAGTCACTGTTGTGAAGGTTATTAGTCACTGTTGTGAGGATGTTTGTTGGTTTGAATGGGTTTTATGCCAATTTCAGCAATTTTTAGTTTGTATTGGGGTAGGAAGCCTGACTATCATTTGAAAACCCTTGAACTTTAGCAGGAAACTGGTATTCCTTGTCAAATAAGGTTGGAGTCAAACACACCTTGTCTGCAGCGAGTGTTGCATATGTACTTGTTAATGCACACTGTATAATTTATGTTTGATTTTCTTTGTTCTCAGAAGATTGTAGAAACATATTGGAGTTAAAGAATCACAATAAAACCAACGTTTCACATTTAATTTGTAACATCACATACCTTTTACATAGTCGTCTACCCAGTGCCCAAATTTACTTTTACAGTTCGTATTTATACTAAAATTAGGCACGAGGAAAACGTGAAATTTTAGACATATAACAATGAAAGGAGCAAATATAAATAATAGAACAATAGAACAATAGAAGGAGAACATGTCAGAAATTAAACAATTAACGGAGTTGAATATCTATAGTTCAATAAACACACTGCTCCAAACGTTTGAATGATAATTAATAGGTCAAGTTCGCCAATCGCGACACTCCCGCACTGAAAGTTAATAGAACAATTCTGATGTATATTGGTAACACTTTATCTCTGAAGATGTTTCTTCGCCGTCTATGTAATAGGTATTCTTCTCTATGTGTATTGTGTAGGTTTGTGTCCGAGTTTGAAGAGAGGATCCGGAACGTACGATTGCTGAAGATGGTTGTTCATCATCGTCACTGATTATTATGATATCATCACACGATTGCTTGTCAGCACTTTCTTCTTGATGACTACTGTGTATATGCGTATCTTCATCTGAAATATCTGTGTCTGTATTTTCACTTTGACTGCTGATGTTAACAAGACATTCATCTGGTAAATCCCTAGGAAAATATTCTTTGGTATTGAAGTCAGGGGCATCAACATCTTCCTTTCTTATTTGTTTTAGCTCGTCCATCAAATCTAAGATCGTGTCATCATTTGAAACATCTTCATAGTCATCATAAAGTTTTGTGTTATTGGTAGTTGTCGAATTTACTGCTGCTCGAACTGCTTCACTATTACTATAACCATGGAATTTCTGAAGGTGTTTGTTAAGGTATTCTCTTCTAATAAATGTTGAGCCACAGTCTTCTACTACACATTCAAAGTATTGAAATTTTGGATCATGGTGTTCTACTTGATGACAATGTAGGTTCCTTTTGTACTTGTAAACTTTATGGCAGGTATCACAAATGAACAGCATGGTTACCTTTTACCGAATGACAAGTTTTAATTTTTCAACTCTCTTTATACCCCAAACCCATATAAATATTTCATGAAATGCATGCACAAATTTGGAGCGCATTTTATAAAATGCTCCGTTAAGAATATTGCTCCGTTTGAATATAAACAAACAATAAGATTTAAATGACGCTCCGCTGGATATAAATAGGTATCGAATATATAAATAGACACAGGTAAATTTAAATATAAACTGTTTATATATAATCACTGTAATAAATAAAGTTGACACACAATGTATCCAACACGGTTTGAATAAGTCACTACACACAAGAAACTGGAATAGAATTCACTAATATAATTCTATTTCAATTAATCTTTATACACTTCCTTTATCTTCTGTCTTGCTTTCACAGCAGCTTGTCTTGTAGCTTTCATTTCTAATGTTTTCTCCTTTGAATAATCTTTTGTTTCTGTTTCTTTGTTACTTCCTGTTTCCAAGGGGTACAAAAGACACAATGGTCTTCCAACTACTTTCCCAGAAGCTAGCTGAATTTTCACAGATCTAACTTCATTGTCGTTACTTGGAGTTAATGAAACAATTTTCCCTAATTTCCATAAACCTCTTGGCACGGAATCTTTTATGAGAACAACGTCTCCTATATTAGGAGAAAATTTTGACTGTACTCTTCCAAATTTCAAATTTGACTGCATCCTTTCCCGTAGACTCATCAGATACTCCTCTCTCCACATTTGCCAAAATGAATCTAATAATCTCTGACCTTTCTTCCATATTTTCAACAATTTATCACTGCTATCCTTGAAAGGAGTATATGAAGGATCACTTAAATCACAATCTACTTCTGGAACACCAATATTTGGATTAAGAGTAAAAAAATGGCTAGGTGTAAGAGTAATTCTGGAGTTTATATCATCTCCAACGTAAACAAGAGGACGCGAATTTACAACAGCTTCAATTTCTTTTACAATTGTAAGTAGTTGAACTTCAGAAAGCAATTTTCTGTTCAGAGTTTTTCTTAACGAACGTTTCAGTAAGCCTTCTAGTCTCTCATAAAAGCCACCCATCCAAGGTGCTAACTCGGTAATGAATTTCCAGTGAATTGAAGAACTTGAAATATAATTTTGCACATCTTTACTTTTGATCACTTGTTTCCAAACTAAATTCACAACATCACTCCCAAGTTTAAACTGAGTTGCATTATCACTAATGATAGTTGAAGGCGTACCTCTAACAGCAATGAACCTGCGAAAACAGTACAAGAATTCCTCAGTTGTCATATCTTGAAGCAGTTCTAGATGAATTCCACGTGTAACAAGACATGTAAATAGGCATATCCATCGCTTCCTGGTTTCACCACAATGCTTGATTAAAACTGGACCAAGGTAATCTAATCCTATTCTTGAGAAAGGAACTGCTTGCGATACTCTTGACTGTAGAAAGGGTGCCATTATTGGCATTTTATAAGGTCCACCTTCGTGACGTCTACAAATCAGACAATTTTGTATCACATTTCTCACCATTGCACGTCCTTGGGGAATCCAATAAGTATATCTAACTAGAGCCAAAGTTTGAGAGACTCCACAATGCAAATTCATTTTGTGAATGTGTTGTACGAGGAAATCTGTAAACCTCTCCCCACGCGGAAGAAGAATAGGAAACCTTGATCCTTCAGTTAGGTCTGTATTCTCTAAGCGTCCTTTGCATCTCAATATGTTTCTGTCATCTATAAATAGACCTAATTGACGTTGTAAAGTGTTGTTCTTTCTGACGGTAATATCACTCATCACCTCAGTGTAATGTTTCCTTTGCACATATCGACACCATTGCATCGTAGCACATTCTATTTCCTTTGCACTTAATTCACAATTTGACTCTGTAGGTAATTTTTGAATTCTTTTCAGAAAACGTTTAATCCATGCTGTAATTCGAATTAATCGTAAAAAACAGGAAACTCTCCCCAAAAGAATCTCAAAAGGTGATGAATTTATTACATTGGATATTTCACCACTTTCACTTAACTGTGAAATGCTCTCCTTTACATTTTTCTTCAATTCCGATTGATAATTTCTATCTTCATCTTCAGTTTTGGAGTAAACATTCCAAGACTTTGGTTCACAATTTAACCATACAGGGCCATGCCACCACAATCTGTTTTGGGTAAGTTTCTTTGATGTTGTTCCTCTTGTTGCAACATCAGCGGGATTTTCCTTTGTTGGGATGTATTTGAATTGAATGTCATCAAATTTCTTTATTTCTGCAACTATGTTTTTCACAAACACTGTCAATTCTTTGCTTGTGGAAATCCATTTTAACACACATTGGGAATCGGTCCAAAAGAATTTCTTCTCAATCTGTAATTTCAATTCACACTCAACGAATTTTAGACTTCGAACCCCAATCAGAACCGCCATTAATTCCAATCGGGGAATCGTCATTCCCTTCACAGGAGCAAACCTTACCTTAGAAAATATCAGATTACATTTTGTTACTCCTTCACACATTTCATGAAGATAAATGCAAATTGCATAAGCATTGGCAGATGCATCACAAAAGCACAGTAAGTTGTATTTTCTGGTTTTCTCCTGTGAACTATCAATTGTAATACACCTGGGTATTGTAGATGTAAATATCTGCATTAATTGTGAATATATGTTTTGCCACCTCAAAGTATCTTCTTTTTCCAATTTATCATCCCACTTTAGATTCTTTTTCCAAAGGTCTTGTAAAAACACCTTTCCTGTTACAGTCACGGGATTAAAGAGACCAAGAGGGTCGAACACTTCTGCAACAATTTTCAATGCTGTTCTTTTCGTTGGTTGATTTTCAAGTAAAGATAATCGAGGTGACTTCAAACTTAAGGTATCTGTATCAACATTCCACACATGTCCAAGAACCTTAATAGAGTCCATATCAGCCTTGTCGTTTTCTGGAATGAAACTATTTACATCTTTGTTGTTCGAAATCCATTCTCTTAAATTCATGGAAGCTTCTCTGAATAATTGCTTGGTATCAGTATACACATTAATGGCTTCACTTACCGAACTTGCTCCTGTAATTAAATTATCTACATATATGTCATTTCGAATTTTGTCTGCTATCGGTGATTTACTAATATTCAAATGACAGTCAATTGTAGCACCTAAAAGAAAAGGGCTGGATATCACCCCAAAGGGAACACGACAGAAACGATACTCTTCGATATTTTCACTACTTAAAGTTGGATTGTCGATATCCTTTATCCAGAGAAATCTTGTTACATCTCTGTCCCTTTGTTGAAGACCCACTTGAAGGAAAGCCTTTTCAATATCAGCTACAAGTCCAACTTGGTGAAGTCTGAACCTCATAAGCATACCACATAAATTGTGTAACATGACTGGTCCTCTATGCAAGCATTCATTTAAACTTTTGGCATTACTATCTGTTTTCGAAGAGGCGTCATACACTATTCATAGTTTCGTGGTTGATTTCTGCGGTGTCACTACTGCATGATGGGGAATATAATGAACTAACCTACTTTCCGATTCCTCAGTTTTCTCCACCTTTTCAATTATATCTCTTCGAAGTTGTTCCTTAATCACATTGTCATATTGTTTAAGCTGTTCAGGCTTTTTTCTCATTCGACTTATACAAGATTTTAGTCTTCCAAATTCTAGGGATCTGTTAACAGGCAATTCAGGGTTATCTTCCTTCCATGGCCAAGAAACGTAGTATCTTCCATTTGCAAACTTCAAGTTCTCTTTGAAGCTACTCATTGCCTTTATATCATCTATTTGGTGATGTTGATCCGTGATTCCAATGGACTCCAAATTCCAAAAATCTGTTAGGTTTGGCTCTGAAATCATCATTAACTCGCATTCTCTAGACACATCACTAACTGTCCTACAGTTCACATAGCTGGAAGCATGCGATAAAATAAGCAGTCCAGTTTCATCTTTGTACTTGGAAGTATCCTTTGTCCTACCGGTGATGATCCAACCAAGTTTCGATGCAAGCAAGTATAGACCTGGACTAATCTCAATCCTTTGTGACAAAACCAAATCCAAATAATAATCACTTCCTATCAGTAAGTCTAGGTTTGAGGACTCGTCTTTATAAGGTAAATCATCTGCAAGTTCAACGTTACTTACAAACTGTTTAAGGTGAGTTATAATCTTTCCATCTAGTTTTTTCCTTTGTACATTACCACTTATAACTGGCACTATATTTGCAACCACTCGAAAGTATTTGCCATCCCTTAAAAGGAGTTCAAGTGTTGTGCTCCATGTTTTTACTATTTTTGTTTTTTCACTCCCAAATGTCACTAATTTGATATCTTCCCTTATTTCTCTCTTCAGTCCTAATCTTTCTGCTAAATTCTGAGATATATAAGTCCTTTGGGATCCTGAATCAAAAAGAACTCGAGTTTTTTCTTTTGCTACTTTATCCACATCTCTAACAATTGTTTTTGCTGTCTGCATCAAAACTATTTCATTTACTGTAATGAACACATTTTCATTCCTTTTAGTATCATGTACTCGATTTTCTGCTCCTAAGTAATCTGCCTGATTAACGATTCTACTTTCTGAGTTGTCAATCATTCTAACTTCTTCCGTCATGTGAACACTTGATGTTTTGAAACTGAATTTTTTCGGACACAGGCTTCTATGATGGGAGTTTACCTCCTCACAATAAATACACATCTTGTTCCGTCTACAATCTGCAGCATTGTGGCCTTCCCTGAGACACTTAAAACAACTCCCTTTCAATCTCCGTTCTTCTATTGTTTGGTACTTTTTACATTCGTCACTCCAGTGTCTTTCACCACAATACCGACACTTATCAAAATATGACGATCCTTGTTTCTCTTTAGTTGTAGCCACTAAGGTTTCAGCGGAACTTGAAGGTGGTCTATAGTAGTTCCCGTTTCTATTGAATGAAAATGATTTTTTCCCACTGTTATTTGAATTGAAACCGTTCGTTCCTTTGTGTTGAGGTTTTTCATCCTTTGGCTTTTCAGCTACAACCGATTTCTCCTTTGCTATCACATAATCTGTTAATTTGTCACATAAACCGAAGATGGTCCATTTTTCCTTGGATCCCTTTTGAATTTCTAATTGCAATAACACATCCTCCGGAAGTTTGGATTTCACAATAGAAATAAACACGTTTTGATCAACATCCTGATGCAACTTTTCTAAACTTCTCAAGTGTAATTTAACTTTATCTAGAAATTCTCTCAAACTTGATGTTTTCTGGTTAGCACTTGGTAAATTTATTAATCTGTTATAATGTAAATCAATCACATCTTGCTTATTCCCGAATCTTTCTTCAAGAATTTTAACAGCAATATCGTAATTATCATTTGACAGAGACAAACCAGATACTGCCCGATTTGCTTCTCCTTGTAATTTTCCTTTTAAATATTTAAATTTCTCTATCTTTGATAAATGTGTGTTTTTGTGAACAGAGGATTCAAATGAATCCCAGAACTCAATCCATCTACTCCTGTCACCATTAAAAGAAATTAAATCTAATGTTGGTAACTTAACAGTAACACTTTCTTTACTTTCCCTGTCTTTCTGTTCAATTTGAAATTTAAGTATATCTTTCATTTCCTTTTGAATATTCACAATTTCACTAGTGACCACATTTTGCCTTTTATCTTCATTTTCTGATTTTATATATTCAACTAACCTTTCTTTGAATTGGTTTAAATCTAAATAACAATCCATTGCTTCAGAACACAGGGAACAATCCTCTTCTATCACAGAATCTATTCTTTCACTTGCTTCTTCCATTGCATTACACAATTTACCACTTTGGGATTCTAACTTTTCAACATATAATTTTATTTTTTCGGCACATTTTGAAACTTTAATTATAAATTGTTGTTCGTCTGGTTTCTGCACTTCAGAAGATAATATTGCACTTCCGATTGTCATTTCACTTGTAAGAATATTCCTGTAACGTGTTCTTACTCCCTTTAAATGACTTAAACTCAACATCTTTGAAATTCACATTCACTTCCTTTTGAATTTAAAATTACTTCACTATTTCAATTCCCGGGTTCCGGCACCAAACAATGTTGCATATGTACTTGTTAATGCACACTGTATAATTTATGTTTGATTTTCTTTGTTCTCAGAAGATTGTAGAAACATATTGGAGTTAAAGAATCACAATAAAACCAACGTTTCACATTTAATTTGTAACATCACATACCTTTTACATAGTCGTCTACCCAGTGCCCAAATTTACTTTTACAGTTCGTATTTATACTAAAATTAGGCACGAGGAAAACGTGAAATTTTAGACATATAACAATGAAAGGAGCAAATATAAATAATAGAACAATAGAACAATAGAAGGAGAACATGTCAGAAATTAAACAATTAACGGAGTTGAATATCTATAGTTCAATAAACACACTGCTCCAAACGTTTGAATGATAATTAATAGGTCAAGTTCTCCAATCGCGACAGCGAGTTTAGAAACTAGAACCTCCGTGTTGACAATTTATCTTATCTTAACCACTGAGGCCTCTGTTATTGTGTGGAAACCACACCACTGTAACCAAATTCCGTGATATAATATACAAATATTTCATATAATTGTGGTCAAAGGCAGATGACAACATTGTAAGGCAGTGTAATACATTACAGAAAAGTAACCATATATTGTATACAATATTTTAAAATTCAGATTTTACATTTCAGGGTGAATGATGTAGCGATGGACAGTGAGACTAGTTTCTACTTTACCAACTATGCGTATTACATGTCACATTTACCCCACACTCTTGAGATGCTCTGGCCATTACGGTATGGTAACCTGATGTATTATGATGGCAAAAAATTCCATAAACAAGATGATGGATTAGTTACAGCTAATGGCCTCATAGTTTCTCATGATAAAAAGTAAGAATATTTAACAGATATTTACTTATACAAACAAGAAGATAAATACAGGTTTTGCAAAAAGTCATACAACCTAAGACCCATCGTAAATAGTCATACAACAAATGCCAGTCTTAAAAAGTATGTCTTAAGACCTGTCGTTAAAAGTCTTAAGACCTATTGTAAAAATTCGTATGATTTAAGACACGTGGTAAAAAGTCGTACAACTTAAGACCCGTCGTTAAAGTCTTACAACTAGAGATCCATCGTAAAAAGTCGTACAACTTAATACCTGTCATAATCTTGTAATCACCACACAACTTGGGACTTATCATAAATTATATGAAACAGGCCAAGACTTTTTCTTTCTTTCTTTTTTTGAATATTGTTTAACCCGACCACTTTTTTGTAGGTGCTCAAAATAAGACAACTTATTTTCTTACATTCTGTTATGGATATAAACTGGTACAAGATATATCATCCATTTACCAAACAATGTCCTTACGCATTCATATGTTTATGTCATCAGTTGTGTAGTCCTGATTGTTTCTTATTTAGTTAAAGTTACCAATTAAAGATTCCCAAACACTGATAGCCAAAATGATAGTGTTTATTTAAGGTATCCGGACCACAATTGACCATGTGATCATATTTGATGTCCCGGATGTACATTATTTTTCAATAGAGCAGACCTCGGTAATGTAAGGCAAACATCGGAACTATTATTTGAGTAATTTAATTTTTTTGCTCAAAACTATTTAAGTAAAACAATATATTTAATTTGTAATCATTAATTAGCAATACATTTATTTAATGAAGCTGTATTTCTTGGTCGAACAATAAAATGAAACGGTGACTTCAGTTATGGGTCGGATACTTAAATAAAGGCTATTATGGGAACAACTTTCTTCCACAGTAAATTAAATGTTTTATGGATATTGTCACTAATTTAGGGATTTTTGTAATGCTAACCTTTCATTACTTACCTTATTATATTTATATTCCAATACTTATCTAATCTATAAAAGTTTGAGTGTACATTTAATTCAAGTTATCTATGCTGAAAGTTTTAAATTCTTTTTCTTCAGTCTTCTGTATTACCATGGCAAGAGTTATTGACACTTTTTATGGCAAGAATGTTATCATCATTTTTTATGGCAAGAAAGTTATTAACACTTTTCATGGCAAGAAAAATATTGACACTTTCATGGCAAGAAGTTATTGACACTTTTCATGGCAAGAAAGTTATTATCATTTTTATGGCAAGAAAGTTATTATCATTTTTATGGCAAGAAAGTTATTGACACTTTTCATGGCAAGAAAGTTATTGACACTTTCAATGGCAAGAAAGTTATTGACACTTTCATGGCAAGAAAGTTATTATCATTTTTTTTATGGCAAGAAAGTTATTGACACTTTTTGTGGCAAGAAAGTTATTGACACTTTCATGGCAAGAAAGTAATTATCATTTTTCATGGCAAGAAAGTTATTATCATTTTTCATGGCAAGAAAGTTATTATCATTTTTCATGGCAAGAAAGTTATTGACACTTTCATGGCAAGAAAGTTATTGACACTTTCATGGCAAGAAAGTTATTGACACTTTTCATGACAAGAAGTTATTGACACTTTTCATGGCAAGAAAGTTATTGTCACTTTTCATGGCAAGAAAGTTATTAACACTTTTCATGGCAAGAAAGTTATTGACACTTTCATGGCAAGAAGTTATTGACACTTTTCATGGCAAGAACGTTATTGACAATTTTTTGCAAGAAAGTTATTATCATTTTTTATGGGAAGAAAGTTATTGACATTTTTTCATGGCAAGAAGTTATTGACATTTTTCATGGCAAGAAGTTATTGACACTTTTCATGGCAAGAAAATTATTATCATGTTTTATGGCAAGAAAGTTATTGACACTTTTCATGGCAAGAAAAATTTTGACACTTTCATGGCAAGAAGTTATTGACACTTTTCATGGCAAGAAAGTTATTGACAATTTTTTGCAAGAAAGTTATTATCATTTTTTATGGGAAGAAAGTTATTGACATTTTTCATGGCAAGAAAGTTATTGACATTTTTTCATGGCAAGAAAGTTATTGACATTTTTTCATGGCAAGAAGTTATTGACATTTTTCATGGCAAGAAGTTATTGACACTTTTCATGACAAGAAGTTATTGACACTTTTCATGGCAAGAAAGTAATTGTCATGTTTTATGGCAAGAAAGTTATTGACACTTTTCATGGCAAGAAAAATATTGACACTTTCATGGCAAGAAGTTATTGACACTTTTCATGACAAGAAATTTATTGACAATTTTTTGCAAGAAAGTGATTATCATTTTTTATGGGAAGAAAGTTATTGACACTTTTTATTGCAAGAAATTTATTGACACTTTTCTCATTGACAGGTTCTTGTATGTGTTGGAATCAGTTGAGAAGAAATTTCATAGCTACAGGAGACAGCCAAATGGTACAGTTACTGAGCATAAGGTAATTTCACATCTTATACATAATGATTGTTTATACTGGTCTTAAATAAAAGATGGCAGCCATAGCTTAACATATGACTTGATTGGGAAAACACACTAAGAGTTTGTTCTCAGAAACTGTAACACAAATCTAAACAAAATCATGCAGAAATGAAGCCAAAATAGTTCTCTTAAAATTTTAAGGTTTCAAATACATATTATCATTAGATGTTCTCTACTAATTTTTAGCTCACCTGACCCGAAGGGTCAGGTGAGCTATTGCCATCACTTGGTGTCCGTCATCGTCCGTCGTCGTCGTCGTTAACTTTTCTTCAAAAATCTTCTCCTCCAAAACCACTGAAGGGATTGCTTTGAAACTTTGCACACATCATCAGTAAAATGTCCTCTACCAAGTTTGCCCAAATCATGGCCTCATACCAACCAACATGGCCACCATGGATAAAAATGGAACAGGGTGGGTCAAAATACGGTTTTTTGCTTATAGTTCAAAAAGTATAACAGATACAGGAAAACCGAACAGACCTTCCTTCTTCAGCATCTAAAGCTCTACAAAACACTCCATTGGGTCAAAGTTGTATGATGACTCCTTGTAGGAGTTATTGCCCATTAATTATCAAAATTGATGATTTTTGCCATTTTTGCCTCAAATTCTTGAAAACTATTAGAACTAGAGAAAAAGTTAGCATTGCTTAATTGTTCTGCTCTATGAGGGCTACAAAAATGACTTAAGGGTCAAGATTGTCTGATTAACCGTTTAAGAGTTATTCCCCTTGAACTGTTTTTTTAATCAATTTTACTTGATTTTAAAAAAATCTTTAGGATGTCCTCTACCAAAATTTTGCAAATCATGACACCTGACTACCTACATAGCTACGTTGGCTTAAAATAGAAAAAATGAAAAAAAGGGGGGGGGGGTGGTAGTTTTCGACTGATAGTTAAAAAAGTATAACAGGTACAGCAAATTTGAAGTGAACCTCCCTTCTCCCTCTAAGCATCAAAAGCTCCTCCTTATAGGAGTTATTTCCCTTAAAAGGTCAAAATTAATGATTTTTGCAGAAGTGTTGGGCAATTCCTTATAGCAACGAAAAGCTGGATAAAAAAGGGTTGTTTGGTTTCAGGTTCAGGTGAGCGATACAGGCTCCTGGGAGCCTCTAGTTAGTTTTTGATGCCAACCTAAAATCCAAGACTGCCAACATAGCTTAACATAGGACCTTATAGGAAGTACATAAAAACAGTCTCTTCTTACTTAAGCATTAAAAGATTATGAATATCTCTGTACAACTATCAATCGGTTCACCTGGGTAATTTCTGCCTATGGTCGGAAAGTAATCTCAGGGGTATATGTATGGATATGGACCCAAAAACATTCCAAATGTGATACGGTTAGCCTGCTCACACAGCAACACAATTTTAATGTGAGGAAATATATTTATCCTTTAATTATTCAACTATAGAGATTATATCGTAGCAGAATTAAAAAATAAGAATCAGAGTCATTAAACACCTAAATTTTCTTACACTGCAAACAATGCCTTTCCAGACAACGTTTTATTGAATAAGTATCAGTAACAATCAAATGAATGAATTGAAACATTACAAACGAAGTAATGACATAACAGATTCATTAATAATGACTGAAAATAGTTCAAAAGGGAGATCGCTTACCTTCAAGGTCACTTTCCCGACCTTTGATAGAAATGGCTCACATTATAAAACAATCTTAGTAATTTGTTTGAGAATATTAAAAAAAGCTAAGGAAATAGTCAAAATAAAAAAAAGAGTTGGTGAGAGAAAAAAAATTGAAATGACAGTAAAAATATATTCCTAATAAAATGTGATGTAAAGGAACTTTTTTTAATTATAGGCAATCTAATTAAAATTAAATCTTTCACAAGCTCCCCCTTTTTGTTATTGTCGTTGTGAAGATCTAACAACATCCCATTACAGGTCATCTCAGATTTTACTTATAAAAGACACACGAGCACTGTTAAGATTAGTTACAGCTAAAGCCAACACCAGTTTCGATATGTTTGCTTTTGATGTCAGTTATCCACATTACTTGTATTTTGATATAGGAAAATTTGAAAACTTTCAATGAGGCAATCACCCCCCCCCCCACCACCCCCCCCCCCCCCCCCCCTAATATTTGTACAAACAAAAACACAACAAAACAAGAAAAAAAACTTACAACTGATTAATGCAAATTGCATATACACATATATACATGTACCACAAAATAACAAAATAAATTCTGTACACTAAATATGAAGCAAATTTATTATTATGAACATAATCCAAGTTTTGCTCACAAATACCAATTTTGAGTTATATATGGGAAGTAGCTAGATTGAAATTAATGAAAGCATAAGTCATACACAATTGGCAAGTGTAAGAATGTGAAAACACTGGTCATTCCAATTTAGGTTGTCAAAGTTGGCACGTGTGGTGACATACCAACATACCTAATTTTCTTACACTGCAAACAATGCCTTTCCAGACAACGTTTTATTGAATAAGTATCAGTAACAATCAAATGAATGAATTGAAACATTACAAACGAAGTAATGACATAACAGATTCATTGATAATGACTGAAAATAGTTCAAAACGGAGATCGCTTACCTTCAAGGTCACTTTCCCGACCTTTGATAGAAATGGCTCACATTATAAAACAATCTTAGTAATTTGTTTGAGAATATTAAAAAAAGCTAAGGAAATAGTCAAAATAAAAAAAAGAGTTGGTGAGAGAAAAAAAATTGAAATGACAGTAAAAATATATTCCTAATAAAATGTGATGTAAAGGAACTTTTTTTAATTATAGGCAATCTAATTAAAATTAAATCTTTCACAAGCTCCCCCTTTTTGTTATTGTCGTTGTGAAGATCTAACAACATCCCATTACAGGTCATCTCAGATTTTACTTATAAAAGACACACGAGCACTGTTAAGATTAGTTACAGCTAAAGCCAACACCAGTTGCGATATGTTTGCTTTTGATGTCAGTTATCCACATTACTTGTATTTTGATATAGGAAAATTTGAAAACTTTCAATGAGGCAATCACCCCCCCCCCCCCCCCCCCCACCGCCCCCCCCGCCCTAATATTTGTACAAACAAAAACACAACAAAACAAGAAAAAAAACTTACAACTGATTAATGCAAATTGCATATACACATATATACATGTACCACAAAATAACAAAATAAATTCTGTACACTAAATATGAAGCAAATTTATTATTATGAACATAATCCAAGTTTTGCTCACAAATACCAATTTTGAGTTATATATGGGAAGTAGCTAGATTGAAATTAATGAAAGCATAAGTCATACACAATTGGCAAGTGTAAGAATGTGAAAACACTGGTCATTCCAATTTAGGTTGTCAAAGTTGGCACGTGTGGTGACATACCAACATACCTAATAATAGTATACTTACTATATAAAGGACAAATAATTATAAGCTTTGACACACTTTGCATTAAGATATGGCTGTACACAAATCTATAGGAAAATGACCTTGAGGTCAATTGTGAAGGTCAAAGGTCATATTAGTTGGTATTTGGCAAATGGTCTTGTAATGGCCCATCTACATACCAAATACCTTAGTCGCACCTTAAAAAACAAAAAAGTTACGACCAGATCTTAAATTTCATAGTAAAATGACCTTGAAATTAACTATAAAGGTCAAAGGTCATCGGACATCCAAGTATACATAATGCCAGAATTAATAACACACCAAAATTCAAGGTATGCATTCATTTATTGTTCATTTATTGAGTCAAACTAAAGAATTTGTATGGCAAAAGAGGATTTTACAGCCAAATTGCTAATTTGTGTTGCCATGGAAACATATTATTTATGGTGTATCTTTCTTAAAAGCACGGTGACATATGATTTTTTTTGTCTTTTCCTAACCTTTACAACCAATCCTTTAAATACAGAAAGTTTAAGATAATTCTGTAATTTAAATCTATTATTTTTTTACCATTTTAGGTACAATGTATGAATAATTCCCTATTATTCTTTGTTAAAGTTTGATAATTTTAGCGAAAAATGGCCCACTTTTCAAAATGAGACATCTTGCTTAGATGATCGGTGACCCCCATTTTTTTGTGCATTTTTTTTATCCTTATACCAAAAGGTTTCAATGTGCAAAATTAGAAAAAAATCTGTAATTTCAATCTTATACCCTCAAGCCTCCTTAATGTACAGTGTTAAGTTAATAAATTATAATGTCTGGTATAATTTAAGGTAGAGTTATGATTTAATGGATTATTATGTAATGTGCAGTGTTGATTTTATATGTAATATTTGTCAAGTGTTATATCAAATGGCACTTGCTATATTATTCACAGAAAGTTGATTTACACACGATCCCAGACAATCCTTCTTTGGACAAAGATGGTAATGTTTTAGTTGGTGCCCATCCTATTGGATGGAAAGTGATGTTACATATGGATAACCCAGGAGTTCCTGCACCTTCACAGGTAAATAACACAGAACATCTTGTCCCACATCAGATAAAAACCCAGAACTTATTGTCCCACCTCAGGTAAATAACACAGAATGTCTTGTCCCGCCTCAGGTAAATAACCCAGAAATTCTTGTCCCACCTCAGGTAAATAACACAGAACTTCTTGTCCCAACTCAGGTAAATTACACAGAACGTCTTGTCCCACCTCAGGTAAAAAAAACCCAAACCCCTTCCATTTTGACACATGTATATCCTGTACAGTAGTGGTCTTTGCCAGTGACCGCCTGCCTTATTCTGCCAAAATACTCGTGCATTACCTCTTGCAAATGATCACTTATTAAGCGTGAACAGCTAATGCATATTTTTTACACGAGGTAAAATTCCCCTCCTTATTGACCCTTTTCAATGACCGGATGTTTATTTTTAGAAGTCTTAAATAGAACGAGATTATAAACCAATTTAGAACCAGTTCAATGACGGGTAAACAATATAATTTTATTGTCGTTGTGATTCTTGATTCTTCACATATTTTGCGTCGAATCAATCAACAAAATTGTCTTAACTGTGTCCCCTCCAGAACGACCACACCTATTATAAGGCCATTTGAAGGACTCAGTCTTATTAGAGGGGACTACTGTACATTATCTGGTACCAATGAACTGTAAAAAGTTTGAATACTGTCACACTGGCAGGATATAATTTGACGTTTCCTTCTACAACATAACCATAATGGTAGTGACAGAAAATAAACATATTCTTCATGTCAGGCATAGTAAATTCTATCGACCTTGGTATCTTGTTGACATTTTTATGCCCCCATGACGACATGTCGGGGGAATTAAGTTTTACTCATGTCCATCTGTACGAATTTCCGTCAAGCTTTTCTCAGAAACCGTACACGAGAACAATTTGAAATTTAGCAGGGTGGTTCAGTATCACAAGTTGTACATCCTAAGCGACTTTCAGACCTGTCAGACAACTAGTTCCTGTTTGGGACTTCATTTAGCTGGGGCATCTGTGTCCCATGGACACATTCTTCGATTTTTTTCTAATACAAATAAGATTAGTTTGACTTTACCAAATATATGAAGACTATCTCTTAAGAATCAGGTGACATATAATGAGGTTCAAATGCAATACAGCTTCAGGGCTATTTCAAAGTAATTACCAGACACATTTTTATTGGTTGCTTAGTATTTTTCTCTTTATTTAAAAAAAAAAAAACATCATCTAAATAGTTAGTTCTGTAATAGCCCAGCCCAATAGAGAGAGTTAACAGAACACGAACATATGACATTAAAGCAACTCATGTTTTAAATGTTTTTAATTTCTTTGTTTATTTTTGTCCTTATCTGACCTTGAAACTAGTTATCTGTTTACTACAGGTTATAAAACTTCATATGAAAGATGGAACTGTTACCAAAGTAACAGAGTTACTGAGTGATGATGGCCACACACTCCATGGATCAACTGTGGCCTCTATGTACAAAGATGGAATGCTTGTTGGAACAATAATGCATAAACTGCTGTATTGCAAAGTTCTCTATACAGAGTAAAGTAAAAAGCTGAAGAGTACTTAAGCCTATTTGTTTTTTAAGTAAACATTCCAGGAGCTGTGCTGTCACCTTAAAGTTAACCTTTCGTGGAGCCTATCTGTCACCTTTAAGTTAACCTTTCCTGGAGCATATCACCGTAAATATATCCTTTCCTATAGCCTTTTTGTCACATTAAATATTTTCTTTGAGCCAGCCATCACATTAGGGTAAAATGTTTCCTAGATTTTATCTGTATCTAGAACTACTTGGACATTTGGGAACAGCAAGCATATAATGTATCATAATGTTTCCTTCTTACTGTTTTATTTTTCTTTGCATGCGTTATCCATTTAACAAATTTTAAAAAAGTGATGAAATTTTTGTGTTAAAGTAATTAAATGCCATTTCCCTTTTATTCCAATATGTATATCAAACTTCAATAAATAGGCTGTAAATTGTTTTAATTTATTTTTATAATAATAATCCTGTCCTGGATACTTTGAGGTTTCTTACATACATACATGTATGTACACAAAGATTTTGCTGTATAATGTGAATCTGAACAAATTTGTTTAACCAATCCTATTTGTAATCTTAAAGAAACCTTTTTTCAAGCCTGGTTTAATCAAACTGTCTGTAGGTAACTGCTGTCTACTGTCAAGGTGCTATTTACTAAATTCAAGGTACTGTTCACTTAATTCAAGGTGCTGTCTACTTAAATCGAGGTGCTGTACAATTAAGTCGAGTTGCTTTTTTACTTAAGTCTAGGTGCTGTCCACTTGAGTGTACATGTTTTGATTGTTAAGATTTGTGTGGTAACTGAATTTTAGACTTGTTTAGATTATTTTGTCTGTTAGACTTAAGTGCATGTTACGGTATAAACATTCCCTTTAGTTGGTGCTGCCATTATTGTAGGTATAAACATTCCCTTTAGTTGGTGCTGCCATTATTGTAGGTATAAACATTCCCTTTAGTTGGTGCTGCCATTATTGTAGGTATAAACATTCCCTTTAGTTGGTGCTGCCATTATTGTAGGTATAAACATTCCCTTTAGTTGGTGCTGCCATTATTGTATGGATGTTTATTCACTTTGAAGTTTTTAATGACAGACTTTTCCACTTATAAATTCTTAGAATTCTATGCCATGCCATTTTTTATTTTTCTGGTGCAATAGTTTTATAGTGTAATATTTTCATTCATTTTACCCCCACTATGGGGTATATAGTGATGGGGTGTCTGTCTGTTACATTTTCTCTTATCCACAACTCCCTCCTTCTGAAATTTTCACAATCTTTTTCACATATTCCCATTGTGCACCTGATATTTAACATTTTGATCAGATTAATATTTGGGATGTTTTGAAAATTGGAAAGTGGAGGGTATCAATTAGTGAGGATTTCTCAGTTTTTCTAGTTTTATATTTTCATATATTATACACTAAGATTGAATGTGCCATGTTTTTTATATACTATACTATATATACATATATATTTACTGCCTGTATACAATATAAGTTTTTTTTTCTTTCAAATGAAGTGGTTCAAATTCCATGACATTATAAGATTTATTGCACCTTGAAATGCAGGTCATTCAAAATTCTGTTTCTCAAAAACTTTACACAAATTTAGTACCTTTTCTCTCGAAAAAAATAAATTTTATGTGTTATTTCTTTGTCTTGTGACAATTGTATTTATTTTTGTATATTTCAATTCTTATAATGTGGCTTATGTTTTGGCGACAATGAAGATGTATTACCTGTATGCAAAACCTGAATACAAGTTTTAAAGTACTGTCCACTTAATTACAGGTGCTTTGGTCTATATAAGTCTTACTGTATGATAAAAAATGTTGTTACCTAGCAGGCTGTATTTTTGTAGATTTGTAGAATGTATTATATATTTTTAAACACTTGTATTCCTCAATACTTCTGCATGGAGATCTTCTACATCACCATATTTTAGATTTTTTGTTTTGAGATACCTGCATCACAGTTGGAAGAAAGACTGAGTGTTATAACTGGAACCTGCCACATATACACAATACAGATACAATGAAAAATCATTAGTAGTTATGAAGTGATAACATTTTTATGCTTGTGATGGTCTGTTGGTACATACTGTTTGTAATCTCCTTAGTTGCTGTTATGGTTACCTACCAGTCAGATTTATAATTGCCTATGGTTTGAAGCTGAAATTTCTGGCAATACTCAACAAATTTTAACAGAAAATTAATAACACAAAAAGTGTTATTCCAACAAGAGACTTCGTTGACACAGAATTATACAATCTACATATATTTTGACAATAAATGTTCTGACTTCCTGTACTAGGACTATTCAAATCTGATCTGGGCTGAACTTAGTGTGTTTTAATGCAACTATAGAAACCCCCAGTTCACTTAATTAGTTTCAAGAAACCATTTTTTCATATATTGCCAGATTGATGTCATAGCAGCCTTTTTAGTCTAAGATCATTGTCACCGACACTTTGCTTTTCTAAGAAATATTCCATTAGGCACTAGTTCATACAGATATGCAATTTAACATTAGTCCTGTTGCATCACTGGAATCATATACCCCTCAAAAGGAAACTAAATTATGCCAAACCTAAACCGATATGAGTATATGACTATCCAAAATTACAAACAGGTAGAATACTACCCAGGAAATAAGAAACACATTTGTAACTAAACAGGTAGAAGTAATACTGCCCAGGAAATAGGAAACACATTCAAAACTAAACAGGTAGAAGTAATACTACCCAGGAAATAGGAAACACATTTAAAACTAAACAGTTAGAAGTAATACTGCCCAGGAAATAGGAAACACATTCAAATTAAACAGGTAGAAGTAATACTACCCAGGAAATAGGAAACACATTTAACACTAAACAGGTAAGAGTAATACAACCCAGAAAATAGGAAACACATTCAAAACTAAACAGGTAAAGGTAATACTACCCAGGAAATAGGAAACAAATTCAAAACTAAACAGGTAGAAGTAATACTACCCAGAAAATAGGAAACACATTTAAAACTAAACAGGTAAAGGTAATACTACCCAGGAAATAGGAAACACATTCAAAACTAAACAGGTAGAAGTAATACTACCCAGGAAATAGGAAACACATTAAAAACTAAACAGGTAAAGGTAATACTACCCAGGAAATAGGAAACACATTTAAAACTAAACATGTAGAAGTAATACTACCCAGGAAATAGGAATCACATTCAAAAACTTTATAAATTTGTTCATACACTACTAATGATGTAAGAACAAGTGTAGACTCAGAAAAATGTGTCACCTGAACTCTTCAAGAGTAGTGAAAAAAATGACAATGAACAAAATGCATTCTATTGTTATCGTATAAAACATAGTGCACAGTTCTTGTGCAGACTGTCATGTTTGCTGATGAGCAACCTATATACCAAATATTATCACCCTGCAATGCATGGTTAATGCAGAATTACATAATCCAAAACTTGGATGTAACTACAAAACTGTGAAACTGAGGTCACTGTCAAGTGACATTCACTAGACTTCAGCCTCTTATATACCAAACTCACAATGCATGGTTATAGAGAAAATACCAAAGAAAAACTGACCGAACAATATTAGCCAAAAGCCAAGGGACAGTTACAAATCCAGATATAGACAAACACAACACAAAAACCAAAAACACAAAACACAGAGAGTAACCTAAACCCAATAAAAACCATGGGTGCACTCAGGTGTACCAATATAGTCACTGGACCATGAATTTGAGGTCCTTACACCTACCAGACTGTCATGTTCTATTCATCAGCAACATATAAACCAAATATTGTCATCCTAGCTGCCTTGGTTACTGAGGAACTGACCATGAAATTAAAGTCAGGGTCATGTGACACATACAAGATGTTTGTTTGTTTTAATGGTGTTTTAACGCCACTTTCAGCAATTTTTCAGCTATCGTGGCATCCAGTTTTTATTGGGGGGAGGAAGCCGGAGTACCCTGAGAGAACCCCCGACCTGCAGTAGGAAAACTGGCAATCCTTGTCAATTAAGATTGGAGTCAAGTACACCCTGCCTGCAGTGAGAATCGAACCTGCAATCTCAGTGCTGACAGACCACATGATCAATAGTAGACGAACTACCTTAACCACTTGGCCACCAAGGCCCGACACATACAAGACCATTATGTACTACTCATTAGCAGCCTATATACCCAGTATTGTCATCATACAGCTACAGAGAAACTGATCTAATCCAAAACTAACGTAGACAGTGATATTAAGGTCAAGGTCAGGTAATAGGTGAACCATGCACAAGTACTCATCATAAGCTATCACTGGACCAAATTTGATGGATCTAGGGCTTAAGCTTACAGAGATATAAAGCAAAAGTTAATGCACCTGCTGCCCGAAACCCACTATATTTTGCCCCAACTTCTTTCATCTCTAACTATAAACTAGAGGCTCCCAGGAGCCTGTAATCGCTCACCTGGAACACAAATGAGTTCAACTATATTTAGTTACATTTTGCAATTTACAGTTTCAGTCCTGTTATAGCTTTTAAGTTACTGGGCAAACACTAAATATTTCTTCAAAAATATTGATTAAGCACAATAACTCCTATAAGGTGCCATCAGACAATTTCTGGAAAAAATAAATGATTTGTAGGCATTGTCCATTAGTTTAATGTAGTAATTTAGTTTTACTGTAGGTGTTATAGACTAATTTATAATGCAAAAACCATCCTCACTAGTCAGGGTTCCTGCATCCACATGTGTCCATGAAACCCTGACAAACTTTGCTAGGAAATTCCCGGGCGAGAAGTCACTACATCACACCTGCATGTAGCCAATCGAAAACTCCCATTTATACATGACTTAGGGGATATCCCGATGTCGATTGTAAATAAACAAATGGACGTGTTTCAAAGACCACGTGAAAATCGGTCCATTTTGTACAAGTGTTAATAGCTTGTGACGATTGTGATAATTATTAGTTTTGTATATCGATTGATCCATCTACCACCATGCTGTATATTCTACTTCCAAACACTTGCTTTTTTTAAGCAATTTAATTGGTTGATATTTTTGAAGGTGTGACGTCACATGAAAACCGTGTTGCCAGGGAATTTCCTAGCTAGTTTGTCAGGGTTTCGTGGACACAAAAACCCCGACTTGTGAGGATGCACAAAAACTGATTATTTTGTCTGAATTTATCATTAAAGGGCATTAACTCCTATAAAGAGTCATCTAACATGTTTTGACTAAGTTGAGCTTTGTAGGCCTTGCCTTGCAGATCATTTTGCAATTTACTGTATCATTCTAGCTGTTAAGGCATTTAAGTTACAGGGCAAAAACTATAAAATACACCAAAATTGTTATTAAAGAGCAGTAACTTGATCCTATAAGTTGTCCGACTAATTTCAAACAATATGACAATGTAGGCCTTGTGCTGATAATATTTGTTATTTACAATTTTGCACTGGGTATTACAGTTTTTTAACTTCTAAATCAAAAATTTGTAATTTTGTCTAAAATCATTATTAAAGGGCAATAACTCCTATGAAGAGTAATCTGACAATTTCAGTGAATTGTAGAATTTGTATTGCCGATTAGTTTTGCATTTAACCGTTTCATTCTAGCTGTTATAATATTTAGGTTACAGGACAAAAATTCATTAAAATAGCAAGATTGGTCCAACAATTTTGGACCTACAAAGTGTTTTGTAGCCATTGTCTTGTTGAACATTTAAGAATTTCACAATATCAATCTAGCCCTTATAGTTTTAAAGTTTTATTGTAAAAGCTGAAAATTTTGTCAAAAATCATAATTTAAGGGCAATAAATACTACCGGGAGCCATTGCACATCTTTAGACTAATAGAAACTATTGTAGAGCTTCATGTGATGATCAATTTGAGGTAATGGTTTTCTCTATATAGCTATTCTAATTTTTGAGACATTGACCAAAAACTTTGGTTCAATTTTTAGTAACAGTGGCCATCTTTGTCAGTTGATTAACACCATGGATACAAATTTAAAACTAAGTAGGGTCTCGGTGGACGAGTGGTTAAGGTAATTCGTTTTCTATTGATCATGTGATCTGTCAACACTGAGATTGTGGGTTCGGTTCTTACTGTGGACAGGGAGTACTCAACTTCAATCTTAATTGACAAGGATTGCCAGTTTTCTTACCGCAGGTCCTGGTACTACGGCTTCCTCCCCCAATAAAAACTGGATGCCATGATATTGCTGAAAATGGCGTTAAACATCATTCAAACAAACAAACAATAAAACTAAGTACCTTAAGGATGATTGTGATTGTTGAAAAAATAAATTGCCCAGTGGATTCAGAGGAGAAGATTTTAAAAAAAATTTATGACGGAAAATGTATGCAAGTGATGGCAAAAGCTCACATGGACCTTGGTCCAGGTGAGCTTAAATCTATTCTACAGAAACCATCTGGGGAGGATGTAATACACAGCGAATTTTGTCTTGTATGGTATTAAATCAATAACCACATGCAATTGATACCGAGGATCCATTAATAGTTGCAGATATTAACAAACACAATTTTATAATCTGTATTTCAGATAACAAGATATAACAAGCATTTACTAATTATGTTCTAACTTCTAAGATGGTAATAAATCTCAAACACGCAATGGCAACTCTACTTTTAAAACAAACTACACTATTGTACAAAATAAAAAAGAAGTCTTAATCAAAGTATTGTTAATCATCTGTAATAACAAATTTCTGAATTTATTTGTACATTTAAACATGTGGAAATTTAATCTCATAAATTCTGATGAAATAAACATGTCTGACCAGTTCTCGCATCTGTTGTTATTAACAACCTACTTAACATTGATATGACCAGAAAATAATATAACTTAACAACACTGTTGATAAGTATTAGAACTACACATTCGTTGTGGCAAATTCTGTTTGTTTTTTTAAGATATACAGAAAACACTAGTAAAATGTATTTTCCACATAAACAATAAACCATGCAATGAATAAAATGACCAGGTAGCAAAGCTCATGTCTTTATTAAAAGGGGAAATGGTATACAAAAGGGGCTAAAATTACCATTTATGACTGAAAGATCCTGGTAACAAGAGTTGAAAGTCCACCAGTAAGAGTATTAGGTCCTGCCTTTTGTTCAATTTCATAATATGAGATTTTAACACAGAAGTGAAACAAGATCATGAGGGTCCACAAATGATGACATCAAAGTTTTAAACAATGTCATACAACTAGGTGTAAAAATTAACTACAAATGATCAAAATTGTTACAGGCAATTTGAACAAATTGTGTAAATCTTAGAAACTTCATATAGGATGTTTTTCTCTCCATAAATTATTGTTATTAGAACTTTTCAAAGGTTTCAACCCACATCCTGCATCTTTACAGAAAGATTGCACACATTGATTGTTTGTTTGATCGATGTTTAATTGCACTTTCTTCAATTTTTCAGCTATTTCATGGCATGCAGTTTTTATTGGGGGAGAAAGCCGGAGTACCTGGAGAGCACCCCGACATTTGGTAGGAAAACTGGCAATCCTTTGAACACATTGTTGTGCACCTGCTATATTAAACTTGTTATGATAACGAGTATGCTTTAAGTCTTACTTTGGATTATTACTAGATATCAGTTTGCCCAGACAACCGTGTGTCAAAGTTCAAGGTCAATCCCCTTGATCCTATCTACCAACATAATAATATCAAAGGCCTACCTAAAATGATAAAAAGTTATAGCCCAGACACAATTAGCTTTGGACAGACAGACACTGATAGCCTGATCACTGAAGGGCATCCACCACTAAGTGGCAGGGCACTAATGAATATTTTCTTTACTTAAACTGAACAATCAAATTAATTTGTCTTTGTCATAACTGATAAGTACACACATTGAATTATAAAGTAGAACTAGATACAAAGTATTGAATTATATCATTCTGTAACATATATTATGTATTCAATGGAAAATGAGGTACTACAAATATTTTAATCAATATAAATATACAGTGTTTTTGAAACTTTTCAAATCTGGGGGTCATGATGACCCTCTGCAGCTGAGTTTAGGGAGTCAAATACAATTTTCAAGGGTCATTTTTATTGTTCAGTTTTGATGACAAAAAACTGTTATCGAACAATGTTGCAAACAAGAGTAAACAATATATACCACAGCCTTAAATTACATTTAGAGAAATTTTAATATAAATTTCTGCATGAATTATTTATACCTCTGAAATAGTACATGCATATCTAGTGTATGAAAAAAGTTGTTTTGTTTCGTGTTTAAATATCCTTATACAAATGATTTCAATAATTGTTTATGAAAAAAAATTTGATAGTATCGTGGAAACACAACAAAGATAATATATGAATGCTTATTTATTTCTGTCTGTTTAGTTTTCTTTAAGAAAACTACACAAGGTCTGTAGAGGGTAGAGGTATTGAACAGCTGAAAATAACAACAACTGTTGAAACTTTAATAGATATCTGAATGCAAATAGGATAATATATTTTTGTCAAGTATATGATATCATCAGTACACCAAGGTCGTTCTTAAGGCGATTTCTGAAAGGGTTTGGAACAGACGATTGCAAAAGTTTGCAGTTCGTAGTATTTGATCACCATGTTGCACTACTTCAATCCTGTTTCAAAAACAATAAACTTATCAATTTTATCATCGCTGGTTGACTGTTTATTTGTTAAAAGTGTAATAAAATGTAATCAAAGCAAGGAAGCGTATCGTTCCACGTGTATATACAAAACTGTCATTAGTGTTGATGATAAAGTCCTAGGACTTCCGGAAGTAACGAACTGGTTACCGTTAAAAATAATCGTTTTCCTTAGACGGCAACACAAATGATACCAGATTTTACATTTTCCAAAAAGTATGTCTACGGTAAATAATGCGTAGGCTGCTGGATCATACGCGTATTAAAAAAAATTTCCTACATAATTTGCTGCGTCATTATGACCCTCTGGGTAATATTTTTGGGGGTCAAAAATGTTTTTTATGTGTAAAATACGCACAAATTTGCGTTAACAGAAACGCTGATATATTAAAAGTGACTGCTAATCTACCAATTTTTATTATGTTTAAATCTTTGCAGTTATTATTACAACACAAGCAGGGCTCGCGTTGGAGGGCGACTCGGACAAAGAAGTCGCTTTATCGTGGTCCCACTTCGCCCTCGATCATCTTCCAAAGCGAAGTGGTCGCCCTATCATTTTGTAGAATCGCCTAATGTCACCTTTAAAATTTTATTCCCATTTTGGTAAGAATCGTCGTATTTTTGATACCGTGTCATGTTTATTTTGTTTACGCGCCACAAAGTCAACTGGTACCCGTTTAATTTGTATTAAGTATATAAAGCGTAGGTTTAAAATACGACCGAAAACCAGTTCAGTGCAAAAAACATTAAATTTTCCGGAGCGGATATGAACTTGGTACCGGAGATTGCAAATGTACTACGCTGATAGGTATGAAATGAGTATTGCAATGACAGAAACGTAGTAAAAAAGTATTTTAGCAGTTACTTTAAACAAATTTAAGTGAAATATTTAAAAATAAATTTAATAGTGAATTTTACCATTTTACATAATATAATATGAGTCACAATATTATATTGTCAATGATGTAATTGTCTACTTCTAGTTCTTAGTACTTCATTATAATTCAATCAATTTGTGTAGCAATGACAAAGAAACATTTATTTTAATGAACAGTTTTGTGACAGTTTATTCATTTTTTATTGTTATGTTTAATACATTTATTTATGAAAATGTGTGAAATAAGTATACTGAATAGTTAAAAAAACATAACAATAAGAATGCAAATGCCAACACTTATTTTTAAAAAAACAAAGAAAACAGGATGCTTATGCGACATATAATGCAACTTCTCCCTGTTGTCCACCCACTTCTCCCTGTTCTATCCTCACTTGCCCTGTCAACCACCCAAAAGAGAAGTGACTTCTCCCTATAATTTTGACCCAGCGTGAGCCCTGCACAAGCAGCTTCATATTTGCTATCTCTGACACCAAGGTCATATCTGCTCTGGAATTAGCTTTTTTATTTTCTTTTGCTCTGAACTGGCTTTCGCTAGTATTTTAGTCGATGCTATATGTACAAAGTATGTCAGACAGGGACAGCTTACACTTGTTAAACATGGTGGTTCAACATAAATGATAACACAAGGATTTTAGATGCAAATGTTCCATCTATCCTTGATGGATCATAATTATTACCAAAAGTTATACACACATACAATTTTGCTTGTTATCACATTTTTTGATGTGGCAAAACTTTAATTTGAATTTTTTTTATACATGTAAAACCTGAAAATGTGTTTTAGCATCTGTGTTCATTTCAGACCTTTGTTACACCTATTATGGTAAACATAAAAAGGATGTTGATACAAATGTCTATTTGTATCACAATTAAAATATGCTCAACCCCCAAAAAACACTGCCTCATACAGAACCAAGGTCCATCTACCAACCAAACCACAAGTCAGATTGCAAATTTGAACCCCCGTACAATGTTGTCAGAAGAAAGTTTTGGGTCTTTTGCACATATAATATGAATTTTTTTTTTAATTTACTTATCACATATTTTGTAAGCTTCAGATACAAAAAACAAATTCAATGACTAGAAAAAATATTTTGTAGAATACCATAAGTCAGGGAATTTTGATACAGAAAATGGGACATTCCGACAGAAAGCGAAAATATGTACAAGGATTCTTTTCCATAAAAATATACTGTAGGATCTTCCGATATACATACATGTATGACACAGTTCATGTTAAAACTATTTATTTGATTTAAAGATAGCAGAGAAAAATACAGGAGTCAACCTTAACTTTCACATGACATAGGCTTAAAAACAAGAAACTAATTAATAAATGGGAATATAAAAACAATTTGAACACTTTGTGGTGAAAGTCCATCATTTAGTAATTTCTTTAAAACAACTTGTACACCATATACCACTGCTTCTTCAATGACCTTTCAACTGTGACACTGCTTCTTCAATGATCTTTCAACTGTAACCTTCCTTCAAGCCAACAGTTTACAAGAACAACCCGATGCAAGACATGTATCTTTACCATACCTTCATTACAGCTGATAATTAAATCAGCGGTAAGGACATCCATTAGCCCAGTGTCCACGTGACCCTAAAAACACATATTTGAAATGTGTAGAATGGAAATCTACAGTTTAAAATATGACAAATATGGATATATAGACTGCAACTATTTGTATGTATATTTCGTCCGACTTTTAAGATAAGAAAAGTCGCATAATTTCTTTGTCCAACAAAATTTAGCATTATCATCACATTAGTATTATATTTCTTAACGAATTGCATATACCTGGGTGTTGCTGACCATTGCCCACCCCATCATTCCTTACAGTTGTATACTGGAAATGGCAAAAGGTGTTTGTTTGAAAATATAACATAAAATAAAATCTTTGACAATATCCAAATGAAAATAACAAACAAGTTATTTAATTGACCTACATGAACATGACACCATTTTTCAGGTCTCCACTAATGCCATATAATGCCAAATTAAATCAATCAATATCTACAAACCATCAAACATTTAACATGTTGCCATTTCAGGCTACAACCAGGGTTGATTTTGTTATACATGTTTACATCTGCAGATATGTAGATTTTAACACTTTCAGCATGCTGTATGTACTGCCTAAAACTTTCCATATCCATTTGTCTATATAACTAAAAACATTCTTAAACAGTAACAAACTTGGAAAATTTAACTATACCAATTGTTGAAGATAAAAGTAACACATGGGTCACAGTATAAAGATTGTTTTCAACTATGAATTATTGTTCTGAAATAAACTAAACACAGACCAGCAATTTACAAAATGAACCTTTATTTTGAAAGCATTGGTTCTTCAAGTACCCGTAACAGATACATGTACTTATTAAATATTGATATCATTCCTTGACAACATAGATCAGCCTTAAAGTTAACTTATATACTTTATTTATTATCACAGATTAACTTGTATCTGTAACATATTATACTATTGTTAAGAAGACGGGTAATACTGCTGGAAAGGTAAATCTCCTTACCACATCGGTAACAAATACCATATCCACCATAGTAAGCTCCACGTTCACCACGAATAAACTCTGTATCAAATTCGTCTGAATCATCTAAATCCATCATAGAATCATCATCTGAATCAGTAAATGAATCACTCTCCTCCTCTTCTTCATTGTCACTGGTATTGTCATCACTGAGAATAATAGGTTGGTGTCCTGCAGCATTTGTCGGAGTAGTGGCTGCTGTGATCACTATTGGATCATTAGCTTCTCCAATTCTCCTTCCCCGCCCAGCCCTTCCACCACGACGTCTCCTCCCTCCCCTGCCCCTACCACGACCTGCATTTTCTGCTGTCACCCGAGGCTTATTTTCCTCATCAAATTTGATTTGTTCAGCTGCAAAAAAATTTTTACTAAAACTTGATGATCATATAAGACATTAAATATACAATTCTTTGCTGCACATTACAAAACTTTTCACAAGAAACAAATCAGTGACATTCAGATACACATAAACAAATGTTTCTGATGTACGATCATTAAATTAATATATCTATCCTTTAATTATTATTTACTAAATTATCAGACATACTTGGTTCTGTTACCTTTTCTGCTTTCAACAAGATTCTTTCTTCTCTCCTTAAGCTCATCACTAAGATGTTCTACCATGGTGTCTATATAACTGTCTAGAGAAATAGCCCTCATGGTTGTTGTAACTGGGGTTCGACAAACACAGCATTCCTTCTTCACTTTCAACCACTGTTGTATACACAATGCACAGAAGGAATGAGAACAATTCAGGGATGTTGCCTGTAAACAGACTGGGAATGTCATTCCACTAACAAAGACCTTAAAACTGACACAAATATTTGTTATATATACTAACTGTTGTTTATAATGTTACATTTAAGTGTATATTGTGTAAAAAGGCGATGTTTTAAGCTTAATTGTAGTAACTTAGTATCACAAATAGATAACTTCCATGTGAAAGGACATTACTTTTGATATATGATACTACATGTAGTTCCTTAACCATTCGGGCACCGAGGACCTATACTTTTGAGTATATTATAGTGATAGCTTTTTTAATCCATACACTTCAATAAAGACAACTATATCTGTCATGTCATCATGCTGCAGGGTTTGCTCCCACATTGTAGGCTGAAGTCGCCTCAAGTTTGTTATTTATAATACTAATATCACAAAGAATTTTTTTTGCATGCTATGCAAGCATTTTAATTATGATTGTGTGTGTTAATATGAAGTAATTTGTGTACATACTTGGACAAATAGTTCATTACATATACTACACTGTAATTCTGTCTCCATTAACTCGGCAAAATTTGACAATATATCTTGTTTAGCATGTAATACTGCTTCTGTTTGTTTATCCTTTTCTTCTTTCACTTTGTTTAATTGTGCCTCTAACATTTTTTGTTCTGTCTCTTTCTGCAGAATGACAGATTCTAATTTTTGTTTTTGTTTGATTAGTTCTTCTTCTAATACTTTATTTTTTTCCTCCAGAGCTTTTGCCATGGCTTCACGCAAACTTTGTTCTACTCTTTCTTTTTCTTCTATTAATCCTTCTGTTTGAGCCTGTAACTGTTCTAAAAGAGTAGCTTCTTTCTCTAATAATCTGTTTTCTAACTCTTCCTTCATTCTTTGTTCTTCTGCCTAATTAATAAAAATAACACTAAAACATTACATTATATTATTGTTTCATACAAAGCTACAAATATAATTCTTTCATTATAAATGTCAGGGTTTTCCCTAGGTACTCTGGCTTCCTCCACAACAAAAACTAGATGCCATGATACTGGAAAAATTGCTGACAGCCACTTAAACCATCAAACAAACAAATTCAAATTAAACTAGTATATAGCACTAAAATGAAAAGCTTGTGCATCTAGTCATTTCTTTCCAATTTTTCAAGATATTAGTTCTCAGCATTCAACTTAAAGGAAATAAACAAGAAATTAACTGTGTAAAACTTTCATCTTCATGTGCATAATATATTTTCTAAAACACTACAGAAATCAAATTTTATAATCATATCCAAATTCTTTAACAATACGCTATATGTTTAACTTAATGACACTTGGTTAGTTTAAATCTAAAATAAAGAAGAGACCCTGTTATATCATAAACATAATTAACAGATGGCAACAAAAATATGTGATTGTCCAGGCACTCAAAACTTCTACATTCTTTAGGTATAATTAGCAAGTATAAACTGCAACAGTTACTCCTACTGTACAAATTTACACTTCATTTGGTTTCATAGTTTTTAATAAAATGTAAAGCCAGTTATAATTAAGTAGTTCAAGGAATCTTTGTTAAGGAACTGAAATACTTTAATCGTTTAAATTAACAGCCAATTGAAAAGTAAATATTCTCTATGCTGTAGCTGCAATGTTTTGGTGCACTTAAGATGAAATAAGGAATATTTGTAGATCTGGAGACCTTACAGATTTTATTTGTGCAAAGTTACAAATCGGACCAGGATTGCCAATGTTTACCATGTTTTTTTACTTATCTAAAGGTAACAAGGAAAGTTTGTGTGGAGTACCAAACATACATTATTTGCACTAAATAACAAAACAATTAGAATTAATATATTGTAATACTGCAGTCAGTGGTTATAGAGCCAATCAGAAATGAGAATTGCCCACTGTGACAGTTTTTCACCTTATCAAGATTTCTCAGGATAACGTGCAGAAACCACAAAGTTAGGTGTCATCTTTATTAAACAGTAAATAAGTTTTTAATATTAACATAAACTTAACCTCTTTTTTCCTTATTTCCTCTTCCATTTCCTCTTGTTTCTTCTTCAGTACTTCTTCCATTGCCTTCATATTTTCCTCTCTTTTCTTTTTTTCCTCATCTAGCTCATTTTTCATGGCCTTTTGTTTTTCTTCTTTTTCGTTTAAAGCATTCTGCATTTCAGACAGTTTGTCTTCATATTCTTTCATTTTTCTTGCCATTTCTTCCTCTTGTTTTCTGACCTTGTCTTTGTAATCCTCATATGGTGACCATTCTGGATGACGTTTCTGGTTGCTAGGACCTTGGCATACCAGAGATTTATCCGACACTGCCTTGTGGCGTTTAGGTGCGGTAGAGTCTACTTCATCTAATGACTTCGGACGTGGGCGCTTTATCTTTAAACTTGTATGATATTTATACAGAAACTCGGGAGGTTCTGTGCTATTTACAGATACACCAAATTGAACTGTATCACCATCCATCAACTTTTGAGGACACATTGGATCCATTTTCTTTCCATTTATAAAGACTCCATTTAAACTCTGAAAATAATTCACAAGCACATAACATATTACATAATATCATAATACTTAGATGAATGATGTTACTACATGTACAGGTACCTCACAAAATGAAACAGGGCTAATGATTCACCAGTTTATATTGCAACACTGCTTAGACAAGGCAGGTGACTACCGATTGGCCAGTTTATTGGTAGTTTATTTGCAACATTAAAACATTTTATTTAATATTTAAAAATATAAGTGGATTTTTTCTTCTTTTGGGCAGAAAAATTGTGCAAAATTATGAAAATCTAAACTGCTGAATTAACTAATCACAGCACTGAATAAGCCAAAAATGTGTGGACTGTGAGCACGCTCACAAAGGGATACCCCCTGCTTCGCTTCAAGTCCAATTATCTCCCCTAAATAATATCCGACAGCAACGAAAATTCTTCATGCACATCTACATATGATGTACTTCTTTCATGTAAAGTTTCATCAAAATCTGTCAAACGGTTTAGGAGGAGTTGCGGTTACGAGGTCTAGCACTAAATACTATATTTTAAAAGTCTAAGTCCAATTATCTCCCCTGAATAATACCAGACAGAGACGAAAATTCTTCATGCACATCTACATATGATATACTTCCTTCATGTAAAGTTTCATCAAAATGTGTCAAGCGGTTAAGGAGGAGAAGCGCTTACAAGGGATGTGGACAGACGGACGGACAGACAGGGTGATTCCTATATACCCCCCCCCCCCCAAACAAGTTTCCAGGGGTATAATAAACACTAATTTTCTGCAGATATTGCCAAAATGGATTAGTCATTACATGTATGTTTCATCTAAAATTAGCTAAGATCACACACAGTAGTTTCAAAACTACACCTTATCAAAAATAATTTTAAATTTCAACTTAAGTCTAGAACTTGCCAACTGGTAAAAACTTTAAAAAGATGTGTTTAATATCTTTAAATTCAAACTTGACATATGTTTTATATTTATGTACTGAAACTTTTTAATTGCTTGGAATCCAATAAAAACTTAATTAAAAATGTAAATGCTGTCAATTAAAAGTCTGGACACATTTGAAAGGTACATTTATCATTTCAAAACACACTTTACTTCAAAACCATTACCCTTATGTGATTTAAAATAAAGTTTTTAACTACTTATCAGTAAACTTACATTTTGATTTCATTTTTTGCCAATTATTATATTGTTCACTGAAAAAAATTATCTTGACCAAAACCTCATTATGGGATGGTAAAAGGAAGAAAAAAATGTGGTTGGAGAATAATTTAAATTTTATTCTTTACAAAGAATGATTTCAATAAATTTACAACTGCAAGTCTGGAGTGGTCAGGTTACAAAGCATTTGCATAAATAATCTGGACATGTGGTTTTGTTGACAATTGTGGTTTAATTTATATTAAATGCCAATTGCTAAAAGTGAAGATAATTTTAAGAAAAATGTGTCTCCTATAATACTGTGGAAATTATTTACTAAATTTAACTGTAATGGCTGATACACTATGTACTAAACTAGTATTGGGAAATTAACAAATTATTACACCTAAAACAACGTTATTCATAAGTAAAACTTAGTTCCCAAAACCATACTGCATGTAGTAAATTAAAAACCTAAATACAAAATATGTCACGATACGGAACAGATGAATTACCAGAAGTAGCAGGACTTCGGTCGCTCAAACTGTTTTTGGCGACCCCACTGTGTTCAAGATATCAAAGTTCTTTGTTTCTGGGGACCCCACTGTTCTTTTGTATGAAAATACAATATAAAACTTTTCATTCACAAGTGTCGTATGAATACCTTATTATCCTTTACAGTCCATTCTCCAAACTCGTTCTTTTTAAATATAGCATGGCATCTCGAAATCATATTTGACAACAAACAAACAGACACATCCGGAGACCTTCCGACAGTAACCTAAAACAAGATAGGTGGTAAAATATAACACAGAAAAAAAACATAGCTTTAGAAACAAACAATGAGAGAGACAATAGCAAATTTTTATTAATAAATTATGTTGCAGGTTGTGAACTCATTGGCACTAACGAACCTTGTTCACCTATTTGCATCTTTCCCTAACTTGTCAGAAAACAAATGAATTAATGTATGAACACTTGAGTTTGATCAAGCAGAGTTCAACTGGAGTGATATACAGGCTTCATTGTTTATTTGCAAAACTAACTGGTAAAAAGGCAAAATATTGTATATCAGAGTATGGAAGCGAGTGTGAATAAGTCTGAAAGTTGGAAAAAAAATAATGTAGGCTAATTAAAGTTTGAAGAGATGTCTTTTTCTATAGGTTAGTCAACTCATTACAAAATTTTATTTTGATGGCGTTTGTGGTCATGCTAAAAGTGATCATGGTGATGGTAAATGATACTGAACAATATTTTTTCTTAGTTTCCGGTTCCAACTATAATATGTAGACAAAAAATGTTTACAACAAACTTAACCTTATGTAACTTTAGAGCATAAAATAATGTCACTGTCACCACTGAGGACTGAACCCGTTATCTCCTGATTGCCAGCCAGCCCTCTAACCAAGTGAGTTATACAAAGTACTTCTTAGCGCAGTCGATTATGTCTGGCTATAAGCAATCTAGAATCCTTTTACACTCTTCACCCCTTACCAAGACTCATCATCATCCTTTTACACTCTTCACCCCTTACCAAGACTCATCATCCTCCTTTTACACTCTTCACCCCTTACCAAGACTCATCATCCTCCTTTTACACTCTTCACCCCTTACCAAGACTCATCATCACCTTTTACACTCTTCACCCCTTACCAAGACTCATCATCCTCCTTTTACACTCTTCACCCCTTACCAAGACTCATCATCATCCTTTTACACTCTTCACCCCTTACCAAGACTCATCATCCTCCTTTTACACTTTTCACCCCTTACCAAGACTCATCATCCTCACAATGATTCACACCAATCTTTCATATGAATTTTTTAGTTGGGTACCAATGAACGGTTTTTTGTCGTTCAGTAACATGTCCATTTCGTACCATCATGTCAGTTTCATACATTACAATATGTAAACTTCATGTTAAAAAACAAATATCATGCTTTACTCGTAAAAAAGTTTAAAAAACTCATGAAGAACGCACTCATTGGTTTAAACATGTTAACTCGTCAAATGAGTGTGATATATATAATACTTGTCAAAACATTCATTTGGATGGAATCCTGATTGAGTGAAACTTGGCTAGACGATTCTGTTCTATCTTCATTGACAATGAATAATTATTGTTCAATCTAGCAACCGAAATTTCCCTTTTATTATTCACACCTCAAATCTATAGCAAGCAGTTTCCGTATCTTGTTACATTTGTAAATTCTTATATATTTCTTTCATTTTCTCGCTTTGCTACCACTTACCGACCGTGGCCACACTCGTAGATATTTTATTGTTTTCATATTTAATGCCCTCTTGATTGGTAGCTTGTACTTCTGGTGACACATTTACAACTAATCCAAAAAGACATAACATACATAGTTTCGGTTAATAAATGTGCTGTTTGCATGATTGAAGAACTTTGACAATGATTTTCATCAAGGCAATAGAGTAGTTGATGACACCTGCATGCCTTCATCCAAAGAGAACATTTAGATGTTTCTGTAAATACTTGTAGTGGTAAATTATATCTGTTATTTTTGTGCAAAACATGCACGGATTTAAGGTCGTCATAGCAATGTTTACATATAGTTTTTGCACCTTCAAAATTAAAGTATACAAAATGAGTAGGTTTCCAAGGATGATTTAAATCATATATGGTACGAATAGGACAATGCCGAAATAGAATATGGTAGGAACTGACAAAATCTTGGTACAAAATGGTAAATTTAGGCAGGAAATGGACATATGATTATGGTACATAACAACTAGATACCTAAATTGAATATTGTACGAAATGGCCAATGTCAAAACAGCATATGGTATGAACTGACAAAATCTTGGCACAAAAGGATAAGTTTGGCCATGAAATGGAAATGGTCATCCTCACAAGTCAGGGTTTTTGTGTCCACATGTGTCCACGAACCCCTGACAAACTTTGCTAGGAAATTCCCTGGCTCATAGTCACTATTTTGATTGGCTTCATCATACCATGATGTAGCCAATCAAAAGCACGTTTTCATTCGCGGCTTGGATAGGGGATATCCTGATGTCGATTGTAAATAAACCAAACGGATGTGTTGCATAGACCATGTGAAAGTCAGTGTATTTTGTACAGCAGTGTTAATAGTTTGTTATTACCGTGTTATTTATTAGTTGCGTTACGTTTTCTTCCCACTCAAGAATGACTACTTCCAAACACTTGCTTCTTTTAAGCAATTTCATTGGTTGATATTTTGAAGGATTGACGTCATACGAAAATCTTATAGCCCGGGAATTTTGTAGCTAAGTTTGTCAGGGGTTTCGTGGACACATGTGGACACAGAAACTCTGACTTGTGAGGATGGGAAATGGTACGAAATGACAAGACACCCATTGTAATGGTATTAGTAGAGCATAAAAAGAGATCACTGTCACCAGCAGGGATTGAACCCTGTATCACGAGATTGCAAGCCTACCATCTAAGCAAGTAAGCTAAAGTACTCCATTCGCTCAGTTGATTTTCACCGGCAATAGGTTATACCATGTATATCTACTACCTACTTGAATGCTGTCAGGCCACTTATTACACTTCATAAAATAATATACAAAACATATCAAGGCCAATATATTGCAGTTTATTAAGCTCTTATGGTAATGACCTTTCATGTTGAGACATAACTTGCAGTCCAACAATCCTCTGCCATCCAAGACTTTATTAGATTTTGATGGAAGTGTAGGACATCAGAGCTCTCTCCATAGACAAAACTGCTGATTTTGTGACAACCATTTCACTATCTCCCTATGTTGTACAAATTTTTGTGTGGCTCAAATATATATATTTCTCTATTCTAGATATTTTTCTTCATGAGAATAATCATCTAACTTCAATCAAGCTAAATTAAATCCGTTTCTAATCCTGGTTGCTAATTTATTCATAGATCTACTACCAAAAATGCTGTGAACAAATTGGCAACATGAATGACATAATCTTACATTTTCTTCACATTAATCAGTGCATTTCTTTAGAGTCCTGAGCATTCTCGGAAGTTAAGATTAAATTCTTAGAAAAGGAAGGTAAAATGTCGTTAAGTAAGAGTAGTGATGAAAATGAGAGTTAAAATGGGCATACATAAGCTGGATTTAAGTTGATTACTTTCAAGGAGAAAAATACCTACAAAAGTGATTTATGAATATAATTGAACCATGCAGATATATTTAAATTATTGGGAAACTATCAAATGTGCCGACTCAAAGCAGTGTTGCAAAACCAATGTTTTGTCTAGGGAAAGCTCTCTGATGTCACACACTCTCAATCCTGTCCTAGAAAGCATTGGACGGCTGAGTGTTCTCTGACAACATAACAGATCGCTCACGTCAATAGTACACAAAGAATATTAACTGAATTTTCTATATTTGTGGATTCTGTAATTAAATGAATTAAACATGCTTAAACAGTGAATTTCTTAATTCTTATTTCTACATAAAAATTAAAACAAAACAAAAATATATCAATCTGTACAGACATATCTGGTCAGGGCTTGCGTTGGAGGGCGACTTGGGTGAAGAAGTCCCTTTATCATGGTCCCACTTCGCCCTCGATCATCTTCCAAAGCGAAGTGAAGTCGCCATATCATTTTGTAGAATCGTCTAATGTCACCTTTAAAATTTCATTCCCATTTTGGTAAGAATCATCGTATTTTTGATACCACGTCATGTTTATTATGTTACACGCCACAGAGTCAACTGGTACCCGTTTAATTTGTATTAAGTATATAAAGCGTAGGTTTAAAATACGAGCGAAAACCAGTTCAGTGCAAAAAACATTAAATTTTCCTGAGCGGATATGAATTTGGTACCGGAGATTGCAAATGTACTACGCTATTAGAAATGTATGAAATGAGTATTGCAATGACAGAAACGTAGTAAAAAAGTATTTTGGCAGTTACTTTAAACAATTTTAAATGAAATATTTTAAAATACTTTTAATAGTGAATTTTACCATTTTACATAATATATTATTTGTCACAATGATGTAATTTTCTACTTCAATTTCTTATAGTACTTCATTATAATTCAATCAATTTCTGTACCAATAACAAAGAAACATTTATTTTAATGAACAGTTTTGTGACAGTTCATTCTTTTTTTATTGTTATGTTTAATACATGTATTTATGAAAATGTGTGAAATAAGTATACTGAATAGTTAATCAAATCTTTGATACTTTATCCTCAATAAATTAAACTGCTAAAAAAACATATAACAATAAGAATGCAAATGCCAACACTTATTTAAAAAAAAACAAAGAAAACAAGATGCTTTCGCGACAGAAAATGCAACTTCTCCCTGTTTTATCCTCACTTCTCCCTGTCAACCACCCAAAAGAGAAGTTACTTCTCCCTATAATTTTAACCCAGCGCGAGCCCTGTCTGGTATCAAGTCAGTCCCTGAATTTCGTTCGCACCTAAGTCATTTCGCCCAGATTTCTATTCCCACTTGGTCGTTTCATTTTTGATTGTTTTATATCATTTTCCAGATACTGTACATTATTTTGTTTGTTCATGGTGTAGGTGTTTGATGTGTGGTTTTCTGATTGATAGTTGAGCACAATCAGCTGTAATTAATTATTTGCTTGTTATTTTGAGACTATGAACCCTAGTCATAAACTGTACTGAAGCCAATAATCTTTTAGCTTTTTTAATTGAAGCCATTTAATTGGAAATCTATTTTAACAAGAAGTGAATGTAACAATTTTGTAGACATTTATTAATTAACTGCAGAATTTGTTCTCGTATAAACTTTTTTAATTGAAGCAATTTTTAATCGTAATTGCATGTTAATTAATCCTTTAAAATCATTTACCCGGTGAGAACATGATTCGGGCGAAAGGACCGGGAACTGAAATATCTTGTGATATTTTATGGCTATTTGAGATAAAACAAAGTCACACACAAACATCTGACAATACAAGCGAGCATGCATGTGGCAAATGAATGACTAGCACTAGCAGACCATTTCCATTGCCACTGACTGTCAATGAGGAGTTATGGTCATTTCGTACCCTTACAAATATGGTCAATTAGTACCCATCGCCGAGTCAATTCGTACCCGACGGATGGTCAATTCGTACCCAACTTAAATCGTAATGAAATTGTATGTATTAAAAATTAAAAATGATTAATTAAATGTTTTATTGGTTATTTTACTCAAATTTATTTGTAATTAGTCTGCATATTGTGGTCAAATTGGACAAGATACCTTTATGGTTTGATATAATTCAGTGGCGTAGCTGTTTATTAGCACTGTAAGCATGTGCTTACAAATAATTTTGGCAATTTTTTTTTTCGTATTTGCATTTTTCTGGGTTTATGAATATATGAAGTTCAAGATCAAATCAATGGACGCACAAAGTTAAACATTTAACATAATTATAGTTATTACTACATTATTTGTGTATACTGTTCAACATCTCGTTTGATCTTGAATTACGATTAATCAAAAATCGACCTACATTGTATGCCAAAAACGACTTGCGACCTCCCTGAAAATATAGCTTTTAAAATGCGACATGAGGAGTTACCCTGTTGGTGCCCCAAAAGTAACTGCGTTTAATTTACTTCTTGACTCATGACGTCACGATTTTAACCTGCGTCCTTTATAAATCTTGAACAGTTTGATTAAGCAATCCGGCTATCATTCACATTGAGTGAATTATTCACGATTTATTCGTGCTACCGTAGCATTTCATAAAATAATCTTAAATCAGTAGCAAGCAGATCAATTAAAATGAAGAGGAGTAAGTCTTCCGAAATAGACAAGGGACAAAGTAAAGTGACGAAATATTTTTCGAAACCGCAAAATGTCTCATCTGCGGCTCCCTCTACAAGTATTGATGAACATCCCGTAGAAAAACAAAAATCACCAGATTCCGTCAGTCTTGCTCAAGGTGATGCTCATTGCAGCGATGTTGTACCTATTAATCCGCCCACATTTGAATCAGGGTCTGCCCATCTTGAACAGAGCATCGCTGATCCAGATAGCAATGCTGCTTCTGTTAGCCCACCCATATTGGAACCAGAGTCCAAATCTACCCAGCCTACAACATTTGATATTGCATTGCATAAAACAACTGTTGATGACAAACAAAAGCTTTTCTTATTAAAGAATAATTGGCTCGTTCCGACATCGTTTGTTTTTCCCCTTAGAAAGATTCGAGGGGTAAATAGGGCATTTACCAGATCATGGCTAGAGAAATTCCCTTGGCTCAGATATTCACAATCTGAAGATGGTCTTTATTGTTTATATTGTGTGCTGTTCAACAGTGATGAACATGCATTTGTTCGTGACCCTGTGAATGACTGGGCAAACTTGGGGACTTTAATCAAACGTCACTTGAAGCAATCTGGGCATGGAAATTGTGTGGAAAAAAGCGAAAATTTTGTGGCCGTCGCTGAGGGCAAAAAGGAAGATGTCATTTCTATGCTGAGTACCTCTTTCCAGCATAAAATTTCGAGAAATCGGGATATTCTAAAGAGCATCTTGAAGACTATCTACCTGTGTGGAAAACAGAATATTCCCCTCCGTGGTCATACGGAAGACAAGAGTAATTTTATCGCTTTGATCAAATTTAGAGCTGAAACTGATAAGATTTTAGCTGATCATCTACAGAATAGTCCCCCAAATGCCAGATATTTATCACCCCAAATCCAAAATGAGCTGATCAGTATTTGTGGCGATCAAATACAGCGACGTATTGTCTGCTGCTAACTGTTTCAGTATCATTGCTGACGAAACCACAGACGTGTCAACCATTGAGCAGGTCGCGTTATGCCTTCGTTATGTCGATACTGATACAGATGGGGTATTGAAAGTAAAAGAGGGATTTGTCGGATTTGCTGAAGCCAGTTCTACAACCGGAGAAGCTCTTGCGGCAACCATTATGGGAAAACTCAACGAGTATGGAATAGTCACACAGGCTATGAGGGGACAGGGGTATGACGGGGCTGCTAATATGGCGGGTAAACTTTCTGGGGTTAGAACCCGTATTCAAGCAGAAATCCCAGAAGCCCATTATGTACATTGCTATGCACACTGCTTGAATTTGGCTGTGGTCAAATCGTGTCAACTCCCAATCATCCGAAATGCCGTTGATATAGTAAAGGATGTTTCGTTTGCTTTTAGTTATTCTTCAAAGCGAACAGGAAGGTTTAAAACAATGCTGGAACAGGCTGATGCAGAACAAAGAGAGGTGCTTGATGGTCGCCGAAAAATCAAGGGTATGTGCGAGACTAGATGGTCTAGTAGGGCCGACGCTTTAAACACATTCAAGTCAGCACATTCCATCATTGTTGACACCTTAGATGACCTAGCGACAGATGGTGATAAAAATGCAAAACAATTGAAACTTGCTATTCAAGATTTTGGGTTCATGGTTGCTCTTATTGTAGCAGAGCATGTTTTGCAGTACAGTTTAGCTCTTTCAAACTTGCTACAGCGACCCACTCTTGACCTCGTTGAGGCTGCATCGGAGGCAAAAACTGTCGTCGAAAGCTTCAGAAGAATCAGGCAGGACGACAATATTTGGCAACAACTTTATACAGAAATCCTAACGCTTGCCAGGAAACGAGATGTACAACCTTCTAAACCTAGAACGGCAGGTAGACAACAACATAGAACCAATACCCCAGCGGACACACCTGAACAGTACTGGAGAAGGTCCCTATTCTACCCCTTGCTCGATCATATGGCCAATGAAATCGAAGAGAGGATCATAGTTCCCAAAGACAGGTTCCTTGCCCAGTACCTGATTCCATCCAGACTTAATTTGCTAACTCCTGATATGGAAGCCAGTGTTTTTGCTCCATTTGCTGCGGACTTGTCAGAAGGTAAATTAGTAACATCTCGAACGGAGTTGGTCAGATGGAGGTGCAAGTGGGATAATATCAATGAGAAGCCTAGATCTTTGATTGAAACCCTCCAACATGCTGAGCTGTATCCAAACATTCACACAGCTGTTAAGATTCTCCTGTCCATGCCAGTCACTTCTGCAACAGCGGAGCGGTCCTTCAGTGCACTGAAACGTGTTAAGACCTATCTTCGGTCGACGATGGTAGAGGACAGGTTGAATGGCTTGTCACTGATGCATGTGCATCCAGAAATCCAAATAGATTTTGATGAAGCCATCAATACTTTTGCATCAGATGGTAACCGCAAAATCCATCTTCTGTTCCCTTATTAAGCTGGTCGATTATTACAGTTTGAAGTAGATTGAATGGTTGTGTTTCAAGTCAGTGATCAAGATTTGGGGTTGTTCTGACTTTCTCGTCGATCTTCTTTGTGTTATCACTAGTGGAGTTTTTTTATATACTCAGACTCAGACTTCTTGAGTATACCCAGTTGTATTTTCGCCAGGGGACCCTATATGAATGGTCCCTGTTTGCACCAATGTCTTGAAGATAACTCTCAGATAACTGTTTAAAAAGTTTTTAAAAAATAAAAAAAAAATTAAAAAAAAAAATAAAAAATGAAAAAAAAAGAAAAAAAGAAAAACCAGAGGCTCTTAAGAGCCTGTATCGCTCACCTGATTTTATAGGCAATGAAGATGGCATTTCCCTGATGTTAAAGTAAGTCCTGTAATTTTCAATAAACTTTAAATAGGACCATCCAAACAATATTACTAGAAAGCTTTGTTTCATTGGTTAACCCGTTGTATAGAGAAGATTTTTTTTATTTGCCATTGGGTCCTATGTTAAACTAAGTCCTGCGGTGGTGGCGGCCATTTTGAATTTCCAATTGCCATAAAAAACATAAACTTTATAAAGGACCATCCAAACAATATTGCTAGTAAGTTTTTGTTTCCATTGATTAACCGGTTTCAGAGAAGAAGCCTTTAAAAGCTTTTTCCCCTAGGGTCCTATGTTAAACTAAGTCCTGCGGTAGCCGGCATTTTGAATTTCCAATTGCCATAAAAAACATAAACTTTATAGAGGACCATCCAAACAATATTGCTAGTAAGTTTTTGTTTCCATTGATTAACCGGTTTAAGAGAAAAAGCCTTTAAACGCTTTTTTCCATAGGGTCCTATGTTAAACTAAGTCCTGCTGTAGCGGCCATTTTGAATTTCCAATTGCCATAAAAAACATAAACTTTATAGAGGACCATCCAAACAATATTGCTAGTAAGTTTTTGTTTCCATTGATTAACCGGTTTCAGAGAAAAAGCCTTTAAAAATTTTTCCCATAGGGTCCTATGTTAAACTATGTCCTGCGGTAGCAACCATTTTGAATTTCCGATTGCCATAAAAAACAAACTTTATAGAGGACCATCCAAACAATATTGCTAGTAAGTTTTTGTTTCCATTGATTAACCGGTTACAGAGAAAAAGCCTTTAAAAACTTTTTCCCATAGGGTCCCATGTTAAACTAAGTCCTGCGGTAGCGGCCATTTTGAATTTCCAATTGCCATAAAAAACATAAACTTTATAGAGGACCATCCAAACAGTATTGCTAGTAAGTTTTGTTTTGATTGGTTAAACGGTTTCAGAGATGAAACCCTTTTAAACTTTTTTCTCATAGGGTCGAATGTTAAACCAAGTCCTGCGGTGGCGGCCATTTTGAATTTCCGATTGGGATAAAAAACATTAACTTTATAGAGGACCATCCAAACAATATTGCTAGTAAGTTTTCTTTCCATTGGTTGACCGGTTTCAGAAAAGAAGCCTTTCAAACTTTTTCCCATAGGGTTTTATGTTAAACTAAGTCCTGCTGTGGCCGCCATTTTGAATTTCCAATTCCCATCAAAAACACAAACTTTATAGAGGACCATCCAAACAATATTGCTAGTAAGTTTTGTTTTGATTGGTTAAACGGTTTCAGAGAAGAAGCCCTTTTTAACTTTTTTCCCATAGGGTCCTATGTTAAACTAAGTCTTGAGGTGGCGGCCATATTGGTTTACCAATCAAAATAAAAAACACAAACTTTGTAAAGGTCCATCCAATGAACATTATGGCCAAGTTTGGTTTCAATTGGCCAAGTGGTTTCAGAGAAGAAGATTAAAATGTAAAAAGTTTACAGACGCAGACGACGTCGACGGACGCAAAGTGATAACAATAGCTCACATGACCCTTTGGGTCAGGTGAGCTAAAAAACCTAAAAAAATCAAAGCTGGCTGTGATAACTTACTATCTGATATTCATGTTTTTGTGCATTTTTAATCATTACTTCAATAGCGAAATGTGTGGGTAAAAGTGCCTGGAGAAGGCCAAAGTCATCCTTCGACTTCCAAATTCTGTTCAGCTTCTGGGGGGCTAGACCCCCTGCTTACAGCTTTAAAAATCGTGGCTACGCCACTGACTGATATAATTAAATTTATAATTGTTATATTGTATTTATCTATTTTTCTGTTTATCAGATACATGTATTGTAAATCATTATTGTTACATACTGTCGTCCTCGTCCAGGCTGGTGTCTGGTTATAGAACTTTGCATTATACGTGAAGAGACTACTTGTTGAAAAAACAAACTAATAGTAACAAACTTAATATATAATTATAACAAGATACCATTATGGTTTAATAGAATTAAATTATATTTAATTAAATTTATATAAACCCAACATGTATTGTATTTAACAATTTAAGTGGTAACTGGTAATCTATTACAGAGGTTCCCAAGGTTTTGTGGATTTTACTGGTCATTGGGTCCAGTTAATCACCTAAATTCACTGGACCAAAGAAAATTTCACTGGACATTTCTAAGAGTTTCCAATGAAATGTCTGCAATATTACTGGACATTTGGTCCAGTAAGTCAAAAACTTTCACTGGTCCAAACCAATTTTTAGTGGACTTTTGCCAATGTCCGACGGACCTTCGGAATGACTGCTATTAACAGGGATCACCAGATCATACATATATAATAAAATGAGATATGGATTGGTACAGATTCAATTCATCTGTGATGGTTGTTCCAATGACACCGCCAACACCGAATATGACAATTCCATGGCTGTTGACGACGTCACTGCATATGACAACGCCAACACCACAAATGACAATGCCAATGACGTCAATGCAGATGGGTCCCTGTATGGTCGGTCTACGGGATGCATGTCCGCACCAATAAGGACATTGAGGGCTGGCGCTGTCACTTGAACGTTCGAGTACAGTGTCCTCCGACTTTCTATGAGCTCATTAGCTTGTTGTACAAAGAAGCGGAGTTTGTCCGTACGCAAGTGAAGCTAGTCTCGGCCAACAAACTTAAGAAAAGTATGAAAAAAAGATCCACAGAGATGTGCGCTAAAGTAATGAAGACATGGGAGGAATACGGACGTGAATACATGTCTGCTGACAAATTACTGAGACTCCTATCCAGAGTGTACATACATTAAATTTCATAACTGTGCTGTGTTGCTATGTTTTTGTCTTTAATATATCTTTTTATTTAGTGCTCCAGTTACTTATTTTTGTGCTCTTCTTTGTTACCATTATTATGTCATTTATCGTAATAAAATTTTAAAAATTCAAGTTTTCATCATGTTCATATTTCATTTTTTTAAGTCAGTTTTCTTGATGCATTGTCAAACAAATCCAAGATGTATAAAGACAACAGATGTTTAGTTCACTTAAAAGAATAAAAGATGTAATGTGCACAATTAGAATCACAAACTAATTATAAACTTACATCATACAATAGAAATTATCACCCCACTCCATTCAATACAAAGAACCTGAACTGAATACGCCGACTATAAATATAACTTTGATGAAAAATAATTAAAAAAAAACATTTAACTGATCACTTTTACCTTTAATACATACAATTTCATAAAATTTTAGTCGGGTACGAATTGACTCAGCGATGGGTACGAATTGTCCATATTTGTAAGGGTACGAAATGGTCAGGGTACGAAATGACCAGTTCCCTCTATGAGACACGAATGTTGAGAAAGACATAACTTGTATTGATTTATGCATACTTCATTTTTGTTTTCAAGGCTAATAAGTTTATGTTTCTTAACATTATCCCCAATACGATGTAGACAGGTAATATAGCCCGCCTCATCTTCTGTTTGGTTAAACGACTGGGACATTTCTGCAACAAAATTTTAAGCGCGTTGACTTTGTGAAAAACGTCATTATTTATGTGTGCATAAATTTTCACGCATGCGCCATTGTTTACTTCCTTTTTAAGCTAACTCTCGATTGCACCAGCACGTGTAAGAATTCAGCAATATAAATTTCACGTTTTCTGTTCTTATGTTGTAATATTATAAAGCAGATACGAGTATAAGCCACATATATTTCAATTTTACAGATATTAAGGGTACTACGTGTCTATTTAATTCCATAGTTGTCGCAGTCGTTTCATTTTCATCTTGCTTTTTTGCAGTTGCAATGTCTATGATATGAGGATTATTCGTTGGATCTAGCTAGTTTGATGTATGAAAGGAATATAGAAGCATTATATACTAATATAACATCTATTCTGTAATGTGGTATTGGCAATTTGTTGTGTTCTTTTTTTGTGTACACACAGGAATTTGACCCCATATCATTTGGGGCGAAATATGGCATGAAAACAAAAAAAGTACTGTTGAGAACTATAGTCAACTTTACAGTGTCCATACGACGGGTTTTTGCTTGACAAAATTTGAAAACTGCTACCGCGTTTGGTCGAGTTTATGGTCCTTTTGTATATCTCATATTACAGTATTTGAGTGTAACAATTATTTTCCACAGTTAATCGGCTTTTTGAAATGCAGCCTTTTTTTCATTTTGCTAGATCGATTTTCCATAGGAAGTCTGCCATTTTTGTATCTTAAGGGGTCTAATGTTGTTTACAAACGTTCAACCCGCCTCAACTGCAGACGACAACACCCGAAGGATTTCGAATAGACAACAATGGAATTTTCCTAACGTACAGTTCCGTTCAAAACAAGGTCAAAATTTAGTATGGAAAATCGATCTGGCGAAATGAAAAAACGCACGCATTTCAAAAAGACGATTAACTGTGGAAAATAATTGTTACCTTCAAATACTGTAATATGAGATATACAAAAGGACCATAAACTCGACCAAACGCGGTAGCAGTTTTCAAATTTTGTCAAGCAAAAACCCGTCGTATGGACACGGTAAAGTTGACTATAAGTGAGCAAAGGAGTCTAACGCAAAAATAAACAATTCCTTCCCCCTACCTTTGTTGTTGAGTTCACTTTGGAATTTGTGCTGCCAACATGATTGTCGGTGTTCTACGTACTCGGTGTACATTTATTCTTTTGTGAGACAGATTCCTTTAATAGATCCATATTTTTGCAACCGTGAAACTTTTTCTTGGACTGAAACACTTTCTTTACCTGAAGGGTCTACAAAGATTGAAAACAAATAATAAATTTTTAAATGCAGCTGTTGGATTTTTCCCCGAGATTCTTACATACACAACTCAGCATGCCCACCACTATTTTAGTTGGGGGTTCGTGTACCCTTTGGCCTAACAATTTAGGGGTACAGTGAAAATTTTGGGGGTACAAATTTTTTTTATGTGTGTTTTTACATCTCATTAATTTTCAAAAACTTGTTGGGTCGTTTGTTTTTTCAGCAACAAGCTCCGTCGATTCCTTAGCCTCAGACTCCGAATAATTGGTTCCTCGATCATTATTATTTATATCGGCGTCCGGCTCAGTGTTTTTTTCTCTAACCCCAAATTGGGTTAAGGTTCGCTGCATATTGATACTCAGCAGCGTGAAGGTCAAACAAAGTTAGTGCTTTTTAAAGCGCTTCTGCCGATCGGATTAAATTTTATAAATCGGCCAATCAAAATCGCGGAATCATAGTCAATGACAGTCAATGAGAGGGTAAAAGAAGCATCGCTTTGGTGAGGATTAAATTGCTAAAATCAACCAATGATAATCGATTTAACAATTGGACCTTCAATTCAATAAGTAGGACGTTGTACTGTTTACAACTTTAATTTTTCGAACTTATGCGTGCACGCACGTATTGGTCTTGCATATTGTACGTTCAAATTACTTTTTCTACGTGATTCACGTACTGCAGTACGTGAATGGGCATGCTGACAACTGTCATTTTAATTTTTAAAAATATACATTTTAAGGTCAAAATGTAGATTTAATCCAAAATTTTTATGTTGTAAATATTATATTGAAAGAATTGTGTACAAATTTTATTTGGTATGTTTTGTTTTCAGCCTATAACTCATATTTGCAACTATTTTATTGCTTTTTTTCAACCATAAATTTTTTCCTACCGCAGGTCGGGGGTTTTCTCTGGCACGCTGGCTACCTCCCCAATAAAAAATGGACGCCATGAGATAGCTGAAAATGGCGTTAAACATCATTCAAACAAACAACCAGTAAATGTAATTTAAAGAGTTGCATCATATAATGTAACTTAATGTTCCATTCCCACTAGTGCCTTGTAGCCTTCAAAAAAAGAACTGAATTATTTTTAAACATTATTTTCTAGGTAGTAAATAATGCAGTTGTTTGTGCGTGGTAGCCAAACCCACACCTTTGAGGTGAATGGTACAGAAACCATTGCAGATGTTAAGGTATGTACAAGTTAGCCAAACCCACACCTTTGAGGTGAATGGTACAGAAACCATTGCAGATGTTAAGGTATGTACAAGGTAGCCAAACCCACACCTTTGAGTTAAGTTGCAGATGTTAAGCAGGGGTCACCACACTCTAAAAAAGTAGGGAGAAGTGACTTCTCCCTGGCAGCCAAACAGGGAGAAGTCAGGCCCTGATAGGGAGACTTCAGGAGACAATAGGGAGAAGTCAGGGGGACCGTAAAAATAATAAATTTCGCGGTTGTTAACATATATTTTTCATTAATTACAGCAATTTCCAGGATTATTTCTCTTGTGTTTAAAACCATAACACACATAAATTCATTTTTGTTTCTTTCTTTTTCATTATTATTCATGGTATGCACTATCAAACAGTACATAACCTTTATCATTAATCAATGAAAAAAACACCAGATATAGGGACTATTTTTCTATCTACTTCAGTACTTGTAGCCATAAAAGGTATTGTTAAAGTACAATACTCTTTGAAAGAACTGAAGTTTGACACCAATTAAAAGTGTTTGTTCATCAAAAAAATTACGATTTTTCATTATGGGCCCTTGTACATTACTTTTCTTCGTTGTTCACTTCCGGTAATTAGTCACATCCGGTAAATAAACAAATGGCGCGTAATACATTTGAGAGACGAAAATCGTTTGAAAATATGTTAAATACCCATATTGTTTGCCGTTTTTTATTGGAATTACACATTAACTGATAAATTGGTAGTCCGGGTGAAGTATTTGGACCAGATTAACAAGTATCTTATGTGAACCATCGGGCGACTTGAGGGAAATGACAGGGCGACTTCGACTTCGCTTTTGAGGCGCCTTAAGGCGACTTCAGGTACTAGTAGGGCGACTTTGTCGCCCACTTCGCGCAGTGTGGTGAGCCCTGGTTAAGGTATGTAGGAGGTAGTCAAACTCACACCTTTGAGGTGAATGTTACAGAAACTGTTCTAGATTGTTTAAAGTATGCTTTTTTGTTGTGTAAAACAACTTGGAGGAAAAGGCTTGTAAAGTTAAATTTTAAAAAGAGAAAAATAGTGATGCAAAATTACAGTTAACTTGTGAGCTAAGTCAGTCTTTAAAAAAATACTATCAATAATGATAAAAAAGATTAAAGCAATACTGCACCAAATTCCCTTAAATTTGTCATTGTATGTTTATATTACCTATGTATGTAGATCAAAGTTATCTTAAAAAATGATTTGTTTCTAGAGCTAGATGATTGCTACAATTATAGAATTAGCATATCAGATAAGGTTGTAAGCTATTGTTTGGAATGTCCTTATCATGGTTCTGTCAATATTTTTATAATGTGGCTAATTCTGCCTATAAATGTTTTGCTGTTGTTCAAACCTTTTCAGTATGGCACTTGAAGCAAGTAGTATGTATTGTTTGACACAGGGCCAGTAGAGATTTCATTGAAGAAAGGGGTTCATGGTACATAACCTCAAAACATTTGAAATACAAGAAAGATTCATATGTAACAAATGTTTTAGGTTTCAATATTTGTAGATATAAAAAAAAAGATAGTCGTAAAAACAACACACATTAACAAGTGGATGAAAAGCAGACAAAAGGAGATCTGTTATAAATTAGCAGTTGTGTAACCTGGAAGCCATTTTATCATTATCTACACAAATGATTAATCATTATTATCCTATTGCTTAATGTGTATATTCTAGGCCTTTTTGCTCAAGAAGGATGGCTTTGCTGTTGATGAGCAAGTGATCATGTTTGGAGGAAAGCCACTACAGGATGAAGTACAGCTGTCCTGCTTCAGTGAGCTATCAACACTTGATGTTGACCTCAGATTGCTGGGAGGTAAGTCATAAGTAAAGACTAAATAAAATTAATTGTAAAGTCTTTATATTCAAAGAGTTTCCCACCTTTTATTACATATATTTTAGTCCACTGCCAGAAATTAGATTTGCACTCGGTCCATTATTGGGTTTTATGTATATAATCGGCTTTTAAACTGTCTCCCTGAATTGCTACTTATTCGTATGTCTTTGAAGTTTAATTGATATTTCTACAACACCTTATTCGTTAGTTTTACACTTTTTTCATAATCATGGGATTGTTCACAAAATGTTCATTTTAGGAAGGGCATAATTTCTGAATCTATCTGGTAAAAATGTTCATGCTGGACCAGTTTTTCTGGATTCTTTGCATTGGCGGGGAATAAAATAGGACGCTTTTGCGACATATACTGCAACTTCTCCCTGTTCTACAGGGCTCGCGTTGAAGGGCGACTCGGGCGAAGAAGTCGCTTTATCGTGGTCCCACTTCACCCTCGATCATCTTCCAAAGCGAAGTGAAGTCGCCCTATCATTTTGTAGAATCGCCTAATGTCGTCTTTAAAATTTTATTCCCATTTTGGTAAGAATCGTGGTATTTTTGATACCGTGTCATGTTTATTTTGTTTACGCGCCACAAAGTCAACTGGAAACCGTTTAATTTGTATTAAGTATATAAAGCGTAGGTTTAAAATACGAGCGAAAACCAGTTCAGTGCAAAAACCATTAAATTTTCCGGAGAGAATATGAATTTGGTACCGGAGATTGCAAATGTATTACGCTGATAGGTATGAAATGAGTATTGCAATGACAGAAACGTAGAAAAAAAGGATTTTAGCAGTTACTTTAAACAAATTTAAGTGAAATATTTAAAAATAATTTTAATAGTGAATTTTACCATTTTACATAATATAATATGTATCACAATGATGTAATTTTCTACTTTTACTCTAGTTCTTAGTACTTAATTATAATTCAATCAATTTTTTGTACCAATGACAAAGAAACATTTCTTTTAATGAACAGTTTTGTGACAGTTTATTCTTTTTTTATTGTTATGTTTAATACATGTATTTATGAAAATGTGTGAAATAAGTATACTGAATAGTGAATCAAATCTTTGATACTTTATTCTCAATAAATTAAACTGCTAAAAAAACATATAACAATAAGAATGCAAATGCCAACACTTATTTAAAAAAAAACAATGAAAACAGGACGCTTTCGCGACATATACCGGTAATGCAACTTCTCCCTGTTGTCCATCCACTTCTCCCTGTTCTATCCTCACTTCTCCCTGTCAACCACCCAAAAGAGAAGTGACGTCTCCCTATAATTTTGACCCAGCGTGAGCCCTGTTCTATCCTCGCTTCTCCCTGTCAGCCCCACAAAAAAGAAGTGACTTCTCCCTATAATTTTTACCCAGCGTGAGCCCTGTCCATTACGAGTAATAGGATCTCTTTGTAGCTTCGTCCATAAAAAAAAGGAGCTACATTATTGTAACTATGGCCTCGCCACTTTGTGGTGGACGCCCTATAGTGATTAGCTAGTCTGTCCATATGTGCGTGCGTCCATCCGAAGCTAATTGTGTCCGAGATAACTTTAAAAAAAAATTTGGGGTAGGCTTTTGATATTTGGTGTGTGGGTAGGTAATATCAAGATGTGTCTCATACCATGGTTGATGACCTTTGACCTTGACCTCAAGGTCAGCAGGGCCCACAAAGATGGGTACCATCTCACTGATATCTAGTTGTAGCTACACCATTTTTAGCCAATGTGAGCTTTTGCTATCACTTGTCGTAAACTTTTTCAAAAATCTTCTCTGAAACCACTGGGCCAATTTTGTTCAAACTTGGCCACAATCATCCTTAGGGTTCCTAGTTTCAAGTTTGTACCCAGGGTGTTGATCAACAGACAAACATGGCCACTGTTACTAAAAATAGAACATGGGTGATCAATATCTCAAAAATTATAATAGCCATTAAGGTCTACAATAGTTGCTAATAGTGTGAAGTTGTGTATTGGCTTCTTGTACGAGTAATTGCCCTTTATTGAGAATTTTTGACAAAATTTTTTGGTATTTACAATATAACTCGAAAACTATAAGAGGTAGAGTGAAACAGTAAAAGGCAAAAATGATCAGCAATAAAAGCCCTACAATTCCCTTTATTGGTCTGAAATTGTCAGATGACTCCTTATAAGAGTTATTGCTCTAAAATTACAATTTTTTATGAAATTTTCCCTATTTGTCCCGTAACTTAAACTATAAATGTTAAAGTAAAACTGTAAATAGCAAAAATGATCAGCAATACTGTGTTAGTCTGAAATTGTCCGATGACTCCTTATAAGAGTTATTGCCCTTAAATGGCAATTTTTTTATGAAATTTTCTGTTTTTGTCCTGTAACTTAAAAACTATAACAGCTAGATTGAAACTGTAAATTGCACAAATGATCAGCAATTAAGGCCCTACAATTCACTTCATTGGTCTGAAATTGTCAGACAACTCCTAATAATAGTGAATGCCCATAAATGGCAATTTTTTAGGAAATTTTCCCTATTTGTCCCGTAACTTAAAAACTATAACAGCTAGAGTAAAAAACTGTAAATGGCAAAAATGATCAGCAATGCAAGCCCTGCAATTCACTGTATTAGTCTGAAATTTTCTGATGACTCCTCATAGGAGTTATTGCCCTTAAATGGCAATTTTTCATGAAATTTTCTGTTTTTGTCCTGAAACTTGAAAACAATAGCAGCTAGATTGAAACCGTAAATTGCACAAATGATCAGCAATAAAGGCCCCAAAATTCACTTGAGTGGTCTGAAATATTCAGACAACTCCTCATATTCGCTATTGCCCATAGATGGTAATTTTTTATGAAATTTTCCGTTTTTGCCCTGTAACTTAAAAACTGTAACAGCTAGTTAACTTTAAAAATTTAAATATGGTTTAAGTCATTTGGGTTCCAGGTTAGAGATTACAGGCTCCTGGGAGCCTCTAGTGATGTTGGATACAGTCTGCGAAATTAGCACAAGTCCGCTGGCCCCTTGCCAGTAAAAATCCTTTCGGGCAAGTGAAATTTTGATAAAATTTATATTGAATATATAGGAGAAAATCCAAAAGTTCAGGATTCGGGCAAGTGAGTTGCAAATCCTTATTTCAAGCACTGTGGATACATTGTATTACATTACAGGTCTTTATTAATTACAACATTTAAAGAAATTTAACTTTTCATTACATAGAGGTTAACATTCAATAGATGGTGAAATTATGTTTATTTATTAAAATCTGAATTGGTATGATAAAAGACTAACGAGCTGAGCTGCAACTCTAACAACAAGAAATCTTGAAAAAAATATTTAAGGACAAGTACTTTTTAGCTCACCTGGACCGAAGGTCCATGTGAGCTATTGCTATCACTTGTCGTCCGTCGTCTGTCGTCCGTCGTAAACTTTTTCAAAAATCTTCTCCTCTGAAACCACTGGGCCAATTTTTTTCAAACTTGGCCACAATCATCCTTAGGGTTCCTAGTTTCAAGTTTGTACCCAGGGTGTTGATCAACAGACAAATATGGCCGCTGTTACTAAAAATAGAACATGGGGGTCAACACAGGTTTTTGATCATTATCTAAAAAACTATAATAGCTATAGAGAAAACCGTTACTTCAAATTGATCAGCACATTTAACTTGAAAACTATAGCAGCTAGATTGAAACTGTAAATTGCACAAATGATCAGCAATAAAGACCCTACAATTCACTTGATTGGTCTGAAATTGTCAGATGACTCCTTATATGAGTTATTGCCCTTAAATGGTAATTTTTTATGAAATTTTCCGTTTTTGTCTTGTAACTTTAAAACTATAACAGCTAGAGTAAAACTGTAAATAGCAAAAATGATCAACAATACAAGCCCTACAATTCACTGTATTAGTCTGAAATTGTCAGATGACTCCTTATAGGAGTTATTGCCCTTAAATGGCAATTTTTTATGAAATTTTCCGTTTTTGTCCTGTAACTTGAAAACTATAGCAGCTAGATTGAAACTGTAAATTGCACAAATGATCAGCAATAAAGACCCTACAATTCACTTGATTGGTCTGAAATTGTCAGATGACTCCTTATATGAGTTATTGCCCTTAAATGGTAATTTTTTATGAAATTTTCCGTTTTTGTCCTGTAACTTTAAAACTATAACAGCTAGAGTAAAACTGTAAATAGCAAAAATGATCAACAATACAAGCCCTACAATTCACTGTATTTGTCTGAAATTGTCAGATGACTCCTTAAAGGAGTTATTGCCCTTAAATGGCAATTTTTTATGAAATTTTCCGTTTTTGTCCTGTAACTTGAAAACTATAGCAGCTAGATTGAAACTGTAAATTGCACAAATGATCAGCAATAAAGACCCTACAATTCACTTGATTGGTCTGAAATTGTCAGATGACTCCTTATATGAGTTATTGCCCTTAAATGGTAATTTTTTATGAAATTTTCCGTTTTTGTCCTGTAACTTTAAAACTATAACAGCTAGAGTAAAACTGTAAATAGCAAAAATGATCAACAATACAAGCCCTACAATTCACTGTATTTGTCTGAAATTGTCAGATGACTCCTTAAAGGAGTTATTGCCCTTAAATGGCAATTTTTTATGAAATTTTCCGTTTTTGTCCTGTAACTTGAAAACTATAGCAGCTAGATTGAAACTGTAAATTGCACAAATGATCAGCAATAAAGACCCTACAATTCACTTGATTGGTCTGAAATTGTCAGATGACTCCTTATATGAGTTATTGCCCTTAAATGGTAATTTTTTATGAAATTTTCCGTTTTTGTCTTGTAACTTTAAAACTATAACAGCTAGAGTAAAACTGTAAATAGCAAAAATGATCAACAATACAAGCCCTACAATTCACTGTATTAGTCTGAAATTGTCAGATGACTCCTTATAGGAGTTATTGCCCTTAAATGGCAATTTTTTATGAAATTTTCCGTTTTTGTCCTGTAACTTGAAAACTATAGCAGCTAGATTGAAACTGTAAATTGCACAAATGATCAGCAATAAAGACCCTACAATTCACTTGATTGGTCTGAAATTGTCAGATGACTCCTTATATGAGTTATTGCCCTTAAATGGTAATTTTTTATGAAATTTTCCGTTTTTGTCCTGTAACTTTAAAACTATAACAGCTAGAGTAAAACTGTAAATAGCAAAAATGATCAACAATACAAGCCCTACAATTCACTGTATTTGTCTGAAATTGTCAGATGACTCCTTAAAGGAGTTATTGCCCTTAAATGGCAATTTTTTATGAAATTTTCCGTTTTTGTCCTGTAACTTGAAAACTATAGCAGCTAGATTGAAACTGTAAATTGCACAAATGATCAGCAATAAAGACCCTATAATTCACTTGATTGGTCTGAAATTGTCAGATGACTCCTTATAGAAGTTATTGCCCTTAAATTGCAATTTTTTATGAAATTTTCCGTTTTTGTCCTGTAACTTAAAAACCATAGCAGCTAGAGTGAAATAATAAATTGCAAAAATGATCAGCAAAAAAGCCCTACAATTCATTTAATTGGTCTGAAATTGTCAGATGACTCCTTATAGGGGTTATTGCCCTTAAATGACAATTTTGTTAAGAAATTTTCCATTTTTGTCCTGTAACTTGAAAACTATAGTAGCTAGATTAAAACTGTAAATTGCACAAATGATCAGCAATAGAAGCCCTACAAATGATTGCTTAGTCCAAAAATTGCAAGATGACTCTTTATAGGAGTTATTGCCCTTTCATTATGAATTTGGACATATGAACAGTTTTTTAATTATAAATTAGTCTATAACACATCTATTAGTAGAGTAAAACTGTAAATTTCTAAAGTACCCTAAAGGACAATGCCTAAAAACCATTTAATTTTCAGAAATTGTGGATGGCACCTTATAGGAGTTATTGTATTTAACAAATTTTTTGAAGAAATGTTTAGTTTTTGCACAGTAACTTAAAAGCTATAACAACTAGACTGAAACTGTTAATTTCAAAAATTTTAATATAGTTTAAGTCATTTGGATTCCAGGTGAGCGATTACAGGCTCCTGGGAGCCTCTAGTTAATAATTTGTCGATTGTTTGGGGGATTGAACAGAGAGTATCTATCTATATTAGATAAGAAATTTTTTTAATGCTTAATTTTGTTTACAGGTAAAGTCCACGGATCTCTTGCTCGTGCAGGAAAAGTCAAGGGACAGACTCCAAAGGTGTGATACCTGTTTATATAGATTATTGTTCTTTTTTTTCCAAGATGGAAATAATCCATCAAGCCACTTGTGATAATCAGATGTATAACAAGATTGAGAAACTAAAACAAATTTTTTTTCTCTGTTCCGTATCTTTCTGACGTCACATTGCTGTTTTAAACTGTCAATAATCATTATATATTAACAAATTGTAAATAATGTTTACAAAAACCCGATTGTATTGGTCAATGAATTAATCATTGTCATATGATCGAAGAAAAATGTCACCAATCAGCTATAAATTGTAATATTCATTTAAAAGAAGTTGATATAAATATTGCACTGCTAAATTTGGTCTTGTCTGTAAAAAAGTTTTTAATGTATACTAAAGACCGATCTTATGTAATTATAATTGTTTATAAATAGCACACAAGTAGATTAAGTTGCATGGTCAATCATCTGATGAAAGCAATTGGCTCCGAAATAAACTTATTATTTTGAAACACATCAATGGCCTATGTTGTTACCAGTTCTTGGCTCCTCAGAATTAGGATCACTCCGCAGATGTTGGATCTGCATACATGGTGTGTGGTCATTCTCAAATTGCTTGATATTTTAAATGGTTGTATAGTGAATTTTGATACAGTAACAAAATCTGCAAAAATAGTTATAGGTAGTTGTGCTGGTTTTTAAATACAGAATGTGATGGAGAAAAATATCTCTCTTATTATTTTTTAGTTGGCTTTTAAATTTTTCACTTATTAATTTATAAGTAAACCAGGTACTAGTTGCTGGAGATTGGTAAAACCAGATTTTGAAAATGTAACTTAACACTAAAAGCATGATCAGCAACATACTTAAAACATTCTAATATCAGATTGATTATTTCTGGGGATGTGTGGTGTTTATGCAATATCTGACGATAGTTTCCCAAATTTCTAAGTGCTAAAACTACTTTACTACATTCATCTTTATTATATTTTTTTTGCAAGGTTGAGAAACAAGAAGTCAAGAAGAAGAAGACCGGCCGTGCCAAGAGACGTCAGCAATACAACAGACGATTTGGAGTTGTTGTGTCGACCTTTGGCAGAAGGAAGGGACCCAATGCTAATTCCTAAATTATTTTATATACAAACAATACAGAAATAAAGATCTGTAAATTGTCACTTGTCATATCATTCAAACAATTATTTGTGATGACTCATGCTGAAGACTAGACATACAATATGGGTTTCCTTGATTGGGGATCGTTGACACTTGACACTTTGCTTTATATCTTTGTAAGCTGAATAGTTTGTATCAATTTTGGTTCAGTGGAAGCATATGACAAGTACTTGTCACCTGACCTCGACCTCCATTTAAAGGTCCAGTGACTACATTTAAGTTATTGGATTAAGTTGGTTCCTCTTGTAGCTATGTATGGATGATACGGTGACAATATTTGTTATATAGGTTGGTGGTGAACAACCTCAATTTGATGCTTTAGTTACAACATTCAGTTTTTGGATTGGGATAGTTTCCATATATCTATGCATGGTTGGGTGACATTTGGTACAAGTTGCTGATTAGAATTAGAATACATGGCCGAATGATTAAGGTAGTTTTGTCTACTATTGATTACATTGTTTGTCAACACTGAGATTCTCAAGTCTCACTGTAGCAGGGTTCGCTCCACTTCAATGTTACTTGACAAGGTTTGCTGTTTTCCTACCAAAGGTCAGGGGTTTCCCCAGGTACTACAGCTTCTTCACCCAATTTCTGGTACAGATTGGCTCAAACACACACATCTAGACTTGCTTCATCAACCAATCAAAATGCATGAAACAAGAATGTTAAGGTTCTTGTTTCATGCTTTTTGATTTGAGGACAGAGATGTCTCGATGGAGTCTTAAAAATGAAGTCTAAAGGACATCAATAGGGAAAGTTCAAGGTTTACGGAGGAAGTACTTAATTTCATGCTCTTTTGGTGAAAAAAAAACTAAATAAGTTGAGACCTATTAGTATGCAGGTAACTTTTTATGTGGCCCCGGAGGGGATGTTAATTTACTCTTGTCCGTCCAAATCATCTTGTCAGGCTATGAGTTATTGCCCTTAAATGGTAATTTTTTATGAAATTTTCTGTTTTTGTCCTGTAACTTTAAAACTATAACAGCTATAGTAAAACTGTAAATAGCAAAAATGATCAGCAATACAAGCCCTACAATTCACTGTATTAGTCTGAAATTGTCAGATGACTCCTTAAAGGAGTTATTGCCCTTAAATGACAATTTTTTAGGAAATTTTCTGTTTTTGTCCTGTAACTTGAAAACTATAGCAGCTAGATTGAAACTGTAAATTGCACAAAAGATCCGCAATAATGGCTCTACAATTCACTTGATTGGTCTTAAATTGTCAGACAACTCCTTATATTAGTAATTACTCATAAATGGCAATTTTTTATGAAATTTTCTGTTTTTGTCTTGTAACTTAAAACCTAACAGCTAGAGTGAAACTGTAAATAGCAAAAATGATCAGTAATAAAAGCACTACAATTCACTTAATTGGTCTGAAATTGTCAGATGACTGCTTATAGGGACTAAAGCCCTTAAATGACAATTTTTTTTTGTTAAAATTTTCCATTTTTGTCCTGTAACATGAAAACTATAGCAGCTAGATTGAAACTGTAAATTGCACAAATGATCAGCAATAGAAGCCCTACAAATGATTGCTTAGTCCAAATTGCAAGATGAATCTTAATAGGAGTTATTGCACTTTAATTATGAATTTGGACAAATGAACAGTTTTTAGCTTGCCTGACCCGAAGGGTCATGTGAGCTATTACCATCACTTGGCGTCCGTTGTTGTCGTTAACTTTTCTTTAAAAATCTTCTCCAAAACCACTGAAAGAATTGCTTTGAAACTTTGCACACATCATCAGTAAAATGTCCTCTGCCAAGTTTGCACAAATCATGGCCTCAGACCAACCAACATGGCCGCCATGGCTAAAAATAGAACAGGGTGTCAAAATACAGTTTTTGGCTTATAGTTCAAAAAGTATAACAGATACAGGAAAACCAAGGAGACTCTCCTTCTTCAGCATCAAAAGCTCTACAAAACACTCCATTGGGTCAAAGTTGTATGACGACTCCTTATAGGAGTTATTGCCCTTTAATTGTCGAAATTGATGATTTTTGCCTGAAAATCTTGAAATTTATTAGAACTAGAGAAAAAGTTAGCATTGCTTAATTGTTCTGCTCTATGAGGGCTACAACATTGGCTTTAGAGTCAAGATTGTCTGATTAACCGTTTAAGAGTTATTCCCCTTGAACTGTTTATTTTACTCGGTTTTAATGGATTTTTTAACATCTTCTCTGAAACCACTAAAAGTACTACTTTGAAACTTTGTACACATCATATTTTAAATGTCCTCAACCAAGTTTGCACCAACCATGGCCGCAGATTAATCAACGTGGCCGCCATAGCTAAAAAAAGAACGGGGAGGGGGGCCGAAAATTCCAATTTTTGGCTTATAGTACAAAAAGTATAACAGATACAGGAAAACCGAAGAGACATGCCTTCATCGGCATCAAAACCTCTACGAAACACTCAATTGGGTCAAAGTTGTATGATGACCCCTTATAGGAGTTATTGCCCTTTAATTGTCGAAATTGATTATTTTTGACATTTTTGCCTCAAAATCTTGAAAATTATTAGAACTATAGAAAAAGTTAGCATTTGCTTAATTGTTCAGCTCTATGAGGGCTACAAAAATGACTTGCTTTTAAAAAATCTCTTCTTTAACCCATAAAAGGACTGCTTTGAAACATTGCACACATCATCTTTAGGACGTCCTCTACCTAAATTGTGCAAATCATGACACCTGACTACCTATATAGCTACGTTGGCTTAAAATAGAAAATTGGGGGGGGGGGTCAAGAGAGTTTTCGACTGATAGTTAAAAAAGTATAACAGGTACAGCAAATTTTAAGTGAACCTCCCTTCTCCCTCTAAGCATCAAAAGCTCCTCCTTATAGGAATTATTTCCCTTAAAAGGTCAAAATTAATTACTTTTGCAGAAGTGTTGGGCAATTCTTAATAGCAAAGAAAAGCTGAATAAAAAAAGGGTTGTTTGGTTTCAAGTTTAGGTGAGCGATACAGGCTCCTGGGAGCCTCTAGTTGTTTTATAAATTAGTCTATAACACATTCAGAGTACAACTGTAAATTTCTAAACTTCCGTGAAGGACAAGGCCTACAAACCATTTAATTTTCAGAAATTGTCTGATGGCACCTTATATGAGTTATTGTACTTAACTAACATTTTTGAAGAAATGTTTAGTTTTTGCACAGTAACTTAAAAGCTATAACAACTAGACTGAAACTGTTAATTTCAAAAAATTTAAATATATTTTAAGTCATTTGGGTTCCAGGTGAGCGATTACAGGCTCCTGGGAGCCTCTAGTTCAGTTTGCAGTCAATATAGCCGAGGTGTGAGTACATGTCTTTTCCGGCTATTTTCTTCATTTTTAGAGCTACAGTATTAATATTAAGGAGGATGTTTATAGGCATAATTTTCTTTCAATTTCTGCATTTTTCAACACATGTTGCTGGTCAGGCGGGGGCATCATTTGTGTTGTACAGACACACTTTCTTTAAAAAACTTAGCCACTAACGTATTAACCTCCAACTCTCAGCTGTGGTGGCATACTTTTCATCTAGTTTACAAATTGCTACGTTAAAAACTCGCTGTAGTGGGGGTGTGTGCGCTTCAATAGTGAATAACGAGTAGTAAAAAGCATTTATCATATGTTTGTCAATTTAACATATTCAATTCTTTTATGCATCGTAGTTCACGAATTTGAACATATAAAATGCAAAATACACTTTACACAAAATTTGTCTACTAGTATATCAAGAGTTTAGTTTAAAAGGACACTTGTCAAATATTCTTTTGACCCCGAAAATATTTTTTAATGATATATGTATGATGAATACAAGAATGTTCCTTGACACTATTAAATGTTGCATCAATTTCTTAAGTAATAAGTTTATGATTCCACATGGACATATCAATAATTTTGTACAACTAATGTCTGTATATCATTGAAATATTATACGAAAAAGACCACAGTTGTTACTACGAAAGGACTATTGTGTATAAATTTATGAGACAAAATCAATATATATGTAAAAAAATAAGCGACGGTTCATGAGGCGTTAAACACAGAGGAAAATAATCCCAGAACCGGGCTCATGTGGAAACCTGTATTAACTTTCGATAACGCTCTACAAATAATAAAAAATACATTTTACTCGTACTACGCCGACATTAAATCGACTAATAAAACATAACAACATAAACATATGCTGGGCAGATCAATACTTATATGTAGAATTTTATTGCAAGTACAAGATATGAATTTAAGCATACAATATCAGATGGGCTGCTAATCGTATATTAGATTCTCTAGAGACAATTGAGCCAGATATATGGCACGATTATTTTACTGATCTAAACAAAACATCAGATGTCTACAAAAACAGACTACAAGAAATTTTATTTGATGTCAATAATCTTGAAAAAACAAAACAGTTCTGCGAGTTAGATTTTAGAATAACTCCAAAAGAAATCTCAGAATGTGTAACAAAGTTAAAAAATAGAAAAGCCTCAGGTTTAGATGCCATACCTGCTAAAATGATAAAAGCGGGATCTTCAGTTTTAGTTCCCTTATTACAAAAGCTGTTTAATGTTGTATTTTTAACAGGTTCTTACCCTATGCAGTGGTCGTCGGCATACATAACCCCTATTTTTAAATCTGGAGACCCAGATAAACCAGAAAATTATAGAGGAATTGCTATAAATTCATGTATTGGAAAACTTTTTAACAGTATATTAAATAATAGACTGGATAGTTTCTTGATTAAGAACAATATTATAAATAAATATCAAATTGGTTTTACCAAGAAGGCTAGAACAGCCGATCATATTTTTGTTTTGAAAACATTAATAGATAAATATATTAATAAAAAAAATTGGAAAACTCTGTGCCTGTTTTGTAGATCTAAGAAATGCATTCGATACAGTTGTTCATGCTGGAATTAGATATAAACTTTTACAGAATAATATAGCAGGTCAATTTTATGCCATTATAAAAGATATGTACAAAAAGAGTAAGCTATGTGTCAAATTAAACCACCAACTTACTCCTTTATTTAATTCCTCCATCGGTGTAAGACAGGGAGATGTTTTGAGTCCCAACATCTTTAAACTTTTTATAAATGATCTCCCTGATAATCTTTCCTGTTGCTTTGATCAGGTTGATGTAAATGGTCATCGCATAGACTGTCTAATGTATGCTGACGACATTGTATTAGTTTCACATACTAAAGAGGGATTGCAACAAAGGTTGAACATGCTAGACTCATTTTGTTGCAAGTGGTGTTTGAATATCAATCTCAAGAAAACTCAGGTTATGATTTTTAATAAAACTGGAAAACATTTAAATTCTCATTTTCAGCTTAATGGACAATCTATTGAATGTACCAATAGTTACAAATATCTAGGTATAACATTTTCACCCAGTGGTAAATTCTCTCAGTGTAAAGAAGAATTATACAAAAAACTATTACAGCTTCTTTTAAATTACAACAGTGCATGTCATCTTCTAATCCTAGTGTACAAACACTACTTCACTTGTATGATCATACTGTTAAACCCATCCTAACATATGGATGTGAAATATGGGGTATGTTTTCGACAACCTCTTCAGCTAGTAAAAATGATGAACAATATTTATTTGAGAAAATATATGAAAATGATGTATCTGAAAAATCACATTTAAAATTTAAGAAATATATATTGGGTGTAAATAAACGCTCCAGCAATTTTGCAGTCATGTCTGAACTTGGAAGATATCTTATGTATTTTTCCATTATCTTATCAATGTTAAAATATTATTATAGATTAGACCATATGGAAGATGGGCTATTATTTAATGCATATGCTTGTAGTAAAAATCTTTGTCTAAATAATACAAGCTCGTTATTTTCTTGTATAGATTATATTATGAAAAAACTTGGTTTATGTTCTAAACAAATGAAAAAACTAAGTGTTTACCAATTTATCAAACAAGTAAAAGATAAATTATTGAATAGTTTTCTACAATATTGGAAAGATTATAGGTATAGGATTTTAAATTCTGAACAAGGGAAACTTTATACATATTTTTCTTTTAAAACTACATTTGGATGTGAAAAATACTTGAGTTTAAAAGATTTTAGATTTCGACAAGCATTGTGCAAGATTAGAATAAGTGCACACCCCTTAAGGGTAGAGACAGATGGATATTCAAAAAATTATATTGAAAGATCATTAAGAAAATGTCAATATTGTAATTTGAACACAACAGAGGATGAATTACATTTTATTATTGAATGTCCATTATATGCTGAAATTAGAGATATTTTTTCCAACAAGATCTTACATCATTGTAAAAATTTCAATAATTTACAAAACAGTTTAAAATTCAATTGGATTTTCATACAAGAAGATTTAGATTTGCTCAGAGAGTTTGGAAATTATGTGTTTCAAAGTCTTCAATTAAGAAGATCATCAAATATTATTGTTTAAATTTATAACTGACTTATTTTCTATTTGTATTTTTTCTTCTAATAAACAACTAATAATTGTCTCTCTTCTATTTGCATGCATATGTCAGACATGTACCTTTATATATATATATATATATATATATATATATATATATATATATATATATATCACTTGGTTCTGCCCCAGTCCAACATAAGTGTCATAAGTTATAACATTATCAAGCTGTTATTGTAATGTTGTTTTCTATGTTATACATGTCACCAATTATGATAATCACTTGTTTGTAATTTCATGCTCTATTCTAGGGCCCTTGATTGGAAATAAAGATATTTGTATTTGTATTGTATATATACTAAGATCTACACCGAGCAAAAATGTACATTTTAGCGTACACGAGAAGTTATCTCAAGAATGAATGCGTCATATTAAACTGTATCACGCTGATTTTCCATGTCTAATTATTTTGAAACATTATCGGTTGCAAGTATTTTGAAAATTCCACAGTAATCTTTTACACAAAAACAGAAAAGGAAAACGTGTAAGACGCGTAGTGAAGGGACCTCGGTGGCCGAGTGGTGAAGGTAGTTCGTCTACTATTGATCACGTGGTCTGTCAACACTGAGATTGCGGGTTCGATTCTCACTGCAGGAAGAGTGTACTCGACTCCAATCTTAATTGACAAGGATTGCCAGTTTTCCTACCGCAGGTCGGGGGTTCTCTCCGGGTACTCCGGCTTCCTCCTCCAATAAAAACTGAACGCCATGAAATAGCTGAAAAATTGCTGAAAGTGGCGTTAAAACACCATTCAAACAAACAAACAAACGCGTAGTGAAATGACAATATTATATACTCATATAGAAATCTTTATTTTGACTCGCTTAGACGCCGTCACGTGACATGTGAGATTTCGCTGGGTCAACGGTAACCGTTGGGTCGCATGGTAAGGTCACCCTCGCGTAAGATTTTGCGAGATTTTGCGTTTATATAAATGTACGTGTACGTAATAAAACATTCAAACAAAACAGTAGTATATGTTAACATGTTTCTGTCTACATTGTATGGGTTGGATGTTGCAATTATTGAATTGTTTTTATTTAATCAATATAATATAACAGTTATCACCCTAGTTGGTGTGTGACCCGGCATTTCTTTCCCCTCGAAAAGTAAGGTCACCCTCGAGGCAAGCCCTCGGGTGACCTTACTTTCTCGGGGAAAGAAATCACCGGGTCACACACCAACTAGGTTGATAATTGTATAATATATCATTCGAACAGACCGCGATTTGCCACTGTATTTTTAAGCTAAATATCAATAGACTTTCCAACAGAAAGTTGTCTTTCCCTGATATACTGGCTTCCTCCACCAATTAAACCTGAAACATTGCCGAAAGTGGCATTAAACACCATTCAAACAGGAAAACAAACAATCAAAGACCTATCTTAAAAGACAACAAAGTTGTATGTCGAACACGAAGTAGTCACACAAAAAGCAATGAAGTTATCTTGGGGGTAACAATATGACGACCCTCTTTTACCAAAAACCAACAATGAACATTCTCCAAAAAAAATGAAAAGTGGACTGTACTCATAGATATGCCTATATAAAATATCCTAAAATGAATTAAGATGTGAACAGATTATACTCTTTAACCTGGCTTGGGTCCGGTTTCACCTTTCATAAATTTGTTCAGAAATTTAAAACATTGCTTTAATACATTATAAAGTTACAAACAAATAAAGTGCAAGGAGCGTGACATTCTCTTTATTCACGTCACCCACTAAGGTCCGTGGAGTATAACTCCCTTTGACATTGCATCCCTCATTCGTCCCGATTGACTCTGACGGTGGAACCTTGCAAAGAAAACCTCACAATACAATCGTTCTCTGGCTTGATAACGAATGTGTTTATTTTATAGTCTAGACGTTCGATACTGAAAATGATTTTTGTGAGAAATTAAAAAAAAAGTAGTCCAACATGTCGAACTTCACGTCGATATCCAAGATATTCAAGATCCTTTGGGCAAAGCGCATATATAAGAAAAAAAGGTCTGGTGACATAGAAGATGACAGAAATAAATTTATTACCGTTTTTAATAAATATCAGCAGGAAAGAGATAATTCGTCAGGGACAGCCTATACTTAGTTTATAGTGTCCCTTATCTTCTAAAGTTGAACTATCTATAGGCTGTCCCTGACGAATTGTCTCTTTTGAGAACCTATTCAGGAAGAGATAATTCACTGTTGTTACTAATTGGAAAACTATGTTGGGTGCACTCTATTCGTTTGATATCTAGTGGCTAACTGGTTATATTTCGCTGATTTTATCGATGATTCGATATACATTATAAATTACAAAAAAAAACAGAAAGATAAGAAAAGCGTAAAAACATCAAAATCCTAAAAATCCTATCAAAATTTGTTTTTACGGGTAACTTCGGGAAATCTTTTTGCAGTGGTTATCAGATTGATCATGAGCTAAACTTCCGGTGGACTTCCGGATGTAAACAAAAACATGGGGTTTTAATTCGCAGTATTTTAAAGATAATGTTTTACATATTTTTAAAATTAGGGATTTTACTATGATTTATTCAGATGATATGTACACAAATATCAGATTATTTTAAGATGTCTCGTTTTAGACAATTAGCAATTTTAATGGTTATTTTAGTATTTACTGGAATATTCTTGATGACAAAAAGCTTGAATAAAAAAGATAATTTAACGTATGAAGACGATTTATTTAATGATGCCGAATTAACGGACGAAGAAAGAAGACACAGAAATATATTAAGAGAAGGAAAACTAAACATTCCAGAGCTGGGTCTTAATTTTATTGAATCAATGGAACACAATAAGAAGGTAATGATGCTATGCCTACTAAATACTAATATAACTTTTTAATGTATATGCGTGATTTTTAGTTCCTTATACATTGTATATGTACTCAATTTTAATGCTTAAGTTCAACCACTTATATGTTTTATCTTTTTACCAATGTGTGCTTTAAATATGCTCAAAATATTTTTATTACATTAATGCCAAGTTCAACTGCATATATTTTATGCTGCTCTCATTGTGTGTTTTAGTATATATTAGTGCTGGCAATTTGTTATATGTGCACTGATTTATGATGATTTCAGTAAGAGTTCCAGAGCTCATGTTTGTCTTGTTTATCTGTATATATATGTGCAGACTTTAAATATAATTTATTTTACTTGACTTCAATTTGGTACTGGGTAGTTTTGACTCGATTAGTTACCAGGGGTCGCGCTGGGCTTCGCCAATGTCGCCAATTGCGATTTTTTTTTTCATTTGGCGACAAAATATTGCGTCTGGCGATTTTTTTGGCAGCAAGGTTTTATAGTGTTAAACAATGCATGCACGTTTTAAATTTATCTGTAATCGGCGATTGCATCATGAAAGATCCTTTGTCGGCTTCTATGGTCGTAAATACACGTGTATTGTGTTGTATCCAGTGACATGTGTGTTATTTGGAGTTATTAAACGGAAATCTGCAATAAATGAATCAACAAAGTTGTCTGATGAAAAGCAGCTTTACCTGCATCACATTGAGTAGACGTGTAATAAAACAATTGATGCTGTTAATTAATTTATAAAAATAACAAAACAAACATATTTTTGTAGTAATATTTTTTTATAATGTAAATAAAATACAGGTATCAAAACTGACGTCGTTGTTGAGTGATTTCCGGACCGGATGGCCGTCTTAATTTCGTATTTAGAAAACTCTTACACATGCGTAGTTTTATTTTCAGTATTTCCGGTTTTAAGTTCATTCGCGGGAATAGATGTTTCTAATAAATTACTGTAAAATTTTGGTTTTCTGCCAACAAGAAATCACTCACACATCTTTTCATGATTAAAATACTATTAGTGTACGGGCTGCTAGAGACCAAACTTTTGAAAAATTGAATTAAGAGTCCGGCAAACTTGGATTTCGTCCGACACGTTTCAGAATATGTCACACATACTACATAGTGTTAAACAATTTCGCCATGTCATATAGTAATCTAGCGATTTCTAATATGGCGACACTTTTACAAAACTGGCGACGGAAAATTGCAGTTGGCGATTTTTTTGGCGCCAGCTTTTTAAAAGCCAGAGCAGCCCCTGAGTTACCTGTTTACCTTTGGTTGTTTTGCACTGGAAAGTGAGTCATTTCATTCAGATAAAACATAACATAAATAATCAACACATGTTACATTTTGTTAAGAAAGAATGAACATAAATTTTTCATTTGAAAAGCAAACAGCAGCAACAACAATAAAGGGATATTCACTTGCAGTTTTCTCATCATCTGCTGAAGATGGGACAAGTTATGAAGTTGGTCGAGAAGGAACACGGACATTGAACTTAATATTATAACAGTTGGCCTGTTTTCTAGATAGTAGGTATATAGCCAGTCAAAATCAACTAAGCTAACCCAGTACTGTACTTCTTTAGCTTGCTTAGTTAGAGGGCTGGCTGGCCATATAGAGATACATGTACAGAATTTGATTCCTGGTTAAGACATGGGTGACATTTTATCCTAAAATTACTATAAAAGTATTGAAATTCTCTGTTAAAGTTACAGGTAAAAAGTTTCTTCTGGGCCATGAATCCTAAATAAAATTGCAAGTGTAATTTACAATGTCATGCTAGAATCATTTTTGGAAAATGGTCACAAGGTCCTTTGAAAGAAATTTTGAGACAAATTAAGAAGGTGCATGTAGTATCATCAATATACTGTTTTTGCTGACTTAGCTGGAATTGAAGTTCAGACAATCAAATTTCATATTTCATCTTCACCTGACTTGTTTTTAAGTCTAACTAGACCATGTGTAGACACAAGACACTAATTCTGCTGACACTTTATGTAAAAATTGCAAGTATATTGCTGTTCAATTGTTATCAGTAAAAAAATCTATGGAAAAAATTATTAGCTTTAAGGTTTGATTTAATTCATAGAATTGTAAATAATAATATTTTCACTCAATAAATATATATACCATATACTCTGTATGCCATCCAAATCACTCACATACTGTAGTAATGGAAACGGGCATGCCCTAAAACCTGGTTTAACCAACCATTTGTACAAATTGTTGTAAAGTTTGCCTGTTTCTAGGACTTACATTTGTGGATTGTCTTTTTGACAGTTTCCTTGGGGTTCAGTATTTCACTATTGCCTTTATTAACATAATTTTAAATCTTAAATAATACACTAAAAAATCCAACAAAAAGAAAGTAGAAGAAAATGAAATCAAGAGACTATATTTCTCAGGTGCAGTAAAGGTACATGAATAAGATATGGAAAAATAACAAATGTTGACATATCATTAAAAATAGTCCACCAAAACAGCTAATTATAAACACAATATTTATCACTGACAATGTTTTGGGTATGGGTTACAAAAATTACCTGCACCTATTTTGACAAGTCAGTGTCAGATCAGCTGTTATTTTGACAAGTCAGTGTTAGATCAGCTGTTATTTTGACAAGTCAGTGTCAGATCAGCTGTTATTTTGACAAGTCAGTGTCAGATCAGCTGTTATTTTGACAAGTCAGTGTTAGATCAGCTGTTATTTTGACAAGTCAGTGTTAGATCAGCTGTTATTTTGACCAATAAATTTGTTGATGTGGTAAGTTTCTCAGAGTTGTAAGATTATTGCAATAAAAAGGATAGTTGTAATGCCTAGTCTAATCCTGCCTCGTTATCTGACATCATGTTTCTCGTGACTGATCTAAGCTTATCCAATCATATACGTTATTTGTTTTTTATTAATAATAACGGATTAATTGTCCTGTTGATGAATAATACATAACTCCATAATTTAATGTGTATCTAACTACTTTACAAGACGATGTATATTTTCAGAGAACAACAACAACACCAAAGCCACCATTCAAACCAGAACTGCTGTTGATGAGTAATCCTCCTACCTACTTAACAAAGGACATGTCTGATGTAATGATTGAAGAGAGTTTTTTCAAGTAAGAGAATGAACATCAAAGAACATATTCAGTTGTCAGAAAATTTAGGGATTAATAACAGTTATAATACTTTAGAATATGTTGCTCTATTAAATTGATGGCATCTTATTTATGCGTTGATCATATTGGAGATAAATGTACTGTATAGAGCAATCAGCTGGTGTGATGGCACAGATGTTTTCTGTCATAGTACACAACACAAAGGAATCACTGTTTCCTAAACAACTGAAAGGAATGGAGACAAACTAAAACTAGTAATGGGTAGGCTCTGTACTTCTCCATTCTTATTTGAAGGAATTAAAACTGAACTAAAACACTAATTCAATTATTATGAACTGTTGATGCACAGCCATTTTTTAATACATAAAAAAGTATTAAGGAATGAAATTATAAACAATAGCATTGAAAAATATCGAGTCGCTTCCTCGGACCCTGAACTGTGTGCTAGAATCAAACAATACATGCATAATTGTGACTTATGTGCACTAGATATTTGTTTCTTTTTGAGCCAAGTTTACTTAACAAAACTTGTGGAAATGGGGTATGTGTTCAGGGTTCACCACAGGCTATTCAAGGGTGGTGCTCCTCCACTCTTGAATTTGTTTCCTCCATACTGAAAAATTTCCTAAAACAATGTAGTTTTTAAATACAAAAATACATGTATATTGTGACTGGTAGCAAAAACACAAGTGGGCAAACAAAAACAAAGACTGATAACACTATTATGAATAAATAAATGTCACTCTAAAATTTGTATGAGTAAGGAAATGGATCATCGTCCGACTTGCACCACCCTTGGATTTTGAGCTGTGGTGATCCCTGTTGTTCTTTTCCTTTTGAGCCAAGTTTACTTAATAAAACTTGTGGAAATGGGGTAGGTGTTCTTTTCCTTTTGAGCCAAGTTTACTTAATAAAACTTGTGGAAATGGGGTATGTGTTCTTTTCCTTTTGAGCCAAGTTTACTTAATAAAACTTGTGGAAATGGGGTATGTGTTCTTTTCCTTTTGAGCCAAGTTTACTTAATAAAACTTGTGGAAATGGGGTATGTGTTCTTTTCCTTTTGAGCCAAGTTTACTTAATAAAACTTGTGGAAATGGGGTATGTGTTCTTTTCCTTTTGAGCCAAGTTTACTTTACAAAACTTGTGGAAATGGGTTCTCTTACCACAACTTGTCATTATCAATGTAATGACTTGTATTTAATCTTTATTTTTTTTCATGTCTTCCAGTCCAGATAGGGTAGTTTTGTTGTAAGTCTGAAATCTCTATGATATAATTTTATTGACAAGACATCATGACCATCATCAGCATACATTACTTGTACTTAATTAAATTTAAATTAATATTATTTATTTTTTAATTAATTGATGGAAGTAATTTAGTTAGTTAATTTCAGGTATCTGGAAACCAAAGATGTGATTTGTAAGAATGATGAGAGACTTGGATTTCAACATGATGGAGGATGGAATGTCTGTTTTTCTCCCCCATTTGGATTCCATGAACCTTGTATAGTATATTCCTTTGGGTAAGCTAAAAACAGTACAATAGTTATACATAGATTTATATATTAAAGAAATAGAGTATTGCAAGCGGGCTCTATGTAAATAAGAACATGGTCACACCTTATATTGGTCAATATTTTATAACGAGTGATAGCGACATATAAAATGAAGACAAATATGGGGTCTGACCATGTTCGCATTGAGCCCAATTGTAATAATATATTTCGATTCCTATATGTCTAACTTAAAATGTTTTAAAATCCTGAAGTTGCTCTAAGAGGATGCTTTCAGAAATTCAGTGGTAATCTTGTATTTTAAACCAATAAGATATTTCCCCAAACAGTATGTTAAAAGCAAATAAAATTGACATAAACATATACATGTACATGTATGCTTGTCATTTTATTGAATATACATACATTTCAAGAAAAAAATATTCAGAAATCTTAACAAAATTGATGTGTTTCAGTTTGGAATTTTCATTTTAGCGTATGATGTTGGAATTCTAACTGTGAAGTAATATCTGGCTCTATGCTTATTAGAACCCTAATTTGTTCTCAAAGTATTTGAGGGAAACCATTTTAGAATTTACTGTTTTATAGAATATTTAAAATGGTCCTTTTATTTATTTAATTTTTGTCATAATATAAACATTGCATATTTATTTAAACAAAACTTGCTAGCAATTTTGTTTGGATGATCGTCTATAAAGTTTTTTTTTTAATCAATCAGAAATTCAAAATGGCTGCTACCCCAGGACTGAGTTTAACATAGGACCCTATAGGAAAAAACTTTAAACATACTTCTTCTGGATAACCTGTTAAAAAATGGCAACAAAACTTACTAGCAATATCGTTTGGGTAGTCTTCTATAAATTTTATGTCAATCAGAAATTCAAAATGTCTGCCACCGCAGGACTTATTTTAACATAAGATCCTAGGGGAAAAAGTTTTTAAAGTCGTCTTCTCTGAAACTGGTTAAACATCAGATTGACTCACTAAACCATAAAATTGAGTAGAAGTGCTACTAGTATACACCCTCCAAAAATAGTAATTCAAAGTCTTTGACAAGATAGATTTTTACTATTACCACTTATTGAATTTTTGCCCAAATATAAGAAAAAATTAAAAATCTGCTGAAGTAATTATTTAGATGAAAGAAAGCTCTTCAAGATTTGATGTCTCTATTTTGACTGGGCAGATAAGCCATCATCAACAAATAAGTATCGACAGAGTAAGAGATGTCAGACTGAGAATATAAAAACAAGTCATTAACTACAAATTAATGTATGTAACAGATTTATCTTTTATTAGTATTTTAATTGTTTTAAATATTTTCAGGATAGGTGATGACTGGAGATTTGACAGAGCATCAGCCAGAATATATAACTGTACTATATACTCTTATGATCCCAGGTATAAATAACCTCATTATATAACCTGCACCACTTAATGTCAAGTGTAATTGTTTTACATTAGATCACTTTGATTGGTCTGTTCAACTGAAGGTGACTTCTCCAAACTACTTCCTGTTTTAAGTACTCAGCCTAGTTAAGCATATTGTGGGGATTAAATATCAGACTGAATTTTAAATGCTGTTTGGCCCTTTAATATATTCATTAAACATTTTGTGTGTGCTATTTCTTAGCTGCTATTTGTCAGATTTGTAAAAGTGGTTTTGGGTATTATTTGCTGTTTCCATGGAAACTATTTATTTCACAGTTTTTTAACAGTAATTCTGTATACACAGCATCCCTCTATTTGCTGTTTCCATAGTAACTATTTATTTCACAGTTTTTGTCTTGCCTACAACGATAGTCGCTGGAGGTGAGACATATGTACGGGAATCCGGCAGCAGCGTAAAAACATGGACATCTTGCTTCATATCTTTGTAAGCCCAAGTTTCTCTTTACCATGCATTGTATATTTTAAATTATAATAATTTAATGCTATTTACGTTATGTTTATGACGTAATTTTTTTTTTGTTACTGATACGGAATGCAGGCGAGACATTTTCTGTGTGCACACATGTTTAACAGTACTTTTGTATACACAGCATACCACTATTTGCTGTTTTCATAGTCTAAGAAACTATTTATTTCACTGTTTTCTTAACAGTACTTTTGTATACACAGCATACCTCTACCTATACCAAAGGAGAAGTTACATCCCAGAATTCATTTTGAACATGTTGGAATAGGAGGGAGAAATACAAGGAATTCCAAAGGGTGGAGACTAAAGACATTTTCTACTATCCTTCAAGAAAATCGACATACCGATGTAAGTATTGTGGTTAATGGCTGTTCATAAACTTAACCAAATCTGTATAGTAAATATGACATTACTAATGTATTCCCAGGTTAACAAGACAACATAAGTGTGATAAGAACAAATTAAAGGTAACTAATATTATCTATTAAATATCCGCTATTTTCATGGTTTATTCTGGCTATTCCAACATTTTAAATTTTAAAGGTAAAATGTTCAAAATTCATGTTGGAGTAGCCAGAATACTTATATAAACAAGGGATTATGTTTGTGTATACTGTAAAAACATCTTTTTTTATTTTATTATCCAAATTACTGGTAAAATTTGTTGGAATTGAAAGAAAAGATACATTTAAAGAAGGAACATATATTTATTTGTATTAGCACTAAAGAAAATAAAATAAATAGCACACAACATGTATACAGAATTGTAAAGTAATAACATGTCAATCAATATGCAGTTAATGTGATGCAGCATCATCATACTGTACTGGTGTCATCTCATTACTTAACAAACGTGTCTTTAAAGTAGCAAGTCTTTTTGAGCTCCCTGTATTTCCCTTCTTTAAAACATGTTTTCCACCAGCCGGATATTAAAGTAATGTACACGCATGGACAGCTTCTTCCTGCTTTAGCAGCTTCAACATACTGAAAATATTTGGGTGTGGAGACCAATATTTCAGTTGGCCATGGTACCCTTCAAGATTATTTGTAGTCCTGTTTTTCCAGAGATTTCTGTTGGTCTCCACCCAGTAGCTGGTAACATAATCGGTGAACTGTTCAATGCTTAACAGATCAGACAGACAGAACTTTTATTTTAAGTCGGATATATAACAAAAAATTAAGAAATTAATTAATACAGCATCTTCATGTTAAATAATTTTACAAATTCTACAAATTGTACATATTGTAATACTAAAATTTTATTTTATTTGAACAGATAAAATTACATAAAAAAAATTACCTGGAAAAATAATTAAGGACTAATTACTAAAACATTACACAATAACAACATCTATTGTTCTGAGCATGTTGGAATAGCCAGAATAGGAAATTTTAAAATGTTGGAATAGCCAGAAGACACCATTTTCATACTCATTTTAATTTTTAATAATCCCTGGTAATTAATATGATTTTATTAAAAACATTTCTAGTAGATTAATATCAAAAACAAAGAATAGTTATGGAAATGTACTAAATCATAATAATAGTACAAAAATTACTGTAAATTGCAAAAAACAACAATCAGCAGATCAAACAACTCTTTGTTGTTGTGTATAATCAGCACCCTTCTTTAAATAAAGACAGCAGACAAAGATAGATATTTTAACATCTATATAACTCTATATTTGATTGTTAGGGTATCCTTAGGTTATACTATTCCAAGTATGACCTGATTGGTATTTTACCTCACCACATGTAATGCTCAAGACTCTATTTACAATCTCCATTTAACTCTATATTTAACAACCAAAGCACTGATTTGATACAATACTTATTGTAAGAGATTTTTGAATATGTCCCTTTTATTTGTCTTTGTGTGACAGTAATTGTGTGTTTACGTGCTTGTACAATAATTTGGTTCTTTTTCAGACCATTATAGATTATTTGAAGTTTGATATAGAATACAATGAATGGGCAGTACTGGAAAATTTGTTGAAGGAAAAATCATTCAGAAATGTCAAACAGATTGGGTTTGAGATACACACCAATGAGTTCTTCCAGATTCAGAAAAAGATCAAAGATGTCAAGTTCAACTCAATGAAAGATGACTACCTGTATATGTTTCACACACTAAGAAAACTCGAAGATCACAACTTCAGACAATTTAATTATAGACTTAATCCATTTGGGGAATTTACCTCACCTGTTTCACATAAGAAAAGGTCATGTTGTTATGAACTGCATTTCATTAATATGAATTTTGTAACCTCTAATTATACTACGTCATTTACTTAAAAATTCTTTCAGTTCAATTTAAGTAGAAATTTTGTTTACATAATTCAGTCAGTCAGTAATACTTATAAATAGTTCAGGGAAGTTTTTAGGATTTTGAGGGCTTTAGTCACTTTAGCGGATGAGCCATATATTATAAGCATCTGCTCAGAAGCATGCATTCATTGTACTGGTGAAATATCATAGTATTAAAAACTATATTCTTTCAATTGCAGTGTATAAATTTGTTTTAAAAAATAATTATAACAAAATGTTTATAAATTTTCAAGAAGTTTAATTTTAAAACTTATTTCAAAAGCGTTTGTATATCAATCGGTTACAATTTTTCATTAAGGACCGTTACTCTGCATTTTCTAAGTGGAAGCCATCGGTAATTAGACGTATCTCGGATGTACACAAATGGCGCGTAATCCATTTGAAACCAGCAAAACATACGAAAAATGAGTTAAATACGCAAAATCTTTGCAATTTTTATTTGCATTACATATTTAATCAAAAGGTGGAAGTCTGTGGGCATCAGTTCGATCTACGACACTTTTGTTTGTGTATATTGACCAGGAGCACCACTTAATCATGTTAATCAGATTACCTGTAAAAACAATAAAAACATCGATTCGACGATTGACACCTGCTGTTTAAAACTATCAAGGTGAAATAATTAAATTTCCTGTTAATTGGCTTTGGGGTCATAAATATGTCGTTTTACACATGGTAGAATGAATTTGTAACGAAAAATTTTCGTACTTGTTGGAAATCAGGTGACGAAATTGATTTAGAAATCTATCGTCAATTTTCAATTCCCTTATAGTTTGTAGAAGATGAGACCTAATAATAATATCTTGTCATAAATCTGTCAATTGGTGGACTTAAATGAATGAATAATCAAAGAAATCCCAGCATTAATTAAGGCTGTTTTAATCAGCTCTGTCTCCTGTCGCAGTATTTGAAAAATATAATGTACATTCTCAGCAGGTTGTATTAACTATTTTATTGATAAACATTTGTAGTCTGAACCTGTTATATGTGCATCCATTCTTGTTTTGATCAATACATTGTAACCTTTGCTGGCATTGGTCAGTTCAGGACAAACATTATGATGTTAAAGTTCACTACATAATTTACCAAAATCATCAGTCAGAATATATGTTTGTTTCTTTTTTGCTGGTGTAATTACATTTTTTATTCCTTGTTAATGAAAAATAAATTGTTAATTAACAATTACAAACATTCAACATGACTGGTCAATGTACAAAAATATTTTCCCAAAATTTACATGTATAAGTGTTATTGCTTGAATCAACGGGGTATGACATTTACATACAATTCAAGATTCAAAGGAAAATATTCTTGTATATTTGTTATATTTTACATGGTTAGGAATACAAATAATAGATTAATGTTTACAATTTTTAATTCGTTTACATGTGGCCAGAAGTTCATTAATGTCTTCATCATAAACACCAGAGAATCTTGACTATTTTTCTATGTAAACAAATGTTGGTGCTTTCCGTTACGTCATGTTGATGTCACATTATCACCTAATCAATCAATATATAATATGCAAAGGAAATTCAAAAATGAAAAATAACAGCACATGAGTTATATTGCCTGGTAGTGTAAATTTCATATTTTCTATTCAAAAATAGTGAAAATATTCTGTTGCTAACAGTATAGTAAATCTCTCTTTTAAATATAATAGTTGCTACTATAGTTACTGTTGCAGGCACTGCACTTCATCAAAGAACTTGTTTATTTTTAAAAGGTTTAATGTAACTTATTGTTTCTTATTTTACATGAAGAGGCTCTGGCTACCTCCCCCAATAAAAACTGGAATGCAACAAATAAACAATCTTATTTTACAATAACTCTTTTGAAATCTGCTTTCAAATTGTTTGGCAAATTATCTCCCTTGTTATTTAAAAAAATACATTTTAAATAAACACTTAATTCACGTTTTTGCATCTGTAAATGATTTACTTACATTTACAATATATGTTTATTGTCAGAAAATTTAAAATTTATTTGTACGAGCCGTGGAATTCTCCACTCTTTCAGGAGTACATATAAATTTTATATTTTCTGACAATGTATGAATATTGACTTGATCCTGTAACCACAAAATACATTTTTATACTGAAAAACCAAAAAAAGCTCATTTCTAGTCAATTTTTGTGTTTAAAGGTTTTTCATTATTTCTAGTGATTATGTCACAAACAAATAACATCTTAGACAACATGTTGGTAACCAGTCCAAAATACCGAATTTCATGGGAAGTTGGGATAAGGGTACCAGGAAACTTTATTTCGTTACTGCAATATTGCAAAAAATTGTGTTTGACTTTGTTGTACAGTAATGATTGTAGAATATTTTTCATTGTATTTATTTTCTCTGTTGGTTATATGTTTATCTAGAGATAAGTTAATGTCACTGTTTCACATTGCTTTTTAATTTTTTAGAATTTCTTTTTTAACTTTGAAATAATATATTAAAGTCTCTCAGTAGTATGGTTTGTCTTATAAAAGTGAGTTATGTAAAAGTATGGTGTCCTTCAATGTTCTTTAATGTTTTTGTCGAATTTTTTAACATCATGTCTTGATTTATTTTTAATAATGCATACTTCAATATTGAAATGATAACGGTGCTAAAATATTGTTATAATATCATGTGTATTCATGAAATGAAAGAAAATAAAGTAGTGTAGATAGAAACTTTTTGATATCGAATTTTTGTATCTTCAGATTTTATTAGTAGACATTATAAGACAATAATTTTTTTTGTATTATTTTATGTCCAAATCTTTGAAGTATAAAGTGGCATTTTATTAACTTTTGTAGTATTTTAATCAGGTAAGTTTTAACTTTATCAGAAAGTCTTATTAAGCAGTGAGTGTTAAGTCTTATATCATTATCTATTTTTAAGCTTCTGCTTGACATGGATTGTTCAGTTTGTTGTACAGTGGATTCCACTTAATCGACTTACGCTTTATTGGGTTGAATTTTTCTGCACCAAACCATTTCCCATTCAAACAATGTTAAATTTTTCACTTATTTGCATTGCTTTTTACAACGATTTCGCTTTATTGACTTGCCAAAATTCAGGAAAAAAAAATTTGTGTGTTTGTTTTTGTTTTACGCCGCCATATTGTTTACCTACGTAATCACGTGTATTGAGCCTTACCTGTTGATTCAAATTGATTGACAAGTGTTCCCACCTGTGATTGTTGTTGGCTTCTTAATTAAATGTGTTGATTCACTTTAATTGCCCCCAGGGTGTAGATAATTAGGACAAATCGAACGGTTTAACAGCTGGGTAGTTACAGTAATGAGATCGTAAACAGTTGTCCCTAAGGAGCCTCTCAATTCAATTTCATTCCTTCAATTTGAAGAGCTAAATAAGTTCGTACACTTTTACATCGATAATTTTGAATAAAAACAAAAAGAACTTCGGGCTTAAACATCTAACAATGTTTGAAAGGATAATACACCTGGAAATATTTAACAATGGACATGACAGAAAAAAGATACGAAACTGAACATGATAAGAAATATGTAAATGAGGTTGAGTCCATTTTCTATCAACACGTGGTTTTACAATTAAGTCTTCATTACGCAAAGAAACACAAACAAATAAAAAAACATGGAAATTTTTATTTTTATTAAAAAATAACATAAAATAAATAACATACATATAATATAAATATGAAAAGACTTATTAAATGGTATTTTAATAGGACTTGGTACTTGGTCATTTCAATCCACAATCAGTAGACATCGTTCATTTCCACTTCAATGATCATTCAGCTAAATTTCTCGTCTTTCGCTTTAAAGGGTCGTCCGCTTTATTGGGTAATTTTCTCTGACAAATGTGTCATGCAAATAAGCGGAATCCACTGTACAAGTTTTGTTGTTTCTATTTTTAAGCTTCTGCTTGACATTGATGTTATGCTTGTTGTATAGGTTGTGTTGTTTTTCATTTTTAACTAATAAGTAGTATTTGTTCAGATTGATTTTATTATTCTGTAGAAATGCATTTGTTTTTTTTTTACTTTCCAAATGTTTTTGTTTTTTTACGACACACCGAAGCCCCCTCTGCTAGGTAACATCTTTAGAGGTAAACAAACAAGAGCATGATCTGCTGGGTAACAACTGTATAGGTAAACAAACTACAGCTCCATCTGCTGGTACATATAAAGTGTTTTCAGTGTAAATATAACCTGAACAGAATCTGAATTTATCACTATACGTTTTTTTTTTAAACTGAATGCATTTTCTCATCTCAAGATAGTGCCCTTCAATGAGAACTGTACGAAAAATGCATCTAATTAAAAAAAAACATAAATAACATATATAAGTACCTATGTTGTAAGCTTAAACTAAATATAAGTGTATCTATCGTAGAGCTGTCTAGATTTTACAGTGTAAAGTTCTAAAGGAAAATATTTTGAAATATTATGCATCAATAGATATCCATTGTGGTAATGTTTAAATGACATTTAAAGATAATTGTGAACAATATAACTTAAGATATAAAACCTGATTAACAAAATTTTGAGGACAATGAAAGAACTTTCAAAGTATATATGTGAACATTTTCATATACTTGTTAAATTGTTGATTTGTATGTGGTTGTTATTTATATAGTTCTTTTATTTTATACATATCAAGATTTTTATCCTTTAACTGCATGTATCTTTTTATACTGATTGTCTTTATAGTACATGTCAAATTTTTATTTCTTAATTTTTAACTCACATATCGTATATTTATATATACTTTAAATTATTTTTTTTTATAATTCTGTGTTAAGCACTTTTAAAATAGTTAGTCGTATAAAGTGAATTTAGACATAATTTTAGAAAATCACATCTCAGGTCATACAAACTGTAATGCATACAGACGTTAACCTAAACAAATTAGTGTTTTTGTATTTTTGGTGAAATAATTTAAATGCAAATATTTTTATTTAAGAAAATCCAGAATCAGGTAGATTGGTTTGATTATTGTTAAAAAACTAAAAACTTTAAAAGTATCTAAGAATTAACTTACAATTTTGTACATGCACATACATGTGATAAACATCACAAATTAAGAGCAAACAATAAACGTCAACTTACATAGGCAATAAATATTTCACCATTGGATTTGTTTGCGTATTAACTTTTTCAGTTAAAAATCTGCTTACATTCCCAAAAAGTGACGGGTATATTTTATAAGAAGTACCAATAGCTCTGTTATAAACTTTGCAATAATTCCACATGATGTAATTACAAGTATGAAAATGCTGCAATTTAAGTCATTAAAGAACTTTATTTGTAAACATTTGTTATCCTGGATATATCTTACAATTACTATCTGGTCAGTAATATAAATTTTGAAACACAGAACCTTGAATTTCTTTCAGAAACAAAATAATATAATGCAAGTAAAGAATATTGTTGTAATTCCATTATGGTTTGTAAAACAAAGCAGAAATACTACTATTTTCAGTAGACAATTTCAATGCTAAATTCTTATCTTTAGAAATGTTAATGTTAAGAAATAATAAATCTGTATACACCTTGAGAGGTTAGTATCAGTGCTATTGGTCTCTAGTCCAACTGCTTAAAGAGATCACATACATATAACAGAACTCTGTTTTTAGGGCCACTGTAGAGAGACAACTTTTTCTAAGAGAATTCTCTTTTGTTTTCCCTTGCGGACCATCTTTTTTGTTTTCCCTTGTGGGCCATCTTTTTAGTTCTCCCTTGTGAGTCAGCTAAGAATGTTTAATTAAATCTAAATACTTTAGGCGAGGTTTGATGTAAGTGAAATCTTTTTACTTATGATGTGGTCAAATTTGACAAATTTATTTCAATATGACATGTATTCACGTTTTTGCTCAGGATAATTTTTGTTTAGATCAGAATTGTGTATTATTATTGTATTGTTGGAATGTTGATTAGGAGAAGGAAATAACATTAGCATGTTTACAAGTGTGTTCTTTATTATTACCCATTTGTCCTTCAATCCAGTGGCTGTTGTCGGTCTGTCAGACAACCAGTCTTAAGGCCATTGTCTGTCCATCAGTCCACTGCCTTTTGTTGGTCTGTCCGGTAACCAGTATAACGGCCATTTTCTGTCCATCAATGCACTGGCTATTGCCTGAAGGCCATGGTCTGTCCTTCAATGCAAAGGCTGTTTGCGGTCTGTCAGACAACCAGTCTGAAGGCCATGATCTGTCCTTCAATGCAATTGCTGTTTTCAGTCTGTCAGACATCCAGTCTGAAGGCCATTGTCTGTCCATCAGTCCACTGCCTTTTGTCGGCCTGTCTGGCAACCAGTCTGAAGGTCATTTTCTAAACATCAATCCATAGGCTTTTGCCTAAAGGCCGTTGTCTGTCCATCAATCCAGTGACTTTTGTCGGTCTGTTAGACAACCAGTCTGAAGGCCATTTTCTGTCCATCAATCTATACGCTGTTGTCGGTCTGTCAGACCATTCTGAAGGCCATTGTCTGTCCTTCAATGCAGAGGCTATTGTTTGTCTGGAGGCCATTGTCCATCAATCCAGTGGCTGTTGTAAGTGTCGGACAACCATTCTGAAGGCCATTTTCTGTCCAACAGTACAGAATCTGCTGTAAGTGTCGGACAACCATTCTGAAATCCACTGTGTCCATCAATGCAGAGGCTGTTGCCTGAAGGCCATTTTCTGTCCATCAATCCGGAGGTTGTCAGACGACCAGTCTGAAGACCATTGTATTGTTTCACTATCAATCAAGAGACCATTGTCTGTCCTGCCGTCAATCTAGAGGCCATTGTCGGTCTAGCCGCGAATCTAAAGGCCAATGTCTGTCTAGCCGTGAATCTTTAGGCCGTTGTCTGTCTAGCCGTCAATTTAGATGCAGTTGTTGGTATGTCTGAACATCACTCTGGAGGCCCTGTCATTCTGACCATCAGACTGAAAGCCATTATCTGTTTGACTATCGCACTGGACGCCCTGTCTGGCTACTCTGGAGACCTTGTCCATCTGACCATCAGTCTGGAGGCCGTATCTGTCTGAAATCACTCAGCAGGCCTTGTCTGACCAACAGTCTGGATGTCCTGTCTGTCTGACCATCCTTCTGGAGGCCCTGACTCACTCTGAAGGCTTTGTCTGACAATAATACTGGAAGCCGTTGTATGTCTGTCTGACCATTACTCTGGAGGCTTTGTCTGTCTATCACTCTGGAGGCTCTGTATGTGTGACCATCACTGTGGAGGCCATTGTATGTCTGACCATCAGTCTGGATGCTCTGCCTGTCTGATCATCAGTCTGGAGGCCCTGTCTGTCTGACCACCAGTCTTGAGGCTCTGTATGTCTGACCATCAGTATGGAAGGCTTGTCTGCCTGACCATCAGTCTGGAGGCCTTGTCTGTCTGACCATTACTCGGGAGGGCCTGTCTGTTTGACCATCTGTCATGGAGGATGAATCTGTCTGACCATCAGTCCGGAGGTCCTGTCTCTCTGACCATAAGTCTGTAGGCCCTGTTTGTCTAACCATTCGTCTGAAGACCCCATCAGTCTGACGGCTCCGTCTGGATGTACTGTCTGTCTTATCATCACTCTGGAGACCCTGTTTGTCTGACAATCTGTCTGAACCTTACTTTGGATGTCCTGTCAGTCATACCACCAGTCTGGATGCCGTTGAGTATATGTTCAGTCTGGAGGTTCTGTCTGTTTGAAAATCAATCTGACGGATATTGTCTGACCTATCAGTTTGGAAGCATTGTCCGATTCCAAGTCAGGAGGTCATTGCCTGGGCATCAATGAGGAGACTGTTATTGGTCTCAGACTACCACTCTAGAGGCCGCTGGTTATCTGTCTGACCATAGTCTGAAGGCACTGTCTGTTTGACATTCAGCCCTGTTAAAAGTTGTAATCAGCTGGGCTAATAATCTGATCATTCAGGTTTAAGACAAATCAATCTTATAGGTCAGGGGTACATAATATATGTCTGAAATAATACTATCTTAGCTGCAATATACACTAATATCAGAATCTTCAATACCAATCCATATGTGTATTATACTATCCTTTAATGCGTTTTTTCTATCTTGACATTTGTATTTTCTTTGTGACATCTTTGTAAGGAAAGAAGACGGAATAGTTAGAAAATGACGATTCTTTGAAATACTTTGAATGCACAACAATTTAGTTTTTCCACAATTTAACCCACCATCCCTAATTTCAACATTAAAGACCCATTGAAATTTAATATATATTTTTGTTTTTTTTCACACTAATGGCAGATGTAGACATGAATAATTAGATCTAGGAGGAAATCATATTTTGTTAAACGCCACTTATTTCAGACAGATTACATCGACCTGATATAATCACAATCACGGAAAGACAGAAATAACACAAAAAATTGATATCACAAGACCAATGATAAAAAATACAATCACGCAGGTTTTGAGTACACGTAACATGACGGGTGTCATTTGTGGAGTAGGATATGCCCATCTTCTGGAAAATCTTGTATCACCCAACTGCTAAAATGGGTTTATGTTGCTATGTTTATTGTATATTTTGAGGGAGTGTGTCTTCGAGCAATTTCTTTTTACCATAGTTTTGTGTCTTAACAATTTGAATACGCCCTTGACATCAAATCTCCTTAAAAAGTTTGATCGGTACATATATACGGAGTAATCTCCAAATAATGCATCAGTTTAATTACCCATGCGATGTTATTCTAAGCTTATGTACTTTGAGTTTCAGATTGAATAGAAAGCATTCCAAAGAAGTTAACAACAACCATAAAATCTATATGAAACTATCAACTAGTATTCACTATATACAGCTTAAAACCACATTAACAGACGGCAGACAATTTGACATTGTATGTACTATTACATTTGACTTCTTTGTTTGTCTAGACGTTTACCACAAATATGTATATAATGTTCTTATGATAATAAAACATTTATTTCTAACCACGTGACCAAAGTGAATAGTCTCACGTTCAACTAGGTATTCATTACTAGCTGAAACAATATGAAACGGTAAGGGTTTTTCATTCGGACATTGTGTATATATTTGTACGAAATCCATTTCAACAAGGGGCAATTATGTCGTTTTGACATGTTTCCACATGGCCTTAATGTTCCTCCAGCCCTAAAAACTCAACAATGTAGAAAACCGCTGGCGCACAGCATTCAGTCTGCATGATTTAATTTGTCCATGAGACTGTCTCTAGCAGTCTGCACGATTTATTTTGTCCATGAGACTGTCTCTAGCAGTCTGCACGATTTATTTTGTCCATGAGACTGTCTCTAGAAAAGAATTTATTTCCCACACCGCCCGCTGAAAATCCACATTTAATGGTGGTGGTGGCTGACGTGGACCTCGGATTGGTTAGAAACCAAAAATAAATGATAGAAGACTATCATAGATACTTCTCTGCAGTATCACAATTCAATTCACAAAGCGGGGTTTCTAAGGAAGATTTTTAAATGTCAATCTGCCAACTGTTTTGTCAGATCTTTGAACTTTAAAAAATCGAAATGCATTAATATCCCGGCAGACATGTTAAATAATCGATTAGCACACAAGCGTCAAAAGTTTACGGCTGACAAAGACGGATTCAAAGTGATGACAATAGCTCATACGCCACTTTGGGTAATGTTAGCTAAATAACGAACATCTTATATTGGTAACTTTTCACAAAACAAGGTTTACCCATGGTTGCCATGTTTGGAATCCAATCAAGACGTATAATAAAGACTGTTTGTAGAGGACAGCACAAAAATCATTGGTGCCAAATTACAAAATATTTGGATTGGATTAGCTAATCAGAAATAAGGATTTTCCATGGCAGCCACGTTTTTAAACCGATCAAGACCAAATGACGAATCTTTGTTGAGGACATTAAAAACATAATTTGTACACAAGTTCCAAAATGTGCAAATGTTCATTAATACTCTGGTCTCGAACATTTGACTACAATATATTTTCCCCATTGGGTTTGTATGCAAACTAGCATCTATGCTTGCGCCTATTTCGAATTTCTCTTATGCACCAAAGAAACGGCACTTGTTAAAGGTATTAACAAGGAATATTTCTGCATAGTGTGGTTTAAATGAATTCAGTAGCTATTTAGAAGGGTTTCCAATCAGAAACAAGAATTTACGGGTGGACATGTCTGTAAAACGAGTATTGGATTGTAACCATTTGCTAGTGAAGATGCGGATACCGGCTGTAGATCTAATATTCTCATCCGACAAGCCTGTCTTATGACCATATTTGTTAAGTGAGTATTGAATTGTAACCCTTTGATAGTGAAGATGAGGATACTGGCTATAGATAATATATTTTAATCTGACAAGCCTGTCTTATGGCCATATTTGTTAAGTGAGTATTGAATTGTAACCCTTTGATAGTGAATATGAATATTCCGGTTGTAGATCTATTATTCTTATCTTACAAGCCTCTGTCTTATTGTAGAACACTAGTAAATGTTTCAGCTATAGTGGAAAACACTAACATTTCTGCGATTTGCATACCTTTCTAACATTCCTCAGCATTTACCTGGACTAGGAAATTAATAAACTTTCATTTACCATTAAAAAATATATGCAATATATATACACGTATTTCCTTTTTTCACTAGTTAGAACATTTTGAGAGCTCCCACTGAGTGAATGTAAAAATACTACTGTTATACCTATTTGATGATATCTGTCAAATGAGTATTGGATTGTATCCCTTTGCTAATTAAGATGAAGTCAAATATTCTAATCTAACAAGCCTGTCTTATATTTCAAGTCAACACACTTGCCAGATAAAATTTTATTGAAGCAAATATTAATACAAAATCATGTCAAACAACAATTTAAAGTTAATAACAAAGATGCACCATTGACAAATTTTAGAGAAAAACTGGGCCAATCTATTGATTATTGCCACAGTAGTCACAGAATACATGTCGGTTAGGCACTTTTGAGACCTGTCTTTGATACAAGGTCAAAATCAGCATCATACATGTATTCAGAACATTTTAATACTGACTCTGTATAAATAATTGTATGTTGTACATCTATCCAAATAAAATTCCATTTAGTAATAATATATAGCTTATCCAATTAAATAATTATTATATCATACAAAATCCTGTTTACATAACAAATTGGTACAGCAAGCACATAAGCTTTGTGGTCCGTTGTGATCCTTAGATATAGTGTAGATTTGCCTAGTGGCCTTATTAAAAGAGTTTTCCCCCTTTTTTAAGGGGGAGGGGGCACATTAGAAACTGATTGTGATATAAGGTGTCATGGTAAAAGAAAAACAACTGTTTATCATGAGATTTTTTATGAAAAATATAAGCCATACACGGTAAAGCAGGATTACATGAACCGTTATCATTATAGCAAATTTTGATTTAAAAAAAATGTGTTATCCAAATTATTAAGAAAAACACTGACATAAAATTATTAAAAAAATTATAACATGAGTAAAAAACCTAAATATTCTACTGACCAAACTGTACTGTGTTTTATTTTAAGACTCAACTTAAACAAAATATGCTAGTATCTGATTGCTGTATGTTGACCTTAAAAAAAATAAACAAAATAGCAGTATCATTATGAAAGCATATATGTGTGCAAACTACAATTCTTAATTTGCGTATGCTGGAGTCTGTCATGAAACAGTGTTATCTTTACATAACTACACATGTATGTTAGTGATCAGGGGCGTAGCTACAGTTAAAATGAAGTAGGGCGAGTGGTCCAGGAGATGAGGGTGTAAACAAAAAAGCCACAGAGCTCTGCAATGCATATTTAATAGTATGAAATAGATTATAATATATTTAATGATGTGAAACAGACATTTTTTATGTATTTAGTATTGATAAAGATCAGATTTTGTTTGTGGACAGGATGTGGAAGCACACACCTACACATAGCTATGCCCCTGGTGAAAAACAGTTATCAACAGAACAAATTCTACTAAAACTAAATATCCATGTAACAGGTAAAAAACAATTGCTGTATTATTCTTAACAAAGTGACGAATCAACAAGTTGACAGAAACACTCATAAATTAAGCAATACTGTTCTGAACCTTCATTCCTGTTTTACAAATACTAAACATTTCTGCTTAAAATATCTCATCAGCTGTTTAATATAAAAGAAGTCAAACTACATCAACACTCAACTAGAAAATTTTACTAGGTGAATATAAAATCAATGTCCTATATCTTCTATACAATATCCTGTAGAGTCTTTAACATTAAACATACATGTAGGCTTTGTTTCCTTGTTTGATTTTGTTTTTTTTTTTCAAAGAGCATTTTATTTCTTAGACAGACTTTATGACAGTTCAAGTCAGATGAGCCCACTAGGGCAAGACAAATATAATCTGTCAAGTAGTCAGTCTCAAAACAAAAGCCATTTATTCTTTTTATTAGGAATTGTCTTAAGTGTAAAAAAAATGAATTTTATTGTGTATCTTTGAAACAAAATTTAGGTAATACAATTTCTATGCACTATTGTTTTCACTGACTTATTTGGTAATAGATTTTTAGACAATGTTTGCATGTGCATCATTTGAGAAAATATTTTATTGAATATTTGCTTTAAACATCAGCTTTATATAGGACCAGAACAAGTTGACAGAGAATAAATCAATTAGGGAAAGATGGAACAATGGACAGGAAATTTAGCCTTTTCTATAGTGGCCACAATGAGTCTACTCTCATTGACATCTTCAAAAGAAGTCTTTATCGTGCAAGGAGCGTGGAACTCATTGTCCCCAACATGGCTTTCTGTATTATAACACGACAAATCCCAACTATCCCCATCTGTCACTTGTATGTATGAATATGTTTCGCAGGCTTGTTTAACCAGATGTGTATTGCAGCACTTGTGATCATTTTTTATATAATCCAACCAATCGATTATCCTATATGACTTAAATTAATCTAGCTTGTTTTTATAAATTAAAAAACAGCTGCTATGTGACTTTGGTTTTTAAAACAAAAATTTATGACAAAAAATTTCCATGAAACGGCAAAATCAACACTTTATATTATCCAACAATAATAATTGAACCCATGATTTGCTGCGTAGCTTATGTAAACAAGTTATGGGTTCTAGAACTAGATCAAACTAACTGACAAACAATATAAAAACAACAAGTATGTAAATGGCAAGACTATCTATTAAAAAAACAATAACATGTGTCATCTCTCAACTAATGCAATTAAAAGGATTTCCATCCTCCCAAGTCTGGGGTTTTGGAGTCTGTGTTTGCTCCACCACCACCCCTGACTTGGGAGGATGAAGGATTTCATGTAATAAAAAATTTTATTCATGAAACCCAATGTTTGCACAAAGAAGATTGCAGCAATATTAAATTAGCCTACAAAAAAATCATCAAAATGCTGGCTTTGATTTTTTTGGTAAAGCTTTGAAAGTGCTTTTAAACAAAATAGATTTATTTACAATCACAAGACATAAGATTTATTACAGTTATGTAGTAACCACTACATAACAACTTGATCCTAACGAGAACTTTAAAATCTATGTGTATTAATGTAAATATCTACTCGGGTAAAATATTGTATATTTGTGTTACAATTTTAAGTGTTTTATCATATTGTCATATCGTTGTTTATTTTCTACACTTGTTAACAATATATACCCCTATTTATTGTAATAAGGATATCACAACAGAAAAACGCTTCAAAGATAAAAACCACCGGCTAACATTTGTATTATTATAAACTTAAAAATCTTTACTGTGAACCAGAATGAAGATTGTCTCATTATTAAATATTAAAAAATAAAACACAACTGTATTTCATGTACATATACTATATATGTATATTGTCTGAAAAATCAAACTGTTTGTACAAGCTTAACAAAACAGTAAGAAAAGCAAAACTATGCCAAGTTTTCTTTCAATGCTTCCCAGCTAGTAACAGAAAAAATAATCAATATTTTCAGACAATATCCATAGTGTTTTATCCTGCATTGACTGGGACAAGGACAAATAAGAACTGCGACACATTTACTATAAGCATACAAGGACAACAAATACACCTTTCAATTTGTCAATACATGTTCTTAATGCAGGATAAAAAGGTATAATGACATTCAGAACACAAACTGTTTATAATTTAGGAACAGATATCTATAATGACTAGAGTCTGTTGTCTTAAACAAAAAATAAATTTCATTGAAATTGATCTGTTCTAGGATAAACAGAAAAATCATCCACACAACACCATCATTGTCAAAACTTTAGTCTGGAACAGTTACAGTTACCATTACAAAGAATTATGGTATTCTTGTACAGGGAATACTTATTTTCCTTCTCTCCAAAATGTGGATTATCTCCCCTAATTGTATTGGATAATTTTTTTTATCCTACTTTGAACACTTTCATATGTACAATGTACATAGTACACATTAGAATTACTACAATTTGAGCACAATTCAACACACTTTTACTGGCCAATAGGAACAGAGCATATTTAATTTCTAAGGCAAGCAAAAATCAAAGTATAATCACTATAAAAGTGAAAAGTTATATATCATTGTTGTTACAAAATGAAACTATTCTGAGACAGAATTTATAAATATAGGTCAGTCTGATAGAATACCAAACTATGCTAAGGTGGTTGATGCATATTTTCTGAATCCAAACAAACATTATCATCAGCTTCCTCTCCTAGTATACTTACTCACATTGTGCTTAGCCAATCATTTATCTACTGCACAAAGTACTCAAAATAACCTCAAACAGTTAGCATTGAGCTTCGATAAAAAGATCGAATACTTAATCTTAGACAGTCGCTTACTTTAACAATAGATTACAATGAAGTATGCACATATCTAAACAATTATAAACAAAACCAAATTACTGTAGATGAAGTTTTCCATTTGTCTGGCCATTTTCTTCTGTTATCACACCATTGTCATGACTGTGTTTTTGATCATATTCATCTTTTATTCTCCTTCGCACTCTTGAAAATGGTCCAACGGATGGATCAGTGATGAAATTATATATGACTTTACACCATGATGTATGCTGGGGTAAGTTGTCATAATACTCGGGAGCAATCTCTTTGACCTTAAAACAGAAATATATTGTTTAGTAAACTACAAACTCTGAATGAACTACAATACATACAATGAAGATGGCTGTACTAACATTCAAATGGAGATTTACATATATCAGATTAATCTCGACCAGTACACACATCATTTTTGCATCCACAATTAAAGTGCAACAAAGACTAATGGTAAAAATTTTGTAAAAAATATCCTGATGATCTATCTTCTTAACAAACCATACAATATCCACTTTATATCAAAATCTTGCTTAATACAAAAAAAGATGGGATATGGAGAAGGTACAGTTTGGGGCAAATTCGGGCTTAAACTTAGATATATTTCAAACTATCTCCTGTTGAACCTTGTCATTTTATTACAAGAACAACATATTGAAACCCTGTTTTATTTGCTACAAATGAATAAACAGGATTAGAAAATTAAAATCATCCAAATAAATTTTATTGAGCCATAATAATTAAACAGTGTTAAGGCTGTTCCTAAATTTTCCTGAAAAAGTTCATTTCAGCATTTTTCTGAAATAAACAAACCCCAAAACCTACAGGTGCATGAACCAGTATCCATGACAACGAGGAACCACATGAACCAGTATTTAAATCCATGACAACGAGGAACCACAACTGCATTATCTGACATGTTTTCATATAAATATGATTAATATGCGAGTTTAATCTGTAAAGACTGAAAATAGCATGAATAATTTGATAATATGTCTAGGTCAACTAATAAATTATACTAAACCTTTCACTTATATAGAACTTAAAGAATGTAATCAATTAAAAAAGAACCAGATCACTTCTGGTAATCAAACTGTCAGGAAATGTGCAAACTCAACTTTAAAGAACTAAAATGCATAAAATTAAGAAGCTTAAAAATGTCAAACAAAGATATTTACTCAGTGCACTTGATATGTATAATGTCATTCCAATACTAACATTGGTATCTAGTCTAACTTGAGAATGAATCAATAAGAAAACTAAACATCAAATATTGGTTTTACTACTTTGTGTGTATACATCAAAGGATGATCCTATTCGTGTAACCATTTATTTGTATAATTTTTCAATATATTTATCAAACAGCTAAAAGAAATAATACTCAGTCTAATTACTTAAACAATCCACCTAATACTTCAAGTTGATACAAAATATATCAATCCTTTGAATTTAATCTGTGTAATAATACAAATAACATGTCCAGAAATTTGTAACCTTTGTAGTTTCTTTGTGTGTAAATAAAACATAAAATACTATGTATTGTATGTATGTTTGAATGGTGTTTGACACTACTTTCAGGGAGAGGAAGTCAGAGTATTAGGAAAACCCCGGCAGACCTGTGGCAGGAAAACTGGCAATCCTTGCCAATGATTGAGTCCAGTACACCCTCTCACAGTGAGTCTCAAGCCTGCAACCTCGGTGTTTACAGGCATCAGTGTAGAACACTACCTTAACCAATCAGTCACTTAAAATAACACCTTAATCACTTAGCAACCAAGGCCCCTAAAATACTACCTTAACCACTCAGCCACAGAGGCTCCTAAAATACTACCTTAACCACTCAGCCACAGAGGCTCCTAAAATACTACCTTAACCACTCTGCCAGAGGCTCCTAAAATACTACCTTAACCACTCTGCCACAGAGGCTCCTAAAATACTACCTTAACCACTCAGCCACAGAGGCTCCTAAAATACTACCTTAACCACTCTGCCAGAGGCTCCTAAAATACTACCTTAACCACTCTGCCACAGAGGCTCCTAAAATACTACCTTAACCACTCAGCCACAGAGGCTCCTAAAATACTACCTTAACCACTCTGCCACAGAGGCTCCTAAAATACTACCTTAACCACTCAGCCACAGAGGCTCCTAAAATACTACCTTAACCACTCAGCCACAGAGGCTCATAAAATACTACCTTAACCACTCAGCCACAGAGGCCCCTAAAATACTACCTTAACCACTCAGCCACAGAGGCTCCTAAAATACTACCTTAACCACTCTGCCACAGAGGCTCCTAAAATACTACCTTAACCACTCTGCCAGAGGCTCCTAAAATACTATCTTAACCACTCTGCCACAGAGGCTCCTAAAATACTACCTTAACCACTCAGCCACAGAGGCTCCTAAAATACTACCTTAACCACTCAGCCAGAGGCTCCTAAAATACTATCTTAACCACTCAGCCACAGAGGCTCCTAAAATACTACCTTAACCACTCAGCCACAGAGGCTCCTAAAATACTACCTTAACCACTCTGCCAGAGGCTCCTAAAATACTATCTTAACCACTCAGCCACAGAGGCTCCTAAAATACTACCTTAACCACTCAGCCACAGAGGCTCCTAAAATACTACCTTAACCACTCTGCCAGAGGCTCCTAAAATACTATCTTAACCACTCTGCCACAGAGGCTCCTAAAATACTACCTTAACCACTCTGCCACAGAGGCTCCTAAAATACTACCTTAACCACTCAGCCACAGAGGCTCCTAAAATACTACCTTAACCACTCAGCCACAGAGGCTCCTAAAATACTACCTTAACCACTCAGCCACAGAGGCTCCTAAAATACTACCTTAACCACTCAGCCACAGAGGCTCCTAAAATACTACCTTAACCACTCAGCCACCAAGGCCCCTAAAATACTACCTTAACCACTCAGCCACAGAGGCCCCTAAAATACTACCTTAACCACTCAGCCACAGAGGCTCCTAAAGTACTACCTTAACCACTCTGCCACAGAGGTCCCTAAAATACTACCTTAACCACTCAGCCACCAAGGCCCCTAAAATACTATCTTAACCGCTCAGTCACAGAGGCCCCTAAAATACAACCTTAATCACTTAGCCACAGAGGCTCCTAAAATACGCTTAAACAACCAGGCACAGAGGCCTCTAAAATACTACCTTAACCACTCTGCCACCAAGCCCCTTAAAATACTACCTTAACCACTCTGCCACCAAGCCCCTTAAAGTACTACCTTAACAACTCTGCCACCAAGGCCCCTAAAATACTACCTTAACCACTCTGCCACAGAGTCCCTAAAGTACTACCTTAACCACTCTGCCTCAGAGGTCCCTAAAATACTACCTTAACCACTCTGCCACCAAGCCCCTTAAAGTACTACCTTAACAACTCTGCCACCAAGGCCCCTAAAATACTACCTTAACCACTCTGCCACAGAGTCCCTAAAGTACTACCTTAACCACTCTGCCAGAGGCTCCTAAAATACTACCTTAACCACTCTGCCACAGAGGCTCCTAAAATACTACCTTAATCACTCTGCCAGAGGCTCCTAAAATACTACCTTAACCACTCTGCCACAGAGTCCCTAAAGTACTACCTTAACCACTCTGCCTCAGAGGTCCCTAAAATACTACCTTAACAACTCTGCCACCAAGGCCCCTAAAATACTACCTTAACCACTCTGCCACAGAGTCCCTAAAGTACTACCTTAACCACTCTGCCTCAGAGGTCCCTAAAATACTACCTTAACAACTCTGCCACCAAGGCCCCTAAAATACTACCTTAACCACTCTGCCACAGAGTCCCTAAAATACTACCTTAACCACTCTGCCTCAGAGTCCCTAAAATACTACCTTAACCACTCTGCCACCGAGGTCCCTAAAATACTACCTTAACCACTCTGCCACCAAGTCCCTAAAATACTACCTTAACTACTCTGCCACCAAGTCCCTAAAATACTATCTTAACCACTCTGCCACCGAGGCCCCTAAAATACTACATTGTATTTATTACAAACAATTACTACTATGGTTTGTAAAACAGTAGAACAAAATTCTGTAAATGTAAAACCTTAACTTCACTGCCAATAACATACACGAATACAGACATTAGTACACTTCATGACAGAAGGAAGGATTTAAACACCTACTGTCTGTTGTCATGTTTATAATCTTTTTTATTAAGCATGTTTCCTATTTGGGTATCATTATTGATCATGTTTAGTGAACACAACACTTTACTCAGTCTACAGGATTAATTTCATTTGTTATTATGACATTATATGTTATTACAAGTGTTTTATACACACCACTTTATTAATAGCAGTAAGTGTCACAACATCCTTTTATCACCAATATTTAAATTTACCAGGAAGTCAAGACAGTCTGTCATAAACTTACCTGTATACCCAAAGTTAACCCTGGACCTTGGTATATAGGGTTCACTAGTATCCGTACCTCATAAAGTCTGTACCCCGATACAGTATATAGGGCAAGTCCTGGTGTTTTTGTGATATCCTTATCTAATAAAACCTGGACCCTGGTATAAATGGCAAGTTGTAGTGTTTCCTAATTACCTTATTACTATAAAGAATGGCCCTGGTTTTTAAGAGAAACTGATGTTTTTTAATTACCTTATAAAGCCTGGACCCTGGTATATAAGGGAAGTCATGGTGTTCGTTGTGGTATCCTACATTGAAGGTCAGGTAATTCAGTGGCCCATAGTATGAGTAGGTCTCACAGCCTTTTATAAACATGTAGTGTTCCGCTATAAAATGTCCAGAAAGAGGATGTAGACCAGTCCCCATAAATGTACCTCCAATCATATAAAACAATGGCTTGGAACCAAGACAATAATACACACCTACGTCAAATGCTACCTGTATAACGACATTAATTAATTCAAGTCCAGTCAGAGGCTTAGGTCGTATAAATAGTGGACGTAATGTGTAGAAATATGGCATTAATAAAACATAAATGAACTTTGACCAGGTACGATTGAACATTCTTCCTTCTACTTCAGATGGGATGTCCACGTCTCTCTCTACATCTCCTTGGTAACGATGATGTTCGAGGTGGTACTTTTTAAATGAAACAGACATTGGCACACCTAGTGGTAAATTTGCAAAATATCCTAAAATTCTGTTGGCTAAAGGATAGCTATGTCCGAATGCTAAATTGTGTGCTATTTCATGTATAGCAAGAGTCATTGAGTGGTTAATAGTCCCACCAAGGACATAGGCCAGTACAACAACTGTTACCCAGGATGCATCACTGATCAGATATAACATAAGAATCTGGAATAACACCATTGCTGTAACAATATATTTTGTTCGAGGATCATGTCCCATCAGCTGTTTCACTTCTGGGTATTTGGCTACAAATAGAAAAAAAAAGTCCAAATGAAACAAAACTATCATAAATAACCTTAATACTATCAAACTGAAGTGTTAGACCTGTACATTTACTGTTCTTAAGTACTGTTATTCTAATATTCATAAATTTACAAGGACTACCACTTTTTTAAATGCATGTTTGGTTTTTTCTCTGGCTTCCTCCCCACTAAAATCTGGAAGCCATGATATAGCTGAAAAATTGCTGAAAGTGGCATTAAAATCCAAATGACAAACAACAATTTTTAAACTTATGTAATATTACATGTATAATGGTAATTAATGAATTAATTGACGAAACAAACGATTTTAATGCATTTTTGAAACAGCAGACAAACAGCTTGCAGAATCATTAGGGGATATTTTCTTCGTAATGTTAGTTCCTTATTACTTGGGCCTTGGAGGCCAAGTGGTCAAGTAATGTGAGCTCCCTAAAATTACTTGGGCCTTGGAGGCCAAGTGGTCAAGTAATGTGAGCTCCTTAAAATTACTTGGGCCTTGGATGCCAAGTGGTCAAGTAATATGAGATCCTTAAAATTACTTGGGCCTTGGACGCCAAGTGGTCAAGTAATGTGAGCTCCTCAAAATTACTTGGGCCTTGGAGGCCAAGTGGTCAAGTAATGTGAGCTCCTTAAAATTACTTGGGCCTTGGACGCCAAGTGGTCAAGTAATATGAGCTCCTCAAAATTACTTGGGCCTTGGAGGCCAAGTGGTCAAGTAATGTGAGCTCCTTAAAATTACTTGGGCCTTGGAGGCCAAGTGGTCAAGTAATATGAGCTCCTTAAAATTACTTGGGCCTTGGACACCAAGTGGTCAAGTGAGCTCCTTAAAATTACTTAGGCCTTGGACGCCAAGTGGTCAAGTAATGTGAGCTCCTTAAAATTACTTGGGCCTTGGAGGCCAAGTGGTCAAGGTTAGTCATCTGCTTAAAATTTAATTTGCTTTGTAAGCTGAAATCTGATTGGCTTATTCCAACAGAACATTAAAGGATAACTTGTGTTCGTCATATGACCTGTTTTTACACCGTTAAAATTCAAGCAGTCCCATTACGTCATTGAAGTTTTTACCATTTAAATTTAAAATTTATAGTTAAAATTAAATTATAAGGAATGTTTCAAAACAGGCTATATATACCATATAACAAGGTGTGGGTCAGTTTACTCCTAATCCATGTTATATGGTAAAACCTGTTAAAAAATTTGAATTAATAATAATGAATGATGTGCCCGTCAACACTGAGGTTGCAGGTTAGAATCTCACTGAGCAGGGTGTGCTGGACTCCAATCTTTTTTTAACATGATTGTTAGTTTTCCTACTGAAATCTTTGAAAGTGGCGTTAAACTGAATTCAAATGAAAACAAACAAAATTAATGAATTATTTCCTCTTTCTGACTGTTTGTAGTTCATTTTAAAAAAATGTTCTATTAAATAACAGAAATAATTTTAACTTTAATATGTATTTTTGATTTAACAAAAAAAGAGAAAAATTCTGCTACCAATAGTCATTCATAGCTAACGTAACCATCCTAAAAATAATGACTGAGTAGACTTAAGTTAACCAACATTATGACAAATAAAAGGTCACAAGTGAAATTCCCATCTTTAAATTTTTTACAACACTGTAAAAACAATCCAACCTCTCATTCAAGGACAAGTACACAGGCAAGGCTTGTATGACCTACTACCCTGTAAACACCCTCAACTATATATCTACCAGACACAGACAGTGATAATAGGTTTTAGGACACAATATACTTTATTTATCAGTTATAAAATATTTTGAACCTATTCATCAAGTTCAATGGTTATTTTTATATATAAATAAAATAAGCCATTTGAAATTGGGGCTTTTTTTACACTCCAATAATTTTTAAAATGTGTGTCAATCTTGTTAGATTATTGGCAAGATTAACTGGTTTAAGTGCAGCTGCCCTCGAGTTCTTGTGTGTGCTAAAATACAATAATTCCTTTAACTTTGTAATATTTTAAGCCAATTCTATTCATACAAAGGATAAATAAGATAAAATTTAATGCTGTTTGCTTTTAGACTGTTTCTTAAGGAAACAATCCAATATACATGTAGTACAGAAAACATTATGGATACAGCTTTAGACACCTGCATTGGCAGGTCTTAAATTAATTACCCAGTTCAAGGCTATGCAGAGGGTTCCACTTTGCATAAGACTTTAAAAAACACCAAACCATTTCCTAATCTCAATGTTAAAAAATTCTGTTAATTGCATCAAAATTTTTAAAAATAAAAAAATTCCTGTTAATTGTATTAAATTGTGCAGAAATAGACTTAATACTTGTTAATTACTGACATTTTCCTAATGAGGTAATTACAGCATCTTGCACCAGAATTATCAAAGCATGTTCTGACAACCTTTTTTATAAATATTATTGTTGTTACAAGAATTTAGGTATTAGAAAAGAGTCACCTGACTTGTTTTATGTACCAACACAGCTTTTAATTAGCTTTTAATTAGACAATTAAAGTGAAAACTTAATATCTTCTGTTAAAATATTGCCTTTCATTCAATTGCATATTTTTCTCTGAAAAATTTGTTATGCAACAAGTGTGGACTACTAGTGATACCTACACTGTCAGAAAACGTTTGCATGTACATTTGTGTATATCAACTGTGTAAAAATCTAATTATTCTGTAAATAGGAAGTAGATGACCAAGGAGCATATAATCGCTTTACACCATATGGGACTATAGTGAAAGATCAAACTGGCTTTCCCCAAAGCACATGAAAGTACCAATTTCTTCCACAAACAACTTTCACATCCCTATATCCTATAGACTCTCCATTGTTTTAGACTACATTGTCTCTGACATCCAATCAGAACGCCGGAAACAAGAATGTCAAACAAGAACGTTGTTATGCTTCCATAACAACATCCTTGTTTCTGGCGTTTTGATTGGATGACGCAGCAAGTACAGATGTGTGCGCGTGAGCTCATCTGTACTGGGTCATCTGTACAAGAAATCGACCATTACGGAAGAATAAGTCAGTGTTGTATTGACTAAGGTTCAAGTCTGTATTCTATTGATCAAAGATTATGGTCACTATTGCTTTGGATAAAGGTGAGTGGCCAAATTAAGTTTGAGGTCAATATTATATATTTTTAAAAAATAAAATATTTTGCCCCAGGTATTTACGTAATGGTAAAAAAAGGTTTATTGTATTGGACTAGAGAAATGTGCAAAAATCCATTAGCACTATAATATATTTATTCATGCAGATATATAATGATGGTTGTGATGCAATCTCATTTGACTTTACTTTAATGATTTCTTGCTTTCACTTGCATTGTTGCGATTTGCTCGAGTAGACCTTGTGAATGTAATTGCCACTGTGTATAATATGCAGGGTACGTTTCCACTATGAACATGACTCTTTAGAGACAAAAATCAATATAATAAACACATAAAACAATACAGTTCCCATCAGACAAAAGTGAAACAATACATATACCCTTAATTGATTACTGTTGTATAATATGGGGAGAATGTAACAATGACAGCCTTGACAGAATACTAAAACTGCAAAAACGGGCAGCCAGATTAATTTTAGATACAGACCATTTAGCCCCTTCAGCACCACTTTTTAAGCAACTGGGCATAATGACAGTACAATTAAGAATAAAATATCATAAATATTTACTTCTACATAAAACATTGAAGGGAGATGCCCCTGAATACCTTATACAAAAGTTTAATTATCTCTCGTCTAATATTCATTATGGCTTAAGAAATGTGTTAGATGGAAATCTTATGGTACCAAAACAAACTACTGAACTTTACAAAAAGTCATTTGCATATTCTGGTGCTGTTTTATGGAATGAGTTACCACCATGTTATAGAAACACTAAAAACACACAAACTTTTAAACATTGTATTAAGAAATATCTGTCACAAGACTGATGACAGCAGTTTTTGTTGTAATATTGTTACTTCATTACCACACTCATGTTTGTATGTTATTGTCAATTTATATATTTTTGTTTATTAATTTGTAATTTTTTCATGAGGGCCTCAGGGAAGATTAGTTGTATTACTAACTGTGTAACCCTCTTTAAATAAAGTCATTATTATTATTATTATTATTATTATTATTATTATAAGTTGTTTTACATGTCAACTCAACAACATATTTATACAAGATTATAAATGGATGTATTGTTTATTAACCTCAACCTTGGTCAATGTCAGATAGGTCCATATAATATTATATTACATATGATTAAATTTCACTTTCGTCCCCACAGATATAAATCATTTCTGTCTATTTAAAACACTATGTTAGGTACATGTACTAAAAAATGTATGTTGCTATTTTTAAAAATATATGAGGCTGTTACCGTACTACAGACTGTATATTTAAAGAATATTTGAGGCATGTTACTATTTTTAAAGAATATATAAGGCTGTTTTAGGCATGTTACTAAATATAGATCTGTATTTCTGGATTGATCGATATACTAGTAAACAATATGGTAGGTGTACAGAAGACCAAGTCTTATAGGGGATTTGTTATTGTTTCTTAATTGTATGTTAAAATACTAAAAAACCTTGAAAAAAGCCATTAAAAAAAACTAATCAGATATATGCATTATTATGAGGTTAATATCATGATTTATCAACCCAAGAGATAATTACAGAGGCCATCCGTCGAAGTGATAATAGATCTGGATGGTTAATAAATCATGATATTACATAACTGAAATCTAAAGTTATCAATTGTTTTATTGTTTTATTATATGAAACATACAACAAAAATTTCAAATGTTATTCTATCAACATAGAAAGATAAAAATTGAAGCTTACACATATTACACATATTTACAAAAAATGTACAGATTTTCCCTGATACTATATTTACTAGTAGGTATACCTTAAAGCTTACACAAGTAATGATAACCTCGCATGCATAATAGCGCGCTGAACAAATTAACAATAACAATTGAAGCTTACATATATTTCCAAAAAATGTGTATTGATTTTCCCTGATACTATATTTAGGTACATGTTGAAGCTTACACAAGTAATGATCTCCTCGCGTGCACAATTGCGCTGTGATTATCATATTTTGCAATAATACTTAAATACCTTTTGAACCAATGAAAATCTAAGTTATTTACAGTCATATAATCATTATAACTGTACATTCCAACAAGAAATGCAACAGTAATTGTAATTTTCTGTAATTTTTAAATCCTTTATTACACTTCATCATTGGTGAATATCATTCTGCAAGGTCCATATAAAGCATATTAACCTCTTCAAAAGTCTATAATTGAATAATATTCTGTTGAGGTAACAATTTCAGTAAAGATTATACTGTACTAACCTCACTGACTCCACCTGTGTAACTATGGAGGTTACATTGACCTCACATGTGTAACTATAGGATGTTATATTGACCTCACCTGTGTAACTATAGAATGTTATATTGACCTCAGTGATTTCACCTGTGTAACAATGGAGGTTACATTGACCTGACCTGTGTAACTATAGGATGTTTTATTACCTGAAGCAGAATCTGATATCGACCTGTTTTTATGTTAAAGCCAATCAGAAAAGCCGTCTTAATGAATTCATTCGTCCAATCAAATCAATTATATTAATTGTACACAATTCAATGACGTCAGCTATACATGCATCGTGCGTGTCAACAAAAAATGGGAGAAACGTTGGTTCACCAATATATTGATTCAATTTATTGATATTGAAATGCAGTATTAAATAAAACATATTAAAGGTAACTAGCATTACAAAAATTACAAAATGTAAGCAGGTGCTCCAGTAGAAAATACATCCTAAGTTTTTCAAATCAAGGGAGATGGCGGTTTCATGTAATAAAACAATTAATGACTTTGATATGCGGTCCCTATCAGGATTTATCAGCCCTCAAAAATGTTATAATCACCTTGGCTGGCGGCTCGGTGAATATTATACAATTAATGACTTTGATATAGGTCGCTATCAGGATTTATCAGCCAGAAAAAATTAAATATTCACCGAGCCGCTAGGCGAGGTGAATATACATTTTTGAGGGCTGATCAATCCAGATAGCGACCGTATATCAAAGTGATTGTTTTATTACATGAATAAAACCACCATTTCCCCTGATCAGAAAAATAGAGGATGCCTTTTCTACTGGAGCCGCTGCTTACATTTTGTAATTGTTGTTACCTTTAATATTTTTTATTTAATACTGCATTTTGATATCAATTTGCTGGTAATCCTGAAATTCCTGTTTCAAATACTGAGATGAGTATAAATGAATCAACATATCGCATTGCCGATGTTTCTCCTATTTGTTGTTGTCACGCACGATTAATACAATCAATTTGATTGGATGAATGAATTTATAAAAACAACTATTCTGATTGGCTAAAACATAAAAACCAGGTCGATATCGTATTCCGCTTGACTACTATGCAGCGGAATCGTGCAGCGTACAAACATTTTATGTAATTATAGTATTGTTGCGATTTATCGTGACCCAAAAGTTGTTTTTAGACCAATCAAAAACACGCAGAATTCTATTCATGTAATAATACATTTTCTCTGGCTGATAAATCCTGTTAGTGACCTATATCAAAGTCATTAATTCTATAACAGTGACCTACATGTATACCAAAGTCATTAATTGTATAATATTGACCTCGGTGATTTCACCTGTGTAACAATGGGGGTTACATTGACCTCACCTGTGTAACTATAGGATGTTATATTGATCTCAGTGATTTCACCCGTGTAACTATGGGAGGATATACTGATCTCTGTGACAACCTGTGCACCAAGGGAGGTAATATTTACCTCACTGACTTCACCTAGACAAGTCCTTAGTAAACTCACCACTTTCATAATTATTTGTTCAAACTCCACTGCAATTCCATTAACCCTAAACAATGATAGCATACATATTTAAACAGCACATGAACATGTAGCAGAATATCAAAGCAACTTGTCACATTTTTACAAGGTTATGGGTTTACACTCAGTGCTTCCCTTACATCTTCACACAAGTTTTTAATTATTTTGTCCTGCATCAATACCTTTAATTTTATGGTTATAATTTTCGTGTCCTTAAAGTGTCTGACTAATCAAATATTTCAATTTGAATATAAATGATTAGATTACATAATTTTTTTTTAATAGATCAAAAGACATGAACTGTATTCCTTTTAAATGCAGCCATAGATTGCTTTGAAAATAAATACAATTGATTGAGTTCTGTAACCTAGTATGCATAGAATACAATTTTCAAGTTACAAAAGGCTGCCTTAATAAATCTAAATGGTGTCAAACGGAACTGCTAACTTAACTATAATACATGTACATAATCATTTTCTTAAATGAACCCAAACGATCAGCATGTCATATGACCTCCTTTTTTACTTAAAGTCATCACCAAATTTTTGGCAGGTATGTCATGAGAAAATATCTTGTTTACAGTTTCAATATGTTTATAATTAAAAATCGCTTGTTTTGTATTTTTAAGACAAATAAATGCCAAAAATATTTTAAATTGCATGCATCAAAAAGTTGTGTGGGAGCTTTTGTACAATTAAAAAATAAAACTGAAATGAACTTGTATTTATATAAAGTTTATACATTTGTATTGCTGTATGTTTTTCTACAATAATTGCAAAATTAATTTTTTTTAATCTTAAATCTGTCAAGATTTAAAAAAAGGAGCTACATTATTGTAGCTACTTTAAGTTAAGTTGTTTGTTTAGTTTTAAAGGGATTTTTTTTTAAATCTACAATTAATGCACTATAAGAGATCTATAATTATTGCCCTTTTAGAAATCAACATTTATTGCTTCTTGAAATGTCGACAATTATTGCCTTTCAAAAGACCTACATTAAATGCCCTTCAAAATGTCAAAATAATTATGAAGTTGGTGTCTTCATTCAGTAAATTTACATTATATGCAGTGAATTTTTTTAGAACTCATCACTTTAGTCATTGATAAACCATTTGAAATTTGACAAAAGATTTCTAAATCTATTTCGTCACTTAAAGTATAAAAGTAAAAAATACATAAATATTAAATATTACTTTAAATAAATTAATATAGTGATACCCCCTCTTCTTTGAAGCAGGGTATAATTATATAACAGTATATGAAGTGCTAAACTTAAAGAAAGAATTGATAGATTTTCAGGAGCAGTAATTTTCACCCAGTAGTCGCTGCCTTTCCCAAATTAAAACTTAAATGGACTCCTTAATATACATGTAGCTATAAACTTCCTGAAATCCACTGTGGTGTATAATAAACCATGATAACATTAATAAAATACATGTGTATCGTGATCAATGGAATCTTTGACATAGTTACAGTATCAAATAAACACAAAAATCACATGTGATAAATTATAAATATATCTAAATTCTATTAAAAGGCCATAACCACAAGGTGTGATATTTATGTTAATAACAATGGGAGTTTATATTGACCTCAGTGACTTCACCTCCATGAATCCTCCATAAAAATACATAATTAACTACTATGATATAGGTTGCAATCTGGATTTCTTAACCATAGATAATGTAATGATGAATATTTGAGGGTAGTGACCACATATCAAGTCAGTAATTGTTTATTACATGAATTTGATCAGAAAACAACTTAATATTTGATTCTGCTTGATCGTTTATGCAGCAGAACTATGCTGCAGTCAGTTAGGATATTTTGAAGCAATTTTAGTATCTATCACTGAAAGTAAACAATGACCCAAAAGTACATTTTAGATCAACAACTGCACTGACATTAGTTGTTGAATTAGGTTGAATTTATGCCCTTTGAAAGATATATCTGCATTAATTGTTTTTTTGAAAAATCTAATAACATTTACTGTGTATCTGCTTTTAAGAGATATTTGCTATAAGAGAGATCTACATTTTCTACCCTTTAAGAGATCTACCTCTATTGCCTTTTGAGAGATATTTTACACTGGAAGATATCCACATTTATTGCCTTTTGACAGATATTTTGTGCTTGATAGACCTACAGTACATGTTATGACAGATATAGCCTCAACTGTCAGAAGACCAGCACAAAATCCATATTGAAACAAGAAGATACATTTTTCCTAAAACAACACTTACTGAAGGGGTATGTAAGAAATGTAATTCTGGTGACAAAGAGGATGAAGAACACTTCGTAATTACTTGTCCCTTTCACAACCAACATAGACAAAACATGATAGATATGACCTCATTGAGAGATGTTTTAAAAATAACAAAAATACTAAATAACAGAAACAAATTTATTTGGTTATTGAGTAATGAAAACTGAGAGCAATGTTTGGAATTCAGAAAAATAATACTGTTTACAATATTTACATGTAATATGTTTTTTCGCCTATACATATATATTGCTAGGATATGACTATGAGGTTGTCCCCCTTACCCTTTAATTTCCCCCATCCCATCCCCCTTATTACTTTTATTCTAAATTTGCTTTTCTCTGTATAAATATTGTATAATGTTGTACAATAGCATGTTATGTTCCAGGTTGAGCTGAGCTCTTCAATAAACAATTCCTGTATTCTGTATTTCTGTACTATTTTACATAAGGAAATGTATACCAGACATGTCTTCAATATTTGTTAAAGTAGTGAAAACAGGAACATGTTAAGAGGATCTCACTGAGATTTAGACATAAGATCATGGGGGTCATGGTACATGTACAAATGAAATCAACATCAAGGTCAAAGGATATGTCAATAAATGATTATTTATATCAACAAGACACAGTAAAATGTTACAGGTAAAAAATATAACCAGTATTTGGATGTTAAAATTAATGGTTTTGCTTTGACAGAAATCAATAAAAATCTTGAGCTATGTAGACTGATAATAATCCAACAAAATTCCAAGATCATCACCTCTTTGATTTTATTGGCAATGTAAGTCATTAGTACTTTAAACCTCCCAGCCTAGCAATGTACTAAATCCCCTTGTCACATAACTAAAAGATAACATTTGGTGTTATCAACAGTCTCCATGTACAGTTTGACAAAAACCTAGATAAGTACATGTGTATGCAGTCTAAATAGGGTACAGATCTGAATATCATTATGTATGATGTGCTTCAAGAGGCACACTAAGTACCAAAAATTATGAGACAATTACTTCATGACCTCATGACATGGCATGCAATAAAAGTAGTTGTGTAATAAGACTTGGTCATTCTTCCCATGTGAAATAAAGTTAAAAAAGTTTTAGTAGGACTTTAGAAACACTGTGTGTTATATCTTTATAAAGTTTTAAATACAATGATAAACACCTGTAATGCACTTTTATTTCAATATCTATATCTTATATTTAAAATAACAGATCTCAAAATTATGATAATATGTCAGCAAAAAAAAAATAAATAACAGATCGTAGACATGTAGTTGATTGAAAACAAAAATATTGTAATGCACACTACATGTAGTAGATATCATTATAATTTGTTTTAATTTTATAATCTGACATGTATTTGTCCAATAAAATGTGTCATAACATGTTGACTATATCTGAGGTTCCAAAAAATACATCAGTAGACAACCCAATGCTAAATACAGAATTCACTTCATGTTCCTTTGAAGTGTATGTTAAGTAATGTTAGTTACACAACCAATCTTATTACATGCAGCACCAATAACAAAAAGGGGATGCAAGTAAAAAATTCAATTTTTATAAGTTAACTAGTCTTTCAATAAGCTGAAAACCTATTTAACTAAATAAATATCAAATATTTTAAAAGAAAAAAAACTATCCATATGTTTAATACATAATGTATAATTATCATCAGGTCCTCATCTTATCATAAGCTAAGATGGATATTTAATTGTTTTGTAAAATATAATATATAATGTAATTACTGGACAGTGTGATTAAGTATTTTAAAAAAATGTGTTTATTTGTATTTAAACAAAAATATAAATTTGTTTAATTCCACTTTAAGCACAACCTTGTGGTACATATAGTGGTTTTGAAAATTGAAAATTTACAGATAATGGTACAATGCACAGTTATAAAAACTGTTAAAAATAAAAAAATGCTACAATTAGACCAGTTACAGATCTAGAAGACAACAGTTACTATGGATGTAAATCATTAAGCCATCATTAGCTGATCCTGGTGAGAAAATATAGCACCACAGCACTAAATGGTCATTGGGAGAACATGAAATCTAGTGTGCAAGTAATGAACAATCTCTCTAAATAAATAAAATAGTTTTATTTCCAACAATAAATTTTAAAATCAATGTAAAGATCGAAGATTTAATAGGGATTTTTATGGAAGAAATGTGACAGGTGATAGAATATATCACAAACTTGTAATGAAATACACATCAGACAAGGCTTTTTTTCCTTATCATTGCCCTAGTAAATAAATCTTTTAAAGAAGTAAAATATCAATCTCATTTTATACATAAATCATCACTTTCCTAATCAGAACAAGGGTAATTTATTGGAAAGGAATCCTAAAAATTGACATGTTTTATTTTAACTTTCAAAGGTTTTTTTTTCAAGTTTACATACTGTAATTGTATCATGTACATGTAGTTTTGATAAGATTTTTAATATTTAAGGCAATAAGAAACAATTGCTTTTGGGAGCCATATCATATACTTTACATCCTTGATTCTTTTTCAGGAAAAAAACAGATGAGTTATATGCCTCCCTGAGAATTAAGGTTGGTTTGTTAGCAGCTAATTTTTTTATTTAGAAAGTAAAGTGTAAGACAGATGCTCTAAACTGGCCATGAAAATTAAAAACATGTTCATGTACTTTTTTAATTTTCTATGCATGATGTTAACAATATTCAACTTAAAATGAGCTTACAACCTGTATTATCTGTTCAACTCCCAGTGACTTGACGAGAGTGGTGCAACTGAGCATGACCTGCTTGCTCTTTCGGAGCAAATGCTTACTACTACACATGTACCTTATTTTTATAATTTTATATGAAAAATTTAAATCCTTTGGCCCTGCACACCTCCAATAGGGGTGAATTGTACTTCCATAAAGTCTTATCGTAGTTCGTAATTTGTTGGAACTTGCTTGCTGTAGTTTTAATTGTGCAAGATTTAATAGTCAGACAGACTGAACCTGCAAGTGCAAACTGTCTAATTTTAAGAAAATTTAGTAAAAATCAAATTCTCTGATCTGGCACACCTTTATTAGGAATGCAAATATCCTACAAAATATAAAACTCTAAAGCTGTACGGGAATACAGCCATCCATCCAGACACAGAAAGACAGACACACTGAAGGTCAATGGTAAATTAATATACTTTTAGTCACGGGGTAATAAAAATCATTTTCATCTTCCCACCCTTAAGATGTCTGCCAAATGAAAAAACATTGATAGATCCTGCCTTTTTTTTTCAATGGTTCCGATGCCCATAATTTAGATGAAAATATAAAAATATTAAAAGTTACCAAAGTCAACAACCAGTGACAAAAGCTATTCACTTTAAATCTACTAGTACTAGTAACAAAACAAGACTGAAGCAAGCTTAAAATTCTAGTATGCCAAACATTAGTAGCAGTGATCACAAGTATGAGTGCAAGGTAAGTTATCTTGATGGTTCAAACATGTACAACTTGGATACAGTATGTGTCATGATAAACATCAATTAAAAACTGGCAATAAACAATGATGCCTAAAGACAGACATTGAAGTGATCAAGGCTGCAGGTCTTTCCAACAATTGTGTGACGCAAAATAATTATTTTATGTCAAATGAAACTTTGAAATGATTTGTGCATTTTAGTGTTTCATAGCATTTCTCAATTTATTAATAAAACTCCCAAATCTGTCTGAAAAAATTAAGTCTGATTTGATAAAATGTGTGTTGTAATTTGCCATATTATATTTAAATAAACTTTACATTTTACATTTTTTAAACATACCACTACTACATGTACTAGTTGTACTCGATTATACCTTAAGCAAAGTTATGTGTACCTTTAAGTATTAGTAAGAGGAAGTTATCATACTCGATACTGATTAAATGGTCATAAAAAACCATTGTATTTTTACTAAGGATTATTTGTGGCTTCAGTAACACTTCCTGTGTGTTAAAATATACCAGTATATATAATCAAATGTCTGAATACCTTTTGTGTATAAGGATGCAAAACTGATTATTTCAAGGTTTAATGAAGGTTAACCAAGGTAAAAAAATTTCCTGGTAAATTTTAAATTGCATAATTCATGACGTGAAATGAGGGTTTAGAATATAAAAATATGTCCGGACTGTGTATGGTATTAAATAACTAAATGAACAGAATCATCAACTTACTACATTTTGTTCTTTAAGGGTGAAATGTAGTCAAGAGATCAAAATTAGGTGATATACATTGTATTTAAACAAATTTCATACAATTACATATAAACTTTAATGCAATCCTTCCCTGTTATCAGATATCAATGCAATACCTAATGGTGATATTGGATGTCCAACAAACAACTTGTTAAAATGTCTTACTAGTACAACAGTACACAATTCCTGGTTTAAGTAACTCTCAAAATGAAAATAATGGAAGGTTAAGAAACTACAACATTTTACTTTAATTATTTTGTACATTAAAAAAAAAAATAAAACCACTGTTATTACATAGATAATTGTACATTATTATAAAAGAGAGAAAAACATTACCCCAATTTTCACTGGAATGGATCTCAAAAAAATAGAAAAAGGACATAAAACAAACAAAAAAATATTTTAATGAATTAGGGACAGACCATTTAACTTAAAGGGGGGGGGGGGGCGGGCTTGGTTTTTTGTTTTGGGCAGAAAATTCTCATACAGCATGGACAAAATATTTATTTTTTGACAGAATATCTTTTTTCATTATTAGCATTAATTTATATAGGAGAAATCCTTCTTCAGAATATTTTTTTCTTACCCTCTGCTTCCAAAATATTTTTTCTTCAAAAATCATTTTCAGAATATTTTTTTAGGAAAAAACCAAGGCCCCCCCCCCCCCCCCCCTGCAAGTTAAATGGTCGGTCCCTTAATAATTGCTGAAATAAAATGTAAAGACAATAAAGGGGTTAAAGCAATACTTGTACAATTATACTATTGTTAATGTTTAATTTGTAACTGATTTTATAATGCCTAGGGACTGTACTGTTTTGATGTCAAACTGGCAGTATTTGGTCAGAATGGCATTACACACACACCTTTTCTATTATAGCGGCAATAATAAGAAAAATATATACGTAAATTAAACCAAAAAAAAAAAATAATAAAAAAATATAATAAATAAATAAAATAATAAAAATATGTAAAAAAACAAATTATTAATATAACTTCGTCCGTGTTATTTTACATCCCTGCAGGCTCAGCCACGATCGTACGATAATATATCATGCTATCACGTCATGATCATGATAAATTTTCTGATCGAGCTTTTAACCATGAATTAAAAGAAATAATTTGCTAAAAGTCTCATATTATCCCAGACTAATTCTACAGAAGCTGATAAATTACATAATTATAAAAAAATTGAACCCTTTGTCTCTCGAACTCAACAACTGACACGCTGACGCAAATTAATATAAGTAATAAAAAATTATATAAATTCTAACCTAAAATTTCTTTTCTGCGAGTTGCATGTGGCTCCTCTGTATATACCCATTCATAGTCAGTTCGCGAAACTTGGGCACCCATAACTATCAGCTGATTACACACAAGTAAAATCAAGGTTTTTAAATATCGGGGATACAATGTGATCTTCCGATATTCGACACACTTGATATAATTTGCGATCACGTGATTCATGAGTTAACTACAGACCCCCAGCAAAGAAAACTTCGATAGTAGCCGCCATTATTAACATGGCGTCCATCATTGGCTCGGAAGTTGAAATTCAAGAAGTTGAGGTTGAGTCGATCCCCGTAGAAGTCCCGATAGAGACAGTTGAAACTACAGATGAAACAATTGAAGTTCAGCCTATGATAGCCTTACAACCACTTCCAGATGCTCAAGAGGAAATAATTTTACAAACTCGGGAAGAAGTTGTTGGTGATCCCAACCTCGTGTATGTTGACAATATTCCTGTCCCTGCACCTGAAATAGAAGTTTGTACAGAAGAAATATCCACATACAGGAGGGGGAAAGGGAGCAAAAAGAAAGGAGCTCGATCAAAAAACTATGTAAGCGCTGGAACGCTAGGAGAATTAAACTTTGATTCGCCTTCGTCGTCAAAGAAATGGGAACAAAAACAAGTTCAAATCAAAACTCTAGAAGGAGAATTTTCAGTTACAATGTGGGCTACGGGTCAGTACAATGCTTTTTACAAATGATTTAATGGTAATTTTAAAATTGTATACATTTTTTAACAATATTAAGACAGAAATAACAACAAATATGATAAATAATTTTACACAGGCGGAATAAAGTAAGAGCACACGAAATGACGTCACTGTCTGTTTATGGCATGTTCGAGCAGACACACCCTACCATATTGTACCCTTTTTCGTTCAGTTGGAAGGTTGTCAGTGATAAAATTTTCATATTTAGGGGTTTGTTTTGATTTTGACGTCGGCCATAGTGAAATCATGGGCGCCGCCATATTATTCAGCCATTGCTAGAACATGGCGGTTGAAAATTGCAATGGCGGACCGCGGCCATTTGCAGAAGGATGCTGCTATTGCAATCTGAGAAATTGAACCCAAAGAGCAATGTTATGTACTTTCCGTTGAATTATTTAGTAACAGATGGCATAACCGAAGATGCTGCGTATAATTTACTTTTGAAATGAGGCTTAAAACTATTTATTTTGTTAATAAAAGAAATTGACCTTGGATAGTGACCAAGATGGCTTCTTGCTTTGCAACCAACCGTGAAAATTATCACGTGATTTCTATATTAAGACATTTAATTTTGAGGCCCTTCAGAGGGAATGTAGATTCAAAACAAAAGATTAAGACAATATAATGTTATTTTTATAAAATTGACCAATGAACAGTTTAGTTTCAATAGCTGATTAACTGATCTGAATACCAAAAATTGTGTTAAAGTAAAAATATTTGGGCTCATGAATCCATAAAGACCAAGACAGGATATGATTAATTGGATGTTTGGTTTACCAGATAGCAGTATTTCAGCTATATTTATGAAGACGACAAGTTAACAGAAAAAATGAATTAACAGAAAATAGGGAGAGATGGGACACAGGAAACACAGTTTTGACTGCCTTGAAAAGTATGGAGTATTTTGGTTGGGGCAGAAAATTGAGCCTTTTGTAGCGTCTGCAATGAGCCTACTCTTTTTCCGAAATCTACAAAAGGGGTCTTTTAAAAAGATGTTACGAACTATCTTTTCGTATTATGACAACCGCCAACAAGAATGTCTCGACTATCTGCAACTCGAGGCAGCCCTGAGCTGCTCTTTGGATCGAGCACTGGGAACCCTTCCAATATGGTCATAGCCAACGAGGATATGTATAAATGTATGTATGTGGATATTTATTAAATTTGTTTAAAATTTGAGTAGAAACTTTGAGTGAGACCCATAGTTCTGGTCATTCAACTTTAAAGTTATATTTTAATCACATGAAACGGGTAAGAATGTTTAATAATGATAAGACGAGACAAATCAGCATATTATAGCTAAATTTCGCATGTACAATTGTGAATAAATTGACGACTTTCCAATTTAAAAACGCCACCTAGTGTCCACTTCCAGTACTAAAAACCTGTTTGTCCTGTTGAAACCTTTTGAAATGGACAATCGTCTTTAATAAATTTTCACGCTTCAGTTGAATGACAGGTGTCAATATCTGAGTGAGGAAGGTTATTAAAACCGCCTGCTGTGTAAACGTGATCATTAATTAATTAACCAATGTTCATTACCCTATTTACCTGATGCTAATTGGAGGTAGAACCCCAGCTGTTTTATAGCTTGAATAAACTATCTTACCAGTGACATCCGTGTTGTATTCAAACTCACCTGTTGCCTATGGCTATAGTAACATCTACTAATAAGGTTAATTAGATGAAAAATTAAATTGGCATAGACAAACAATATAAAAACAATCCAAAATCTTTATTTCAATATCATAGTCTTTTAGTAATGATAGCCATAGTTTTTTTAACAGGAAGTAAAAGGGGAGATAAATCATGTTAAACTGGAAATGGGTCAATTGTTGAAAAGATGGTTAAAAGCTGTAGTATCATTTAATGTCCCATTTGATGCCCTATTTTTGTGTCTAGCATTATTATTATTCACATGTAAATTTAGTTTTGTCACTACAAAATAGAAGGAAAATTAAACAAAATCGCGATAAAACAATTTATTATCATTTTATTGTTATTCTGTTCACTTTTCATGTGATTGTGCAAGGTGAGAAAATCCCATATCACTCCACTTCGTGATTTGAATATATTATCATCAGTTTCGAAGGACAACATGGATGGTTTCTATCCATAATTTTTCTCCCAAAATGAACTTAACAATTCAAAGCTATCTAAAGAAACATAAATGTAAAATAGTTAAAAATATTTCTTAAGAAATACTATGAATGTGATAGTGTTTAACTTAAATTTGTTTAAAAAAGTCATTGGAAAAATTTTTAATTCAACCACATACATCCTATAACAAATATGCTAGACTTACCATGTGCATGCATTCTGAGAATTTCTCATGAAATGTTGATCCCTCTGCCTTCGGCTAATGTGAGTTTAAGGTAGGATATAATATTGTCATTTTCTTGATGTGACGTTGCATGTACTTTATTATAGGTGGGGATGACAAAATAAAATTGGAAGATGAAGTATCAGAAACAGATGCTGATTTTACAGAATATATGACGGGTAAAAAACTGCCCCCTGGTGGAATACCTGGATTAGACCTCAGTGACCCAAAGCAGCTAGCAGAATTTGCTAGGTAAAATATCATGTTACAAGACAATAATGGGAAAATTATTGTATAGTACCTAGTACTGGATAAAATATGTGTAAAAGTATTGTATAAATATAAATATAGAGTATAAAAAATTTATGTAGACTTTTAAACAAATTATTGGAATTCGTTCAGCAGTGTTGACTGTTCGAAACAATTTTTTTCAGTGGTCATCATTTAAACATTTAAGAAAATCCGAACTGAAATTGAAGTTAAAAAAACACATTTATTTAACAACAGAAAATTGGAAGTGTTTTATTCAAAGATAACATTGGAATTAATAGCTGACTTACCAATAGATATTAAAAACATGCTGTGTAGTTTTCAAGGTAACCCTTACATTACCACAAATAGACCAAGAAACTGATTTTTTTAAAATAAGAACTGAGATTTTGGATAAGATCAGTCAATGACTTAACTGACCGTCACCAACATTTTTGTTGAGAATGACTGAGAAATTTGGAGTCCATGTATTTGTAGAACATAACTTGACCTTGTTTTATATTGTCAGACTTGATTGTTGGATTTCATGAGAACATATTTTAGTTCTCTGTACCAATCTTTAAAGTTTAGCACAAGACTAATATAAACATGTCAATTGAAAAAATTATAATTAAAGACATGATGGAAAATAAAAAAAGATACCTGTATGGTACATGTATGATGGAAAGGAACCTTTTATTTTCAGAATTAGTTTTGCATGTCTTTTTCGATTCAATAACTACACATCTATGTAAACATTGGTCATCCTAAAATATTAAAAAAATGGGGAAGGTGGGGGGGGGGGGGGGGGTGTTAAAGGCTCTGAATTATTGGGGCTTATAAACTTACTCTTCATTTTGGATGAGCATTGTTAATTATCTAATATTTCATCGCATGCAATTAACAACTAATTAGATAACATGTGGTCAGATTGTTATGGTGCTTATGTGATGGTACTCAGACATGACCTACATAAATAAATCGGCGTGACCTAGATTTCAGTGGTAATTTTAGGTTGCTATGATTTTCTACAGAAAGATGAGTGCTGTAGCAACTCGACAAATTACTAGTGTGCTAACAGTTACTACATGTACTTATTTAACTAACATATCAGTTATACTCCAAATTCTAGGTACTAGCTATAATCAATATGAGTTCTTTAATATATGCACTTCAATTTTCATAACCTTAAAATATGTTTAATAACACTGTTTTTTTGCAGTGTTTATTTTAAGGGTGCCGTCAGTTGTATTTAGTTAACCAAGGTAACAGTGTACATACTGTCTAGTTAGGTTCTGCGATCAATGTTTCATTATACAGTTAAAAAAATGATCTAGCTCAAAAATGAAAAAAAAAATCGTTAAACAAAAATAAATAATTATATGCATCTTAAATTTTGTGCTATGTATTTTTTGAAAATTTTATGGAAACTATACAGTACAAGTTTTTGTTTTTTGTTTTTCTACTTATGGGTTAGATGACATTGACTTAACTTTTTTGCACAAAAGAATATTATACTCTTAATTATCCATCATTGGAAATTATTTCTGGTAGCAGCAGAATAACTTACTATTTACTAGATTGAAAACATGTACCTGTCATTCCTGGGTTTAATTATCATTTTACACAGGAAGTTCAAATTATGAAGGACCTATGTGTGACAGAAAATTATCGCATTTCTTTAAACATTTTTGTACTCTCACAACATCTGTAATCCATGTAATTTATGATGAAAATCATTTCAAGTGGCAACTCATGGTTGTCATTTTATGGATAATTGTCGGGGATTTAAGACACCAGCCCTGCATTTTCAAAAACAGAACTGGTCTGTTCTATATTTTCCATATTTTTAGCCGAGTTGCCACGAAGTTGAACTATTGTTATGATGATGACGGGCGTCAACAATTGGTTTCCGGACCATAACTCAGAAAGTTGTGAACCGATTTTAATGAAACTTTAGGATATTGTTACATACCATAAGAGGAGGAACCCTATTGATTTTGGGGTAAATCGGTTCAAGGTCAAGTTCACAGCGACAGAAATTTTTCCTGCTGAAACCCTTCCTCACTTTGTCTCCAGTTTACATGTAATGCCTGTAATAACCAATTATGTTAAATCTTAAAATGAAGACAAGTTTTGGTTAATAAAATATGGCAACTCAGCTTGTGAACCCCTGTGCATAGTGATTTTTTATTTTGCTGTCTTGCATATGCTTAACTGGTTACAAAGTCGTCATTTGTTTATTAGCCATATTATGGGAACGCAGAGCGATGCCTGCTTTCTATCTTAAACAGTTGTTGTCTGATATTCATGAAACTTCGGGCAAAATGTTAATGGGCATAATATATTGACCAAGATTGATAACCAGTCAAATTGTTTCATCCACTTCAGAGTTATGGCTCTTTATTTAAAAAAAAAAGGAAAATTTTCGGCTGGCGTATTTTGTAGCAATATGGCACTTGTTCTGTATTTACCAAATGTTGGCCCAGTCCTTAAATTTACATAGAAATATTAATTGAAGATATTGAAATTTTGAAATTATGAAATTGAGAAGCTTGCATTCAATAAACCAATCCATTTGTTCTCAATTTCAGTCTCCAGCCAAGAGACGTACAGTTGCTACAGCACTCAAGGTATTTATTCCAGCAGTAAGACTCATCTTGGCAGAGGGCGTCGTTGTTCTGTTAAATCTTCAAAATAACATAAGTGTCATGTTTAATTGCAATATTTGATTATACATGTACATGTATACATGAATAAATTTCTGATTAAAATGTTCATCATGGTCAGATAAAAGCTTGAAGTTGTTTTACCATTGCATGATTTTCATGTATGTAACATTATTTTGTATGTACCTTCAAAAACAAGTTTAAAAAAAATTGTTAACAAAACCTATAATTAATGGAATAAGATGTCTGCATGTGATTGTGTTATTGTCTGTGCCACCTTTACTAGTCACATGTTTCAGGTAGTTTATGCTTATTGCTTTTACATAAACATTTGAAATAACTCTTAAAGGTTTAAGAAAAACATATTAATTAAATTTTTAAAAATTATGTTTGCTGTCCAAGATTTTTCTCCCCTTAAACATATTAGAACTTACTTCACTACTGTTTTTGCTCAGTAACTTCGCCTGCAGCCTAGTACATATTTTACTTTTATAGGATAAAGCCTAGAAAAGCTGCTGATGATGTTCCCAGAACTGTTCCTTGTCCTCACAAGGTAAGCAAAAATAATAAAAATATACAGTTAATATTTAATATCTAAAGCAAAGTTTGCACCTATGTTTTTTTAAAAATATTTCAATGTTTCTTTTCTATACATACATTTGGAGATAACTTACTTGTTGGTTTCGGTGTGAGACATTTCGTGTTATATCCCAGATTATAACTTGCCTAGGTAGTTGTCTACTAGATTAGTGCCTGGCATATGAGGTGAAGTTAGGAACAGAGACAGCAGTAAACAGTGACATCAGAAAACATTAAAAATATACTGTTATTATTAATAGAAACAGCAACATCAGAAAACATTAGTAATATACTATTTAATTAATATATATTGGGTACTTATTTTATGGATATTGTTGAACTTCTATTTCTCAACATAAAAATACAAGATAAACAGATTTTCTGACACCAATGAAATTAAGCCACAAGAATTCTATACAGGTATGGTGCACTCTTTTACAATTCAGATTAATATAAGATTTATTTTTAGGGCTGCAATAAAATGTTTCGTGACAACTCGGCCATGCGCAAACATCTTCATACACATGGACCTAGAGTACACGTGTGTGCGGAATGTGGTAAAGCTTTTGTCGAAAGTTCAAAGTTAAAACGACATCAGCTGGTGCACACAGGAGAGAAACCATTTCAGGTTTGTACTTTGATTAGAAGTTTTTAATTTTTAAATTCTTTTCATTATTGTTTAGGGCATCGTTTGACTTACAAAGTATCAAAATCATGAGTTTACTAAAAAAGTAAACAAGATAACACTTTAACTTGGTAACAAATGATAAGAAAATCTTAGTTTATGTTTAGAAGATGGCATACAATATAAAATATTGAAGCATGTCTCAGAAAACATCACAATACCTGGTTTTTTTATTATGAAAAGTGAGGTAGATATAATCTTTAAAAGATGTTGAAGCATTCTGATTAAAAAATGGTAATTTGGTCACTGTATTATTTCATACAAAGGGGAATAACTGATGCAAAACTGAAATTTTACAACTAAGGGCTATAATACAAAATGCTGCAAATATATCTTAATTCTGCTTTTGGTGTGATGAGTAACTACAATGACATATAAATAAACAAAATGTAAAGGCAGCCATATTTATGTATATAATGTAGACTGGATATGAGCTCTTCTCTAGAAATTTGAAACATTTTTGGTTTGGTCTCTATTACAGAAAAGAAATTTGTTGTTGGTATCAAATGGACAACAGCTCTACCAATTATAACCTTTATACCCTATTTTTTGTTAGTCTAACATTTATTCTGGGGCCTCAGTGGTTGAGTGGTTAAGGTAGTTTGTCTTCTTTTGATGATGTGGTTTGTCAACACTGAGATTTTTGGTGTGAGTTTCACTGTGTGCAGGGTGCACTCGACTCCAATCTTAATTGAGAAGGATTGCCAGTTTTCTTAACAAAGGTCAGGGGTTTTCTCCCGATACTGCGACTTCCTCCCCCAATAAAAACTGGATGCCATTGTATAGCTGAAATAAAATTGCTGAAAGTGGCATTAAACAACATTCAAATAAACAAACAAAATTTATTCTTTCTTTTAAATAATTCTTTTATTTATGTAACAGATTTTATGTCATCATAATATTAGGGCTGACAAGTAGCAATTTGCTACATCTGCAGTAATATAGTCAATAACAATACATTTAGATCCATACTTATTGGACAGACAGGGCTAAAAATTTCATTAGTTGACTTGCTATATATGAAGTGCCCTGAAAGAGAGAGCCCATGTTAATAATTGTCTTGAAAATAATTTATTTAAACATGATGTATCTTTTTTGTTAACCTATATCTATATGTAATTTCAGTGTACGTTTGAAGGATGTGGAAAAAGATTTTCACTGGACTTTAATCTTAGAACTCATGTCAGAATACACACAGGCGATCGACCTTATGTTTGTCCATTTGATGGATGTAATAAAAAATTTGCACAGTCAACAAATCTTAAGTCACATATACTTACACATGCTAAGGCCAAGTAAGTGTTTTATAATAATAAAAATTTAATGCCTCTACAGTATGTTAGAAGAATTATTCAGAAATTTTTTTTACCATTAAGCTTCTTTATACTTAAACCACATGACTTAAGCTGATTTATTGTCCTTATTAATTTGAACAATGTTCCATGACAATTAAAATTTTGTTAATTTTACAAAAAATAATTTAAGTTTATGGATCATTTCAGTCTATGTAAGTTCAGAATTAGCTGTTTTCTGGACAAGAACAAGTCATCAAATAATTAGCAAAAGTGATCTTAAATGTGCAAGAACACTTAATACACATTTTAGAACACAATAAGGCTTTCTGTTCCATAACCTGACAGCATCCTGTACTACCCAGGGAAACATACCAAGTTACTTTGTGGGCCAGCACCAAGAAATCTCGGAAACATCTTTGAAAAAAATATCATTTACTAACATAGTCAAACATGTTTAAAGCCCTCTTGTTGCTAATGTAGGATCATGTAGGCATTAAGTACACAATATAATCCATATCCTTTGTAACTTTATTTGTCGTTTTGTTTCAGTGCTGTTTCAAGTGCAGACAAAATTATGACTTTTGATGAAAATTTAGTACTGTAAGTATTTACATTATGAAGATATCGGGCATGTTCTACCTATAAGATTACTCTTTAAATATCTGTTCATATTCTTCAAAAACTTTTATACCTTATAAACCAAGCTAATATCCTTCAAAAACTTTTATACCTTATAAACCAAGCTAATATCCTTTAAAACTTTTATACCTTATAAACCAAGCTAATATCCTTTAAAAACTTTTATACCTTATAAACCAAGCTAATATCATGCAAAAACTATTTACCCTATAAACCAATCCAATACCCTTCAAAAACTGTATACCTTATAAACTATTATCCTGCAAAAACTTTTATACCCTATAAACCACGCTAATGTCCTTAAAAAGCTATTATACTTTATTATAGGATTAAACACTGGGTTTTAGGAAATTATCAATGTGTAAACTCCGGCGACTCACTCACAAACTAAATAAAGTCAGAAGGACTTTATGTCAAGTTTGTGAGGGAGTCGCCGGAGTTTACACATTGATAATTTCCTAAAACACAGTGTTTAATCCATATAATTCTGTGAAATAATCGTTGCGATTTTTAAAACAGCAAAAACAGTTACAGAAACCCATCTAGACCTCGAAACGTACCTAGAGCGGAAAGCGTATTGATATGCAAAACATAGTACCAAGGGAATCGCCGTTCTGTAGAATATTGATAGGAAAAAAACTAAATGAAACACTAAATTGTATTTATATTATATTTTATTTGAAATCTCAATTGATTTAATTGGAAATCATTGGGGCAGAGAAAACATTGTCCCCCTCTCCCTGACGATACGCTAGGAGGACGCCATCTTGTTTACATTGAATACTGAAAATAGTCCGCTCAGAGGAAATATCGATATATAAATTATCTGAGAAGACGCCATTTAAGTGTGTTTTTATCCAATCAAAGCACTTAATTTAAATAAATTACAGCATGAATAGAATTATAAACCATTATCCTTCAACTACTTTTATACCCTATAAACCAAGCTAATATTCTTCAAAAACCTTTATACCTTATATACCATTATCCTGTAAAAACTTTTATACCCTATAAACCAAGCTAATATCCTTAAAAAGCTATTATACTTTATAAACCATTATCCTTCAAATACTTTTAGCCCCGTGCGGCATCCGGGTGGTTAAAAGAATAGCCCAGTACCCTGACCGGCGTGTCGGGTCGGTTTGCTAAAAGACCTACTGGGATGTGTGCCCCAGGTGGTTGAATGGGGTACCCCTGGCAAGCTGGGGTTGTCGGGCCATAATACGGAAAACCTGACCGCAAACCATATTAGTGCACAGTGTTGGGAAAAATGCCACGTTCCTCGCACATTAAAGAACGCTGCTGTAGTATTCGCTATGAGTAGGGATTTCGATCCCGCTACAGGAGGCTGAATTGCCCGACCCTATCCATCCTCCCATTTGCCAGTAGCAATCTAAAATCTGTTACCCCTATTTTTCCTTGAGTCCCATTCCATTTTCATTCATCATCATTTCATGTTCATTTTATCATCCATTTTATGTTCATCGCCTGAATATAGCTGAAATATTGCTGCTCGGGCGTTAAACACCATTAATCAATCAATCAAATACTATTATAGCCTATAAACCATTATCCTGCAAAAACTTTTATACCCTAAAAACCCAGCTAATATCCTTCAAAAACTTTAATACCCTATAAACCAAGCTCACATACTGCGAAAATTTTTATACCCTATAAACAATTATCCTGAAAAAACTTGTTTACCCTATAAAACATTCTTCTGCAAAAACCCTATTTATACCCTATTAATCAAGCTAATATCCTGCAAAAACTTTTATACCTTATAAACCAAGCTAATATCCTTTAAAAACTTTTATACCTTATAAACCAAGCTAATATCCTTTAAAACTTTTATACCTTATAAACCAAGCTAATATCCTTTAAAAACTTTTATACCTTATAAACCAAGCTAATATCCTTTAAAAACTTTTATACCTTATAAACCAAGCTAATATCCTTTAAAAACTTTTATACCTTATAAACCAAGCTAATATCCTTTAAAAACTTTTATACCTTATAAACCAAGCTAATATCCTTTAAAAACTTTTATTCCTTATAAACCAAGCTCATATCCTGCAAAAACTTTCATCTTGTAACTCATGCTAATATCTTTCAAAAACTTTTATACCTTATAAACCATGCTCATGTCCAGCAAAAACTTTCATACACTACTCACTAGTAACCAAGTTAATATTCCTTCAAAAACTGTCATACCTTATATATCAATTAGTTCATGTAAGGATTTCAACAAGTTTTTTTTTATGTAACTTAAAACAAAAAAACCCTACAAAGATCTCCTTGTACATGTATAAACAGAATCTGCTATGCAAGTAAATGCAATTTTAAAGGTCATCAGCAGATGATATTAAAGCAAGGGCTATCAGATACTTAAAAGACAGAAATACAGATAGAGGTCTTTTAGCATAATGAAAACCCATACATGTGATCTGTGATTCATGGCCTTGTAATCTTTTGAAAGAGAAAAGTTTTAAATAAACAATTTGTTTTGAAACTATGGAATGGTATTTAAAGTTTTTCTTTATATTTTCAGAGGGCAAGAATCTTATCAACTTTCAACACCGTGAGTACTTTTAAAATCAATTAAGGAATGAACCACTTGCAGAACCAAAATATATTTTTGGATGTTAAGTCTTAATTCCTGTTGAATTTAAAGGTCTCAACTTTTAAAACAGTTATTTATATTATCACAATAAGCAATACAGCATACTGTCTTAAATTGACTAGTAGTTTTAAGTACAGAAAACTCAAATAGGTCGTCCTTTGCTATACAATTCTTTGTCTGCTATTCATCTACCGTCTGTTCAAATGGAGAATTTTGTAGCTCCGTCCATCAAAAATAAAGGAGCTACATTATTGTAGCTAAGAATTTGCATGCATTGTATGATTGATAACATAAAATTTCTCGGGAAGTTACACACAGAAAGTAATGTTCAGACCTGCCTACTTTTATTAAAATTGCTAATGGATTAAAAATCTATTCTGTAAAATCTTGGTTCAGTCCAAAATAAATCAACTTGGATTAACCTTTAAATTCAGTGTTGCTGCAACTCTTTCAATTTACCCTCTTTCATGCACGCCAATGAATTTTGCATTGACAAAAGTTCAAAATCTTGTAAAAATACAGATTTTAGCAAATAAGGGTCGGCAAGATGCATTTAATATGTGAAAATATTCTAATCCTATTCTAATATAAATATTTTCTTTGTTGCACAGTGCCTAATTTGTTGTGCTTTGCCATTCACAATTCAACTATCAAAGATTTGACATGTCACAACAGGTCACAAAATGCATGTAGTAGACTGGTAATATTTCTGGATACATTGATTGACACCATTGAATTCTATTTCAAAACTAGATTTTCTCTAGTTTTTTTATACATCAACCTAAGGATACTGGTGAAATTTATAGGCCCTTGTTTTGGCAGATTCAGAGAAGATTCAACTTTCATTAATGACCTAAGTAAATCTGAAGAAGGTACAGTAAGGTTCAGTGGTCAACTTATGGTACACTGTTGACACTATTTCTGGTCCATGTTACATAACATTGCAAATTTAGGAACAAAAATATGTGGGGGTTTACAGCATTATAATACAACATAACTTGTATACCTTATTTTCTTGCCAATTTGGACGTATTGTTAATGTTTAAGTAATATTTGTCTCCTCATGCTGCTAAAAGAATGCTGCTTATACAGAAAAATGCTCTAAAAAGTCTTATAGTAATAGCACCGCATACAGACAATGTCCATGTGTAATGGCAATACTATAATTAAATTCAGACAAGTTTTATCACTGTACAATTATTGTTTTCTCTGAAAAGTACTTGTGCACATGGTGACGTCATAGACAATGACTTCTACAATGGACTTATCAAAAGATTATAAATTTGGTTCCCGCGACAATCTCAACACCATGTACACACAAAGTACATGTATACGATATAAAAATGCCTACACATAAAGTCTCAATTTCAATTCTCAACTCCCTATATGGAGACTAGTTATGCATTTTTTACTTATCAGTTTATGCACGTTGCAGTAGTATAAATTGACCAGAGAGTTAGGTTGTTTTGTACAGAGTTTTATTTGTACTATAAAACCACTAATTTATATTTAGTTCTATTCAAGCATTTTGTTTATAAGTAGATTTCAACCTCTACTTTCAGAGAGACAACATTAATTGGTTATGCATATGAAGAGCAATGAAAGAACAGTATTTAATGTACATACAAATGTGAGTAGATACTGTCTTATAGTGCTATTAAAAGGGTATTTTCACATTTGACCTGGGTTAAATCCATCTGGTAAACTTCAAATCATTAATTTATGTAATGCAAATGAATGTGTATGGTTTTAAAATAAATATAAATAAATATAAATAAATAAATAAATAAATAAATAAATATAAATAAAATAAATTGCCATCCTCACAAGTCAGGGTTTCTGTGTCCATGTGTGTCCATGAAACCCTGACAAACTTAGCTAGGAAATTCATGGGCTTTAAGATTTTCGTATGAAGTCAATCCTTAAAAATATCAACAAATTAAATTGCTTGAAAGGAGCAAGTGTTTGGCAGTTGTCATTCTAACTCATTCTTGAGCGTGAAGAAAACGTAATGCAACTAATTAATAATGCGGCAGGGCTCGCGTTGGAGGGCGACTCGGGCGAAGAAGTCGCTTTATCGTGGTCCCACTTAGCCCTCGATCATCTTCCAAAGCGGAGCGAAGTTGCCCTATCCTTTTGTAGAATCGCCTAATGTCGCCTTTAAAATTTTATTCCCATTTTGGTAAGAATCGTATTTATGTTACCGCGTCATGTTTATTATGTTTACGTGACACAAAGTCAACTGGTACCCGTTTAATTTGTATTAAGTATATAAAGCATAGATTTAAAATACGACGGAAAACCAGTTCAGTGCAAAAAATATTAAATTTTCCTGAGCGGATATGAATTTGGTACCGGAGATTGCAAATGTACTACGCTGATAGGTATGAAATGAGTATTGCAATGACATAAACGTAGTAAAAAAGTATTTTGACAGTTGCTTTCAACAAATTTAAGTAAAAAATATTTTAAAATACTTTTAATTGTGAATTTTACCATTTTAAATAATATAAAATGTGTCACAATGAAGTAATTTTCTACTTCTAGTTCTTATAGTACTTCATTATAATTCAATCAATTTGTGTACCAATGACAAAGAAACATTTATTTTAATGAACAGTTTTGTGACAGTTTATTATTTTTTATTGTTATGTTTAATACTCGTATTTATGAAAATGTGTGAAATAAGTATGATGAAGTATACTGAATAGTTAATCAAATCTTTGATACTTTATCCTCAATAAACTAAACTGCTAAAAAAAATATAACAGTAAGAATGCAAATGCCAACACTTATTTAAAAAAAAACAAAGAAAACAGGACACTTTCGTGACATATAATGCAACTTCTCCCTGTTGTCCACCCACTTCTCCCTGTTCTATCCTCACTTCTCCCTGTCAACCACCCAAAAGAGAAGTGACTTCTCCCTATAATTTTGACCCAGCGTGAGCCCTGTGCGGTAATAACAAACTATTAACACTACAATATTAAATATACTGATTTTCACATGGTCTGCGCAACACATCTGTTATTTACAATCAACATCGAGATATCCCCTAACCAAGTCGTGAATAAAAGCGAGCTTTTGATTGGCTACATTATTGTATGATGTTGCCAATCAAAATAGTGACTTCTAGCCCGGGAATTTCCTAGCTGAGTTTGTCAGGGTTTCGTGGACACAGAAACCATGACTTGTGAGGATGATTAATTACCGAAAGTGACATTCCTTTGTTGGCCAAGTGTGTAGGTACAGCCTATAGCTGTATAAGTAATAAATTACATACAAATGTGGTTAGATTATTTCTTAATCTATACAGTTATCAATGTGCTTATAAACATGAGTAGATACAACCTATAGCTGTATTAGTAATCAGTGAACATACAAATGTGAGTAAAAACACACCAACACAGCAATTTGTAAAATTATTTTTTTCTCTTTTCAGGTTCAGTTTTATTAAAATAACTATTTATTGTTTTGGGGTTGGAGAGCACATTGTCAGTCAGGTAGACACAGTACATGTGTTAGTATATTGAAATAAAGAGGACAAACATGAACGTTAATAGCATGATGTCCATCTTTGTATACAGAGCCATGTATGGAGTGATTGTTGCAGCATTACATGTAGCACTATGTGTAACTGTGTGTCAGCATCAGCTCTAAGGAATACTGTGAAAGAAGTGTTATTTGTTGATACAAAGAATGTTGTTCCCAGGAGTCGTGAAACCTGAAACTGTTAGCATCATTTGTATAACAGTGTATAGTTAGCTTCAAAATCTATCTATTTCTGTTCAGCATCATATAATTACCTGGTTGGTGGGGTGTTTTCTCCTTGTTAGAGCACTGAAGTGAGCAATACCGGAGGTTAATTTTAATAATTAACTTGATATTACTGTGGAATTTGAAAACTTCATTTGGTTTTAATGCAGATATATTGTATTCATTAAAATGTGCATCTGTAGGACTTTTTTGGAAGACAGAGAATTCAGGATTATTGTACTAAATAAATGGATGTGTAAATGGAATATACCTGTATACAGCTAGTAAAGCAATCAACAATAGGCAAGCATATATTGAATCTTAAAAGTATATTGTGCACATGGAAAAAAATTGTGTGGCTGCAACAGGACAGTCCTGCAGCTCCTTTTTCATAAAATAGGTATTTCAGATTTATTGTAACAATACAGGTATCAGAAATGTGATTGACAGTTATTTATTAAATAATCATTTATTATCATTCGTACAGAATCATTACGTGTACATACAATATCATTATTACATCACTGAGATTAATATGAAGGCATTCTTTATAAGAATGTATCAGTGCTAAGCTGTTAACATGTGATTTAAAAAATACAATTATTTCAGAACTTGAATCTGTTGTTATTTTTATGTTCCACCTGGGAAAGTTGGACGACATATAGTATTTCAGTCCTTAATTTTTTCATCTGTCCTTTTTAGCTCATCTGATCTGAAGGGTCATGTGAGCTATTGCCATAACTTGGCGTCCGTCGTCGTCGTCGTTAACTTTTCTTCAAAAATCTTCTCCTCCAAAACCATTGAAGGGATTGCTATGAAACTTTGCACACATCATCAATAAAATGTCCTCTACCAATTTTGCCCAAAATTGGTAGTCAGACCACCCAACATGGCCACCATGGCTAAAAATAGAACAGGGGGGTCAAAATACAGTTTTTTAGCTCACCTGACCCAAAGGGTCAGTGTGAGCTATTCTCATCACTTTGCGTCCGTCGTCGTCGTCGTCGTCGTCGTCGTCTTCGTCGTCGTCGGCCGTAAACTTTTTACATTTTAATCTTCTTCTCCACAACCACTTGGCCAATTGGAACCAAACTTGGCAGGAATGTTTATTGGGTGGTTCTTAACAAAGTTTGAGTTTTTGGTGCTGATCAAATATGAAACATGGCTGCCAGGGCCATTAATGCGTTATGATTGGCTGAAATTCAAAAATCTTCTTCTCATAAACTGCTTGGCAGATTGATTTGAAATATTGCAGAAATGTACCTTAGATGGTCCTCTACAAAGTTTGAGTTTTTTGTGCCGATCCAAAATCCAAGATGGCCGCCATCGCAGGACATAGTTTAACATAGGACCCTATAGGAAAAACATATAAACAACCATTCTATGAAACTGTTCCACACAATGAAGCCAAATTAATAAGGAAATGAAGGTTGCATAATTATCTTATTGTTTTGGGTTTTTCGAGCCAATTGCAAATTCAACATGGCTTCCAGGGCCATTAATGTGCTCTGATTGGCTGAAATTCAAAAATCTTCTTCTCAAAAACTGCTTGGCAGATTGATTTGAAATATTGCAGAAATGTACCTTAGATGGTCCTCTACAAAGTTTGAGTTTTTTGTGCCGATCCAAAATCCAAGATGGCCGCCATCGCAGGACATAGTTTAACATAGGACCCTATGGGAAAAACATATAAACAACTTCTTCTATGAAACTGTTCGACACAATGAAGCCAAATTAATAAGGAAATGAAGGTTGCATAATTATCTTATTGTTTTGGGTTTTTCGAGCCAATTGCAAATTTAACATGGCTTCCAGGGCCGTTAATGTGTTCTGATTGGCTGAAATTCAAAAATCTTCTTCTCATAAACTGCTTGGCAGATTGATTTGAAATATTGCAGAAATGTACCTTTGATAGTCCTCTGTAAAGTTTGAGTTTTTTGTGCCGATCCAAAATCCAAGATGGCCGCCATCGCAGGACATAGTTTAACATAGGACCCTATGGGAAAAACATATAAACAACTTCTTCTCTGAAACTTTTCCACACAATGAAGCCAAATTAATAAGGAAATGAAGGTTGCATAATTATCTTATTATTTTGGGTTTTTCCAGCTAATTGCAAATTCAACATGGCTTCCAGGGCCATTAATGCGTTCTGATTGGCTGAAATTCAAAAATCTTCTTCTCATAAACTGCTTGGCAGATTGATTTAAAATATAGCAGAAATGTACCTTATGTGGTCCTCTACAAGGTTTGAGTTTTTTGTTCCGATCCAAAATCCAAGATGGCCACCATCACAGGACATAGTTTAACATAGGACCCTATGGGAAAAACATACAAACAACGTCTTCTCTGAAACTGTTCCACAAAAATGAAGCCAAATTATGAAGAAATGATTAATGGATATTTATCTTATTATTTTGAGTTTTTTGAGCCAATTGCAAATTGAACATGGCTTCCAGGGCAACTAATGGGTTCTGATTGGCTGAAATTTCAAAAATCTTCTTTTTACAAACCGCTTAGCAGATTGATTTGAAATATTGCAGAAATGTACCTTAGATGGTCCTCTACAAAATTTTAGTTTTTTGTGGCGATCTAAATTCCAAGAGGCCACCACGGTGGAACACAGCTTAACATAGGACCCTATGGGAAAACCATACAAACAGCTTCTTCTCTGAAACTCAGTTCCACACAATTTAACCAAATAATGCAGAAGTGATAGTAATCTTATTATTTTAAGTATGTTTCGAGCCGATAGGAAATTCAACATGGCTGCCAGAGCTGCAAATGCGTTCTGACTGGCTGAGATTTTAAAATTCGTTTTCTCACAAACAGCTTGGCAGATTTTAGGATATGTGATATTGTATGGTTCTCTACCAATTTTGAGTTGTTTCGATCCAAAATACAAGATTGCTGCCACTATGGAACATCACTTAACATACTAACCTATGAAAAAACAAAAACCGCTTCTTCTCAGAAACACTCCTACTGCTGATTGTAAATTCAACATGTGTAAAGAAGTGACTAGATCTGTCATTTGTAGTAAATCACAACAAATAAAAATTTAAATTTATTATAGAACAAAACAAAACAAAAGAACATATTTACAGAACAAAATTTGCAAGAAAAGTATTGTCTTAAAAGGTTTTTTTGTAAGTCAGGTGAGCGATACAGGCTCTTAAGAGCCTCTAGTTGATTAAAGTTCAAAAAGTATAACAGATACAGGAAAACCTAACAGACCTTCCTTCTTCAGCATCTAAAGCTCTACAAAACACTCCATTGGGTCAAAGTTGTATGATGACTCCTTGTAGGAGTTATTGCCCTTCAATTGTCAAAATTGATGATTTTTGCCATTTTTGCCTCAAAATCTTGAAATGTATTAGAACAAGAGAAAAAGTTAGCATTGCGTAATTGTTCTGCTCTATGAGGGCTACAAAAATGACTTTAGGGTCAAGATTGTCTGATTAACCGTTTAAGAGTTATTCCCCTTGAACTGTTTTTTTTTAATTGGTTTTAATTGATTTTTTAAAATCTTCTCCTCTGAAACAACTGAAAGTACTGCTTTGAAACTTTGTACACATCATCCGTCAAATGTCCTCAACCAAGTTTGCACCAACCATGGCTGCAGATTAACCAACATGGCCACCATGGCTAAAAATAGGACAGAGAGGGGGGATGGTAAAATACAGTTTTTGGCTTAATTTAAAAAAGTGTAACAGATACAGGAAAACCCAAAGACATGCCTTCATCTGCATCAAAAGCTCTACAAAACACTCCATTTGGTCAAAGTTGTATAATGACTCCTTATAGGAGTTATTGCCCTTTAATTGTCGAAATTGATTATTTTTGACATTTTTGCCTCAAAATCTTAAAAATTATTAGAACTAGAGAAAAGGTTAGCATTGCTTAATTGTTCTGCTCTATGAGGGCTACAAAAATGACTTAAGGGTCAAGATTGTCTGATGAACAGTTTAGGAATTATTCTCCTTGAACATTTTTTTAATCAATTTTACTTGATTTTAAAAAATCTTCTCCTTTTTAACCAATGAAAGGACTGCTTTGAAACATTGCACACATCATCTTTAGATGTCCTCTTCCAAAATTTTGCAAATCATGACACCTGACTACCTACATAGCTATGTTGGCTTAAAATAGAAAAAATGAGAGGGGGGAGTCGAGAGTGTTTTCGACTGATAGTTAAAAAAGTATTACAGGTACAGCAAATTTGAAGTGAACCTCCCTTATCCCTCTAAGCATCAAAAGCTCCTCCTTATCTGAGTTATTTCCCTTAAAAGGTCAAAATTAATGATTTTTGCAGAAGTGTTGGGCAATTCCTTATAGCAAGGAAAAGCTGGATAAAAAAGGGTTGTTTGGTTTCAGGTTCAGGTGAGCAATACAGGCTCCTGGGAGCCTCTAGTATCAATTCTCGGGTTTACCTTTTGAGTTCAAGCTTTTTTATGCCCCTGCGATGACATGTCGGGGGGGGGGGGGGGGGGGGGGGGCATTAAGTTTTACTCATGTCCGTCCATCTGTCCGTACGTACATACATACATACCTCCAAACAAATTTCCATTAAGCTTTTCTCAGAAATCGTACATGAGAACAATTTGAAATTTGGCAGGGTGGTTCAGTATCGCAAGTTGTACGTCCTAAGCGAATTTCAAACCTGTCGTACAACTTCCTGTTTGGGACTTCATTTGTACGTAAATACGTACTTCGTATGTACAAATTTCCGTCCAGCTTTTCTAAAAACCGTACATGAGAACAATTTGAAATATGGCAGTGTGGTTCAGTATCACAAGTTGTACGTCCTAAGCGACTTTCAGACCTGTCGGACAACTTATTCCTGTTTGCAACTGGGCCAATATGAAAATGTGTTAACACGAGTATGAAAATTTCCTTCAAGCTTTTCTCTGAAACCGTAAATGAGAACAATTTGAAATTTGGCAGGATGGTTCAGTATCACAAGTTGTATGTCCTAAGCGACTTTCAGACCTGTCGGACAACTACTTCCTGTTTGGGACTGGGCCGATAATGTGTTAACACGAGTATGAAAATTTCTGTCAAGCTTTTCTAAAAAACCGTACATGAGAACAATTTGAAATTTGGCAGGTTGGTTCAGTATCACAAGCTGTACGTCCGAAGCGACTTAGACCTGTCGGACAACAACTTCCTGTTTGTGACTGGGCTGATATGAAAATGTGTAAACACGAGTATGAAAATTTCCGTCAAGCTTTTCTCAGAAACCATACACGAGAACAATTTGAATTTAGCAGGGTGGTTCAGTATCACAAGTTGTATGTCCTAAGCAACTTTCAGACCTGTTGAACAACTACTTCCTGTTTGCGACTGGGCCGATATGAAAATGTGTTCACACGAGTGAAAATTTCAATCAAGCTTTTCTCAGAAACCGTACACGAGATCAATTTGAAAATTGGCAAGGTTGTTCAGTTTCACAAGTTTTATGTCCTAAGCGACTGTCGGACCTATTGGACAACTACTTAATGTTTAGGACTTCATTTAGCAAGGGGCATCTGTGTCCCATGGACACATTCTTCGATTTTTTACTCTTATGAAGACTTCACATATTCATGAAACTTGGTATACAGTTACAACATGACAGGACCTATTCACTGGTAAAGATTGGAGGACCTGTGCCAAATATTTCACGCTTGAGTGAACTTAGAAAAAGTGGTTATTGTATGTCCCTTGCGGAAAAAATCTTCACCGTACACATTTTCTTGTTCAACATTATTTTTCTATCTCACTTGGATCAATGCTTGATGTGAGCAATAGCTTGGTGTCCATTGTTGCCTTATGTTGCTAACTTTTCAAAAATCCTTTGCTCTGACTCTGATACCAATAAATCCAACAAATTTAATGGATGTCTGAATCATTCTATATAAAATAATGTGTTCATCACATCTTGTCCTCACAAGTGAGGGTTTCTGTGTCCACGAAACTCTGACAAACTTGGCTAGGAAATTTCCAGGCTAGAAGATTTTCTTGTGAGGACAAACCTTCAAAATATCAACCAATGAAATACTGGTAGCTTGAAAAAAGCAAGTGTTTGGCAATAGTCATTCTTACTCATCCTTGAGTGCGACTCCAATCTTAATTGACAAGGATTGCCAGTTTTCCTACCCCAGGTCGGTGGTTCTCCCCGGGTATTCGGGCTTCCTCCCCCAATAAAAACTGGACGCCATGAAATAGCTAAAAAATTGCTGAAAGTGGCATTAAAACACCATTCAAACAAACAAACAAAAATCATTCTTGAGTGGGAGGAAAAGGTAATGCAACTAATACATAAGGCAGTAAAAACAAGCTATTAAAACTACTGTACAAAATACACTGATTTTCAACTGGTCTTTGCAACACACTGTTTGGTTTATATACAATCTACATTGGGATATCTCCTAACCAAGTCGTGAATGAAAGCAAGCTTTTGATTGGCTACATGCATATGCTGTAGCCAATCAAAATAGTGACTTCTAGCACTGGAATTTCCTAGCCTAGTTTTGACACATGAGGACACAAAAACACTGACTTGTGAGGATGATCACATCTATCAAATTAATATTGCCGACATATCTACAAATATAACATAGGGCAAAATCTTATGTCTAGAAAACCTGTATATAGATAGAGAAAATCCTTAGAGGACAAAATCGGCCAACTGTTCATTTAAACCATAATGTCGGGTAACTACCAGATGAAAGTTTTATAGCTCTTTAAAGTCTTTCCATTTTTTGCTTTTTGGATATTGTCTTTAAAACTTAATAGATCGGGATAACATTTTACAGCTTAAATGATTGCATGATGAGATCTCCAAACTAGAAAAAATATTAGCAATGGTCACTAATTGATACAGAATTTGGATATGGGACTATGGGACCTCCAAAATATCACTCTTAAGATCATTTCTTAAAATGGCACTATGTGATAGAGATTCTGTGCAAGTTCAATAAAATTCCCTGTAGTGAAGTAGAAGAATTGCAGCTGGGTAACCTTAAGTGGAAGGTACTAGACAATCTGACAACCACATCAGTATATACCTGGCCTATTGTCTAGACAAATTGCGGATGAGAGCTGGGTAATGGATTGTCTGACACCTACATCATTACCCCGCCTAGGAGGGACACCCCACCATTATATGTGGTAACTAAATCAATATGATGGAAATATTTACATGTATTGGCTTTTGAGCGTGTCGGTCGTGATATGATTTCCAGAGATTTTTGTAATTGAAATAAAGTGAATTAAGAATTACATTCGAAATAAATGTGGAAACCCTTGATCCCATACCACTGGCTTCAGCAGGTAACCATGCCATACCACTGGCTTTAGCAGTTAACAATGTCATACCACTGGCTTTAGCAGGTATCAATGCCATACCACTGGCTTTAGCATGTAACCATGCTATACCACTACCTTCAGCAGGTAACCATGCCATACCACTGCCTTCAGCAGGTAACCATGCCATACCACTGGCTTTAGCAGGTGACCATGTCATACCACTAGCTTTAGCAGGTAACCATGCCATACCACTAGCTTTAGCAGGTAACCATGCCATACCACTGGCTTTAGCAGGTGACCATGTCATACCATTGGCTATAGCAGTTAACCATGCGATACCACTAGCTTTAGAAGGTAACCATGGCATACCACTGGCTTTTGCAGGTAACCATGCCATACCACTAGCTTTAGCAGGTAACCATGCCATACCACTAGCTTTAGCTGGTAACCATGCCATACCACTGGCTTTAGCAGTTAACCATGCCATACCACTGGCTTTAGCATAGAAATGTAATGGTGTTAAGAACCCTTCATTTAGGAAAGTAGTAGAATGCAAGTAGTTTGAACTCAAGGAAATTTGTCCAGTGAGAGTACCGGTATTTACATGTGGGCTCCAAGTTAAATCTGTCGTAAAAGATTTATTCATTCAGCATTGTCACTTTTCACTTCTTCATACTAATTTTAGTGCAATCTTTAATATTAAGATTTTAATCTCCCATATATATAATCCTACACTGCTGATTCAAATTTGTTCTGTTTTTTTCCAATTCAAGGAGGTTGCAACACCATGACATTCTGCTCCTGAAAATACTGTTCTAATTCACACTGCTTTATCAGTAAAAGGTTATTTTAAATAATGCTTCTATATACTATCACTAAGTAAGTTGGGCTGATCCTTCCAAACTATTTGTACTGTTGCAGTCCAAATTATCTGCCCATTATCCATCCCATTTCTCCAACTGATCTATTGTTTGATGCCAGTACCTTGTTGCTAAGTATTGTTTCCAGGCCAGGGTTTCATAAAATATCTCAAATTGAGATTTTCCTCAAATTGAGTTTTTCCTCAAATTTGAATTTTCCAGCAATCTGATTGGCCAATATTTGAGTTCAAGAAATCCTCAAATTTGAGATGTTTTATAGACATTAAGCAACCCTTGAATCATGTCATGTGACCAATAGGGTCAGTTGAACTAATATTAATACTTAACACCTTTTATTGTCAGCATCAGCTGTAGATTTTTTCTTCTGCATTGAAACCATTGTGCCAATTGAAAAGCAGGTTCATTGACTATGTCCTTTGGATGGTTCTATTTGTTCTGATGGCCATCACTGTAGGACTTAAATCAAGGTAGACTCTTATGAAAAGAATGATTTAAGCCATACTGTTTCTTCAAAGTTATTGTTTTTCGAGTTAGAAATCCAAAATGACTTCCTCCATTAAACTAAGCTATCAGAATCCTGTGGTAAGTTATATTCTACAGATTTTGCATTTTAGATAAACCAGAATTCAAGACCAGATGCACCCTATGCCATACTGCATGTGAATGTTAACCAGATCCATCAAGTTTGTGTTCTGATGGAAAATCCTAGATGGCCATAAGTGTTACTTGGGTTAACTGAAGAACATATTTATACAACAAACAATTTTTTTAGAAGGCTTCGTCTATGAATATATTGCTCAAATAGACTTTTATGTCAATAATAGGTTCAAAATGACCACTACAGCAGGATTTTTCTTATAGTTTAATATACTGTAGAATGTAGGGGTTTTTTTTGTTTATTTGGCACTTTCAGGGAAATTGCCAAAATTAAACACACCAAAATAAAGCATACAACAACATTTTCATGCCAAAATATTGGACCGGAAAGACCACATCTTAAAGCTAATGGCTTAAAACCAAAATGTGTGGTTAAAGGGAAATTACAGGTAAATGTGTATGCATGTTTCCTATTTTCTTATAAATTTTCTAAGAAAACACAATGTATAAATTTCTATTCATGCATAGTTATGTCCATATGTATCATTAACTAATTAGACAGGGTTATTGATCGTAAAAATAACAGTGATCATTCAATCAAGGTGTACTGTGGGAAGACAAAGGATTAAAATTTAAGCCAGGGATCTGTATTTTACTGACAGGAGAAGAATCATAAACATTTGTTTTGTATGATATATGTGATGATTACATTATCTAATAAAACTTGACTTGGGAGTTTTTAACGTCCAACACTGAGAACCTAATGCCTTTGGTCGGACAGTATAAAACTTGACTTGGAAGTTTTTAACGTCCTACACTGAGAACCTGATGACTTTGCTGGGACAGTATAAAACTTGACTTGAGACTTTTTAACTTCCTACACTGAGAACCTAATGCCTTTGGTCGGACAGTATAAAACTGGACTTGGGAGTTTTGAACGTCCTACAATGAGATTGCCTTTGGTCGGATATTATAAAACTTAACACATTTTAGGCATCTCAAGCTCCCTCATTGGAAACACTTCTACAGAAGTGTGTTTTTTGTCCTTTTTGTAAATCTTATATGGGTTTCAACCCATAGAGGATTCTTGGAGGAAAATCTTCAAAGGGCAGCAGCCACTACAGACTATCAGAACATGTTTTAAAACCTTTTCTGAAATCTGTACCAATTGAAGCAAACCAGCTCATAGTGTCAATCCCCAGTGCTGGCTGTCACTGCAATACCAGTGACATATATCATCCATATGACAGAAATGACCTTTTAGTTAAAGCCATTAGCACCGTGGAAACAAAAAGAAATTGGATGAGTGGTCACTGCATTCTCACTTTTAGAATGTGTTTTGGTGCTTCATACGAGTGATACAGGCTCTCAAGAATTATTTTTTGTTTTTTCACTGTCTGAAGATGTTAATATGAAGATATATAACTTTTCATAATATTAACCTAATGATGATGTTTATATAGAAAAAAATGTTATGTTTATGGGGGACATTTTTTGACATAAACATCACAACACTGGTAAAAGATTTATTTCTGAAGACAAGAGGATCCAAAACTAGATATGTTAATAAACTACAAGAACACAGTTTTGCTAAAATCCCCCTTTTTAAGATCAATACATAATCAAAAATAATATATATTATTATAATTTAAAAATTCATTTCACAGATAAAAATGATATCATTCTTTTGTTTGGACTAGTTCTCATAATACTGGTCAAATTTGTGTAACAATTTAAACAATAAACATTGGATGTAAAAATGTAAAAGTCTAAAGGCACATAATCTGATAATCTCCATCAAATGAAAGACATTATGGTACTTGGTCCCATTTTACACAGCACACCAAGGTCATGTCAAGGACATCAACATGATTTAGAGTGCTTAGTGAAATGGAACTGAAGTATAATGAGTATTCGTTGTTTGCATTTTAATTTAGAATTTGTCCCTTATTGTTATTGGAACAGAGATTTAATATCAAATAAATTTAAAATCTTTCTTTTTTAAACAGGAAACATATCACAACAATGACATCATGATGTTACAGTAATGTCTATAAATAGAATTCAGATTCTGTCTCTTAGTTCCTCAATTATCAAATGTATTCACAGAAACTGTTCTGGTGACATCATATACATGTACAAGCAATAAACAATACACTAAACTTATATTACACAGATGAGATTAAGAAATACATACAACCAAACATAGCACCTCATGAAATCAGTATAAACTATAATATACTAATACAAAGTCAATTGTAATTACAACACACTCAATAATTTGCATAGATAATAGAGTAAACATGTAAAAAAAATGAAAGAAATTGTTTTCTATTGAACATTTTGTTTTGTAATTCCTTTAAATTTAGTACTGAATGGGACCAGGGCAGGGCTAACCTTCACCAATGTACCAGTTGTGAATGGGACCAGGGCAGAGCCAACCTTCATCATGGTACCAGTAGTGAACTGCTTACATTTTAACTGAATTTCTTTTCAGAAAGTAACAGTAAATGTCTCCTATCCACTAAGCTAGATGTCAAACTTTTTCTCTGAAACATGTTAGCCCTTACGAATACTGTGATGTTGAACAATAATAATTTTTTAATAATTAATTGTGTTTTATTCATTACTAACACAAACAAAAATCGGTTGTTTATAACATTCTTTTTGACCCCCAAATATACATTGATACATTCAGTACTAAATATATCTGGAATAACTGCTTATATACCTTGGGCTCAACGTATTGAATAAAGAACATTTGTGTTTGAGCATGTTATAAATGAATAATAAAGAAAAAACCCAGACACTGTAACTGTCTTGAGCAAGCAATATATACTCTCACACATCCATACACTAGAAACATAAGAACATTTGTTTACATAACGATGTTTTATTCATTTTGGCTCCACCTATGCATATTTTGGCACATAGACATAAAACTTGTTTAAGCTGCAACAATTTGTTATTCAATTTTAGCCTCTCATGCATACTTGACATCGTCCAACACGATTTCTTAAGTTTCCTGCTTTAAGAGTGTCGCCGACAGGTCTACGGAATTGGTTGAATTGTTCTATTGTAGCTATCCAGTAGCTGAGTGATGTGGCATAGTAGTTACATGTTCCTCTACTATGACACTCAATAAATGGAGCTGCCCTGAAATCTTCTAAACATGATCCAGGTGACTGTAAGTTTTCGCCTGATCCTTGACCTCCAGCTCCAGTGTTCTAAAATTAGATCAAGGTTACATGCTTAAATAGGGAAATATTATACATATAACATATCTTCTACATGAAGTTACTTTGATCATACTGTCTGTTGCAGCTACAGATGGTGAGTACTATCAGGCATGCTTTTTGTCTAGTCTTATTTATTTCTAAAGTCTGTATTTTGATACAAATTTGGTAGGAAACAGAATTAACTGTACAATGATTCTTTAATGATCTCTGCCTCAAAACAGAACTTCAATGTCACCATGGATCACTTCACCTACCTCTATAGATTAACTCACCAGGACAGTGGAACCAATCCTAATATCTTTAACACTGTAACCTACAGTGACAAACCTATTGGAAATTTTCTTCCCTTACTTACCATTAAGAAACTGTAACCAATCCATAGACTCCTAAAACCAACAGGGCATTCTGGGAGTCTTAATTCTTGACTGTGGACAGCAATGACCTAAAACACAAAATGTATGTTTAGTTTTATTGGACTAAAATATAATATATATAATACTGTATATATATAGTACTACATATTAAGATAAGCCTGTAGTTTATAATTGTCCTGTCATTTAAGTCATTTTTTTCATGATTTGTTGTCCTGAATTATGAGGTAAGTGTTTGGTATGTCTTCACTTTTTATACACATTTATTTAACTAACAAGATGGAAGGATGGAGCGACTGATGGACAGACAGAAATCATTTCTATGTTCTCTATCTATTTAAATAGTTTTATAATGGATTACAAGAAAAAATACCATCTTGTTTACATTAATCAATTTTTTTTTTAAAGTATAGAAAAAAAAGAACTAGCTTTATAGTCAGCAAATATTTTTCAGTAATTATTGTGCGTGTAGATAACATTATTTGAAATATACAGTCTACTGTACCTCTCCTGTGGCCTCACATACAGAACATCTACTGATATAATTCTGTAATGGCCGCCCTGAGATTGGGTTCATCATTGGGGTCATGGGTTCAAGGGTAGATAACCAGTAGCTGTAATCATTTCTATTGGCTACATTACAGACATTGTTGATATTGCAGAACATGAATGGCATGGTACTGAATCTTCGTAGACAGCTGCCTGATGTACCTGTTGAAAATAATTTGTCATTAACATGCATCTTTAGGATTTCATTAATTGTAATGCATCACATTTACAGATGTAAATAGAACTGTGTTTTTTTATTGTTAGCATGTTTTTGGAGACAAGTTTCTGTCCATGTTTCCAATAAGAACAGAATTACTGTACAGATTGTATGTGTGCTGCATAGTCTTCATTAATATACAAATAAATAGCTTACCAAGATCTTGTCCAACAGCTCTACCATTGCCCATGATGAAACTAAGAGAGAAACCATCCCACAGTTTGGAAGTTCCAACTGGACAATCAGGAACTAATGTTGTCTGACTGTGTCTGTTATAAAGTTATAAAGTATGTCTTAATTCTGAGAATATTGCAATGCAATCACAGGTGTTTTCAAGAAATATTTGCCCAGAGGAAAGTGAAAAAAGTCTATTTATAGTTGCAACTGGCATTAACTACAAGAACAATTTATATCAAATAAAAACATGTTTCAGAACCAGCCTTTTAATCAACACAAGTTGGGGATGAACTTCTGTGCAGGAAAATGTGATATTAATAATTGTTTCAATCAACAACAACAAAAAAAGACATCTGGAGGGAATTCCCCCATCATTGTTAGAGTCATTGTTTGTTTTCATCTTCTGTGTTGTTACTATTTCTCAGAACTAAACCTTTTGTTTCATTATTACAGTAAAATACCTATGTGCCATTCTTTATTATAAATAAATATTATTTTAATATTTTATAATATATGTAATCAAACAATATCACACCTGGCAAAATATATTCCTGGGGAGATGCCTGGTCGTCCATCTCCTCCATCTGGCCCCGGTGATCCCTTAGCTCCAGGAAAACCATCTCTACCAGGTATTCCAGCATATCCTTCTATACCTGGTGCTCCTAGTTCACCCTTAGGTCCAGGGATACCTGGTTCTCCCGACTGGCCTGTGAATCCTGGTGTACCCCTTGGACCTTCATTACCTGGTAAACCTCTCAGACCATCCTCTCCATCTACACCAGGAAATCCAGGTTCACCCTTGAACCCTTTGGGACCAGGTGGTATTTTTGTAAAATCCACTGGACCCCTTTCTCCTTCTATTCCCTTTAAACCTTTAAATAGACGAGAAGTGTTAACTGACACAACACATTATAAATCAGAGAAGTTTTCAATGACATAAAACTAGATAAAAAAAGTATATATATAATTGTCTAATAAATACCACTTAGTCAACATTTAGATATGTGCAGTGGTGGTCTTTTACAAATATTTTCACTTTATAATAATGAAGACGTCCAGTGATGTTTTACAAGAAATAAAAGAAAAAAATGTATAAAGAAATGTAAACCCATCCTAAATGGACACTCGTAGCTATATAACTATAGTACTGGCAATTAATATTTACATTCATTTTAATATATTTTGTATGTATGGAATTAACTCCCCTTATTGTGCAAATATGTAATTAACTCCACTTATACCGATTATAATATAGGATTAAACACTGGGTTTTAGGAAATTATCAATGTGTAAACTCCGGCGACTCACTCACAAACTAAATAAAGTCCGAAGGACTTTATGTCAAGTTTGTGAGGGAGTCACCGGAGTTTACACATTGATAATTTCCTAAAACCCAGTGTTTAATCATTATAATTCTGTAAAATAATTGTTGCGGCTTTTAAAACAGCAAAAACAGTTACAGAAACCTATCTAGACCTCAAAACGTACCTAAACCAGAAAACGTAGGGATATGCAAAACATAGTACGAAAGGAATCGTGGTTCTTTAGATATTGATATGAAAAAAAAACAAAATGAAACACTAAATTGTATTTATATTATATATTTATTTGAAATCTCAATCCATTTCATTGGAAATCATTGGGGCAGAGAAAAAATTGTCCCCTCTCCCTGACGATACGCTAGGAGGACGCCATCTTGTTTACCTTGGATACTGAAAGTAGTCCGCTCAGAGGAAATATCGATATATAAATTATCTGAGAAGACGCCATTTAAGTGTTTTTATCCAATCAAAGCACTTAATATAAATAAATTACAGCATGAATAGAATTATCATCATATAAATGTTACCGTTAGTAAAGTTATAAAAATTGTTAATGATATTTATTCACCTGAAGATTGCCAGAAGGCATGAAAGTACTAGTAAATTAAAGAATGCAGAAATTCTACATATATTGGACTTTTATTTGAAAAAAAAAAATTTTTTTTGAAAATAATTCCTTAGTGTATTTCATTCATCACATTAAGGCAATGACGTACAAGGCATTATTATAATAAAGCTTCAGCACCAAATGGTTGTGTTGTTGTATCAATTAATGTTGTAGAAATTCAACCTAAACCTTCAATTCACATAGGACATCCAAAAGATGAGAAAATCAACAATATCATGTATCAAAAGTGTCGTCATGGCAATTTTAGCAATTTTAAATGATATGGATATTTAGCATTAAGTTATCATTTGGGAAAATCCAGCACATTGATATTATATTTCATAATCTTGGGCTATCTCGGGTTTATAGTTGAATCTTTTATTTCATATCAAGTCATACCCTTTTTTCACAGTTGAATGGTTTAAATGCCAAGTGTGATATAAAAGGAGATGACAACCAGGCTATCTCTTTTCACCTTTAACTTATATATATTTTTTTTAACCACAGTTTTGTTTTTCTCAGGTTTAACCCAGACATTTCTTATCATTATTTCTTTTTTACAATATATACCTGGCAGACCGTTTTCTCCCTTCTGTCCACGGAAGCCATTGCGACCTGATTCTCCTACTTCTCCCTGTAACCCATTTAATCCTTGAAAACCAAATTCTCCTTGGTCTCCTTTTGTGCCTGGTAAAGCTGCAATACCATCTTCACCCTAAATAAATATCAACCAGATTTAAATGAACAAAATCTTCACTTTATAGAAATGCTGAAAAAAAAACATGCAGATAATAAGTGATAATACACTAAAACAGCATACTTGATAATATAACATACATATGTTTACAATAAAAATCAAATGTTTACAAAATTGATAGTTGTAACAAAACCTTAAAAAATTTAAGATGTATGAGGTAACAGTGGGGCACAAAGATTCTAGTGTATAAAGTCAAAAGATACTGTGTACCAGTATATAATGTCAAAAGATACTCTATACCAGTATATAAAGTCAAAAGATACTCTATACCAGTAAATAATCTCAAAAGATACTCTATACCAGTGTATAATGTCAAAAGATACTCTATACCAGTATATAATGTCAAAAGATACTCTATACCTGTATATAATGTCAACAGATACTCTATACTAGTATATAATGTCAAAAGATACTCTATACCAGTATATAATGTCAAAAGATACTCTATACCAGTATATAATGTCAAAAGATACTCTATACCAGTATATAATGTCAAAAGATACTCTATACCAGTATATAATGTCAAAAGATACTCTATACCAGTATATAATGTCAAAAGATACTCTATACCAGTAAATAAAGTCAAAAGATACTCTATACCTGTATATAATGTCAACAGATACTCTATACTAGTATATAATGTCAAAAGATACTCTATACCTGTATATAATGTCAACAGATACTCTATACTAGTATATAATGTCAAAAGATACTCTATACCAGTATATAATGTCAAAAGATACTCTATACCAGTATATAATGTCAAAAGATACTCTATACCAGTATATAATGTCAAAAGATACTCTATACCAGTATATAATGTCAAAAGATACTCTATACCTGTATATAATGTCAACAGATACTCTATACTAGTATATAATGTCAAAAGATACTCTATACCAGTATATAATGTCAACAGATACTCTATACCAGTATATAATGTCAACAGATACTCTATACTAGTATATAATGTCAAAAGATAGTCTAAGCTATTATCCACACTTCACCAGATTCTAAAATTTAGCAAATTTTAAATTATAAACTTTTAAAACTTACTGGCAACCCTGATCGACCTGGTTCCCCATCACGACCTGGTTCTCCATCTATTCCTCGAGGTCCTATTTCACCTTTCTGTCCATCTAGCCCAAACAATCCATTCCTACCAGCAAATCCTTTGGGTCCCACTTGACCTAACAGAATAAAGTCACATTATGGCTGCTTATATTTCTTACAGATTATTGTCAAGAAAACACCAGAAATTTGATAAAATGTATTTTATATTGCAAACAATTTGTATCTTGAGGAAAAATCTGTTGATACCCTTAAGACAAATCATTATATGAGGAATCCAAAGCATAGGAATCTTATTAAAATAAGATACAAGTGTGGACACAGAAAAACGTCTCACCTGCATTCCGCATCAGTAACGAAAATAAATTTCGTCATAAGCATTACGTAAATAGCATTAAATATCAGCAGCAGCCTGTATACAAAATATTGTCACCATACCCTGCATAGTTACAGGGAACAGCCGTAACCCAAAAACTTTAATGTAGTCACTGGACCGTGAAATTGAGGTCAAGGTCAAGTGGAACCTACCAGACAGTCATGTACTAGTCATCAGCAACCTATATACCAAATATTGTCATCCTACCATGCATAGTTACAGAGGAACTATCGTAACCCAAAAACTTGAACGCAGTCGCTGGACCGTGAAATTGAGGTCAAGGTCAGGTGACACCTACCAGACAGTCATGTACTAGTCATCAGCAACCTATACACCTAATATTGTCATCCTACCATGCATAGTTACAGAGGAACTGTGGTAACCCCAAAACTTTAACGTAGTCGCTGGACGGTGAAATTGAGGTCAAGGTCAGGTGACACCTACCAGACAGTCATGTACTAGTCATCAGCAACCTAAACACCAAATATTGTCATCCTACCATGCGTAGTTACAGAGGAACTGTGGTAACCCCAAAACTTTAACGTAGTCGCTGGACCGTGAAATTGAGGTCAAGCTCAGGGACACCTACCAGACAGTCATGTACTAGTCATCAGCAACCTATACACCAAATATTGTCATCCTACCATGCGTAGTTACAGAGGAATTGTTGTAACCCAAAAACTTTAACGTAGTCGCTGGACCGTGAAATTGAGGTCAAGATCAGGTGACACCTACCAGACAGTCATGTACTAGTCATCAGCAACCTATCCACCAAATATTGTCATCCAACCATGCATAGTTACAGAGGAACTGTCGTAACCAAAAACTTTAACGTAGTCACTGGACCGTGAAATTGAGGTCAAGGTCAGGTGACAGGTGACTGACTGGCAAGTACTCATCATAAGCTACCTCTGGACCAAATTTGATGGACCTAGGGCTTGGGCTTACAAAGATATGAAGCAAGATGTCAAGTGTTTACGTCGCCGCCGCCGCCGGATTCCCATACATATGTCTCCCCTCCAGCGACTTACATCGCAGGCGAGACAAATATTATGTCCCTCTGAAGCCTGTACACCCAAATTAAAATGAAAAATAAACCATTAGCATATTTATCTGTCAACTCATGAAAAAAGTTTAAAACATTTTACTACTTACATATTTTATCAAGTCATCTGTCTCTCATCTAACTATGAATTAGCTCAAACAACTACATATAGTTTAGCAGAAGAGAAATCTTGATAGCAATAGTATTGTAAATTTGCATTGCAAAGGCTAGATTCTATTATTTGATTATGCAGTCTACAAGCATTTAGCCAATTCCAACATCCCGACTTTTTTTAGATTTTGGACACTACCAGTATGTAGAGCTGTAAAACTGAGCTGTCTACAACAAAGGTTGTCAAGTTAAACTGAACTGTCTACAACAAAGGTTGTCCATTTAAACTGAACTGTCTACAACAAAGGTTGTCAAGTTAAACTGAACTGTCTACAACAAAGGTTGTCAAGTTAAACTGAACTATCTACAACAAAGGTTGTCAAGTTAAACTGAAATGTCTACAACAAAGGTAATCAAGTTAAACTGAAATGTCTACAGCAAAGGTTGTCAAGTTAAACTGAGCTGTCTACAACAAAGGTTGTCAAGTTAAACTGAGCTGTTTACAACAAAGGTTGTCAAGTTAAACTGAACTGTCTACAACAAAGGTTGTTAAGTTAAACTGAACTGTCTACAACAAAGGTTGTCAAGTTAAACTAAACTGTCTACAACAAAGGTTGTCAAGTTAAACTAAACTGTCTACAACAAAGGTTGTCAAGTTAAACTAAACTGTCTACAGCAAAGGTTGTCAAGTTAAACTGAACTGTCTACAACAAAGGTTGTCAAGTTAAACTAAACTGTCTACAACAAAGGTTGTCAAGTTAAACTAAACTGTCTACAACAAAGGTTGTCAAGTTAAACTGAACTGTCTACAACAAAGGTTGTCAAGTTAAACTAAACTATCTACAGCAAAGGTTGTCAAGTTAAACTGAACTGTCTACAACAAAGGTTGTCAAGTTAAACTAAACTGTCTACAACAAAGGTTGTCAAGTTTAACAAAACTGTCTACAGCAAAGGTTGTCAAGTTAAACTAAACTGTCTACAACAAAGGTTGTCAAGTTAAACTGAACTGTCTACAACAAAGGTTGTCAAGTTTAACAAAACTGTCTGCAGCAAAGGTTGTCAAGTTAAACTGAACTGTCTACAACAAAGGTTGTCAAGTTAAACTGAACTGTCTACAACAAAGGTTGTCAAGTTAAACTAAACTGTCAACAACAAAGGTTGTCAAGTTAAACTAAACTGTCTACAACAAAGGTTGTCAAGTTAAACTGAGCTGTCTACAACAAAGGTTGTCAAGTTAAACTAAACTGTCTACAACAAAGGTTGTCAAGTTTAACAAAACTGTCTACAGCAAAGGTTGTCAAGTTAAACTGAACTGTCTACAGCAAAGGTTGTCAAGTTAAACTGAACTGTCTACAACAAAGCTAGTCCATTTAAACTAAACTGTCTACAGCAAAGGTTGTCAAGTTAAACTGAACTGTCTACAGCAAAGGTTGTCAAGTTAAACTGAACTGTCTACAACAAAGCTAGTCCATTTAAACTAAACTGTCTACAACAAAGGTTGTCAAGTTAAACTGAACTGTCTACCACAAAGATTGTCAAGGTAAACTGAGCTGTCTACGTCCATTTAAACTAAACTGTCTACAACAAAGGTTGTCAAGTTAAACTGAACTGTCTACAGCAAAGGTTGTCAAGTTAAACTGAACTGTCTACAACAAAGCTAGTCCATTTAAACTAAACTGTCTACAACAAAGGTTGTCAAGTTAAACTGAACTGTCTACCACAAAGGTTGTCAAGGTAAACTGAGCTGTCTACGTCCATTTAAACTAAACTGTCTACAACAAAGGTTATCAAGTTAAACTGAACTGTCTACAACAAAGGTTGTCAAGTTAAACTAAACTATCTACAGCAAAGGTTGTCAAGTTAAACTGAACTGTCTACAACAAAGGTTGTCAAGTTAAACTAAACTGTCTACAACAAAGGTTGTCAAGTTTAACAAAACTGTCTACAGCAAAGGTTGTCAAGTTAAACTAAACTGTCTACAACAAAGGTTGTCAAGTTAAACTGAACTGTCTACAACAAAGGTTGTCAAGTTTAACAAAACTGTCTGCAGCAAAGGTTGTCAAGTTAAACTGAACTGTCTACAACAAAGGTTGTCAAGTTAAACTGAACTGTCTACAACAAAGGTTGTCAAGTTAAACTAAACTGTCTACAACAAAGGTTGTCAAGTTAAACTAAACTGTCTACAACAAAGGTTGTCAAGTTAAACTGAGCTGTCTACAACAAAGGTTGTCAAGTTAAACTAAACTGTCTACAACAAAGGTTGTCAAGTTTAACAAAACTGTCTACAGCAAAGGTTGTCAAGTTAAACTGAACTGTCTACAGCAAAGGTTGTCAAGTTAAACTGAACTGTCTACAACAAAGCTAGTCCATTTAAACTAAACTGTCTACAGCAAAGGTTGTCAAGTTAAACTGAACTGTCTACAGCAAAGGTTGTCAAGTTAAACTGAACTGTCTACAACAAAGCTAGTCCATTTAAACTAAACTGTCTACAACAAAGGTTGTCAAGTTAAACTGAACTGTCTACCACAAAGGTTGTCAAGGTAAACTGAGCTGTCTACGTCCATTTAAACTAAACTGTCTACAACAAAGGTTGTCAAGTTAAACTGAACTGTCTACAGCAAAGGTTGTCAAGTTAAACTGAACTGTCTACAACAAAGCTAGTCCATTTAAACTAAACTGTCTACAACAAAGGTTGTCAAGTTAAACTGAACTGTCTACCACAAAGGTTGTCAAGGTAAACTGAGCTGTCTACGTCCATTTAAACTAAACTGTCTACAACAAAGGTTGTCAAGTTAAACTGAACTGTCTATAACAAAGGTTTTCAAGTTAAATCCCATCAGATTTTGCCATTGTATAGAAACAAAATAAATATATATGGTACCTGGTACACCGGGAAAACCATTCTGTCCAGCTTCTCCCTTTGTTCCAAATGTCACTATTCCTGGATTTCCTTTCATTCCAGGAAGACCACTTAGTCCAGGTAAACCATCATCTCCACGTGGACCCTTATTTCCAGGTCTACCATTAACTCCTTGAAGGCCTGGTAAACCTGGCTCTCCTTTGAAATCTACAGACATTTATATGATATTATAAGTGCAAGGTTGTCATTATTTGAAACTTGTTTGCCTTATACAGATTCTGTCAAATCTTTGCAGACTGAGAAGGAAATAAATATTTATCAAAATGTAGTCTGCTAAATATTTTTGATTGTTCAATTTAACAGACAATGCATTTTAGTTATACAACTAATCAAGCAACCATCCATAAGGAAGTGTTGTTACTGTTTTGTTCTGGTTTGTTTGTATGTTTGAATAGTTTTTAATGCCACTTTTAGCAATTTTTCAGCTATATCATAGCATCCAATTTTTATCAATTTTTATTGGGGGGGGGGGGGGGAGCTGGAGTGCCTGGAGTAAACCCTCGACCTGTGGTAGGAAAACTGGCAATCCTTGTCAATGAAGATTGGAGTCAAATGCACCCTTCCTGCAGTGAGACTCGAAAATGCAATCTCAGTGTTGACATACAACGTGGTCAATAGTAGACAAACTACCTAAATCACTCGGCCACCGACTGGAAATCAGAAGTAAAGCAATGGTATGATAAATCTGCATTCAGGAGTATGAATTAAATATTGAATTGGCTCTCAGAGACCCACATCTGTAACCGGATCTATTTGAAAAGAGTTCATATTCTGTTCTTTATTTAATTAAACTGTACTCTGAAGTCACTCACCAAATGGAGCATCATCACCGGGAGGTCCTGGTCGTCCAGGAAATCCAGTGTCACCTAAAAAGGAAAAAATACAAAACTTCATAAAAAATAGAAAAAGAAAAAGAAAAAGAAATAAATTTAAAATTTTTAATTGTTAAGGGGACTAATAACCAGATACTTAAAAAGACAAAATTCTCCGTCAAAAGAGAAAGCCATCAGAAGAGAAAGCAGCCATTGTTGCACACTGTCAGCAACACATGTATGATGTCTAATTTGTTCAGCACAACAATGGTAAGAACAAGAAACATATTTATGCATGTTAACAACAATAAAAGTTTTTTAGATCAATAAAGTAAAAACTGGTCACTAGTATGTCAATATCCAATTGATTCATTTAATGGATTAACAAATCGTTATTTCAGACAATATCCATGAGCTAATATTGTCAGCTCATGACTACAGATTGTGATCTGTCTCCCATGCTAATGATAGCCCATAAGTCTTGACTAGATGTAGACTTACCTGGTACACCAGGTTCTCCTTCAATACCAGGTAAACCAGCCAAACCATTGTCTCCTGGAAAACCTCTTTGTCCTGGGAATCCAGACAGGCCACTGTCCCCTGGGGATCCTTGTAACCCTGGGTTACCATTAATTCCTCTTTCTCCTTCTGTTCCCTTAAATCCAGGTACTCCAGGGAAGCCATCACGTCCTCGCTCTCCTGATTCTCCAGGGAAACCAGCACGTCCAGGTTCTCCTCGAATTCCATCCAATCCTGGTTCTCCTCTTAGACCAGGCAATCCTGCTAAACCATCTAGTCCACGATCTCCCTAGGAATAGTTAATACAAACATGTCAAATGACATTCCAAAACATTCAAGTACAGACTGGTTTATGGCAATAAACATATTTGGTCTCATAAAAAAAGAATGTGCAACTCTTAAATATATAAATAAATCAATTCTACACTAGCTTAAAACAATCTGTTTTTTAAGTTTAGTAAAACTTAATTAAAATTTAATCTGTTTGATTGATTGAGGTACAATCGAGACGTATGTAACTTACAAAAAATCCTTTAGCCCCTGGGAAACCGGGTTTACCATTGTCTCCTTGTGGTCCTTTCAGTCCTGGTATACCATACTGACCACTCTCTCCTCTATATCCTTCTTCGCCTCTGTCACCAGGCAATCCATCAAGACCTTTTATTAAACAACAACAACAACAAATTTTTATTGCCATATAAATCACATCATTAGGATTTGTGACAAACATACACAAAATTTTAACATACAGTAAACATATATGAGTAACAAAATTAATTTAATCAACATTTTGTCAATTTAATTTAACTACAAGAACAATGATTCATCAGAAGTACCAATGACTTATTTTTACTTTGTTATTACGACTATGAAATAAATACTGTTTAACAAAAACAAAATGTAGTCATTTAGTACGAGTCTTTAATCATTTATATAAAATGTAGTCATTTAGTACGAGTCTTTAATCATTTATATAAAATGTAGTCATTTAGTACAAGTCTTTAATCATTTATATAAAATGTAGTCATTTAGTACGAGTCTTTAATCATTTATATAAAATGTAGTCATTTAGTAAAAATCTAATCATTTATATAAAATGTAGTCATTTAGTATGAGTCTTTAATCATTTAGTACGAGTCTTTAATCATTTAGTATGAGTCTTTAATCATTTATATTTAAATGTAGTCATTTAGTACAAGTCTTTAATCATTTATATTTAAATGTAGTCATTTAGTACGAGGCTTTAATCATTTAGTATGAGTCTTTAAATCATTTAGTACAAGTCTTTAATCATTTAGGACGAGTCTTTAATCATTTAGTACGAGTCTTTAATCATTTATATTTAATGTAGTCATTAAGTACGAGTCTTTAATCATTTAGTACATGTCTTTAATCATTTATATTTAATGTAGTCATTTAGTACGAGTCTTTAATCATTTAGTATGAGTCTTTAATCATTTATATTTAATGTAGTCATTTAGTACGAGTCTTTAATCATTTAGTACATGTCTTTAATCATTTATATTTAATGTAGTCATTTAGTACGAGTCTTTAATCATTTAGTATGAGTCTTTAATCATTTAGTACAAGTCTTTAATCATTTAGCACAAGTCTTTAATCATTTATATTTAATGTAGTCATTTAGTACGAGTCTTTAATCATTTAGTACGAGTCTTTAATCATTTATATTTAATGTAGTCATTTAGTACGAGTCTTTAATCATTTAGTACATGTCTTTAATCATTTATATTTAATGTAGTCATTTAGCACGAGTCTTTAATCATTTAGTATGAGTCTTTAATCATTTATATTTAATGTAGTCATTTAGTACAAGTCTTTAATCATTTATATTTAACGTAGTCATTTAGTACGAGTATTTAATAATTTAGTATGAGTCTTTAATCATTTATATTTAATGTAGTCATTTAGTACGAGTCTTTAATCATTTAGTACAAGTTTTTAATCATTTATATTTAATGTAGTCATTCAGTACGAGTCTTTAATCATTTAGTATGAGTCTATAAGCATTTATATTTAATGTAGTCATTTAGTACGAGTCTTTAATCATTTATCTTTAATGTAGTCATTCAGTATGAGACTTTAATCATTTAGTATGAGTCTTTAAGCATTTATATTTAATGTAGTCATTTAGTACGAGTCTTTAATCATTTAGTATGAGTCATTAATCATTTAATACAAGTCTTTAATCATTTATATTTAATGTAGTCATTTAGTACGAGTCTTTAATCATTTATATTTAATGTAGTCATTTAGTACGCGTCTTTAATCATTAAGTACCAGTCTTTTATCATTAAGTACGAGTATTAAATCATTTAGTACGAGTCTTTAATCATTTAGCACAAGTCTTTAATCATTTAGCACGAGTCTTTAATCATTTAGTACGAGTCTTTAATCATTTATATTTAATGAAGTCATTTAGCACGAGTCTTTAATCATTTATATTTAATGTAGTAATTTAGTACGAGTCTTTAATCATTTATTACGAGTTTTTAATCATTTAGTACTCGTCTTTAATCATTTAGTACTCGTTTTTAATCATTTAGCACGAGTCTTTAATCATTTAGTTCGAGTCTTTAATCATTTAGTACGAGTCTTTAATCATTTAGTACGAGTCTTAAATCATTAAGCACGAGTCTTTAATCATTTAGCACGAGTCTTTTATCATTTAGTAGGAGTCTTTAATCATTTAGTACGAGTCTTTAATCATTTAGTACGAGTCTTTAATCATTTAGCACGAGTCTTTAATCATTTAGTACGAGTCTTTAATCATTTAGTACGAGTCTTTAATCATTTAGCACGAGTCTTTAATCATTTAGTACGAGTCTTTAATCATTTAGTACGAGTCTTTAATCATTTAGTACGAGTCTTTAATCATTTAGCACGAGTCTTTAATCATTTAGCATGAGTCTTTAATCATTTAGTACGAGTCTTTAATCATTTAGTACGAGTCTTTAAAAATTTAGCACGAGTCTTTAATCATTTAGTACGAGTCTTTAATCATTTAGTACGAGTCTTTAATCATTTAGCACGAGTCTTTAATCATTTAGTACGAGTCTTTAATCATTTAGTACGAGTCTTTAATCATTTAGTACGAGTCTTTAATCATTTAGTACGAGTCTTTAATCATTTATATTTAATTGTGGTAATTGTACAGCAAATCAAAAACTTCAAATTCAAATTTAAAATTAAAATTAATTATGAAAGAAATATTTTAAATTGTGTCCTATTTTTAAAAGTAATGTGAGAATACCAGGACATATAGCTGTCTGATGTCTAACTAAATAAAAGAGCATTCATAATCTTGTGCATTAAGGGAACTAATGGAGCTGTTCAGTCATGAAACTCACAAGTAGATAACTTTTGTTGTATTTACTGTTATTGGATACAAATTGTGTTCCGGATGAGTTGAGGTTCCCAGAAGCCTATAATAGCTCGTCTGCAAGACAATACTTTCATATGACTTGAATAAAGATCTGGACTTGCTGATCATATTAAGCTATTGACATTTTTTTTTCTATCTATTAGTTTTCAATATAATAACCAAAAATACTGCAAAAAGTACTGCAAAAATAGTATCTTAGGGCAATGCGTCACAAGTCCTAAAGAGTAAATAGTTCACTAAGTTGTTTATTATTTCTTGCTGGTCATCAATTTGTCTCAAACTATGATAGTTTGAAAATAATAACCCCACCCCACTCCCCATTCCCAAATAAAAACATAAATCCTAATGCTTATATCATGTTATCTATAGTTAGTTATAGTTTTAAAAAATTATTTAAAAAAATATGTTTATCTGCAAACTTTAGCAGAGCACTGAAAAACATGCCCTCTTCCTATAAAGAAGATGAGTAGCATTGACCTAAGCTCTATGTACTATTTTTAGACCAGAAATACTGGTTGTCTATAAACTATGCTCAGCTAAATATTATATACCCGTATTTCCTTATAACTTGGGCATTTATGACCTCATCAGAGTCTTTAAATCCATGAAGATAATTACTTACCAGATTTACCCATCTAAGCCTTTTAATCCATGCAGATAATTACTTACCAGGTTTACCCATCGGAGCCTTTTTATCCATGTAGATAATTACTTACCAGATTTACCCATCGAAGCCTTTTAATCCATGTAGATAATTACATACCAGGTTTACCCAGCCTTTTAATTGTAGATTATAACATACCAGGTTTACCCATCGTAGCCTTTTTATCTATGTAGATAATTACTTACCAGGTTTACCCATCGAATGCCTTTTAATACATGTAGATAATTACTTACATGTACCAGGTTTACCCAGCCTTTTAATTGTAGATTATTACTTACCAGATTTACCCATCGGAGCCTTTTAATCCATGTAGATAATTACATACCAGATTTACCCATCGAAGCCTTTTTATCCATGCAGATAATTACTTAAGAGATTTACCCATCGGAGCCTTTTTATCCATGTAGATAATTACTTACCAGGTTTACCCAGCCTTTTAATTGTAGATTATTACATACCAGGTTTACCCATCGAAGCCTTTTAATCCATGCAGATAATTACTTAAGAGATTTACCCATCGGAGCCTTTTTATCCATGTAGATAATTACTTACCAGGTTTACCCATCGAAGCCTTTTTATCCATGTAGATAATTACTTACCAGGTTTACCCATCGGAGCCTTTTTATCTATGTAGATAATTACTTACCAGGTTTACCCTGCCTTTTAATTGTAGATTATTACATACCAGGTTTACCCTGCCTTTTAATTGTAGATTATAACATACCAGGTTTACCCATCGTAGCCTTTTTATCTATGTAGATAATTACTTACCAGGTTTACCCATCGAATGCCTTTTAATACATGTAGATAATTACTTACATGTACCAGGTTTACCCAGCCTTTTAATTGTAGATTATTACTTACCAGATTTACCCATCGGAGCCTTTTAATCCATGTAGATAATTACATACCAGATTTACCCATCGAAGCCTTTTTATCCATGCAGATAATTACTTAAGAGATTTACCCATCGGAGCCTTTTTATCCATGTAGATAATTACTTACCAGGTTTACCCAGCCTTTTAATTGTAGATTATTACATACCAGGTTTACCCATCGAAGCCTTTTAATCCATGCAGATAATTACTTAAGAGATTTACCCATCGGAGCCTTTTTATCCATGTAGATAATTACTTACCAGGTTTACCCATCGAAGCCTTTTTATCCATGTAGATAATTACTTACCAGGTTTACCCATCGGAGCCTTTTTATCTATGTAGATAATTACTTACCAGGTTTACCCTGCCTTTTAATTGTAGATTATTACATACCAGGTTTACCCATCGTAGCCTTTTTATCTATGTAGATAACTACTTACTAGATTTATATATAAGAGCCTTTAATCCATGTAGATAATTACTTACCAGGTTTACCCATCGGAGCCTTTTAATCCATGTAGATTATTACTTACCAGGTTTACCCATAAGAGCCTTTTAATCCATGCAGATAATTACTTACCAGGTTTACCCAGCCTTTTAATTGTAGATTATTACTTACCAGGTTTACCCATTGGAGCCTTTTAATCCATGTAGATTATTACTTACCAGGTTTACCCATTGGAGCCTTTTAATTGTAGATTACATACCAGGTTTACGCAGCCTTTTAATCCATGTAGATAATTACATACCAGGTTTACCCTGCCTTTTAATTGTAGATTACATACCAAGTTTACGCAGCCTTTTAATCCATGTAGATAATTACACACCAGGTTTACCCATTGGAGCCTTTTAATCCATGTAGATAATTACTTACCAGGTTTACCCTGCCTTTTAATTGTAGATTATTACATACCAGGTTTACCCTGCCTTTTAATTGTAGATTATAACATACCAGGTTTACCCATCGTAGCCTTTTTATCTATGTAGATAATTACTTACCAGGTTTACCCATCGAATGCCTTTTAATACATGTAGATAATTACTTACATGTACCAGGTTTACCCAGCCTTTTAATTGTAGATTATTACTTACCAGATTTACCCATCGGAGCCTTTTAATCCATGTAGATAATTACATACCAGATTTACCCATCGAAGCCTTTTTATCCATGCAGATAATTACTTAAGAGATTTACCCATCGGAGCCTTTTTATCCATGTAGATAATTACTTACCAGGTTTACCCAGCCTTTTAATTGTAGATTATTACATACCAGGTTTACCCATCGAAGCCTTTTAATCCATGCAGATAATTACTTAAGAGATTTACCCATCGGAGCCTTTTTATCCATGTAGATAATTACTTACCAGGTTTACCCATCGAAGCCTTTTTATCCATGTAGATAATTACTTACCAGGTTTACCCATCGGAGCCTTTTTATCTATGTAGATAATTACTTACCAGGTTTACCCTGCCTTTTAATTGTAGATTATTACATACCAGGTTTACCCATCGTAGCCTTTTTATCTATGTAGATAACTACTTACTAGATTTATATATAAGAGCCTTTAATCCATGTAGATAATTACTTACCAGGTTTACCCATCGGAGCCTTTTAATCCATGTAGATTATTACTTACCAGGTTTACCCATAAGAGCCTTTTAATCCATGCAGATAATTACTTACCAGGTTTACCCAGCCTTTTAATTGTAGATTATTACTTACCAGGTTTACCCATTGGAGCCTTTTAATCCATGTAGATTATTACTTACCAGGTTTACCCATAAGAGCCTTTTAATCCATGCAGATAATTACTTACCAGGTTTACGCAGCCTTTTAATTGTAGATTATTACTTACCAGGTTTACCCTGCCTTTTAATTGTAGATTATTACTTACCAGGTTTACCCTGCCTTTTAATTGTAGATTATTACTTACCAGGTTTACCCTGCCTTTTAATTGTAGATTATTACTTACCAGGTTTACCCTGCCTTTTAATTGTAGATTATTACATACCAGGTTTACCCAGCCTTTTAATTGTAGATTATTACTTACCAGGTTTACCCTGCCTTTTAATTGTAGATTATTACTTACCAGGTTTACCCAGCCTTTTAATTGTAGATTATTACTTACCAGGTTTACCCTGCCTTTTAATTGTAGATTATTACTTACCAGGTTTACCCAGCCTTTTAATTGTAGATTACATACCAAGTTTACGCAGCCTTTTAATCCATGTAGATAATTACACACCAGGTTTACCCTGCCTTTTAATTGTAGATTATTACTTACCATGTTTACCCTGCCTTTTAATTGTAGATTATTACTTACCAGGTTTACCCTGCCTTTTAATTGTAGATTATTACTTACCAGGTTTACCCAGCCTTTTAATTGTAGATTATTACATACCAGGTTTACCCATCGAAGCCTTTTAATCCATGCAGATAATTACTTAAGAGATTTACCCATCGGAGCCTTTTAATCCATGTAGATAATTACTTACCAGGTTTACCCATTCCTCCTCGCTCTCCTTTCAGTCCTTCTAAGCCAGGTAATCCAGGTAAACCGTCTAGACCAGGGCGACCAGGTGGACCTGACAAAAACTTGAACTTAAAATTTTTGGAAAATCATAATAATATGTTTCAAAAATTTCTTTCAACTCAAATTGAGAAAATTTATATAAAAAATGAAAACAAATTATTGATTATTTAAACAATATCAATAGGACTAATTACTGGTGCTGAATGATAAGTCTAGTATATCATTGTCTTCCAATGTCAACCACAGAATAGCTGATATACATTTTCTAATGTGACTTGCATTTATTTAAGATGCCATATTTATAAATTATTTATGTTTTTTGAAACACATTTTCTCATCCGTATAGATGAGATGATGAGACTAGAGGCTCCCAGGAGCCTGTAATCGCTCACCTGGAATCCAAATGACTTAAACTATATTAAAATTTTTGAAATTAACAGTTTCAGTCTAGTTGTTATAGCTTTTAAGTTACTGTGCAAAAACTAAACATTTCTTCAAAAAATTTGTTAAATACAATAACTCCTATAAGGTGCCATCCACAATTTCTGAAAATTAAATGGTTTTTAGGCATTGTCCTTTAGGGTACTTTAGAAATTTACAGTTTTACTCTACTAATAGGTGTGTTATAGACTAATTTATAATTAAAAAACTGTTCATATGTCCAAATTCATAATGAAAGGGCAATAACTCCTATAAAGAGTCATCTTGCAATTTTTGGACTAAGCAATAATTTGTAGGGCTTCTATTGCTGATCATTTGTGCAATTTACAGTTTTAACCTAGCTACTATAGTTTTCAAGTTACAGGACAAAAATGGAAAATTTCTTAACAAAATTGTCATTTAAGGGCAATAACCCCTATAAGGAGTCATCTGACAATTTCAGACCAATTAAATGAATTGTAGGGCTTTTTTGCTGATCATTTTTGCAATTTATTATTTCACTCTAGCTGCTATGGTTTTTAAGTTACAGGACAAAAACGGAAAATTTCATAAAAAATTGCAATTTAAGGGCAATAACTCCTATAAGGAGTCATCTGACAATTTCAGACCAATCAAGTGAATTGTAGGGTCTTTATTGCTGATCATTTGTGCAATTTACAGTTTCAATCTAGCTGCTATAGTTTTCAAGTTACAGGACAAAAACGGAAAATTTCATAAAAAATTGCCATTTAAGGGCAATAACTCCTATAAGGAGTCATCTGACAATTTCAGACTAATACAGTGAATTGTAGGGCTTGTATTGTTGATCATTTTTGCTATTTACAGTTTTACTCTAGCTGTTATAGTTTTAAAGTTACAGGACAAAAACGGAAAATTTCATAAAAAATTACCATTTAAGGGCAATAACTCATATAAGGAGTCATCTGACAATTTCAGACCAATCAAGTGAATTGTAGGGTCTTTATTGCTGATCATTTGTGCAATTTACAGTTTCAATCTAGCTGCTATAGTTTTCAAGTTACAGGACAAAAACGGAAAATTTCATAAAAAATTGCCATTTTAGGGCAATAACTCCTATAAGGAGTCATCTGACAATTTCAGACTAATACAGTGAATTGTAGGGCTTGTACTGTTGATCATTTTTGCTATTTACAGTTTTACTCTAGCTCTTATAGTTTTAAAGTTACAGGACAAAAACGGAAAATTTCATAAAAAATTACAATTTAAGGGCAATAACTCATATAAGGAGTCATCTGACAATTTCAGACCAATCAAGTGAATTGTAGGGTCTTTATTGCTGATCATTTGTGCAATTTACAGTTTCAATCTAGCTGCTATAGTTTTCAAGTTACAGGACAAAAACGGAAAATTTCATTAAAAATTGCCATTTAAGGGCAATAACTCCTATAAGGAGTCATCTGACAATTTCAGACTAACACAGTGAATTGTAGGGCTTGTATTGTTGATCATTTTTGCTATTTACAGTTTTACTCTAGCTGTTATAGTTTTAAAGTTACAGGACAAAAACGGAAAATTTCATAAAAAAATTACCATTTAAGGGCAATAACTCATATAAAGAGTCATGTGACAATTTCAGACCAATCAAGTGAATTGTAGGGCTTTTATTGCTGATCATTTTTGCCATTTACAGTTTCACTCTACCTCGTATATTTTTCAGGTTATATTGTAAATACCAAAAATTTTGTCAAAAATCGTCAAAAAAGGGCAATAACTCCTACAAGAAGCCAATACACAACTTCGCACTAATAGCAACTATTGTAGACCTTAATGTGCTGATCAATATGAAGTAACGGTTTTCTCTATAGCTATTATAGTTTTTTAGATAATGATCAAAAACCTGTGTTGACCCCCATGTTCTATTTTTAGTAACAGCGGCCATATTTGTCTGTTGATCAACACCCTGGGTACAAACTTGAAACTAGGAACCCTAAGGATGATTGTGGCCAAGTTTGAAAAAAATTGGCCCAGTGGTTTCAGAGGAGAAGATTTTTGAAAAAGTTTACGACGGACGACAGACGACGGACGACGGACGCCAAGTGATAGCAATAGCTCATATGGACCTTCGGTCCAGGTGAGCTAAAAATGCTTAGAGTTTCAAAAAATGTATGTAATCTGTTTATCACTGTTTTGTAACATTTTGATGTCACAGTGTTTACTCAATGACACCTTAGAGGCTAGGTTAGATGGGCCTATCTTTACCTCAAATAAAGATCAAACACAAATACTTCAAAATAGCAATAATAGTTTTTATCATCTTCTGAACACACATGTCAGTACTTGAGTGTTTCGCATGCTGTTCTATCAACCTACCTTGTTCTCCTTTGATAGATGGCCCAGGGAACCCTCTCTGTCCTTTACGTCCAGGAACTCCTGCCAATCCATCTAACCCCTTTAATCCTGGAAGTCCTGAAAATTAAACCATTTATTGATAATTGTCTGTTTATTTCAATAAGTCTCAAATATTGCAGTAGTTGTGTCATGACAGCCTATTAGGTTAGTGTTTTAAATTTACAAATTGTTGATAAAAGCAAGAGGATAAACAAACACTTCTGGGAGAACAATTTGTTTAATTTTAGCATTCCAACATAAAATCAATTAGTACCCAAACTTACTGGTAATGAACTCTGAATAAAATTGGGCAGGGTTACTGTTAACCCACCTGGTGTGCATATTCTGCTAGATGCCATACTTTTATTTCAACTTACCAGGAAGCCCATTGTCTCCAGGCAATCCTTTAAGGCCTGGGCGTCCTTGTAAACCATTATTTCCTGACCTGCCTGGGACACCAAATTCTCCACCTTCTCCTTTAGGCCCAGGAAGACCTCTGGCTCCTGGAAGTCCATTTAATCCAGATTCACCTTTGTCACCTATATAAAAATATCCAATTATTGCTGTTATCTTCACAAGCAATAATTTCAGACTTTAATCAATAACAACTTAAAATGTCTGTCACTTCTAATGCAAGAATTAACAAAAACCCAAAAGGATTGGTATATGACAAATTACAAGAAAGATTTAAAGAGAAAAGTTAATAATATCAGAATTGTATGTTACTTTATTGCATACCTATAGATTCAAAGCAAGTTTTGTTTAATTTACCTGGTCTTCCTTGTTCCCCATCAAAACCATTTAATCCTGGATTTCCTTTAGGACCTCTTACTCCAGCGTCTCCTGGCAAACCTTAAAAGAAATTTTTTACAGTTATTTAAACAAATTCTATTTGCTGATTTATAAAATCTGTCAGAAAGGTACAATAAAATCTGTCAGTGAAGGTACAATAAAATCTGTCAGAAAGGTACAATAAAATCTGTCAGAAAAGGTACAATAAAATCTGTCAGAAAGGTACAATAAAATCTGTCAGAAAGGTACAATAAAATCTGTCAGTGAAGGTACAATAAAATCTGTCAGAAAGGTACAATAAAATCTGTCAGTGAAGGTACAATAAAATCTGTCAGTGAAGGTACAATAAAATCTGTCAGAAAGGTACAATAACATCTGTCAGTGAAGGTACACGACCAAGTTTAGGCCTAACACATAAAAACAGTAAACCAATTAGCTCATGTACATGTAGCCATGAACTTCAACACAAAGAATTAAATCAAAGACTTTGTAGCTGACTGTCTATTTAACATTTTGAACAAGATTGTTTTAAATTGGTTCAGACAAAAAGCCTTGTAGAACATGTTTCCCAAAGTGTCTATGTTAAACTAAATCTAAAATTTAGTGGCGGCTATGTTTAATTTTCAATGGAAATAAAAACAAAAAATTTGTCAAGGACCATCCAATAAATATTCCTATACAGTATGGCTTTGCTCAGCTATGTAGTTTCTGAGGAGAAGGCATCAACACATTTTAAATAGGGTTAAATTTCTGACCAGAATAAAATAAGTAAAATTTGTAGAGGACCATTGAATAAGCAATTTGTAGAGGACCATTGAATAAACAATTTGTAGAGGACCATTGAATAAACAATTTTATCAAGTTTGGTATAGAATGATTCAACTATTTTAGAGATGAAGATGTTTTAAACATTTTTCAAATAGCCTTCTATGTCCTGCTGTTGCAGTTATCTTGGGTTTTATGAATATAAAATATAAACTTAGAGATACAGTGACTTAGAAGGAAACAAGTAGAGTCCATTTACATACTGATTGGGATAGAACATGCTGCACCAATCTGGCCTGTTAATCATTAGGCTTCATGTAAACAAACAACCATGATGTCATGAGATTATTAAATTAGGAAAATAAGTGTTTCTGATATCAGCAAGTGGTGTAGTTAGGGTCTGAATGAAAGCTTTTTTCTTGGCAAGGAGTCTGAGGGCCACTTCAGTGGGTTCATGGAAAAACCCTGGTAAGGTGTGCAGTTTGCAAATCTCACCAGTAGCTCCATAGACCTAATTTTTAAATACTGGTAAGGTGTGCAGTTTGCAAATCTCACCAGTAGCTCCATAGACCTAATTTTTGACATGTAATTATACGTTTCTCAATATCTTTTTTTGCCATAACAATGTGGAAATCTGGTCGTCTAAGCTTCTGCCTGACTATGCAATGTCAGCATTTTAAAAATACCTTTGACACCATCCAAACCATGTAATCCTGGGGTTCCACGTGGACCTGGCCTTCCATCCTCTCCATTAACACCATCTATTCCAGCAAATCCAGGTTGTCCTTTTCTTCCAGGTTGTCCCGACCTCCCTGGTAATCCTGGGTCCCCTGGAACACCTCCAAATCCCTTTTCACCTGATAAAAATTTAAAGTTAACTTACAAGATATTTTGTTAGACATTTATGACTTCATAAGAAGAATAAATTAGCAGACAGAAATGTTGTTTGAAATATGCATGCTAACAGATTATTATACATGCTGGATTTTATATTTGACTTATTGGCATACAGTTTTAATAAACATCATAGAGGCATAACACTGACTTCAAATGTATTCAAAAATCATAGATATACATGTTCATGTGGTTCATAAAATTTAAAAAAGAACAAATCTTTTGCTATGCAATTCAGCAAGTACTATAATTTGTTTGTCAATCAATGTTCTTTGTATGCATTTCAGAAAGGAATGCATTTTGTTCAAATGATGATAACACCAAGCTAAAAGGCAACGCTCACCTGAACTACAGAAAAAAGTACTATAAGTATCTGCAAATGTATACATAGGTACTACATAATACCAACTGACAACTTCTTTATCTAAAAATCACGGACTCGTTCTTCCAAAAAATCCACAAAAATTAACTGCCCATGAAAACATGAATTTCAAAGTATTAAAACTATTTATATAACAAGGTAGTCATAAAGAAATCTGCATCTAATCCTCCACCATTTCTTTCCAATGGATTCAGTGTAAATATAGATTCCAATAAGTAGAGCCATTACATCAGCATTTTTTGCCTATTGTACACAATAACACAAACCTTTTCTCCCTGGTAAGCCACTTTCACCTCTTGGTCCGGGTAGTCCTGGTAAACCATTTTCTCCGTATTCTCCCTTAAAGCCTGGTAATCCAGGGATCCCATTACGGCCAGTATCACCTGAGAAAAGAAAGTTTTTTATGTTCAGTCATCAAAGTCGATAACTGCAGTATTTTGTTCTGACTTACCATTTCAACACTTCATCATCTTAAACAAATCAAGAGCTCTCTGTTCTATATTACCTTACAATAATCAAAGTGCAGTATGCACAGCTGGGAAGGTCGCTTTGCGAGTAGTAAAAATAGTACCTTTTCTATTAGGATACAGGCTTCTCCATGCAAGTAACTTTGTGGACTCAAACAACAATGCAGTAAATTTTCTAAAGCAGATGCCATCTTTGTTTGATCAATTCTTTACAGTGAAAAAATTATGTACAAGTTTTCATGTTTTATTTCATTTCCCCCCCAATACAAATCAGATACAAAAAGAATTTTACAATTACGTTACTTTGGTTCAATACATGTCATTACAATTTATTATTTTAAATAATGAGCTTTTGGTTCAATACATGTCATTACAATTTATTATTTTAAATCATGAGGTTTGGTTCAATAAATGTCATTACAATTTATTATTTTAAATCATGAGGTTTTGGTTCAATACATGTCATTACAATTTATTATTTTAAATCATGAGGTTTTGGTTAAATATATGTCATTACAATTTATTCTTTTAAATAATGAGGTTACTAAAACAATAAATTCAATATACCTATCTCTCCTTTCCTTCCATCATTGCCAGGGAAACCTGGTCTGCCTGGTTCCCCATCATATCCTCTTTGTCCTGGAAATCCTGGTCGTCCATTATCACCTGGAGGTCCACGTACAAAATTATCTGGTACCCTTCCAGGAAGTCCAGGTTCTCCCTGAAATAAAAAAGATTTCTATAATATCTCTGTTCCTCCCCCAAAAAAACAAAAATAATTAACTTAATTCCTTTTTTTTTTATACGTTTGACAGGCATTCTTACAGATGGCCCATGATCCTTTTTAAACAAAGAACATAATGACATGTAAAAAATAAAGGTTTTGCAACATCTTATCTAGTTTTTTCCAAGACTAAAAGAGTTTTATTCAAAAGGCAGTACCCTTTAATTCTTATGCTACCAGGCAGTGTTTAGTTTTACATTTCCAGACAGTCCAATAGATTTTCATGACACTTACTGTAGGTCCTTTAAAACCTGGAAGTCCATCATTACCAGGGGGTCCAGGAACTCCAGGAAAACCAGGTAATCCTGCATCACCAGGGATTCCAAAGTATCCCTTGGGACCATCTTGTCCTCGTGGACCAGGCAATCCATCTAACCCTCGTTCACCCTTCAGACCAGGTATACCATCAAGTCCAGGTCGTCCGGAGATACCCTTTTCTCCTTGTGAACCTACAAATTAAATGACACATGACTTCAGCCAATACAGATAACAAACATATTTGACTTCGAATATTTAAGTTAATCATCTATAATAATTGTTTCATACATCTTCGAAAGGGATCCTAACCAATCCATGATTCCTCAAATAGATATGGAACAATATACTGTAACAGCTCAACATGCATGATATAGAATCACCATACACAATTCTAAAAGTGGACTGTCAAGTTATTTATAGAATGGGCATAATAAACAACCTATTTTTCAATAGTTTACAATCTAAAGTCTTCTAAAAAGAAACATTTTTGTCTTTTAAATTCATAGTTTTGAAGGGACCCCTCAAAAACAAATCACATGACTTAGTTATTTAGTTTTAAAGATGTACTAATTAATAAACCCTTATTTGCATAATAACGAAAACAACTAATTTTTTTTGAGAAAATGAAATAAAAATATCTTGCATAAGGAATTAAAGCCAATGTTGCTGACACATGTAGTAGTTTGATCACATACAGTATATCATGATGTGATGGGGAACCAGTAGTTTGATCACATACAGTATATCATGATGTGATGGGGAACCAGTAGTTTGATCACGTACAGTATATCATGATGTGATGGGGAACCAGTAGTTTGATCACATACAGTATATCATGAAATGATGGGAATTAGTAGTTTGATCACATACAGTATATCATGATGTGATGGGGAACCAGTAGTTTGATCACATACAGTATATCATGATGTGATGGGGAACCAGTAGTTTGATCACATACAGTATATCATGATGTGATAGGGAACCAGTAGTTTGATCACATACAGTATATCATGATGTGATGGGGAACCAGTAGTTTGATCACATACAGTATATCATGATGTGATGGGGAACCAGTAGTTTGATCACATACAGTATATCATGATGTGATGGGGAACCAGTAGTTTGATCACATATCATGATGTGATGGGGAACCAGTAGTTTGATCACATACAGTATACCATGATGTGATGGGGAACCAGTAGTTTGATCACGTACAGTATATCATGACATGATGGGGAATTAGTAGTTTGATCACATACAGTATATCATGATGTGATGGGGAACCAGTAGTTTGATCACATACAGTATATCATGATGTGATGGGGAACCAGTAGTTTGATCACGTACAGTATATCATGATGTGATGGGGAACCAGTAGTTTGATCACGTACAGTATATCATGATGTGATGGGGAACCAGTAGTTTGATCACGTACAGTATATCATGATGTGATGGGGAACCAGTAGTTTGATCACGTACAGTATATCATGATGTGATGGGGAACCAGTAGTTTGATCACATACAGTATATCATGATGTGATGGGGAACCAGTAGTTTGATCACATACAGTATATCATGACATGATGTGGAACCAGTAGTTTGATCACGTACAGTATATCATGACATGATGGGGAATTAGTAGTTTGATCACATACAGTATATCATGATGTGATGGGGAGCCAGTAGTTTGATCACATACAGTATATCATCATGTGATGGGGAACCAGTAGTTTGATCACATACAGTATAACATGATATGATGGGGAACCAGTAGTTTGATCACATACAGTATAACATGATATGATGGGGAACCAGTAGTTTGATCACATACAGTATAACATGATATGATGGGGAACCAGTGGTTTGATCACATACAGTATATCATGATGTGATGGGGAACCAGTAGTTTGATCAAACACAGTATATCATGATGTGATGGGGAACCAGTAGTTTGATCACATACAGTATATCATGATGTGATGGGGAACCAGTAGTTGATCACGTACAGTATATCATGATGTGATGGGGAACCAGTAGTTTAATCACATACAGTATATCATGATGTGATGGGAAACCAGTAGTTTGATCACATACAGTATATCATGATATGATGGGGAACCAGTAGTTTGATCACATACAGTATAACATGATATGATGGGAACCAGTAGTTTGATCACATACAGTATATCATGATGTGATGGGGAACCAGTAGTTTGATCACATACAGTATATCATGATGTGATGGGGAACCAGTAGTTTGATCACATACAGTATATCATGATGTGATGGGGAACCAGTAGTTTGATCACATACAGTATATCATGATGTGATGGGGAACCAGTAGTTTGATCACATACAGTATAACATGATATGATGGGAACCAGTAGTTTGATCACATACAGTATATCATGATGTGATGGGGAACCAGTAGTTTGATCACATACAGTATATCATGATGTGATGGGGAACCAGTAGTTTGATCACATACAGTATATCATGATGTGATGGGGAACTAGTAGTTGATCACGTACAGTATATCATGATGTGATGGGGAACCAGTAGTTTAATCACATACAGTATATCATGATGTGATGGGAAACCAGTAGTTTGATCACATACAGTATATCATGATATGATGGGGAACCAGTAGTTTGATCACATACAGTATAACATGATATGATGGGAACCAGTAGTTTGATCACATACAGTATATCATGATGTGATGGGGAACCAGTAGTTTGATCACATACAGTATATCATGATGTGATGGGGAACCAGTAGTTTGATCACATACAGTATATCATGATGTGATGGGGAACCAGTAGTTTGATCACATACAGTATATCATGATGTGATGGGGAACCAGTAGTTTGATCACATACAGTATAACATGATATGATGGGAACCAGTAGTTTGATCACATACAGTATATCATGATGTGATGGGGAACCAGTAGTTTGATCACATACAGTATATCATGATGTGATGGGGAACCAGTAGTTTGATCACATACAGTATATCATGATGTGATGGGGAACCAGTAGTTTGATCACGTACAGTATATCATGACATGATGGGGAATTAGTAGTTTGATCACATACAGTATATCATGATGTGACGGGGAACCAGTAGTTTGATCACATACAGTATATCATGATGTGATGGGGAACCAGTAGTTTGAACACGTACAGTATATCATGATGTGATGGGGAACCAGTAGTTTGATCACATACAGTATATCATGATGTGATGGGGAACCAGAAGTTTGATCACATACAGTATATCATGATGTGATGGGGAACCAGTAGTTTGATCACATACAGTATATCATGATGTGATGGGGAACCAGTAGTTTGATCACGTACAGTATATCATGATGTGATGGGGAACCAGTAGTTTGATCACGTACAGTATATCATGATGTGATGGGGAACCAGTAGTTTGATCACATACAGTATATCATGATGTGATGGGGAACCAGTAGTTTGATCACATACAGTATATCATGACATGATGGGGAACCAGTAGTTTGATCACGTACAGTATATCATGACATGATGGGGAATTAGTAGTTTGATCACATACAGTATATCATGATGTGATGGGGAGCCAGTAGTTTGATCACATACAGTATATCATCATGTGATGGGGAACCAGTAGTTTGATCACATACAGTATAACATGATATGATGGGGAACCAGTAGTTTGATCACATACAGTATAACATGATATGATGGGGAACCAGTAGTTTGATCACATACAGTATAACATGATATGATGGGGAACCAGTGGTTTGATCACATACAGTATATCATGATGTGATGGGGAACCAGTAGTTTGATCAAACACAGTATATCATGATGTGATGGGGAACCAGTAGTTTGATCACATACAGTATATCATGATGTGATGGGGAACCAGTAGTTTGCTCACATACAGTATATCATGATGTGATGGGGAACCAGTAGTTTGATCACATACAGTATATCATGATATGATGGGGAACCAGTAGTTTGATCACATACAGTATATCATGACATGATGGGGAATTAGTAGTTTGATCACATACAGTATATCATGATGTGATGGGGAACCAGTAGTTGATCACGTACAGTATATCATGATGTGATGGGGAACCAGTAGTTTAATCACATACAGTATATCATGATGTGATGGGAAACCAGTAGTTTGATCACATACAGTATATCATGATATGATGGGGAACCAGTAGTTTGATCACATACAGTATAACATGATATGATGGGAACCAGTAGTTTGATCACATACAGTATATCATGATGTGATGGGGAACCAGTAGTTTGATCACATAAAGTATATCATGATGTGATGGGGAACCAGTAGTTTGATTACATATAGTATATCAGGATGTGAGGGTATAGTTATTTAGATAATTGCAGCTTCAAACATTATAATTTAAACCTTTCTGACTGAAATAAAAGCAATATTTACCTTGGTTTCCATTAAATCCAGGAAGACCATCCAACCCAGGTTCTCCGTTGTCACCAGGCTCTCCTTTCACATTACCTAGCTTGTCTAAGTCATACTTGGAGGGCTCACCCTTTTGTCCTGTAATTTAAAATAAATAATCAAATTCATTGGACACATTCAGTAATGATATGCTTCAATAAATTGTCCATTTCAGGTTGAGATCATCGTTTACAGATGAGATTATGCACACTCATCTGTTCTCATTCAATGAAAAAAACTGTTATGGTAACATATCAAGGTTCTTGTTTAACTTTCTTGCCTTGGGCATTCTGATTGGATGTGGATATTCAATTTAGAGTCTATAGTATATCTTGCTGTAAAAGTTTCTGTTCTTTTAGGAATGTTATGTGATCTTCCACATTTAATGCAAAAAAAGTCTGTCTTTAACTTATGATGGTTGTCCTGACTTTTCCATAAAGTAACAACCTTTTAAGAATTCAAAGAGGTATAAAGTATTTGAAAACTTCAAAAGTGTAATTTCATAGAGACCATGAAATAAACATAACAAACCTTTTATTTAATCCAGCACATCAAAATAAACATAATATAAACAACAAATCTTTTATTCCATCCAGCGAAATGTAAATTTAAAAGACTTTTATTCTATCAACCACAACAAAATAAATATACCAAATCTTTTATGTCATCATGCCTGCTGAAATCTTTTATGTCATCATGCCTGCTGAAATCTTTTATGTCATCATGCCTGCTGAAATAATTATAACAAACCTTTTGTTCCATCCAGCCCATTTAAACCATTAAATCCTGCCATTCCCTTCGAACCCTTGACACCATCTCTTCCTGGAAAAGAATCTCCATGTTGTCCCTTTAACCCAGGTTCTCCACGGATACCTGGAAGCCCATCCAAACCATCAAATCCATCAGTACCAATATCTCCCTATAATAGGCATGTTATATTATGGCTAAGACTTAGGAACCTAGTTATCTCCCTGTAATAAACATGTTTTTTTAAGACCTAGGGTTGGACCTTACGGCTTAGGAACCTAGTTATCTCCCTGTAATAAACATGTTAATTTATAAACTAGGGTTGGACCTTACGGCTAAGGAACCTAGTTATCTCTCTGTAATAAACATGTTATATTATGACGTAGGGTTGGACCTTATGGCTTGGGAATCTAGTTATCTCCCTGTAATAAACATATCTTGTTATGACCTAGGGTTGCCCCTTACAGCTTAGGAACCTAGTTATCTCCCTGTAATAAACATATTATGTTATTACCTATAGTAAGTGTTGACTTATTCCTTAGAGGGTTGTTTCCGTGAAAAATGAAAACTGCTAACCGCATATGGTTCAGCTTATGCTCCTTTTGTAGATCGAGAAGTGTACTTTTTGAAATCAATAATTATTTCCTCGAGATATTCAGCATTGATAAATATTGGAGTTTTTAAATTTTGAAACAGCAATTTTCCATACTAAAATTTGACCTCAATTAGAACAGAAATGTACTTTAGGAACAATCGAGTGTTCTCTTCTTGAAATTCTTTGGATCGTCTGCAGTTACGGCGGGAAAAGTCTCGCGATTTGTCCAAATAAGATTGAACATCACGAAAGCAGACGAACATTTATAAACATCATAAGGTCCCTTTAGAAACAAAAATGGCTGACTTGTTTTGTAAAATTCCCGTAGCAAAAGTCAAGGATGATTTGTAACAACTAAACAATTAGGCATATTATAAAACATGGACAGGTTATCGTATCTACATATTTTCCTCTGAATTTTTATAATAAAAAGGTAAAATATAGAATAATAAAAAACTGCAAGCAAAAAAATTTTTCCAAGGGGGTTTGGCATTTAGTATATGGTTACACCTTACGGCTTAGGAACATAGTTATCTCCCTGTAATAAACATGTTATTTTATCACCTAGGGTTGGACCTTACGGCTTAGGAACCTAGTTATCTCCCTGTAATAAACATTTTATGTTATGAACTAGGGTTGGACCTTACGGCTTAGGAACCTAGTTATCTCCTTGTAATAAACATATTATGTTATGAACTAGGGTTGGACCTTAGGGCTTAGGAACCTAGTTATCTCCCTGTAATAAACATATTATGTTATGAACTAGGGTTGGACCTTAGGGCTTAGGAACCTAGTTATCTCCCTGTAATAAACATATTATGTTATGAACTAGGATTGGACCATACGGCTTAGGAACCTAGTTATCACCCTATAATAAACATTTTATATTATGTCCTTATGTAGCTGAGGAACCTAGCTATCTCCCTGTAATAAAATAACATGTTATTTTATGACCAAGGGTTGGACCTTAGGGCTTAGGAACCTAGATATAGCCCTATAATACACATTAATTTATGAAATATGATTGGACCTTACAACATAGGAACCTAGTTATCTCCCTGTAATAAACATGTCATTGTTTGGCCTATGACTGGACCTCAGGAACCTAGTAATTCTACACAAGGGTAGGACAGCTGTCAAACTTAATGTTGATACTGTAGATGGAATCGTACACCATATGGCACTATAGGATAAAGCAATATGCAAAATTTAAGGCTTTTGCATCCTATAGTTGTTTAGAAAACTGTGATGGACATTTTTGTAACAGACAGACGAACAAACAGATGGATGGACGAATGAATGGGGAGATAATGGTAAAACAGTATACCCCTTCTTCTTTGAAGCGGGTATTATTTATGTTTACTATTGATCTACATCAACTGTCAATTCTCAAAAGTACTTTATAAATTGTGTATAATGACACAGTTTAAGAATGTTAATTTAAATAAACCAAGTGCTAAAAAACTTTACTGCTAACATGTTTATTTCAACACCTAAAGTATTAAGATTTTGACATAAGCAACTCAAGTTTAAACATTGAAACTTTCACAGATGGTAAATATTATAACTAGATGGACTATTCTTAAGTACTTCATCCCCATTGAAACACAAATACATATATTGTGGTAATATCTTATACCCCCCTCCCTTTTATTTAATTTTGAGTTAAATAAATCAGAAACAGTTGTGTATTTCTTACCTTGGGACCAGGTAATCCTGGCAGACCTATTGAACCTCTTTCACCAGGTTCTCCGGGACTACCTTGCATTCCAGGTAATCCCAACCGACCTGGTTCTCCTGCTAGTCCTTTATAATTTTGTCCTATAAAAGGATTGATGAGTTCTCCAGGGATACCCTTTGGTCCCCGAGCCCCTTCTTCACCTGGTAATCCAGGAAATCCCTAAAATAATAAAAATTAAATGTAAATATAGAAATACAAAAATATTAAGTACAATATTATACCTGATACAATATCTGTTGGAAATCAATTACATTTTGTTCAATGAAATAACATAAGAGTCTCTTATGATCCTGTATCTCTTATGACCTGTAAGTATATTCTCTAAAAAACATAGATGTAAATGTAAACATAACATAAGTTTCTGATGGTTTTTATATTTACAAAGATTCGTAGTCAAAAGTTATGTGTAAAATTGCTCGTAAACTTTTTCTATTTGATCTGTGATTAGTACCTCTTATGTTTTATTTGTGTTGAAATGGTTTTAGTTTATTTATAACATTCTTATAACATAACCACTCATTTATTTTTACACTGAAGGAATGTAAACTTAAAAATGTTCAATATTGGTTGTAAATTGACATATTACTTTTTAAAACACCTATTTCCTTCTACTGCTTTGTGAGGTTATACAATTAAAATCTGTAATAATTTAAGTACTTTGAGGTAATTATTTCTCTTTCGATATGTTATATGTGAAAACGTAAAGTTTACCATTGCTCTTTTACATGTAAAATTGTGATTACTATCGAGAATATGGAAATTCTTAGATGTAAAAGTAAACTTACGATTTACTTATTTTTACATAAAAGTGTACATTTACAGTTTTTTACGAATACATTTGGTGGTTATTACTATTTTAATCTTCTTCATTAATGAATTAAAAAAATTACCCAAAAACCATATGCAGTTGATAAATAAAAGACCATTTAGAGATTAGTAAAACAGTCTCTAATAATTTATCCCAAAGAATCTTACAATAAACTATATTAACTAACATCAAAGATCATGTTATCATAACTTTTGTCCAGTTTTTATTAAAAGACCTTAAAATATTTATCATATAGTTTCCAGTGTTCAACCTATGTCAAATGGTGGCAGCCATCTTGGATTTCTGATTAACAAAAATAACAAGAACACCAACTATCATTCATTTACAGTTTCAATTTACAGTTACATTTTCAAATGTGCTCAGTTTATGTTCAATCCAGTGCATTTGAAATATTTTTTTTTTAATTTCATCCAATCATTACACATTGTTTGCTGGCCTCCAGTTTATATCCCCATTAATAAAGACTTAAACAATGTCCCCATCAATTAAATCCCTTTGATCAGAAGCCACCTCCTAATCATACAGTGTCCAACTCTTATAAGAACCCCTTAATCAGAAGCCCCTCTTCATCATATAGTGTGCCCCTCTTATAAAATCCAATTGATTAGAGGCCATATCCTCATAATATAGTGCCCCTTCTTATAAAATCCCCTTGATCAGAAGCCACCTCCTCCTCACACAGAGTCCCCTCTTATAAGATCCTTTTGAGTTCATCAAAGGCCACATCATAAAACATAAGTACAGTGCTTTTGATTAAAATATTCCTCTCAACAGAGGCAACGTGACATTTTAAGGGCAGAAGGGGATGGAGAGGCTTATTACAAAAGGTTCTATTGTATTTTGAAAAAAAATTCATTGTAAGTATAATTTTGTGAAGACCTGACAGATAATAAAACATTCTAACAGTTATAATCTTACATTTTCTCCTTTGGGTCCAGGCAGACCCATGTTACCAGGTTCTCCTTCGATACCTTTTGGTCCAGGTAATCCAGGTAGTCCAGGTAGACCCTCAAGGCCTGAAATGATCCCACTTTTATTTATTACTTTTTGGAATTATTATTATACCCAAATATTAGATTTCCTACTGAAATTTGATTGTTTTCTCCTGGTTCTCCTGCTTCCTCCCCCCCCCAAAAATACTGGACGCCATGATATAGCTGAAAAATTGCTGAAAACTGTTAAACATCATACAAACAAACAAATATTAGAAAGTAAAAACATATGTACAACACAAAAACTGATCATTATGACAGAATTCAACAAGTTGAAAGGGGAAAACATTTTGCTGAAACTTTGACAACTTTGTTTTACTTTAATGATGTCTCCATAAGGTTGACAATAGTACATTCACATATGAAACAAGAATATAGCAAAACCTTGAAACCTTGGCAATACATGTACTACTTAAAAATGGACATGACAACAATAAAACTAAAAAAATTAACAAAGTTTACACAGTTTATTATGAGGGATTTATCATAGATCAAAGTATTTGTTTGACTATTTACTGGTTTTGGAAGATATTTACAAAATTCCTCATTACAAAAACTTCAGGCTAATGAGAACTATTAAAGCAACAGGCGTTCATTAGTAAACTAGGCTTGCCCAGATCTCCTAGCCCCAGATTTGTGGACAGACAAGTTGATGCCTATACTCCCAAACTCTACCCGCCTAAGGGTGAGGGTGGTTATGATACATACCAGGCAAACCATTAAATCCTGCCTCTCCTTTTACTCCAGGCCTTCCTGCAGGACATATGCCACAGTCATCTCCCCTTGGTCCTACAAATTAAACAATATACAACTCTCAAACAATAATCGAGATTAGTGCAAATGACACCAGATTTCATGTTTATTTGTCATTAATTACAGTTCATACATAATCTTCATCTATGGCCCTATTCCAAAAAATGTCTAATGATATTACAAAATGTAGTTTACAAACACATTGTCATATTCAGACAAACATTCAAAACAAATTTGTATTTTATCAGTTTTAAAACAACTTAAAAAAATGACAAATCCCTTGACAGCATACTAATTTATTATTTTTTACTGGTATTCAGATCTTTTTGACAAACTCTGAATTTTTAGTGTTACTAACCAGCATGATGATTTTCTTCCACATAATAAGGTCAAGGGAAAAATATTTATGCTGCCGGAAGGTTGTTTACAAATACACTTAGCCATTCAGGTGGCAGTTTATTGCATCTTTTAGAAGCGCTGATAAAAAAAAATGTTTTAAGGACATAAAAATGTAATTAAAATGGCTGATTCACAATTCTATAATTACCTTTTAAACCTGGGATACCAGGGAGACCATTTCTGCCATAATCTCCTGGCTCACCACGCTCGCCAAATTGTCCTCGACTACCTTCTGGCCCTGTGATGTCAAAACCCAGTCCTGGAATTCCAGGTTTCCCTTTAAAACCATCATCTCCTGGAAATCCTCTTACACCAGGAAAACCATCACGTCCAGGGCGTCCTCTAAATCCTTGTGGTCCAACAACATCATCTCCTGGAGGACCAGGATTTCCAGCCTGACCTTTTGGGCCTATCTGTCCAGGTATACCAGGTGCACCATTTTCACCAAAAGCACCTACAATACATTACACACTGAGAAATCTCATGATAGGGCAGATAACTTTCACACAACCCAAATAAATATCTATTACAGTGTTAATAGCATAATATACATTTAGTCTTTTTTGCAACTATCTTATATATATTACACTTTATTTCAATTTCTTTAAACTAGAGGCTCCTGTATCGCTCACCTGAACCTGAAACCAAACAACCCTTTTTTATCCAGCATTTCTTTGCTATAAAGAATCGCCCAACACTTCTGCAAAAATCATTAATTTTGACCTTTTAAGGGAAATAACTCCTATAAGGAGGATCTTTTGATGGTTAGAGGGAGAAGGGAGGTTCACTTAAAATTTGCTGAACCTGTTATACTTTTTTAACTATCAGTCAAAAACTCTCTTAACCCCGCCCCCCCCCCCCCCTTTTTTTATTTTTTCTATTTTAATCCAATGTAGCTATGTTGGTAGTCAGGTGTCATGATTTGCACAATTTTGGTATAAGATATCCTAAAGATGATGTGTGCAATGTTTCAAAGCAGTCCTTTCATTAGTTTAAGAGGAGATGATTTTTTAAAATCAAGTAAAATTGATTAAAAAAATGTTCAAGGAGAATAATTCCTAAACAGTTCATCAGACAATCTTGACCCTAAAGTCATTTTTGTAGCCCTCATAGAGCAAAACAATTAAGCAATGCTAACTTTTTCTCTAGTTCTAATAATTTTCAAGATTTTGAGGCAAAAATGTCAAAAATAATCAATTTCGACAATTAAAGGGCAATAACTCCTATAAGGAGTCATCATACAACTTCAACACAATGGAGTGTTTCGTAGAGCTTTTGATGCAGATGAAGGCATGTCTCTTCGGTTTACCCGTATCTGTTACATTTTTTTAAATATAAGCCAAAAACTGTATTTTACCGGGGGTTTTCTACGGGTACTCCGACTTCCTCCCCCAATAAAAACTGGACGCCATGATATAGCTGAAAAATTGCTGAAAGTGACGTTAAACACCATCAAACAAACAAACAAACTGTATTTTACCGCCCCCCCCCCCCCCATTCCTATTTTTAGCCATGGTGGCCATGTTGGTTAATCTGAAGCCATTGTTAGTGCAAACTTGGTTGAGGACATTTGACAGAAGATGTGTACAAAGTTTCAAAGCAGTACTTTCAGTTGTTTCAGAGGAGAAGATTTTAAAAAATCAATTAAAACCGATAAAAAAAAACAGTTCAAGGGGAAGAACTCTTAAACGGTTAATCAGACAATCTTGACCCTTAGTCATTTTTGTAGCCCTCTTAGAGCAGAACAATTAAGCAATGCTAACTTTTTCTCTAGTTCTAATAGTTTTCAAGATTTTGAGGCAAAAATGGCAAAAATCATCAATTTTGACAATTAAAGGGCAATAACTCCTACAAGGAGTCATCATACAACTTTGACCCTATGGAATGTTTTGTAGAGCTTTAGATGCTGAAGAAGGAAGGTCTCTTCGGTTTTCCTGTATCTGTTAAACTTTCTGAACTATAAGCAAAAAACTGTATTTTGACCCCTCTGTTCTATTTTTAGCCATGACGGCCATGTTGGTTGGTCTGAGGCCATGATTTGGGCAAACTTGGTAGAGGGCATTTTACTGATGATGTATGCAAAGTTTTAAAGCAATCCCTTCAGTGGTTTTGGAGGTGAAGATTTTTGAAGAAAAGTTAACGACGACGACGACGACGACGATGGATGCCAAGTGATGGCAATAGCTCACATGACCCTTTTTTTAAAGCAATCTGATTGGTCAGTTGAGAATAAGTTGAAGAAATCGTAAAATTTAAGCATGCCAATTTAACCCCTAACCATACCCTTACCCAAACCATAACCCTAACCCTAACACTAACAATACCCCTACTAAAATTAGGCCAACATAAACATAGCACAACACTAACCTTGGTCTCCAGGTTCACCTATTGGAGAAAATCCATCTGGTCCTCGTAGTCCTGGTAAGCCATCAGGCCCCGGTGGTCCCGGTGGTCCAACAATGCCAGGCAACCCAATTTGACCATCTAATCCTGCATATCCCTTAAGTCCACGCAATCCAACGTCACCAGGAAGTCCACGAGGTCCAGGCAGACCATCTAATTCATCTGTTACTTCTCCAGGTAGACCCTGACATTATGAAATAGTATAAATATACAAGTCTTGATATACAGTAGAACTTCGATAACTCAAACTCGCTGGGGTCGCCAAAAATAGTTTGAGCCATCGGTTGTTTGAGCCACCAAAGTTGGACAACCTCTGTAATATATCTGTGTCTTACCGTGACTGATTTTGTTTATATGTTGCTCTTTACTTTTCCTACATGCAGTATGGTTGTTTTTGGCAGATAAAATTCGTTTTGAATGTATGTAGATGTTTATTTCATGAGTTTTGACACAAATAATGTTATTTTAGGTGTACTAGTTGTGAAAATTGAAATTTCTACATCACTTAATATGTATTTCCGTTGATTGCGCAAAAACAAGTTTGTACGCGGTATATCTATAGCAGTTAAATGAAGTAAATAATTTGAACAAATATTTATTGCCGACACATTTTTCTTAAATTATCTTAGCTTTAACATTTGGTTATAAATATCAATTAAACCACAATTGTCAACAAAAGTCGTAAATGATTTTTAATTGGAATGTTTTCGTTGATTTGGTAATCTGCTTGGTAATTTCATATTTGTAATTAAACAAACAATTAATGTCTATTTGCCTATTAAAACTAATCACCAGTAATGAAATAATTATTATCTGTTATTTTTGTTTATTGACATACCTGTATTAATTGTTTTGGCTTCTAATATCCACGTAATTCGACCCTGAGATTAATTGCTTCGCACTGACACTTATAATTTTAGTTCCAGTTATTGATGGTGACTTACATTAGTTTACTATCAAAGGGACCTATAAATGAGTTCGAGTTTTCGAGAAAAGAGTGTTCGAAAAACAGGGGGTTTTTCGTACCAACATATATAGAAATAAATGTCGGGACTTTAAAAACAGTTCAAGAGATCTGTGGTGTTCAAGCCATCCGAGTCCAAGCTACAGAAGT